>CP125850.1:43241699-44491699 GCA_030408175.1 Trifolium repens | reverse complement strand
GCAGAATTATGTGCTACAAAATTTTATCTATGGTTCCATATATTCTTTACCAAAAGAAAAACTGAATTTTTCTTAACTGATACTATATTCTCTAAAGAATATCTTTTTTTTTTTTTTTTTGAACGGCGAAATACTTATATATATATAATTAAAGGAGAAGAGAAAGGGAATGGAGAAAAGTACAAGAGGTACTCGACCTACTCAAGTGAGAAAAGTACATATAGGACTCCACCCAACCCCACGCCTACAATGCTATCTAGCTATACAATCGAAAGGGTCAATGCACCATTCATAAAACAAACATGGCGAGCTAACCTTTTTAGCCAATAACCACTTCCAAGAGCTAACCTTGATCCTATCAAAAATCTCGTCTTGATTCAAAACTTTACCCGAGAAAATTCTATCATTTCTAGATCTCCACAAGGCCCAAATTGCCGCATGCCACACCATAAGAGCACTTTGGAGGACATACTTTCTTCCGGAGGCCAAAGCACGAAAAGTCTCGAAAATGGAGGACATCGAATGAGGTAACTCCGGCATAACCCCAAACCACTTGAACACTTTGAGCCACACCACCCACACCCACGGACAAGAAGCAAAGAGGTGATTCTCGGCTTCACCGACCAACCCACAAAAGACACAAGATGCACTCCCAACCAAAACAACCCCACGACGGACAAGATTGGATCGCGTCGGAAGACGGCCTAAGAGAGCTTGCCAAGAAAAAACAATGACCTTGGATGGAGCCCAACTCTTCCACACCTTGGCTAGCGAACCGGCCGAAGCCAAAACAAGAGAAGACGAGGGAGAGAAACGGTTATAAAGATAATGATACATAAGATTTACCGTAAATTCTCCCGCTCCAAGGAACGACCAAGAATCCTTCTTTCTCGAGATAGTAACCAAAGCAATTTTCTCAAGAAGCTTCGAAAAAAGATCCTCTTCCCAAACCATGAAGTTCCTCCTCCACTCCAACTTCCAAGTCCAAATATCATTCACCCACTCCCCCGAATCTCTAACACTACGCTCCGGATGAAGTGCCA
Source organism: Trifolium repens (assembly GCA_030408175.1). Taxonomy (NCBI): domain Eukaryota; kingdom Viridiplantae; phylum Streptophyta; class Magnoliopsida; order Fabales; family Fabaceae; genus Trifolium; species Trifolium repens. Next base: position 44,490,656 of record CP125850.1, on the reverse strand, counting down.
CTTTGAAGAGGCGTGAAAAACTAGAGCAAAGAGCATCCCTTCCAACCCAAGTATCTTTCCAAAAGCTAGTACCACTCCCGTCACCCAAAACCTTTGCAAACACCTCACGGGCCCAATCTCCCTCCACCCCGCTCACCACACCAAGCCCAACCAAATCTTTCCACCATAAGGAGAGTTTGTAACCTCTCCCTAAGGACAAATTCCAACCACCCACATCACCATATTTAGCACCCAACACTCTCTTCCACAAGGACCCTTGGTCCACCAACAACCGCCAACGCCATTTTGCAAGCAAGGCCAAATTGAACCACAAAAGGTCCTTCACCCCCAAACCTCCATCTTCTTTGGGACGACACACATCTTTTCAACAAACCCAAGGGATTTTATCTTTATCCCCCGAGGCACCACCCCATAAGAACTTCCGTTGAAGGCGAACAATTTTCAACCTAACCTTCACCGGCATTTTGAGGAAGGAAAGAAAGAAAACCGGTAACGAGGACAAAACGGAGTTGATAAGCACCACTCTACCACCCAAACTAACATAACGATGCTTCCAAGAAAGAAGCCTTTGTTCAATAGTTTTAACCACCGGGTCCCATGTGGAGGAGAGCCTCGGATTGGCACCCACCGGAAGCCCTAAATAAGGAAAAGGAAGAGATCCTAACTTACAATGAAGGAAGTTTTCCGCCACTTGGAGAAAATTGGAGGGGACATTAACCCCTATGAGCCTACTCTTCGAAAAGTTGACTTTTAAACCGGACACCAACTCGAACCATCTCAATATAGCCTTCATCGCCCAAAGATTCTCCACACAAGCCTCTCCGATAAATAACGTATCATCCGCATATTGGAGAAGAGATACGGAGACCTCCGAACTAACCTCAAAGCCTTTAAAGAACCCTAAGGAGACCGCACTTTGGGTTAGCGCATTCAAACCTTCCGCAACAAGAAGAAATAAGAAGGGGGCAAGAGGATCCCCTTGCTTAAGACCTCTTTTAATATTAACTTGCTCCGTCGGGGAACCATTCACTAAGACCGAGAGCTTCCCATTACAAATGCACGCCTTCATCCACGACCGCCAACGTTGGCCAAAGCCAACCCTCCGCAACATATACTCTAAAAAACTCCAACTAACGGAGTCATAAGCCTTCTCGAAGTCCACTTTGAAAATTACACATTCTTTCTTTGAACGGATTGCCAAATCCACCACCTCATTAATCACTAACACCCCATCCGTAAGATTCCTCCCTTTTAAGAAAGCCGATTGGTTCTTAGAAATAATGCCATCCATAACTCTACCTAACCGTCTAGCAAGCACCTTTGCCAAGAGCTTATACAAACTTCCAAGGAGAGAAATAGGGCGAAAATCACTCAAAAGATGAGGACTAGTGACTTTCGGAATTAATGTAATGAAATAAGAGGAAAAACAAGACGGGAGAGAAGCCGACAAGTGGAATTCATCAAAGAGCCGAAGAACTTCCTTCTCAAGGACCCCCCAAAACTTCTTGAAGAAGGCGAAGTTGAAACCGTCCGGACCGGGACTTTTATTCCCATCCGAAAGCAAGATAACCTCCACCACTTCCTCTCTAGAGAAACCTCCCTCCAACCCCCTAGCCTCCTCCACCGAAAGTTGTTTGAAAGCAATACCATCCAACTTCGGCCTTTCCCACGTAACCTCTTGAAAATGATTTTGAAAGTAAGACACCACCTCTCTTCTAATATCCTCCGGATGAGAGAGCCAACCACGACCACTCTTAAGAGCCACAAGAGCATTAGACCTCTTACGACTCTTAACACAAGCATGAAAGAAGCCCGTATTCGCATCCCCATCTTTGAGCCACCTAGAGCACGATCTTTGGAATTCCAAGCTTTCCTTACTCTTGAGGAGGAGCCAAAGTTGTTTGAACTTATCTTTCCTTAAACACAATTCATCCTCCGACAACCCACCCAATTCGCCCTTTAGGTCTAACTCTTCTATACCAACAACAAGAGCCGCAATTTTGGAGTCAACACTACCGTAAACCTCTTTATTCCATCTCTTGAGAGCCCCTTTAAGTCGCTTTAATTTTTCTTTCAACACGTACCCCATCCATCCTCCAACATGGTAAGAGTCCTATTCCCCTTTCACCAATTTGAACAAGTCCTTATTTAACAACCAATGATTATTGAAACGAATGGGTTTCGGACCCCAATCATAACCATCATACTTAACAATAATAGGACAATGATCGGAAACATCCCTCCTAATCTCTAAAGAATATCTAGTTAACCTTAAAAACTACTAGCTATCTCATCTAAAACATAATTATTCATTTTTTTTTGTCAATTGTCTAATCCCCTACATATATAATGTAATGTGCTGCCAACTGATCTAAATTAACGAGACTAGTTATTCATTTTTAATTTCCTTGTTCTTGCATTTTTTTTTATAGTAATTATGTAAAAGTTATTTTTATTAAATAAAAACAGTTAATATTTTTATCTTTTCTTATTGCACCGACTTACATTAAATAAACATATATTCTAATAAAAAGTAACAAAGAAATGTTCTCACAAAATAAACATATCTTAAATTTTTTTCAAATTTTTTTTAATTTTATTTTGAAAAACATCATTTATTTTCATTAGTCTTTTGACTCTAATAATAATATTGTGGCATCCTTAAAAGGATGCATAAATTAATGAGTACTATTAAAAAAGTACATAGTCAAACATACATAATTAGAGGCAATTATTAAGTAATAGAAAGGTTCAAAGGTGTGAAGAAGGAGGTTAGCTCACGTGGTTGTGTCTGCAAATCAGTTGCTAAAGGAGTAACTGAATTAGAGAGAGTAGTTAGGGAAAGCGATGACTGAGCTTGTGTGAAAAGAAATAATCAATGGAAGATTAGAAAACAAACAACATGGTAATTAACATTTCTTTTTCCTCAAGTTATTATCATGCAAATATTTTTTACATTATAACTCATTATAATAGTTTTATTATTAAAAATATTTGATTTTAGTTGTAATTATTTCTTAAATAGATACATACACAATTATAATTTTAATTTACTAAACATATATTTTTCACTAACAGTTTAATGAAAATATATGTCCATAAATCTCAACTCAATTGACAATTATCAATAATATTAGACCAGACACTTTTCATACATGATCAAAATCAGAATCTCACAATTGTTTGAGTCTTTGTGGTATTTGTCACTTTGTCTAAAAATTTACCAAATTTCTATTAATATTAATTGTAATTATCCATCTAGTAACAAAGACCGGCAAAAATATAAATCTTTTTATAAATGCTCTTTAAATTTTAAAATATGTCTTAAATTACTATAAAAAATATGATTTTTTGCGACAATTTTTTTTGTTAAAAGTCATTACAAATCACTCGTAAAAATCATATTTTTGTAGTGAATTGAGACTTCATCTCCGGACCATAAATATAACTTGTCAAAAAAATATTTTCAACATTTTTCTTATGAAAAATTATTTTGTAAGTTGATTATGTGCATACACGTACATGGTTGTCTCGTGATATGATTTACCTTTAAGGCATTTGGAGGTAGGTCACACCCCCACGTGAAGACCCAATGGCTATGGCGGGGTCTCTCTCAAAATCTTAACATGGGATTTTCCTTGAAAGTCATCATCCCTTCTATTTTTTTTTTTGAACTGCAAATTATATTAATAGACCAAATTATGGTACAAGTTGTACACACAAAGGCCAAAGTATGATACAAAGAAAGTAACCCCAAGTGCCAAAACAACAAAACATATGGGCACAAACATCAGGTATCAGGTAACACCAGGAGCAAAACAATGATTAATTGTATAATTTTTTTTTGCATAAAATTTTCGTACACATGTATTTGATATTATATATATCACACAATAAAAATCAACTAATTAAAGTTCCATAACTTGTACAAGTGGATATACAAATCCAACTTAAAGTTTTACATCGGAAGCCATAAACTTAGTGTGAAGATTTATATAAGATAGAACAGTCATGTCTTTCAAATGTTGGTTTTAATGTGAAGTTAGGGTTAATACGTATGCAATAACAAATAGTAAAAAATTAGGGAAATATTTGAGTGTTGAGTTTCAGATTTGTTGAGAACCATGAGATGAGAAGACCAAAGATTTTGCACATAATAGAGGTAGAGAACATTTGAATATTCATGTGATATCATAAAACTGAATATAATTGATTCTCTTATACAAAGTTGTTAGAAATATAATTTAGGCAAAATTACACGTTTGATCCTTTATCTAATTTTTTTGTAACACTTTGGTCATTTATCTTTCATTTATTACATTTTGATCATTTATCTTATCTTTTTCTAACATCTAATCTTTTATCTTTTATTTGTAACACTTTGATCCTTTAATGAACATGAAAATATGAAAGAATTGATGAAGATGATGAACATATTCATCAAAATTATGAGTTTTATTTAACTTTAATAAAAATGTATTTTAACAAATAAAATTCAGCATTTTTTGTAATAAAAAAATGTTTTATTTGTGAATATTATAAAAGATAAAGGACCAAAGTGTTACAAATAAAAGATAAAAGACCAAAATATTACAAAAAAAATAAGATAAAAATATCAAACGTATAATTTTGCCTATAATATACTAATTATCTAGATTTTACTAACTAATAGATAACAAACAAACAAACTAATTGAACCTCTAACTGACCATCATTATTCTTAACGAGATTCAAATACACAATAATCTTATATATATTTTTTTTAATGGCAAATATAATTATCTATATCTATACTAATATATAAAGGAGATACAAATTTTTGGGATGCCTTTTTCAATATTCCTATTTTACCCTTAAAAAAAACTAAGCACAACTTCCACATAAAAGTAGGTTTTTAGTTTTTTTATAATAAAAAATATATATATATTTTTTTTCTTAATAAGTAGCCACAACAAAAAAGGAGGTTAAGTAGGTATCAATTAACTAAGTCCAATAAAAAAAGAAATTAAGTAGTTATTTATATTTGCACAATAGGGAATATCGATCACAAAAAAAAAATATCGATCACACAAACGGGCACGGAAGGCGGCTAGTATATATAACGAGAAAATATGATACAACAAATAAAATTTAAAAAAAGAGGATACAAGAAGTACCAAGTCAAAAAAAAAAAAAAAACTTATACAGTATGAAGCTTGTACATGGGACATTTTCAAGTTTGAGGCAAAATATAGAATATTACTAGTATAGTATTTTTTGCGGAAGACACGGGTTGGTGCTGGTTTGACGAAATCAGTTTCGTAATAATTAAAATTTTCATTGAGTCAATTTATTACTTTATTATCTAATCCAAAAAACCATCATTTTCCACCTCACATATCATTTGTGTTTCCCAACTGCTCAAAACGAATGGCAAAGATCTCGTGTCTCATGTTTCTGTATACATACGTTTTATCCACGCTTCCATGATTGAAAAAAATTAAATGGGACCGTAACATCCTAATACAACAAAAAATTAATAATACAATACAAATTGGAGTATATATATAATTATTTATAGATAATTAGGATTGAATTCCACTCATCAATCATAATGGGTTGGACCAATAAATATATATATCATGAGTGTGACTTTCTAATAAGGGGACAACTTCCTGGAAACTACTACTAATCTGAGTCATTCTCATTACTTTCGTACACCATTTTTAACGTCCATCACAATCATAATCACTAAAAACACCCTCCTCTATACTCCAACTTAACAAATATGTGATTAGCTTAGCATAAGACCAAAATAGTGTGAAAACTAAGTAACAAATAAAGAAATATACCCACTTGGGTATTTTTTCTTCTAGGTGTAACTTGTAAACCAAATATTCATGTTAGAATTAGAGAATTAGTCTTAAGTCAATGCATGTGTTTGTTTCATCAATCGTCAATCCGACCAAGACAATTTTTAAAAATAATATTTTATTAAACCTACGTCCTTATTTAATCGGATTTGTTTATAATATCTAATTAAATTTGATGGAATGGTATAAACGAGCAAGATTTTAAATAAAGGTCCGCGACCGCGAAAACGGCCGCAACAAAACAGTGGCAGGTGCCGATACCGTTACCGTTATTACCGATTTTTATATTAAAGAACAAATTGTAATTAATTCACACCGCGACGACCACAATTAGTGTCGTAACTCCTATACCGACCGAAATCGCAAAAACTTTTACGTAACCGAGACGCGACCGCGACCCTTTTTTAAACCTTGTAAACGAGCTTAATAGTTTGCTAAAACCTCCTTATCCAATTGTTAGCCTGTATTTTCGACAGGCATTAATGAATTGGAGAGAGATGATGAAATCTCATTTAATGTGCATGATTGCATTTTTAATATTCTCTTGGGAATTGATTCTGGCAATAAATCAAGAGAAAATCAAGGCATTTGACATCAAAGACTTTTAATATGCAAAGTTAATCGTCAAAGCCTAGAGTTCTGTCGAATTCGACAGAACGTGTGTTGTCTGAATAAGCTTGTCGGGTTCGACAAGATATTATTTGTGTAAAAGCATATTTTCGACACTAACTGGTAATGGTCGAAAACTATATATATGCATATATATGTACGTGTGTATGTTTGTTTGTCTAACGTACTATGCAGAACGAAAGAAGCGTACTCTGGACTTAGCAAAATATTCAAAAGTGAATAACGTTGAAGGGTTCGCCAGGTGTCAAAGGGAATTCAAATTGTCAAGACACGTGGAGCATAGTTAGACGTATTGTAGGTTTATAGCAGTTATGTTAGTTTGTCTATAAATACAAGTTTCTGATAGAAGAAACGGGTCCACAATTCGCAATACATGCAAATTCCTAGAATATTCAGAGTACCCATGTCAACGAGCGAAATGAATGCCGAAAGGAACATGTACGAATCTGTGTACCAATCTTTGTAAACATTTTTACATTGTCAAATGCAATTTACGTTTCAAGTACTGATTACTTGTTTTTCCTTTAAAATTTGTCATTTAAGTTTCATGCAATTTAAAGTTTTCTGCAACTTTATCATTCTGCAATTTATTTCATTGCATGTTTTACTTTTCAAAGTCTTTTCTTTAAACTTTATTTGCAATTCATTTACAAGTTTTCTGCAAATTTAACTTTGAAGCATTTTACTTTAAACAAACCATTTGACTGCGTCGAATGCTTTTACTGTTTTTATCAAATTATCCGATTTAACCCAAAGATATGAATATGTTTTCATCATCTTCCACACAATCCATATGTCCCGAGATTTACTAGTTGATCTCTCTTGTAATAATTAAACTAGCGGTTGTTTACTAAAAATCGGGGTAAACAAATTGGCACGCCCAGTGGGACGTCTGGATTGTGTAATTTTTACTTAGTGAATTTTTGAAAATTTTTCATACAAAATTTGTTGTTTGGTGTTTGTACTTTGATTGTGTGTATATTTGTATATGCATTTGAGGAGTGGTAAGTCCCTTCCAGTTTTTTCAAATATACCAAAGCGTCCTCGTTCCAGAATGGTGAGACCACCAAACAATCCTAACCCTAACAATAATAATAATAATAACAATAATGGGACAGAAACCAATCCTGTTCCAAATTCGACAGGGCAACCAAATCAACCAGTATCTGGCAATCCTGGCGCCAATCCTACTGGTGGGTCAACAAATCCTGCCCTGAATTCTACAACTTCTGAAAGTATCCCAAGCAATAATCCTAATGGTGGGGGTACAAATCCTGTGATAAGTTCTGGAACCATTGGCGCAAGTGCCAGTGGATCAACAATGTCTGCCACTACGTCGAGTATGGCAGGAGGGTTTGTTCCTCCAAATACGAATGGTGCAATGATGACACAAATGAATGTATCATCCATGCCAACGAATGTATCACACATGCATGGGTACACAGACGGTAGTCAAGTTGGTGGAACACCGTCAAGACCCCCATGGTTGCCCAGAAACCCACAATATGGAATGCCAACAACAACGATGGCAAGCCTGTATAATTGGCCTTCGATAGAAAATTCTCCCTCATCTTCTGCGATGGGAAATAGGGGAAATTCTCTGAACTTGACGAATAATTCTATGAATGTACTCAGGCAACAAATGGACGAAAGTAACCATGATATGGTGAACGCGTTGACCCAACAGATTGGCACAATCTTTAATCCTGTGTTACAAACAGCCAATGACAATTATTTATTGTTAGCCAATCAAATGGGAAGGATGGCAGACTTTTTTGGTGCCCCTGATGCTCCAAATAATCAAAGAATTCCCCGTGTAAACCCGGAGATTCAAACAGGAGTCCAAGCCCAACCAGTGCGCATCGAGAGAGAACAACAGGAACCAGAAGTAGTTTTGGTTAATAGAAACCAAGATGCTGATAATGTTCTTAGGCAAGTTCGACAAGAAAATGTTGCAGGGCAAAATAACTTGGCCAATTTAGTAGAAAATATTTTGGCCCAAAATGGTTTGAATACAGGGTTGCATAGACCAAATTTTGTGTCACCCTTGTCTGAATACGTATTGCAGGCAGAATTGCCAAGGGGATGGAAGATTCCCAAATTCACAAAATTTGCTGGTGATACTAATGAATCTACTGTCGAACATATTGCCAGATATTTGGCAGAAGCAGGGAATTTGGCAAATAATGAAGATTTAAAAATGAAATTTTTTCCCAATTCCCTCACTAAAAATGCCTTTACGTGGTTTACCACGCTTCCCCCTCATTCAATTCATACCTGGACTCAATTGGAAAGGCTATTTCATGAACAATTTTACATGGGACAATCTAGGATTAGCCTCAAAGAATTAGCCAGTATGAAGCGCAAAACCTCAGAAGCCATTGATGACTATCTGAACAGGTTTCGCCTCCTTAAGGCAAGGTGCTTTACTCAAGTGCCTGAACATGAATTGGTTGAGATGGCTGCTGGTGGCCTCGACTATTCCATTAGGAAAAAGTTAGATACTCAACATTTGAGAGACATGGCCCAATTAGCAGATCGTGTTCGACAGGTCGAACGCCTCAGGGCTGAAAAAGTCAGAAATTCTAAGTTCCACAAAAAAGAAAAAGTGGCATACATAGAAACTTATGAAAGTGAAAATGAGTTCGACGATGGTCAGGATTACATAGAAAACAATGAGGTTAATATTGCTGAATTGAAACCGGGACCTCCCTATACTTGTAAAATGTTAAGACCATCAAATGGGAAAAATCCCGTCGAACCAAAAAATGATAGATTTGTTTCTAAGACATACACTTTTGACATTACTAAGTGTGATGAAATTTTTGACTTATTGGTTGCTGATGGCCAAATAATTGTACCAAAGGGTTTGAAAATTCCACCTTTGGAACAACGTAATAAAAGAGGTTTTTGCAAATACCATAATTTTTTGGGTCATAAAACCTCACAATGTGTTCTTTTCAGGGATCTGGTCCAGAAAGCCCTACAGGAGGGAAGACTCAAATTTGGCGAAAAGCCAAAATCCAAACAGCAGGTGGACGAGAATCCATTGCAGATTGCTGATGCTGCTTACACAGAGCCTTTTGAGTGCCTGATGATAGAAGCATTGAACCTCACTGAAGGGGGGCAATTAATCTCCATTCCTGAGGAGGAGTACGAAAACAAAGTGGAAGAGGTGTATCCACAAGCAGGGGAGACTTTATTGGATTTCCTTCAACGCTGCAAAGAAAATGATGGCGAAGCTACATTATGTCCTCATTGTAGTGCCATGTTCGACAAGAAGGCTGCTGCAGGCCTCAACAAGTTTCTGCCTCATAGTCAAAACAGAAACAATTGGCCAAATCAAAAGCCAACTTATTCCAATACTCTGAATAGCCAGCAGGCACCTGTACACCAGAGGTTGGGACCACAAAAATCATTTGTCCCCTCAAACAGGACACCTGTCAACCAATGGGTACATGGAAGGAATATGGGCTATGGTCAGAGGAATATGGAGAAAGGGAACTCCAGTAACGTCAATCCCAAAAAGGATCCTGAGTCAAGGAAATATGATTACAGGAATAATTACAAAGGGAAAAATCCCATGACAAGGTCCCAATGGCGTAGATATCAACGCCAGAAAAAAGTGGCTGCTCAACAATCCCCATTAACTACTGATGGTAATGGAAGAAGGCCTTTGGAATTGGCAAAAAAGCCAATGAAAGAAAGGTTAGGCGAATCGAAAATAGAGTCTTCAGTTGCTGGTAATGTCGAAGATGACCACATGGAAGCAGATGACTTTTTGGATTCTGAGCCTGATCTCGACATAATCGTCAATGTTGTGTCAATCTTACCAAGGGAATTCGACGTTTGCTCTGAAGTGACAGATGACGAAGAGGAATCTGGAATGCAAATGGCCCTTCATAGGCCAGTATGTTACTATGTGACGAGCAATGGTGCTCTAGAAGATCAAATGGCTACATTTGAAAGGCCAGATGAAGGCATGAAGAGTCACTTGAAGCCTCTCTTCATACAGGCTAAAGTGAACAATGTGGGGATCAACAAAGTGCTAATTGATGGTGGTGCTGCTGTTAATCTCATGCCAGAATTTTTGCTCAGAAAAATTGGCAAATCTTTGGTGGATCTTCATCCTCACAACATAGTTCTTTCAAACTATGAGGGTGAAACTGGTTTCTCTTTGGGAGCAATCCAGTTAGAAGTGGTTGTTGGAAGCACTGTAAGGCCAACCTTGTTCTTGGTTGTGGCCTCTAAGGCAAATTACAATCTACTTCTAGGTCGAGAGTGGATTCATGGAGTAGGGGCAGTTCCTTCTACCCTGCACCAACGCCTCATTATCTGGCGGGAGGATGGAATAGTGGAAAATATTGAAGCAGATCAAAGCTACTTCAAAACTGAAGTCCATCATTTGACAAAGCATTCCTTCGACAAGAAATTGGCAACAATTTCACCATGCACTGAGAAAGACTTTGCATATCGTCTAGCAAGAAATGGTCACCATGCAATCAAACTGGATCCCACACATGGTTTCTTGTGGGAGAGAGAAGATGGAAACAGTGAGGATGGCGAGTATGAAGGCCACAACTGCCCAACTGGGTGGGATGTCAAAGAGGATTACTATGTCTGAGTCCCAAACTTGGGCAAGGATTACGGCCTACATGGCTGAAAACAGAATCAAGATGGCTTTGGAAGCCAATTCATTTTCAGAAAATATGGCTGATATAGCCAATGGTGAAAAGATTGGCAAACAAGAGCCAGAATTGCAAAAACTGGATTGTATCTATGATGACGAACCCTTAGGATTTGAGAAAGATCCAATCAATCAATGTCACAAGATGCAAGCACAGGATCCTTTGCAGGAAATTGACCTTGGAGATGGTCTGATGAAAAGACCAACATATATTAGTTCAAACATTCCTCCAGATCTGAAGGCGAAAGTGGTGCAACTTCTAGTGGAATACAAAGATTGTTTTGCTTGGGATTACAATGAAATGCCAGGTTTGAGCAGAAAATTGGTGGAACATGAACTTCCAGTTCGACCAGACAAAAAACCAGTAAAACAATTGCCTAGAAGGTTTGCACCAGAAATTATGTCAAAGATCAAGGAAGAAATTGAGAGGCTGCTGAGGAGCAAATTCATCAGAACAGCAAGGTATGTCGAATGGTTAGCAAATATAGTGCCTGTGATTAAGAAAAATGGTTCTCTTAGAGTATGTATAGACTTTAGAGATTTGAATAATGCTACACCAAAAGACGAATATCCTATGCCTGTAGCAGAAATGCTAATTGATTCAGCAGCAGGATTTGAATATTTAAGTATGCTAGATGGTTATTCTGGCTACAACCAAATTTTCATTGCTGAAAATGATGTACCCAAAACTGCTTTTAGATGCCCAGGGGCATTAGGCACGTATGAATGGGTAGTGATGCCCTTCGGTTTGAAAATGCTGGGGCCACTTATCAAAGAGCAATGAATCTAATTTTCCATGAGTACATAGACACTTTTATGCAAGTATATATTGACGACATAGTTGTCAAATCCTCGTCAAAGGTTGATCATTTAGATCATTTGAAAAAGTCTTTTGAAAAGATGAGGAAATATGGATTAAAAATGAATCCATTAAAGTGTGCTTTTTGTGTTAATGCAGGAGGTTTCCTTGGGTTTGTTGTGCACAAAAAGGGCATTGAAATAAATCAAAACAAAACGAAGGCTATCATGGAGACAAAATCTCCAACTACTAAAAAGCAACTTCAGTCCCTACTTGGGAAGATCAATTTCTTGAGGAGATTCATCTCAAATTTAAGTGGTAAAGCTCAGCCTTTCTCGCCACTACTTCGTCTCAAGAAAGAAGATATTTTCACTTGGGGGCAAGATCAACAACGAGCTTTTGACGAAATCAAGAGTTATTTGTCGAAGCCACCAATGTTGATGCCTCCAATAAGGAACAAGTTCATGAAGTTGTATATATCAGCATCAGATTCGACACTGGGTAGTATGCTTGCCCAGGAAGATGAAAATGGTGAAGAAAAAGCCATTTATTACTTAAGTAGGGTTTTAAATGATGCTGAAACTAGATATAGTAGTATTGAAAAATTATGCTTATGTTTGTATTTTTCTTGTATGAAACTCAAGCATTATATAAAGCCTGTTGACGTTTTGGTTTACTCTCATTGTGATATCATTAAGCATATGTTATCTAAACCAATCCTGCATAGTCGAATTGGAAAATGGGCTTTAGCCTTGACAGAATATTCACTAACTTATAAACCTTTAAAGGCAGTCAAAGGCCAAATTGTGGCTGATTTTATAGTGGATCATTCTGCATTAGAAACTCCTCAAAATTATGTGGATTCAGAACCTTGGAAATTATATTTTGATGGTTCTAAACATAAACATGGAGTTGGAATTGGGATCTTAATCATTTCACCCTCCAAAATTCCCACCAAGTTCAAATATAAAATCAATGGTTTTTGCTCAAATAATGAAGCAGAATATGAGGCTTTGATAACAAGCCTAGAAATTTTATTGGACTTGGGGTCAAAAAATATTTTGATCAGAGGTGATTCAGAATTGGTTTTGAAACAGTTGACAAATGAATACAAGTGCATAAAAGAACACTTAATGAAATATTTTGTCATAGCAATTTCTTTGTTAAAACGTTTTGACCAAGTCATCTTTGAACATGTGCCTCGTATAGAAAATCAAGAAGCCAATGATTTGGCTCAAATAGCTTCAGGCTATAAAATTTCTAGTGAGAAACTAGAAGAGTTGATTGAAATTAAAGATAAACTCATTATTGATCAGCATCCTTCCATGGAATTGTCAATGCCAAAACTTGTGGGGGCAGATGTACCACAAGACAATGGTCAAGATACAATTTTTTATTGTGACGAAAATTCAGAAAAGGTGAATATCTTCAAAACTGCCATTTCTCTCTTTTGTATTCGACATGCAGTCGAAATTGGCATTTTTGAGGGGGCAATTTGTTAGCCTGTATTTTCGACAGGCATTAATGAATTGGAGAGAGATGATGAAATCTCATTTAATGTGCATGATTGCATTTTTAATATTCTCTTGGGAATTGATTCTGGCAATAAATCAAGAGAAAATCAAGGCATTTGACATCAAAGACTTTTAATATGCAAAGTTAATCGTCAAAGCCTAGAGTTCTGTCGAATTCGACAGAACGTGTGTTGTCTGAATAAGCTTGTCGGGTTCGACAAGATATTATTTGTGTAAAAGCATATTTTCGACACTAACTGGTAATGGTCGAAAACTATATATATGCATATATATGTACGTGTGTATGTTTGTTTGTCTAACGTACTATGCAGAACGAAAGAAGCGTACTCTGGACTTAGCAAAATATTCAAAAGTGAATAACGTTGAAGGGTTCGCCAGGTGTCAAAGGGAATTCAAATTGTCAAGACACGTGGAGCATAGTTAGACGTATTGTAGGTTTATAGCAGTTATGTTAGTTTGTCTATAAATACAAGTTTCTGATAGAAGAAACGGGTCCACAATTCGCAATACATGCAAATTCCTAGAATATTCAGAGTACCCATGTCAACGAGCGAAATGAATGCCGAAAGGAACATGTACGAATCTGTGTACCAATCTTTGTAAACATTTTTACATTGTCAAATGCAATTTACGTTTCAAGTACTGATTACTTGTTTTTCCTTTAAAATTTGTCATTTAAGTTTCATGCAATTTAAAGTTTTCTGCAACTTTATCATTCTGCAATTTATTTCATTGCATGTTTTACTTTTCAAAGTCTTTTCTTTAAACTTTATTTGCAATTCATTTACAAGTTTTCTGCAAATTTAACTTTGAAGCATTTTACTTTAAACAAACCATTTGACTGCGTCGAATGCTTTTACTGTTTTTATCAAATTATCCGATTTAACCCAAAGATATGAATATGTTTTCATCATCTTCCACACAATCCATATGTCCCGAGATTTACTAGTTGATCTCTCTTGTAATAATTAAACTAGCGGTTGTTTACTAAAAATCGGGGTAAACACCAATTGGAAATTAACACGTGAATATATAAACAATACTAGTTCATATATGATATCTATTTGCTAGTAAAAGTATATACAACATGGCTAATGTTACGGTCACAAGTGGTCCACCGTGGACAAGTGATCTATCAAATACGAATTTTATAAAATTTACTGGTATATTGAAAGTTTATATCATATAGGTTATTTATAAAATATTTTAGAAAAATTGAAAATCATTTGATATTTTATTGGGATTTATCAAGATTTACAGTATTTAATAAATCGTTAATCTTGATGAGTCTCAATAACATATCAAATGATTTTGAATTTTTCTAAAATTTTCTATAGATGATCTATATGTTATAAACTTTCAATTCAACGGTGAATTTTGTAAAATTTGTATTCGTTGTAATATTATTCATAATGGGTCCACCATGAACCACTTGATGAGGTTGTCCATATTAGAATTTACCTATAGAACATTATATGTAGAATAAGTTTTGAACTCATCCCAAAAGCTATAGTTCGTAGAATGAGGATGACCAAATATATTTGAAAACTCAACGATCTGAGAATTTGAGCAATGTGAGATTCCAAACAACTTTCAATACCTAGGTGTTCAATCGAATTCGTACATTGCAATTGCAATTCTTAATCCAACTATGATATCATGTTAAATGAGTTTGAATCTCAACCCAAAAGCTATTGTCCAAAACAATTATACACTCAATAGCCTGAAAACTTAAGCAATATGTGATTCCAAACAATTTCAACATTATAAATCACCTAGATGCAATTTGTCCTAACTTATAAAAAAATGAAATTGTAAGCGAAACATGATTAATCTTAGTTATTTCTAATTTCTCTAATGTGCAATTTAGAAAACCCTAATTAGCTAATCACTTATACGTGAAAGTGTGAATTTAATGTTTGGATAACTCAAAAAAAGTTTATCACCATATAATTTGTAATATCCCAACTCCTAAAATTATCCAACTAATTTTAATTAGAACTTGTCTAATAAAATTAGAAACAATTAGAGGTGATTAATTAAGTCAAGAAAATTCAAAACTCCCTCCACTACTCCCTCCCTCTCACGTGTTCTCTCTTTCTCTCACCCATGAGTCATGGAACCTTGTGACTCACTTCCCTCTCTTGTCTCCACCTCACTTAACATGCATGTAGGCTTTATGACAAGCCTTGAGACTTGCTTCTCTCCACCACTATTCAGAAAATTGTAAACCCACAAACTCTCTTCTCTTTCCCACGCCAACAACAACAACATCATGCCAAACTCTTGAAAATTGAAACCCATCACATGCAAGAAACTTACAAACTCCTCAATCACTCTTTAACCAACACTCACATGCAATAAGCAGAAGTAAGAGCCCTGATCAAACCAATTCAGACCTCATTCATAAGCTCTGCAAAATCACAAGCTTCCAACAACTCACATTTTCATCAAAAGCATCACCCAATCAATTCACATGCAATTAGGATCATGACAAAACCTTATCTGTGCAACCTCAGCTCTAAACCCCTATAAATACCACCATAGTTTCAGAATCAAATCATCAACTCAACAACACTTCTCAAATTCGTAGAGCAAAGTGAGGGTTTTCTAGAGTTCGAGAATCTCATTTCTTGTCTGGAGTTCGTGGGGCTTTAGGAAAGGTTTCAGTAGCTGCTAGGAAGCTTAAAGCAAAGGTTTAAAGCTTCAACCAGGTGGGTTCTTAAGTTTAGATAGTTAGATTTCCCAAATTACAAAACTTTGCATGTTAACTTAGGATTTAAGAAAATTGTTGTGTGAGAGGAATTGACTCCCAAATTCCTCTCCATTCTGTCGTATATTATATGTATTGTATGATTGCATGCCTTAGGATGAGGATTGTAGGTGTCTAAAAAGTTAATTTTTGAGATTTCGCAGAACAGAGCAGGTTCTGAGTAAACTCGCTCTGGCGAGCTCAGGGCGAGCCTTCATGGCGAGCTGGGTCCTTCATGCTGATGAACCTCGCTCTGGCGAGCTTCTGCTCGCTGAGCGAGCGAATTTGGCACAGGACCTATAATCTCGCCATGGCGAGCTCCTCTTCGCCGTAGCGAGCTTACACAGGACATGACCTGAACAACTCGCCGTGGCGAGTGACAACTCGCTGAGCGAGTTTGACAGGAACAGAAACTTTTCAGAATTTTCCAAACAGAACTGCAGCACTCGTTTTATGTCCTCATCTGAATTTGGTATATGTAATAGTACAGTTATATAATGTAATACAGCATGTTAATCACAGATAACCTTAGGGTATAACTTAGGGAATTTTTGGAAATGCATGTTCCCCCGGGATTTTGGTAAACTTACGGTAGTAACAATTCAATTTAGTATCAGTCAATTAAGAGCGAATTATATCGCACTATGGACTCCCAATGGGATAATCCATTAGGTTATGACTATGTGAGCTTCATGCCGTGACCGAATCGGTTGACGGATATGGCAGGCCTCTGAGACCTGCTCACCTCAGAGTGTCCCAGTGTTAAAATGAATAAGATATGTTTTCTGTGTTACACATTTATTTATGCTTATGATTTATGATAATATGTTAGTATGTATGACTGATTAGGATTCCCCGGTGTAGTCACCTTAGGAGGGTAGTAGGACTCACTGAGGCTTAGTTGTCTCACCCCACTCCAAACAATTATTTTTTCAGATAAGCAGGTTGGTTAAGGTATGCTGATCGGTGTGCTTGCAGCTGTGCTTGGAGATGTCATTTCGTTCATGCATTTCTAGTTGTTTTGTGTTGTCTAATCCTATTCAATAATGTTTTGTTGTTTCTTTTCCGATAATTCCGCTGTATTTGAACCTTTGTTGTACTTAGCACCTGCGTGTGCTTGAACTTTTCAAGTTGTAATAATAATGACTCGGTATTCAATAATAATATTTCACGTTTTATTCTAGATTTAGACGTGGGGTGTTATATAATTAGCTAATATAGTTGGAAAACCCAACAATTAAGGGCACACCATAGTGTCACGTGTATACATAAAAAACAACCTCTATACTTATTTTATAAAATTATATTGAGTCACACATACTTATTACAATATTATTATATAGTTTAAAAAATTAAATTGATATGACTATGAACAAAAAAAATTAATATCAAAACTCTGTTTGATAAAAATAGCGGGTAGCTGATAAATTATCTTAAACAATCTCTATATTTATATAAAGAATTTATGTTGAGTCAAACAAGCTTATTACAGTATTATTATATGGTTTAAAAAAAATCAATTGATACAACAATGAACAAAATAATAAATAATAAAGCTTTGTTGGGTAAATATAGCGGGTAGCTGATAAACTATCTTATATTTGATAACTGATGACTGATAATTTATAGTTTATAGCAGATAAGTCCGTGTTGAAAATATTGTTACCAAACATGTCTTTTATGTTATAACCTATAAGATATAAGCTATGTTCGTAAATCGTAACATAATATAATTAATCATATTCTATTATCAATATATCTATTATAGAATTGAATGATTGTACTCTGTTGCGAATGCATGGATAAAGAGTCTAGTTTCACTAAGTTAGATAAATATTTTGCTCATTATCTCACAATAGTGTGTGTGTGTGCATGTGTGTTTTTTTTTTCACTCTTGCGTGAAACATGTTGTGAATATTATATAAAAATATTTCTAAGTAATTCTTTGAATCTTATATGGCCTAGAAATATTGCAATTCACCTAATCTTTTGTTTATAAGAAAAGTTTGCAAAGAGTGATATCATAAAAGGGGTATTATTTTGTTGATGTACATCTGGGTAAAGGATCAAAATAAAACATCTTTGTATATTCGATGTTAATTTCATCTCTTGTCATGGGATGATTTTCAGTTGATTTTGGTATTATATGACTATATGATACGTGTGGGCATAGGTAATAGTCCTTGCTGAGTCTAAATAAGGATAAGCGAAAGACATATGTTTTGTGTTGGCTACTTTGTCGGACTCTAATTGTATTAATCTTTAAAAACTATAGGGTATAATATTTTGTCTTAAAAAAGAATAATAATTGTTAACTAATTGTTATTATATCATCGTGTCATGGCATGATTTGGGCACTTGAGGCAATCAAATTAGTTATACCTTACAAAATCTGAAAGCAATGGAAATAAAAGACAAAATCCATAAACAAACAAACCAATTAATACAGAAATTAACAAAGACGTAGGTGTATAACAGAAACGCAGCTGGAAGACAAGAACCACCAACTGAAGCATGATCAAATGGATTACCTAACTTACAAATATCGTCCATTAATTATATCATAGACGTTTCCCCAAATTCAGCCACACCCTCAACAACCATTTTATGCTAGATGCAACAATATCCCAATTCATAAAGAAAAAGGAAAGATATTAAGAAATTATGCTCATATTGTTAATTAATACTCCCCTAAAAGTTGTATTGTTTTGTTAGAAAATTTAAGTTCGATTTTTTTTAGGGTTAACAGCTTGTTGTTTGTCTACTATTTATTAATTTGTAATTATTTTATATATATCTATAAATAAAAAAGGAAGATATTATTTAGAATTTTTTTTTCTAAAATATTTTTTGTGCTAGATAATAATTACCTAACTCTTAGTGTTAAATAGGGGGACTAATATCACAAAATAGGTAAAATAGGGTGAAAAAAACGCAATTAAACCTTTTTTTTCTTTCTTTCTAATGGGATGTTTCACCACTTAAATTAATCATCATATTCTTTAAAAACGATAGGACTTTGGTTATGACTTAAATGTTTAAATGAAAAGTCCGACAAATTGTTTAGGATATATATCTATTTTCTTTTTTAGCACACCTTGTGCTTAGAAAGTTTATACTTCATCCTTTCATTTTTATAAGAAATAATTTGAAAAAATTACACATACCAAGGAAATATATTGTAAATAGTTCTTTTCATTTAATGCTCTTATAAATTTAAATTTATTTTATCTATACCCCTATTTAATTACTCTAAATTCAATTAACTTACTTATTTTTAATATTCTCTTTCATAATAAATAAGAGCATAAGTGAAATTCAAAATTTAAAAGATTTGAAAATTAGTCAAAATTTTTTATAAAAAAGAACAAAAACAATTTCACTTTTGTTTCTTATAAAAAAGAACGAAAGGAGTAATATATTATTTGACTTGTTAAAAAATATTGTGAGCATCTCTCAAATTATTCCCAAAATTTGTATGAGGTTCAGCAGTAAAAATACGATAATAGTAGTTTCCATGTCCAAATCGATCCAAAAAAAAAGCGCGTCTACTTATGAAACCTAAAAACCCACAAATCTGAATATTACATTCACACACCATTGAGATATATATTCACCCTACATATCCTACTAATCTCCTTCTCATTCTTAAAAACTACAATCAATACTGGAGTGCTCAAAATATGTCTTGTCCTTTTGAGTAGTATTTCTTTTATTTAAATAAAAAAATTATTTGCCTTTTAAAAAAATAAAAATATTGGAGACCTCAATTTCAATTACCCAGCCAAGAAATTAATAAAAATTAATCATACGTCAATTATTACCACAATTTCAGATTCTTTTAGGAAATATGTGACTCATCAATATTTCTAATTTAGACCCAATTAAAAACACGTGGGTCTAAATTAGCAAGGTACACCTTTTCACTTTGGACAAAAAAATCCTTAATCCTTAGTATTAGAAACTTGTAAATTGAAGGTTATTTTGGTAAATTTTATTAAATGTTGTGCACTCATTTGCTAATTTAGATCCACTTAATTATAAACATTTTTTAAGTATTGAACTATCTTTCTATTTTTTGTAGTTTCTTAGGTTACATGTTTCAAGTAGCATTTTATGTTCTTGCTTTTTCACCAACAATTTAAAATTAATTTTTTAAGATTACAGGCCAAAAAATTAAAAATAATATTTAAGAAAAAAACTTTCATCTTAGAAATTTAAAAAGTTTCAGGGGCTTTAAATTTCAATAGTTTATTTTTTATTTTTGGAGGTCACAAATGGTTAAAAAGTAAAAAGACATTAATCAATGTATAACAAAACATTAAGGGCTCGTTTGATGGCCAGGATATGATAGATACATGATATGATATGGAGTTGGATAAATTTAGGATATGATATTAACATGATAACATTTATCTTATTATGTGTTTGATGCGGATATGATAACAAACAAGATATCATTATTTATTTTCAATTAAATATAATTAAATAACAAGTTTCTATTGTAGGTGGTTTTAGTTTTGGCAAATAAAGATTTACTTTCTTAATAACACAACAGGATAATTTCTAACCCAGCCTAAACATAGGATAGAAATTACAAAGGAGTGATAGGATATGATTAAAAAAGGGAATAATTTATCATATCCTATTGGTGCATCAAACAAAAAATTAAAACATGATATGATATAATTATCATATCCTACTCACTATCCTGGCCATCAAACGGGCCCTAAGGGGTTAAGGCTTTAATAATTTTTTTCTACCTTGTTTTCCTAGGTTTTCATGTGTTTTTTTAAGTTATATATATTTATAAATAAGTGGATTTAAATTAGCAAAGTGTGTGCACATCAAGAGTAATTTTTGTCCATTACAAAATGTGCACCTTGCTAATTTAAACTCATATATTTTTAAGTGCGTTTAAATTAACAACCCATATATATATATATATATATATATATATATATATATGTATATAAATATATATATATATACTAGTTTTTTAACCCGTGCGAGATTTTCCGTAAAAATTGACTCTAAGATTTTATAATTTTTACTGCAATTGTTACCAAATTTACATGATTGACTTAAAAAAGAATAATAATTAGATGTACAACTATTAAACAGCGCACCTAAATATTTTTGTTTAAGTAAATATTACAAATACCCACATACAATGAGGCATTAATCTTTGAGAAATCTAAAATTGCTATCCACCAAATACCAGAAATTGAGATACACCCCATGTGAACCAACATCATGGAATTTTTGAAATCCAGCTAAAGATTTATTGTTCAAAATATCTTACATCATAGAACAAAATACAGCACACAAATTTATTGAGGGTACATCACCACATAACTAAACACCACAACCTCTACATAATACCTTTACATTTGAAAGCCAAATGTCAACAATAACTTAACCAAATGATCGGTTAAACGAAATTGAATGGTTCACTCCTCAATGTTAACCTTTTTTAGAGGGATACTGCTCTAGACCTTACCAACTTCATCAACAATCTTGGTTAGATTCCTCTGAATAGTAGAAGGGACATCTACCTCTGCTTTGGCTTTTCCACAAGTCATAGTCGGAGTTACAATAAGATCTTTAACAAATTCATCCGCCTCAAAACCATCTCCACCATCAGTATCATCAAATGATCTATCAGAGTCCAATTCAACAACATGGGATGCTGCCTGAAACCAATTGGGAAATCAACATCAAATCACAGACAAAAAATTTAAACACCATATTAAAAGGATAGTAGCAAATTATAAACCACTAAAGATAATAAACCACAGTGGCATGCATTCATTACCCCAATTACATCTACCAATCAATCATTATTCAAACCATCAACAATACTAACACCCTACATGTACAAAGAACAAAAAAACAGAGTTTAATTATATCAAAACAAAAAATGAAGAAGCAAAGAGGAGTGACAATATCAACCCCTAAGGAACCTCTAATCCAAGACAAATCAAAGGGTGTTCCACTACAAACTAAAAATCCAATCAAAGGCTTTAAATCTCACCTTAAACCACTATACATAAAATCAGTCTTGTTAACACAAAATCAGCATTCTATTTAAATTTAAATGTTAGTATTCTATATATCAAATATGTGATTAAAGAATTAATAGAATCTCAACTTAAAATTCAAACAAGTACATGTTGAATTTATTTGGAACTTCAATAATCTAGCAATTTAAGTAGCACCGCAGATATGTAAGATATACCATTACATCCATCTAATCTATTGAAAGCAAAAGAAAAAACTTCACACATACACAATTGCTATATGAATCTAAGCAATTCGTTGAACTCGTGTAATTGTTTGTAGTGGCTGCATGGTTGCAAGATCAGCTCATGTATTCTTGAAACAACACCTATAATAGATTGACAATCAGTATGTTCTAAGATGCTTCCTAATAGAAGCATGGATTTTGCTCCTCATTAATTATACACCAACAAATCAAAATCAATACATTAACTACTTCATATATATGTCAACTCACTATATCAATACTAATTAACAAACAACCAATACACGAGACAAACCCATATAAATCTCACCTTCTCATCAACCACACCATTTCAAGATAACTTGACTCAGATGGATTAAGAAGGGTTGGAAGCTTCCAACAGACATGTCATTCATCACACCAATTACATCTATTAATGGGATACTAAAAAAGTTACTTACCAACCTAGAACTCATAGTCATGTGTGTGAGAACAAACTTCAGCCATGTTAATAATACTTAATCCATAATTGGAAATAACAGAACCTTTGTTTAATTTGAAACACAATTACACTAAATTAATAACATGTAAAATTTAAACCCATGACCAATTACATAAAATTAAAGTTACAAAGTATAAAGAAATAAACTTCTGAAAACAAAGACAGTTGAAGAATGTGAAATTTACCTTGTTGTGTCGATAATCATGTGAAAGGGATGCAACTTCAACAAAATTGGTCAAATACTTTCTGAGTCCCAAAAAATAAGAAAAAATGAATCAAATTAACTTAATGACCAATTTTTTCTTATATTTTGGAACTAAGAGAATATGTGAATTGAGGATCTGAGGAATGAACAAATGTGTGAAATAGAACAAATGTGTGAAATAGAACAAATGTTGATGAGAATCCACAAAAAAAATTATCAAACACATGGTGGGCATATATAAAACTGAAATAGAACAAAATAAAATTGAAATAGATGAGTAATTAAATTCTAATACAGCAAAGAAACTAAGAAGAAAAAGAACAACAACAACACTTAATCAAGATTATGGATGAAAAATGATTGTTTGAAGACAATGTAGGATGATGAAGACGCATTTATAGATGGAAGAACAAGATACCACCTCCACCAGATCAAGGAAAAAGACATTTTGAATTCAGTAGCTTTTCAATTGGGAGGGAAAATAATAGATCTACCTTCACCAAATAACTTCACCGCATCCATTCCACCTCCTTTCTGGTACACCCCACTTGTCAACAGCAGCAGAAAAGGGGCAGAAAAAATATTAATCAATTTTCCCAAAAGAACGAAACGACCCTTATAAAATTACGCCGTACAAAACGCCAAAATAACGAAATCGCCCTTATAAAATTATGCCGACGTGGACAGGGTGAACGAAATCTACAGTAGCATTTTACCGTATCAGTTGTGTCAAGAGTATGGATATATATATATATATATATATATATATATATATATATATATATATATATATATATATGGGGAACTTTCAAGTGAGAGGAGTTTTAAAATGAGAGGGTGAGAGGCTTAAATCTCAACCATTTGATTAATCCTTAAGGCGATCTTTCATTTTTTAACATGTAGGCAATCTTTTCAATTTCATTCCTTCTTTTATGCGGTTTCTCTCTCCACATGGTCTCTCTGTGTTGTTGCATTTCCTTTTCTCCTCTCAAATCTGACATTTTCAGATCAAACCATTTTGAATCAAACCATGTTCATTGCATTTTCATTTCTCCTCCCAAACCTGTCCAAGGATTTTATCGTATAACTATAAGCTCCAGTTTTTAGTAAAATAAAATAAAAATTACACATTTTGAATGAAACCATGTTGTTTACATCAAGATCTTTAGTCTTTCTTCAAGTTATACAACTAACCCTGTGTTTTCTTTCAAATCCACGGTGACACCAATTATCCAACTATAAACATAGTAATTGTTTGAGTTTTGAGCAAGAACTATAAACATGTAAAGGAGCCAAGGAGGTGGATCTTGACAATACTGAAGAACATGATTGGGAAACTTGAATTTTCTAATTAGGTCGAAGCAACAAGTCTAAAACCCCAAACTCATTAATAGTTGGTTATCTCAATTAAAGACCCTCTTTTTCTTCAAATCCAGATCGGAAGGCCATAAAGTTTTATGGATAGGTAGTGAAACAAAGAAAATAGGCATATAAATAATGGATATGGTTGCTCTTGCAAAGACTTATCCAATAATTTTAGCACCAAGAAAATAGGCATTCAGTTGTATGGTTTTGCTCAAAGAAAAAACTTGTTCACAAACGGAGAAGAAGAAGAGTCGCGCAAAAGAGAAGAAGCGGAACAGGGATGAATAGGTATAGGCGTACAGCTAGCGCACATGATACTTTTAAAATAGGATTCAATCATAGCCATTGGATTTAATCAAGTGGTCCTCATTCACTCCTCTCACCCTCTCATTTTAAAACCCCTCTCACCTGAAAGTTCCCCTTTGATTATTTGAAAAAAGGGTGGTAATCTGAAGTTCTGGTGTCAATATAAAGAAAGTTTAATAAAATAAATTATTATTTTTAAATAGATTTTGGGTTTTAAAAAAAAACTAAAAAGAGCTCGATAAGTACTTGAGCTCAATTGTTTGGCTTAAAAAGGGGAAATATATTTGTGATTAAGGAAAAAATCGAAAAAGAAAATAAAGTGTAATAGAATAAATATATGGGGTGCAAAAAGTTATTCCCTTTTTTTTCAAACAAATAATCATTCCCTAATTAAAGTCAACAACACACACGTTGTTTATTTTTTTGGTGGTGGACGAATAAATAGGTCATATTATGCGCTTGTTAAATTATGAAACAAGCCTAATAAGCATTGAAAAATTGCTCTTAACGCCCCCGAATTGCTTACAGATCCTCCAAATTGACGAAAATAACTTTTGTGTATGATGGAAAGATAGGATCCGAAATTACAATTTCTATGGGATCCTACAATTCGAAATTTCTCAAAGTTTTAGGGTATTTTTTTTTTGGGAAAAATTACTTGTGGCGGAAGATATGAGCGGAAAACATAAGATTTCAAAAGTTATCTTTTGAATTGGGCTTTTTTAAATACCAATTGCAACAACTATACTTTCATATCGTCTCCGACAATCAACTCCAAAACTACGCAAAAAGATTCAATTTTTTCACGTGTTGGAGGAATGAAAGCAATATTTATTCACACATACAAGGATTTTACACTCACTTGTCTTCAAATAACAGGTAATGTGATAGACTACATTACTAGCTAACATAAAATTAAGATTGCTAAAGAAGAGAAAACATAAAACTGCATCAGATTTTTCATTGCCTCAAACAAGTAGCAACAGTACAAACATATAGCTAGGGTTTTTAGGAACTATGGGCCATGGGCCTCTTGGAGGAATATAACAAAGACTGAATTAATAAGATAATTATAGAGCAGTATACTAAATGCACCCCCTAGTATTGATAAAAGTCCTGGAACCAACTGGGCTGTTTGATATTTCTTGTGCCGAAATTTGAGTTGCTATCATAACGAGTGTTTTAAACCATTTAATTTTTTGAGGATGTTTGTATCACTGCATAAGATATCTTCCGAAATGTGATGAAAAGATATCTTCTGAAACATGATGGGAAGATCGTTCCCATATTCTATTAATATTTTATTGTCATATAATTTCCTAATTTTTTCAATTTTGGTGTCGTGTTGTTGGTTTCTATACACATGGTTGAACCTGATATTGATGAACCTGATATTGATGAACTTGACATTGATGAACCCGACATTGTTCAACCTGCCGAACCTGTGTACGAAACGTTCCTTTTGTTGTACCTTTTTTCATTACCACTCAATGGGAACCTATCTTCCAAAATTAACACTCATTTCGGATTGTACAATTTCATTCATAGTAAACAAAAATAGAGGGTATATTTTTGGATTTTTGAATTTTTGAAGAGTCTGTGAGTAATATGAAGGACCTTAAAGGCAATTTTCTAAGAATTCTATGGTGAAGATTCTAAAAATCCCGAATTTAAACATTGAAGCATGAAAACAAAAATAATTTATCTTAGTAAATTTTTGGTGTCTATATTTAGAGATCGATTGATATACTATCAATCATCAGTAGTGATATTAGATTTACACAAGCACCCTGTGAAGATGTTAATTTTGATGTATCATGTTAAAATATCAAATAATTTCCGATTGGTATTATATTTTATATATACGATACATGTTATAATATCTTTCAATCTAACGGTAGATTTTGCAATACGATTATTTAACGGTATAGAATATTTCAAAGTGTTCAATGTGATATTTATGCCAGGAGGCTCTCCCACCTTTTGGACTAATTTTTTGGGTTGGACTCTCTTCAAGTGCTTAAGTCCTAACACTTGGTGCTTTTCATTGAGACCCGGGCAACAGAAAGACTACCTATAGGCTGGATTAAGGTGCTCCACCGAATACTAATAGGTGAGTTATGCTGCCGAAAAGGAAAGGGCACTACCATTTGGTCAGTGCCAATGGAGTGCAAGTCGTCGTGGACATCTACTCTTAAAATGGCGTGGCAATGTTACGAGTCTCATTTAAGGTGGCTCATTTTAACCAATTTCATAGATTAACCATAACCAAATCCATATCCGATTTTAAAAAATTGATTAATTATATTTGGATTTTATAACCAAATCCATTTTTTATTTTATTTGCATATCCATAACTAATTGGTGGATGCCCAATACCAATTTTTAGGCCCAAATTCATCAAAGTCCAAATCCAAATCAATTTTTCTGATTTTTCTTCCATGTTAATCCATGAACACTAATCCAAAAATCCATACTCAAAATCCAGCGTGAAGTTAATTTTGATGTAATTTGCAAAATTTTCTTGTTTATGTTTTCGATTTCAAGCTTAAAGTCTACCAATCACCTTACATTTTATATCATTTTGTAGTATCTACTTGAACATATAGTTTTAAAGATACATGAGTTATATTTAAGTAGAAAAAGGAAGCATTAAATAGGGGTTCGAATTAATAGACTCACGTCTAAGATTTAGGTATTTTGTCCTATGAATTCATAGAATTGTCTAGCTCGGTGTTGAGTTGTCTAATAGATTTTCAAGATTCTTACAATTCTAAAACAGGGGCTTCTCAAAGTTTTTGGAGATCCTGTGCAAAATATAAAAGTGGCTCTTTAATAATAAAAAAAATAAAAATTAAATTATCGATTTAAATTGCATATAATTTTTCAAAAAAAATAATCATTCTTATTCTTGTAAACATATAACTTATCAATATTAAGAGCCCAAAAAAGATTATCAATATTAAACCAATTGCATTAAATAAAATAGGACTCAAAAAAATACCTCAAAAAAAAAAGACAAAAAATACAAAATAATTATCTTTGTATATAACGTCAAAAAGGAACATCCTAATCTAAGATTAAATTTTATACAAAGATTAAAATGGACTAGAACTATATTTACGAGTATAGATAACTAATCTATTGATACTCATTTGAAATTTTATGATCATTAACAATATATAACTATTATTTTAGGGCCTAAAAATTAATCTATTAATATACATCTGATATTTTATGGGTATAAATAATATATAAGTAATATTATATGACCTCAAAATTTTGAGTTGAGACCCTCAAAATTTAGAGGCTCGGTGTCGTCGCACATCCTGCACATGTGTGCGGAACGCCCCAGTTCTAGAACTATGTGAAAGGTTGTTGCAAATTCAAATTGTTATATGCTGCTTTTTGAGGTACTATTTCTTTACATGAATTGTTAGTTATTTCTAAGTTGTACTTCGTATAAAATAAGTTCGTTGCACATATAGGCATTCATTATGGTATTAGTTTGGCAATAGTTTTTCTTATGAACCTGGGGTGACTTTGTTCATTTTCTAACCTGAATACAAGTTTCATTTATATATTGAACGATGGTTATGTTCATACATACATCAGGAGCATAATTGATTACTGAATAGTTAAGTATCAAATGTATTATAATGCCCCAACTAAAATATCTAGAATATTTAGTCAAGACATAAATAATTGAATCTGAGTACAATAAATTTACGAGTTTTAAACAACTGATTTACAAGAATTCCTTAATTACAGAGATGAATGTAAAGAATACAGCGGAAACAAAAACATGATTCTAAGATAAACAGATAAACTAAAACATAGGAGAAGACTAAGGTCCTTGCTCCAATCATCAGCTCCCTCCTGGTCCTTGCTCCAGTGAACCTGTCTACCTAAAAAAAATTGGTTTGGAGTGGGGTGAGACTACTAAGCCTCAGTGAGTCCTACTACCCTCCTAATGGTGACTACACCGGGGGCACCTAAATCAGTCGTTACATACTAGCATAACTAACATGACATAAATAACATAAAGTAAAGGTGTATCACAGATTAATAAACTCTTATTCATTTTAGACACAAGGACACTCTGAGGTGAGCATGTCTCAGAGGCCTGCCATATCCGTCAACCGATTCGGTCACGGCATGCAGCTCACAATAACTTATCCTAATGGATTATCCCATTGGGAGTCCATAGCGCAATATCACAAAATCGCTCATAATTGACCGAAACTAATTTAGTTATTACTACCATAAATTCCCAAAACCCGGGGAGCATGCAAACCTAATAATAGTCTAAATTATGCCCTAACAATTATCTGTGATTAACATTCTGTTCGACATTATATTAATTATATTACTGCAAACTATCTGGCTCTGATGAGGATATAAAACGAGTGTATGGAGTTTCGTTAGAAAATAGAAAATGTAGGCAGGTTCTGTACAAGCTCGCTATGGCGAGTCATCAGCTCGCCATGGCGAGATTATAGGTCCTGACCTAAATCAACTCGCTGTGGCGAGCAGAAGCTCGCTACGGCGAGTATCTTCAGCCCAGAACCCAGCTCGCCATGAATACTCGCTGATTACTCGCTACGGCGAGTTCATGCAGAAACTTCCCTGTTTTGTCAGAAATCATAGTTTTCAAAGAAACACCTACAATTCTCATTTAACCAGTGCAGCAAGATAACATACATAATATTAAAACAGAATGGAGGGAAATTTGGGATCTAATTCCCCTCACACAACAATTCCTAATTTTCCTAAGTTATCATGCAAATTTAGATTAATGGGAAATCTAACTAAACTAGCCTAAAGAACCCACCTGTAAAAGAAGCTTAATCCTGACTCTGAGTGTTCCCTACGGCTTTGAAATCAATTCCGGTTGTTTCAAGGAGTCCCCAATAGTGCCTCCAACACCCTGGCATCAAATTTCCACACTTATAGAGCATTTCTGTCCTGAGAGACTCGCCGGGCGAGCTATTACTCGCTACAGCGAGTACACCAGAATTTTCAGCACAACTCAGCATCAGGTCTCCAATTTCAAAATGCTCTACAGACTTCAATTTTAAGGCAAAACCTACGAAGTTTGTACTCAAAACGAAGGGAATTTTGTCAGCTATCCATAGAAAAAGGAATCGTTTCAAACGGAGTTACGAGGAGAGAGTAATTACCGTTTTAGTGAGACCCTGTCCTAGAATACGGGTTTGAGAACCTAATTCAATTTTTGTTGTTTTCTCCAACAATCACCAAATTGAAATACTTCAATCCATTTCATGTAAACTCAGATAATGAAAGGAAAGAAATTAGGTTTGGGGGTTCACTTAGAATCAAAAGAAATGGAAGAGAAATAGAATCTCATTCTTACCTTAGTTTACTAGTGCTCCAAAGAATTGATTTTTGAGGAACCAATAGACAAACAACCATGAATCTTAAGTTCTAGACTTCCACTTCGTCACTGATTTAAGAGTAAAACACACACATGCAGCACCATCACAAAAAGGGTTTAGGATTTGAAATCAAAATAAAAGGGTTTGAACAAATGGAAAGGAAAGGTGAGTCTCAATCTTACCTTTGAGTTGCTGTACCAAAATTGATGATTCTGAGCATGGATTGTTACATGCAAGAACTTGTTTTCTACAGAGAATAAGAACCCTCTGGCCATGGTGGGGCTGATTACGGCCAAAATGAAGGGAAGGGAAGTGTTGTGACTTTCTAGTTACCTTGGTCTTATGCTTCTTGTTCTTGGTTTTGATCAATAAGATCTTTATTGATGGGGTTTGCTTTGTTGTTTGCTGCAAACGAGATAGAGAAGAGTGGGTAGGAAAATGGAGTAAAATGGCGTGAGAGAAGAAGAAGGGTGGGTTACTGACTTTCTGCAAAAATTAAAAATGAATAAGTCTTGTTGTTGTGGGTTTGGTCATATAACCAAAGAAATGGTTCATTACCATCTTGTCCCTCTCAAACAATGCTAATTGCCACCTAATTTTCCAATTAAGCCCCATTAGTTATCTCCATTTAATATTCTTCTATTAAATAAATTTTTGGGATGTTACATGTATTGACAAGTTTCATTTAACTACTTTATAATTTAACTAGGTTTAAGGACACTAATATACTATATCCCGGTTTACACTGATTTTTGGTAAACAAACGTTAGTTTGAAAATTACTTGCAGGAACAACTAGTAAATTCTTTTTTTGAAGGGTTCATTCAAGTCTCGGGATTTACGATGTACTTCATGCGTCTTTAAGAACAAAAACATTGTTCTTTTTTAGTGTCAGAATCGTATCCAACAACTTTTAATAACAAGTTGTCTCATGACAACATTTTTTTTTTACTCAAGTGAGTATTGAAAATAAAGAAAATAAAAGAAGATGAAAAGAAATGCATAATTGCAAAAGAAAAAGGAAATTAAAGGAAGGACAAATCAACATTAAACTGCATGAAATAAAATGTAAATGGTGGATGAAATCCATCTCTATTAACTCTTCAATCTGTTTGCACACGCGGCGTGGGTATTGTAGAGTTTTTAGAAAATAGGATTCAACCCTTATTACAAAGAAATTACAATTATTTATAGAGAAACCACTTGATGACCTCTCTTGAAAGAAACATAGCCAAATTTTAGAGAAGATGATTCCGATTTCATCATCACATTTTTTTTATGTCGAAAGAAACATGGTAAGACTTTACCAATATTTTGGTCAAAATTAGAGTCTACATTTTAATAAAATGCTTGGTCGAAACATCATTTTTATAATGAGATAAACAATATGAATTCGACCAGTTTTATAG
This sequence comes from Trifolium repens, assembly GCA_030408175.1. Lineage (NCBI taxonomy): Eukaryota > Viridiplantae > Streptophyta > Magnoliopsida > Fabales > Fabaceae > Trifolium > Trifolium repens. Next base: position 44,458,969 of record CP125850.1, on the reverse strand, counting down.
CATCTTAATTATGGTTTCGACTAGTTTTACAACATCTCTCAAACCATGTTTGACCAATATTTTGATTATCTTTCATACTTGATCAACAAAATTTTGATCATTTTATCAATTTTAAAAACAACTTCCATCTTAGCATCATGCATGGTGTGTTTCATCAAAATTTAATTTGAATCTTCTAAATATTTTCTTAAAGTACCCAACCAAATTTGATTCATGGAATCAAGTACATACCATATATTAAATTAATAGAAAACAATTTCGATCATTGTTTTCTTAATTTTTCATTTTATTAAAAACTTCTCCCACTTTAGAGTTAAAAGCAATTCAATCTTTACACAATGCATGTAAACAATTCAAATTGCTAAGATATTGGACTCTAAAAAAATACTATGGTTTCGAAAATCATTTTTACCACAGTTGAAAAATCGTATCTCATGGGCACTATTTGATTTGCAATTTGCCTAGAAATATCGATATTTTGGGAATAATTTTAGCCATAGAGATTAAATCACCGTGATCAATCATTATAGGGCTCTCAAAGTCTAAAACTTTTCGGTTTTCAAAATCATTTTGATAAGATTCTCCAATTTAATTTGTCTTCTCCTACAATGGCTTCGACAACAAATATATATTTTTTCAAATATGGCTGAAAACCATTTCATGGATGGTTTCAAAAACCATTTCTCGTGGCCTAAAATTGATTCGAAATTTATCTAGAAATATCCATATTTCAGAATCATTGTTAGCCATGAAAATTAAATCACAATCTTCAAACGCATAAAGCAATGATCAACCCTAAACTTGAAACGTCCCACTGGGCGTGCCAATTTGTTTACACTGATTTTTGGTAAATAAACGCTAGTTTGAAAATTACTTGTAGGAACAACTAGTAAATTCCTTTTTTAAATGGTTCATTCAAGTCTCGGGATTTACGATTTATTTCATGCGTCTTTAAGAACAAAATCATTGTTCTTTTTTAGTGTCAGAATCGTATCCAACAACTTTTAATAACAAGTTGTCTCATGACAACATTTTTTTTTACTCAAGTGAGTATTGAAAAGAAAGAAAATAAAAGAAGATGAAAAGAAATGCATAATTACAAAAGAAAAAGGAAAATATATCAAGGACAAATGAACATTAAATTGCATGAAATGTAAATGGTGGATGAAATTCATCTCTATGCACTCTTCAATCCGTTTGCACACGCGGCATGAGGATTGTAGAATTTTTAGAAAATATGATTCAACCCTTATTACAAAGAAATTACAATTATTTATAGAGCAAGAAAATAACTTACATCTAAAATTTTGACAAATGTCATATTTAATAACTTTCGATAACTTTTTTGTAGGAGTTGTTTGCTTGATGTGTTGTTTCCACTTTGTCTTGCATGTTCCTTAACATATGGTCCGTCGAAATGAGCTTTTTCTCTCTTTTTGAAGTCTAACACCAAGTCGAAATGAATATCATTAATTTTAGGCTTTAATGCAGTTTTGGTCCCCCTATTTTGAAAAACTTGAACTTTTGGTCCCCCTATTTTAAAAGCCAGCTTTTTGATCCCTCTATTTTAATTTTTTCTAAATTTTGGTCCCCCAACTAAGTTTAACTATATGAAACCATTGGATCTGAAGGTCTATTGTATCTAATGATGAACCATCAACAATTAATTTTATTTTATTTTTGTTCATCTTCTCCATTCATTTGTTCTTCATCTTCAACATCTTATAAACTTCAGCAAAAAAATTTCTCAAATCTTCAAACAAACTCAAAAAATACACTTCAACCATTAAAATTAAAATTCAAAAACACATAAATTTAAACAAGTTCAATCCATCAAACCAAAAATTTAAAATAGGGGGATAAATTTGATTATAATGAAATGAAGAAACAATGTTTTGGTTGGAAATTTGAAAAAACAACGTTCGGTTGTAGAATTCAAAGGGGTTGCAATTGCTCAAATTTCTCCTAAAACTTGTTCAAATTCCTCTCAAATTTCTCAAATGTTCTTGAGATTGGATTGTTTTTTCACAGATTGTGTTCTAAAAACAGAACTTTGTTGTTTTGGATTTGATGGAAATTTGAGAATTTCGATGAAAAGGGTGTTAGACTACTAGGCTACCACTTAGAAGGGGGGGTTGAATAAGTGGCCCTTTTAAATAATGTTGATTTTAAAAAATTTAGTTCAAAAGGTACGCGCGGAAGCACCATCGGATCGGTAGTCTCTTTGCACCCGATTGATCACTGAAAAAGTAGTATAGCCTTGAACGAGTGATGATAAAGAACTAGAAACGATCGTGTGCAAAATATTAAAATTAAACGATCCAATAACACAGTCCAAGCAAGTTACACAAAGATAGAGCTAATCCAATCACAATCAAGATATATGTCAATTGAATTTTGGTGCACACGTACGAACACAAAAATTCAATTGAATCGAAAATTAAAGCAATTGTGTAACGTAAAAGATTAAGAAAGAAAGACATAAACGATTGATTAGGGAGTTCCCAAGGCTTTCGTGTCATCCTCGCGGTCGGCCGGGTACGTCTCCCCCCAAATAACCAAACGGGTTATTTGAGAGTTTAGTGATTAAAAACGATTGAACTATAGTGCACAATTTACAAAGACTCCAATAACCCTATATCGAATCTAATGCAAACTATGCGTAAAAACCTCAACAAGTAATGAAGATTCTCCCTCTGATTCCAACGATCCTAACCGTGCGCAAATCCTCGCACCAATCGTCCAGCTGAGTACCTCGCTTCTTCGTTGTTGATCCTTCAAGATATCGCACAATCTTGAATCCTCAAGAAAACCCAAAACCTTCTTCACAAATCAACTCGATCACGCCTCTGATTCACCGCAAGCCGTATCGAACATTATCGATCAAATGTACAACCTTTATCTGAATGATCCTATACTCACTCTTCAATTAATTGCAAATTGATGGAAGATGATGATCTTGTGAAGAATAACCCTTTGATCCAAATTCTTCACCCAATTTGAATCCCAAAGAGTTTATCAAAGCTATTTCACTTTCTCACAGGTTTTCTCTCTCACTACAATAACAAAGCACATTGCTATTTAAAGAGAAAATATAATTGAGCAAATTTAGGCAAAACTTAACATACATGTATCGATACAAATGATGGTTTGTATCGATACAAACCCTTTGACCAGCGTAAAAATGTGAAAAATTGGACCTATGTATCGATACAAACACGTATGTGTATCAATACATATATCAGTTTCTTGAAATCTTGACTGATATGTATCGAAGCATGCAAGCATGATTCGATACACCATGCATTTTCTGGTTTTCTGAGAGATATAGGTGTGTATCGATACATGCAAGCATGATTCGATACACAAGTGACTCTCTGCCTCTGAGAGACCATATTTGTATCGATACAAGTGATATATGTATCGATACAAAATGCACAAAATCAGTCTGAAGTAATTTCAGGACATTTGTATCGATACAAATGATTATGTATCGATACAGAATACTTAAAAATCAATTTTTCAAAGTTTAAAAATAGTTTTTCGCTGTCAAGTCATTTGTAATGTTGCCAAAATATGTTCTACTCTATTTTCATGTGTGTTGACAATTATTAAAACGTGAGGATGAATTGGTGCACTCACATTCTCCCCCTTTTTGATCATTGTCAAAACTTTGTGTTGAGTCTTCGATATTGGCTGCATTTTTGGAAAAATAAACTTTGTGCAAGATGTGCGATCCGATGCCTCAGGCATTGCGTAGAGCATTGTAACGCCTCAGGAAGTTCTCTCATGACAACTTCTATTTATGGAATGTTGGTTTCTCTCTCATGAATCTTGCATGGCGCGTTTTATAAGGCTTTATATAAGGAATGTTATTTAGAGCTTCAGATCCTGCTCAAGAATATTTCTGAAGAGTATCTTCTTTGAAGAATATATTTTTAAAGAATCTCTTTTAATTAATATGGAGTTAATGCTTGGGTCAATAAAACCAAGCCCATGCATGACTGATTTGTCTGAAGTATTTAAAGGAGCTGCAAAACCCTAATTGAGTGGTTGTTCACGCCGTATTGTGGTTGTGTCTAGGATTCTAGGTTTTGCGTGTGTTTGATAATTGTGAGCCTTTCTTGTGTCACCTTGATGCAAGCTTAGGACGTGTGTTCTTGCGTTGTATTATGTGATCCTTCTCCTAAGCTTTGAAGTACGGAGTTAGGATTTTTGGTGTGTGTAACACTCTAAGCCTTTAGGTACGAGTGTGTAGTTTTAGGAGTGTGTCTCCAAACTGTTTTGTCTCTGTGTATTGAAATCCTTGCTGTGTGTGTAAGGTTGTAAGGAAGTGAGATGGGATCTCATATCTAGGAGTTCCTAGGTAGAAGAGTCATTGGTAGGGCCTAGGTTTTAAGTTGTAAACGGGTGGTTTGCTGTAGACTTAGAACTAGGATTATTATAGTGATATTGCTTCCTGGATTGGTATCCCCCAGACGTAGGTTGCTGTTTGCGCCGAACTGGGTTAACAAATATCCTGTCTCCTTTATTTGTTTTCCTTACTTGTTTTATTTTGTTACGCGCTAGACCGGATAGAGTGCTAGAGCATCGGGTAGAGCATCGTGCATAGCGTGCCAGGAATTTCAATTGGCATCAGAGCAGGCACCCTGCCTGTTTTCTAGGGTGAGATTCAGGACCTGAAATCTCTAGCATTATGGAAAAAGAAGGAGGCGACATGAACAGGCCACCTTTGCTCAATGGATCCGCCAACTATGACTCTTGGAAATCCAAAATGACGGCTTTCCTGAGATCTATTGATAGCAAAGTTTGGAAGGTTGTTTTGACTGGATGGGAACATCCCACATATGCTAGCAAGGAAGGTACCACAACGGGGGTGATGAAACCTGAAGTAGAATGGACTACAGAAGAGGAAGCTGCAGCCAACCATAACCACAAGGCTATTTATGCCTTGTTTAATGGAGTAGACACTAGTGTTTTCAAGCTCATAAAAAATTGTGTGTCAGCTAAAGATGCGTGGGAGATATTACAAAAGTGCTATGAAGGCACAACCAAAGTGAAACAGTCAAAAATTCAACACCTCACATCCAAGTTTGAAGCTCTAAGAATGAAAGATGATGAGAGTATTCAAGACTTTCACTTAAGTCTTTTGGACATTGCTAATTCCTTTGAAGCCCTAGGAGAAAAAATGTCTGATGAGAAACTGTCAAGAAAACTCCTTAGATCTCTTCCCAAAAGGTTTGACATGAAGGTAACGGCAATTGAGGAAGCGCATGACATCTCCACTATGAAGATGGATGAACTTGTTGGATCTCTCCAGACTTTTCAAACTGTGTTGGATGAACGTGGCGACAAGAAGAACAAGAGCATTGCTTTTGTTTCAAATAGTGATGAGGAAGATGAACAAATTGAGGATGGGGAGGAAGATAGCATAGCAGATGCCATTGCCATGCTGGGCAGACAATTCAACAAAGTGTTGAAAAGAGTTGATCGTAGGAATCGACAGAATGGGCAAAACATCAGATTCGACATCAACAAGCAACATAATAATCTGAAGAAAACCAAGCCTAAAGAAAAGAGCAGTCAAGGCAAGGGAGTTCAGTGTCATGAATGCGAAGGGTATGGACACATAAGGTCAGAATGTGGAACATATCAGAAAAGACAAAAGAAAGGGCTAACTGTCTCGTGGTCAGATGAAGATACTGATGAAGAAAATGAATCGGCAAGACATGTAACTGCCCTCACTGGAACATGTGTTAATGTTGAGGATTGGGAATTTGATGAAGATGAGGATGTGTCTTATGAGGAGCTTGCTAGTACCTAAAAAAATTTGGTCACCAAATATGAAGAGATGTGTAAGATTCTTGAGAAGCAGAAGAAGACCATCAACAAACTTCAAGCTAAAGTAAACATCCAGATTCAAAAGGCTACTCAAGCAGAAGAAAAGGTCATCCAAGTTAACGTTCAAATGGATGATCTTAGGAAACGTGTAAGTCAGCTGAACTCAGGAGCAGATCTCCTTGAAGAAATTATGGATAATGTGTTAAGTGGGAGGCTTAGGTCTGTTGGGTACAACTACTCAAGCTTGAATCAGTACCAACAGGATCCTGAAACCAAGTTCACATCAGGAGAAAATGTTATTGATCCCTGTACTGGAAAGGTAATGTTGGAGCATCAGCCTCGACATTCTAAAGCCTACCCAGTTCCAAAGTTTGCCCTTGATTCCAAATCCACTGTCCATCAAAGACCAAGACCTTTTGTTCATAAAAGGCCTAGAAACCAAAGGAGATATCGTAAGTGGGTGTGTCACCATTGTGGAAAAAGAGGACACATTAGACCTTTTTGTTACAAGCTGCATGGATACCCCAACTAGGAGCCTAAACCAAATGTGATACAGGAGGAGAACGCTATTAAGAAGGAATGGAGACCTAAAGAAGAAAATGCTGGAACGCCTAAAGAAGAAAATGTTGGGTTAATCGCTCACACATCTCTAAGAGCTTCTTCTAGGGAGGATTGGTACTTCGATAGCGGGTGTTCTAGACATATGACTGGTGAAGAGAAGTATCTCATAAATGTAAGATCCTACAAGGCTAGCTTTGTAACTTTTGGAGATGGAGCAAAAGGAGAAATAGTAGGAATCGGGGATTTGATCAACCATGGATTGCCCAATCTTGAGAATGTGCTTTTAGTTAAAGGCCTCACAGCAAATCTGATTAGCATTAGCCAGCTGTGTGATCAAGGCATGAAGGTTAACTTCACTAAATCTGAATGTCTAGTTAACAATGAGGAAGGACAACTAGTGCTGAGAGGTACTAGATCTAAATACAACTGTTACTTGTGGATGCCTCAAGAAGAAGCCCTCACATCCACCTGCCTAATCACTACAGAAGATGAAGTTCAACTATGGCACCAGAAATTGGGACATCTAAATTTGAAAGGAATGAAGAAAGCTATATCAGTAGAAGCCATCAGAGGCCTTTCTAAACTTAAGATCGTTGAAGGAAAGGTATGTGGTGAATGCCAAATTGGTAAGCAAATCAGGATGTCGCATCCAATGCTGGAGCATCAGACAACCTCCAAGGTTCTTGAATTATTACACATGGATCTCATGGGACCCATGCAGGTTGAAAGCTTGGGAGGAAAAAGGTATGCTCTTGTAGTGGTAGATGATTACTCTAGATACACATGGGTGAATTTCATTAGAGAAAAGTCAGATGCCTTTGATGTCTTCAAGGAACTGTGCATCCAGATTCAAAGAGAAAAAGGTAGCAATGTTGTAAGAATAAGGAGTGATCATGGTAGAGAGTTTGAGAATTCCAAGTTTAATGAATTCTGCTCTACTGAAGGAATTAAACATGAGTACTCTTCTCCAATAACTCCTCAAAAGAATGTCATAATAGAAAGAAAGAATAGAACGATTCAAGAATCAGCCAAAGTCATGCTTCATGCCAAAAACATTCCTTATCATTTTTGGGCTGAAGCTATGAATACTGCCTGCTATGTACACAACAGAGTCACCCTGAGAAAAGGTACAACCTCTACTCTATATGAACTATGGAAAGATAGAAATCCAACTGTCAAACACTTCCACATCTTTGGAAGCAAGTGTTATATTCTAGCTGATAGAGAACCTAGAAGGAAACTTGACCCTAAAAGTGATGAGGGATTTTTCCTTGGGTACTCCACAAACAGTAGAGCTTATAGGGTCTATAACACAAAGACTCAAGTTGTGATGGAATCTGTGAATGTTGTTTGTAATGGACTCTCCAGTGAAAGAAAATGAAGGAATAAATCAAGGTACTCCTGTCAGTGTGAATGCTGAACAAGATGCTGAAGCATCCGAACAACCACTTATTGATAAATCTGATGAAGAGACTATTGAAGAGGAAGGTGAGGAAAGTGCAAGGCCTCAAGCACTAAGTAAAGGCCCCTCTGTTCGTGTCCAGAAAAATCATCCCATAGAGCTGGTAATAGGCAACCCTGAACAAGGGATAACCACAAGAAGGACAAATGATGTTGTTGCAAATTCTTGTTTTGTGTCTTTGTTTGAGCCAAAGAATGTCAAAGAAGCTTTGACTGATGAAGCCTGGATTGAGACCATGCAGGAAGAGCTAAACCAATTTGAGAGAAGTGAAGTGTGGGACTTGGTTCCAAGGCCTGAAGATGTGAATGTAATTGGAACCAAATGGGTGTATAAAAACAAGTCAGATGAGAATGGTACGGTTACCAGAAACAAAGCAAGGCTTGTGCCCCAAGGATATACCCAGATTGAAGGACTTGACTTTGATGAAACTTTTGCACATGTGGCCAGACTAGAGTCCATCAGATTACTTCTAGGAGTGGCTTGCATTCTCAAGTTCAAATTATACCAAATGGACGTGAAGAGTGCATTTTTAAATGGATACCTATAGGAAGAGGTGTATGTTGAGCAACCAAAAGGGTTTGTGGATCCAGAACATCCCAACTATGTCTACAAATTGAAGAAAGCCCTGTACGGTCTAAAACAGGCACCTAGGGCATGGTATGAGAGGTTGACTCAATTCTTGGAAGAGCAAGGATACAGAAAGGGAGGATCAGACAAAACTCTGTTTGTGAAAGAGGAAAGAGGAAAATTTATAATAGCCCAAATCTATGTTGATGACATTGTGTTTGGTGGAATGTCGAACACAATGGTGCAGCATTTCGTCAAGCAAATGCAGTCAGGGTTTGAAATGAGACTTGTTAGAGAATTGACTTACTTTCTTGGTCTCCAGATTAAACAAATGGAAGACACCATATTTATATCCCAAAGCAAGTATGCCAGAAACATCATAAAAAAATTTGGGATGGACAATGCTACACACAAGAGAACACCAGCACCTACTCATTTGAAACTCACCAAAGATGAGAAGGGAATAAGTGTGGATCAAAGTCTCTATAGAAGCATGATTGGGAGCTTGTTGTATTTGACTGCAAGTAGACCTGACATAACTTATGTTGTTGGAGTGTGTGCTAGATATCAAGCAGATCCTAAGGTAAGCCACTTAACTCAAGTTAAGAGGATCTTGAAGTATGTGAATGGAACCAGTGATTATGGGATAATGTACTCCCATTGTGAAAACTCTACCTTGTATGGATACTGTGATGCTGATTAGGCTAGAAGTGCAGATGATAGAAAAAGCACTTCAGGAGGTTGTTTCTTCTTAGGCACTAATCTGATATCTTGGTTTAGTAAAAAGCAAAACTGTGTGGCTCTATCTACTGCTGAGGCAGAATACATAGCAGCTGGGAGTAGCTGCTCTCAATTGGTGTGGATGAAACAAATGCTGAAGGAATACGATGTTGAACAGGATGCTCTAACATTGTACTGTGACAACATGAGCGCCATAAACATTTCAAAGAATCCAGTTCAGCATAGCAAAACAAAGCATATTGATATTCGTCATCACTATATAAGGGATTTGGTTGAAAACAAAATTGTGATTTTGGAGCATGTGGGTACAAAGGAACAAATAGCAGATATTTTCACCAAGGCTCTTGATGCTGTACAGTTTGAGAAGTTAAGGGGCAAGTTAGGAATTTGCCTCTATGAGGAGTTATAGCAATTACCGTTAGTAAAGGCGTGGCGTGCAGCAGTTATTGCAGTTTCTCTTTGTTCATTAGTGCACGTTGATCAAGGTAATCATAAGCTTAAACTTCCTACAAACACGCCAACCTCTAATACTGGCTATATTATTTTCAAATCTTTACCAAATATTTTCTTTCCAAATAATCCTTCTTACAACTTCCCAACTTCTTCTCCAAACCTATTCATCAAACCCAAACTCACTCCTCTCTGCAAATCCTATTTTCTCAATACTCACATCTCTACAATGTCTCAACCATCCACTCAAACCTCTCCAACCAAAACCTCACCGCAAAAATCTTCACCGTCAAAATCAACCACCACCACCACTCCCAACATCACTGAAAATACTTCTGTTCCCCTACTCCAACCTTCTGATGTCATCACCAACGCTACTCCTATCACCATGATTCACCCTTCATTCAACTCTATTCTTAACCCCACACCATCTAACCCTTCACCTTCACCCAAATCTAAACCCACAAAGAAAACCAAATCCGTAACTACCAGAAAACCCAAGTCTCAAAAATCCAAGTCTCGATATTCATCTAACTTTGACATGCAGCAGTTGTATCTTAGTGATTTGGGTAATGAAAGCACCAATGTTGCATTTGATGTCACAACATTGTGCCCTGATACTCAGATTGAAGCAAACAAGGAAGATTCTACTCAAACCCTAAGTTCTACAAAGGGGGAAACTGCTGAGATGGACGAACAATATGTTCCTAATACTCCTAGTGATGAAGGAGATGATGAAGATGCTCAGAACATCAAGATTGCTTAAGATGCTCTCAAATCGCTAGTGGACTCTGTTACTGGTGTTAAGGTTGTGCTGGATGCTTCAACATCCTTGGCACAAGATCAACCACAAGCTGATGTGGTGGCTGATTCTAATGTGCAACAAGATGAGGTTATTGTTGCTGATGTGATTGGAGATCCAAGTGTACAGCAAGATGAGATTGTTGCTGATGATGAGTTGGCTGAAGATACTGATCAGGGAAATGATGTTTTTGAAGATGAAGGTGCTGAAGAAAATGTTAATGAAGATGACAGTACTGATGAAGATGTAACAATCATGAAGATTGTTGGTGATTCTAAGAAAAGAGGTGGAAAGACTGGTGTGGGAAACAAATTGAGAACAAGAAAAGAGAAGGTGACTGAGGTTGTAGTTGAAGAACCATAGTCCACAAAGAAGAAGATTGTTGCAGCCGAGGCAACAAAGTCTCCTAAGAAAAAGAAGGTAGCATCTGAGGCTACCACATCCACTAAGAAAAAGATGTATGGTCCTGTTAGGAGATCAAGCAGAGTTGAGATACCTGCTAAACACCAGAAGAAAGCTTCCAAGAGGAAGCCTATTGAATTGGGTGATTCAGAGGTTGATGCTGAGGAGGATGCTCCAACTTTGCCTACAGCATCAAAGCAAAAGACACCAAAGAAGAGAAAGATTGTTGCTGATGCATCTGTTGATGCTGAGGAGAATTCTCCAAGCATTGTGTCTGCAAAGAAGAAGAAAGCTGGAAGAACTATTCCACAAAATGTCCCTGATGTGCCAATGGACAATGTATCATTCCATTTCAGTGCAAGTGCTGCCAAATGGAAGTTTGTTTATCATAGGAGATTGGCTTTAGAAAGGGAATTGTCTGATGAAGCCCTAGAGTGTAAGGAAGTGATGGACCTGATTCTTCAAGCTGGTTTGATAAAGACTGTGAGTGGGCTAGGAAAATGTTATGAGAAGCTGGTGAAGGAGTTCATTGTCAACATTGGTGAAGACTGTGACAATAGACTCAACAAAGAGTTTCATCAAGTCTTTGTTAGAGGTAAATGTGTAAAATTTTCACCTGATGTGATCAATGAATATCTTGGAAGAAGGGAGGATGGCTATCCTGGATTTGAACCAACTAATAACCAGATTTGCAAGACTATCACTGCCAACCAAGTCAAGGTGTGGCCTCTTAAAGGTAAGGTACCCTCTGTGATGCTATCTGTGAAGTATGCCATTTTAAATAGAATAGGTGCAGTGAACTGGGTTCCCACTTCTCACACTTCTACTATAGCAACTAGTTTGGCAAAATTTATTTATGCTATTGGAATTGGTGCTGATGTTGATTTTGGGTCCCTAATTTTTGATCAAATTGTTGAACATGGAAAATCTTGGGCTGTCAAACTTGCTATTTCCTTTCCATCCCTTATCTGTGATATTATTCTGTCTCAACACCCCAACATCCTACTTCCTGAGGATAAGCCTTGTAAGAGGGAATCACTAATGACCCTCTCCTACAAGCTTTTTGAAGGAAAACATGCTGTTGACATTACTGTGCTCCCTAAGAAAGTAATTCCTGCTGGGAAAGTGGCCTCTTCTTCCATAACAGAAAAACAATGATCATATCCATGGAAGTTGCTGTTAAGGCCTTAGATGAGCAGAAATGTGAGCTTGAAAAGGTTATCCTTGCTCTGAAGCAAGAGGAAGCTGAGGAAGAAGGGTTGGTAGCTGGAAATGCTGATGTGAATGATGTTGTTGGTATTGAGGCTGCTGATGGTGATGCAGCTGGGAATGAAGTTGGAGAAGAAGGAGGTGACACAGAGGAGCTGGAAGTGTCTGATTCCAGTGGTTCCTTTTAGTTTAATGTAGTGATTATGTTGCCCTGTTTTATTTGTTGCTTGTTAAGCTGTTTCTGGGCATAGACTATGTTATTTCTGCTGGTGTGTATTATGGTTATGTACTTATTAACTCTCTGTACTGCTGATTTTGTCAAATTTGTGGCAAAAAGGGGGAGTAAAAATTTGGTATGCTTTAATTATGATCTGCTCTGCTCTGGTTGATATTATCTATATATGCTCTGGTTCTGAACTATCTGTAGTATAGTGTAGCAAGTAGTGTAGCCTGATTGAAGTATGTGGTTAGTGTGGCTGTGTGATCTGATATATGCAGGTGTTGAGGGGGAGCTGATTTGTATTATGCAGGGGGAGATGTTGGATACAATGCTCCAATATCCCATGCATGTGTGCAGGGGAAGTAGATTTGTGAAAATGCTGAAGCATTCTATCCCACATCCTATCAAGTTTATTTTCTTGACCATTTAAGGCGAAGTAGTTATTTTATTCCGCTGTTGCATGCTTCTCTGATATTCTTAAAAAGATACAATTTATTTTTCTTTATTGTTATTTATGAAGGAGTAGTATGGTAACTGTTTTAAAGGATAGCCTCTACTGATCTTTATGCTTGTGTGTTTATGTTGAGAAAAAGAAATGTAGTTGAAGTATCTCTTTAAGTAAAATCTGTATGGTCATAATTTGTTTTAGCCAAAAATTTGCCAAAGGGGGAGTTTGTTGAGTCTTTGATATTGGCTGCATTTTTGGAAAAATAAACTTTGTGCAAGATGTGCGATCCGATGCCTCAGGCATTGCGTAGAGCATTGTAACGCCTCAGGAAGTTCGCTCATGACAAGTTCTATTTATGGAATATTGGTTTCTCTCTCATGAATTTTGCATGGCGCGTTTTATAAGGCTTTATATAAGGAATGTTATTTAGTGCTTCAGATCCTGCTCAAGAATATTTCTGAAGAGTATCTTCTTTGAAGAATATATTTTTAAAGAATCTCTTTTAATTAATATGGAGTTAATGATTGGGTCAATAAAACCAAGCCCATGCATGACTGATTTGTCTGAAGTATTTAAAGGAGCTGCAAAACCCTAATTGAGTGGTTGTTCACGCCGTATTGTGGTTGTGTCTAGGATTCTAGGTTTTGCGCGTGTTTGATAATTGTGAGCCTTTCTTTTGTCACCTTGATGCAAGCTTAGGACGTGTGTTCTTGCGTTGTATTGTGTGATCCTTCTCCTAAGCTTTGAAGTACGGAGTTAGGATTTTTGGTGTGTGTAACACTCTAAGCCTTTAGGTACGAGTGTGTAGTTTTAGGAGTGTGTCTCCAAACTGTTTTGTCTCTGTGTATTGAAATCCTTGCTGTGTGTGTAAGGTTGTAAGGGAGTGAGATGGGATCTCATATCTAGGAGTTCCTAGGTAGAAGAGTCATTGGTAGGGCCTAGGTTTTAAGTTGTAAACGGGTGGTTTGCTGTAGACTTAGAACTAGGACTATTATAGTGATATTCCTTCCTGGATTGGTATCCCCCAGACGTAGGTTGCTGTTTGCGCCGAACTGGGTTAACAAATATCCTGTCTCCTTTATTTGTTTTCCTTACTTGTTTTATTTTGTTACGCGCTAGACCGGATAGAGTGCTAGAGCATCGGGTAGAGCATCGTGCATAGCGTGCCAGGAATTTCACTTTGCATAAGCTAACTAAGCATATACCTAATATGCAATAAAATAGGAATATGTATACAGACCAGGGACGGATTCGTGTAAGGCATGGTGTGGCTATAGCCACACCAGCCTAGCCTGAAATTTTTTTTGAAAAAAATAAATATATATTTTATAAATAATTTCGAGTCATTTTGTATACATATTTGTACAAATATCAATGTAAATATTAATTTAGAGTTTATTAGTGACGACTGTAGGTCTTTCGTACGCATATTAGTTTAGATATTAGTGTAAATATTAATTTGTAGTCTATTATTGATGATTTCAAGACTTTTGTCGTACTTACGATATTATTTTAATTTATATAGTTTAATTTTATAATAATGAATTTTAATTTTGTTTGTCAAAAAATAGTGGATAACTAATTGAATGACTAAAATTAGCAATTGAACTAGCATATTAATATGAAATGACATAAAAAAATGTTTAATTAATATTTAATTTTTTCGAATAAGATAATATAGATAAAATTGGAATACAAATTAATAAGTTATAAGCTAATTGAATTATCTTATCAAAATAAACTATAAGCTTGTAATTTGGATTCAATATATTTTGGTCCAAAGTAGGATCTCGTGAAACATAAAATAATAGTGATATGCATGATTTGACATATATTCAATAACGTATAGTCTTTTTTTTTAAAATAGAAATTTTGTAGTTTCTTAGATATAGTTTGTTGGTTTCCTTTTTTGAATAGAAATTTTCTAATTTATTGGTTTGTTGTTGTTGTTTTTTTTAATATGCATGTTGTATTTGTAGTAATTTTATATATTATTTGTTGTTTAACTAAAATATCACGATGAATAATTTTTTCTTCATTAATGCTTAAAAATTTTAGCCCCACTGATATTTCAAGTCCAGGTTCGCCCCTGATATAGACGCAATTACATCAAGGCTAACAATAAGCATGCTCCCCCTGAGTTGATGCCATAATGCGTTTGATATTGTTGATAATATTCAAGACTTCTTTAGCTATTCATCCTTAGCTTGTGCAATCCAAATCTCTCCCCCTTTGACAATATCAAAAAGAAGAAGAGAGCTCATTAGAAGTATCAAGTTCAAACAATTTTAACCATAGTCATATCGTGCACTTACATTTGTCGAAATGCACTATATGATGAAATTTCCTAATCAAAATAATTACATACAAAGATATGCCAAAATATATCAATGACGAATACCAAATATCATGACAAACATGGAATGTAGAACAACAAACCAAAACCAACGCATGAATATCGGTACATATCGACATTTTAATCAAGTAACATATCGAAATATGGGACGAAATAAACAAAGCAATGCAACAAATGCATAAATATAACATGATTATCCATACAAACAAAATTATCCAAAATAACAAGTCATACTAAATCAAAATGAATGTTGTCCAAACATGACAACATCAAAATTATCCGTACAACCATATTGAAATAAAAGAAGTCATAAGAAATAACGGAATAAAATTGTTCAAGCGGTAAAAGAAAATAAAATGCAACAAAAACATATTCAAGCATCATCATCATTCATGTCATCCGGGTTTTGGTTAGAATTGAAGTATTGATCAATGGGAGTTTGTTGCTTGATGCATTCATCCAATTGGTTTTAAAGATGATCAAACCTTGAGACGTTATAAGCATGCATATCATCAAGTCTAATGGTGACCTCATTTTGGAACTTAACTTGTCTTAAGCTCATTTCTTTTAACATTTCCATAATTGCACCATTACTAATTTCTGAAGGATCACTCTCCATGCTTTCACTTCCATGAGTTTCTACTCTTGGTCTCTTACCCCTTTCTTCTTGATTCCCTTGAATTGCTTCTTCATCTTCATCTTCCTTTCCACAAAACTCATAATCTTCAATCTCATCATTCCACTTATAATCCATCTTTTTCATTTGAGTCATGCTGAAGATTTGATCTCTTTTTGGGTTAATCCAAGATCCAGCTACTTGGTAGGTTATTTTGAAGTGGTCTAAGATAGTGCAGATCCAACTTGAATATCCGAAACAATGATCCTTTTTATAATCTCTCAAGGCAAACAAACGGTTCACGATGTAGTGTGGCCAATCCATTTTCTTTCTTTCCATCATAATGTACATAAGATCAATGTACTTCCAATCAAGTCTAGAGTAGCTTCCACCTCTAGGCCTTAGAATGTGATTCACAATCCAAAGTAAAACTCTTGGACCTTTCTGGAGTCTACCGGCCTTTCCATTTGGACTTTTACCGTTCCTAGTTAGAGTGCTTGCAAACTCAGTCATATTGTATCTAGGACCATCAACATCGGTGAACGTTTTTAAGTTCTTATCAGTTACCATGCCAAATAGTTTGAACCAAAGATTGTTAGTGAACTTGTAAATCTTCTCTCCTATACAGAACTCAAACTCAGCATATTTTTGCTCTTGTAATCCAGAGTAGAAAATCCTAACTAAGTCCTCTATGTAAGCTCTCTTCAGGTTACAAAAGGTAATGAGATTTTCTCTCTTAATGATCTCAGCAACTTCACTTAAATGTAATTCCTCAAGGTTCTCAACATCAACATCATTTTGAGGAATTACTTTCTTTTCCTTACAAGTTCTAATATAGAAGTTCAAGTAATTCTCATGAATAAAATCTTCTTCCCTAAAATTGTCATCATGATCAGTATCCCTTATCTTCTTAGTCCTACCACCATTCTTACTTATATTGCTAGTAGACATTCTTAAAGTGAGGATCAGTGTAATGTTACCTTGGTGAATGTTTGAAGAAACCCTTGTCTTGAATGTGGAGATTATGAAGCTTGAACCACGAAATTGATGAAGGAATATGAATGGGTAATGAATTTGAAGTAGTTTAGGGTCAAGTTTTGTGAGTTTTGGTTGAGTTTTGAGGAGATTGAGAATTTAGGAATGAGGGTTTTGGAGTGAGGCTCGTGTACAAGAAGAATATTTTTTGATGTTTGATGAATGAATGAATGAAAATTGATACATAAAACTATTTTTGCGCGTATGTATCGATACAAACTCGTGTTTGTATCGATACAAGTCAGTTTTCTGCAACATGTATCGAAGCATGCGAGCATGTATCGATACATGGGACCGTGTCTGTCCTAACTGAAGAGCTATGTATCGATACAACCATCATATGTATCGATACATATCGGTTCATTTTGAAAATTTGCAGAATAACTAACATGTATCTATACAATGTTTATTTGTATCGATCCAAAATACATTATTTTCAATTTTTCTCAAAACGCATGAATTTATAAGTTTGAAAAGTAATTTTTATGACTTCCAAATAACATGTATGTATGAAACACATTTTAATAAGTGTCAAAACACATGAAAATAGAGTAGAACATATTTTGGCAACATTACAAACGACTTGACAGCAAAAAACTATTTTTAAACTGTGAAAAATTGATTTTTAGGTATTCTGTATCGATACATAATCATTTGTATCGATACAAATGTCCTGAAATTACTTCAGACTGATTTTGTGCATTTTGTATCGATACATATATCACTTGTATCGATACAAATATGGTCTTTCAGAGGCAGAGAGTCACTTGTGTATCGAATCATGCTTGCATGCTTCGATACATATCAGTCAAGATTTCAAGAAACTGATATATGTATCGATACACATACGTGTTTGTATCGATACATAGGTCAAATTTTTCAGATTTGTACGCTGGTCAAAGAGTTTGTATCGATACAAACCATCATTTATATCGATACATGTATGTTAAGTTTTGCCTAAATTTGCTCAATTCTATTTTCTCTTTAAATAGCAATGTGCTTTGTTATTGTAGTGAGCAGTGACGTCTCCAGGAACCTGGAGCAGGGGGTTCAGACTATTTTACTTTAAGAAAATTTTTGCTTTAAAATATTTTTTATATTCTAGTTAGCAATTGTTTTTCTAAATGGGAAAATTTTATTGAAAACGGCTTAAAATTAATAAATAGTTTTCAAAAAAATAGAAAATATTTTAAAAAAAGATTATCCTAAGGTTAAATTCATCCAAAAAAATGTTCTACCAAAATTAATAGTCAGGTTAGTATCTTACAAAAAAGTGTTAGTTAACCAAGCAAATCAGAATCGGATCGATTATTGAACAGATGTGAGTTTGACATAAACTATTTTTTCAGCTCGAGTTCGACTCGTTTATAGTTTGCAAACAGTTCGGTTCAGCAGATTAGGTTCAATTCATTTTCAACTTGAAACTAAAATCAAGAATTCGATATGAATTTTTTTTCATTATATTTATTCTCCATTTTAAATTATTTTTGAAGTGTTATTTAAAAATATATTTTTAAGTGTTATATATATAATCAAGTCAGCTTGTGAACCAAACAAATCGAACTATATATAGCTCAGGTTTAGTTCATTTAATTAACGAACTTAATATTTAGCTTAAGTTCGACTCATTTGGTTCATGTACCTAGTTCAAAACCAAACAAGCCGAACTATATATAGTTCAAGTTCAACTCGTTTAATTAACGAACTTAATATTTAGCTTAAGTTCGACTCATTTGGCTCTTTAACCAAGTTCAAAACCAAACAAGCCGAACTATATATAGCTCAAGTTCAACTCATTTAATTAACTAATTTAATATTTTGCTTAAGTTCGACTCATTTGGTTCATGAAACAAGTTCAAAACCAAACAAGCCGAACTATATATAGCCTAAGTTCAGCTTATTTAATTAACAGACTTAATATTTAGCTTAAGTTTGACTCATTTATTCATGATCCAAGCAAGTTAAACGAATTAATTGTCAAATCGATCTCAAACTTTATTCAACTTGTTTAGGTTCATTGTCAACCCTAATAAAGAGAGAATAAAATTTAAAAATAAGTAAGTTAAAATTGTTTTGAGTTTAATTGGGTCAGTGGTTCAATATAGAAAAATGAGGGGGTTCAAAATATAAATTATATAGGATTATATGTGTATTTTTTTTAAGTCCAGGGGGTTCAGTTGAACCCCCTCACCTCAATGTGGCGACGCCACTGGTAGTGAGAGAGAAAACCTGTGAGAAAGTGAAATAGCTTTGATAAACTCTTTGGGATTCAAATTGGGTGAAGAATTTGGATCAAAGGGTTATTCTTCACAAGATCATCATCTTCCATCAATTTGCAATTAATTGAAGAGTGAGTATGGGATCATTCGGATAAAGGTAGTACATTTGATCGATAACGTTCGATACGGCTTGCAGTGAATCAGAGGCGTGATCGAGTTGATTTGTGAAGAAGTTTTTGGGTTTTCTTGAGGATTCAAGATTGTGCGATATCTTGAAGGATCAACAATGAAGAAGCGAGGTACTCAGCTGGACGATTGGTGCGAGGATTTGCGCACGGTTAGGATCGTTGGAATCAGAGGGAGAATCTTCATTACTTGTTGAGGTTTTTACGCATAGTTTGCATTAGATTCGATATAGGGTTATTGGAGTCTTTGTAAATTGTGCACTATAGTTCAATCGTTTTTAATCAATAAACTCTCAAATAACCCGTTTGGTTATTTGGGGGGAGACGTACCCGGCCGACCGCGAGGACGACACGAAAGCCGTGGGAACTCCCTAATCAATCGTTTGTGTCTTTCTTCCTTAATCTTTTACTTTACGCAATTGCTTTGATTTTCGATTCAATTGAATTTTTGTGTTCGTACGTGTGCACCAAAATTCAATTGACATATATGTCGATTGTGATTGGATTAGCTATATCTTTGAGTAACTTGCTTGGACTGTGTTATTGGATCGTTTAATTTGAATATTTTGCACACGATCGTTTCTAGTTCTTTATCATCACTCGTTCAAGGCTATACTACTTTTTCAGTGATCAATCGGGTGCAAAGAGACTACCGATCCGGTGGTGCTTCCGCGCGTACCTTTTGAACTAAATTTTTTAAAATCAACATTGTTTAAAAGGGCCACTTATTCAACCCCCCCTTCTAAGTGGTAGCCAAGTAGTCTAACAAGTGGTATCACGATCCCGGTTCAATTTTGTTCACAAAATTCGGTGGATTGTGCCAATTATTAGAAAACATGGCTTTTGCACCTAAAGGGGCTTATAATCGGGCACCTATATTCAATGGAGATCATTTTGATTATTGGAAAAGTAGTATGCGCATACACATCAATTCTTTTGATGGTGAAGTGTGGAATGCTATTGAGAACGGTCCATTTGTTCCGACAAACACCGATCCTAATGGCATTGTCACCAATAAGCCTATGGCACAATGGACGGACGATGATAAGAAAAAGGTCAATTACGATGCAAAGACACAAAATATACTTATTTCATCCCTTGGGATTGAACAATTTTATCATGTGTCGCATTGTGTATCGGCCAAAGAAATGTGGGATACATTAGTTACTCATTTTGAGGGTACTAATGAGGTCAAAATATCCAAAATAAACACCTTAAATCAAGAATTCGAATCGTTTCATATGCAAGATGGTGAAACCATTGCGGATATGCAACAAAGGTTTGTAAAAATTACCAACAAGTTACATGGTCTAGGTAAACCAATCACTAATCAAGATGCTACTAATAAGATTTTGAGATGTCTTAATAGGTCATGGCAACCAAAGGTCACCGCAATCAAAGAAGCGAATGATCTTACAACTTTGAGTCTCACAACCTTATTCAGTAAGCTAACGGAACATGAACAAGTGCTTAATTTGTTGGAAAAGCATGAGAAAGGTGGGAAAAAGGAGAAACACAACGAAAAGGAAAAAGAAAAGGATAAGAGGTCCATTGCTCTAAAGGCCTCCACATCCAAGTCCAAAAAGGTTGAGCAAGTGGAAAGTAGCTCAAGCGAAGACGATTCCGATGATGAGGAAATGGGGCTCTTCGTTCGATGCTATAATAGATATGTGAGAAAGAATGTGATAAGACATTCCGATGACAATCTTAAGAAGTTTCGGAAAGATAGTGGTTACCGCCGGAAGAATGAAGATGCTAGGTACTCCAAGAAAGGGATATGCTATGAGTGTAGCCAAGTAGTCTAACAAAGGGATCCAATGAAAAATTGATACTGAGATTTTGAACGCAAAATTGATCTCTATCTCTATCTATCTCTCGATCTTGATCTGTGTTAGAAGAAATTTATGGATTTTATTTATGTGTGTGTTGTTATTGTTCGGTATTTCTGGGTTTGGGGTTATTCAAGTTGTTCCACTGTTCCATAAGAAGAAGAGGAATATTGTTGAGTGATGTTGTGAGTGATTATGGGTTGTGATGATTTTTGAGTTAAGATGAATTTTTGGTTGAATTTTTTATTTTCTAATTTTTAAAATTTATATTCTAGGCAAAGAAACTTATGTTGTTGTGAGGTCCGGAGATGAAGAAGTTTTAGGACAGACAAAGTTTATAAGATGTTGAAGCTGAAGAAGTGTTACTCGAGCACCAATCCATCGTAGAAACAAATCTAATATATGAAATCACTTCACTCCTTATCCGGACTTGATTGAGATGACTATTTGTGACTACTGTCAAGCCAAACTCAAGTCCAATAATGGAACGACTTCTATGACTTCCCATACGAATAAATACAAGAGTATCCCAAATAATGAAGAAAATAAGAGACATAAAACAACATCATCAACCACACATGTGACTTCCCATTCAGCAATAGTGGCGGAAAATTTTGACGAAGAGAAATGCCGGCATGGTGTGGTGGCCATGGTTGTCGAAATGGAGCTTTTCGTTTCGGCATGCGAACCACAAATAGATGAAGAGAAATATGATATCAAATATGTGTGTGTGTGTGTGTAAGAATATTTAATAGTGTGTAAAAAAGATAAAGAAACAAAAAAGAGAAAAATATACACGAATAGATGAAGAGAAATATGATATTAAATAAATAATTAACGCTTGTGCTCCAACTTGTAAGTGCAAGAACTAAAATTTGTCTATCCTTTTATATTTCTAACTAACATATATAATATTCTTTATCACATGACATATATGGCATATTTAATACATGAAAAATTAGGAAAAGTGTATTCAAACTTCATACATGCATATGGCTATGGTGTAGGTGTTTTTGATGATTGTGATGCATATAGTGGTGGTGTTTTCGGTTATTGATATGCATGACTCCAAGAGTCACATTAAATACATGAAAATTAGAGAAAATCAATCTTGTATGATTTATCTCATTTACAAAATTTATTTTATTTTTTTTGTATGATTTATCTCATATACATGATTGAAAACACCTAATACAAGGCTGACGAATGATTATTTCACGATCATAATTTCCAACAAATAATAATTAATAACAATGGAACAACAACAATATCTTCTTTGTAAATGAATAAGAATAGACTTAAATATAAAATCGGTCATGCAAATATGGCCAATTTTGATTTTGGTCCCCGTAAAAAAAACTTTGATTTATGTCCCTGCAAAATCTCCAAATTTTTAATATAATCCCCAAGCTAGAATTTTTGTTGACATGTCCAATTTTTGATAATTTGACAAATGTTGACTGTGCCAAAATGCTGACGTGGCTTTTACCTTTTCATTTTTTATTTAACATTTGAGATAAAAAAAATTTGACACAACATTTGAATTAAAATCGAACTAGAACAGTAAAATGTTGTCTTGCCAAGCTGGCTAAGCGAGCTCAAAGCTAGCACTCGTCTAGACAGGCCGGCTAAGCGAACACTCATCCAGAACCCGAAAAATATGGTTTTAAACATCGAGTTTCTAAATAGAATCACTCAAAATCATGATTAAAAATACATAAAATCATACCTTTAAGTATCTACGACTATAACATGCTCAACTGCACAAAATTTAGCATATAACAACATCAAAAGTCACGGATGGATTCATTATGATTTCACCATTTTTATCAATATTCAAAAATATCCAAAATAACAATAACAACACCACAAGCACATGTTTTTATCATGGCAAATCTACCTCTAAGCATGTATAAACATATATAGCCACATAAATAAGCTTAAAGATTAATACAACTAAAATTCTCAAAATCCACATAAAACCATACCCACACATGAGATTTGAAAAGCTTGGGATTGAGAGTAGAATCGCACTACTCTCATTTTCATTGGTAGTCTCATAATGAATTAACCCTCCCCTCATACCTTAAATTGACGAACAATCCTTGCTTAGCTTCTCCTCTTTCTCTCTAGTTCTCACTTGGCTTTTCTTCCCTTGTCTTTCTTTCTCCTCTAGAGCTTCTTTCTCCTCTTCTCCAAGTTATGATAAAATAAATTCTCTCCCTAGATTTATTCTTTTATACCTAGGTTAAATCACTACACTTCATATTATTCACACCCCATCTAAATGGGCTTCTATCACACACTCACTCACAAAGGCCTAATTTCTTTTAAAACCCATTAATACTTTAAATTCCACTAATTAGTTAAAAGTTAAAACTAGCTAAAAGTCTAAAACTCATAAATATTCAAATATGAAAGTTCCGCGCCACATAATTAAATAATTATTAATAAATAAATTGCTAAATAATAAAAATTAGTGCGATACACTTTTCACTCCAATGATTTTATAAATGAAACAAAATATGTTTTTATAGCCTGCAACAAATAGATGGCTATAATATATGAAGAGTCTTTTTCTCCATTTCTTTGAATTAAATTACTAAAAGTTTCACTTATTATTTTATCGTGTATCTGTCTTTCTTTATCTCTTCTCTTAAAGAGAAATTTCATTATGTTTCACTTAGAAATCAAACTCAATATATTAGTTACAAATATTTTAAAATATAAATTTTGAATTAAATAATAATTGTATTATCATTTTTAAAATGTCAAATGCACAAGTTATAATATAATGTTTAATTTGTACATCTGACACCTTAACATGTTCGGATGTACCCAAAGATTGCATTTTTTATTTTTTTTATTAAAGCATTAAAATACACTTATTTTTTTATGAGTTCGAAAATTATTTACATTTAACTAATTTTCCAATAAATAAAAAGTTAATTATTTTTGCTTTCACACATATTTTATCAGTTAGCTGAATATTTTTTTTTTCAAAATGCTGAATTTTTGTTTCAAAAGTAACGAAACAGGCCAAGACCACCCTAAACTAAAGGCTATCTTATAGGCCAACCATTTTTTTGTTGTCATTTTCCTTAACTAGAAACAGAGGAAAACTTTATTCCACATAAATTGACACTTGCAAGTTGCTAAATAACACCAATTAAATAAATAAATAAATATTATTCATGAATTGATCACAATAATGCTTACAAACTATTTCATACCACAAACAATCCTCCCAAAGAGCCAGAACAACCTTTTGACATATACAACTTCCATATATGATAATTGGTATATAGTATAAATTAAAATTTATGACATATACACAAATTTTGTATAAGACAACAAAAACAATATGTACATGATTATCACATGTACTTAAAAGTGTGTGGCACAATGCTATAAACCAATAATTTTTGCCGACGAATTAAATATATGTATAACTATATAGTTTTGAGTATTTAAATGCCTGAAAGACACTCTGGTGGGGTCATAGAGTACCTTGATTTATCTTGACAATAATCATATATCACATGGTTCATACGAACCCACCTATACCTTCTAGCTTCAATTGCATTAAGAGATTGATATGCAACACCTTCCCACCAATTTGTTGGGTTAGAAGCACATGTAACTGGTCCTGGAATTGCACATCCTTCAATATCAAAATCTTTGTAATAAGCATAGAATGGTGCTTTACTCCAATTGATTTTCTCTAATCCACCTCTTGTTGCCCAATTATCAGCTTCCCATAATGTTGAAAATACTCCCATTGCTTGCATCTTTGGGTATGGAATTCCCTTTGCTTCATTGTTTTTGTATACCCTTATGGGAACTTCATCAACATAGAATCTGCATATGTGTATAGAAGGTTTGAAATTATGTCTTAGAATGCGATTTTGACCGTATCATCAAAGTTTATTTTTATGTTTCGATTTTGTCAGATGTTGGTTT
Source organism: Trifolium repens (assembly GCA_030408175.1). Lineage (NCBI taxonomy): Eukaryota > Viridiplantae > Streptophyta > Magnoliopsida > Fabales > Fabaceae > Trifolium > Trifolium repens. Next base: position 44,434,063 of record CP125850.1, on the reverse strand, counting down.
ATAGGGTTATAGGTTGATCGGTTCAGATTATATATATGGGTTAGCGCATTGATAAAAAAAGACCCACACATGTAGATAATAAAATATTTGCATTTTAAGTTAACTTGTTAGTGACCATCCAAAGATTAGACCAACGATATAACAAAAACATAATTTAACTTTGTAATAATACAGTCTATCTTGAGTCTTATGTGTAAATAACATGTAGTACTTTTTAAAAAAATAAATGAGGCATCAATACTTATAATACGAAAGACTCGTAATTTTACAACCTCGGTCGGGTACTCGGGTTCGGTTAACGGCATATTTAAATTTTTAAAACCGAACCCGACCATTTTTAACCGTATTTATTGTTATTTGCCACTCGTAGATCCGACAACCCGTTTAAATATGCCTGATACACCCAACTTAATCTCGGTTGATTTCGATCTGTTACAATATTTTTTGCTCACCCCTTATGTTTAATACATGGTTAATATATATATTAGACATGAAATTCATTTACAATCAATGTAATTTTATTTACAACAAATTCAGACACATGATATAATCATTATTTTTAAGTGTTTAACTACATGCATATTAAAACACCTGAAAATTGTGATTAATCGTATCCAAATTTGTGGTTGATTTAGCTAACATTATTGACTGGTAAATTTTGACATTTAATATATTCATTTATCATCTACTAAACACAATTAACAACTTACTTGAACTGCAATATTTAATACCACAATGCAACTTGAGTGTAATTAAAACCATTATACTAATCTTAATTTACTTACACAATATGGTGATGATTCCACAGAATTGAATAAGTGTGGAAATCAGCAGAAGGATCAAACCAAAGATTAACCCTTTGTTCTCTATCACCCTTTCCATGAGCATAAATATTTGTTTGAACTGTATAAGGTTGTCCAGTACGGTTTCCCAAGAACTCAAAATCCAACTCATCACGAATATTGTCAGTGTCAGAGTTCATCTACCACAAACCAACATTTAATTCAGTTTTTGCATCACTTAATTAACTCTCAAACAAAGATTATGGAAATTAATTTGAACTTACATAAAATGCAGTTACTGTACCAGCAGAATCTCCAGGAACAAGTTTGATCTTCATGCTAACACGACCAAACATGTACTTCACTTTTGAAGCAAATCCACAACCTATGAAAAAATAATTAAGTATTTGTGATAGATAAATAGGTAAGGTAACATAACTTAATTATCCAAATTATATTAACATATTATAGTACATAATATATTGGTTATTGAATAATAAAATATTATATAGTAAAGTTTTGGACATTTGGACAAATATACAAGTATATATGTTCGGTATCATGGTGTTTTTGACTCTGGCATATCCATCGTAATATCAAACATACGTTGATACTATATGTTATGTTACTTACCAGAGCCTCTGTCTAGGGTGAGTTGGATTGTCCTGCCTTGATCAATTTGCTTGATATGGGGCTCAGACCACGTGACATGAAAATCTTGCCCAAAAGTTGCGGGTCGTGCCCAAACACAAACACAAGATACAAGAATCAACATTAATATAAAAAATACACCATTGTTTTTAAAAGGGTAAATTAGAACCATGGTTATAATTATTATTTATGGATGTGTTAGATGAAGAAATATTTGAATGTGGAATGGCAATGAGGGAAGTGGGTTATATTTATACATGAGATTATGGAAGGAAATAAATTAAAGAAATATTGAAAAAGAAAAGAATGATCAATTAGTTTCATTGTCACATTGAAATGGAAGATGTTAAAACATAACAACATTGCTTTCTATACAGCTAAGGGCTTGCCGTCATAGGACCTACCTAAACAGTTTGTCCTCTTGCTTGGGTCCTTTAATCCTCTCTACGCCTAATCATTTTCTGAGCGTGTGCTTCATATTTTCTTATATATAAAAATAATTTTTTAATAAAAATGAAAAGCATTTAATTTGTTGATGGGACAAATATTGTTAAGCTCATTTGACTATATTACTATTTCCTAAATTTTTATAGGTAAATGTTGGGGATAGTCGCAAAGTGCATGAGGAAGTAACAATACTATATGATCATAAAAGGAGATATTACATCTCTACAAATATAAACTTTAAGAAATTAGGTATATGTGTCAAATAGTCAACATTGTGCTAAGTTAATATCAATCAATCCCACCCTCCATTAAGCGGTTAAGCCCAATATTTTAAAAACCGGACCGGTCATCGAACCAGTAAAAGTATTGATTCACTGATTTATTGGTCGAACCATTGGGTCACTGGTCGAACCGCATGATAAAACCGGATAAACCGGTTGAATAAACCGGTTGCTATAACAAATTATATAGGTATTAAACTGGGTTGAACCGGATGACTCAGTCTTTAAAAAAATTATAATATTTTTAAGAACATTGAAATTTAATACTTATTATAATAGGCATTTATCTATTCAATATCATTATAATTTATTAGTATAAATTCTTTTTTGATAAGCTTATAAAAATAAATTGTTACACGCCGTGTACGACTCATTCAATCATAATATAATATAGGAATTTTTTTTAGATGATGATTAAAATTAATCTAAAAATAATTCATATTTTAGTTAATTATTTACTAATATTAGATAAGCATATAATGTTTTAAAAGTTGAAACTAGATTTTGCGTTAATTAGATATATAAATAAACAAAGTGACATTCATATCATCTGCAACCTGCAAGTTGAGTGGCCGGACGCCTAACCCTTTAGGCTGTGGACGAGGGTTCTAATCCCACCTTCAGGCATTTCTATATTTTTAAAAAATAAAACTAGCGCGGTTTATTTCTCTTTGAACCGGACCGCGTGGATTCTGATTGGTTTAATTGAATAACCGCCGGTTCAATTACATGGGTGGTCCAACACACTGACCGGACCGATTAGGCTCCGGTTCCCGGTTAAACCGGTCCGACCGGCTGATCCGGTTCGGTTTTTAAAACACTGGTTAAGCCTGATCCATTTGTTAGGAATATAGAGAGAGCAGCGGGAGAAATAATGAGTCAGTGTTTTAGGTCTATAAAAGAGATGTTATATTTTCATTCAAAATTTTAATGCATTATGTAACTCTCTTACAAATGAAACACATTTTCTCACTATTACCGCCGACTATCACTTGTTTAGGAGTCCAAGAGCAACAAAGCCCAATATGCAAAAACCACAAAAGAGTTAAAAAACTAAATCTCCATCCCAATTAATTAATTTTTTTTATGAAATCCTAATTAAAATCTTATGACATTAAGGTCCAGTTGGATTAGCTTATTTTTGAGTTTATGCAAATAAATAAGGTTTTATGCTAATTTATAAATTTTCGCTAATGAAAACTGTATTTTTATAACCTATATTTTCATAAACTATCTTTAAAAATTTATAATAATACATAAAAACTTATTTACTTGCACTACGCCTGGAACCTACCGAATCCTCCACCATATCGCTGGTGTAGGTAAACCCCTCAGAGTGGGTGAATTCGGTAGTTGTAATCCCGCTGCTCCAGAAGGAGAGCTAGCAGCCTAGCACCATACAATAGATATATGTGTTTTATCTTTTATATGTTGAGAATAATGCCTAAATATTTTTTTTAGAAGATTTTATATTTAAATATGTTTTAGATTATATTTGAAATAAAATAATATTAGGGCTTAAGATTTATATTTCTAGTTAGAATATTTAAGATTTGTTTAGAATTTATAAGATTAGTTTATTATTTAAAGATATTATTTGTTTTTATGTAGCTCTATATAAAGAGCCGTATAGCTATTATTTTGAATGAGAACAAGAATTGGAGTTACTCCACACAAAAATATATCACACCAAATTCCGCAATACAAAAACCATATCAGTGGCATCAGAGCGCTAAAATTCAAACCTGTGAAGATGGAAGAAGAAGATGATGATGAAGACGAAGAAAAAGAAGAAACCATGAAATCTATAACCCATAACCAAAACAAATACATGAAAAAAGCTCAAGTCTCATATGACCTTTCATATGTTATATGCGAGATAGTTTCAATGAAAAAAGCTCAAATCTCATATGACCTTTCATATGTTATATGCGACATGGTTTCTGTATTATATAACCCATAACCAGAACAGATACATGAAAAAAGCTCAAGTCTCATATAAAGATGTAGAAAGAAAAAAAAAACAACAATTGATGTGGATGAACAACAACAACAACAAAATCAACATGAATCTCAGGTTGGATACAACACAAAGATATTCAGTTGAGGAGGAGTGTTCAAAAAAGGTTTTTCAACTCAAATCTCAGATTGGATACAACACAAATATATTCGGTCAAGGAGGAGGATTGAGAAACAAAAAATAAAATAAAATTTCAGCGCAAATCTTGGATTGGATACAACAAAAATATATTCAGTCAAGGAGGAGTGTTGAGAATAATGCCTAAATATCTTTTTTGGAAGATTTTATATTTAAATATGTTTTAGATTTATATTTGAAATAAAATAATATTAGGGCTTAAGATTTATATTTCTAGTTAGAATATTTAAGATTTGTTTAGAATTTATAAGATTAGTTTATTATTTAAAGATATTATTTGTTTTTATGTAGCTCTATATAAAGAGCCATATAACTATTATTTTGAATGAGAACAAGAATTTAAGTTTCTCCGCACAAAAATATATCCCACCAAATTCTGCAATACAAAAACACAAAAAATCATATCATTATATATATCCAAAATTTAATTTATTCCTGACAATGTGTAACTGGAACTATCCCACTCACTCTCAATACATATTCAATCTCAAATTCTCAATGGTAGTTTTTGTAACTTTAAATTCACTATTTTGAACATTGGTGAGGAAGGGAGCGTTGGTTTACGATGAACTTAATCGTATTAATAAATCGTACAATACAGCTCACAGGCCTAACAATGTTACTTATCAGCTTTGGTGTTATCTTTAATTTTCATAAACTATCTCTAATAATTTAATTTGATGGTCCTATATAATTTAAGGCGAGGCCATTAATTCATACTACTAATTATTGGGTCAGGTTAACTAAGAATTCGTTAAGGAAATAAAGAAAAGAAGAAGACTATTTTTTTAATATTTTGGCTAAATTGCAGTTTTTGCCCCCCAAATTTTCTAATTGTGTGATTTTGGCCCCTCTAATTTCAAACGTGCAATTTTAACCCCCCACGTTTGCCCCCTTTTGCATTTCATTGTCCCTCTTGACTATTTTAGAGAAAATGGATAATATAGAGAATCATACATTGATGGAATCAGCAAAGATTGCCATGAAATGCAAAAGAGGACAAACATAGGGGGTTAAAATCGCACGTTTAAAACTAGGGGAGCCAAAATTGCACAATTAAAAAACTAGGGGGCTAAAACTGCAATTTAGCCTAATATTTTTACAAAATAAGTTATACAAATTTTAAAACTTTTTATCATAATTAATTACTTAATTCAAGAGCACCGGTTAACATTTGATGAGCCATGTACTGTGGACAGCTGATAGAGTTTGATTGATCACGAATGAATTTGATTAGCAGCTATTCAATACAACCAACGTGGGACCTGCTCATGGTCGAAGTCAGAATAAGAAGGTACTATTGAATAATTTGATTTGATTCTCAATAGTGCTAAAGACTTTTCCAACTGGGATTTTGTATTTCAGTAACTTTAATTTTCAGCAGAAGACAAACTTACTAGTCTCTAGACTCAACTTTATAGTTTAGAACTTTGGATGGAAAATATAAGGTCCAAAGTTGTCATACAACACAAATCGCAAAGTTAAAAAATAAAGTCCAATCCATTCAAAAAATACGTAAAATAATTAACGGGTTGGATCGGCCAATTTAAACTGGTTTTTTGCAAATAGGTTTTAAGTTTTTGGCTCGATAACTTAAGTTGAGTCTGCTACGTCTAACCCTCTAAGAAAGTGGGGTGGGTCGAGTTGGCCCATGAATATTTTAGTTTTTTTTTAATCATTTTTCCGCAATCCTATTTTATTTTTTAACATTTTTAAACCCAAAAAAAGGGGTTAAACTTATTTGCATTGTTTCAATTCCCAATCATATTTATTTTGATTTTGACACTTATTTAGGTGATTGAATTTATTTTGAAACTTTTTAATGTTGCGTTTTTGGTGGAATGGTGGTTCTTTGTTTTATTTAGACTTCTTTAATTTAAATAAAAATATTAATATTGCGAGGATGTAACGAATTAAAACTAAGTTAACTATATTAATAGTTTACATGAACCAATTTGATTTCTTGTTGAATTATTAATTATTATTATTGTTTACTACATGATTTTATTTTGTTAATTTTTTGAGTTATTTTCTATTATGCATTGTTGATTATCTATTATGCATTGTTGAAAAGTAGTTAAAAAAATATAAAAAATAGTAAACCGTATAGTAAATTTATAAGTAGAAATTTTAAAAAAATAATAATAAAAATGTTGTTTGGCAGGACGGCTCTCCAACCCACCAATTCGTTAATATACAGGGCAGGCTTGACTTTTGAACTCCAATGTCTAAATCGGTCAAGCTCCGTTTAGCACCTGTTTTTGGATTGACTTTAGGCGGGTTAGGCCTAAATGGGGCGGGCCGTCTGCTTGCACCAAAAGTTACTAGATTCGAACATGTCAAATGTGGACTCTTGAGTTCAAAATTGGGTTACCAAAAATTGGTGTTCTCACAACTACCAATTGAGTTGTACTTACGAGATTGTTATCAATACTCCTTTAACCCCTTTTAAAAGAGACAATTCACCTTTTAAAATATATTTATTAAATAATTGATGTATTTGATCTATAATATATATTATATACTTAATTATTCAATAAATTTAAAAAGAAGAGTTGTATCTTATAAAAGAATCAAGGAGAATATATTTAAATATTGAGAATATTAGAGCTGTCAAAACGGGCGGCCCAGCCTATTTCAGGTCAGCCCGGGCCAGCCGCGAGCTACATTGGACCAGGTTGAAAAGCTCGAGTGGAAAACAGGCCTCCAACTATAGAGCCCGGCCCGATTCAGGCTTTCGCGGCGGCCTGATTTGCTCTATTGCTATGCATACTATAATTGGACATTCAAATTAATGTAAATCATTGCAAGTGCGAAGCATATGAGAAATTTGTTAAACAACCGGTCTTTTTTTTATCTCGAAGGCAAAACACATGGAAAAAAACCAACCAAACCGTGACATGATCAATCAACGGCAACAAAAAAATAAAAGTTACTTGGCTAATAATACAAACGAAGTTCAAATTATCGAAATTTCTACAAATCCAACAAAATAACATAAACCGAGTTTAAATTTTTTAAAGCAAAGTTCAAATTCTAATTTTTTAAAAAAGTCATCTCGGTGACTTAGTCAATGTTCACAAATTTCTATCATCTTTATCAATATTATTGTCTTCATCTAGTTTTAAAGATAAAAATAAAAAATTGGTTGTTAAAAATAAAAATAGAAACTTTAAGGTTAATTAAACATTTGAAAATAATAAACTTTAATAAGCATAGTTTCAAATCCATGCAAAGATATAATATCTTTTACCATAATTTATTTGGACTTTTGGTTGTTTGTGGCTCATTCGGGTTAGCCCATATATTTTACGGGCTTTATCGAACCGTGCTAAAAAACCGAAAAAAATTCGAGCTGAAATTTTAAGGCTCAAGTTTGAAAAACATTCAAACTATTTGGACTGGTCCATTCGAACTAGCTCATTTTTTTCTGGGTACAAAAAAGGGCATAACCCATCGAACTAGCTCATTTTATCAGATCTAGGGAATATTATAACAATATAAAATGATTTGGTGTGTTAGATAATAGAACTTTATATTATTGGGTTTTTAGGTTAGTAGTCCATTAAGTATTATTATATATTGTCTTGTAATTCTATTTTATGAAGTTAAGCTATTGGTATTCTACGAAACCCTAGCCGTTATTTTTGTTTCTCTATTTTGTATCTCTAAAGTTAACATGGCATCAAGAGCATGATTCGATCCTCCATGAAAACATTTGTTGATTCCGTTGTTTAATTCCCAAGTGTGGGAATGTATTTGATTATTTATTCTATTTGTTGTGTCTCCGCTGCTACAAAAAAGTAAGTACCGATTTTGAAAGGAAAACTCTGTCTGTGGGATCTAAAATTTCTGTTTTGCGTGGCTTTGGAATTAAATTGTGAAACTAGCTTGATTTATTTGATTTGTTGTCCTTTTCTCGTTTTCGATCTGTGTTAAAAGAACTAGCACAACCTTTGAGATTTGTTGAATTGCAAAGTATATATATTGTTGATGGTATGGGATTTGTTCTTGTCTTAGTGGTTGGAGTTCTTTACTGTCATCATATGACAGTTATTTGGCATTTGTCTTGAGAAAAGCTTGGTACACGGGTTTTGTGAAACAAAATTGTTGGATGTGTTCTCCTGGTTATTGGTTTAGGTATTGACCGTGCATATTTATTTGAGGCTAAGTGGGATATGCAATAGTCATGGGAATTTTATGTTATGCGTAAGCTTAGTTAGTTTTGTTGTTCTGTTTGATTTGATTTGATTTGGTTCTGTTGGTTTTGGTTTAGTTCGATTTGGTACTGTTTTGTTTGGTTAGTTAAGATAATATTCACAATTTGAATCTGTCTGTGAACGAACGTTTGGAATCTGAAATTTGTCCGATGAGCAAAAACTCGCAATCTGAATCTGGTGAGGGAATACTCACACTCTGAATCCGGTGAGGAAATACTCACAGTCTGAATCCGGTGGGGATACTCACAGTCTGAATCCGGAGGGGGAATACTCACATTCTGAATCCGGTGAGGAAATACTCACAATCTGAATCCAGTGAGGGAATACTCACAATTTGAAAATCTGAATCCGGTGAGAGAATACACACAACCTGAAATCTGAAGTCTGAAGCTGAATCTGATATTAGTTTATTTTCAGGGTTAATTTTGTAACAAGCTTAAAGCTTAGTAAGCTTTAGCTTGAAGGGAAGTATTATAAGATGTTTTGAATTTATTTTTGTTTCTTGCTTGACAAACTCCCGATGCTTCATGTTGATGCATTGTGAGTTTGAGGGGAAGTGTTAGATAATAGAACTTTATATTATTGGGCTTTTAGGTTAGTAATCTATTATTGTCTTGTAATCCTATTTTGTGAAGTTAAGCTATTGATATTCTACAAAACCCTAGCCGTTATTTGTGTTTCTCTATTTTATATCTCTAATGTTAACTTGGTGAACTTATCCAAACACTATAAAATTCTCCGATGCAATTTTTGTATTCCTTCATATTACAAGAATTTCATATTACGGAAAAGACTATCGTGTTCAACATATTAGGCCGGTAAGTAAAACAAGTGACATCACATGTTTTGGATTGTTTTTTTTCTGTTGAAGTAGTATTTAGTGTTGTTCTTGATTAAAGTTTATATTATTAATATAGACGGAATTAACAGGCGAAAAGAGTATTTGGTTGATGTTTTATAATCTTAAGGGACTATTTGTCTATTTCCAAATTTCAGAAGAGTATTTGACAAATTTTAAAATTTTAATGAAGTATTTGACATTTCACTATTTTTTTAATAATAACTCTAAGAATGCGTTTGATTTGTAAAACAATAAGTACTGGACAAAACATGAAAGAACAAGATAGAATATGATAGAACAAAATTGCATCGGTGAGAGAAAGAGAGATAATATTTTTTATATTAAAAAATAAAATGGATATTTTCGTATTTTTTATAGTTGTATTGTAGGGTCTGTTTGGTTCGAAGTAAATGGAGGGGATGGGAGGAGAGGTGAGGGAATATTTTTAATTAAGTTTGTTTGGTTCAATTTTTAGGAGGGGAGGGGAGGGAAGAGGAGGAAGCAAAACACCTCCAAAAGTCAATTTTTGCTTTCCCCCAAATTGGGGGTATTTGGAGGGGAGGGGAGGGGAGGGGAGATTTATAAAATTTAATTAAATTGCCAAAATTAACCTCATCTTATTTAAATATTCCAATAGTGTCCTTATTCCATTTTTTATTTCATCCCGTAAAAAAATTACTTCTTGAATTTCTTGTTGTTGTCGCCTATGGTTCTATACTTCTATGCTTTCTCGTAAGTTTTGCTTAGCTTCGTCGTGCTTCTGGTTGTTCACGTCTTGTATCTTCACGTTAACTTGCTTGTGTCTACTAGCATACTATATGGGTAATTTAATTTATTGATTAGACAAATTGCTCTTTCTTTATTCACGTTACTCACTTACTTGTTCATATGTTGATCATATCAATTTGATTTTTATACACACATATACTGCTTCATATATATATATATATATATATTATAAATATTTTATTGAGTTAGATGAATCATGAAGAATTAGTTGTTGTTATTAATAGATAGTTTGATTTGCGCTGCAGAATTATAGTGCAACTATGTATGTTATTATTATGTTCGGATGTCATGTAAGGGTAAAATGATAATTTAATTTTATAATCCCTCCCCTCCCCTCGTGAACCAAACATATATTGTAAAAGAAAATGGTATACTGGTATATTTTATTGATATGAAAGTAGTGAATATATACAAGGGTCTCTCCATGATTATAGGAGATAAATATCAAAAAACATAATTACAAGGCATAAATGAAAGGATATACAATAATCAGAGTCAACTATAATTTGAATGCCAAATAATAGAAAATCCCTAAGATTAATCAATTAGAATTAATTCCAACATCCCCTCTCAAGTTGGTGCATGAATATCACACATACCCAACTTGTCAAGAGAACCACTAAGAGCCCTGGATGTTACTGCCTTGGTAAGCATATCAGCAAGCTGTTGTTCTGATTTTACAAAAGGAAATGTGATAATACCAGCTTCAATCTTTTCTTTGATGAAATGCCTGTCAATTTCCACATGTTTTGTCCGGTCATGTTGTACAGGATTATGGGCAATCTCTATGGCTGATTTGTTATCACAGTAAAGCTTCATGGCATCCTCTTGTTCATATCCAAGATCCTTTAAAAGACTTTTAATCCATAACAGTTCACATATTCCTACAGCCATCCCCCTGAATTCTGCTTCAGCACTTGATCTAGCAACTACTTGTTGCTTTTTACTCCTCCAAGTTACTAGATTCCCTCCCACAAAAGTGAAGTAGCCTGCAGTAGACTTTCTGTCATCTGCAGATCCGGCCCAATCAGCGTCAGTATAACCTTCAACTTTGAGGTGTCCATGGTTTGAGAATAGTAAACCTTTTCCAGGAGCAGATTTCAAGTATCTCAATATTCTTTCAACAGCATCCATATGTGGTTTTTTCGGGTCATGCATAAATTGGCTCACAACATTAACCGCATATGCTATGTCCGGCCTAGTATGAGACAAGTAAATTAGCTTCCCAACCAATCTTTGATATCTTCCTCGATCCGTACTAAGTGCATCAGCACAATGAAAGTTCTTGTGGTTTTGTTCTATGGGAGTATCAATTGGTTTGCATCCAAGCATCCCAGTCTCCGTTAGCAAATCTAATACATACTTTCTTTGAGAAAGAAAGATACCATGTTTGGACCTTGCAACTTTGATTCCCAAAAAATATTTGAGATCTCCAAGCTGTTTCATATCAAAATTAGAAGATAAATATCTCTGCAAGCTTGAAATTTCATTAGGATCATTTCCAGTCACAATCATATCATCAACATATATTATCAATGCTGTAATTTTACCATGATTATGCTTAAGGAACAAGGTGTGGTCAGAATTACTTTGTGTGTAACCAAAAAACTTCATAGACTTTGTAAATCTTCCAAACCAAGCTCTTGGTGACTGTTTTAATCCATATAGGGCCTTGTTAAGCTTGCACACCATAGAAGTATTTGAGTACTTTGGTATGCCAGGGGGAGGATCCATATAGACTTCTTCTACTAAATCTCCATGTAAAAAGGCATTCTTTACATCAAATTGAAGAAGCGGCCAATCTTGATTCGCTGCCAGGGATAGTAATACCCTCACTGTGTTGAGCTTTGCAACTGGTGCAAAAGTTTCTTGATAATCAACTCCATAGGATTGAGTGTAACCTTTTGCAACTAACCTTGCTTTAAATCTCTCAACACTTCCATCAGCCTTATGTTTGATCGTATACACCCATCTACAACCTACAGTGCTCTTTCCAACCGGTAAGGAGACAAGTTCCCAAGTAGCATTTTTCTCCAATGCTTCCATTTCTGCCGCCATCGCCTGTGTCCATCTGGAATCTGCTAGAGCTTCCTGCATGTTACTAGGTGTAGAGGCAATAGATAATTGAGATGCATAATTAGCATATGACTTGGATAACTTTTTGAATGACACATAGTTATTTATAGGGTACTTGACCTTACAATTAGGATCAGGTTCATACCTTATGGGGGGTTGTCCTCTGTTAGTACGAGGAGGAAGAGTGTAAGGGGTAACAACAGGTTCAACAATTGACTGACTAGAGATAGAAATATTATTTTCAACAATTGATTGACTAGAGACAGAAACATTATTTTCTCTATCCGCAAAAACATTTTCTGTATCAGTAATAGAATGAATAGTTTCAGGGTATACCTCTGCAGAATTTTCTGAGGATTGGATCAGCAATGGATTTGAGGTTGAGGGAGAGATTATATTATCTTCTTCAGTCATACTCTCATGTCCAATATCATGATTCTCATCTCCAATATCTTGAATTTCATCTTGATTTTTTATTGGCATAGTATCAAATAACATGATATCATGATTCTGCACCTCTACATCACTTCCCCTTTGAGGTGAAGAATGAAATGTTTTTGAAAGAAAAAATAGTTCATGTTCATGAAAGGTAACATCCATTGAAACAAAATATTTTTTTAAAGATGGATTATAAGCTTTATATCCTTTTTGATTAGTGCTATATCCCACAAAAACACATTTCATTGCTCTAGATTCTAATTTTGTTCTCTGGTGAGGATGTAAATGCACATATATGACACAACCAAAAATATGGGGTGGTAAGTTATTGACAGAGTTAAGTGTGTAGTGATTTGAAAGAACATCAATAGGTTTTTTAAAATTTAGCACACTTGAAGGAACTCTATTAATAAGATAAACTGCAGAGCTTAAAGCTTCACCCCATAGATAAGAAGGAACATTACTACCAATCAAGAGTGATCTAGTAATCTCCAAAAGGTGTCTATTTTTTCTTTCAGCTACTCCATTTTGCTGAGGGGTATTAGGACATGATGTTTGATGGAGAATACCAACTGATTTCATAAAATTTGTCAAAATGCTATTGTGGTATTCTCCCCCATTATCAGACCTAACTATCTTAATTGGAGTATTAAATTGTGTGGTTATCATTTTGTGAAATACTTGAAAAACACTACACACATCACTTTTGTGTTTAAGAAAATATAGCCATGTCATTCTTGTACAGTCATCCACAAAAGTCACAAACCATCTCATTCCTTTATTTGTGGGAAAGGGAGCTGGTCCCCAAACATCCGAGTGAATAATTGAAAAAGGGGCATCAACTCTATTATTATTTAAAGGAAAAGAAACACGATGACTTTTCGCCATTACACAAGTTTCACATTTAAAATCAGAGATATTACAATAACTAAACAATGAAGGAAACAATCTCTTAAGGTAGCTAAAAGATGGATGTCCTAATCGCTTATGCCACTGCCAAATCTCCTCTATATTTTTAGCTTGTAATCCATCATTCATAGAGTGAGCTAATGCTTTTCCTTTGGAATTTTGAGAGTTACCTTCAAGATAATATAATCCTTCACTTCTTTTACCACTGCCAATCTTCTCCTTTGTATGTATATTCTGCAAAATACAATATGTGGGAAAAAACAAGAAAGAGCAATTATGGGACTTGGTTAATTGACTAACAGAGAGAAGATTGCAATTGAGAGACGGGACAAAAAGTACATTGTAAATAGTTAACAATGGTGAAATTGATATTGTACCAACACCCATAACAGGGGAAGAAACACCATTAGCATTGATAATGACTGGAACAGGGCTGTTAGAGGATAAATGTGTAAACATGTATTTATCACAAGTCATATGATGAGTTGCACCTGTATCAATTATCCAGTCTCTACCAATAGTAACAACAGAAAAACCACAAGCTGATTGAGATTTACCTGACTTAGCAACAAATCCAGTAGCAGTGGTAGAATTGCTATTGAGAGCCTCCTCCTTTTTCCCTTTTGGGTGCCATTCAGGATAACCATGTAATTTAAAACAAGTTTCCATAACATGGTTGTTGCCATTACAGTGTGTACATTTGCGATTTCCTTTCTTGGAGTTGATTGGCCTTTTCATAGCCATAACAGCACCTTCATTTTGTGTTGCAGAAAGCATAGCTTCTTGGCGATTTGCCTCAACACAAACATTTGCATATACAGTTTGTATACCCGGGAGTGGTATGGTTGCAAGGATTCGACCACGCACCACATCCAGGTGTGTATTAAGTCCTGCTAGGAATATGTATACCCGTTGGGCATTCAATTTGTTGGTATATGTCTCAACATCTTTAGTGCACTCCATGGTACAATTTTCAATCGCATCAATTTCCTGCCACAATTTCTGTAATTTTGCAAAGTAAGAAACAATAAAACCGCCATCTTGTTTGATAGATATTACCTTACAATAAAGTTGATAAGCTTTTGATGCATCTTGACTAACTGAGTAAGTCTCCTTGACTGATTCCCAGATCTTCTTTGCAGTTGGTAAACGGATGAAAAGTGACCTAACATCTTTAGTCATTGCATCCAAGAGCCAAGATTTGACCATACAGTTCTCATCTTGCCAAGTTTCATATTCGTCAGAGGTTTCTTTTGTCGGCGCGACCTTCTTTCCAGAGATGTAGCCCCAATGTTTACGACCTCTGATTTTGTTTTCTGCGTTGAGGGCCCATTCAGTATAGTTTGTACCATCAAGACGCTCAGGTGTGAGAGATGAATACAGATCATGTGTATGTGGAACAGGAACAGGATCTGATTTTTTTGACTCAGTTTCCATTTCCTTACTCATAAGCTAATCTCCAATTCCTATAAACAAGAGGTAATTGAAGTTGGCTCTGGTACCATGTAAAAGAAAATGGTATACTGGTATATTTTATTGATATGAAAGTAGTGAATATATACAAGGGTCTCTCCATGATTATAGGAGATAAATATCAAAAAACATAATTACAAGGCATAAATGAAAGGATATACAATAATCAGAGTCAACTATAATTTGAATGCCAAATAATAGAAAATCCCTAAGATTAATCAATTAGAATTAATTCCAACATATATTTAATTCAAACTCCTCACCTTACCTTCCCTCCCCTTCCCCTCATTTGAACCAAACATATATTTAATGAAAATACTTCTCTCCCCTCTCCTCCCTTCCCCTCCCCTCTATTAAATTCCCTCTCCTCCCCTCCCTCTCTGTTGAACCAAACATACCCTTAGTGAGGGACAAAATTCTTGTTTTTGTTCTGTCCCTTACTGTCTATTTTGTCCAGTATCATAACCAGTTTCTGAATTAAATAGGATACAATAAAAATTGTCCTGCCAAGTTCTCTGTTTTTTACGCACCCTAAGTATGGAATTAATTATTGGATCTCCTGTCTTTTTCTTTCAACAATTGTACTGTATGTTGTTATAAATTTTTTTTTTGTTAGACTTCACTCGTGCCGACAAAAATATTGGTTTATCTTTTAAGTGCAGTGTTGGATTTCACACCACCACCACCACCACCACAAATAATACATACTCTGGTCTTCGTTGCTTTTTTAATCCATCTTTTCTTAAAAGAAAAGTTGTTGATTGAAATATTTTTTTAAAGGATATTTGGTTTCTATTAAACCTTTTTGAACTATATAACGACTTCTATACCATGGCAGGCTAGTAAGGATGTATTTGATTCGCAAAACAATAAATACTGGACAGAATAAGATAGAACAGGACAAAATAAAATTGTACTGCTAAGAGATAGTGGGATAATATTTTTATATTTGAAATTAAAATGAGTATTTTCGTATTTTTTATAGTTGTACTGTGGAAAAAAAGTTGTCATATGCTTTAGTGCGAAACAAAATTTTTTGTTTTTATCATATATATTACTGCCTATTTTATCCAGTATCATAATCGATTTCTGAATCAATTAGTAAAGTAAAATAAAATTTTTCTAGTCTATAGCTAGTCTCCTATGTTTTAGCAAATTAAAAGCACACTAGTAATTGCCTGATCAGTACAAATTGTGTGTCATATATAAACACCAAATATTGAATTTGATGTGCCCATAAAATATTTTTTATGAAACTTTTTAAAATATTTAGGATTTAGGACCGGCTATGAACTTTTTTTTTTGATATATTAAAATTTAGGGTGAGGGGATGATGCCCCAGTCCAAGGCAGGGAAGACCTTAGGGCTCAAAGAGCACTTACAAAGGTAATTACATTTACCTCCCTCCAAAGACACTAGCGGGGCTCGAACCCGGGACCTCTCGGATTCAAGACCTGTCTTTTTACCACTAGACCAAGCCTTTGGAGTTAGGACCGGCTATGAACTTACACAAGTTGAGTTATAATATAAAATAAAATCTCTCATTTTATCATGGTTCAACTATGGCTAAATTGAGCCCTTACATATTTGTGTTGGATATTTTCATATATTAATTTATTTTAAAGTTATTTTATTATTATTATTATTATTATTATTAATTACTATTGATAATATTTGAAGCATGTTCTAAGTTGTTGTAACCGTTCCTATTTACATGCAATATTACTCCATCAATCCTAATTAATAGGTTTTATGATTTACTTAATAACATGTCCGTTTTGCATCATCATTTTTCAATAAGATGATGACTATGACTATATATATTGATATACGGTGGTTTTGGGAGGTAGACCATGAGAACGAGAAAATAAATCATGAGTAAAATATTATTAAGTTCCCATGAGCATCCAAAAGTAGTTCTTTGAGACCTTGCTAATTCACGTGCGGTGCTAGCAAGAAGTGGCTGTTGTATCCTGGAGGATATTAGCTATGAGACCAACTGCACCGGATAATTTATCTCTGGTGGCGAAATACTCTTAAGCCCAATGTATTTGCACATCTCAGTCAAATCCGATAAGTTCTTCTTATTCTATATTTTATTTTATTATGAATTGTAATTATTTGTTCCAATATATATTTGATTTATTATATGAGAATAATTTTATGTCATAATTTTTTCCAACAATTTGGACCCCTACGCAAGGTTCCAAAGTGTGTAAGACCATGAGGACAATGATCGTCGAAAAATCCAACTCAAAAGTTGAAGCTTGGATCGGTTTGGTTCAAATCTTATCCATTTGGAATCTTTGATATTCAATTTTCTATTATGTAATTTGTTTGCACTTGTGGAATTACAAACTTCATTATCTTCTTGTGTCGAAATGTCCGAGAAAAATCTCATGTTATATTATAAAGTTAAGGGTTTTTGTATTATAAGCTTTTATTACAAAGTTAAGGTTGAAATTGATTTATCAATTAGAGCAGTTCAATCTAAATCAATGGTTGAAATTAATCGGTGATATTTTTGTGTCAATTATTTAATTTAAACATAATGGATCTAATTCAATACATTATAAAGTTTTGTAAAAAATAACTGTAGTAAATCTGTATTATTTGTACCTAAGTAAGAATTCCTCTTCATATTAAATCAAAATTTTGATAATATGATGTGACAGGTGTATAATATATATATATATATATATTAGATTTTTTTTCTTCTTTACATCCGATATAAAATAATGATAGGCAGTGGCGGTGCTCGGACCCTGGATCAGGGGGTGCATTTTTAATTGATATTTTGATAATTATAAAATAAATATCTATAGATGCAAATTCATATATATTATATTCAAAAATTACATCATACTCAAAAAATTACATATATATGTTTCACAATTGTCCGGTACGCGGCTTCATATTTTGAAATCGTTGAATAATCAACTCATCATTAACACTGTCTAGCACATCTCTTTCAACATAAATCACGAGACAATCGTTCAACCATTCATCGCTCATTCGATTACGCAATCTAGTCTTCACAATCTTCATAGTAGAAAATGACCGCTCAACGGTTGCCGTGGCAACAGGCAAAATCATTGCTAACTTCAAAAGGTGATACACCAACGGATAAACAATATGCCTTTTACTTTCTACCAATTTTTCTGAAAGACCACTTATTCCTTTCAAAGATGCAAATTCAACACTCCTACGCATATCAATGATGTAAGTCTCAAGTTGATTATCAAGCATCGCCAAACTAGTTGAACAAAATTCACTTGGATAAAACTTTGCAAATTCAATCAACTTTGCCTTGTCAAAAGCAGAGAACAAATTGGTTGGACACAAACAAGTCATACAAATGAGCAACCGACTATTTGCCTCATTAAAACGATTGTTAAGTGCTTGAAGTTGCATGTCCACAACAGTATAAAATAATTCAATGCGATAATGATTTTCTATGGTGATAGATTCAGCATTACCTCCGCGTTTTGATTTTCCACGAAAGTAAATATCATCTATATTGGGAATTTTAATTTCATGCTTATTGCAAAATAAAGTTACCTCTTCCAATAAAGGTTGCCACCCATCATCTCTTAGAGTTTATAACCGCTCCTTTGTGATGTTAACCAAGTTCAAAGCATTAAGGATGTCTTGAT
Organism: Trifolium repens; assembly: GCA_030408175.1. Taxonomy (NCBI): domain Eukaryota; kingdom Viridiplantae; phylum Streptophyta; class Magnoliopsida; order Fabales; family Fabaceae; genus Trifolium; species Trifolium repens. The sequence goes on along the minus strand of CP125850.1, from coordinate 44,415,342 downwards.
CTTTCTTTTGTAATGCTTGTGACAATTCATTTGAAATTCCCAATACATTTTTCATCAAATGCAATGTGAGTGCAAAATCATAACTAGCCATTAGAATTGAAAGACCATTTGCATCGGATCTTGTCTTATCTTCTGTTGATTCATCTTCTTTCAATATTTCAAGAACACCGGTTACAGAACTATACATCAATATCAAATTCACCAAAGTTGCATAATGAGAACTCCAACGAGTATCAGCAGGTCGCTTGAGATTAGTTTCTTGATTCAAACCTCTTCCACTAACAATTTCTCCATTTTCCAATGCATCTTTAATCTTGGTTGCTTGTGTTTCATGAAGCATGTCATTCCTTTTGCAAGAGCCCCGAACAACATTTATTAAATCTGATACCAAGCCAAAAAGAGAGCAAAGTTGAAGGTGACCTTTGGCAATAGCAACTAATGTAAGTTGTAATTGATGAGCAAAACAATGTACATAAAATGCAGATGGACTTTCCCTTAAGATCAAACTTTTGAGACCAGAAATATGTCCTTGCATATATGTTGCTAGCACCATCATAACCTTGTCCACGGATTCTTGAAGTAGTAAGTCCATGTTTACAAAGTAGACTATCTAAAGCCATTTTCAGTGATAAGGATGTTGTAGATGTAACATGAACAATACCCAAAAATCGCTCAACAATTCTTCCAAATTTGTTAACATAACGCAAAACAACTGACATTTGCTCTTTATTTGAAATATCTCTGGATTCATCAACAAGAATAGCAAACAACTTATCTCCAAGATCATTAATAATAGCTTTACTGGTTTCCAAAGCGGCAGCTTTAATAATATCCTTCTGAATTGCTGGACAAATCATTTTACAATTTGTAGGAGCACTTTCCAATACAGCTCGCTTCACTTTCTTTTTTCTGGCAGCATACCATCTAAGCAATTCAAGGAAATTGCCTTGATTATCAGATTATATTGATTCATTGTGACCACGAACAGGCAATCCTTGCAACATTAGATAGCGAAGACAATCAAGTGAAGCAGTCAATCGAATTCGATACAAGTTACGAGCAACATCAGATTGCTTAGCTATCATTACCTCAACATGTTGATTTTGTTTCATCAAATCTTGACATTTTTTCCATGCAATGTTATGAGCACAATTAGGGCTTCCACCAACATGTAATGAGAGTTTGTTTTTTTTATTCCAATTCGTGAATCCCTCTATTACAAATGTATCACCACCAGATTGCTTTCCAATGTCAGGTTTAAATAGATAACAACAAAGACAAAATGTGGCATCTTTTTCAATACTATATTCTAACCAATTGCCAAATTCACTATACCAAGAGGTACAAAATCTTCTCATTGAATTTCCAAATTTTCTTTGGGGAAAATTATGTTGCATAGGTTGAAATGGCCCTCTTTGTAAATATGTTCTCCGTATTATTTCTTGATGATTAGGATGATATGTTGATATTTTAGGCCGCTTACCCGGATCCGATGGTAAATCTGTTTACTGTGAAATTTGGTAAACAACGCTAGTTTGATTATTACAAGAGAGACCAACTAGTAAATCTCGGGACATAGTGCTTTTGTTTATATTTTCAAAGTACATAATATTCATCATTGTTCTTATTGTTGATAAAGTGTTGTTTTTATGTTTAAATAACTTGAAATGCAAGAAAGAATGTTTATTCAATTGAATAAACAGAATGGGAGAAAAGAGTCGAAATAAGGATTAAATAAGATAGAGATGAAAATACTGTAAATTGCATTCAAATGTAAATGATTACAGAACAAAGTGGTTCACATTACATACATTTTCCTTCGAACACTCGTTTCTCGCTTTGACATGGGTACTTAGAGTTTTTCTGAGGATTTTGTATAATGATTGTGACCCCTTTTTCGATCACATAACTAGGCTATTTATAGACACTAATTCCTAACTGCTAATAACGCCTAAATAACTACAGAGAGGACGCGTGTCTTTGACACGTATTTTGAATTTGAATCCCTTCTTATCTTCTGAGTTAGCCGTTGTTTCCATCGAAGTCGAAGTAACAATGCTTTTTCTTGAATATTTCGCTAAGTCTATAAGTTAACCTTGCACTGCTGGGTACTTCGACCCTACTGAAGCTTCGACCAAATCGAAAGGATCCTGAAAGAAGAGGAATATGCATTTAAATGTAATGTTCAATAATAGAACATTCATTATATATTCATGCATGATTGATCATTAAATTCATTGGTTCTGAAAACCAAACATATTTAATGATTATTAAAATAATTATATGACTAAGCATCATTATTTTATTCATGAATTTAGAACATATTTTTACTTAGTAAAAATATGGGCTAACAAATTGCCCTCAAATGCCTGTTTCGATCGAGTTGTCGAACGAGAAAGGAAAAGGCATTTTAAACCCATGTGCTTGGCACTGTTACCAATGACGGCGCTTATGTCATGTTCAGCAGTAACTGTCACCTTGATACCCACAATCCATCATTGCTCCTGGTTTTTAGCATGGTGGAAGACGTGGCACACGTAGAAGTTGAAGAGAAATTATTTGAATTTCTTTTTGATTTATTTTCTGGGGACAGACACGTTCCCCTATAAATAGTAACAAAGGAACAAATGAACACTTTTTACCAACTTCCCAAGTTCAGAGCTTTCTACGAACAACACCGTTCATCTTCTTCCTTTATGCAAATCAAGCTTTGATTCTCAGGGCATTTGTAATTCTAAACCGTACAAACACTTCTACACAAGATTCCGCTCAGATTCATCCTTAATTCGATATTAAGCAACTCATTTTCCAGATTTCATATCAAAACCCTTTCCATTCTTAGGTTTTCTGCAAATTTCATCGTACTGTTCATCAATGGCGTCTGATTTGGATTTTGATATACCCACTGCTGGTAAATGGAAGGATCTTCGTATCCTTGAAGATGGAGAGGAAGTGGTTCCAGAGCCTTCTGGCACTGAGGCGGAAAGGAAGATCTGGAATAACCAACTCATGATTCCATTCTCCATAAAGAAGGATGATCATGCCTTCTGTGGACCTTATCCAACACACTCTGAGACTGTCTCTAAAGAGGTAAATGATATTTTTCCTTTGCATGTTACCTGTGGCCCTAGGATCTTCGACTCTACCCCCTATAACTTTGGGTATTTGAAAAATGCCCTTAAGATTTTTAGAGCTGCCCCCTATACTGCGCATAAGGATTATATTCCCTGGTTAGATAGGGTCGAAAAAGACTTTAAGGATTCCTGGAAAAGTTATGGGATTTATGAACTTATCCAGTTTAGTCGAACTGGTCCTAAGTACAAACCAGAACTCCTTGTAGCAGCCCTTCATTTCTATGAAAAGTCCACAAATACCTTTCAATTTAAGTGTGGCATGTTGACTCCTACCCTCTTAGATATAGCTGCTATCACAGGCCTTATGCCTATTGGTGATCATTTCGACCCAACCAAGACTGGCGATAAAATCGAAGTCAATTTCAAGGAAGCCACTTTTTCTAAGTATATAGCAGAGAACATGGGAAAAGCGGGAGAGGAAGTGTCACATGAGGAGCATGTGGCCTTTTTAACATTGTGGTTGTCCCACTTTGTATTCTGCTCAAAGTCTCTTCAAGTAGCGCGCATGTACATCCCCATAGCACAACAGATCAACGAAGGGAGGCTCTTCAGCTTAGGGCATTTGTTATTGGCATGTTTGTATGAAGCCATGGGAAATGCCAGTGACTCTATCAAGGCATCGAAGGATGGCTCGAAGGTTTCAATAGCTGGACCCATGTGGCTGCTACAGCTTTGGCTAAACGCCACTTTCGAGACGGAATTGGGGTTGATAGTGCCTTCTGACTATCAACAAGAAGTAGATGGCCGGGAGATCGAAGGGCAGAGATTGGTTAGGTTGGCCCCTAGATCCCTGGACCAAGATACAAGGAGACTCTTCATGAAGCATATGAAGATGTTTTTAAATTTTGACAAGTTTCTTCCACGCCACGCTCCTTTTGTTGAGCGCAAGTATGGTGCTGCGTGGTTTGTCGAAGATTTCCCTGCGTTCAACCCAGATAATGAAGACGAAGTTAATGAGGTTTGGAGGGCTTATTTAGAGCAAACTGTGCTCTCTTGTAGAATTGGGTCGAACGCGAACCAATATGGGCTAGTTGGATATCTGCCCAATTGTGTGGCTAGACAATTTGGCATGTCTCAGATCAGGCCAAAGAGCTTTTTCGACAGCCTTGATAAAATGGTGTTGGGCACTGGTATAACTGAGAAGACCTTCAGGAAGTACATGAGGATGCTGGAGAAATATGAGTTTAACTTCAAACCCTTCGAGTATAAGCCTTCCTTCTACTGTACTAATGGCTTCAGCAAATGGTGGAGTGACCATTACACCAAGCATTCGATCGGCAATGCAGAGCAGTTGTTGGGGATGGTGGAGAGTGGCTTCATAGTGCCATCTCTTGGAAAGACGATCAGTGTCTCAGGTCGAGGTAAAAACTTGATCTCTTATGTTTTATCTATTTTCATATGATCTATAACTTCAAAATTTTTTTTTTTTTTTTACTTACTAACACAATTCATTTCAGGCAAAGGCATAAAGAAGGATGGTGGGTCTTCAAAGACCTCAACTGAAGTAAAGAAACCCACTGGGGTGAAAATTAAATCAGAGGTCGAAACCTCTAAAGCAAAGGTAACTTAGCCTTAAAATTTTGTTTTCTCCTTTCCCTTTGAATATATAATTTTAAGCTTTGGTCATTTGTGTTTTCAGAGTGGAAAAGGTAGGAGCAGCACTGAGACGGTATCTGCTAGCTCGAAGAAAACCAAGGACACTATTGTGTTAGATGCAGAGGTAAGGATCAAACTTTTTACACCAAATACTTTAACTTTTGTCAAAATAATACATTTTTGGACAAATTCTGACATTATTTGCTTTCAACATTTCAGGATGAAGAAGAGCAAGAAGTTCCTTTTGTCAGGAAGAGGAAACAGCCTTCGACTTCGACCTCGCAACCCAAGGAAGGGGAACCTTCTGCACAAGGGGTTAAAGAAGATAAGGCTGCAAAGGCCAAAAAGAAGAAGAAGGTTGAAGAGACCACAGCTCAGCAAGCCCCTACGAAGGACCAAGGGGAGGGGAAAAAGAAGAAGAAAAAGACTGAGAATAAGAGAGCTGACGTTGTTGTGAGAGTCAAGTCAGCAATTAAAAAATCTAGTGTGCCTAAAGCACTAAAGATTCACACCCCAAGTGATAGTAGTGGTAGTCCAACTCCTCAAAATGACATTGCAAAAACTGACGTGGTCGAACCAGACCAAACTGTCAACACTAAAGGAGAGGCAACTGCTGGACCAAAGGGTGATTCCACTGTCCCTGAGGTCGAAACTAAGGAGGTATGTTTCACTTTAGTTTCTCAACTTCAAATTTTCCAAGTCATCTCTTAGTCTCAACTGATTTTCTTTTTGTTTACAGGATCAAACGAAGGAAAATCCTGTTGAAGGAGACAAACAACCAATCTCCCAAGAGATGCCAACAGAGAACCAGGAGAATGATGATATTCAGAATCTTTTACATGATGATAAGGTCGAATCAGGGCCATTCAACGAAGGCCAAGCAGGAGTAGGCTCAAGAACCAATGTGGAAAAGGACGGCACCCAAGTTCAACCCAACACTTCAAGCATTAAGTATTCAATGCCCAGCATTCCTACACATTCAGGCCAAGCTAGCTCGACTCAGGATTCTCACCACGATTCTGACACTATGCCTGAAGCTGAAGTTGGTAGTTCAGGGATCATCTCCGTTTCTTCGACCTCAAGGCTTTCTGCAAGTCTTGGAGTGCAGGAGGAAGAATTCACCAATATGCAAAAGTCTGACCCTGCAGGCACTCTTAAACTTCTTCTCTCCAAGAGACAACATCAAGGCGCTACTTCGAGCGAGCATACAACTACTGATTCTGCGCCTTCAAATTCTGAAATCGACTCAATGGTGCGCCAGGACTCTCTGCTGCTGAAGCTCACCACCACCTTTGTCCACAGGGATGTACTAAAGCAGATCGAAGAAAACCCAGCATGCGCTTATAGCCACTTGGCTTTCTTGAAGAAACTACATAACCCCAGGACTGATGAGGAAACCCTTGGTAAAGTTATCCAACTCAGTTCAGTGGTGGACCAATATGCCAAGGCAGTGCAGAAAAGGATTGACAATGATACAAGGCTTGCCACTCAACAACAAGCTTAAGCTATGTTCTTTGAGAAAGCTCAGAAAGCCCAAGCTAAAGTGGAAAGACTATCTTCTCGAATGATCGAGGGAAATGTAGAGCTGAAAGAATGTGATGACAATATTGCCCACTACAAAGATCAAATCAAACTCTTAGAGGAACAAATTGTCAGTTACAGGCGCCAGATCATTGAGGAAGAAACCAAGAGAGCTCGAATTGAGAAAGAGGCTAAAGCTTCGACCCAAGAGCAGATCGATGCCCAAGGGAGAGAAGGGCTTCAAGCTTTTGGCTCAGCAGAGGTTGTTGGCGAAGAAATCAAGTCTTTGGAGAGTTCGAACCTTGTAGTTGAGAAAGAGTTGGCTACCCTCAAGAAGATCTATGCTGATTGCACCAAGAACTTATAATTTCCTTTAGTTTATTTTATTTGTTGTCCTTTCGAACAAATCCTGGATCTTGTAACCTTTGAACAAAGTCCATGTTTTATGGCAATTAACAATTTACCATTTTGTTTCATATGTTTAAGTGTTATTCTGCGCTTATTTTTACTTCGAGTAAAGCAGGTTTATATTTTTCCAAATACTTTCCATTAATACCCAAAGTACGTTTTTCAGGAGTTAACTCCTCAATTTCATATGCGTCATTATAATAAACTTGAACAATTTTAAATGGTCCTTCCCAATTTGGAGACCATTTGCCTAAGACTCTATCTTTTTTATCCATAGGCAAAATAACTTTCCAAACTAATTCCCCTATGTTAAAAGACTTAGACTTGACCTTTTTGTTATATGCTTTAGCAACTCTTTCTTTTTGTTTTGTTAAAACTTCTAAAGCACTAAACCTTTCTTCATCTAAATCAACTAACTCATCTGACATCATTTGGTAATAATGGTCTAGGGGTATTTCCATTTGTCTTTGTACCCTTGCTGATTGCAAATGTATTTCGACTGGTAATACTGCATCATGACCATAAGTTAGTCGAAATGGGGTAGTGTTAGTTGACTCATTGGGAGAATTTCTGCAAGCCCATAATACTTGGTCTAAGGTTTTATGCCAATTTCTTGGCTTTTGGGCTATATGTTTCTTTATCAAATTAATAATAATTTTATTGGCTGCTTCGACCTGACCATTTGCTTGTGCATAATATGGTGTTGAAGTTAGCAGTCTAAAGCCACTTTCTTGGGCAAATTCCTGCATCTTTCGTCCAGTAAAAACTGAACCTTGATCAGTAGTGATTGTTTCAGGACTTCCAAACCTATAGATTATGTAATTTTGTATGAAATTAATTACTGCCTCTTGATCAACATTTGGTAAAGGAATTGCCTCTATCCATTTTGTGAAATAATCTATTCCAACTAAGATATAACGTTGATTTTTTGATGAAGCAGGTTTAATTTCACCAATAAGGTCTAGAGCCCAGCCCCTAAAGGGCCATGGTTTTACTATCGAGTGAAGTTCACTTGCAGGCACATGTTGAATGCCTGAATGCTTTTGACATTCTTGACAACCCTTAGCAAAATCTATACAATCTTTCAACATAGAAGGCCAATACAAACCTTGTCGAAACAAGAGCCATTTCATTTTATGTCCTGCTTGATGAGAACCACAGGTACCACTATGAACATCAGAGATTGCTATATATGCTTCTGCTTCATTAAGACATTTTAACAAAATTCCTTCAGAAGTCTTTTTGAAAAGATCATTCTCAAAAATTATATAGCTTAAAGCCCTATATTTTACTTTTCGATCCGCATTTCCTGTTGGATTCTTAAGGTAATCTACTATAGGCTTTCTCTAATCATTATCTGACAAATTGTCAATGGCAAAAATTTGAAAATTTTCTAGGGGATTTTCTATTTCACCATTTATTTGTGGTGTAGTATCTGCTCCCACAAGTTTTGGCATTGACAATTGCTCAGATATTGGTTCTTGTAAAACCATTTTTTATTTTATTTCGATTAATTGTGTCAACTTTTCTTTTGACATTTTATATCCTGAAGCAATTTGAGCTAAGTCATTTGCTTCTTGATTTTCTAGTCGAGGTACATGTTCAATGTCTACATGATCGAAACAATCTAACAAAGAACTAGCTATAGAAAAATATTTTGCTAAGTGCTCTTTCACACATTTATATTCTTGTGTTAATTGTTTCAATACTAATTCAGAATCACCTCTTATTTTAATGTTCTTTGCCCCCAAGTCTTTTTAAATTTCTAACCCTGTAATTAAAGCTTCATACTCAGCTTCATTATTAGAGCAAAGTCCATTTATTTTGTACTTGAACTTAGTTGGAACTTGAGTAGGAGATATAATCAATATTCCAATTCCTGTTCCATATTTATGTTTGGACCCATCAAACTAAAGAATCCATGGTTGAATATCCACATAATCCTGTGGCATTTCGACCAAAGAATGATCTACTATAAAATCAGCCACAATTTGGCCTTTGACAGCCTTTAAAGGTTTATAAGTCAGTGAATATTCAGTTAATGCTAATGCCCACTTTCCAATTCTACTATGTAATATAGGTTTAGTTAGCATATGTTTAATAACATCAAAGTGGGAATAGACATAAACATCAACAGGCTTTATATAATGCTTAAGTTTTGTACAAGAGAAATACAAACAAAGACAAAGTTTCTCTATGGCAGTATATCTAGTTTCTGCATCATTTAAAACTCTACTAAGGTAATAAACTGCATTTTCTATGCCATTATCATCTTCTTGAGCCAACATGCTTCCTATTGTCTTATCAGACGTAGCAATATATAACTTCATAGCTTTATTCCTACTAGGAGGCATTAGAACTGGAGGCTTTATTAAGTATTCTTTGATGTCATCAAAAGCCTTTTGATGCTCTTCCTTCCATTTGAATGGATCATCTTTCTTGAGTCGAAGTAGTGGTGAGAAAGCTTGAGCCTTTCCACTTAGATTCGAAATAAATCTTCTCAAGAAGTTGATTTTTCCCAGCAGAGATTGAAGTTGTTTTTTGGTCGAAGGAGGCTTTGTCTCTAAGATAGCCTTTGTCTTGTTTTGGTTTATTTCAATGCCTTTTTTATGCACCACAAAACCAAGGAAATCTCCTGCATGCACACAAAAAGCACATTTTAATGGATTCATTTTTAATCCATGTTTCCTCATTCTTTCAAAAGATTGCCTAAGATATAGCAAATGGCTATCTTCAGAAGAGGATTTAATGATAATATCATCAATGTATACTTGCATGAATGTATCTATAAAATCGTGAAACATGGAATTCATTGCCCTTTGATAAGTGGCACCAACATTTTTTAAGCCAAAAGGCATGACAACCCACTCATAGGTGCCTAATGCACCAGGGCATCTAAATGCTGTTTTAGATACATCTTCCTCAGCAATGAATATTTGGTTATAACCAGAGTAACCATCTAACATGCTCAAGAACTCGAAGCCTGCTGCTGAGTCTACTAACATTTCTGCCACAGGCATGGCATACTCATCTTTAGGTGTAACATTATTTAAGTCCCTAAAATCTATGCATACTCTAAGTGTACCATTCTTTTTAATGACAGGAACTATATTTGCTAACCATTCTACATACCTGGCAGCTCTGATGAATTTACTCTTCAGCAGCCTTTCGATCTCTTCTTTGATTTTGGACATGATCTCTGGTGCAAACCTTCTTGGCAATTGTTTCACTGGTTTTTTACCTGCCTTGATTGGTAGCTTGAGTTCGACCATTTCTCTACTGAGTCCAGGCATTTCATTATAATCCCAAGCAAAACAATCACTAAATTCCTTGAGAAGTAGTACCAATTTCCCTTTCAAATCAGGGCTGATATTGGCACTAATGTAAGTTGGCCTTTTGACTGAGCCACCTCCAATGTCAATTTCCTCCAAAGGGTCTTGAGCTTGCATCTTAGGAGTTTCATTAAGTGGATCTCTTTCGAACCCTAAAGGTTCTTCATCATAGATGCAGTCGAGCCTTTGTGCTTGTGGCATAGAGATGCCATCACTTTCGACCTTGGCTTCTATAGCCATATTTTGATGAACATCAGCTTCCAAAGCCGTATTTAACTTAGTTTCGGCCATATAAGCCGTAATCCTGGCCCATGTACTGGACTCAGTCATCATAATCTTCATAAACATTCCACCCAGATGGTGGTATAACTCCATCTTCTGAGGACACAACATCTATTTCCTCTCTTTCCCATATGAAGCCCTGGGTTGGGTGGAGTTTGACAGAATGTATCACATTATCTGAAGGTGTGAAAGCATTATCCCTATCATAGCATGACGCAATGTTCGCCAAATTCTTGTCAAAGGTTTGTTGATTTATGGTATCAACCTCTGACATATAGAAACTCTGATCAGCTTCTATATTTTCCACGCAGCCATCTTCCCTCCAAAGCATCAACTTCTGGTGAAGGGTCGAAGGAACAGCTCCTACTCCATGAATCCACTCTCGCCCCAATAGTAAGTTGAAGTTTGCCTTGGATTCAACCACTAGGAATAGGGTTGGTCAAACTATGCTGCCCACAGCAACATCCACTTGAATTGCCCCCCTTGAATGTCCTGTTTTGCCTTCATAATTTGACAAAACAATGTTTTGGGCTGACAAATCACAGTCATATTTGCCAATCTTGGGTAACATAGATAGAGGCATTAGATTCACAGCAGCTCCTCCATCTATCAGCACCTTGTTAACTCCAACTCCTTCAACTTTTGCTCTGATGAAGAGGGGTTTAAGATGGTTTTTCATGCCTAAGTCTGGCCTCTCGAATGTAGCCTGTTGCTCTTCGATGCAGCCATTGTTCATGACATAGTAGCAAATTGGCTTGGGGTCAGCCATTTCTAACTGGTCGAAGTCAGTTTCGAGCTCAGTTATCTCTGTTTGTACATCATATTCTGATGGTAATATGGAAACCACACATATTACATCAAAATCTGGCTCAGAGTCCAGCAGATCATCATCTTCCATTTTGTTTTCATCTATAGGAAGAAGGGTCCTTTCTTTTGCTGGCCTTCTAGCCACTTCTTTATATTGGCCTGTTTGCAGATTGGTTGCAGCCAATTTTTTCTGGCGTTGGAATCTACGCCATTGAGTTCTTGTCATTGGATGTTTACCCTTATAATTGTTCTTGTAAGAGTATTTATTAACATCCTCTGAATAGCTCAGTTTGGTGCCACTTGAGCCACCAACTTCCATTGCACCCTTGTTGAACTTTATGGTTCCTTGGTGCATCCAGCGTTCTATAGGAATCGAACCCGAAGGAAGGAAAGTGGGTCTTCGATCTATCTGGACCATATTATTTGGTCGAGTTAGAATGCCCTTTCCTTTGTCACGAGGTGGTTTTGGGTTTGCCCCCTGCCTATTTGCCACTGGTTGGAACTTCATGAGGCCTGCAGTAGCCTCCTTATCACAAACAGCACTGCAACGAGCACAAAGCATCACCCCTTTGTTCTCTAACTTGCATCTGTTTAGAAAGTCAATTAAATCCTCTTCAGCGCGAGGATATATTACTTTCATTTTTTCAAAGTATTCCTCTTCAGGGATTTTTTCCACTTGCACCTCTGAAACCTCCATGGCTTCGACCATCATGATAGCTTGTGGTTCAGCATAGAGGGTATCAGCATTCTGTGAAGACTCTGGATCTGCTTTTGTAGCCTTGGATTTTTCACCAAATTTAAGTCTTCCTTCGTTCAAAGCCTTTTGAACCAAGTCCCTGAAAAGCACACATTGTGAGGTTCTATGTCCAAGAAAATTATGATACTTACAATAACCTCTTTTCTTTCTCATATCCAATGGTGGTATTTTAACACCTTTTGGAACCACTATTTAGCCATCAGTAACCAACAAATCAAAGAATTCATCACATTTTGTTATATCAAAAGTATAAGTCTTTGAAACATATTTTTCATTTTTTGGTTCTACAGGGTTTTTTCCATTTGAAGGCTTTAAAAGTTTGCAAGTATAAGGGGGACCAGGTTTTAATTCTGCTAGGTCTATTTCCCCTTGTTCAACATCTTCATAAGATATATCATATTCTTGGTCGCTATCATGTGTTTCTACATAAGCAACTTTTTCCTTTTTATGATACTTTGAATTTCTAGCCTTTTCTGCTCTCAGGTGTTCGACCTGTCGAACCCTATAAGCCAATTGGGCCATATCCCTTAGATGTTGAGTATCTAACTTCTTTCTGATCGAATAGTCTAGGCCACCAGCAGCCATTTCGACCAATTCATGTTCATGCACTTGAGTAAAACACCTAGCCTTAAGTAAACGAAATCTATTTAAATAATCATCTATAGACTCAGGAGTTTTGCGCCTAACACTTGCTAATTCTTTGAGACTTATCTTAGATTGCCCCATGTAGAATTGCTCATGGATAACTCTCTCTAATTGGTTCCAATTGAAAATTGAATGTGGAGGGAGAGTGGTAAACCATGTAAAAGCGTTTTTTGTTAGAGAATTTGGAAAATACTTCATTCTCAAATTCTCATTATTCGCTAGATCTCCTGCCTCAGTTAAATATCTTGCTATGTGTTCAACAGTAGATTCACTAGTATCACCAGCAAATTTAGTAAATTTTGGGATTTTCCAACCCCTTGGCAATTCTGTTTGAAGCATATATTCTGATAAGGCAGAAACAAAATGAGGCCTATGCATGCCTATGTTTAAACCATTCTGTGCCAGGATGGTTTCGACCAAATTGGCTATATTATTTTGCCCAGCAAAATTATTGTTCTGGACATTTCTAACTACATCATCTGCATTTTGGTTCTTATTCACCAACACAATTCCAGGATTTTGTTCGACCTGGGGCAAAGCCTGTTGCTGTGCCTGAATTTGCACCTGCGGTTCGACCACTGGCACTGGTTGTTGGACTTGGTTTATGGGGTTTACCACATTATTTGGGGCAGGCATAATGGCATTATTGGGTGCTTGTGCAATTTGCAAAGGCACCACATTCTGAATTTGGGGCATTTGTTGATTATGGGCTTGAGGAGCCCCAAAGAAATCAGCAATTCTTCCCATTTGATTAGCCAACAATTGATAACTTTGGTTTGTATTTTGAATTAATGGATTAAATACCGTACCAATTTGTTGTGTTAACATATTTACCATGTCATGATTACTCTCATCCATTTGTTGCCTTAAAGCATTCAAGGCATTGTTGGTTAATGAGGGATTGCCATTTCGAGTAGCAGAACCAGAAACTATCTGATTATTTGGTACAAATACACCTGGTGCTGACTCTATGAACAATGATGAACCTGTTTGCAAACCCTGCATCATGCTTGTAGGCATACCATAGGGGTAATTCTTACTGGAACCTTGACCTATATATTGGGAAAAAGGTAATGCAAAAGTGGACGAGCCAGCGCCACCCCCATTAACATCTGACCTATTTGGAGAAAAATTTCTCTCCATGGCATGAGAGAAAGTCAAAATGGGTTCTGTAGTGGTCGAAGGCACCACTATAGACGTTGGCATTGTCATTGTGGCACTCACCACAGAAGACGTTGGGGCAGAAACTGTTGCCCCATTAGCGTTGGGCGCAATCTCAGTGATTACAGGAGAGACTATCGCCTCTGAAACGCGCGAAGCGGTTGCAGGATTTGAACCGCTATTGCTATTGTTTCCGTTTGCAACATCCATGTTTTGTCTTGGGTTACTTCTGAGTGGTGGTCTAACCATTTCAGGGAGTGACTTCCCGTTTCTAAGAAGCATACACTACACACAAAACTTTTGGAAACAATTTAAAATGCAGAACAAATTAAATATACTAACTTTGAAGAAATTTAAACGTAAAGCACACAGTCCCACTGGGCGTGCCAATTTGTTTACTGTGAAATTTGGTAAACAACGCTAGTTTGATTATTACAAGAGAGACCAACTAGTAAATCTCGGGACATAGTGCTTTTGTTTATATTTTCAAAGTACATAATATTCATCATTGTTCTTATTGTTGATAAAGTGTTGTTTTTATGTCTAAATAACTTGAAATGCAAGAAAGAATGTTTATTCAATTGAATAAACAGAATGGGAGAAAAGAGTCGAAATAAGGATTAAATAAGATAGAGATGAAAATACTGTAAATTGCATTCAAATGTAAATGATTACAGAATAAAGTGGTTCACATTACATACATTTTCCTTCGAACACTCGTTTCTCGCTTTGACATGGGTACTTAGAATTTTTCTGAGGATTTTGTATAATGATTGTGACCCCTTTTTCGATCACATAACTAGGCTATTTATAGACACTAATTCCTAACTGCTAATAACGCCTAAATAACTACAGAGAGGACACGTGTCTTTGACACGTATTTTGAATTTGAATCCCTTCTTATCTTCTGAGTTAGCCATTGTTTCCATCGAAGTCGAAGTAACAATGCTTTTTCTTGAATATTTCGCTAAGTCTATAAGTTAACCTTACACTGCTGGGTACTTCGACCCTACTGAAGCTTCGACCAAATCGAAAGGATCCTGAAAGAAGAAGAATATGCATTTAAATGTAATGTTCAATAATAGAACATTCATTATATATTCATGCATGATTGATCATTAAATTCATTGGTTCTGAAAACCAAACATATTTAATGATTATTAAAATAATTATATGACTAAGCATCATTATTTTATTCATGAATTTAGAACATATTTTTACTTATGGGCTAACAAAATCTTCCAAATTAAATTGATCATGTTGAGAACTAATTCCTTGCTCATTAGAACTAGATCCTTGCTCATTAGGTGATACTTTTCTCTTAAAAAACTTTTCCATAACCTCCTACGATACCAAAATAAACATAATTAATAAAATATAACAAACTAGCACAAGTCATAAACATTAATTAATGATTCCAACCAACTTGAGAATAATAAAAAACTCAAGTAAGTGTGAATGTGTGATTATTTAAAGCCACTCATAGCACAAGTACTACTCATAGGCTAGAAACTAGAAAGTTACAAGATACAACACAACAAATTCATTCATGAGAATATGGTATTATGCCAATATAGGAGCAGAAATTGGTATCTTAAATTGGGTTGAAATCCCTTAAATTGGGTTGAAAATAAAATAGAAGAAAATTAGAGTAACTAAATACAAAACATGAGAATATGATTAAACAATTTTAGTGAAATAAATGAACAATTGGTGAAGAAGAACAGAACATGACGAAAGTAAATTACCTTAACTCCACAAATTAGCGTAATCCACAAGTGGCCCCACCTTGTGTTGTTCTTGTGAATTGCTACAACTATTCCTTCCTTAAATTGAAACAATAAATTGATTAAAAATAGAAGATTATACAAAAAATTCCCAAATTGATTAACCCTAAACCATGAATTTTTAAATTGATTACCAGAAAGAGAAGGAGGGAAGCGATCTAGAGATGGAGACTTGGTGGCCGGCGATGGGAGGGAAGGAGGTGGCCGGCGATGGAGGACGGTGGAGGCGGTGATTGGTGAAGGAAGATGGGAGGCAGCAGTACGCTGTACGCGTTCTCACTTCTCACTTTTCAGTGAGAGAAAAATATTTTAGAGAGAAGTTTAGAGAGAAGGTGGAAAGAAATTATGACTCAAATGTAATTATTTTTAGTTTTGGGTACCTGGTGCAAAAACAATAAATCAGGGGGTGCAAAAAGTGAAAAAAATAGGGGTACTGGTGAAAAAATCATAATTTCAGGGTGTGCACCTGCACCCCCTCACCCCTATGAAGCACCGCCCCTGATGATAGGGGTCCCAAGTCAAAAGCTAAATTTTTGTACTTTGGATGATTATGCTGTTAGAAATGTTCACAGGAAATAAAACTTGACCCTAGTTTGGTCCAAAATAAATTAAACTTGACCATAATACGTACGTAGTATCCAAGAAGCAGTAATTGAGCATTTGGGTTGCCCCATTCTTCCAACCTTCCTAATATGTATATTTTTCCTTCTTAAACCAAAAATTGCGGTTACAATAGTAAGGTATAGTACCTAATCCATGATTATACAGATGAGATTAGTTTGAGACTTGTCAAAATCAGACAGATGTAATAGCTTTGAATTGAATATCATTAAATATTAGTGTTTTAGGAATTTTTATTGGCTAGTATATAACTTTCATTACATAGTGTTTATACTAATTTTTTAGTAAAATAAACGCTAGTTTGAGTTATTACCAGAAGGATTAACTAGTAAATCCTTTTTTAAAGGTTTATTCAAGTCTCGGGATTTACAATGTACTTCATGCGTCTTTAAGAACAAATTCATTGTTCTTAGAATTGCACCCAACACTTTGAATAACAAGTAGTCTCATGACAACATAAAAGAAAAATTACTCAAGTGAGTATTGAAAAGAAAGAAAATTAAAGGAGAAGAAAAGAAATGCATAATTGCAAGAGAAAAAGGAAAATAAAGCAAAATTAAATTGCATGAAATGTAAATGGTGAAAGGAATCCATCTCTATGCACTTTTCAACCTGTTTGCACACGCGGCGTGGGTATTGTAGAGTTTCTAAAAAATAGGATCAAACCCTTATTACAAAGAAGTTCCAAGTATTTATAGAGAATAAAAAATAACTTCCTACACATAAGATTTTGACAAGAGTCTTATTTAACTTTCTTAATCTAAGATTGACACATGTCCCTAATAACTTCCGATAACTTTCTTGTAAAAAGCTGTTTGTTTGATGTGTAGTTTCCACTTTGTCTTTATTCGAATCTTTGAATGAATTCTTGAAATGTCTTCTCCGAATGCCTTTTTTGATGTATCACTTCTTGTTGAAAATGAAGTTTTCGACAACAGAGTAGTTTCAGTCGAATTCCACTTAATATGGCTAACTTCGACAAATCACGTTCCATGGCCGGTCGGAATGAATTTTCATCTCCTATTCAAATTCTAACACCAAGTCGAAATAAATATATAATTTTAGTGTTAACAGAGACCCCCAAAAATGTTGTTTCTCGAAAAAAGTAACAGGAATAACATTTTTAATAATGTCACGAATTTAGAGAAAACATTTAGAAGTCTCTTTTCAAAAACTTAACCAATATTGGAGAAGTTTTTTTTTTTCTTTTAAGGATTGAAACCAATATAAATTTGTTCTATTCTACTCAAAAGGATAGAGATAATAGACGCAAAAACAATGGTCTATATCCTCATGGCAAAATCTTGCAATAGATAAACAAAGAGGCCAATGCTTGATAACACCGTGGTAAAACTTTACCAATTTTCTGGTCAAAACTGCAGTCTACATCTTAATAAAATGTTTGATAAAAAAACATCATTCTAAGAAGAGATAAACAAATGAACATTCGACCAGTTTTACGGCATCTCTCGAACCATGTTTGACCAATATTTTGATTATCTTTTCATACTTGATAAGATCAACAAAATTTTGATCACTTTACCAATTTTAAAAACAACTTCCATCTTAACATTGGCAAAGTGTTTCATCAAAAATTAATTTGAATCTTCAAGATATTGGTTTCACAAAAATTATGGTTTCAAAAACCATTTTCATTATGGTTTTAGAACATTTCTCATGGCCAAAATTTGATTCAAAATTTATTTAGAAATATTCATATTTCAGAATCATTGTTAGCCCATGAAGATTAAATCACAATCTTTAAACACATAAAGCATAATCAGCCATAAACTTAAAAGGTCCCACCGAGTGTGTCAATTTGTTTACACTAATTTTTGGTAAACAAGAACTAGTTCGAGTTATTACCAGAAGGATCAACTAGTAAATCATTTTTTAAGGGTTCGTTGAAGTCTCGAGATTTACAATGTACTTCATGCGTCTTTAAGAACAAAATCATTGTTCTTTTTAGTGTTAGAATTGCATCCAACACTTTTAATAACAAGTTGTCTCATGACAACATAAAAGAAAAATTACTCAAGTGAGTATTGAAAAGAAAGAAAATTAAAGGAGATGTAAAGAAATGCATAATTGCAAGAGAAAAAGGAAAATAAAGGAAGAACAAAGCAAAATTAAATTGCATGAAATGTAAATGGTGGAAGGGATCCATCTATATACACTCTTCAACCTGTTTGCACACGCGGCGTGGGCATTGTAGAGTTTCTAGAAAATAGGATCCAACCTTTATTACAAAGAAGTTACAAGTATTTATAGAGAATAAAAAATAACTTCCTACATCTAAGATTTTGACAAGTGTCTTATTTAACTTTCTTAATCTAAGATTGACACATGTCCCTAATAACTTCCGATAACTTCCTTGTAAAGAGTTGTTTGCTTGATGTGTTGTTTTCACTTTGTCTTTATTCGACTCTTTGAATGAATTCTTGAAATGTCTTCTCCGAATGCTTTTTTTGATATATCACTTCTTGTTGAAAATGAAGCTTTCGACAACAAAATAGTTTTAGCTGAATTCCACTTAATATGACTAACTTCGACAAATCATGTTCCATAGCCGGTCGAAATGAGTTTTCATCTTCTATTCAAATTCTAACACCAAGTCGAAATAAATATATAATTTTGGAGTCAACGCATAGCCGGTGCAACCCACTGTTTCGAGAATTTAGATTGGCTTTTTTTTTTACACAAGAATTTAAATTGGCTTAAAATTCTTCGAATTCTTTTAATTGATAATTGTTTTTCAGTGATTTCCTCATGCATTATTTAGAAATTTTCTCATTCATTGGGAGATATTTTTCGGTGAACAAATTCTACCAAAAAAAAAAAATATTCCAATTATTTAAATCTTATTAAAAAAATTTATAGTATATAGTACTCCCACCATTTCTTTTTAAGTGTCCGTTTAGAATAGTAACATCAAAAAATTTATAGTATATAGTACTCCCACCATCAAAAAATTTATAGTATATAGTATTTTTACACTTTATCTTCCTAGTATACCCTAATTTTAATCCAGCAAAAAATTGCTATTTTTTTGCATACATTTTATCTTTCCAATAAATTTAATAAATTATGTACAAAAAAATTTAATATGTTAGGTACTAAAAAAAGTTTTGAAAAAAATATTTAGTTTTTCAAATACATAACATTAATTAGTTTTATTGAAAAAGATATGAGTAATTGACAAATAGTACATTGACAAATGATACTCTTAAAATACCAAATAAACAGTTAAATAGAAACATTAAATCTGACGTTTTTAAACACTTAAAAAGGAACGGAGAAAATACTTTTTTTAGAACTAATGAACTATGCGGAGAGAAGAGCTACCATCTCTCAATATTGCATAGATAGAACTAAGAAATATAGACCCCGACCCATCATAGGAAATAGTTGAAGGACTTGACCAATTAATTTCTAGACATTGGCTACAGTTTATATCTTGTTGGTCTACCCTTCCCATTAAGATGTAGACGTACAAACATGACCTGGATAAATATGGTTCTCAACCTTTTGGTATAGCCATAATGATAATTATAAAATAGCAGCTTAATGTGATCCATTAAATGGTGTTATCCTAATTAAGGTCGTGACTCGTGAGTGGATGTAAAAGCTTATCCACGTGTTATCCTAATTAAGGTCGTGACTCGTGAGTGGATGTAAAAGCTTATCCACGATACCATTGGTATGGAAAGAATATTTTTAGATATCAACAACATCAACTAACTTGAATATCTTCCGTTTCATGTAATATTAACAAGGATAAATAGGCTTATATCCCCTTATAATGTGTTTTGTTTTTTCCTCTGTAAATTTTTTTTTGGTGACTCACCCACATTACAGGAAGGTATTAACCTATTTACCCTATTAACAATTTAGACTTGAATATCAAGTGACGGGAATGTTGAGTTTGAGTATAATTTTAACCGCAAACGGTAAATTCAATTGTGACTTGAATATCAATTCACATGTGATTTGATTGTTCGTATAATATCCACTTCATCAAGTGAATTGAATAACTCCAACTCGGTGTAAAATATCATCAAGTCATTGAACCACTGTTTACACTGATTTTTGGTAAACAAGCGCTACTTTAAATTAATTACTTGAAGGATCAACTAGTAAATCATGAGAGATTGTGCATTGTTTATTTTCATGGAGTCTTGAATGTTCATCATCATTATTAAACATTTATTGTTGTTAAAAAGCATTAAATGTTGAAATAACTTGAATTGCAAGAAAAAGTAAAGTTCATTCGACAGAATGAACAACAATTAAAAATGCTCGAAATGTAAAAAGGAAAGACAATAAACTTGCGTAAATTGTAAATTGCATTGAATTGTAAATGTTTACAGAATGAAATGGTTCACATTGGTCCTTTTGCACTCGTTTCTCGCGTTAACATGGATACTTTGAGTTTGTAAGGATTCTGTAAATGATTTGTGACCTCTATCTCGATCACAATAACTAGTATTTATAGGCAAATACAGATAATTGACAATAACGCCTATAAACTAAGTGCTTGAAGCGTGTCTCGCCATGTATCTTCAAGTTTGAATTCATCTAACCGTTCTAGAAATGACAGTTGCATGAGTCGAAATCGAAGTAGACCAAACGTTGTATAAATATTTCTAAGTCCACAGATCAAAATGCTCTTTCGATTCAATGCCACTTCGATTGGTTCAAAAGCAACTTGCTGACTTATGCTTATCTTCTCTCTAGCCTTTTCAGCTTATTCGATGTAAGAAGATCAATGATAGGATTTTGTGGATACTCTCCATCAGAACTCTCTTGTTTTTGAATACATTTCCCTTAACCTTCATGTTAAGAAGAAATTCAACAAAGCTTTCTTGTTCTTGAAAACATTACACAAAATTGGATGTTACTTGTTTTCTTAAAGACATTACCCTTCACTGCTGGAGCATTCAATGCATTTAAAGAAGAGTGGGGACATATTTTATCTCTTCTAAAATATGGGCTAACAACCACTCATCGTTGATCTTGTTGCGCACAGTATCTCAAAAAACGCGATAAGCTAATTAGAGAAGCTTGTAACACCCAAACTTATCAGCTAGCTATTTCTAGTTTTATAAAATCTTTTTCGAAATACGCAACGGAAAATAAAGTTTGAATTATAAAAACAAAGATTTGAGTATTACATGCTTCAACAAAACACTACTAATAACTTAATCAATAAGATATCACTTATACAAAATCCTTTGAAAATGATACAACCTTAAAAAAAGAAAAGAAATAAAAGACTCTAAATATACATAAAAGGTAAACCCTTTCCCGTGTCCTAATCAGAGCAGAGCATCACCGACAACTTGGTCATAACCATAACCTGAGACTCTAAATACACAAAACAGAGAGTTAGTAAGGAATCCCAAAATAAATGTAAGTATATCGAATACTATAAACTTAATAACAATATAATAAATTCTACTAACATTCGCTCCATAAAGATGCGAGATTATACAATTAAGATACGTCTATAACTCATAATCAAGTATCATGCAAATCATATAATCACATTGTTGAGTCTTTGGTAGTTGGCTGCATTTTTGGTAAAATAAACCTTGAATCAGGATGTGCGATATGATGCTTCAACATCATATCATCTCACGAGAAGTGTTCGCACGCATGTTCTATTTATGGTATTCTTGTTTCTCTCTCATGGATCTTGTGTGGCGCATTTAATCAGGGTAATTATGAGGATCATCATTTAATGCTTCAGATCCTTATCAAGAATGTTTTTGTAGAGAATCTCTTTGAAGAATATTTTTGTAGAGAATCTCTTTTAATTAATGTGGAGTAATGGCTTGGGTCAAACAAATCAGCCCATGTCATTTCTGAATCAAGGAAGAATTGTCTGAAGTATTTAAAGAAGGAGCTAAACCTAATTCCTAGTCAGTTGTTCACGCCGTCTTTGTGATTAAGTCTAGAACTTAGGTTTTGCGTGTGTTTGAGATTGTGAGCCTTTCTTGTGTCATCTTGATGCAAGCTTAGGACGTTGTTATTTGAGTTGTATTTTGTGTGATCCTCTCCTAAGCTTTGAAGTACAGAGTAAGGACTTTTGGTGGTTGTAACACTCTAAGCCTTTAGGTACGAGTGTGTAGTTTTTAGGAGTGTGCCTCCAAAACTTATTTGTTTTCGTGTTGTTGAAATCGTCGTTGTCTGTAAGGTTGTAAGGGAGTGAGATGTGATCTCTGATATAGGAGTTCCTAGGTTGAAGCTTCATTGGTAGTGCCTAGGTTGTAAGTTGTAAACGGGGCGTTTGCTGATAACTTAGAACTAGGGCTATTATAGTGAAATTCCTTCCTGGATTGGTATCCCCCAGACGTAGGTTGCTGTTTGCATGGAACTGGGTTAACAAATACTCTGTCTCCTTTATTTGTTTGTTTTTATTGCTTTGTTATATTACGTGATAGATCTGTTAAGGTGCTTAGCACATCGTATCGTGCATCGTTCACAGCGTGCCAGAAATTTTACACATATCATAAAGTTATTTACAATTGATATACAAATAGCAATCACATATCATCAACATCAAATTACTCACAATTGATACACAAATAACAATTAATCCACATAATAGTATAAATTATCATGTATCAATTAGGAATGCACAAGTTCCTAATGCAACTAATGCCATCATCAATGTGATGTCACCCTAGACACAACTAATGCATATGGTACCATCGTCTTTATTAAAGTATCTCACCTCTAATATCCTTCTTTATCAAATAATATAATTTGATATCCTTCTTTATTAGAATAACCTAATTCTAATATCCGACTCAAATATGAATGCATGAATGTACATTTACCACACATGATGATACTCTTCACATATTCTCATGAATATTAGGATATCTCAACCTAAATATTCCGTCTCAAGTTCTCATCAACTCATCTCAACACATCATCATTATGGTCATACATTCAAACACACATATCATAAAGTAATTCAATTATCTCAACTCCATTAGGCATACAATTATTATTATCAATCACTAAATAATAACTTTCACCATAATCAATCATCATTTATCAAGTCATATACATATACTCTTCATTCAAACATATACATAATCATATTATTATCATCACTAATCATCAACAATTATCTATCATCATCATAAACATAATCTCATCTCAACATACACATTAATCATAGTTAATTAACATGTACAATATTGCAACTCAATTCATCATCCACGACTCAATTTAAGGTAATATATACCATATAATCATCATAGGATCATAATACAATCATAGTATAAGCATAAACATCATATTTTTCAAGAAAAGTCAAGTTTCAGGGCTGCTAGACTCGCTGGGCGAGTTTAGGGCGAACTAATGCAGGGAGTAGCAGGGAAGCTCACCCCCAGCGACCTCATCAGGGCCTGTTCACGAGTTTGTTTCAATTTCATGCGAAAATCATCATCCAAGGCATAGAAATACAAAAAGGAAGCATCTTTAATCATATATAATTATACTAAGCATAGAAGTACAACTTATAACATCATCAAACATCATTTTCATACATAAATTCATGAATTTCTCATACTTTTACATAAACCCATTTTCAATAAAAACCCATTTTTACAATTCATCAATTGAAGCATAAATTATGGATTTTAATCATACAAATACATTCAATAGTCATATTAAGACATGTGAATTCTTTAACCAACATCAATTAACAACATAAACACATTCCCATGAATCCACCCCAAAAACCCAAAAGAAAAAGAGTGAGAGAGGATTGGGATGGAGAGAGATATACTTTCTCCTCCTCTCTTGATCACCCTAGGTTACACATACTACTCTCATACCTTATTCAAGTTGGATTTTTTCCTCCTTCTCTTCAATCTTTTAATCTAACCATGACTTTCCTCTAATTGTTCTTCATCTTCTTCTCTAACCCATTTCTCTTCTCTTCTTTTCTCGCTTTTCTTTCTTCTTTCTTTTCTCTCTTCTATTCTCTACTTTTTCTCTTTCTACCTCCACCAATTTTATCATAAAATGAATTCTCTCTCTCTCTCTCTCTCTCTCTCTCTAACTTATCCTTTTATATCTCAAAACCTAGGTTAATGTAGAATTCCCAAACTAACCTTACTAATTGATCTAGGCCCATTAACTAAAGCCCAATTCTCACAACATCTCATAAACTCTATTCTTCTACTACTCTTTCTATTAATAGCTAAACATCACATAACTAATATTAATTAACTAATTCTAACTCATTCTAACATAGTTAAAGGCTCTCAACTAGATTAATAATCCTAATAGATTACTAAAATACTCTTCACTTAACCAAAACATAATTATTCATAAAATCACAAAATCACTTATATTCAATCAAATAAACAATAAATAATCACACAAAAATCATATTTATTAAAATACGACTGTTACAAAGCCCGTTAGACTTAATAATCTTCATTGCTGAAAAAGCTCTTTCAACGGATGTTGTCGATACCGGCAATATCAAAGCCAATTCACATTCTCAATACTTGGTGGTTCTTCTACTTCAGCTTCCGGTTGCTAAACATTCACATTCTCAATACTTGGTCTAGGAACCAAAAACCTCCTCATCTCTGAAATTAAATGATGAAAAATTAATAATCAATTCACATAGCTTAAATGAAGCAAATTAACTATAAAAACCGTCTCAAAATTAAAGAGATAACAAATATAGATAATACATTAATTTACAAACAGTCACAAAATCAAATAACGGTTCCTACATCAACTCAAATTCTTAAAATTAACACCAACAAATAACAGAATCATCACTCATTCACCAGTTCCATCATCGTTCATTAGAAATTCAGAATCATCATTCATCACTCATCAACAAAGAAACACTAACAGATCAACAGAATCAATAGGTTACAAAATCAAGGGAGCATTAAGAATCAAAATCAATAGAATCAAGATCAAAATTACAAATAGAATAAAAACCCTAAATTTTGAAACACAATAAGAAGTCAAGAATACAAAAAATGCAGAATTTCTATTTTCTTTCTTCAAAAAACACAACTCTATTTTCTAATAATCAACTTTATGAGAGTATTTATTCAAACTCAATTATTTATTATTTTAAGTCATTTAGCACGCATAGAGTATTATTTGAAACTATGTAATTTATTTTATTAATAATCAATTTTTTATACACAATATAATTTTTTTAATTCAAATTCAATTTTTGGTTATTTCAAATCATTTAGCATGCATAGAGTATTATTTTAAACAATGTAATTTATTTTATTAATAATCAAATTTTTATACATAGTATAATTTTTTTTA
Organism: Trifolium repens; assembly: GCA_030408175.1. Taxonomy (NCBI): domain Eukaryota; kingdom Viridiplantae; phylum Streptophyta; class Magnoliopsida; order Fabales; family Fabaceae; genus Trifolium; species Trifolium repens. Next base: position 44,389,958 of record CP125850.1, on the reverse strand, counting down.
TTTAATTTCTATACTAGCGACCCCCTCGAAAAAAAAAATCTTGGTTCCGCCACTGCTCTCACGCCCATGGTTTGTGTTTCTTCACGAACACCAACTCACCCAAATTCTTCACCATTTCAATCCAACACGCAAGTTGTTGAATGAGTTACAAGTATCATTAGAAGCAAGGTAAAGTTCATAAATTCTCAAAACTCCTTTTTAATCTCACGCCACCTCTTCTCTTTCAAACCCCATGGTTAAGCATGCATGTGAGCTCCAATTCGTTTCTGGTGTTGGGTATTTTATGAGCAGAAAGTTAAAGGGGTCTTGAAGATTGAATGGAACTCAATGAGTTGAAAAACAATAGAAAAGGGTGAGAAGCCATGTAGTGAAAAAGGGTTGTTTTTGGAATAGAATCAAGTTGGAGTTTGAAGCTAGCATCAAAATCATCATCTTGTATTATAGAAATCTAAGGTAAGAAGAGTGAATTCCTTTCCTTTTTCTTCAAATTCTGTTTGGATACACCACCTGTTAAATGAAGAGTTGATTTCTATTTTCTTATATTTTTTTGATTGAATGCTTTGTGTGCGAGGTTCTGACAATCAAGAGGGAATGAGTTGTGAGTTGTATTTGAAGGATATTGTTGGCTGAGTATTGGAGAAAACAGAGGAGTAAGTTTGGTAGAGGCAAAGAAGTAATTGAAGTTGGAATAAGGAAAGATTGGAAGAAATTGATGGAACCCATATTCTGGATACCCCTTCATTCAAATGGTAATTACTCTATTCTCATAACTCCAATTTAAACGATTCTTTTTGCTGTAGTTAGATAACTCAATTCCAGTCGTTTTGATATAAGTTTCATAATTTATGGCTCATTAATGAGGTCGGGGAAAATTTCTGAAGTTGGAGTGTTGATGCTGTCAAATTCTGTTTGAGGGACTGCAGGTTTATAGTTTTGTGGCTGCAAATTTTGGTTTTTGGCGAGCTCCGAAAGGACTTAAGGGGTTGTTAACGGTGTGACATGCAATGTTGTTGACAATTTGGAGAGCGTGGAATGATTTCATATTCTCACCAATTCCTTATTTGTTTTTCTTGTCTGTTGAGTCCAAAGAAAATCCTTGTATTAATTACTTTGATCTTCTTCCAACATCTCTTTGTTGATCTTTGACTTCAGATATATTTGAGTTGAAGCCTTTGATTTGATCTTGATAGTTTCCTCTTTACTTCTGAGATTGTGATTCTGTAGTTAGTATGTTGAATTTCTGCTTCAGAGTCTTTAAGCCGTTGCTAGTGACAGTAATCAGAATTTCACTCGTTCAGAGTTTTCACCTAGTCCAGAGTCAAGAGTCTGGCTTTTGAGAGTCCAAGTAATTTTCAGAGTCCAGAATCTTCGTTTCATTTCTTTTCTCAGAGTCGTCTTTCTTTCATTATTTTCTACACACTTAACAAACAGTTAGTGCATAAAATTGTTCTCTTCACAACTTTGTTATTATCAACACTCTTGAGGTTAATAGTTGCAGAATCAACCTTGTTCCAACAGGGATTTGTACTTATTATGAATGGAACATTGAATTGTATATTAAGATAAAGCTTATTGTCATTCTAAGCCTATGCTCGGTCTCTTCACTTTTGCATCTTTTTTTTGCGGTTTGGGTCTAGTACCCCCGGTACTTTTTTCCAAACTGTGGGTGTAGTGCTATTTGTAATTTTTTACCCATCCGATATATACTATACTTTTTTTGTTAAAAAACAAATTTAAACCAACTTCCTATGAGTATAGAATATTTTTTAAATCTATAACCACTGTAAAGTCGAATCATTTTTTTAAGGAGTTGATTTGTATGTATTTTTTCTATTTTTTTCGCAAACCATAATATAGGTACATAGTTTCCACCGCTGTTAGCGATAACTAATCTCTCTGTAAGAATTTTTAGGGCACAAAAGGTGGATTCTTGCATGTCACCCATTTCTCTATACGCATGAGTCATGAAACAAACCCATAATGTTGGTAACTTTTGCATGATAAAATGGAATAAAATGTTAATTAGGATTTAATTATAAATTGGTGGTATACACATAACTTACCTTTGATATAATGTAATTATGTGACTTATGTGATAAGTTCATTTAAGTTAGTTAATAGATGAATTGTTGTACGATTATTAGAATAACAATTATTTAGTGCTATTGGGTGTGACATTAAATGAATATAATTGATGAGTGAATTATATTGATGGTTGAATTGAGTATAAATGGTGAGTTAGACCCGGCAATATAATTATGTGATCTAAAACTATGGTGTATGTTATTGGGCATAATAATTCATGAATATAGTTGGTCAATGAATATATTGGTGATTAAATTGGGTGTGATTGGTGAATTAGATTCGGTGAAATACTTCTATTATCCAAATATTATTGTGCATGTTATTCGGTATCATCTGAAGGTGTTGATATGTGTTAAATGCATTCATGCATACATTGTTGAATCGATTGGTGAATTGGAGATCGGATAATATACAAGAACTCTGTTTATATATGGTATTGAGTGTGTAGGTTTGTTATCACATGCATGTAAATGGTCCATGAATGCATAACATAATTAAATAACCTTCAAGTCCATTATGTATTTCTAGGTGTTATGTGATATTACTTGAGATGTTCAATTGGTGTGATAAATTGATTTGGTGATAATTGATGATTTATTGGTGGGTTGCTTCCTTGATACCTTTTGCATGAATACTTTCTATAGTAATGTAATAATGCTTGATTTGCTATAACTTGATTAATAAAATGTGTAGTTAAGTGCAGCATATTGAATAAGATGGCTCATCACAACTAGGGCATCTTACCCAACACTTTTAACATGTTAAAGACATATGTTCAGGAACAACATGTTGAACAAGATGTCCCAACTTGAGTAGGACATCTCTAACCTTTTGTGTAACAGCCCGGATCCCACCAACATAGTGGTCCCGGCACTACCACCTCACGATCTTCTCCACCCCCCTTCACTAGTGGAAGTTTTGCCTTCTGTGAGAATCGAACCATGTATGATGGGGATAAGTACATGTTCAATCCATTCCCACAACCAATTGAGCTCAATTGGTAGTGGGCGTAGATTGAACATGTACTTGAACCACATGGTACATAGTTCGATTCCCACGAAAGACAAAAACTCCACTAGAGATCGGAGGTGAAGAAGATCGTGAGGTGGCAGTTGCGGGACAACCTAAGTTGGTGGGGCCCGGGCTATTACATTTTTTATAAAGCGCGAATTAATTAAAGATTACCTGTTATTTAAATAATTGTTACAGAAAATTGTTAACAAACTTATGTGTTAGATATGAATAGAAGTCATAACTAACTTAAGAAAATATTTACTTGAATCTTTATCTTATAGAGTTGGTTTTAAAACTAATTCCTATTTTTGATTCAACTCAAATACAACGCAAATCCAAAGAGCTGGAACATTTATAAATAGAAGACTCGAGCAGCATATTCAATTGTACGAACAAATATTGAAGAATCTTTATATCATAGCTAGAATTTATGAGTCAAAGATGTTGTGTCACTATGTAAGATCAAGCTTACTCTCTCTAGAACTTAAGTGCTAAGGATTAATGTTAGGTAGAGTTTTTGGTTGAATAGATTATTCAACATCACTTCATAAGGAAAGAGTTATGATGACTCAGGCTGGGTGATTATGGTAAAGGGGTAGACTCTCATATTTAGGCAGAGTGAACCTCTAAGTAGAAGGTGCATTAGAATTAAGAAAAAGTATACAAAATAATAGGGGTTTTCTTGTGCGTTGTAAGACTAAGTATTAATTCGATGTAGTGGTATTTCTTTCCTTGATTGGTATCCCCCAAAGTAGATGCATTTACATTGGGTTAACAATTATCGGTGATATTTACTTGCTTTCATCATTAATATCCTGCATCACAATTGTCACACACGGTGTCCCAGATATCATACAAAGGGAACAATTGTCCCTGACAACATATACGACATTTGTTCCCTGACAAACTAGATTTTCAAAATGAAGTAATGTTATTTATTTAACTAGGACGTGTTATTTAATTATGAATGAATGTGTTTGAGTTGTATTTATTCAAATGTGTTACTTATTATCAAATGTCTGAGTAATTTCCTTATATTTAGTCACTGTTATGATTTCATTCTTAACCCTCTGATTATGTGTTATGTGTTGGGCTCTTGGGAGTCTAGGTTTTCAGGTTATGAGTCTCGATGTTTCCGTCTTGGTGAAGTTCCGCTCTGATTGTGACATTTGAGAAGGCTTCATAGAGTCTTTTATTATGTGTTACAATTTTGGATTTAAAATATATCGTTTTAGAAAATAATTTTTACACTTATTGTTTATGTCAATTAAATTACTTTACCAGTGTATGGTGTACATAGTAACACTTTAAACCAATATTGTTTATTTCAAGACTTAAAAGTCATTTTTTTTATCCGTTGCGTGGTTATCAAACTTTTCAAAACTAAAATATTAAAGTATTTGGTTTTGGGGTGTTACATTTGTCTCTGTTTTAATCGCGTCTCTCCTTCTGTTTGACAACGTAATTAAAATCGGACTAGACTAAGAAAAAGACTCTATGAAAAATTAACGGTTTGGCCGGTTGTATACATTGGGCAAACATTTGCATTTTTTAAAGAAAAAGAGTAGTTTGAAATAAAGTAAGTTACGTGATATTTTTCCTTCTCAATTCATCTTCTTAATTATAGTAGTAGACAAATCAAAATAAAAATAGTGTGAGAGAAGACAATTTGGTTAAAGAGGTCAGAAAGACAAAGAATGACCGAGGCAGTGTTGTGCGACGCATTTCCCAGCAAGGATGAGGTGATGATGTTAATATTTGTCGGATTACGGTTTTTAATTTCTAGCCTTATATACAAAAAAAAAAAAGAACAAGACAGTGATGTTCGACGCCATTTCCCAACAAAGATGAGGTTATGTGGTTAATATGTGTGGGATTATGTTTTTAAATTTCAATAAGAAAAATTAGTCATTTCCCAATACTTATTAAATCTTGTAAGCTCAATATTGTTTAGTCAGTTTAACTTTAACGTGTCACACTAATACTTTAGTAGATTTGATTTCGATCAACATTTTACATGTATTAATAATTTTTTTTTATAAACTCTTTGGAAGAGTTTGAAATTTTACATGTATTAATATTATTTTATATGTTGATTTATATATTAGAATAATTATAAATGGACCAACCCGATTGCATATCAGTCTAACCTGTTGAACTTTGAATGAATAAACACGTAGATTCAATGGTAAGTCTAATTCTAATTACCTTGCTCTGAACGATCACTTTGTTTTGTTTTTTTTTTTTGCAATTCGGTTTTGTTCCCGTATGCGGGTCTTCCGACTTGTCCATGATAGTATTTGTTTTGGGTTTTGCTCAATAACCTTTTTATCTTTTAAGGTAGTTTCACTAGCTATTTTGTTCCACTTTTGTGTTGATATTATTTGTATCACCATTTGATCAGCTTTAATTATTTATGTGGTTGAACTTGGTCAGATTCTTTGTCCCCCGGTCTTGTATTCATTTTTTAATTTAAATTATTTTTCCATAAAAATAACTTTCTTAGAATAGATACATCAATTTGTTGGAGTAAGCCCTAGAGGCCAATACTTTAGTGCTTTATTTATTAATAATAATAGGCATTTCTTTATTATGTTTGTAACGTTCAAAATAATGAAGTCCCTAGAATAGAAAGTCCGTTTAATATTAAGTGTGACTTAATCATGAGATTACGTTAAACATAAAGACGCTATTCTTAAAGTATCCATAGTCGAGCTTTAAGGTGAAAAGGGATAACCTTAAAGCATAAAGACTATTATGAAGATAGATTGATGATCGCATCTCATGGATCATGGGATATGGAGTTATCAAGTCTTGACATAGGTATAAGAAATATTAGGAGTAATATTTATACCGGATTGACCCGCTATGAGAGTACTACATGCAAAGTTATGTGAAGTGTCATAAGTTACTCTCATGGTGATAATGGTGTAAACCGCCCTTAGACCTGAAACCGCTTTGTACCCTAGATGTGGAGTCAAGTACTTTGTTGCTGATCTAACGTTGTCCGTAACAGGATAACCATAAAGGCAGTTGATGGGTACTTCACAAAGCATGCTGAGGGACAGTAGTGACCTAGATGGAATTTGCCAATCCTGCATAACAGGATAAATGTCATGGGCCCAATATTGAACTGGACAAAGATGACACCAAGTATGCTTTGTGTTCAATATAGACATAAAGGGCAAAGGGGTAATTATACACGCATATATTATCACTAAAGGTTATGTTATGATCACATGTTAATTTCTCATAACTTGGGTAGCAATGATGTGTTGCTAGATACCGCTCATTGTTTATTATATTAAATAAAGGATTTAATATAATTGTCAACGTTATGGAAACCTACAAGGGTCACACACATAAGGACAGTCTAATATTGAGATAATTAAGGAACACCGTAAGGTACGGTGTATGTGCAATGTGATAAGGGTATCACGGTAATTTAAACGAGCAAGAACACCATAGGTTATGGTGGGAGGGCGCGCACATGAGTACTACCACTCATGGGGGGCGCGCGCCCTAGTTTTGTTTCTTGTTGGGCTTTGCCCAATAAGATATATCTTGGTGCACAAGACAAGAGTTGTCTTGATGCACAAGACAAGAAATATCTATAAATAGACACCTCTTGTCATTGCTCAATACACAACAAAAAGCACAAGAATATTTTAGAATTGAAAATCCTAAAATAATTCTCTCTCTCTCTCTCTCAATGTTCTTGCATAGCCTTCAAACATAAAGGGCTAGCACTCTATTGAAGGTGACTGTCTGTGTGGACTAGTTAGAGGCATCGGTGATCTTCATCAACGCTCGTGATCGTCTTGTTCGTGATTCAAAGGTTCTTCCCTACAAGAGATCGTGATTCAAAGGTTCTTCCCTTCAAGAGGTAAAAACCCTAAAACACATATCTTGCCCAATTCGTAACGATCAAACTAAGGAAAATTTTTGAATTCCGCTGCTTAAAATAATGCTATTTTCCTTCACAATTTTATTATTTATATTACCAAAAAAAAATCAATTAAATTAGAGTAAATTACACTCATCTATTTTCACATATGCTGAAATTACACTCTTATGTTAAAAAATATTTATTAAGATTTACATTTGTCTTGAGAGAAGCTTGAATTTCATTCCTTTGTCCCCCTTATTTTAAAACTTACATTTTCCTCCTTTAATAAACACTTCATTTCAATATAATCAAAACTCTAATGCATATGTTTTCATTATTTTTTGTTCACATCATTAACATACAACTTTAAATGTTGCATAAAATTTGAAATGATACAAAACAAAATAAAAAATTTGGATATATTACTATAGGCGATTAAAGAAAATGTTTTCAATTAATTTTTATATTCAAAATCCATAATATTAATAACAATAAATTTCTAAAGAAAGAAAAATTAATTTCTTAAATGATTACGTAATTTTCAGCATATTATTAATTTCTTAAAATATTTATTAAGATTAAATTATACTCCACTCTATTGAAAAAAGTTTGAATTATACTCCATTCATCTCTTATGTTAAAATATACAATAAATCCATTTTAGCATTTTTTTTGGGATAACAATTATCTTTAAAACATTATTTTAATTTGAGAAATTAATTTTCCTTTCTTCAAAAATGTATTATTAATTTCATTATTTTAGAATATAAAATTTGATTTAAAATAACTTTTTAATTGGCTTTAGTAAGTTTTCCAATAATTTTATTTTATTTTTTATAACTTCAAAGTTTATACACCATTTAAAATTAATGCAAATAATGTGAATAAAAAAAATATATCAATTAAAAGTTTAATATATGTTAGTGTTTTCAACCTGTAAGGTTGAGTTTATTTTAGGGTTGGCTTCATTTGTTAAAATAAGCTTTTGGTCCAGATGTGGTGACTGATGTGCACACATGTGGTACCTGAACTGAATGCCCTAAAAACGCGCCTTCAAATATTTGTGTGTGATCTTTGAAAAAGATTTGTTTTGAAACAAACATAGTAGCGCTAGCTTGCGCGCCAAGGAACGAGCTGAAAGATTGAAAAAGATTCAGAAAAGATTTAAAAGGCCGGTTTGTTACTAGAAGATTCAAAAAGATTTAAAACAAACATATCTTTTGTTAAAAGATTGAGTTTGTTATTTGAAGATACAAAGGCCAGCTTTCAGGATCTCGCTCTATATAAAGAAGACAAAGGCCAGCTTTTGGAATAATATTTTCTAGTCTTTAGATTTCAGTCTTTGTCCATATAGTTTCTTGTTTCCATTGAGACTTGAACTTAGGGTTGTATTTAGCTCTTAACCTTTTAAGCACAGAGCTGTTCCTTTTCTTGGTTCTAGTTTGAAACAAGATTTGGACTTTGAATCACTCAAAGCTTTGAAGCACGAGTTGGTTCTTTAGATTAGGAGTGCATCTCCATCATTGAGTTTGTAAAAATCCTTGCGAGGAGCAAGGTCCTTGTGAGGAGCAAGGTAGGATTGATGGGACGTGACTGGGGGAAGTCATATCTTGTGATGAGCAAGGTAGAGTTTGCACAAGGTAGTGTCTAAGCGAGAGGTTGTAAACGGGGGAGTTTAACATTGAATTAGAGCTATCATAGTGGATTCATTCCTGGATTGGTATCCTCCAGACGTACGTGCGCTGCACTGAACTGGGTTAACAAACTCATTGTGTTCTTTATCTTCTGCACTTTATTTTCCTTGTTCATCAAGTTATCGTATGTTTATGATGTTGGCACATTAGGCAACACATCGTATACCTAAACTCTAACGTGCACCACATCACGCTGCACATATGTAACTTGCTACCGGAATTTCAATTGGCATCAGAGCAGGCACCCTGTTCTGCTTTAGGGTGAGCTCCAGGGAAGATACTTTCCGGAACAATGGACAAGGACGGAACTTTGGTCAGCAAACCACCTATTCTGGATGGCACAAACTATGATTATTGGAAATCACGCATGGCTGCTTTCTTAAAATCCATTGATAGTAGAACTTGGAAAGCAGTGCTAAGAGGTTGGGAACATCCCAAAATCAAGGATGCTAATGGAGCTGATACAGAAGAACTCAAACCAGAAGAAGATTGGACTCCAGCAGAAGATACACTAGCTCTTGGCAACAATAAAGCTTTAAATGCATTATTCAATGGAGTTGACAAAAACATGTTCAGACTCATCAAACAATGCACCGTTGCCAAAGATGCTTGGGAGATACTCAAGACAACCCATGAAGGAACCTCCAAGGTAAAAAGCTCAAGACTTCAACTTCTCCACTCAAAATTTGAGAATCTCAGAATGAAAGAAGAAGAGACTATATATGACTTTCATATGAGTGTTCTTGACCTAGCAAACTCCTTTGATTCCTTGGGAGAAAGGCTATCTGATGAGAAGTTGGTAAGAAAAATTCTCAGATCTTTGCCAAAGAGGTTTGACATGAAGGTCACAGCTATTGAAGAAGCTCAAGATATTGCAAGCATGAAGGTAGAAGAGGTAGTAGGCTCTCTTCAAACCTTTGAGATGAACTTCAGTGAAAAAGTTGAGAAGAAAGGGATAAACATAGCTGATGACGACCCCCAACACTGACAGTAAGGAAGCTTATGACGACCTTGACACTAGAGAAGATCTCTCAGACGAAATAGTATTGCTTGGAAAACAGTTCAACAAAATACTGAAGAGAGTAGATAGAAGATCAAGGAGGAATGTGGAGCACATCCAGCCCAACATCAGCAAACAAGGAAACACCTTAGCAAAATCCTTGACAGAAGAAGATAAGGGTGTTCGATGTTTTGAATGTGAGGGTTATGGTCATATCAGATCTGAATGTGCCACATATTTGAAGAGACAGAAGAAGGGTTTAGAAGTATCTTGGTCAGATGAAGAGAACTCTGACAACGAGTTAGAAGATATGACTGCAAACCATGTAAGGGTAACAACTGATGTGTGCCTCTCTGACAATGACTCTTCTGATGATGAACTCACTTATGAAGATGTAGTCTCCATGAACAAAGACTTGTACCTCAAAAGTGATGAATTGTGCAGAACCCTGGTAGAACAAAATTATGATATCATGCGACTGAAGCTTGAAAAGCAGGAGCTACAAGAGAAGATAATCAGCCTTCAAGAAGAAATCAAGCAACTGTCTTGAAAGCATGACCGAATCTGTTAGAATGATGGGCACTGGAACGAAGAAGCTAAATGAAATCCTTAGCGTCAGAAATCATCTTGATGACCCAACTGGAGTAGGATATGGAAAGACTTACATCAAAGAAACTCTACAATCAAGCTTTGTTCCTGCTCAAAAAGGATTTGACACTGAGATGATGTTGCCACATCCTGCACCACATCAGAGACACACACACAAGAAGAAGTCCACTGCTATAAAATGTCACTACTGTGGAAAGAATGGTCATAAAAAATCCTCCTGCTATAAGCTCTATGGTCACCCAAAGAAGAAATCTCAATCACAAACTAGAGCTTATCATACAAAGGCCAAGGCCAAGAAAGAATGGAAGCCAAGAGTCAAAGAAGCTGCTCACATAGCTCACACATCCCTCAGAGCCTCATCAAGAGAAGATTGGTACTTTGATAGTGGCTGTTCCAGGCATATGACAGGTGTAGAAAAATACTTGAAAGACATTAAGTCATATACCACCAGCTATGTGACCTTTGGTGATGAAGCTAAAAGGAAGATCAAGGGAATTGGGAGACTTCACAACAGTGGTTTACCAAAACTTGATGATGTTTTGCTTGTGAAAGGGTTAAAGGCAAACTTGATCAGCATAAGTCAACTCTGTGATCAAGGAATAAAAGTTGATTTTACAAAGAATGAATGCCTTGTAACCACTGACAAAGGAGAGCTGCTGATGAAAGGAGAAAGGTCAAAAGACAATTGCTACTTGTGGATTCCTCCAGAAACAGCTCATTCTACTACATGCCTTGTGAGTCAAAAAGATAAAGCAAAACTATGGCACCAAAAGCTTGGGCACCTGCACTTAAGAGGTAAGATGAAACTCATCTCCAAAGAAGCTATCAGAGGACTACCAAAGCTTACCATTGAAGAAAAAGATATATGTGGAGAGTGTCAAGTAGGCAAGCAGATCAAGATCTCACACCCAATGTTGCCACATCAGGGAACATCCAGAGTTTTAGAACTTCTCCACATGGACTTGATGGGACGTATGCAAGTTGAAAGTCTTGGTGGAAGTAGATATGCCTTTGTAGTTGTGGATGATTTTTCAAGATACACTTGGATAAGCTTTCTCAAAGAAAAATCAGACACATTTGAAGAGTTCAAAGATCTGTGCAAAGACTTCAAAGGGAGAAAGACAGCCCAATCATCAGAATTAGAAGTGATCATGGTAAGGAATTTCAAAACTCAAGATTTGCAGAGTTTTGCTCAACTGAAGGGATATCACATGAGTTCTCCTCTCCAATCACACCACAACAAAATGGGGTTGTTGAAAGGAAGAACAGAACCATACAAGAAGCAGCAAGGGTCATGCTACATGAAAAGAAACTACCTTACTACTTCTGGGCAGAGGCAATGAACACAGCATGCTATGCTCATAATCGTGTTACACTAAGAGCAGGCACCTCTACCACTCTGTATGAGATCTGGAAAGGAAGAAGACCCAGTGTCAAATACTTCCATGTCTTTGGAAGCAAATGTTACATCTTGGCTGATAGAGAACAAAGAAGAAAGCTAGACCCCAAGAGTGATGAAAGGATTTTTCTTGGCTACTCCACAAACAGCAGAGCCTACAGAGTCTTCAACAACAGGACCAGAACAATGATGGAATCAATCAATGTTGTTGTCAATGACTACCCTGATGAGAAAGTGAATGATGAAGTACCAGATGTGGGCACATCAGACCCCCTGCCTGAAGACTCTGAAGTTGAAGAAAATTCTGAGAAAGCAGAGCAAGAAACAGATCAAGGTCAAACAAGCAAAGGTCCTTCCATCAGAATTCAGAAGAATCATCCTAAAGAGCTCATCATAGGAAATCCAGAATTACTAGTCATTACTAGGTCAAGGGAGGTAATCTCCAATGCTTGCTTTGTATCCACCATAGAACCAAAGAATGTTAAGGAAGCCTTGACAGATGAATGTTGGATTAATGCAATGCAAGAAGAATTGAACGAGTTCAAGAGGAATGAGGTTTGGGACTTAGTTCCAAGACCTGATAGGGTCAACATCATAGGCACCAAGTGGGTGTTTAGGAACAAGTCTGATGAAAATGGTGTTGTCACAAGGAACAAGGCCAGGCTTGTAGCACAAGGATACTCTCAGATTGAAGGTGTAGACTTTGATGAAACCTTTGCTCCAGTAGCTCGTCTTGAGTCTATAAGGTTACTTCTAGGAGTGACATGTATTTTGAAGTTCAAGCTTTTTCAAATGGATGTGAAGAATGCCTTCCTCAATGGGTACTTAAATGAAGAAGTGTATGTAGCACAACCAAAGGGATTTGTTGATCCTAATCTCCCAGATCATGTCTACAGATTGAAGAAAGCTCTGTATGGGTTGAAGCAAGCTCCTAGGGCTTGGTATGAAAGGCTAACCAAGTTTCTTCTACAGCAAGGGTACAAAAAGGGTGAAACAGACAAGACCTTGTTTGTGAGACAAGAAAAAGGAAAGCTCATGATAGCACAAATCTATGTAGATGATATTGTGTTTGGTGGCATGACAGATGCTTTGGTGAAACAATTTGTGCATCAAATGCAATCTGAATTTGAGATGAGCCTTGTAGGTGAATTAACCTATTTTCTTGGTCTACAAGTAAAGCAAATGGAGGACACAATATTCATCTCTCAAAGCAAATATGCCAAGAATATTGTGAAGAAGTTTGGAATGGAGAGTGCAACACACAAGAGAACTCCTGCAGCAACTCATATTAAACTCACCAAGGATGAGAAAGGTGTCAGTGTTGATCAAAGCCTATACAGAAGCATCATTGGCAGTCTACTTTACCTCACAGCAAGTAGGCCTGATATCTCCTTTGCAGTTGGTGTATGTGCCAGATACCAAGCCGAGCCAAAGATGAGTCATCTCACACAAGTCAAGAGAATTCTGAAGTATGTGAATGGCACAAGTGACTATGGTATTATGTACTCTCATGGTGAAGACTCAAGGTTGACAGGTTATTGTGATGCTGACTGGGCAGGCAGTGCAAATGATAGGAAGAGTACCTCAGGTGGATGTTTCTTTCTGGGCAACAGCCTAATTTCATGGTTCAGCAAGAAACAGAATTGTGTAGCTCTTTCAACAGCAGAAGCTGAGTATATCGCAGCAGGAAGCAGTTGTTCTCAATTGCTTTGGATGAAGCAGATGCTGAGTGAGTACAATGTGGAGCAAGATGTGCTCACATTATACTGTGACAATATGAGTACTATAAATATTTCCAAGAATCCTATCCAACACAGTAGGACCAAGCACATTGATATTCGTCACCATTTTATCAGGGATCTAGTTGAAGACAAGGTTGTGACCTTAGAGCATGTAGCCACAAACAATCAACTGGCTGACAATTTTACAAAGGCTTTGGATGCAAATAAGTTTGAGACATTAAGAGGCAAACTTGGTATTTGCCTTCTTGATGACCAATAGCAATCTTGCTATTGAAGCGTGCAACGGAGACCTGCCTACTACTTCCGTTTGTTTATGCACGCTATCCAAAGGCAGTCATCACAGGTTTTTTCTCAACATAATATATCAAGACTATTCCACCTTTCATACTGTGATGAAGAACTATGAAGAAGATCCTGATGTAGAGCTCAATGTGGTCCACATTGGAGCCTCTGAGAAGAAGAAGCCTTATCCAGAGCTGAAGACTACAGATCATGCTATCTGTACGAGCATTACTGAAGGCAAGGTCAAAGAATGACTTTTTTGATATAGAAGGAGTAGATTATGTGCAGAACACCTCAAAAGCATTTATGTTTGTAAGCATAGGGCATAATCATAATCATAATCATAGCAATATGGATGATTCATTATGCTTAGTCATGATCATCGAAATATGGATGACTTTTATGCTTAGGATCACAGTCATAGAAATATGGGTGATTCACGTCACAGTCATAGCAATATGGGTGACTTAGTTACAATCATAGAAATATGGGTAACTTGTACTTGCTTAACTATGAATGCACATACAACAACCATGAAGAATGAAGACTACAAGACTATGGATTGCTGGACTATATGGATTCTGTGAAGACAACTACTGAAGAAATTGAAGACTACTGAAGCATCTCTTTTTGAAGGCCTTGGTCATGTGTTGGTGCTTAGAACATTTGTCAAAAATCCATCTACTTTGTATATTACACATTTAATGGCCCTAGTACTATTTGATTACTCTTTCTGTTCTTAAAATTTTTGTCAACATTATGGCTAAAAAGGGGGACAAAAGATAAGTAGTATATCCAGGGGGAGTAAGAGGAACGGTAGTGCAATATGTTTACTCTGGTACATGATGTGATACCAGATGTGTGCACATCGTTGAAGACAGAATGTGCTTGTATTCTGCACATCTTTTTGAAGACTTTGAAGAACCAAACGAATGAAGACTGATCCTTTGAAGACTGATGAAGATGGTGCTTGAATTTAGGGGGAGTAAAAATTTAACTGAAGCTACTGAAGACACTTCCCCTCTTTACTGTGTGCATGACTCATCACCATGCTTGTATGTTGGGAGTTTTATACTCTCAGAAGATATGAGGCAAGATTCCGCTGCTGCAACGCCTCTGATGTTCTAATGATTCTCTCCAAAGTCTAGTTGGCTGACTCCAAAGGTTATTTTATCCACAATTTGCCAAAGGGGGAGATTGTTAGTGTTTTCAACCTGTAAGGTTGAGTTTATTTTCGGGTTGGCTTCATTTGTTAAAATAAGCCTTTGGTCCAGATGTGGTGACTGATGTGCACACATGTGGTACCTGAACTGAATGCCCTAAAAATGCTCCTTCAAATATTTGCGTGTGATCTTTGAAAAAGATTTATTTTGAAACAAACATATTCATGCTAGCTTGCGCGCCAAGGAACGAGCTGAAAAAGATTGAAAAAGATTTAAAAGGCCGGTTTGTTACTAGAAGATTCAAAAAGATTTAAAACACATATCTTTTGTTAAAAGATCGAGTTTGTTATTTGAAGATACAAAGGCCAGCTTTCAGGATCTCGCTCTATATAAAGAAGACTGAAGACATAGTTTTACTCACTGAATTTAGAATAATATTTTCTAGTCTTTAGATTTCAGTCTTTGTCCCTATAGTTTCTTGTTTCCATTGAGACTTGAACTTAGGGTTGTATTTAGCTCTTAAGCTTATAAGCACAGAGCTGTTCCTTTTCTTGGTTCTAGTTTGAAACAAGATTTGGACTTTGAATCACTCAAAGCTTTGAAGCACGAGTTGGTTCTTTAGATTAGGAGTGCGTCTCCATCATTGAGATTGTAAAAATCCTTGTGAGGAGCAAGGTAGGATAGCTGAGAAGTGACTGGGGGAAGTCATATCTTGTGAGGAGCAAGGTAGAGTTTGCACAAGGTAATGTCTAAGCGAGAGGTTGTAAACGGGGGAGTTTAACTTTGAATTAGAGCTATCATAGTGGATTCATTCCTGGATTGGTATCCTCCAGACGTAAGTGCGCTGCACTGAACTGGGTTAACAGACTCATTGTGTTCTTTATCTTCTGCACTTTATTTTCCTTGTTCATCAAGTTATCGTATGTTTATGATGTTGGCACATTAGGCAACACATCGTATACCTAAACCCTAACGTGCACCACATCACGCTGCACATCTGTAATTTGCTACCGGAATTTCAATATATTAAAATGGAGTATTTATTATTGAAAGAAAATGTAGGTTTTAATAAGAGAAGGGAGGAGAATAAAATTCAAGCTTCGCTCAAAAAGTGGTAGTGTAATTTACACCTTTATTTGAGCATAAATGGATTAAGATGTATATTTTTTAACATAAGAGGGGTGGCGGGTGTAATTCAAGATTCTTATATTATTTAGTTTTATTTTTTGGGTTACCATGATATTGTACAAAGTTTCCGCCGCCGTTAGTGATGATTAATCTCCATTTGAGAACTTGTCGGGCACACAAGGTAGGTTCTCCCCTTCTAGCCGAATTTTCTCCAAACATTATTTAGTTAATGTAAACTATATATAAAATATCATAAAAGCACTTAATGTTCTATATCTACATGGATGGATTGACAATATATTGATAAATATCAAAAAATTAATGGTAAACTAAAATCATATTAAAATTATATCAATCTATCTATCTATGTTCATGCATCTAGGGGTGGCAAAGTGGGCATGCCCGCTCCGTTTAAGCCCGCCCAAAAGTGGGGCGGTGCGGGGCTGACCAAATTAGGTCTCCGTGCTTAAAACTCATGTTCGCCCGTTTATTGGCGGGTTGGCGGGTATGCCCGCCAAATACTCTTTTTTTTTTTTTTTTTACAATTTTAATTATAACTTCACAATTAAATCTATCCAACCAATTAGGACTTCAAACATTTACCCAACTAAATTTCTCAACAATAATATATACAAAATCTTCTATAACGATATATCAAAATATTCAAATTAAAAAAGAATTGTAAGTGTTAGGCTTATTTAATTTCGTTTGATGCTTTTGTGGCCTAGTTTGTTTTAGAATGGTAATGCACATGAAACTCTAAAAGAAGCAAACAACACAGATTTATTATAAGGCAGATGAAACTCTAAAAGCCTTTTTTTTTGTACTGCAAATAGATTTATTATAAAGCACTTCGTAGTACAAATAGTACTAAGAGACCAAAAAATATACAATATGACAGTTCACGTAGAGTACACAAAAAATAAACAAATGGAACACAAGTATTAAAGGAGGAATGAAATTTTAAAGAGAAATAAAGTTATAAAAATAATTAGATTTTTTTATCAAAAATAAGATAAATAAAGTATTAGATTGAGCTTAAGAAGACAAATTTTCATCTAAAAATAATAAAAAAAATATAACAAAGCACATGGGCATGCCCACCCGACTCGCCCCATTTTTAAAGCGGGCTATATGGGGCGGACCAACTTAGGGTACTGGGTTGAAAACCTCAGTCCGACCCGCCCTAAATGGCAGGCCAAACGGGTCGCCCCAGCGGGCTCGGCCCGTTTCTCCACCCTTACATGCATCTATAGAAAATATATTTTTTTATAGAAATTCCAACTCTCTCATAGCCACATCAATTAAAATATTTACTATAAAGTGATAAATATTTAAATTTAATGATAAACTTATTTCATATTAACAGTATATCTGTCTATGTTCATCCATCCATAGAGGATAATAGTTTTGGTACATATTCAAACCCTCTCACATTTACATCAATTAAATTATTTACTATAAAGTGATAAATAGTTTTTTTATAGAAATCCAACTTTTATCACGGACACATCAATTAAATTATTTAATATAAAATGATAAATGTCTAAAAATTAATGATAACTTTAATTCATATTAATAGTATATCTGTCTATGTTCATGCATCCATAAAGGATAATAGTTTTGGTACATATTCAAACCCTCTCACAACTACATCAATTAAATTATTTACTATAATGTGATAAATATCTAAGAATTAATGATAAACTTAATTCATATTAACAGTATATATGTCTATGTTCATGCATCCATACAAGATAATAGTTTTGGTACATATTCAAACCATTTCACAACTACCTTAATTAAATTATTTATATTACCATAAAAAGTCAATTAAATTATTTACTATAAAGTGATAAATATCTAAAATTTTACACATTAAATGTCATAAAAGCACTTGATTTTTTAGATCTTACAAATATGGAATGACAATAAAATAATATTTTACAGCTAAGTATGCCAGTTGGATATTATTCACTCATACATCAAATACCATCTATAGATCAACGCAAGCATGGCATAGTCTATATATACACACCAAATAACAGACATTATTCACAACAATAGCCCATTCTTCTTTTAGTTTTCTTTGACCTTTACTCTAGTAACTACACCATGGCTAGAAAAAAGGTGAAGCTTGCTTTCATTGTTAATGATGCTGCTAGAAAAGCATCATTTAACAAAAGAAAAACGAATCTATTGAAGAAGGTTGATGAAATAAGCACTCTGTGCGGAATTGAAGCATGTGCCATAGTATATGGTCCTTTTGAGCCACAACCTGCTATTTGGCCATCCCCTTTGGAAGTCCAAAATGTGCTCTCAAAATTCAGATCACTGACTGAATTTGAGCAGAATAGGAACAAATTGAATCAAGAGGATTTTTTGAAACAAAGAATTTTGAAGGCCCAAGAACAACTTATGAAACTGAAGAGAGAAAATATGGAGAACGAGATGAGAGTGCTTCTGTATCATTCTATTGGGCAGAGTACAATTATGCGCGAAACTATATCAATAGATGAATCAAATGTTCTTTGTCGGTTGATTGACCAAAATTTAAAGGACATAGGTAGAAGATTGGAAGCTGGCAATAATAATATTGGGCAAAGTGAAATCATGTCTTCTCCAACTCAAGGCCAACTTCAAATGGCACCACCACCGCCGGCTGCACCGACAACAACACCAATCAATGATGAACTAACTATGAGGGTGGATCATGGTCATACTGGGATGACTATGAATGATGCTGACATCCTGCAAAGGCAGTTGGATATGGACATGATGCTGATGGAAAATGGGGATGATACAATTTCATTTGGTCATCTTCATGATGCAAATCTTCAAAATGGATTTTGGCCTAATATGCTTCCTTAAATTAATGAAGTCGTGTTTGTGTGTGTGTGTGTTGTGTGTGTGTGTGTATTTTGCGTATCTTTTGAGGTAGATCTATCTCAGATTTTAATTTGGTGATAATTTGGTTTTATATGTTATTTGGGTTTAGGTGAAGACACAATCGTAACTGATTATGGTGTAATCTTCACATATCTTTATTTCTTATGTGGGTGTTAATTATCATGTGTAGCTTGGCCTTAACATGATTATTTTGGTACTTTTAAATTGTTATTGTGTTCGATATTTTAAGTTTGATTGAATAAAAACGTCTATCAGTGTTTGACTTTCAATAATTTTTGCAGTAACTATTTATTATTCTTTTAAGATGCTAAATGAATATATTAAAAATCAGTTAAGCACAAAATTGTGCATAACACTACTGAAGTACACACAATTAACATAGGAAAAAAAAAACGAGCAAAGCAAAATCAAAAAGGTTACCCTTCCAACCACCTACCTACACTCATATAAACTCCTTAACCTCTGAAATGTCCTTCCACCACAACAAAGATTTCCTCCCCCTCCAAAATTCTATCATCCTCAATCTGATATTTAGCAAGTAAATCCTTAAGCAATATCCCCTCTTAATCAATCAATACTTGCCAACTCCATTTCTCTAACAGAGCTTAATTAAACTCTCTAATCCCACACACTAAAAATCCTCCAATTTATATTTCTCACATCCATACTCCCCACCAACCCCAATTTATCTTTCTCACATTCTTTCGAAGCCTTAAAGAAAGAAAGAAAGTAAATCTACAACGATGATAAGATAAATGTCAACTATTCCACCTAAACAACTGAAGTAACAAGGTTTGTCACAAGAAAGGGGGGTTTGAATTGTGACAAAATGAAATCACACAATTTGTTGGAGAACAATCTCCTAAGATGTATAAGCAAAAATAAAAGTGATATGTGTGATTAGTGTTTGCTTAAAGTAAAGAGTAGTGAAAGAAGAAAAAAAACACAAGGAATTTATCCTGGTTCACCCCTTAATAGTATGGGCTACTCCAGTCCCCACTTGCGTGAGTTTATCCACTATAATCTAGACCAAGATTACAACAATTTCTTCCCTTAACCTTAACCAAGGCTAAGAAACCAAATCAGTTATCACAAACTGATTTTCTCTCAATCAATTCTTAACTAATTGACTTGAGTTAGATCTCTCAAAAGATATGAAATGATTTTGGATCTTACAAGCTTATACCAACCTAAACTAGTTGTATATGCTTAAAATAAATTACACTCAAGATACTCAAATGAATTCAGATCCTAGATGCTAGAAAGCTTTGGAGTATGAGTGACAAAAGAAGAGCTTATGATTACTTTTGCAAAGTATGAATGCTTTTTACACCAGATTGATTTTCTTACTTTTCAAAGTGACCTTGGCTTCCTATTTATAGATGAGAAGTTCTGTATGGAGCCTTGGAGATCAAGTCTCAGATGATTCGAAATAATTATATCCGTTTGCCAAGTCATAGCTATTGGTTGTAACAGATTTCTCAATTCAACATTAGTTGAGAGACCATTCTCCTGATGTTCTCTGACATGATGAACTGTAGCTTGTCATATAATATTCCTTTGGCCAGTTGTTTCTGCTGATATATCCGTTGCAAATAAGCTTCTGCAAAGTGGAATGATTAGCTTAGTTGCTTTTTTGAAAATCCTTTAAGTCATGATACTTGAGAGTCTGGGAGACCATAAAGAGAACATGCTCCAGCTTTGCTTAAGGATAAAACCAACGAGTTAAAAAGGACATGAGCAAGTTGTAAACCAACTATAATTGGATAAGAGAGGAGTAGAATAGCTCCTGTTCATTGTCCTTCAAAGGACCCATGAATAGTGTTGTTTATGACACTTGTAATGTAATCAAATAACCCCTATATCCTAGCTTTGTACATGGCCGGTTTCATATGTCCCCTTGCAAGCTGTAGAATTTTGTTGTTTCAATTCTATTGGTCTAGATTAAATTCTTAATGATGTCGTGGGAGAACATGGAGCCTTTGGTGTGATATGAGAACTTATTATTCCTTAAAAGCTCTTCAAAGAGTAAGCACTTATTCCAAAAAGATTTCTTGCCTTAAATGACTTATTTGAACTGTTGTGATACTATCAATATGCTTCAATGCAAAGTTCAAATTTGTCTTGTAACAGGTTGACTTATGAGAAGTCAAAAACTTATGTAACGTAGTGCTGGTAGACCATCCTACTATGGTTTTCTGTTGGTCTCCTAAGAGTAATCCTTTTTGAAAATTAAGGAATATATCTTTGCTAATAAATCTGTCTTATAAAAACACTTGAACACACTTGTTAGATTATAAGATGATCAGAATTGAATTGAAATTTAATTAATGGAGTTTGTAATCTTTAAAACATCAAAATAGGATTTTGTCTCAATAATCTCCCCCTTTTTGATGATGACAAACTCTTTAATTAGATTTTAATTTTTTTATCCTGATCAGAGATATAATGGTGATTATACTTATGATTTTTTCAAAGAGCTCCCCCTCAATTTGTTCATTCTATATGATTTATGCATATGAGAAATTGAGATATCATAAACAGAAAATAAATTACTAGATTCATCGTAACACAAAATCCATAATCATCATTTAGATAAGTTCAAAACATAAAAAGAGAAGTACGGAAGTACTTAAATACTTCTCATCATATCTTAATCATCTAAAGGACTTAAGGACAACAAAACACATCATATTCAAAATGATTAAAAACATAGCATAAGCAAAAGCATTCCAATTCCATTAAAATCTTCAGATTAACTTCTCCCCCGTTTGTTATTGACTACGGTCTGGCAAGTGCACCAGACTGTCGTCGAGTAATAATTCACAATCTACGAGTAGAATGAGTTCGAATCCAAAGGGATCGTGCCGAAGCTTCACTAGCGTTATTTAAGTTTGTGATAGATTGCATTCGCTTTGGGTTTTGGAAAAAGGATTTTATAAAATTAAGCGTAATGCTTGCATAAATATAAATAACGGAATGCATAAATAATAGATTCAAGAAATATAGAGGCTATGTATGGTGGTTGGACTCCCTCCCTTCTTCATATTTGGCATAACCGGTGTATAACATAGTTACTTAGATTATGTTCGGCGGTGAATTATCCTTGTTGTAGTAATACCTTACTATTACACTATGTTTATTAAAGTTTCCCTACATTATTAACTAAGGTACCTACGAGAGCCTAACCTCGATGTGTCACATACCCTAATTACTAAGTGAGTTTTTTATAAACATGCATTATAACCTTCACCAATTAACCTCTAGGTCCTAGTATCGGGATGTTCATCTTCTAAGTGCTCATATCACACCTAGTGCATGATTCCTCCTCTAACCGCTCAGTTCACGACTAGTTCAGGATGTTACCGTCTCTATTCACCTAGCATTATTTACTACGAGTTCCGGACAATATCAAGTCAAAACCTGATATCAATTCTATGGGCGCTCCCGCTTATCCAGCCAGATTACAAGATACGTTATTAAAGTGTGCGAAAGTAAATAACAAACACAATTACTAAATATCATTTATTATAACTTAGACTCAATCACAGACTCCAAATATTCATAGGGGAGTTCATCTTCTCCACCACAACCTAAGGCATAAATATAAAGACTACATATTTAAATTACAAGAAATTATAACCTAAATACAAAAGCCTAAAGAAATCATACCTTGCTGAGTTAGTTTTCCCGTAAGGGGAGAAAACTATGCCCAATAGAGCTCCTCTGAACCTCTCCTTATAGTAGAGAGTGTTCTACTATTTTTGAATGATTTTAACAATGAAAGGGAGGATCTATTTATAGTTTTCGTAATGGGCCTCAGCAAGGCATCGCAGTACGATGAAGCCATCGTGCTGCGATGTGAAGATTTAGTTCATTTTTAAAACTGATCCCGTGCATTTCATCAGCTTGGGCGCCAAGTTACTCCATCGTGCTGCGTTGTGATGCATCGTATTGCGATGGAAGA
Organism: Trifolium repens; assembly: GCA_030408175.1. NCBI lineage: Eukaryota > Viridiplantae > Streptophyta > Magnoliopsida > Fabales > Fabaceae > Trifolium > Trifolium repens. The sequence goes on along the minus strand of CP125850.1, from coordinate 44,367,076 downwards.
TTTTTTCAAGATTTATTTCTTCTGATTTCTTGGCGAGCTAGGAAACTTTCATCGTGGCACGATGGCACACATCATGCTGCGATGGAATATTGATTTTCTTCACTTTTTGGGCTTTTTCTTGTCTTTTTGCATCTTGGACTTTGTCTTGATGCTTTTTCTTGCTTTTGTAGGTTTTCCTTCGTATTTGGGTCTGTCTTGGTCATTTACTACTAATAATAATACTAAAAGTACCGTAGAAATTCCTGTAATCACAACCCCAAACTTAAACTGTTGCTTGTCCGCAAGTAACATGCTGTCAGACAAGATCGTTAGAAAAACAAGAGATAAATAATAATGATAGGAATTTCACAACCTTTCTTATATTTCAGCAATGGTACTGCTGATTTCTTACCACCGCGATCATGCTCAGTCCTGCTAGGCTCAGGAGTCGTCAATAGTAGCAAATCGGACAAATGTCCGCAAGAGTCCATGTCCAACTTTTCTCTCTCTCACATTTGTATTTTTCGCTCATTAATTGAAAGAATTATCTCTCAATCATCGTACAACCTGCCATTTTACCATAGGCTTGCAAGAACTCTAAGCAACCAGTCAAAATTCAATACACATGCATTATTGGAGGTCTTTTTCAAGGTTATAACGTGGCTTAGGTCAAGGTAGGACATTTTTGGGAATAGTAGGCTAAACATTGGAGTTAAGTTCTACTTTGTGTATGCAACCTTTGTTCCTGAGGGTGCCTGTTTGTGTTGGTATTGGAGATGAAGAACCAGATGTGTCTTTGTGTGGTTCTTTTCTATCAGTTTTTGTGCCCTTTGGCTCATTCTTTTTCATATTTTTTAGGGAATTTTTGATGTTTTCCCGTCTCTTTCATTTTTTTTTTCTTTTTGTAGTGATAGTTCTCTGTATACCCACCCCAAACTTAAACGTTGCTAGTTCCATGAGCAACCCCAAACTTATTTTGTTGCCAAGACTTTGAGAACTATTACCTAACTCCAAGGAGGGTAAATTATTGTTTTTCTGGTCTATAGGCTTGTATCGTGGTTTGTCACCGAAACAAAAGGGATGATAATTTTTTTTTACGGCTCAAAATTGGCTAGCAAAGGATATATAATAATAAGGGTGGCTTGAAAAGGCTCTGGGTTATAACAAACAATTGCCTCAATGCATATAATATTAAACTAACCAGTCAGCAGAGAATTAGAGCAAGTTCTAGAAAACAAACAAGTGCACGGTACTCTCATAGTAATTCGAAAGAAAGTGGTAATACCGTTTGGAAATATTTGGCTCAAATCCTCACATGGCTTAGGTATAACTGAAGTTGAACACTTGTCTCACGGACACCAGCTTCATCACTCGTCTCTCTGTTTCCCGAACTTCGTACTTCGGAGCAATCACCTTTGGTTTCTGTATGAAGGTGTGAAATTCGTCTCATCAAGATTTATAACTTATTTCGCCGCAATCTTACCTATAACAGTTAGTCATGCACTAGATAATAAACAGCAAAACAGTTATTTAATTTTCATTAGTTTGAATAAGGGTTAAATAGATGAAATATGATAACCAGGAAATTCAAAGTACATTATATAATAAAAAGTACAAAAACAAAAGTACATAAATAATAGAAAGACTAAAAATAAATGCGGATCTAGTGCCCGCCCTCATCACCACTGTCCATCTCCCCCTCAATCTCAGCTGCCAACTCGTCAGCAACTGCCTGATCCCATCTATCCTGAACTTGCTGATGATGCTGCTGCAAGTTCTGGTTCTGCCTGTTGAAGTGCCCTGTCAAATCCGGTTGCTCCGGATACTGCTGGCGGTAGGAAGGCAGGGGATGCTGAGCTCTGTACCCCTGAACAGCGTCTATCAGGTGCGGGGAGTATCTGGGTAACCCCCAATCCATCCGAACATGGATATCATACTGTGTGTCCGCCATGCCCAGCTCATACTCTGAGAACTGGTGTTGGGGTGGTGGCTTGTCTACCTGCTGCTGCTGCTGTGGTGGCTGTGGCTGCTGGACTGTTAAAACTCTGTCAAGTTCCCGCTGGGCTCGGGAAAGGAACCTCGCGCCGAGTGGAATCTTCGGCCCAATAATCTCATCATCATCCTCCTCTGGTACCCCAGCTAGGGCACATAGGTGAGAAATGACGAAGGGGTGGCCAATGGTGGCGTCGGAATAGGTGACCATGCGCTTTATGCTCTGCGCAATCACCTGGCCAACCTGGATGGGCTCCCCCATCAAGATGGTGTAGATGGCTAAGCACCTGGAAGTGATGATCTCCATCTCATTGGAGCATGCCTCAAAGTTGTGGGTCCACCATCTGGCCCACAACTTTGCCAAAGGCAACATCTCCGTAGCTTGTATCCTCTGACGCGCTCCCTTCCTGGAGTAGCGCCAATCCTTGCTTGGCATAGCCAAGGCCTCTCTGATCTTGTCGTAGTCGGCGTCAATGATAGCCCCCTCTCTCTAGGAAGCACGCCTCATCTGGACCCCGCACTGACCCTCCGAGCGGAATCCAAAAGTAGAATCAATGTGGTCCGGGGCAAAGCTGACATAAATCCCCCGGACATTAGACCTGTAATCACCTGGGCCAAATGCGAAAGCATTAGCATAGAACTCCTCCACAATGGATTTGTTGCACTCCCCCAACATGTTGTTGAAGGGTACCCATCCGTAACCTGTGAGAATCTCCCGAACTCGTGGCAACGAGTCGAAAGCAGGAATCTCGATCCCTATCTCATGAACTAGCCCCTTCTCCAGAGTAAGACCATGCTGCCTCTTAGTAACACTGCTCAAGAAGCTAGGAGGGGCTGCCTGTGAAGTGGATCCTGATACTCTGGATCGTTTTGGTGCCATGGTAGTGAAAGTGAAAAAGGTTTGATTTTTATGAAAAAAGTTTGGTTTTTTTTTTGTTGGGAAATTTAGTTGATGGAAGGTTTAGAAAGTGTAAAAGAAGAAGAATATGAGTTTTGGAGTTTTCTAAGAGGTAAGGATGTTGAGAAGTTTCTGGGTAAATTTGAGCAGAGTAACGGCGTAAAATTTTGATGTAAAAAGTGAAAAATTCGTGCTTTATTTATAGGCAACGTTCACTCATCGACGCACGATGGGATCGTATTGTACTGCGATGGTTTGCTGTTAGATTTGAAAATTTTTCCGTTCACATCGCAGCACGATACGATACATCGTAATGTGATGGATGTCCGTTTGTTTTGAATAATTGAACGTTGTTCATCGTAACACGATGCGATGCATCGTGCTGCGATGGACTGCCTGTTTTTGCTAAAAATTTGATTTTTCATCTTTTTTCTCAAAAATTTATTTTTCTAGGTCTTTCTTTGAAAAATGTGGTACTTTTATTTTTTCTGAACTAAAATTAAAACTTTAAAATAGCAAAAATTAAAATAAAGCAGTAAATTGTACCTTGGGTTGCCTCCCAAGCAGCGCTTGTTTAGCCTCTCATTAGCTTGAGGCATTTCCTCCATTACAGAGGATAGGTTCGCATGTTTCTCTATTTGTACTTCTTTTCTTTAAGCGCCATGCATTTTTCATTTTGATTGCCTACTAGTTTGTCCATCATTGTATTGACTTCTTCGTCGCTGCACCCGACCTTAGCGTAGTCATCATAACAAATGCGATAAGTACTGAGCTGCCATTCACGGACCACATGTTTCTGATACTCAATCTTCCGAATCCTTTTGTCTGAGAATGGTCTTTTCACATAGTGCCTGGATGTTGGTGCTACCTTCATCCATTTTGAATGCTCTTTCCACCTGGCATCTAAAGGTATCACGGGTTTCCAACTGTCTTCCCTGGATGGTTTTGAGACCTCAGAGAAATTGTCCCCTTGAGATTCAACTTCTATATCTACTAGGTCGTCCCAAAATATTCCTTCAGAACCGTTGTTGTCGTGAGGTGGTGTCCATTTTGGTTCCTGCTTAATGCTGACCTTCCCGCAGTAATCCCTTCCGTATGGTTCGTCTCCCATGGATTCGGGGGTAGGTTCTCCTTCTGTGTTGAGATTACTGGATTTTGCAAGCCTTTGTGCTCGCCTTCTTGCCAAGAACGTTCTTTCGGGTTCAGGGTCGTACTTTAACTCCAGAATACCTGTTATAAAGTACAACAAATGAATACCTTCAGTAGCTGACTACGGTCTGGCAAGTGCACCAGTCTGTCGTCGAGTAATAATTCACACTCTATGAGTAGAATGAGTTCGAATCCACAAGGACCGTGCCGAAGCTTCACTAGCGTGATTTAAATTTGTGATAGTTTGCATTCGCTTTGGGTTTTTGAAAAGGTTTTTATAAAATTAAGCGTAATGCTTTGCAGAAATATAAATAACAGAATGTATAAATTATAGATTCAAGAAATATAGAGGCTATATATGATGGTTGGACTCCCTTCCTTCTTCATATTTGGCAAGACCGATGTATAACATAGTTACTTAGATTATATTCGGCGGTGAATTATCCTTGTTGTAGTAATACCTTACTATTACACTATGTTTATAAAAGTTTCCCTACATTATTAACTAAGGTATCTACGAGAGCCTAACCTCGATGTGTCACATACCCTAATTACTAAGTGAGTTGTTTATAAACATGCATTATGCTCTTCACCAATTAACCTCTAGGTCATAGTATCAGGCTGTTCATCTTCTAAGTGCTCAGATCACACCTATTGCATGATTCCTCCTCTAACCGCTCAGTTCACGACTAGTTCAAGATGTTACCATCTATATTCACCTAGCATTATTTACTACGAGTTCCAGACCATATAAAGTCAAAACATGATATCAATTCTATAGGCACTCCCGCTTATCCGGCCAGATTACGAGATACGTTATTAAAGTGCGCGAAAGTAAATAACAAACACAATTACTAAATATCATTTATTATAACATATACTCAATCACAGACTCCAAATATTCATAGGGGAGTTCATCTTCTCCACCACAACCTAAGGCATAAATATAAAGACTACATATTTAAATTACAAGAAATTATAACCTAAATACAAAAGCCTAAAGAAACATACCTTGTTGAGTTAGTTTTCCCGTAAGGGGAGAAAACTATGCCCAATAGAGCTCCTCTGAACCTCTCCTTATAGTAGAGAGTGTTCTACTATTTCTGAATGATTTTAACAATGAATGGGAGAATCTATTTATAGTTTTCGTAATGGGCCTCAGCAAGGCATCGCAGTACGATGAAGCCATCGTGCTGCGATGTGAAGATTTAGTTCAGTTTTATAACTGATCATGTGCATTTCATCAGCTTTGGCGCCAAGTTACTCCATCATGTTGCGATATACTCCATCGTGTTGCGATGTAAAGATTTTCTTCAGATTTATTGCTTCAGATTTCTTGGCGAACAAGCAGATTTCTTCAGAATCGTGATCGGGTTGAATTGTGACGAAGGTTTTGGTTTCTCTCAAGGGTTCAAGATCGTGCGAATCTTGAAGGTTCAACAACAAGAAGCGAAGGACACAGCTGGACGATCGAGTGCGGATTGGCACGGGTCGGATCGTTGGAATCAGAGGGCGAAGCTTCGTTGTGTGTTGAGGTTTATTCGCATAGTTTACTTTTGATTCGTTATAGGGTTATAAGATTCAATTGTAAATTGTGCACTTGTGTTCATCATTTTTGATCAATATACTCTCAAATAACCTGTTTGGTTATTTGGGGGGAGACGTACCCGGCCGACCGCGAGGACGACACGAAAGCCGGGGAACTCCCTAATCAAACCGTTTGTGTCTCTCTCACTCAATCTTTTACTTTTCATAATTTCGTTATTTTTGAATCAATTGAATTTTTCGTGTTCGTATTGGTACACCAAAAATTCAATTGCTATTGCTTGGTTGTGATTGGATTACATTTGATAATAACTTGCTTGGGGATGATTTAATTCAAACGTTTATATTTGATTAATTTTGAACGCGATCATTTCCAAATCTTTTCATAATCGTTCCAAGGCTATACTACATTTCCTTTGATCAATCGGTGCATAGACTACCGATCCGGTGGTGCTTCCGCGCGCACGATTGAAACGAAAATAATTTTTTTTTTAAAACCTACATTGTTTCAAGGATCACTTATTCAACCCCCCCTTCTAAGTGATAGCCATGTAGTCTAACAAGTGGTATCACGATCCCGGTTCAATTTTGTTTACAAAATTCGGAGGATTGTGCCAATTATTAGAAAACATGGCTTTTGCACCGAAAGGGGCGTATAATAGGGCTCCTATATTCAATGGAGATCATTTTGATTATTGGAAAAGTAGTATGCGCATACACATCAATTCTTTTGATGGTGAAGTGTGGAATGCTATTGAGAACGGTCCGTTTGTTCTAACATTCACCGACCTCAATGGCATTGTCACCAATAAGCCTATGGCACAATGGACGGATGATGAAAAGAAAAAGGTCAATTACGATGCAAAGGCACAAAACATACTTATTTCATCCCTTGGGATTGAACAATTTTATCATGTGTCGCATTGTTCTACGGCTAAAGAAATGTGGGATACATTAGTTACTCATTTTGAGGGAACTAATGAGGTCAAAATTTCGAAAATAAACACCTTAACTCAAGAGTTCGAATTGTTTCATATGCACGATGGTGAAACCATTGCGGATATGCAACAAAGATTTGTAAAAATCACCAACAAGTTACATGGTCTAGGTAAACCAATCACAAATCAAGATGCTACTAATAAGATTTTGAGATGTCTTAATAGGTCATGGCAACCAAAGGTCACCGCAATCAAAGAGGCGAATGATCTTACAACTTTGAGTCTCACAACCTTATTTGGTAAGCTAACGGAACATGAACAAGTGCTTAATTTGTTAGAAAAGCATGAAAAAGGTGAGAAAAAGGAAAAACACAACGAAAAAGAAAAAGAAAAGGATAAGAGGCCATTGCTCTAAAGGCCTCCAAATCCAAGTCCAAAAAGGTTGAGCAAGTGGAAAGTAGCTCAAGCGAAGACAATTCCGATGATGAGGAAATGGGGCTCTTCGTCCGACGCTATAATAGATATGTGAGAAAGAATGGGATAAGACATTCCGATGACAATCTTAAGAAGTTTCGGAAAGATAGTGGTTACCGCCGGAAGAATGAAGATGATAGGCACTCCAAGAAAAGGGCATGCTATGAATGTGGCAAAGTTGGTCATTTCAAGTCGGATTGCCCTAAGCTCAAGAGAAAAGAGAAGGAGTCACCTTCATTCAAAAAGGGAAGCAAGGACAAAGGAAAGAAAGCTTATGTTGCATGGGAGAGCGGAAGCTCATCTTCCTCTTCATCATCAAGCTCTAGCTCAAGTGGTGAAGATGCATTGGCTAATGTGTGCTTAACATCCCATGATCGCAAGAAACTTGCTCCTAAAAAGGTAAATCAAAATCCCTCTAGCTCATATACGCTTTTAGAATATCATGAGTTGCAAGTCGCTTTTGAAAAATTACACAAAGAGACTAAAGAGGCTTTTCAACGACTAAAAGGTTTAATGCAAGTTAATAAATACCTTGAGGCAAAAGTTTCGGAAACGGAGCTTGAGTTGAAAGCTCTCAAAGAGTCTATGATTCAAAAACCTCTTGTGACTTTTGATAGTTATGGTAACGATAGAACCGGATGTGATGGATGCTTTTACTTATCTAGAGACTTGCGAAAGTTGCAAGATAAGCTAAAAGAACCATCTAAGCCGGAGATTACTTTTGCGGTTGATCCATCTAAATTCAACAAATCTTTAAAACCTAGAAATAAAAAGTATAAATTTGTTGAAAAGGATCCTAAGAAAAGTAATCCTCATATCGTTTGTCATTATTGTTGTAACAAGGGTCATACTATTGCAAAATGCCATGCTCGAAAAACCATGGTACCAAAAGACAAATTGCAATGGTTACCCAAGTTAAGCAATAATGTTGCTACTAACCAACTAGGACCCAACATGAGTTGGGGACCTACTTCAAATGTCTAAGTATGTAGGAGAATGTCTTGAACCATTGACGAAAGACACCGACATCAATGGAGTTCAAGACTTACGAACAAGGAAAATGATGAGAAAAGCTTCAACTCAACACTTACAATAAGAACCGGATGTGTCTTTGTGTTGTTCTTTTCTATCACTTTTTGTGCCCTTTTGGCTCTTTTCGTTTGCCCTTTGGCTCTTTCTTTTTCATTTATTTTTTTGAAGAGTCTATTTTTTTAGGGAATTTTTGATGTTTTCCCGTCTCTTTTTCATTTATTTTTTTCTTTTTGTAGTGATAGTTCTCCGTATACCCACCCCAAACTTAAACGTTGCTAGTTCCATGAGCAACCCCAAACTTATTTTGTTGCCAAGACTCTGAGAACTATTACCTAACTCCAAGGAGGGTAAATCATTGTTTTTCTAGTCTATAGGCTTGTATCGTGGTTTGTCACCGAAACAAAAGGGATATTTTTTTTACGGCTCAAAATTGGCTAGCAGAGGATAATAATATAATAAAGGGTGGCTTGAAAAGGCTCTGGGTTATAACAAACAATTGCCTCAATGGATATAATATCAAATTAACCAGTCAGCAGAGAATTAGAGCAAGTTCTAGAAAATAAACAAGTGCACGGTACTCTCATAGTAATTCGAAAGAAATTGGTAATACCGTTTGGAAATATTTGGCTCAAATCCTCACATGGCTTAGGTATAACTGAAGTTGAACACTTGTCTCACGGACATCAGCTTCATCACTCGTCTCTCTGTCTCCCGAACTTCGCACTTCGGAGCAATCACCTTTGGTTTTTCTGTATGAAGTTGTGAAATTTGTCTCATCAAGATTTATAACTTATTTCGCTGCAATCTTACCTATAACAGTTAGTCATGCACTAGATAATAAACAACAAAGCAGTTATTTAATTTTTTGCAAGTTTGAATAAGGGCTGTTGACAGATGAAGATGACATGCAAAATTCAAGGCATACATTATTGAATTGAAAATACTGAATTGAAAATACTTAATTAAAATACTTAAATACTTATCCTTGGGTTGCCTCCCAAGCAGCGCTTGTTTAGCCTCTCATTAGCTTGAGGCATTTCCTCCATTACAGAGGATAGGTTCGCATGTCTCTCTCTTCTATAAGAGCTTTCGCCTTAGCTCCTCCCTCTTTCTTGTTGTTTCTTTCATACTTCTCTGGGTTCTGTTTTTCTTTGAAGGTGGCAAAACAGAGTTGTCCATCATCTTCTGAAGGTACTGTTTTTATGATGGACTTCCCTTTGCCTTTTGGCGGATGTTCCTTCTTTTGTTCTTTAGGTGCATTAACCCAGCTTTTCTTTTCTCTTTTCTCTCAGCAGCAGGCTTCTTCAGAGGTGGCGTATTAACCCCAAACTTAGATTTTCTGGCCACTTTTTGGTTTCTACCCCATGCTTTGACCCATGTTGCTCGGATGTCCACTTCAATGGTTAGCCTCTTTAATTTTTCAGTGAATTCTTCGGGTACCTCCTCTTCCTGAGCTGTCTCTATCTCTAGCTGCGCCATTTCATTCTCCAGTTCTGCTATCTCTATTTTTACCTGTACTTCCTGATCTGGAGTCGGTGGTGTAGCTTCTTTGTCTTTCCACTCAAGCATGTAGCACACTTCCCTTTTGGTTCTGGAAGCTTTGATAGTTCTTTCTTCCGCTCCACTCCTTATAGTCAACTCAGCGAGCTCCACATTAATGAGTGCCCCTGCTAGTTGCTAAGAATGGTCTCCCTAGAATAAATTGATGTTCTTCGTCTTCTTTGACATCTAGGATCATGAAGTCTGCTGGGAATACCAGGTCTTTGACTTTCACCAAGACATCCTCAATTGTACCTGCTGAGTAGATTGTTGACTGATTTGCTAAGACAAGTTCCCTTTCTGTACCTGCAATTGGTTATGCGAGTTTTAACTTTTTCGCCAGACATAATGGCATTACGTTAACACTTGAACCCACATCACACAATGCTCGAATTTCTGCTTCCTCAATCTGACAGAGTATGGTGACGCTTCCTGGATCTGTCTTTTTGGGGGGCAGTCTTGTTCGGCTCTCTCGGTACTCCCTTACCTCTCTCATGAACTCGTCATAAGCTTCATCCAAAGTCATGAGTGCTTACTAGTTTTGCACTCCTCCTTTGGATTTTTGATCTTTCAGTACTTTGCACTCCTCCTTTGGATTGTCCACCGTGTTACCTGCAATATCTTTTGAAACATGAGTGCTTACTAGTTTTGATAGTTGACCAATTTGGGTTTCAAGACTTTTAATCGTTGCCCCCTGGTTGGCTACTGTAGTCTGGATATTTTCAAAGTTAGTTTTGCTCATGTTAGCAAATTTGTTGAGTAACTCTTCCAATGGAGATGACTTTCTTGGTTGAGGTGCAGCTTGAGCCTGGTTTCCTGTCTGATCCCAGCGTAAATTTGGGTGTTTGCTCCAACCTGGGTTGCAGTTGTTTCCCATGTAATTTACCTGCTCTTCGCTCCCTCCTGGCAAACAATGCCCATTAGGGTGATCTTCTAGGCAGAAGTCACAGACTCTCTCTACCTGTTTAACACTGGCTTCCTTCACAGCTTTCTCTTTATCAGCAAGTTGCCTCCTTAGTAACTCGATCTCTACTTTGTGTTGGAGTAAGCCCTAGAGGCCAATACTTTAGTGCTTTATTTATTAACAATAATAGGCATTTCTTTATTATGTTTGTAATGTTCAAAATAATGAAGTCCCTAGAATAGAAAGTCCGTTTAATATTAAGTGTGACTTAATCATGAGATTACATTAAACAAAAGGACGCTATTCTTAAAGTATCCATAGTCAAGCTTTAAGGTGAAAAGGGATAACCTTAAAGCATAAAGACTATTATGAAGATAGACTGATGATCGCATCTCATGGATCATGGGATAAGGAGTTATCAAGTCTTGACATAAGTATAAGAAATATTAGGAGTAATATTTATACCGGATTGACCCGCTATGAGAGTACTACATGCAAAGTTATGCAAAGTGTCATAAGTTACTCTCATGGTGATAATGGTGTAAACCGCCCTTAGACCTGAAACCACTTTGTACCCTAGATGTGGAGTCAAGTACTTTGTTGCTGATCTAACGTTGTCCGTAACAGGATGACCATAAAGGCAGTTGATGGGTACTTCGCAAAGCATGCTGAGGGACAGTAGTGACCTAGATGGAATTTGCCAATCCTGCATAACAGGATAAATGTCATGGGCCCAATATTGAACTGGACAAAGATGACACCAAGTATGCTTTGTGTTCAATATAGACATAAAGGGCAAAAGGGTAATTATACACGCATATGTTATCATTAAGGTTATGTTATGATCACATGTCAATTTCTCATAACTTGGGTAGCAATGATGTGTTGCTAGATACCGCTCATTGTTTATTATATTAAATAAAGGATTTAATATAATTGCCAACGTTATGGAAACCTACAAGGGTCACACACATAAGAACAGTATAATGTGAGATTGGAACACCGTAAGGTACGGTGCACCTCAGAGAAATATGGAAATATGATAAGGGTATCATGGTAATTAAATAAGCGGTTCATAATTTGTTATGGTAAGGAAGCACTAATGTGTACATGACACATGAGGGGTGCGCTCCTTCTAAGCTTATTTAATTAAATGGGCTTAGTGTGATTGTAGCCCAATGACAAGTAATTGTCTTGGTGCACAAGACAATTGGTTCTATAAATAGAACCCTTGTGATTGAGAAAAACACACCTAAGTTACACTTAAGAGTTTCTTGAGAAAAGAAAACCCTAATCCTTATTTCTTGCCTTCACTCACAAAAGGCCTTCATCCTTTTGAGCTAGCACTCTTTTGAAGGTTGCTGTTCGTGTGGACTACTAGAGGCGTTGTTCTTTGTCATCGACGCTCGTGATCAATCCCGGTTCGTGATTAAAGTGTTGATCAGCCACCGTTCGTGAAAGAAAAGAAAAGAATTTTCTACAAGAGGTAAATTCCTAAACACAAACTCATGCTCATTCGTAAGGATCTCTAAAGGAAATTTTTTATATTCCGCTGCTTTTCTATTACAATTTTCCTTCAGTGGTATCAGAGCCACTTATGAATCCATGAGATTGATGTTTGTTTATTTCATGAATTTAGTTTTAATTTGATTTAAACATCTAATGAAGATTAAAATCGAGTAATTAAAATTTGGCATCTATTTGTGTAAAAATTGATGATTGACATTGAAACGGCTTCGGAATCCGACAATTGTATGGTGAAGCAGCGATATGTTAATTGTCTTAAGTTTATACAAATAAGAATGATCAAGACTTATATGTGATATAAGTGATCGTGATGCAAAGCGGTGTATTTGATACATCGTTCATAATTTCGTTCAATAAAACATATTATGAAAGTTATTTGATATTGAATTGATTCATGTTCATTTGCTTTGGAATCCGACATTAGTATGGTGAAGCAATGACATGTTAATCAATCATATTGAATTTCGGACATGCAAGGTTTTGACGGCACGAAATTGGTGCATTAGGATTCGCGAAAAACAAGGGTTTTTTCACGGGCCTGCGCTGGGCGCAGGGCATCTGCGCTAGGCGCAGATGGCAGAGTCAAAATTGAGCTTCAGCTGCAGACCTGCGCGGGGCGCAGGCAGGCTGCGCGGGGCGCAGCTAGTAGTAGCTGAAATTTTGATCGTTCGCCGAAATTTTAATTTTAATTATTCTACACGACTTAAATTGATAATAATAATAATAAATATGTTTATTGTTATGTTTTTGTGATGATTGATTATGGCCTTAGTTTACTCCTTTTGTTTTAATTTGAGATTTTAAATACGGCCTGCGTGTCGTGCCTCTCTCTAAATTTCTTGATGTAACTTCTCTTCTCATCTCACTCCCTCGTATGTAAAACGAGTATTCTTTGATGTAATGTTATAATAGAATTATTAGAGGAACAAAGGAGGACAGCCATGAAGATGATGCTTGGAGAAGTAGATCATCGTTAGGCAAGTTTATGGTTCTCTCATTGGCTTGAGAGAACACTTGCGTTAGGAGGCCATAATCATATCATCTTACATTATTGTATGTATGTTGATGCATGTGAGAGCGTTTAATATGTTAAACAAGCCGGTGAGATCAAACAATTAAATATCCCTCAAAAGACACATAAGAGATTAATAAAGAAAATGTAGGTTCGCCCACCGCGGAGTGCATTCTCTTTATTAATAAAATATGTGAATATTAAGTTTACGCTTTCCAAGCTTTAGAACTCATCAAGACTAGTATCGAACTATGTAGGTTCGCCCACCGCGAAGTGCATACTCTATATTGGTAAGGTGCGATGGGATAATTGTAATATCCAACTTCTAAAGTAAGGGTCAAGCTTAACTTAACAAATATAATGAGATTATATGAGTTTAAGAAGCAATGGTTGGGAATAATTCATAAGATGAATTAGAATAAGGAGTTATTCACCCAATTGATATATTCAAGAACTGTATGAGATACAATTGGAAGGAGTTCCTACCTGAATAACTAAGTCTTGTGTAATCCGCCCACCGCGGACTTAAGACAAAGTGAAATATGGATCTTGACCCACTAGAAAATCTTCCAACGGGATTTTCCGAATCAAATGGTGAGGGTCATTTGTTTTGAATAAAATAGTGGAAACTTTTTAATAAAAGTCCTTATTAAAATTATACAAATATCTTACATATCTTTGTAATTAAAACTTTATACAATATAAATTATATTGTCCTTATGAAGGACAAGAATCTCAGAAAAGAGTTTCTGAATTGGTACACAAATTGAGAATTGTTCTCAAACACAAGAAGAACTATAAGCTATTGAACTATACTCTATAAAAGTACCTACTATAAACTAGATTGGAAAAGGATGCTTGTCAGAAGCATCAAGTTGACATCTAGATATAGAATATTTCATACTTTTAAAAGAAATGATGAGATCATTTAAAACGAGTTCTTTTGAAAGAACGACAAAGTATGATAGAATTTCTCAATAGACCAAAGAGTTGGTCATAGGTTCAATCAAATCAATTTTAGTGGATAGATATGGTCAAAATTATTATATCTATCGGAAAATTGTTGAATTGAATGAGAAATAATTTGCACTGTCAAAGAATAGAGATATAATATAAATGAGATTTATATTCCTCTTATTTTGAATAGAAAAATAAAGGTTGCCAAAGGAGAACAGATGTTTCAAATTGGTTGAAATGGGAGTGCCGTAGATAGTTCATGAAAGAGTCAAAATAATAGAATGAAGTGAGACTTCAATTTTGTACACCTAGTTATAGAAAGTCAAAGTTTCTATTTCTACATCAAGGGTATATGATACACGATGTTGAATCTCTAAAGAGATGCTTAAAGAATTAGAACATTGACTATAAGTTTAAGTCAAGCTATGTCTAGAATGAAACAAGTTGTTTCATTGACAATAAAAGCTATGCCATGACTTAAAATCAAATTTGAAATAGAATACAATAATTGTTATTGAGTTCTATTTGGTAATAGAAGTATTAATTAAATACCTTGTATTGACAAGATATGAAAAGTAGCCTTGAATGATAAGCCAAGAAGTGGTCCCATCATTTGAGCGAAGTCTTCTATACTAGTGCTCCAAATCAAGTAATGGACTAGGACTCCATGATCTTGATAAGAACATCTATAACAGTTGTAATAAGAGCCAAATAAGATTTGGACATTATATGTATATATCAAGAGCATTGTTATTAGTACAAACATTTGATGTGTTAATTACTTGTTGAAAGTAAATTGACACATGATCTATTTGGACAATATACATGAGATGTATGTCGAGTACTAAACATATTTGTTTGATATATTGAGTATATTTTACTTCATTTACATTGATGATTAAAATCATTAGATGGGGATATGTGTGTGACACAAATTAGAAAATCTTTGAATTTGTCAAGGAGTTCGATAAATGGAGTAAAATGATATGACTCGACAAAAGTATTTAAGTCATATGAATAAGTCATAGTAATAAATACTTATTTAAAGGAGTATAATAAACTAATTTTATCACATCATGTTTGACATGATATAAGATAGTTTAATTATGTCGTTGACTCTTAGAAATTTATTTGCTTATAATTAATCTTCACCCACAAATAGTTTCCCTTTTTAAAGTAATCATGAAGACACCATATATATGATATAAAGGTTAGACCACCAAGTTTGTCTTTATGAAAATTTGGACTAAAATTTATCAGATAAATTTAATTCCAAAATTGGAAGAATAAATATGTGGAAATAACCTAAAGAATCTAAGGGATACTGGTCTTATCACTCTTCGGACAAAAGTTGTTTTGTTGCTAGATTTGAAACATTCCTCTAGTGGGAGTGTGTCTCTAAAAGAAACAGTGGGAGTGATATAGAACTTGAATAAGTTCAAGTACCACAAAATATATTTGAAAAGGGAATATAAACCGGTTCCTCAAAGTTGTTGAAGGACCATCAGTTTAAAGTTACACAAATCCAAGATAAGTCTAACATATCACATATGGCTAAAAAGGTATGGTTTTATCATGACTCGGCAATGTGATATGATTCTCATGGAAGATGAGTCTTTGACTTTCTAAAAGGTCGTAAGACGGTCTAAATTCTGAGAAGTGGCTAAATGCCATGAAATCTTATGCAGAATCCATATAAACTGACCTTATGTAGATAATGGTTATGTCATCAAGATGAGTAAGACTCATACGATGAAAGTAAGTATTCTTGTTGAACACTAATATGGATGGTATTAAGAATACCTTTTAATATTTGATTCATCATTAAAGGTTTCACGCAAAATCATAATGAAAATTATGATGAAACCCTAAATATAATCATAGAGCTTAAAATCTGTTTAATTGTTTTTACTAAATGTTGTACTACATGTTTTGGTAGATGGATAACAAAGTTGCATTCCTTAATTGGAATGACCTCATATATATGTACTAGACATATACATAAGGGTTTTGTTGATCCAAAGGATGCTAGAAATGTATATAACTTGTAACTATCTAATCTTGATTAGATAGAGTTCTCGGAAATTTAAATTATTATTTGTTCCTTTTATGAAGTTTTATGAAAACAAATTAATGAAGGACAAATATAAATCTTGTGCACACAAGGAGGTTAGTGGGAGTAATAATATTAATCTGGTGTTATATGTGGCTGACATATTAATCATCAAAAACCTTTTCCTTTTACATGTGAGACATGGTTAAGGAAATAACTCTTGAAGAAATACTTAGGCAAGAATTCCTAAAGAGTTAGGAATATCCTATGTATTTGGGCAAGGATTCATAAAGAGTTAGGAATAGCCTATGTACATATATTGATGAAGTGTTCAGACACTTGATGTGTAAAATCATCGCATGTGTCAGAAGATTGGTCTTTGTCTAAAGGACAATAGCATATCTCATTGGATGAGAGAGAGACAAGTGAAAATAATCCATATGCTTTGGAAGATGGATTAATCATACACATCATAATATGTACTTAATCAGATACACCATATGCTTGTAGCATATTCAATAAGTACCAAAATTGAGACTAGTGTTGGACACTAACTGATCTTCAAGAATATCCTTAAGGACCTTAAAAGGAACTAAGGACCATTACTTGAAATATGTAGGTGTGGGAAATATCATTATAAGGAAGTTATATTGATGGGAGTTTCCATACTGATATATTGTATATCATGCCTGAATATAGACATTATAAGCTATATAGCTTAGTAATATGTTTATTTCAGTTACAGAGGTGGAGTATTTTGGATCGTTTAGCTCATGATTAAGCTAAAACTATATTTCCGGTGCTGCAGATTTCATTAAATCACATTAGTGATGGTAATGGTTTGATCTTGCAAACAATAACGGATAATAGATCTCACCGACGATTCATATATATATTTATATATTTACTTAGACACTTCTATATTTCGATAAAGATCGAAATAGAAAGTTGGATAGATACGTAAGGTACCAACATAGGAAACAGTTCCTAATCCACTAACAAAGGCTCTTGCGCAGTTGAAGCGTGATGGGCATACTAGGTCTGTAGGTATGAAGGTAATGCTTGATTGGCTCTAGTGCTAGTGGGAGATTGTTGGAGTAAGCCCTAGAGGCCAATACTTTAGTGCTTTATTTATTACTAATAATAGGCATTTCTTTATTATGTTTGTAATGTTCAAAATAATGAAGTCCCTAGAATAGAAAGTCCGTTTAATATTAAGTGTGACTTAATCATGAGATTACATTAAACAAAAGGACGCTATTCTTAAAGTATCCATAGTCAAACTTTAAGGTGAAAAGGGATAACCTTAAAGCATAAAGACTATTATGAAGATAGACTGATGATCGCATCTCATGGATCATGGGATAAGGAGTTATCAAGTCTTGCCATAGGTATAAGAAATATTAGGAGTAATATTTATACCGGATTGACCCGCTATAAGAGTACTACATGCAAAGTTATGCAAAGTGTCATAAGTTACTCTCATGGTGATAATGGTGTAAACCGCCCTTAGACCTGAAACCACTTTGTACCCTAGATGTGGAGTCAAGTACTTTGTTGCTGATCTAACGTTGTCCGTAACAGGATGACCATAAAGGCAGTTGATGGGTACTTCGCAAAGCATGCTGAGGCACAATAGTGACCTAGATGGAATTTGCCAATCCTGCATAACAGGATAAATGTCATGGGCCCAATATTGAACTGGACAAAGATGACACCAAGTATGCTTTGTGTTCAATATAGACATAAAGGGCAAAAGGGTAATTATACACGCATATGTTATCACTAAGGTTATGTTATGATCACATGTCAATTCCTCATAACTTGGGTAGCAATGATGTGTTGCTAGATACCGCTCATTGTTTATTATATTAAATAAAGGATTTATTATAATTGCCAACGTTATGGAAACCTACAAGGGTCACACACATAAGAACAGTATAGTGTGAGATTGGAACACCGTAAGGTACGGTGCACCTCAGAGAAATATGGAAATATGATAAGGGTATCATGGTAATTAAATAAGCGGTTCATAATTTGTTATTGTAAGGAAGCACTAATGTGTACATGACACATGAGGGGTGCGCTCCTTCTAAGCTTATTTAATTAAATGGGCTTAGTGTGATTGTAGCCCAATGACAAGTAATTGTCTTGGTGCACAAGACAATTGGTTCTATAAATAGAACCCTTGTGATTGAGAAAAACACACCTAAGTTACACTTAAGAGTTTCTTGAGAAAAGAAAACCCTAATCCTTATTTCTTGCCTCCACTCACAAAAGGCCTTCATCCTTTTGAGCTAGCACTCTTTTGAAGGTTGCTGTTCGTGTGGACTACTAGAGGCGTTGTCCTTTGTCATCGACGCTCGTGATCAATCCCGGTTCGTGATTAAAGTGTTGATCAGCCACCGTTTGTGAAAGAAAAGAAAAGGATTTTCTACAAGAGGTAAAATCCTAAACACAAACTCATGCTCATTCGTAAGGATCTCTAAAGGAAATTTTTTATATTCCGCTGCTTTTCTATTACAATTTTCCTTCACTTTGTAGGCAATCTCCTGGTCCACCTTTAGAATTCCAGGTGTCTTTTCAGCTCGATCATGACTCATGTTGTACTCATTCTGGCACATCTGCTCAACCAGATCCTTAGTCTCTGCATAGGTCTTTACTTTGATTAACCCACTAGCTGAGGCATCTAGTATCATTCTGTGTTGCATCTTCATACCAGCAGTGAATAGTTGCATATGCTCCATAGCACTAATGTTGTGGTTAGGACACCTTCTCATAAGTAGCTTGAACCGTTCATAAGTTTGGCACATCGTTTCAGATTCAATCTGTTTGAAACTCAGAATCTCAGACTTCCTCTTCTGGAATAGTGTATGTGTGAAGAATCTTTCCAGGAACTCATCTTCAAGCTACTTCCATGTTGCAATCGTTCCCCTTGGCAAGCATTGAAGCCAATCTTTAGCTGGACCTGTAAGAGAAAAAGCAAACAAACGCAGCTTCTTCTGGTCATCAGAAACGTTTTCCGGCACCTTCTGGATCTCACATTTATCTGAAAACTTTGAGAGATGATCCCAAGGATCATTGTTGGAACGTCCGTCGAACTGGTTCTCCCGCAAACCTGTAAGAACATTACCCTTAATATCAAAGTTAGCTGGATTCGCCGGTTGGAATCCCAGTGAGATCTGATATGTGTCAGTCCTCTTGCAGTAATCTCCCATTGTAACTCTTTGCTTGTCTCCCATGGCTTTGGTGGTAGGCTCTTCTTCTATGTTGAGACTATTGGTTTTTGCAAGCCTTTGTGCTCGCCTTCTTGCCAAGAACGTTCTTTCGGGTTCAGGTTCGTACTTTAACTCCAGAATACCTGTTATCAAGTACAACAAATGAATACCTTCAGTAGCACTGGCAAATTAAATTAATGAAACTATTTTTGGTTTGTCTCATGTGTCTTTGTCACCATGAAAATTCCCAGGTAAGTGAGGTGGATCACAATAGATCGCATAAATACCAAGAGTTATCCTTAGCCAGGATTTTCACAGATCATATTTCACAATCATCAACAAGATTTTTTATTTTTTTAATTTTTTTGTATTTTTGAAATTTTTTTTGTAAACTTAAATAAATCTAGTAAGGCTTTGTAAACACAATCCCCGGCAACGCCACCAAAAACTTGACTATGGTCTGGCAAGTGCACCAGTCTGTCGTCGAGTATTAATTCACACTCTACGAGTAGAATGAGTTCGAATCCCCAGGGATCGTGCCGAAGCTTCACTAGCGTTATTTAAGTTTGTGATAGATTGCATTCGCTTTGGGTTTTGGAAAAAGGTTTTTATAAAATTAAGCGTAATGCTTGCAGAAATATAAATAACATAATGTATAAATAATAGATTCAAGAAATATAGAGGCTAGGTATGGTGGTTGGACTCCCTCCCTTCTTTATATTTGGCATGACCGGTGTATTACATAGTTACTTAGATTATGTTCGGCGGTGAATTATCCTTGTTGTAGTAATACCTTACTATTACACTATGTTTATTAAAGTTTCCCTACATTATTAACTAAGGTACCTACGAGAGTCTAACCTCGATGTGTCACATACCCTAATTACTAAGTGAGTTGTTTATAAACATGCATTATGCTCTTCACCAATTAACCTCTAGGTCCTAGTATCGGGATGTTCATCTTCTAAGTGCTCATATCACACCTAGTGCACGATTCCTCCTCTAACCGCTCAGTTCACGACTAGTTCAGGATGTTACCGTCTCTATTCACCTAGCATTATTTACTACGAGTTCCGGACCATATCAAGTCAAAACCTGATATCAATTCTATGGGCGCTCCCGCTTATCCGGCTAGATTACGAGATATGTTATTAAAGTGCGCGAAAGTAAATAACAAACACAATTACTAAATATCATTTATTATAACTTAGACTCAATCATAGACTCCAAATATTCATAGGGGAGTTCATCTTCTCCACCACAACCTAAGGCATAAATATAAAGATTACATTTTTAAATTACAAGAAATTATAACCTAAATACAAAAGCCTAAAGAAATCATACGTTGTTGAGTTAGTTTTCCCGTAAGGGGAGAAAACTATGCCCAATAGAGCTCCTCTGAACCTCTCCTTATAGTAGAGAGTGTTCTACTATTTCTGAATGATTTTAACAATGAAAGGGAGGCTCTATTTTTAGTTTTCGTAATGGGCCTCAACAAGGCATCAGAGTACGATGAAGCCAACGTGCTGCGATGTGAAGATTTAGTTCAGTTTTATAACTGATCATGTGCATTTCATCAGCTTGGGCGCCAAGTTACTCCATCGTGCTGCGTTGTGATGGATCGTACTGCGATGGGAGATTTTTTCAAGATGTATTTCTTCTGATTTCTTAGCGAGCAAGCATGCTTTCATCGTGGCACGATGGTACACATCGTGCTGCGATGGAATGCTGATTTTCTTCACTTTTTGGTTTTTTTCTTGTGTTTTTGCATCTTGGACTCTGTCTTGATGCTTTTTCTTGATGTTGTTGGTTTTTCTTCGTATTTGGGCCTGTCTTGGTCATTTTACTACTAATAATAATACTAAAAATACCGTAGAAATTCCTGTCATCAGTTATCAGCAAAAAGGAATGGAAGCCTGCAGAGATAGATCAATGTGGCACAGTGGGTGAGGAATCATCAGAACTGGAGTGATCATACTTAGGTATCTCAGGAACAGGTGGTGCAGAGTTTTCTGCAGGAGGATTAATGCGCATAGCTGGGCAAAATTCAGTTACAAGCGATGTCCTTAGCAGTTAAAATTCAAGCATAACATAGGATAGCACATCCTTATGAATTTCCATGGTCTGAATAAGTTTGACCATATCCTTCCTTGTTCTTGATACATCTCTCTCCATTTTTGTTCTCTTTGGAGGAGGAATGTCAGAGTGTGGTGGTGGTGGTGGTAACAGAAGTGCAGGAGCATTTGTGCAAAAGGAACTGTAGCGGGCTGGAAAATTCCATTATACACAATGAAGTCGCCACCGATTTTTATTTATCCCAAAGAGAGGGAAAGGAAAATATCGAAAAAAAACCTGAGGTTAACATGGTTAAAGAACCATGGTGGGTTCGGGAGTTGGTTACGCGAGGGGAAGGTATTAGCACCCCTCGCATCCATCGTACTCGATGGGAACCATTTAGGTGGTTTAAGGTTCGTCAGCGCAGGTCCGAATTAAATTACTCTATCACTGGCCAATTTCTACTCCGTTTCCAAAAAAAGGTTTTTTATTATTGAGTTTGACGGTTGTAGGAGCCCGCTCCTACGTATTCCCTGGTGCATCGGGAAATTCAAAACTCACGTAGTTCTGATAAAAAATGTTTGTGTGGTTGGTTGATTTTAACGGGTAGCGTTTATTTCGTATTCTGCTGATACAACGACGCTTGTATGCTCTAATCAGAGGCTTAATATCAAATACTTGGAGAAAGTGCGCAACTTGGCCAATTATTTCAAATCATTTGAGTTGGTTTACGTACCACGAGAGTAAAACGCAAGAGCAGACTTGTTATCAAAGTTAGCAAGCACCAAAAAGCCTAGAAACAACAGAACTTTCATTCAGGAAACCATTGCAAGTCCTAGCATACAAGTTAAAGAGAGCAGCAACATGGTACTCCATGCTAGGAGTCTAACTCTACAAGAGAGGATTTTCAGGACCCCTCATGCTTTGCGTAAGTCAAGAAGAGGCCAATGGAATCTTGGAAGAAATACATGGGGGATCATGTGGAAGTCACATTGGGGCAAGATCTCTCGCAGGAAAAATGCTCAGAGCAGGTTTCTATTGGCCAGAGTTACACAGCGATGCAGCCAAATACGTAAAGACTTGTGGAGAATGTCAAAGGTTTGCGAACCTACACTATGCCCCAGGAGAACCATTGAAATCCGTATTGTCCCCATGACCCTTCTTCATGTGGGGAACAAACATCCTAGGACCTTTCCCCGCCTCGACAGGACAAGCGAAGTGGATCATAGTGGCAATTGATTATTTCACCAAATGGATAAAGGCGGAAGCCCTCTCAAGCATTTCAGCTGATCAAGTCAAGAAGTTCTATTGGAGAAAAATCATCTGCAGATTTGGACTACCCAAGTACATCGTCTCAGACAATGGAACTCAGTTTGCAAGCGAAAAAGTAGTCGAATTCTACAAAGGGAAAGGTATTCAGAACACTTTCATATCCGTGGAACATCCAAAGGCCAACGGACAAGCAGAGTCCGCCAATAAAGTGATCTTAAGAGCAATCAAAAGGAGAATTACAAGCAAGGGCGAGGGTTGGGTCGCACACCTTTTACAAATCCTCTGGTCATATCATACCACGCCCCAATCTTCAACGGGCGAGACACCTTTCACTATGGTGTATGGAACAGACGCAATGATCCCAGCAGAGATAAACCCCCCAAGCTGGCGTAGAGATACCCTCACGCTTGAGGAAAATTCAGAAGCATTGAAAAGAGAATCTAGATTTGGTGCAAGAATAAAGAGACAAAGCCCACTTTCGGAAATTCGTTTCAAAGCAACGAGCAGCTAGAAGGTACAATACTAGAGTTATAGCAAGGAGATTCAGAGAGGGAGACTTAGTTCTAAAAAGACCTATGGGAAAGGATAAGGGAGGAAAGTTAGCAGCAAACTGGGAAGGCCCCTTCAGAATCAACGAAGCATTCGAAAGAGGAGCTTACAGACTTGAAACGATGGATAGAGAAGTCATACACATGACTTGGAACGTGGCCAATCTCAGGTTTTACTACAGTTAACTGCCACATAAAGCAAGAAAAGTAAAGCCATGGCGTGCGCATTTTAATGTTATTTTATGATTTAGTTACTACATGTGTATGATCAAATGTACTGAAATCTTTCATTCCAATTAATGAATAGCGGCGGGACACTCTTTTCTCCTATGAAAATAGGAGTTTTTATTGAGGCCCACCGTTTTAAATTTTTGGTTTTGTGAAGAACTGACACATATGCTTAAGACATGTCTGAAAAAGAAAGAAAAAACGAGTTGAAACACCATGGCGTTATCCGTAAATCATACGAGTAGGAAATGTCAGAAATAGAAACGGCACTATCCTTAAATCTTACGAGTTGGATATGACGGAAACGAGTTGAAACACCATGGCGTCATCCGTAAATCTTACGAGTAGGAAACGTCAGAAAAAGAAACGGCGATATCCTTAAATCTTACAAGTTGGATACGACGAAAATTGGTTG
The DNA here is from genome assembly GCA_030408175.1 of Trifolium repens. Lineage (NCBI taxonomy): Eukaryota > Viridiplantae > Streptophyta > Magnoliopsida > Fabales > Fabaceae > Trifolium > Trifolium repens. Next base: position 44,343,341 of record CP125850.1, on the reverse strand, counting down.
AAATACCAAGGCGTTACCCTTTAAACTTTTCAGTGCGGGGCGTCCAAAAAATTAAAATCAGGTTGAAAATTCTAGGCGTTACCCTTTAAACTTTTCAGTGGGGGGCGTCCAAAAAATTAAAATCAGGTTGAAAATCCTAGGCGTTACCCTTTAAACATTTCAGTGGGGGGCGTCCAAAAAATTAAAATCAGGTTGAAAATCCTAGGCGTTACCCTTTAAACTTACAAGTGGGGGCATCAAAAAAATCAAAGCATGGTTGAAAGTCCAAAACGTTATCCGTAAATCTTACGAGTTGGGAATGAAGAAAAGAAAAAGAAATAAAAATTAAAAGATCAAGGCGCAACCCATCGAATAGGAGATGCCCAAAAGAAACATTGCAGAAAGCAAGTAAAGGTAATTCAATATCTTACTTTTGTTATTTAATTCGTGTTAAAGACAGGTAGGGTTATTATCCAAGAGATCATAAAGGAAGCTCGCAAAACAAATATACTCAAAGGCGACAAAAGCAATAACAAAGTCATTCAAAATCTGATTTCATTCATTGAAGATAGGATACAAATTCAAAGAAAACTACATCAAATTTGAATACAAATTCAAAGAAAACTACATCAAATTTGAATACAAATTCAAAAAAAACTACATCAAATTCAAAAGGATGTGCGAAGTGTTAATACAATAAAGTCCTACAACTACTACAATAAGCATCAACATTCGCATTATTCAAGAGGATCCCACAGTTCCTGGCATTATATTTCCACTTTTGCCCGGGTGAGCCAGGGGATCCTGATCCATCATCCTCATCCACAAGGCGTATCACTTGGAGGCTTTCACCTTCGAAGATTTTTCCGCCTTCGCCGCGGATTCCACAGTGATTTGGGAACCTTCTTCCTCTTTGGGAGGAGATCCATAAGCATAAAATTCCTCAGGAACGTAAGTCTTCAAGAACTCAGCATAATCTTCATCAATATCATCAGAGCTTGAAGAACTTGGCGAAACAGGGATGCTTTTCGCCTTAACCTTTCTGGGTGCATTGGTACGTTGAGGTTTGGAAGCAGATGCATCTGATTTCTTCTTCCCCCTCTGGGATTTAGACTTCCCAACAACGTTTTCCTTGGTATTATTTCTATCTATCTCAAAGTGTTAAACGAAGAAGAGAAGAGTTAACAATGTAAAGATGGTAGTTACGAAAGGAAAAGGAGATTGGCATTTATAAGCAGAAGTTATGAAAAACATAGCATATATAACTGCAATCTGCAAATAAATGAGGAGGCAGTTTCAACCACTGCAATAAAGGGATTGGCCAGTTCAACAGGCGGTTACAAAAACCAAGGAAGACTCAACAGAAAAATTTGACCGGTCAAAACATAGGAATTCACGCCGAGTAAATCTGGGCGCGACCTAATCTCGCCACACAGCAAAGTTCAGGAAAAATATACATACAATCGAGCCGACGGAATATAGCATTCAATATCAAGTCGAGACGAAGTAGAAGACATGGAAATAAAGAGAATATTCATAAAAACAAAAGGCCTCAGAAGGGCGCCCGAATATTGTCATTACAAAACATATCAAGCCCACGCAGGGGCGATCATCAAAACAAGTTATAAAAAATACAAGTCAATATAAAAGACGAGAAGAAGGAAGCCTATTCTTTGGCAGGCGATTCCTGAGCTAGTGGTTCCTTGGCTGGTGACTCCTTGGCTGGCGAATCTTGGACCATCTCGGCAGGAGCATGAGGCACCAGTTTGTCACCCTCAATGGTAGACATTGCATCCGCCTTACCAAGAAGGTCTTGATCAATATCAGGGAAGAGGACCTTCACCTGATCCAGTGCAAATTGAAAACCTTCCTCATACTGTTCCCCAATAGTCGCCTCCAAACAGTCCTTTTCGGACTCCCATTTGGCCTTCTCCCACCTCAAGATGGCCAATTCAGCAAGGGCCTCATTATCCTTGGCCAGGGTTTTAATGCGTTCATCATTGGCGTTAAGGCTACCCTGAACGGTGTTCATGGTTTTGATCGCAGATTCACGATCCCGCTTAGCCTTCGCCAACTCCTCTTCATACTCCTTGGTCAACTTGGCAATCTCCTCCTCACTCTTTTCCTTCAGAGCCTTAACATCGCCCTCACACCTCTCCTTAGCAGCCTTCACGTCTTCCTCAAGGGTGGCCAAGTTCTTCTCCACCAGAGCCTCCTTCTCCTTGGCAGCGGCAAGATCAGCTCTTTGGCGGGACGCCCGAGCATATTTTAGGAGAAGGCCCTTGAGTTCATAACCAAAAGCCAACCTCATAAATTCATCAGACCATGTATTGTTGAAACGGGCAGAATTCCCCGCTATATCCACCATCCTCGCCAGGAACACCTCAGGTTCAAAGAGAGGATCCCAAGGCGAAGCCCCTCCAGCCTGGCTCGCCGCAACAATTGTCTTCTCAGCCGCAGGGGAAGCCTCTACCGCCGGATCTTCAACCCGATCAAGTCTTTATCCACCTCCGTCACATCCCTATCCTTTTTTGTCTTCCGAGACAGGGTCCTCGACTTCTTCTTGGATGGGGACTTGACTTCCCCCTCAACATTTGCAGCCTGGCCAACCGCAGCATAATTAGGACCAAAAGTCTTCACTGGGATGCTAATACGAGCATCACTGCCTTTCCTTTTCTTCTTATCGCCCTCGCCAACCTCCAACTGGCAAGGGCGTCCACTTTGTTCCCTGCTTGAGCTTTCCTCGCCCTCGCCTTCTCTAGAAATTGCAGTCTTTGAACAGGAGTGAGAGTTGACATATCTTCTACAAATAAAAATAGAAAAGTTAGCCACATAGAATTGAAGAGAAGCGATAAAAGACATATCATACAAGAAGGCGAGGAAACTTATAAAATAACTTACTGAGGTATTTTTCTAGAACAGCGGGAGCACTCTCAGCGTCTAGGAGATCCCTAGGGCTCATCTGATTAAGAGATTCCAGATAAGCCACCGTATCCCTCTCAAACTCACTCAGCCTCTCATATATGGCGCCCCTAATCAATCTGGGGTAGGTCGTCCAATGAAAGGGAAAAAGGGGAGCATCATCATCGGCATACATTACGCCTCGGCAATCTTCCCCACCACGAACACGCACAAAGTGTTGGTGTAAGCCCTAGAGGCCAATGGATTTAGTAATTGTAGCGAATTAATTATTAATAATATATTGTTTCTTTTATTAATAATCAAAGGCATTTTCTTTTTTATGTTTGTAAAGTTCAAAATAATGAAGTCCCTAGAATAGAAAGTCTGTTTAATATTAAGTATGACTTAATCATGAGATTACATTAAACATAAAGACGTTATTCTTAAAGTATCCATAGTCAAGCTTTAAGGTGAAAAGGGATAGCCTTAAAGCATAAAGACTAATTATGAAGATAGGCTGATTATCAAGTCTTGACATAGGTATAAGAAATATTAGGAGTAATATTTATACCGAATTGACCCGCTATGAGAGTACTACATGCAAAGTGTCATAAGTCACTCTCATGGTGATAATGGTGTAAGCCGCCCTTAGACCTGAATCCACTTTGTACCCTAGATGTGGAGTCAAGTACTTTGTTGCTGATCTAACGTTGTCCGTAACAGGATAACCATAAAGTCAGTTGATGGGTACTTCACAAAGCATGCTGAGGGACAGTAGTGACTTAGATGGAATTTGCCAATCCTGCATAACAGGATAAATGTCATGGGCCCAATATTGAACTGGACAAAGATGACACCAAGTATGCTTTGTGTTCAATATAGACATTAAGGGCAAAGGGGTAATTGTACACGCATATATTATCACTAAAGGTTATGTTTTGATCACATGTTAATTTCTCATAACTTGGGTAGCAATGATGTGTTGCTAGATACCGCTCATTGTTTATTATATTAAATAAAGGATTTAATATAATTGCCAACGTTATGGAAACCTATAAGGGTCACACACATAAGGACAGTCTAATATTGAGATAAAAAGGGAACACCGTAAGGTACGGTGTATGTGCAATGTGATAAGGGTATCACGGTAATTTAAACGAGCAAGAACGCCAAAGGTTATGGTGGGAGGGTGCGCACATGAGTAATATTACTCATGGGGGCGCGCGCCCTAGTAACTTGTTTCTTGTTTGGCTTTGCCCAATAAGAGATATCTTGGTGCCAAAGACAAGAGTTGTCTTAATGCACAAGACAAGAAATATCTATAAATAGAGACCTCTTGTCATAGCTCTGTTAGTTGTTGGTTAGTTGTTGTTGAACACACTAAAAAGCATAAGAATTATTTTAGAGTTAAAATAACTCTCTCTCTCTCTCTCTCAATATTCTTGCATAGCCTTCAAACATAAAGGGCTAGCACTCTATTGAAGGTGACTGTTCGTGTGGACTAGTTAGAGGCGTCGGTGACTTTCATCAATGCTCGTGATCAACATCATTGTTCGTGATTTAAGGTTCTTCTCTACAAGAGGTGAAAACTCTAAAACACGAATCATGCTCATTCGTAAGGATCCAAACTAAGGAAAATTTTTATATTCCGCTGCTTAAAATAACGCTATTTTCCTTCAGTGGTATCAGAACCACTTACGAATCCATGATTTGATAATTGTTTAATTCTTTTATTTTGTTTTAATTTGATTAAAACACTTAATAAAGATTAAAATTGAGTAATTAAAATTTGGCATCTATTTGCGTATAAATTGGATGATTGACATTGAAACGGCTTCGGAATCCGACTTTTGTATGGTGAAGCAGCGATATGTTAATCGTCCTTAGTTTACACAAATAAGAATGATCAATACTTATATGTGATATAAGTGATCATGATGCAAAACGGTGTATTTGATACATCGTTCATAATTTCGTTCATTAAAACATATTATGAAAGTTATTTGATATTGAATTGATTCATGTTCATTTGCTTTGGAATCCGACATTAGTATGGTGAAGCAATGACTTGTTAATCAATCATATTGAATTTCGGTCATGAAAAGTTTTGACGGCACGAATTTGTTGCATTAGGATTCGCGAAAAACAAGGGTTTTTTCACGGGCATGCGCTGGGCGCAGGGCATCTGCGCTAGGCGCAGATGGCAGATTCAAAATTGAAGTTTCAGCTGCAGACCTGCATGGGGCGCAACTAGTAGTAGCTGAAATTTTGATCGTTCGCCGAAATTTTAATTTTAATTATCCTACACGACTTAAACTGATAATAATAAAATATGTGTTTATTATTATGTTTTTGTGATGATTGGTTATGGCCTTAGTTTACTCTTTTGTTTTAATTTGAGATTTTAAATACGGCCTGCGTGTCGTGCCTCTCTCTAAATTTCTTGATGTAACTTCTTTTCTCATCTTACTCCCTCGTATGTAAAACGAGTATTCTTTGATGTAATATTGTAATAGAATTATTAGAGGAACAAAGGAGGACAGCCATGAAGATGATGCTTGGAGAAGTAGATCATCGTTAGGCTAGTTTAGGGTTCTCTCATTGGCTTGAGAGAACACTTGCGTTAGGAGGCCATAATCATATCATTTTATATTATTGTATATATGTATGTTGATGCATGTGAGAGCGTTTAATATGTTAAACTAGCCGGTGAGATCAAATTAATTAAATATCCCTCAAGAGACACATAAGAGATTAATAAAGAAAATGTAGGTTCGCTCACCGTGGAGTGCATTCTCTTTATTAATAAAATATGTGAATATTAAGTTTACGCTTTCCAAGCTTTAGAACTCATCAAGACTAGTATCGAACTATGTAGGTTCGCCCACCGCGAAGTGCATACTCTATATTGGTAAGGTGCGATTGGATAATTGTAGTATCCAACTTCTAAAGTAAGGGTCAAACTTAACTTAACGAATATAATGAGATTATATGAGTTTAAGAAGCAATGATTGGGAATAATTCATAAGATGAACTAGAATAAGGAGTTATTCACCCAATTGATATATTCAAGAATTGTATGAGATACAATTGGAAGGAGTTCCTACCTAAATAAACTAAGTCTTGCGTAATCCGCCCACCGCGGACTTAAGACAAAGTGAAATATGGATCTTGACCCACTAGAAAATCTTCCAACGGGATTTTCCGAATCAAATGATGAGGGTCATTTGTTTTGAGTAAAATAGTGGGAGCATATTTAATTAAAGACCTAATTAAATAAAATGATACTTATATTTTCACTTCTTTATATAGATAACCATGTCATCAAACACATCAAACAACATTTTGCGATCAATCCTTGACAAAGAAAAATTGAATGGTTCAAATTTTCTTGATTGGCACCGTAATCTGAGGATTGTCCTCAAGCATGATAATAAGCTGTATGCCTTAGAGGAACCTGTTCCTGAGGAGGAGCCTGCTAATAATGCTCATAGGGCTGAAAAGGATTGTCCTCATAGGGATGAAGATGCCAATGAGGTTGCATGCCTCATGTTGGCTACCATGAATTCTGAGCTGCAAAAGCAACATGAAAACATGAATGCTGTTGAAATGATCAAACAGTTGAAAAATCTATATGCGGAGCAAGCCCGTCATGAGAGGTTCAAGTTTCGAAATCCCTTTTTCAATGCAAGTTAAGTGAGGGATCTCCGGTAGGTCCTCATGTGCTCAAGATGATTGGGTATGTGGGAAACCTTGCAAGGTTAGGATTCCCTCTTGAGAAAGAACTTGCAACTGATCTCATTCTGCAATCGTTGTCGGATAGTTTCAGTCAGTTTATCCTAAACTTCAATATGAATGATTTGGATAAAACTCTTCCTGAATTGCTAAGCATGTTGAGAACTGCCGAGCAAAATATGAAGTCTCAAGGGAAATCCATTCTAATGGTTAGTAATGGAAATAAGCATCACAAGAAGCCCAAAAAGCAAGGTGGTAAATGGAAAGGCAAGGGAGTTGCCAAACCAAAGCAAACTGCCCCTGCTTTAAAACCTAATGGAGGCATAGAAAAGGAAGGCAATTGTTTCTATTGCGGTAAGACCGGACATTGGAAGAGGAATTGCCCAAAGTACCTCGAAGATAAGAAGAAAGGAGTTGCTCCTACAACTTCAGGTATTTTTGTTATAGAAATTAATTTATCTACTTCTACATCATGGGTATTAGATACTGGATGTGGTTCTCACATTTGTACCAATGTGCAGGATCTAAAGGAGAGTAGAGAATTGGCAAAAGGTGAAGTGGACCTACGAGTTGGCAATGGAGCAAGAGTTGCTGCTTTAGCTGTAGGGACTTATAATTTAGCTTTACCTAGTGGTTTAATAATTCAGTTAAAGAACTGCTATTATGTACCTGCCATTAGCAGGAATATTATTTCCGTTTCTTGTTTGGACAAGTTTGGTTTTTCATTTATGATAAAGAACAGTTGTTGCTCTATTTATTTAAATGATATATTCTATGCTAATGGTCAAATGTATAATGGACTATATGTCCTTGATCTTGAAACGCCAATCTATAACATTAGTACTAAAAGGATGAAACCCAATGAGTTGAATCCAAGTTACCTTTGGCATTGTCGTTTAGGCCATATAAATGAGCGACGCATCTCCAAACTCCATAAAGATGGACTTTTGGACCTTTTTGATTATGAATCTTATGATACATGTAGATCTTGTTTAATTGGAAAGATGACCAAAACCCCATTCACAGGAAAAGGTGAAAGGGCTAATGATCTTTTGGCACTCATACATACTGATGTATGTGGACCATTGAACATACCTGCTAGAGGTGGTTTTTCATACTTCATAACATTTACTGATGACTTTAGTAGATATGGATATGTGTATCTAATGAAACACAAATCCGAATCCTTTGAAAAGTTCAAAGAAGTTAAGAATGAAGTGCAAAACCAATTAGGTAAGAATATTAAAACTCTTCGATCAGATCGAGGTGGTGAATAATTAAGCCTAGAATTTAATGACCATCTTAAAGAATGTTGTATAGTATCACAACTAACTCCTCCCGGAACACCACAATGGAATGGTGTATCTGAGAGAAGAAATCGAACCTTGTTAGACATGGTGCGATCCATGATGAGTCATGCGGATCTTCCAAACTCCTTTTGGGGACATGCCCTATTGACAGCAGCTTATACACTTAACCAAGTTCCATCCAAAAGGTTGAAAAGACACCATATGATATATGGAGTGGAAAGAAACCACATCTGTCTTTCATGAAGGTTTGGGGTTCTGAAGTCTATGTAAAGCGACAAATTACAACTAAACTTGAACACAAATCTGACAAATGCCTATTTGTAGGATATCCTAAAGAAACAAGAGGATACTACTTCTATAATCCTTCCGAGGGCAAAGTGTTTTTCGCTCGAACTGGAGTCTTCTTGGAAAAAGAATTTATTTCCAAAGGAATCAGTGGGAGGAATGTGGAACTTGAAGAAACTCAAGAACCACAAAATATTGGGCAAACAATGGAGGAACATGAGCGGGAACCACAAGATGTTGTGGAAGAACAACCTGCTCAAGTAGAACAAGTCCAGCGTAGGTCAACCAGGATACGTCACGAACCTGAGAGATATGGGTATCTCATAACGGAACAAGGTGACGTATTACTCATGGATCAAGATGAGCCTGTAACCTAACAAGAGGCCATAACTGGTCCCGAATCTGAGAAGTGGCTAGAAGCCATGAAATCTGAAATAGATTCCATGTACACAAACCAAGTTTGAAACTTGGTGGAACCTCCTGTAGGAATTCGTCCTATAGGGATGCAAGTGGGTCTTCAAAAAGAAGACTGACATGGATGGTAAAGTACATACCTATAAAGCAAGACTGGTTGCTAAAGGATATAAACAAATTCATGGTGTTGACTATGATGAAACCTTTTCACCAGTTGCAATGCTTAAATCTGTTCGGATTTTACATGCTATCGCCGCATATCACGATTATGAAATATGGCAATTGGATGTCAAAACTGCTTTCCTTAATGGAAATCTCCTTGAGGATGTGTACATGACACAACCTGAAGGATTTGACATACCAAATGAAGCTCATAAGAATTGCAAGTTACAGCGATCAATCTATGGATTGAAGCAAGCTTCCAGAAGCTGGAATCTTCGTTTTGATGAAACTGTAACAAAATATGGATTCATTAAAAATGAAGATGAACCTTGTGTCTACAAGAAGGTTAGTGGGAGCATGATCGTTTTCCTAGTATTATATGTAGATGACATATTACTAATAGGAAACGATGTCCCTACCTTACAACAAGTAAAGACTTGGTTAGGGAATTGCTTTTCTATGAAAGATCTTGGTGAAGCAGCCTGTATATTAGGAATAAGAATCTATAGAGATAGATCACGAAAACTGCTTGGCCTAAGTTAGAGTACATATATAGATAAAGTGTTAAGACGCTTTAGCATGCATGATTCCAAGAAAGGATTCATACCAATGCAACATGGAATATGTCTTTCGAAGACACAATCCCCTTCATCTAAAGAAGAAAGGGAACGCATGAATGAGATACCATATGCATCAGCAATCGGATCTATTATGTATGCCATGTTATGTACTCGACCAGATGTCTCGTATGCTTTAAGCACAACGAGTAGGTACCAATCTGATCCCGATGAAGCTCATTGGATAGCTGTCAAGAATATCCTTAAGTACTTGAGAAGAACTAAGGAAACATTCTTGGTATATGGACGTGAGGAAGAACTTACGGTTGTAGGGTACACCGATGCTAGCTTCCAAACCGACAAGGATGATTTTAGATCGCAATCTGGTTTCGTGTTTTGCCTAAATGGTGGCGCTGTAAGCTGGAAGAGTTCAAAGCAAGAGACAGTTGCCTCAAGTGCTGCAAAGGAAGCTGTTTGGATCAAGAAGTTCATAACTGAACTTGAAGTGGTCCCTAGCATTGTTGATCCCATTAGTCTGTATTGTGATAACAATGGTGCAATTGCACAAGCTAAGGAACCTAGATCTCACCAACGATCCAAACACATACTTAGGCGATTTCATCTTATTCGAGAGATAATAGATAGAGGAGATGTGAAAATATGCAAAGTACCTACACTTGACAACATTGCTGATCCACTAACAAAGCCTCTTGCACAGTTGAAGCATGATGCGCATACTAGGTCTATGGGGATTAAAGTAATGTCAGATTGGCTCTAGTGCTAGTGGGATATTGTTGGTGTAAGCCCTATGTTGGAACAAAATAGGTTTTGACATGATCCAATTAAGTTTTGATGATAACAAAGGTATTAATATACAATAGGGTATACTAATTATTTAATCCAAGTGTGCAGATATACAAGTTAATGCTTTAAATTTTCTAGAAGCACATTGGAAGCTCTGATATGTCAAAGCAAATTCTGACCAGATTTTCAAGGCATCAGAAGATGCAAGTTATATTCGTCAGAAGCTAGTATCAGACTCTGATAAGAGCAGTGAGAGTCGTTTTGTCAGAAGAACATTCTCTGCAACAATGATTGGAAATCATCATCATCCTCTGACATTCCAAAAGCTGATGGAATCAATCTTATCCACAAGATAGTGACGTTAGTACTGTTGTATGAACTCAATACCTGATTTGGCTAAAACGTTATCCCCAAGATTGATCGTATACAAGGTTACCTGATTTGGTTAAGAATTGTACTATCTACAGCTGGCGCAATCTCACCGCATCAAATTCAATTCAAACATGCTCCACCTTCGTCTATAAATTTGAGCAAGTTTGAAGTTCTAGGACACGACACTTGAACAATTTGAAAGAGCTGTTATTCTGTCAAAATCATCCTAGAGCACTAAGAACTTCAAATACAACTTGAACTCATATTCAAATCCAAGACTCCAGCTTCAGCTTCTGTTAATTCATTAGTTGAACCTTAGAATTTTTGTATTAAGATTCTAAGTTAAGTCTTGTATCAAAAGTTGTATTTATTTGTAACTGAACAATGATTTTCATATCAATTGCTCAGACTCTGTTTTATTATATTTGTATTTGGAAGTTTCTTGCTTGCGTGCTTGAGCATTAGGAAGTCTCTTGTTTGTATACTTGAGCATTGGAAGTCTCTTGCAAGGTTGTTTGAGCATTTGTAATCTTTGTTGATTATAGTGAACTCTCTTGGTAGTACAAGAGGACTGGACGTACTCTCGGTTTGTGAGGGGAACCAGTATAAAATCTATGTCTCTACCTTTCTCTCTTTCTCTCTATCTTCAAAGTTCTGATCAATTGTGTTTTGTTTTTCTAAACCGCTGCAAACTCTGATAAGTTTTCCATAACTTAGAAGAATTTTTAAACTACCCAAAAACACAATTCAACCCCCCCCCCCCCCCTTCTTGTGTTTTTCACACCTTCAATTGGCATCAAGAGCCTGGTTATGTTTTTAATCACCTTACAGTGAAACAGTTTCTAGTTGAAAAACACTATGACTGAAGGAACTCCAAGTGTGAGCATGAAATTAGTTCCTCATGACTATGATGTTGAAGATAATAAGACAAGCAACAAAGCACCAAAGTTCAATGGAGATGCATCTAACTTTTCTTGGTGGAAAGATAGAATCTACAGTCATCTTATTGGTTTAGATGATGAGCTTTGGGACTTAGTTGAAGAAAGGGTAACCTTCCAAGGACTTGATGAAAAGGGAAGGTTATCTATTGAAGAAAGAAAGAAGTTCACTCCTACAGACAAGAAGCTATACAAGAAACATCACAAGGTCAAGGATCATCTCATTGGATGTATAACTCATGATGAATACCTCAAGATCACAGACAAATCTACTGCTAAGAGCATCTATGACTCCTTGTGTTCCACATATGAAGGAAATAAACAGGTTCAAGAGGCAAAGGCTACTCTTCTGATCCAACAGTATGAACTCTTTAGAATGAAGGATGATGAGAATATTGAATCCATGTATTCGAGGTTCAAAATTCTAGTGGTTGGTCTCCAAGTTCTAAAGAGAAGCTACACAACTTCTGATCATGTAAGAAAGATTTTGAGAAGCTTACCTTCAAGGTGGAGGCCTAAGGTAACAACTATTCAAGAAGCTAAGGATTTGGACAAACTTGGCTTGGAGGAATTGATAAGTTCACTCATGAGTCATGAGATTGAATTATCTTCTGATGAGCCTCAGAAGAAACTAAAATCTTTGGCCTTGCCATCTATTTCAGTTTCATCTAAGGCTCTGAAAGCCAAAGTTCTAGAATCTGAAGCAGAGGAATCTTTCGTAGATAATCAAGAAGAAGGATCAGACGATGATTTCTTTGCACTCTTGTCCAAAAATTTTCAAAAGTGGTCACTAAGGAAGGGCAAAAATTTTCAAGGCAGAGGATCTGGATCAAGAAACAACACCAGCAGAGAGAAGAAGGGTGACACAAAAAATTGTTTCAATTGTCATAAGCCTGGACACTTCATGGCTGATTGTCCTGAACTCAACTCCAAGGGTAAAGGAAGAAAGAGTACAATCAAGAACAAAGCCAAGAAGAGTCTGATGGCAACATGGGAGGATATCAATGAACTATCTGAGGATGAAGACTCTGAGGAAGCAAACCTAGCGCTTATGGCCACTGGTGAATCAGACCATGACAGTGATTCAGAGTCTGACACGAACGATATTGATGAGGTAATATCTAAAATGTCTAGTACTCAAATGACCAAAGCTTTGAAAGATGTAATGGTGAAGTACATGGAAAAGTTGAGTGAGCTAGATTTTTGTAAACAAAAATTGAAGCTACTCAATGAAAATCTCACCCAGACTCAAGCAAACTATCAAAAATCTCTTAAAACAATTAAAGTGCTTGAGACTGGATGTAGAACATGTCACAAACCCTATGATGAGTATGAAATCTCTCTTCAAGAGTTTGTTCACCATAACATAGACAAAACTAGGGTAACTTCCGTAATTCATGGTGGACTTAGCAATTATTATAAAAGACAAGGACTTGGTTCTCTTACATCTCCTAATGTGGGAAAATCAAACAAACCTGTCTTGTTGAGCAAGTCACCATCAGAATCTTATTCAAACTTTACTAAGGGAACATCAGAACCTCTAACTGTGTCTGGTACTCTTGTGAGCTTGGAACCACAAGATAAAGTATCAGAAGATGACTCATCTTCTGAACCTAAGTCTTCTAAAACCCAGGTTCCCCTCACATCAGTACCCAAGTCTACTCAAGTTAAAGCTGTCAGAGTACCAAAGCCTGTTGATAAGCAGGGCACTAGTACTTCTAAAGCAAACCTGGTAACTGGTTCTCTGACAAACTCAAGAGGAAAGTCTCAGAGACAACATAAGCCTAAACCTTTTTCTAAAGGCTCTGTTGACTCCAGATCTTCTGAGTATTCTAACAAGCAAAATAAGATTCTCAAAACTAACCAAAAAGGACCCATCAGAGTATGGGTACCAAAATCTGAAATAGTGTATGCTGCAGGTATGCACCCAAAGAAGAAAAGAAAGCTCATGGTATCTGGACTCTGGCTGCTCACGTCACATGACAGGAGACAAGCTCTTATTCCACACCCTGAATCAACAAGAGGGAGGAACAGTAGGGTTTGGTGGCAACCAGAAGGGAAAGATCATTGGTATAGGTACAGTTGGTAATTCTTCTTTGTCAATTTCTGATATTTGGTTAGTAGATGGACTACATCATAATTTACTTAGCATAAGTAAATTGTGTGATAGTAATTATGATGTTATGTTTAATAAGGATTCATGTACTGTAATCAGAAACTCTGATCAATCTGTTGTCTTTAAGGGAAATAGAAAAGGCAATTTTTACAAAGTAAATTTCTCTGATTTAGAGGAACAACAAGTGCTTTGTCTCTTGACACTGAGTGATGAAAAGTGGGTCTGGCACAAAAGATTGGGTCATGCTAACTGGAGATTAATCTCTAAGCTTAGTAAGGACAATCTTATCAGAGGTCTTCCAAAAATAAAATATCACTCAGACTTACTTTGTGGTTCCTGTCAAAAAGGAAAAATTGTAAAAAGCTCTTTTAAGAACAAGAACATTGTCTCTTCTACAAGACCCTTAGAACTCTTACACATTGATCTTTTTGGACCAGTTAGCACTGCTTCAATCAATGGTAAGAAATATGGATTAGTCATTGTAGATGATTATAGTAGATGGACTTGGGTTAAATTTCTGAGAACTAAAGATGACACATATGAAGTGTTTAGCATCTTTTGTACCCAAATTCAAAATGAAAAAGATTCCAAAATTTTAAAAGTAAGAAGTGATCATGGTGGTGAATTTGAAAATGAACCTTTTGAAAAATTTTGTGAAGAACATGGAATTCTCCATGAATTCTCTTCTCCTAGAACTCCACAGCAAAATGGAGTTGTAGAAAGAAAGAATAGATCTTTACAAGAAATGGCACGCACCATGATGCATGAAAATAATTTAGCAAAATTCTTTTGGGCAGAAGTTGTTAACACTCCTTGTTATATTTAGAATAGAATCTATATAAGACCTATTTTGAACAAAACAACATATGAACTCTTTAAGGGAAGGAAACCCAATATTTCTTATTTTCATCAATTTGGTTGTACATGTTACATTCTGAATAACAAAGTCCATCTTAAGAAATTTGACTCTAAAGCCTGTAAGGGTATCTTCATTGGATACTCTGAACGCTCTAAGTCATACAGAGTGTATAATTCTGAAACTAATACAGTGGAAGAATCAATGCACGTAAAGTTTGATGATAAGGAGCCTGATGATAAAAAGTCAGAGCCTGTTAGAGATTTGTCAGGTTATGATGAATCAGAAGATGAAGCTCCAGAGTATGACAACCACATAGAACCTGTAGAAGACTCTGAAGCGCAAGAAGCTACACCTTCTGATGCTGCTCAAGAACATCAAACAAATGAAAACAACTCTAAAGCAACAGAGATTCCAAGAAATACGTTCAAGTACAAATCATCACATCCTGAAGAGCTTATCCTAGGAAACAAGAATAGTCCAAGAAAAACAAGGTCAAACTTCAGAGATGAAGAATCATTGTTTGGATTAGTATCCTTGATTGAACCAAAGACAACAAATGAAGCTCTTTCAGATGATGCTTGGATAGTTGCTCTGGAAGAAGGGTTAAATCAATTCAAGAGAAATGATGTATGGGATCTGGTACCCAAACCTAAGCACAAGAACATTATTGGAACAAAATGGGTATACAGAAACAAATTGAATGAGCCAGGTGAAGTTACAAGAAATAAAGCAAGACTTGTTGCACAAGGATATAGTCAACAAGAAGGAATTGACTTCACTGAAACCTATGCTCCAGTAGCAAGACTGGAAGCAATCAGGTTACTTTTATCTTATGCAGTTAACAATGATATCACTCTTTATCAAATGGATGTTAAAAGTGCATTTCTTAATGGTGTTATTTCTGAAGAAGTATATGTCAAACAACCTCCTGGATTTGAGGATTTAGCAAATCCAGATCATGTGTTTAGACTAAAGAAATCACTCTATGGACTCAAACAAGCTCCCAGAGCTTGGTATGAGAGACTGAGTACTTTCTTAGTCAACAATGGTTTTGAAAAAGGGCAAGTTGACAATACATTATTTAGAAAAACACTAAAGAAAGACATTTTGATCATTCAAATTTATGTTGATGATATCATCTTTGGATCAACTAATGCCACTCTGTGCAAGAATTTTTCTAAGCTTATGCAGGATGAATTCAGATCCTAGAGAAATCCACTTCACAGCAGTGAAAAGGATTTTCAGGTATTTGAAAGCTACTTGTAACATTGGATTACTGTATCAGAAATCCAATGATTACAAGCTGACTGGATTCTGTGATGCTGGTGATAGAATTGAAAGAAAATCCACTAGTGGTAACTGTCAGTTCATTGGTGAGAATTTAATTTCATGGGCTAGTAAAAGGCAAACCACCATAGCTATGTCAACAGCAGAAGCTGAATACATATCAGCAGCTAAATGTTGTACACAACTACTTTGGATGAAATATCAATTGGAAGATTATCAAATAAGCAGTAACAATATTCCTTTATATTGTGATAATACTGCAGCTATTCACCTCTCTAAAAATCCTATTTTACATTCTAGAGCTAAGCATATTGAGATTAAACATCATTTTATCAGAGACTATGTTCAAAAAGGGGTAATTGATCTCAAGTTCATTGAAACTGAAAATCAATGGGCTGATATCTTTACAAAACCTTTAGCTATTGAACGTTTTGATTTTATCAAAAAGAATCTGAACATGATGGAAATCTCTGATTAACTTAGACTCTGATGAAAAATTTGAGTTTGTAAGAATCTAATAGTAATCAGAAGCTGAAGTCATCAGAACCTTCTGTATCAGAAGTTGTGATGAGGACATCTTCTGACAAACTATCAGAATCTGATTAGAAGGTAAATAGTTCTGGCGCGTAAGTTAAAATCTTTTATAAAAACCCTTTCGTTTCCCTCACTTACGTGTCAGTTATTCCAATAATCTTTTGATACACGTGTACGTCTTAGTGCAAGAGGATAAAGAAGTTGGTTAATGATGATTAGCATTTCTAATTCCCATTTGTGGTAAAATACTCTACTACCCCTACGTGTTTGTACTTGTTTTTGCGCGAAACTTTCTATTTAAACACACTAACTGTTCACATTCACACTTTTGCACTCTCACAACCTACACTTTCATCTTCTAAAACTCAGAGCAATTTCTTTCTCCCTCATTAGAAACCCTAACCCCCAAACTCCATCAATGGCTTCAATCATTCCAAGAGATTGTATAATCGACATTGCTAACTCCAAACCTACTAAGTTTGCTAAAGATCAACGTCCGTACAAGTATGATGACCTAAATCTTGCGATTGAAAATCCGGTTGATCTAGAAGGAATAAGAGTAAACGGGTTCTCTAATGTAGTCAATCTGTTCAAGAGACAAGGTTTGGAATACTACTTTGATTTACTGAATGGACCAACATATACTGAACTGGTGAAAGAATTCTGGATGAAAGCAACAATTATCAACAAAGACGTGTATATTCAGAGAATCAAAGATATGGTTGAAGAAAAGCCTGAACTTCAAGGTAAAACTCCAGAACAAATGGGTTTGAAACCTTTCACATCAACAGAGATTGAATCGTTTGTGGCTGGATTCAGAATCTCTATCAGATTATGTCATATTTGTGAGGCTCTGAAGATAGATCGTGGTGGTCTTGTCATCAGAAACTCTGATGAGGTTGGTCCTGATGTTGAGGAATTTATATTCAAACCTAAGGCTGACCCCAAGGACAAGTTTGAATGGACCAACAACTGCAAAGTCATCTACAAGATTTTGATTGACAGCATTTTGTCCAAGTTGGGAGGCACTGATCAAATTTCAAACCTTCAGAAGCTGTTTACCTTTCACGTTGGTAAAGGAAATTTTGTAGATATTGGTAAGCTTATCTTTGATCATCTTGCCAGTTCTATTCTCTCTTCCAAATCTATTGTGCGACATTCAAGGCTACTCAGTCATATGTTTGCACAGTGTGGTTTGTTGGATACAATCACACCGTTTCTCCCAGGATATGGTTCCTTCTTGCTAAGTTCTAAGTTTGTTAATATCACAACTCTAAGGTACATGAAACTGGTGAAAAACAATCAGATTGTTCATCCAACACACCCACTGCTGATCAGAGACTCTGAGAAAGACATTGCTGAATGTAGGCTTGTGCATGTCAGTGAAAGTGCTGCTAAGAGAGTTATAGAGGCACACGCTGATTTGTTGAAAAAGCTAGGTGCTGAGGTAGGAGATGGACAACCTACAAAATTGACCATCAGACAATCTAGGATTCTGAAGCAACCAACCAGAGTCCAACCTATCAAAAGGAAAGCTGTTAAGAGTCCTGCTGAGAAGAAGGTTGCTAAAACTCAGAAGACTACAGGTCCTAGAACATCAAAGAAACCTAAGGCTAGGAAGTTCAATAAGTTCAATAAGAAGCAAGAAGAACTGAAGGATGGGTATGAGTGTGGTATTGAAGAATCTGCGTTTGATGAGATGCATAAAAAGCTTCCTAAAAGGAATGATCCTCATAATCTGCTGGAACAACAGACTCTGTATGGAACAGAAAATGGTAAGTCTTCTAATTTTATTGGAGGCAGCAAAGCGTTTAGTGATTATTTCAGAAGACTTCAATTCCCTTCTGAAATCAAAGTTAAACATACTCTGAATAAGATTTTAAAAGGAGATTATTCTGAGAAAGACAACATTCTTTCTGAGAATCAACCAACTTCAGAGCAGTTTAACCCTATCCTAACTAACCCATCAGAATTTCATGCTAATACTATATGTAATGATGCAGCACAAGCTTCCACTAGTACTGCACCTCTCATTCATACTCTGGATGAAGATTCTGACCGTACACCCTCACCACCTCCTGAAAAATCCCCCACACACCATGATAACCAAATTCTCAAACCTACCCCAAACTCTGAGAATGTTGAACCAGAGTCAACCCAAGAAAAATCACCAACACCACAACAAGAAAATGAACCACACCCACAAACACCTCCACCAGAACATACTCAACCAGAAAATGAAAACCAAAAATCACCAGAACCTACAGTGACTGAAGTGGTTAACCCTGAAGCACATGCTGATGAGCAATCCCCACATCATGTGGATATGGACAACTCATGTACTTTACCCACACCACTCAAGAAACAATTCCAACAAATTGATGAGTCTCTGAATCAAGAAGGTATTCAGAAAACCCCTCCTCACCAAACCAATCATCTCAAGACCCTAATGCAGGATCTGTCTATGGACTGCATTTATGTTCCACCTCACTTACCTTCCAGAATTGTCAATGAACCCCTAGAGCAAACCTAGGATGATATCACTAATTTGCTGCAAGCTGTTGATAAGAACATCAGAAGACTGTCCAGTGTCATTCCTAACAGGTCTATTGAAACGGCACATATCAACAAAGAGTGTGACCTTATGGTACAGAATCTGGTGTACATGATCAGATCAGTGAGAGAAGCTTACACCAAGGATTTAAACTTCAGGAATGAGATGGCTAAAAAGGAAGAGGAAGAGAGGTTGTTAAGAGAGAAATTAGAAGCTGAGGAAAGGGAAAGGAAGAGGTTGGAAGATGAGCGTATTGAAAAGGAAAGGCAAGAAGCTCAAGCTAGAGAGGAAGCTAGACTAGCAGAAGAGGCTAGAAGAGTTGCTGAACAAGCAAGACTTGAGAACATTGCCAGAAATGCACCAGAATATGCTCAACATATCAGAGAAAATCAAGAGAATATTCAGAGAAGGATTGATGAGCATTCATCTATGCTGGCTGCAATTATGACCACTCTCCATAGCATCAATGCCAGATTACCACCTCAACCTTAAAACCTAGGATTCTATGCACTTTGTTTTTTTTATTTTCAAATATTATCTTTTGATGTGTTGCTGTGTAACTTTAATTAAATCCTTGCTTATTTAAGTACTCTGTTAATTGTGGTTAATCTCTTGTGTTTGGTTATAATTTATTTACTTTTTGCATCTATTTTATGCTTTCATAAATGTTTTTGAGACAAATATCAACACAAAGATTTCAAAGCTAAATAAAGAGTTTATTCAATTGAAAATTGTTGATTACATAAGTTCTTATCAAACTTTTCACTTAGATTCTACATCATAAATAGCTAGTTCTAAATCTAGCTTATTAGAATCAAAGAGAGATGGAAGAATTCACAACATTCTCTTTGCTTCCATTCGGGAGGTCAATGAGAAGTGATCTCATTGATTATGAAGAGGGGTATTCTTCCCTAGGAGGAACATATGTACTCAAGAATTCCTTCCAATCAGAATCCCATTCAGATTCTGACTCGGATAAGGACTCTTGTTGTTTGGTCTTGGATCTTGTTTGATAATTGGCTCTGACAGGAGCAGAAGTTGATGCCTTCATCTTCTGAGGTTTCTTCTTAGACTCTGAGTCTTGTTGAATCTTCGCTTTCTTCTTCTTCTTCTCCTGTGCTTTCTTACTTTTGATCACTCTTCTATCCTTATCCATTGTTTTTTTTTTCTTTACAATGAAATGGAAGTGTTGAGTGAAATGACAAAGTGATGGTCCTTATATAGTGGATTCAAATTAGACAAGTTCATGGTTTTACGACAAATCATTTAATTGGTGTAGTTGTAACCACCTTGACTGCATTGAAACTCTACTCTTGACCATTTTTTAAACATGTCATTTAATATTTTGTCAGTTTTATCTTTTTGCTTAATGACAAAAGGGGGAGTAAGAGTCGTAATTAATTTATGAAATGCTAAACTGAAACCAAATTCCATATTTTGATTTATTAAAATTATGTCTTCGTATGATATGATTTTGAGGAAAATATTAGTTGAAATTTGAACTTCTGATACATGGTACTGTTTACTGTGAAATTTGGTAAACAACGCTAGTTTGATTATTACAAGAGAGACCAACTAGTAAATCTCGGGACATAGTGCTTTTGTTTATATTTTCAAAGTAAATGACATTCATTATTGTTCTTATGTTCATAAAGTGTTGTTTTTACGTTTTATATAACTTGAAATGCAAGAAAGAATGTTTATTCAATTGAATAAACAGAAGGAAAGAATGAGTCGAAAGTAAAAGGCAATTGGAATAAGATTAGAAACTGTAAATTGCATTCAAATGTAAATGATTGCAGAATGAAAATGGTTCACATAACATACACTCTCCTTTGAGCACTCGTTTCTCGCTTTGACATGGGTACTTTGAGTTTTTCTGAGGATTTTGTATAATGATTGTGACCCTTTGCTCGATCACATAACTAAACTATTTATAGGCACTAATTCCTAACTGCTAATAACGCCTAAATAACTACAGAGAGGACGCGTGTCTTTGACACGTATTTTGAACTTGAATCCCTTCTTATCTTCTGAGTTAGCCGTTGTATCCATCGAAGTCGAAATAGTAATGCTTTCCCTTGAATATTTCGCTAAGTCCATAAATTACTCTTGCGCTACTGGATACTTCGACCCTACTGACGCTTCGACCAAATCGAAAGGATCCTGAAAGAAGAAGAATACGCATTTAAAATAAAATGTTCAATAATAGAACATTTATTGTATGTTCATGCATGATTGCTCATTAAATTCATTGGCTCTGAAAACCAAACATATTTAATGACTAAAATAACTATATAACTAAGCATAATTATTTTATTCATGTATTTATAACTATATGGGCTAACAAATTGCCCCCAAATACCTGTTTCGATTGAGTGGTCGAACGAGAAAGGAAAAGGCATTTTATACCCACGTGCCTGACACTGTTACCAATGACGGCGCTTATGTCATGTTCAGAAGTAACTGTCACCTTGATACCCACAATCCATCATTGTTCCTGGTTTTTAGCATAGTGGGTGACGTGGCACACGTAGAAGTTAAAGAGAAATTATTTGAATTTCTTTTTGATTTATTTTCGGGAGACAGACATGTTCCCCTATAAATAGTAACAAAGGAACAAAGGAACACTTTTTACCAACTTCCAAAATTCAGAGCTTCCCTTACGAACTTCACTGTTCATCTTCTTCCTTTCTGCAAAATCAAGCTCTGATTCTCAATTGATCGAAGGAAATTCAGAGTTGAAAGAGTGTGATGACAATATTGCCCACTACAAAGATCAAATCAAACTTTTAGATGAACAAATTGTCAGTTACAGGCGCAAGATCATTGAGGAAGAGACCAAAAGAACTCGAATTGAGAAAGAGGCCAAAGCTTCGACTCAGGAGCAAATTGATGCACATGGCAGAGAAGGGCTTCAAGCTTTTGGCTCAGCAGAAGTTGTTGGGGAGGAAATTAAATCCTTGGAGAGTTCGAACCTTGTGGTCGAGAAGGAGTTGGCTACTCTTAAGAAAATTTATGCTGATTGTACTAAGGGCTTATAGTCTCCTTAGTTTTTTTTTTTTTATTTATTTATTGTCCTTTCGAACAATTTCTGGATCTTGTAATCTTTGAACAAAGTCCATGTTTAATGGCAATTTACAATTACCATTTTGTTTCATATGTTTAAGTATTATTCTGCATTTATTTTTACTTCGAGTAAAGTAGGTTTATATTTTTTCAAATATTTTCCATTAATACCCAAAGTACGTTTTTCAGGAGTTAACTCCTCAATTTCATATGCGCCATTAGAATAAACTTGAACAATTTTGAATGGTCCTTCCCAATTTGGAGACCATTTGCCTAAAACTGTATCTTTTTTATCCATAGGCAAAATAACTTTCCAAACTAATTTTCCTATGTTAAAAGACTTAGACTTAACCTTTTTGTTATATGCTTTAGCAACTTTTTCTTTTTGTTTTGTTAAAACCTCAAAAGCATTAAGTCTTTCTTCATCTAGATCAACTAACTCATCAGACATCATCTGGTAATAATGATCTAAAGGTATTTCCATTTGTCTTTGTACCCTTGCTGATTGCAAATGTATTTCGACTGGTAATACTGCATCATGACCATAAGTTAGTCAAAATGGGGTAGTGTTAGTTGATTCCTTAGGAGAATTCCTGCAAGCCCATAACACTTGGTCTAAGGTTTTATGCCAATTTCTTGGCTTTTGGGCTATATGTTTCTTTATCAAATTAATAATAATTTTATTGGCTGCTTCGACCTGACCATTTGCTTGTGCATAATATGGTGTTGAAGTTAGCAGTCTTAAGCCAATTTTTTGGGCAAATTCCTGCATCTTTCGTCCAGTAAAAACTGAACCTTGATCAGTAGTGATTGTTTCAGGAATTCCAAACCTATAGATTATGTAATTTTGTATGAAATTAATTACTGCTTGTTGATCAACATTTGGCAAAGGCATGGCTTCTATCCATTTCGTGAAATAATCTATTCCAACTAAAATATAACGTTGATTTTTTGATGAAGCAGGTTTAATTTCACCAATCAGATCTAGAGCCCAACCCCTGAAGGGCCATGGTTTTACTATTGAGTGTAGTTCACTTGCCGGCACATGTTGAATTCCTGAATGCCTTTGGCATTCTTGGCATCCCTTAGCAAATTCTATACAATCCTTCAACATAGAGGGCCAATACAAACCTTGTCGAAACATGAGCCATTTCATTTTATGTTCTGCTTGATGAGAACCATAGGTACCACTATGGACATCAGAGATGGCTATATATGCTTCTGCTTCATTAAGGCATTTTAACAAAATTCCTTCAGATTAGTCAAAAAAAAAAAAACAAAACAAAATTCCTTCAGAAGTCTTTTTGAAAAGATCATTTTCAAAAATTATATAGCTTAAAGCCCTATACTTTACCTTTCGATCCACATTTCCTGTTGGGTTCTTAAGATAATCTACTATAGGCTTTCTCCAATCATTGTCTGACAAGTTGTCAATGGCAAAAATTTGAAAATTTTCTAGGGGATTTTTCATTTCACCATTTATTTGTGGTATAGTATCTGCCCCCACAAGTTTTGGCATTGACAATTGTTCAGATATTGGTTCCTGTAAAACCATTTTTTCTTTTATTTCGATCAATTGTGTCAACTTTTCTTTTGACATTTTATATCCTGAAGCAATTTGAGCTAAGTCATTTGCTTCTTGATTTTCTACTCGAGGTACATGTTCAATGTCTACATGATCGAAACAATCTAACAAAGAACTAGCTATAGAAAAGTATTTTGTTAAGTGCTCTTTTACACATTTATATTCTTGTGTTAATTGTTTCAATACTAATTCGGAATCACCTCTTATTTTAATGCTCTTTGCCCCCAAGTCTTTTAGTATTTCTAAACCTGTAATTAAGGCTTCATACTCAGCTTCATTATTGGAGCAAAGTCCATTTATTTTGTACATGAATTTAGTTGGAACTTGAGTAGGAGATATAATTAATATTCCAATTCCTGTCCCATATTTATGTTTGGACCCATCAAAATAAAGGGTCCATGGCTGAATATCCACATAATCCTGTGGCATTTCGACCAAATAATGATCTACTATAAAATCAGCCACAATTTGACCTTTAACAGCCTTCAAAGGTTTATAAGTCAATGAGTATTCAGTTAATGCTAATGCCCATTTTCCAATTCTACTATGTAATATAGGTTTAGTTAGCATATGTTTAATAACATCAAAATGGGAATAGATATACACATCAACAGGCTTTATATAATGCTTAAGTTTTGTACAAGAGAAATACAAACAAAGACAAATTTTTTCTATGGCAGTATATCTAGTTTCTGCATCATTTAAAACTCTACTAAGGTAATAAACTGCATTTTCTATGCCATTATCATCTTCTTGAGCCAACATGCTTCCGATTGTCTTATCAGACGTAGCAATATACAACTTCATAGCTTTATTCCTACTAGGAGGCATTAGAACTGGAGGCTTTATTAAGTATTCTTTGATGTCATCAAAAGCCTTTTGATGCTCTTCGTTCCATTTGAAAGGATCATCTTTCTTGAGTCGAAGTAGTGGTGAGAAAGCTTGAGCCTTTCCACTTAGATTTGAAATGAATCTTCTCAAGAAGTTGATTTTTCCCAGCAGAGATTGAAGTTGTTTTTTGGTCGAAGGAGGCTTTGTCTCTAAGATAGCCTTTGTCTTGTTTTGGTTTATTTCAATGCCTTTTTTATGCACCACAAAACCAAGGAAATCTCCTGCATGCACACAAAAAGCACATTTTAATGGATTCATTTTTAATCCATGTTTCCTCATTCTTTCAAAAGACTGCCTAAGATATAGCAAATGGCTATCTTCAGAAGAGGATTTAATGATGATATCATCAATGTAAACTTGCATGAATGTATCTATAAAATCATGAAACATGGAATTCATTGCCCTTTGATAAGTGGCACCAGCATTTTTTAAGCCAAAGGGCATAACAACCCACTCATAGGTGCCTAAAGCACCAGGGCATCTAAATGCTGTTTTAGATACATCCTCTTCAGCAATAAATATTTGGTTATAACCAGAATAACCATCTAACATGCTCAAGAACTCGAAGCCTGCTGCTGAGTCTACTAACATTTCTGCTACAGGCATGGCATACTCATCTTTAGGTGTAGCATTATTTAAGTCCCTAAAATCTATGCATACTCTAAGTGTACCATTTTTTTTAATAACAGGAACTATATTTGCTAACCATTCTACATACCTGGCAGCTCTGATGAATTTACTCTTCAACAGCCTTTCGATTTCTTCCTTGATCTTGGACATGATTTCTGGTGCAAACCTTCTTGGTAATTGTTTTACTGGTTTTTTACCTGCCTTGATTGGTAGTTTTAGTTCGACCATTTCTCTACTGAGTCCAGGCATTTCATTATAATCCCAAGCAAAACAATCACTAAATTCCTTGAGAAGTAGTATCAATTTTCCTTTCAAATCAGGACTAATATTAGCACTAATGTATGTTGGCCTTTTTACTGAGCCATTTCCAATGTCAATTTCCTCCAAAGGGTCTTGAGCTTGCATCTTAGGAGTTTCATTCAGTGGATCCTTTTCGAATCCCAAAGGTTCTTCATCATAGATGCAATCAAGCCTTTGTGCTTGTGGCATAAAAATGCCATCACTTTCGACCTTGGCTTCTGTAACCATACTTTGACGAACATCAGCTTCCAAAGCCGTATTTAACCTAGTCTCGGCCATATAAGCCGTAATCCTGGCCCAGGCATTGGACTCAGTCATAGTAATCTTCATACACATTCCACCCAGATGGTGGTGCAACTCCATCTTTTGAGGACGCAGCATCTATTTCATCTCTTTCCCATATGAAGCCCTGGGTTGGGTGGAGTTTGACAGAATGTATCACATTATCTGAAGGTGTGAAAGCATTCTCTCTATCATAACATGGCGCAATGTTCGCCAAATTCTTGTCAAAGGTTTGGTGGTTTATGGTATCAACCTCTAACATATAGAAACTCTGATCAGCTTCTATATTTTCTACGCAGCCATCCTCCCTCCAAAGTATCAACTTCTGGTGAAGGGTCGAAGGAACAGCTCCTACTCCATGAATCCACTCTCGCCCTAACAGCAAGTTGAAATTCCCCTTAGATTCAACCACTAGGAACAGAGTTGGTCTAACTATGCTGCCCACAGCAACATCCACTTGGATTGCCCCCCTTGAAGGTCCTGTTTTGCCTTCATAATTGGACAAAACAATGTTATCGGCTGACAAATCACAGTCATATTTGCCAATCTTGGGTAACATAGATAGAGGCATTAGATTCACAGCAGCTCCTCCATCTATTAGCACTTTGTTAACTCCAACTCCTTCAACTTTTGCTCTGATGAAGAGTGGTTTGAGATGATTTTTCATGCCTAAGTCTGGCCTTTCGAATGTAGCCTGTTGCTCTTCGATACAGCCATTGTTCATGACATAAAAGCATATTGGCTTAGGGTCAGCCATTTCTAACTGGTCGAAATCAGTTTCGAGCTCAGTTACTTCTGATTGAACAACATATTCTGATGGTAGTATGGAAACCACACATATTACATCAAAATCTGGCTCAGAGTCCAGCAGATCATCATCTTCCATTTTGTTTTCTTCTATAGGAGGAAGGATCCTTTCTTTTGCTGGCCTTCTAGCCAATTCTTTATACTGGCCTGTTTGAAGATTAGTTTCAGCCAATTTCTTCTGGCGTTGGAATCTATGCCATTGAGTTCTTGTCATTGGATGTTTACCTTTATAATTATTCTTGTAAGAGTATTTGTTAACATCCTCTGAGTAGCTTAGTTTGGTGCCACTGGAGCCACCAACTTCCATTGCACCTTTGTTGAATATTATGGTTCTTTGGTGCATCCAGCGTTCCACAGGGATCGAACCAGAAGGAAGGAAAGTGGGCCTTCGATCAGCTTGGACCCTATTATTTGATCGAGTTAGAATGTCCTTTCCTTTATCATGAGGCTGTTTTGGGTTTGCCCCCTGCCTATTTGCCACTGGTTGGAACTTCATAAGGCCTGCAGTAGCCTCCTTATCACAAACAGCACTGCAACGAGCACAAAGCATCACTCCTTTGTTCTCTAGCTTGCATCTGTTCAGAAAATCAATCAAATCCTCTTCAGCTCGAGGATATACTACCTTCATTTTTTCAAAGTATTCCTCCTCAAGGATTTTCTCCACTTGCACCTCTGTAACCTCAATGGCTTCGACCATCATGATAGCCTGAGGTTCAGCATAGAGGGTATCAGCATTCTGTGAAGACTCTGGATCTGCCTTTGTGGCTTTGGGTTTTTCACCAAATTTAAGTCTTCCTTCGTTCAAAGCTTTTTGAACCAAGTCCCTGAAAAGTACACATTGTGAGGTTCTATGTCCAAGAAAATTATGATATTTACAATAACCTCTTTTCTTTCTCATGTCTAATAGAGGTACTTTAACACCTTTTGGAACCACTATTTGGCTATCAGTAACCAACAGATCAAAAATCTCATCACATTTTGTTATATCAAAAGTGTAAGTCTTTGAAACATATTTATCATTTTTTGGTTCAACGGGGTTTTTCCCATTTGAAGGTTTTAAAAGTTTACAAGTGTAAGGGGGACCAGGTTTTAATTCTGCCAGGTCTACTTCCCCTTGCTCAACATCCTCATAAGAGATATCATATTCTTGGTCACTATCATGTGTTTCCACATAAGCAACTTTTTCCTTTTTATGATACTTCGAATTTCTAGCCTTCTCTGCTTTCAAGCGTTCGACCTGACGAACCCTATCAGCCAATTGGGCCATATCTCTTAGATGCTGAGTATCTAACTTCTTTCTGATCGAATAGTCTAAGCCACCAGCAGCCATTTCGACCAATTCATGTTCAGGCACCTGAGTGAAACACCTAGCCTTAAGTAAGCGGAATCTATTCAAATAATCATCCACAGACTCAGGAGTAAGCGGAATCTTATTTTAGATTGTCCCATGTAAAATTCTTCATGGAAAACCCTCTCCAATTGATTCCAATTGAAAATTGAATGTGGAGGGAGAGTAGTAAACCATGTAAAAGCATTTTTTGTTAGAGAATTTGGAAAATACTTCATTCTCAAATTCTCATTATTTGCCAAATCCCCTGCCTCAGTTAAGTATCTTGCTATGTGTTCAACAGTGGATTCACTAGTATCACCAGCGAATTTAGTAAACTTTGGGATCTTCCAACCTCTTGGTAATTCTGCTTGAAGCACATATTCTGACAAGGCAGAGACAAAATGAGGCCTATGCATGCCTACGTTTAAACCATTTTGTGCCAGGATGGTTTCGACCAAATTGGCTATGTTATTTTGCCCAGCAAAGTTATTGTTCTGGACATTTCTCACTACATCATCAGCATTTTGGTTCCTATTTACCAACACAATTCCAGGATTTTGCTCGACCTGGGGCAAAGCTTGTTGCTGTGCCTGAATTTGCACTTGTGGTTCGACCACTAGCACTGGCTGTTGGATTTGGTTTAAAGGGTTTCCAACATTATTTGGTGCAGGCATAATGGCATTATTTGGTGCTTGTGCAATTTGCAAGGGCACCACATTTTGAATTTGGGGAACTTGTTGATTAGGGAATTGAGGAGCCCCAAAGAAATCAGCAATTCTTCCCATTTGATTAGCCAACAATTGGTAACTTTGGTTTGTATTTTGAATTAATGGGTTAAATACTGTACCAATTTGTTGTGTTAGCATATTGACCATATCATGATTACTTTCATCCATTTGTTGCCTTAAAGCATTCAAGGCATTGTTGGTTAGAGAGGGGTTAATGTTTCGAGTAGCAGAACCAGAAACTATCTGATTATTAGGGACAAATACGCCTGGTGCTGACTCTGTAAATAATGATGCACTTGTTTGCAAACCCTGCATCATACTGGTAGGCATACCATATGGGTAGTTCCTACTTGTGCCCTGACCCACTTATTGGGAAAAGGGTAATGAGAAAGTAGAGGAACTAGCGCCACCCCCATTAACATTTGACCTATTTGGAGAGAAATTTCTCTCCATAGCGTGGGAAAGAGTCAAGATAGGTTCTGTAGTGGTCGAAGGTACCACTGTAGACGTTGGCATTGTCATTGTGGCACTTACCACAGAAGATGTTGGGGCAGAAACTGTTGCCCCACTAGCGTTGGGCACAATCTCACTGATTACAGGAGAGATTATGGCCTCAGAAACGCTCGAAGCGGTTGATGCATTCGAACCGTTATTATTATTGTTTCCGTTTGGATTTTCCATATTTTGTCTTGGGTTACTTCTGGGTGGTGGTCTAACCATTTCAGGGAGTAATTTCCCGTTCCTCAAAAGCATACACTACACACAAAACTTTTGGAAACAATTCACAAAATGCAGAACAAATTAACTACACAAACTTTGAAGAAATTTAAACACAAAGCACACAGTCCCACTGGGCGTGCCAATTTATTTACTGTGAAATTTGGTAAACAACGCTAGTTTGATTATTACAAGAGAGACCAACTAGTAAATCTCGGGACATAGTGCTTTTGTTTATATTTTCAAAGTAAATGACATTCATTATTGTTCTTATGTTCATAAAGTGTTGTTTTTACGTTTTATATAACTTGAAATGCAAGAAAGAATGTTTATTCAATTGAATAAACAGAAGGAAAGAATGAGTCGAAAGTAAAAGGCAATTTTCTTTCATGGGTATCAGACTTAGGGGGAGAGCTTGCAAACCTAGCCTCTGAGAGTCTAGTGTATTAGTTTAGTTCAAAATTCAAATAATTATTTTTAAACTGATTTAATTGATCATTGCTGAACTTAGGGGGAGCTTTCAAAACTCATCAACCTAAGAGATGCTTGATAAATTTTATCAACAACCATTGTAAATTAATACTTGGTTTGTCATCAATCAAAAATGGGGAGATTGTTGGAACAAAATAGGTTCTGACATGATCCAATTAAGTTTTGATGATAACAAAGGTATTAATATACAATAGGGTATACTAATTATTTAATCCAAGTGTGCAGATATACAAGTTAATGCTTTAAATTTTCTAGAAGCACATTGGAAGCTCTGATATGTCAAAGAAAATTCTGACCAGATTTTCAAGGCATCAGAAGATGCAAGTTATATTCGTCAGAAGCTAGTATCAGACTCTGATAAGAGCAGTGAGAGCCGTTTTGTCAGAAGAACATTCTCTGCAACAATGATTGGAAATCATCATCATCCTCTGACATTCCAAAAGCTGATGGAATCAATCTTATCCACAAGATAGTGACGTTAGTACTGTTGTACGAACTCATTACCTGATTTGGCTAAAACGTTATCCCCAAGATTGATCGTATACAAGGTTACCTGATTTGGTTAAGAATTGTACTATTTACAGCTGGCGCAATCTCACCGCATCAAATTCAAATCAAACACGCTCCACCTTCGTCTATAAAATTAAGCAAGTTTGAAGTTCTAGGACACGACACTTGAACAATTTGAAAGAGCTGTTATTCTGTTAAAATCATCCTAGAGCACTAAGAACTTCAAATACAACTTGAACTCATACTCAAATCCAAGACTCCAGCTTCAGCTTCTGTTAATTCATTAGTTGAACCATAGAATTTTTGTATTAAGATTCTAAGTTAAGTCTTGTATCAAAAGTTGTATTTATTTGTAACTAAACATTGATCTTCATATCAATTGTTCAGACTCTGTTTTATTATATTTGTATTTGGAAGTCTCTTGCCTGCGTGCTTGAGCATTAGGAAGTCTCTTGTTTGTATACTTGAGCATTGGAAGTCTCTTGCAAGGTTGCTTGAGCATTTGTAATCTTTGGTGATTATAGTGAACTCTCTTGGTAGTACAAGAGGACTGGACGTACTCTCGGTTTGTGAGGGGAACCAGTATAAAATCTCTGTCTCTACCTTTCTCTCTTTCTCTCTATCTTCAAAGTTCTGATCAATTGTGTTTTGTTTTTCTAAACCGCTGCAAACTCTGATAAGTTTTCCATAACTTAGAAGAATTTTTAAACTACCCAAAAACACAATTCAACCCCCCCTTCTTGTGTTTTTCACACCTTCACCCTAGAGGCCAATGGATTTAGTACTTGTATCGAATTAATTATTAATAATATATTGTTTCTTTTATTAATAATCAAAGGCATTTTCTTTATTATGTTTGTAACGTTCAAAATAATGAAGTCCCTAGTATAGAAAGACTGTTTAATATTAAGTATGACTTAATCATGAGATTACATTAAACATAAAGACGCTATTCTTAAAGTATCCATAGTCAAGCTTTAAGGTGAAAAGGGATAGCCTTAAAGCATAAAGACTATTATGAAGATAGGCTGATGATCGCATCTCATGGATCATGGGATAAGGAGTTATCAAGTCTTGACATAGGTATAAGAAATATTAGGAGTAATATTTATACCGGATTGACCCGCTATGAGAGTACTACATGCAAAGTTATGCAAAGTGTCATAACCATAAAGGCAGTTGATGGGTACTTCACAAAGCATGCTGAGGGACAGTAGTGACTTAGATGGAATTTGCCAATCCTGCATAACAGGATAAATGTCATGGGCCCAATATTGAACTGGACAAAGATGACACCAAGTATGCTTTGTGTTCAATATAGACATTAAGGGCAAAGGGGTAATTGTACACGCATATATTATCACTAAAGGTTATGTTTTGATCACATGTTAATTTCTCATAACTTGGGTAGCAATGATGTGTTGCTAGATACCGCTCATTGTTTATTATATTAAATAAAGGATTTAATATAATTGCCAACGTTATGGAAACCTACAAGGGTCACACACATAAGGACAGTCTAATATTGAGATAAAAAGCGAACACCGTAAGGTACGGTGTATGTGCAATGTGATAAGGGTATCACGGTAATTTAAACGAGCAAGAACACCAAAGGTTATGGTGGGAGGGTGCGCACATGAGTAATATTACTCATGGGGGCGCGCGCCCTAGTTAATTGTTTCTTGTTGGGCTTTGCCCAATAAGAGATATCTTGGTGCCCAAGACAAGAGTTGTCTTAATGCACAAGACAAGAAATATCTATAAATAGATATACCTCTTGTTATAGCTCTGTTAGTTGTTGGTTAGTTGTTGTTGAACACACTAAAAAGCACAAGAATTATTTTAGAGTTAAAATAATTCTCTCTCTCTCTCTCAATATTCTTGCATAGCCTTCAAACATAAAGGGCTAGCACTCTATTGAAGGTGACTGTTCGTGTGGACTAGTTAGAGCCGTCGGTGACTTTCATCAACGCTCGTGATCATCATCATTATTCGTAAGGATCCAAACTAAGGAAAATTTTTATATTCCGCTGCTTAAAATAACGCTATTTTCCTTCACAAAGGCGTCCTTATAGTTTTTATAGTTAGAGCTACACAGGCTAAACAAACCTCTATTGGGCTGAGCACTCAAAGAGACAGCAGAATTGGTAAACAAACTTTTTATGTGATAAAAAGAAAAGAAGACGACCACAAAAGGCTCAGAAATGTCAAGACCAAAGCAATCTAGTTCAAAGGCTTTAATAAAAGACCAACTGTTGTGGCTAAGTTGAGTGGGAGCAACATTAAGGACCCTAAGCATTGACTTTTGGAACTCGGTGAAAGGAAAATATAGATGAAAATCTTCTATAAACCTAGTGTACATGTAGAAGGAAGCGGGCTCAGAACTAGGCACACCGGTCACATACTCGCCCTCCTCCACCGGCTCTAGTATGACATCACTTTCATTAAAAGTCCCAGAAATATCATACAACTCTCTGAACTTCGCCATGTTGGAACAAAAGATGTTCTGATATGACTCAATTAAGTTTTGATGATAACAAAAGTATTAATATACAATAGGGCATACTGATTATTTAATCTAAGTGTGCAGATATATAAGCTAAAATTTTATATCCACTATGAGTACATTTGAAGCTCTGAAATAGGAAGCAATTTCTGACCAGAACATGCTCATCAGAAGATGCAAAGTCAAGTCGCGTCAGAAGCTACATGTCAGAAGCTACGCTATCAGAAGCTGTGTTTGAAAACCTCATGTTCTGATACGTGCCGTGAGAGCCGTCTTGTCAGAAGAACATTGTCTGCTACAATGATTGAATTTCATCATCTTCTGACAACCCAAAAGCTGGAAAATCAACCTTATCCTCAGCATAATGACGTTGGTACTATTGTACGAACTTATTACCAGATTTGGAAGAATCTTTATCACCAAGATTGATCGTACACAAAGGTTACTTGATATGGTTAAGGATTGTACTATTTCCAGCTGGCGCAATCTCACAGCATCGAATTCAAATTCAAGACGCTCCAACCTCTACTATAAATAGGAGCTGAATTGAAGTTTTTGTGTACAAGACATTTGAACAATTTTGAAAGAGCTGTTACTCTGCAAAAATCATCTTATGCACAAAAACAACTTGAATACAACTTGAACTCATTTGAATATCCAAGACTCAAAGCTTCAACTTCTGAATCATACAATTGTTGAACCTTAGATTTATTTTATTAGGATTATAAGTTAAAGTCTTGTCATTGAGTTGTATATATTTTTATTGCATTGAACATTGATTTGTATATCAGTGTTCATATACGCTGTTTCACTTGTAAGTTGTTTTGAAGTCTCTTGCGTGTGTGCTTGAGCAAAGGAAGTCTCTTGTAAGTTTACTTGAGCATTAGAAGTCTCTTGCCTGTGTGCTTGAGCATTGTAATCTTTGGTGATTATTAGTGAACTCCCTTGGAAGTGCAAGGGGACTGGACGTACTCTCGATTTGTGAAAGGAACCAGTATAAAATCTCTGTCTCTCTCTTTCTCTCACTCTCTTACTCTTTCATACTCCTAGTTGTTTGTGTTTTTGTTTTACTACCGCTGCAAAATCTGATAAGTGTTATAACTTTGAAGAAAATTTCAAACTACCCAAAACACAATTCAACCCCCTTTTCTTGTGTTTTTCACACCTTCAATTGGCATCAAGTGCCCGGTTCTGTTTTTATCACTTAATAGTGAGACAGTTTCTTGTTGAAAAACACAATGACTGAAGCTGCAGCTGCAAGTATGAAAGCAGTTCCACATGACTATGATGTTGAAGATAAGTCCAACAACAAAGCACCAAAGTTCAATGGAGATGGTTCTACATTTTCCTGGTGGAAAGATAGAATCTACAGTCATCTCATTAGTATAGATGATGAGCTTTGGAACTTGGTTGAAGAAGGGGTAACTTTTCAAGGTCTTGATGAAAGAGGTAAGTTATCTGTTGAAGAAAGAAAGAAGTTCACTCCTATGACAAGAAGGCTTACAAGAAACATCACAAAGTCAAGGATCTTCTCATTGGTTGTATATCTCATGATGAATATCTCAAGATCACTGACAAATCTAATGCCAAGAGTATATATGACTCCTTATGTTCCACATATGAAGGGAACAAACAGGTTCAGGAAGCAAAAGCTACTCTTTTGATCCAACAGTATGAACTCTTTAGAATGAAGGATGATGAGAATATTGAATCTATGTATTCTAGATTCAAAATTCTAGTGGCTGGTCTCCAAGTTTTGAAGAGAAGTTATACAACTTCTGATCATGTAAGGAAGATTCTGAGAAGCTTACCTTCAAGGTGGTGGCCTAAGGTAACAGCTATTCAGGAAGCTAAAGATTTGGACACACTTGGCTTGGATGAATTGATAAGTTCTCTCATGAGTCATGAGATTGAATTATCTTCTGATGAGCCTTAGAAGAAACTAAAATCTAAGGCTTTACCATCTATTTCAGTTTCGTCTAAGGCTCTGAAAGCCAAAGTTGTAGAACCTGAAGCAGAGGAATCTACCATAGATGACCAAGAAGATGGATCAGATGATGACGTCTTTGCACTCTTGTCCAAGAAGTTCCAAAAGTGGACAACAAGGAAGGGCAAAAGCTACTCAAGCAAAGGATTTGGATCAAGGAACAACGTTAGCAAAGAGAAGAAGGATGACACAAAAAATTGTTTCAATTGTCACAAGCTTGGACACTTCATGGCTGATTGTCCTGAACTCAACTCCAAGGGTAAAGGAAGAAAGAGCACAATCAAGAATAAAGCTAAGAAGAGTCTGATGGCTACATGAGAAGACATAAATGAATTATCTGAGGACGAAGATTCTGAGGAAGCAAATCTGGCACTCATGGCCACTGGCGAAACAGATAATGAAAGTGATTCAGAGTCTGACACAGAAGATATTGAAGAGGTAATATCTAAAATGTCTAGTACTCAAGTCACCAAGGCTTTGAAAGATGTTATGATGAAGTACATGGAAAAGTCAAATGAGCTAGATCTTTGTAAACAAAAATTGAAACCGCTCAATCAAAATCTCAACCAGACTCAAGCAAACTATCAAAAATCTCTTAAAACAATTAAAGTGCTTGAAACTGGTTGCAGAACATGTCACAAACCCTATGGTGAGTATGAAATTGCACTTCAAGAGTTTGTCCATCATAACATTGACAAGGTTAAGATGTCTTCTATGATTCATGGTGGGAGCAATTATTATAGAAGGACTTGGTTCCCTTACATCTTCTGATAAAGGGAAAACAAGTCAGTCGGTCTGCTTAAGCAAACCACCTTCAGAATCTTACTCTAACCTGAAGGAAAATAGTAATAGAAAAGCAGCGGAATTTTAAAATTTTCCTTTTGTGATCCTTACGAATGGTCATGAATTGTGTTTAGAGTTTTACCTTTTGATTCGTAAACTCCCTTTAAATCACGAACGACTATCGAACACTTTGAATCACGAACAAGGTCACGAACAAGAACCTCGAATTTGATCACAAGCGTTAAAGGTATAACGCCTCTAGCCAGTCCACACGAACAATAACCTTCAATGGAGTGCTAGCTCCAATGGTTTGAAGGGTTAGGAGAAAGGAGGCACAAAATAAGGATTAGGGTTTTTCACAAAAACTCTAGAAAAGTGATTAGGGTTTCTCAAGAGAGGAGAGAGAACAAAGGCTCATGAGAATGAGTAACAAAAGTGTGTAACTATTTCTCCTTACCACAAGGGTTCTATTTATAGAACCACTTGCCATGGCAAAATTACACTAAAGCCCTTTTAACTAAATGAGCTATAGTGGGCGCCATTCTCATGTAAATATGTCTAGTACATATTTGCACCCCCTTCTTGCTACATCATACCATATGATGTAATTCTCATTTTAATTACCATAATACCCTTATCATATTTCCTTATTTCTCCAAGGTGCACCGTACCTTACGGTGTTCCAATCTCACTAGATTGTTCTTATGTGTGTGACCCTGTAGGTTTCCGTAACGTTGACAATTATAATAAATCACTATTTATTATAATAAACAGTGAGCGGTACCTAGAAACACATCACTGCTACTCAAGTTACGAGAAATTAACATGTGATCTAAACATAACCTCTTGTGATAATATCAGTGTGTATAATTACCCCTTTGCCCTTATGTCTATATTGAACACAAGGCATACACAGTGTCATCCTTGTCCAGTTCAATATTGGGCCCGTGACATTTATCCTGTTATGCAGGAATGGCAAATTCCATCTAGGTCACTACTGTCCCTCAACATGCTTCGTAAAGTACCCATCAACTGCCTTTATAATTATTCTGTTACGGATAACGTTAGATCAGCAACAAAGT
Source organism: Trifolium repens (assembly GCA_030408175.1). Classification (NCBI taxonomy): domain Eukaryota; kingdom Viridiplantae; phylum Streptophyta; class Magnoliopsida; order Fabales; family Fabaceae; genus Trifolium; species Trifolium repens. The sequence continues at coordinate 44,306,835 of CP125850.1, read as the reverse complement.
ACTTCACTCCCCATCTAGGGTACAAAGTGGTTTCAGGTCTAAGGGTGGTCTACACCATTATCACCATGAGAGTAACTTATGACACTTTGCATAACTTTGCATGTAGTACTCTCATAGCGGGTCAATCCAGTATAAATATTACTCATAATATTTATACCTACGTCAAGACTTGATAACTCCTTATCCCATGATCCATGAGATGTGATCATCAGTCTATCTTCATAATAGTCTTTATGCATTTAAGGTTATCCCCTTTACCTTAAAGCTCGACTACGGATACTTTAAGAATAGTGTCCTTATGTTTAATATTATCTCATGATTAAGTCACACTTAATTATTAAACGGACTTTCTATTTTAGGGACTTCATTATTTTGCAGCCTTACAAACATAATAAAGAAATGCCATATTTATATTCAAACTCCTAAAGCAAATATTATGAAAATAGATTGGCTCTTAGGGCTTACTCCAACATAACCTTCCTAAGCGTAATTCAGAACCTCTGACTATGTCTGATACTCTTGTGAGCTTGGAACCACAAGATAAGGTATCATAAGATAACTCATCTTCTGAACCTAAGTCTTCTAAAACCCAGGTTCCCCTCACTTCAGTATCCATGTCTACTGAAGTTAAAGCTATCAGAGTACCAAAGCATGTTGATAAGCGAGGCACCAGTACTTCTAAAGCAAACTTAGTAACTGGTTCTCTGACACACTCAAAAGGAAAGTCTCAGAGACAACATAAGCCTAAATCATTTTCTAAAGGCTCAGTTGACTCTAGATCTTCTGAATACTCTAAGAAGAAGAATAAGATTCATAAAACTAACCAACATGGACCCATCATAATATGGGTACCAAAATCTGAAATAGTGTATGCTGCAGGTATGCACCCAAAGAAGAAAAGAAAGCTCATGGTATCTAGACAGTGGCTGCTCACGTCACATGACAAGAGACAAGCTCTTGTTCCACACCCTGAATTGGCAAGAGGGAGGAACAGTAGGGTTTGGTGGCAACCAGAAGGGAAAGATCATTGGTATAGGTACAGTTGGTAATTCTTCTTTGTTAATTTCTAATGTTTGGTTAGTAGATGGACTACATCATAACTAACTTAGCATAAGTCAATTATGTGATAGTAATTATGATGTCATGTTTAATAAGGATTCATGTACTGTAATAAGAAACTCTGACCAATCCATAGTTTTTAAAGGTAATAGAAAAGGCAATGTTTATAAAGTCAAATTTTTGTGATTTAAAGGAACAACAAGTGCTTTGTCATTTGACACTGAGTGATGAAAAATGGATCTGGCACAAAAGATTGGGTCATGCTAACTAGAGATTAATCTCCAAGCTTAGCAAGGACAATCTTGTCAGAGGTCTTCCAAAAATTAAATATCACTCAAACTCACTTTGTGGTTCTTGTCAAAAAGGAAAGATTGTCAAAAGTTCTTTTAAGAACAAAAACATTGTCTCTACTTCTAGACCTTGTTGGAACAAAGTGGGTCTGACATGAACCTCTAATATTTGAAGTGGTTTTGATGATAACAAAGTATTATAATTGCAATTGGAATTACTAATTATTATTCTAGTGTGCAGAATTACAAGTTAAAAATTAGTTCAGAAGCACTATGAATAATAGCAGAGAAGCCAGTTAAACAAGCTCTGAAAGCATATCACTGTTCATCATAAGCTTAAATTTTGCGTGCTGAAGAAAGTGACTCTGGGGATAAAAGCAAGGCTCTGAAGGACTCAGAAGCTGAAGACCTCAAGAAGCTATGACAACAGCACCTGAAGCAAAAAGAATTTACGTCACTCAAGAACTGACAGAATCAGAATCAATGATTGAAGAACAATATACTTCAAGGCTCTGTCACATCCACAGGAAGGAATATTCGTTGGTACAACGTTAACCTTATCCATAAGTGGAGCGCATTTGAGGATCGTACTATTGTACTATTATTACTCAAAATGGATGAGTGATAATTCAAATAGCAAGGTAGTGGAATTGAAGATATTTGCAAAAGAAGGCAACTACAGCTATCACAATTGTACGAGTAAATTCCAGCTGGCACCTTATCTCTCTGCAACGGTCATCATCTTCCTTCAAGTATAAATAGAAGACTCAAATGGAAGAAATGACTACTGTTATATTACTGCGTTTAAGGCTCTGAAGCATTCTGACATCATTTGTTTAATCTGTCATTCAAAGTCTTAACATTCATTCTGTGTTGTATTTTGTAAACACCTCTGATAGTATATCAAGTGTCCATTAACATTCATTCTTAGATTTTAAGTTTGTTTGTGAAGTCTCTTGTTTAGTGAAGCTTGAGCAACTGAGAAGTCTCTTGCAAGAGTGCTTGAGCAAGTTGTAATCTTGAATAGATTAGAGTGGAAATCTCTTGTTAGTAACAAGGGGACTGGACGTACTCTCAAGTTGTGAGGGGAACCAGGATAAATCTTTGTGTCTTTCTCTCTTTCTCAGCACCCTTTACCTTATTTGTGTTATTATCCGCTGCAAACTAGTTTTAAGTTAGAAAAAGTTTTAAATTTCTAAAACACAATTCAACCCCCCCTTCTTGTGTTTTTCCACCTTCAATTGGTATCAGGAGCTGGGTTGTTGCCTAACTCACCTAATAGTGAAACAGTAAAGATCCAGGAGGAAAAACATGTCTGCTGAGAAGAGCAAGAACAACAATGAAGTTGGTTTTGACTATGATTCAAATTCAAGAGATAGAAGATCTTCTGATAAAGTTCCTTTCTTCAATGGAACTGAAACTGGCTACCCCTTCTGGAAAACCAAGATGTACAGTCACATCATGGGTATTGACTGTGATTTATGGGACTTGGTAGAAGATGGAGTTAGCTTTGAAAATATGGACTTAGAAGGAGTAGTCAGCTCTCTAAACAGGAAGTCTTTTACACCTACTCAAAAGCTAGAGTACAAGAAGCATCATAGTGTAAAAGGAATGATGACCAACGCCATCTCTCATGATGAGTACCTTAAAATTGGAGATAAAAGAACCGCAAAGTCTATTTGGGATTCTTTGAAATCCAAGTGTGAGGGCAACAAACAAGTTAAGGAAGCAAAGGCTAACTTGTTGGTGCATCAGTATGAATTGTTCAAGATGAAGGATGGAGAGGATATAGAAATGATGTTTTCAAGGTTTCAAATCCTAGTATCTGGACTTCAAGTATTGGACAAAAGTTATACTGAAGCTGATCATGTAAGAAAGGTACTCAGAAGCTTGCCACCAAAATGGAGACCAAAGGTGACTGCTTTTCAAGAGTCTAAGGACTTGGATACTGTATCCCTAGAAAGCCTAGTTAGTTCTCTCAAAAGTCATGAAATGGAGTTAATGACTGATGAGTCAACTAAGAAGATAAAAGGGATTGCCTTAAGCTCCAAGAGCTCGTCAAAGGCTCTGAAAGCTAAGGTAATAGAATCTGAGGATGAAGCTTCTGAAGAGAGTCAAGAAATTGGGTCTGATGAAGAGGAAGAAATGGTGCTGATGGCTGCCAAGGTTTCACAATGGGCAAAAAGAAGCAAGAAGTATGCTGGCAAGTTTGGAGGATCTTCCAAAAGAACTAGTGCTTCTAAAGACAAGAAGGAAGATCAAAGCAAGTGCTTCAAATGCAATAAGCCTGGCCATTTCATTGCTGATTGTCCAGAGAACAAAAGTGGACCATCAAAGCAAAGCTCTAGCAAGGAAAGGTACAAGAGTAAGGTCAAGAGAAGCTTTCTGGCAACATGGGAAGATCTTGACAAAGACTCAGATTCTGATGAGGAAGCAAACCTAGCACTGATGGCAACCACCTCTAACAGAGAAGACTCTGAAGCTGGTTCAGACTCTGAAGATGAGGAAGAGGTAATATCTAAACTCTCTAGAACTGAATTAATAGATTCTCTTAAGGATGCCCTAAAAATTCTCACTAAAAAGGCAGGCGAGTGTAAGATCTTAAAAAAATCTTACAATAACCTAACTGAGAAAATGAACATAGTAGTTGAAGAAAATGAGTCTCTAAAAAGTAGAAACTCATTTATGGAAACTCACTATGTTTATGATGATAAGGTTCCTCCAGAGCATGAATTTGCACTGCAGGAGTTTCTTATCAATGGGATGAAGAGAAGCAAGATAGCCTCTTTAATATATCATGTTAGTAGGAACAGAGGTGAGGGTCTTGGATTTTCGCATTTTAAAGATAATCCATTACTCTGATATATTCTAAAGCAAAGTCTAAGAGTTATACAAAGCCAAAAAGTTTTCAAAAAGGCTTGAATAATTCTAAAGCTTCTGAAAGGCCTAATAAACAAAAACAACCAAAGGCATTAAGGACTAACTCAAGAGAACCCATAAAAATATGGGTACCTATATCTGAGATTGTGTTTGTAGAAGATTTGCGCTCAAAGAAGGCTAGAGCACCATTCTTGGTTCCTGGACAGTGGCTGCTCACGACACATGACAGGAGACAAGCATATGTTCCAAACCCTAACTCTGAAAGAGGGAGGAACTGTGGGATTTGGAGGATTCCAAAAAGGGAAGATCACTGGTACTGGTACAGTTGGTAACTCTTCTCTCTCTATTAAAGATGTTTGGTTAGTTGATGGCCTAAAACATAATCTACTTAGCATTAGTCAATTTTGTGATAGTGGATATGTTGTTAAGTTCAATAAGGATGCATGTACTGTAATCGATGAGTCTGATGAGTCCATAGTGTTCAGAGGCCTAAGGAAAGACAATGTTTATAAAATCAATCTGTCAGAACTCACAGAGCAGAAGATAGTATGTCTTCTATCTGTTAATGATGAGAAATGGGTTTGGCACCAATGCTTAGGACTTGCTAACTGGAGATTAATCTCTAAGATCAGCAAACTAAGCTTGGTTAAAGGTCTACCCAATCTCAACTATCATTCAGATGCTCTGTGTGGTCCTTGTCAGATTGGTAAGATTTCAAAAACATCTTTTAAAACTAAAAACATTGTCTCTACCTCAAGACCTCTTGAACTGCTTCACATTGATTTGTTTGGCCCGGTAAGTACTGCCTCAATCAATGGTAAGAAATATAGACTGGTCATTGTTGATGATTACAGTAGATGGACTTGGGTGAAATTTCTAAGAGTGAAAGATGATGCATATGAGGTGTTTACCATCTTCTGCACTCAACTGTAAAGTGAGAAAAGTCTCAAGATCTTAAAGATCGGAAGTGATCATGGGGGTGAGTTTGAAAACGAACCCTTTGCAACTTATTGTGAAGACCATGGAATTGTCCATGAGTTCTCAGCTCCTAGAACACCACAGCAAAATGGTGTTGTAGAGAGAAAGAACAGGTCTTTACAAGAGATGGCAAGAACCATGATGCATGAGACAAAACTTGCTAAGCACTTCTGGGCAGAAGCTGTAAACACAGCTTGTTACATTCAAAATAGGATCTATATCAGACCTATATTGAATAAAACAACATATGAACTCTTCAAAGGAAGAAAACCCAACATCTCTTATTTTCACCAGTTTGGATGTACCTGTTACATTCTAAACAACAAGGCCTACAAAAGAAAATTTGATGCCAAAGCTTGTAAGGGAATCTTTATAGGTTACTCTGAACGCTCAAAGGCATACAGAGTGTATAATTCTGAAACTAATATAGTGGAAGAATCTATACATGTCAGATTTGATGACAAAGAGCCTGACAGTAAAATGTCAGAGCAAGACAATAGTTATGCAGGTATTCCATATCAATATAACAATTCAGAACCCGAGAAAGCATCAGAAGCAAATGAGACTTCAGAAGCTGAAGTGAAAGAAGCCTCTGAAGAAGCATCTCCATTAGAAGCATCTGAAGATCATAATAATGTCTCAGAAGATGATACCCAAACAAGTACTGAAACTAATGAAGCTCCAAAGAGAACATTCAAATATAAATCATCACATCCAGAAGACCTCATCATTGGTAATAAAGAAAGTCCAAGAAGAACAAGATCTGATTATCATCAACATGATTCACTTCTAGGACTCATATCTATGATAGAACCAAAGACTATTGATGAAGCTCTCTCTGATGATGGATGGATCATTGCAATGCAAGACGAGCTGAACCAGTTCCAAAGAAATGATATGTGGGATCTGGTACCAAGACCAGCACACAAAAACATTATTGGAACCAAGTGGGTATTTAGGAACAAGCTAAATGAACAAGGTGAAGTGGTAAGAAACAAGGCTAGACTTGTGGCACAAGGCTACAGTCAGCAAGAGGGCATTGACTTCACTGAAACATTTGCTCCAGTGGCAAGACTGGAAGCAATCAGGTTATTGTTATCATATGTGTTACACCCCGAATTTTCAAAGACCAAAAAGGGCAATTAATTATTTTTTTTATACACATCAGAGTTACGCATAAAAGATTTTAAATGAGCCGGCATTCAAATATACAAAAGAACTCATTACCATAAGGTGCTTCGACAAGCAAAGTGTATTCCTGAATAATTACAATCCAAGTCAAAGTATTCAAAGTACTCCAAGCACTACAACCCAAAACAAACCAAGCTAGAAACCTATGCCTAAACAAAAGGCACGATGTACAACCACACCGGCGCAGAGTCTAATTCTAAACTATAGCTCCAACACGAGCTCACTGAGGCCCTGAGCAGCCGCCGCCCTCGCGACCTACAGCATCATCTGGGGTGGGAGGAGCCCGCAAATGAATATTGAAAGGGTCACCACAAAATAAAAGTATATATATATATAACCGGTGCGAAAGATGTACACATAACAAATTTCCACATACATGAGAAAAACTCTTTAACACAAAAGCAATTCCCACCAACGGGCTTATATAAACCAATGCACACATAGCCTATCAATGCAGACTCTACATGATCGTGACACCAATCAGTGGCTGCCACATGCATGAATTCCGGAATTTAACCTCTCCACAAAGAGTCGTAGGTCCAACCCCTACTATACCCCGCAGGGCGTCAATAAAATCCCAACGGATTAGAGTGGATCCATTCCCGATAATCACACCCCGTGGTCCATTCCCGATAACCACGTATTGGACTCAATAAATCCCGCAGGATTAAGGTGGATTCATTCCCGATAATCGCACCCCGTGGTCCATTCCCGATAACCACGTACTATGAATGCATGAGCATACGCTTCCCCTTATATGCTAATGCAACAGATACATACCGTCCAAACATTATGAAATCATATCACATGTCCATACATATATTCTCGAAATCATATGTAACAACGCATGTATTTTAAACAATTTCTCATCACGAGAATACATAATATATACATGCAAAACACTCAAAGCACACCACAACAAGCATTCACACAATGTTACCAACGGAAAATAAAACCAAAGAAAGGTGCCCTTACCTCAGCAAGCATTCCAACACGCACAACTTACATTACGCGAGCAATAACCGTCCCTCTCGACGAAAACTCCAATTCGGCTAATCCTCTTAACCTTTTACAAAACATAACTTATCTAAGTTAATACCACATTTTAATTGGTTACTCAAATAAGTCCTAGATCGGCTACTAATGGATCAAGACTTATGGTTGTTCCCTCACAACTAACTAGGCTCAAATCCACTATTCACGCTACCAAAAATTTAAGCAGCGTAATGTCAATAAAATACTTCCACTGTATTCTATCGAAACGAAACTAAAACTCGAATATCTAGAGGGGGTCTAAGGTACTTTATGAAACTCTCAGATAGTGATTTCGAGTCCCCCTTATAGCGATTAAAAATTCCCAAAGTTAATTGCATTATTTCTTGCTACACGAAAATATTTTCGTTTTCAAAATAAACTAAGAAACACTTTGATTCCTAACTCCAAGGCAATCAATTTTCACATACTAAAACCATTTGAAAACAACCCAAAAACTCTTTGAAAATTTTCACAAAAATAAAAGTTTACTTGCGCCACAAGTTACAAGTTTTTCCTTTCAAATAAAATCACCATAACTCATTCAATTCTAATCCGATCGAGACGTGCCATACGCCGAAATCTTCGTATCGAAAAGACGGATCGAATGGTTAGGTTTCTAGGACACGAAAACAATTTTAAAATGACCATAATACCCCTGTGGAATACGGCCAGAATTGGAATTATTCCAAAACCATTGTTTTTCAAAATCAAACATAGTTTAAAACACTTAAACTATCGCTAGTTTTCCTCAATGATCAAGTATACATACTAAATCATTTTGGATCCAAGAATAACATTTTTTTTCTCAAAATTTTGCAAATCTTTTCTTTCAAAGACCATGATCATTCATCACACTAAATGATCATTTACTTATCATTTTAGGACTTGAAAAATTTGAAATCCTCATGGCTACACAACAAGCATGCCACGGCCATTTTTCTAAAACCAAGGCTAGCTCTCAAATTTTTCCATTCCAAAATCCTAGTAATACTTTACTAGTACCCAAAATCAATTAATTGAATCAACAAAACATTTCCCAAACCTCAAACAAAATCACAAGAGTTTTTTTTTTTAAAATAAACTCATGAACACCAACAAATATATTTCCATGTTTTTCAAAACAAAACCATTTTTCATATATCCATTTCTCTAAAAGGTTCAAAAACCACATCAATTTCACAATCACTAAACAACTACTCATGTTCTTGATCAATAGAAATTTTTATCAAAACCCTAGCCCAAAAATACATGAGATTCCCATCCACTCATGGAACTCAAAACTACCAAGCCTAAACATGCTTACAAAACCCTCATGAACAACTTTCATGAAATAAAAGCTAGCAAAAACAACATTTCTCACCAAACCCTCATATGAACATAAACCCAAAATCCTACAAACTCTACAAGTTTGAATACATACAAGATAGGAATAGAGGGGTTACCTTAAGAAAGAGATTCTCTACAACTTTCCACTAAGCTTCCAAGCTTGAAATGGAGTGAAATGGTGAGGAAATGAAAATTTGGTGAAGAAAGAAAGGAAGTAATGGAGTTCACGTGAAAGAGAGAAAGAAGAAGAGAGGATTTGTGATTTTCTTAAGTCCACAAGTAACCAAACCTCCTTACTATGCTAAAACTCTTGCTAACTCATGGCCATTGGATCAAAAGATAAAATGCCAAGACAAAATCCTAGCCATTGGATCAAACCAATCCAAACCCACTTGAGATAAAACTCAACACCTCTTAGAAAAACTCACACGTTCAGCTCTCGCGTGCCGCGACGAACGAAACTCACCAAAACAGAAAACTATAGAAAGAATGTCTACCGTTTAACAATTCCAAAACTTATCGCCGAATCTTTTTCCGCGACTGTAATTTTCTTCCACACCTTGGAAAATTAATCTCAGAACATAACCTCACTCACGCAGATATATAAAACTCCCATCCGAAATCTCACTTAAAACAGACGCAGTAAAATTTTACAACGACGGGTAAATTTCCTACTCGTTTATCCAAAAACAAGAATAATCCAAAACTCGTTAAACTGAATATACAGTAACCTTCGTATTAACCAAAGAGGATTACAGGACAAAAGTCTGTGTCTTTACAACGCACGAGCACAAAACAGGCTCCATTACAGCAAAAACCTATAATTGCGATGATACTCACAAAACCGCTTCATCAAAAACCCTAAAAACTTAGCCGACACTAAAGTTCCTTAGGAAAATTGTACAGTGAAATCTTGGGTCTTACATTACTACCCTCCAAAAAGAAGTTTCGTCCTCGAAACTAAAGGTAAGAGTAACAACTCAACTAGTTATTATCATCACCAACTCAACAAAATCCCTCGGATTAGGTGTAGCCACACAGACGCTAACACCGGGTGAAGTCACACAGATACTCTCACCAACACACTGGCACAACCGTGCTTCAACCGCCACTCTCAACGAGTTCACCACTCAAAAATTAACCTCACAACAGAGGTTCACAACCTCGAGTTCCTCAAATGTTCAAAGGTCCACACAATTTTTTTTTCCAAAATCACTTATTTTGCCTCCGCGACATAGCCTAAACCACTAGGTTCACGCGAAGCAGTGACTGGCTACCAAAGCTAGCAAAGCTAGTCAATTCCATTTAACACGATTCCGTCTACTATCAACAATAAATTAAGGACGGCCAGTCCCTCAATTTGTCAATAGATAGTCGACAATCATGATGGTGGTTTAGACCCTCTTTACCCAACTTAAGTGATACTTCATTCCACTTGTGCTCAAGGTCCTCCGAGGCACAATGGTCCATCACTTCCTTCGAGGTTTTCCCACACGTTTCCCTCGATCTCTTACGAATACAAGATTAAAGTCGTAAGACACAACGCTCAACACATGTCGCATAAGCTCTCATGTTTCCACTCTTGAAGTATCCGTGGAGTATCATCCAATAGTAGTACAGTGCCACCACGGCAATTACCACCAAAACTATTTCATTCCAAACAAGTTGTCTTCTCTTCTAGAAGATTTTCCCACCTTACCACTATCCATCAGTCCGCGACTCAATGAATATGCCGAACCGTCTGCTCACATACGGATCTATTTCTAATCACGACTTAAATAATACCACCCCAACCTCCGGTTTGGTAATTACACTCCTCATAGTCTTGGCACTTGCCAAACTAAACCATCTACTTCTCTTGGACTCCCTTATCCAAATCTCCAATTCCCCAGAATCGGTTCCTTATACGTTAACATTACTTCCAAAATGGCACTTAGACGAATCTCGCGTGCCTTAAACAAACGTTTGTCCTCGTCGACGGCCATCGTCGGCGCACATCCTCTTCACAACGTATTCTCATTCTATTCCTGAACTCTCCTGAGTTCCTTTTTCTCTTACAATAACATCCTCTCTTACTCAAAAGAGTTGGTCACCCTGACCATTCCTAAACACTCCGAACATCACCACTCTCGTCGAGGTACCTACCTTCAAAATAACACTCAGGGCATTCCCCACATTACTATTGTCTAACCATCCTTGTTGACAACATCCGAATCCCTTATACTTACTCACTACCGATTTCCATCATACCACGTCTCTCTTCATTGTAACCACTACAATGAACCAAAGCTCTACAAGCTTCCATCAACTTGCCATTAGACAATCTCTTATCCTTCTTATTTCCAAATTAGGTGTGAGACAAATCCCTTTGCCAATCTTCAATTGACATAAGCCACATCTTCATGGGCTTCTCTCTAAATCCTCATTTTTTTCTAGACCCAGAAACAGATCCACAAACCATTTCATCTCCATCACTCTTTCTCCTCTTTGAAGATGAATCATCAAGTGAAAGACAACCAAACAATGGAACATTTTCTCTACGAGTTCGGCTAGAAACACCACTAGCCACACTTATTGTTAACACATTCTTTCCATGACTAACCTCCCTTTACGACTAACTCATCGATGTCATAACCTCTACAAAACTCCAATCAGGCCTGTATCATCAATCTACTACTTTGCAACTTTCTAGTTCAACAACTGTCTAGAGTTGGTTCCCAAACCACCATGACCAATAACTTGTTAAATCAAAACAACATCTTTAATTCGCCGCACACAATCCAAATACTCTCTCATTCCACATAATTTTGAATCACCACAAGCATACCCTTCTCCGTTCGACCAATCTCAAATCTTCATAACCATCTAAAGCTATAGTATTCTCCAATACGAATAAACAACTTCACACATACGTTCACGCTACCCAACCTGACACATCCATACACTAACTGGATTTATTCATCTCTAACTTCCGTTACGGTGTCAACTAATGTACGTGTCGTAATCAAACGCTCCAAATAATTAATTCCTCAAGTTCTGGCCAATCCTATTCCTACATCTAGTCACTCATCGTTTCTTATGGATAGATATCTCTAAACTCGTCCTTATAAGGTCACTGCAATTCACCTACCAATCGACTCGTCTTACTCATCCATCAAGCCATTAAACATTCAACAAAATGTCCCTCCAATTATCACTCTCATTGTCTTAGTACTCTTACTAACGAACTCTTTTCTACTCATACACGACATTTCTAGAAAATCTCCAACAATTATCGTCCATAACTTGAATTATTTAAAGTTTGGCAACCTCAACCCTTATGGTATCATAAATTCAAGCTGCTACTTAGTTCTTCAACCCTTTAGGTCGATCGAAATGGTTAACTTAAATGCGCATTCACACAGGATCTCTACTCAACTCTTGACTAACACCCTCAAACTGCTAAACCAGTTTACTTCCTCTTATGGTTTACTTGCCAATAGTTAACAATTCTAGCTTACACTGCTACAATTATCTGGACATTTCCATATTAAACACCTCTATTATCACTTATCAGTGATATGCAACTCACTTTCAAAGGTTTAACTCCTCGTTCTTTACCTAAATATCTCTCCACATCCATCTTTATTTAACAATCGATTACCTATCGTTGTATCTCACACCGACATCTATACTTACTATTTCCCGAACTATGTATAGATTGTCACTTATCAACGTGATACTTGGTCTCCTACCTTCAATCATCACAAGATTCATCCTTACTAATCTTAGTTTCGAATCTAATTATCTCACACACTTGAATTAAACACTTATGGTACCCATCGTTCGCATAAATGACGTATAACACCACCAGGTTTCCTCACTCTGGACGTACAACGTCCTTTAATTCCAATTCAAGTTGCCTCAATTATTATCCAATCATTGTAATTAAATCCAACTGACATCTCTGCATGTTCCACCATATCTACAGTGGTTGCATCCTCTTGACAACTGAACGACTTCATCAAGTCTCGTCTGAACTCACCAGACGGACATCCAATATCATCTTCAGAAGGTCGTCCCAATCTGATCCTTACTTAAAATCCTTTATCAATTGACGTTCACTCGTCCATAACCAGCACCTCTGAGTGGCAACATCTAACGCCACTTCCCATCCATTATATTACTTTCAAGAATCACTTGTAGTTCTTGTTCGCTCAAGTCCGTCATCTTCGGACTGCCGCATCTAAGGAATTTAGAGACACTTGTCGACTAAATTCTGAAGGAACAATCAAGAGATAAAGCAGCGGAATATAAAAATTTTCCTTCAAATTGATCCTTACGAATGATCATGAATTGTGTTTAGGATTTTACCTCTTGCCAAAAATCCTTTCTTTCACGAACGGTTGGTGATTAGCGCTTTGAATCACGAGCAAGGTCACAAACAAGAACCTCGAATCGTCACGAACAAGGTCACCACCGATTTTGATCACGAGCGTTAAAGGTGTAACGCCTCTAGCTAGTCCACACGAACAGATCCCTCCAAAAGAGTGCTAGCTCCAAGAATGAAGGTTTCTAGTGAGAGGTGGGAAAATAAGGATTAGGGTTTTAGAAATTGATTTTCATCAAGTGATTTTCTTTCTCACAAGTATTCTATTTATAAAACCACTTGTCTTGTGCACCAAGACAAACTATTTGTCATTGGGCCACAATTATACTAAAACCTTTTAATTAAATAAATCTTTTAAGAAACGCACCCCCCCATGTGTCATGTACACATGAGTGCTTTCCTTTTCATAACAAATTATGATACGTTTATTTAATTACCATGATACCCTTATCATATTTCCTTATTTCTCTGAGGTGCACCGTACCTTACGGTGTTCCAATTTCACACTAGCCTGTTCTTATGTGTGTGACCCTTGTAGGTTTCCATAACGTTGGCAATTATATTATATCCTCTATTTAATATAATAAACAATGAGCGGTATCTAGCAATACATCATTGCTACCCAAGTTATGAGAAATTAACATGTGATCTAAAACACAACCTCTAGTGATAATATCAGTGTGTACAATTACCCCTTTGCCCCTTATGTCTATATTGAACACAAAGCATAAAAGCATACTTGGTGTCATCTTTGTCCAATTCAATATTGGGCCCATGACATTTTATCATGTTATGCCGGATTGGCAAATTCCATCTAGGTCACTACTGTCCCTCAGCATGCTATGTGAAGTACCCATCAACTGCCTTTATGATCATCCTGTTACGGACAACGTTAGATCAGCAACAAAGTACTTGACTCTACATCTAGGGTACATAGTGGTTTCAGGTCTAAGGGCAGTTTACACCATTATCACCATGAGAGTAACTTATGACACTTTGCATAACTTTGCATGTAGTACTATCATAGTGGGTCAATCCGGTATAAATATTATTCTTAATATTTATACCTATGTCAAGACTTGATAACTCCTTATCCTATGATCCATGAGATGCGATCATCAGTCTCTCTTCATAATAGTCTCTATGTTTTATCATTATCCCAATTCATGATAAAACTTGACTACGGATGCTTTAAGAATAGCGTCTTTATGTTTAATGTAATCTCATGATTAAGTCACACTTAATATTAAACAGACTTTCTATTCTAGGGACTTCATTATTTTGAACGTTACAAACATAATAAAGAAAATGCCTTTTATTATTAATAAAGAAACAATATATTATTAATAATTAATTCGATACAAGTACTAAAATCATTGGCCTCTAGGGCTTACACCAACAATCTTCCACAAGCACTAGAGCCAATCCGGCATTACTCTAACACCCATAGACCTAGTGTGCCCATCATGCTTCAACTGCGCAAGAGGCTTTGTTAGTGGATCAGCTATGTTGTCAAGTGTAGGTACTTTGCATATTTTCACATCTCCTCTATCTATTATCTCTCGAATAAGATGGAATCGCCTAAGTATGTGTTTGGATCGTTGGTGAGATCTAGGTTCCTTAGCTTGTGCAATTGCACCATTGTTGTCACAATACAGGCTAATGGGATCAACAATGCTAGGGCCCACTTCAAGTTCAGATATGAACTTCTTGATCCAAACAGCTTCCTTTGCAGCACATGAGGCAGCAATATACTCGGCTTCAGTTGTAGAATCAGCCACTGTCTCTTGCTTTGAACTTTTCCAGCTTACAGCGCCACCATTTAGGCAAAACACAAAACCAGATTGCGATCTAAAATCATCCTTGTCGGTTTGGAAGCTAGCATCGGTGTACCCTACAACCGCAAGTTCTTCCTCACCTCCATATACCAAGAATGTTTCCTTAGTTCTTCTCAAGTACTTAAGGATATTCTTGACGGCTATCCAGTGACTCTCACCGGGATCAGATTGGTACCTGCTCGTTGCACTCAAAGCATACGAGACATCTGGACGAGTACACAACATGGCATACATAATGGATCCGATTGCTGATGCATACGGTATCTCATTCATGCGTTCCCTTTCTTCTTTAGATGAAGGGGATTGTGTCTTCGAAAGACATATTCCATGTTGCATTGGTATGAATCCTTTCTTGGAATCACGCATATTAAAGCGCCTTAGCACTTTATCTATGTATGTACTCTGACTTAGGCCAAGCAGTCTTTGTGATCTATCTCTATAGATTCTTATTCCCAATATATAGGCTGCTTCGCCAAGGTCCTTCATAGAAAAGCAATTCCCTAACCAAGTCTTTACTTGTTGTAAGGTAGGGACATCGTTTCCTATTAGTAATATGTCATCTACATATAACACTAGGAAAACGATCTTGCTCCCACTAACCTTCTTGTAGACACAAGGTTCATCTTCATTTTTAATGAATCCATATTTTGTTACGGTTTCATCAAAACGAAGATTCCAGCTTCTGGAAGCTTGCTTCAATCCATAGATTGATCGCTGTAACTTGCATACCTTATGAGCTTCATTTGGTATGTCAAAACCTTCGGGCTGTGTCATGTACACATCCTCAAGGAGATTTCCATTAAGGAAAGCAGTTTTGACATCCATTTGCCATATTTCATAATCATGATATGCTGCGATGGCAAGTAAAATCCGAACAGATTTAAGCATTGCAACGGGTGAAAAGGTTTCATCATAGTCAACACCATGAATTTGTTTATATCCTTTAGCAACCAGCCTTGCTTTGTAGGTATGTACTTTACCATCCATGTCAGTCTTCTTTTTGAAGACCCACTTGCATCCTATAGGACGAATTCCTACAGGTGGTTCTACCAAGTTCCAAATTTGGTTTGTGTACATGGAATCCATTTCAGATTTCATGGCTTCTAGCCACTTCTCAGATTCAGGACCAGTTATGGCCTCTTGGTAGGTTACAGGCTCATCTTGATCCATGAGTAATACGTCACCTTGTTCAGTTATGAGATATCCATATCTCTCAGGTTCGTGACGTATCCTGTTTGACCTACGCTGGACTTGTTCTACTTAAGCAGGTTGTTCTTCCACAACATCTTGTGGTTGCTGCTCATGTTCCTCCATAGTTTGCCCAATAATTGGTGGTTCTTGAATTTCTTCAAGTTCCACACTCCTCCCACTGATTCCTTTGGAAATAAATTCCTTTTCCAAGAAGACACCAGTTCGAGCAACAAACACTTTGCCCTCGGAAGGATTATAAAAGTAGTATCCTCTTGTTTCTTTAGGATATCCTACAAATAGGCATTTGTCAGATTTGGGTTCAAGTTTAGTTGTTATTAGTCGCTTTACCTAGACTTCACAACCCCAAACCTTCATGAAAGACAGATGTGGTTTCTTTCCACTCCATATCTCATATTGTGTGTTTTCAACCTTTTTGGATGGAACGTGGTTAAGTGTATAAGCTGCTGTCAATAGGGCATGTCCCCAAAAGGAGTTTGGAAGATCCGCATGACTCATCATGGATCGCACCATGTCTAACAAGGTTCGATTTCTTCTCTCAGATACACCATTCCATTGTGGTGTTCCGGGAGGAGTTAGTTGTGATACTATACCACATTCTTTAAGATGGTCATTAAATTCTAGGCTTAAATATTCACCACCTCGATCTGATCGAAGAGTTTTAATATTCTTACCTAATTGGTTTTGTACTTCATTTTTAAATTCCTTGAACTTTTCAAAGGATTCGGATTTGTGTTTCATTAGATACACATATCCATATCTACTGAAGTCATCAGTAAATGTTATGAAGTATGTAAAACCCCCTCTAGCAGGTATGTTCATTGGTCCACATACATCAGTATGTATGAGTGCCAAAAGATCATTAGCCCTTTCACCTTTTCCTTTGAATGGGGCTTTTGTCATCTTTCCAATTAAACAAGATCTACATGTATCATATGATTCATAATCAAAAGAGTCCAAAAGTCCATCTTTATGGAGTTTGGAGATGCGTCTCTCATTTATATGGCCTAAACGACAGTGCCAAAGGTAACTTGGATTCAACTCATTTGGTTTCATCCTTTTAGTATTAATGGTATAGACTGGCGTTTCAAGATCAAAGACATATAGTCCATTATACATTTGAGCATTAGCATAGAATATATCATTTAAATAAATAGAGCAACAATTGTTCTTTATCATAAATGAAAACCCAAACTTGTCCAAACAAGAAACGGAAATAATATTCCTGCTAATGGCTGGTACATAATAGCAGTTCTTTAACTGAATTATTAAACCACTAGGTAAAGATAAATTATAAGTCCCTACGGCTAAAGCAGCAACTCTTGCTCCATTCCCAACTCGTAGGTCCACTTCACCTTTCGCCAATTCTCTACTCTCCTTTAGTTCCTGCACATTAGTACAAATGTGAGAACCACATCCAGTATCTAATACCCATGATGTAGAAGTAGATAAATTAATTTCTATAACAAAAATACCTGAAGTTGTAGGAGCTACTCCTTTCTTCTTATCTTCCAGGTACTTTGGGCAATTCCTCTTCCAATGTCCGGTCTTACCGCAATAGAAACAATTGCCTTCTTTTGCTATGCTCTCACTAGGCTTTAAAGCAGGGGGAGTTTCTTTTGGTTTGGCAACTCCCTTGCCTTTCCATTTACCACCTTGCTTTTTGGGCTTCTTGTGATGCTTATTTCCATTACTAACCATTAGAATGGATTTCCCTTTAGACTTCAGATTTTGCTCGGCAGTTCTTAACATGCTTAGCAATTCAGGAAGAGTCTTATCCAAATCATTCATATTGAAGTTTAAGATAAACTGATTGAAACTATCCGGCAACGATTGCAGAATGAGATCAGTTGCAAGTTCTTTCTCAAGAGGGAATCCTAGCCTTTCAAGGTTTCCCACATACCCAATCATCTTGAGCACATGAGGACCTACCGGAGATCCCTCACTTAACTTGCATTGAAAAAGGGATTTTGAAACTTCGAACCTCTCATGACGGGCTTGTTCCGCATATAGAGTTTTCAAGTGTTCGATCATTTCAACAGCATTCATGTTTTCATGTTGCTTCTGAAGCTCAGAATTCATGGTAGCCAACATGAGGCATGCAACCTCATTAGCATCATCAACATGCTTCTTGTAAGCATCCTTTTCAGCCCTTGGAGCATTATTAGCTAGCTCATTTTCAGGAACAGGTTCCTCTAAGGCATACAGCTTATTGTCATGCTTGAGGACAATCCTCAGATTTCGGTGCCAATCAAGAAAATTTGAACCATTCAACTTTTCTTTGTCTAGGATTGAACGCAAAATGTTGTTTGATGTGTTTGATGACATGGTTATCTACATAAAGAAATGAAAATATAAGTATCATGTTATTTAATTAGGTCTTTAATTAAATATGCTCCCACTATTTCACTCAAACCAAATGACCCTCATCATTTGATTCGGAAAATCCCGTTGGAAGATTTTCTAGTGGGTCAAGATCCATATTTCACTTTGTCTTAAGTCCGCGGTGGGCGGATTACACAAGACTTAGTTTATTTAGGTAGGAACTCCTTCCAATTGTATCTCATACAACTCTTGAATATATCAATTGGGTGAATAACTCCTTATTCGAATTCATTTTATGAATTATTCCCAATCATTGCTTCTTAAACTCATATAATCTCATTATATTTGTTAAGTTAAGTTTGAATATTACAATTGATATATTCAAGAGAGTATGCACCTTACTTTAGAAGTTGGATATTACAATTATCCCATCGCACCTTACCAATATAGAGTATGCACTTCGCGGTGGGCGAACCTACATAGCTCGATACTAGTCTTGATGAGTTCTAAAGCTTGGAAAACGTAAACTTAATATTCACA
This sequence comes from Trifolium repens, assembly GCA_030408175.1. Lineage (NCBI taxonomy): Eukaryota > Viridiplantae > Streptophyta > Magnoliopsida > Fabales > Fabaceae > Trifolium > Trifolium repens. The sequence continues at coordinate 44,287,795 of CP125850.1, read as the reverse complement.
TACTTTATTAATAAACAAAATGCACTCCGCGGTGGGCGAACCCACATTTTCTTTATTAATCTCTTATGTGTCTCTTGTGGGATTTTAATTAATTTGATCTCACCGGCTTGTTTAACATATTAAACGCTCTCACATGCATCAACATACATATAAAACAATAATACAAAATGATATGATTATGGCCTCCTAACGCAAGTGTTCTCTCAAGCCAATGAGAGAACCCTAAACTAGCCTAACGATGATCTACTTCTCCAAGTATCATCTTCATGGCTGTCCTCCTTTGTTCCTATTGTAATTCTATTATTACATCAAAGAATACTCGTTTTACATACGAGGGAGTAAGATGAGAAGAGAAATTACATCAAGAATTTTAGAGAGAGGCACGACACGCAGGCCGTATTTTAAAATCCAAATTAAAAACAAAAGAGTAAACTAAGGCCATAATCAATCATCACAAAACATAATAATAAACACATTTATTATTATTATTAATTCAGGTCGAATAGATTAATTAAAATTAAAATTTCGGCGAACGGTCAAAATTGGTGCCGCGATCTGCGCCCCGCGCAGAGTGTCCTGCGCCTCGCACAGGTACTTAGTCAGAAAGCCAATTTGCTTCTGCCATCTGCGCCCCGCGCAGATGCCCTGCGCCCCGCGCAGGCCTGTGCGAAAAACCTAGTTTTTCGCGAATCCTAATGCAGAATTTCGTGCCGTCAAAACCTTTTATGACCGAAATTCGATATGATTGATTAACATGTCATTGCTTCACCATACTAATGTCGGATTCCATAGCAAATGATCATGAATCAATTTAATATCAAATAACTTTCATAATTTGTTTTATTGAACGAAATTATAAACGATGTATCGAATACACCGTTTTGCATTACGATCACTTATATCACATATAAGTATTGATCATTCTTATTTGTATAAACCTATGACAATTAACATATCGCTGCTTCACCATACAATTGTCGGATTCCGAAGCCGTTTCAATGTTAATCATCAATTTTCATACAAATACACCATTTTGCATTACGATCACTTATATCACATATAAGTATTGATCATTCTTATTTGTATAAACCTATGACAATTAACATATCGCTGCTTCACCATACAATTGTCGGATTCCGAAGCCGTTTCAATGTTAATCATCAATTTTCATACAAATAGATGCCAAATTTTAATTACTCGATTTTATTCTTTATTAGATGTTTTAATCATATTAAAACTGAATTCATGAAATAAACAATTATCAATTCATGGATTCGTAAGTGGCTCTGATACCAATTGAAGGAACAATCAAGAGATAAAGCAGCGGAATAAAAAAAATTTCCTTCAAATTGATCCTTACGAATGATCATGAATTGTGTTTAGGATTTTACCTCTTGCCAAAAATCCTTTCTTTCACGAACGGTTGGTGATTAGCGCTTTGAATCACGAGCAAGGTCACAAACAAGAACCTCGAATCGTCACGAACAAGGTAACCACCGATTTTGATCACGAGCGTTAAAGGTGTAACGCCTCTAGCTAGTCCACACGAACAGATCCCTCCAAAAGAGTGCTAGCTCCAAGAATGAAGGTTTCTAGTGAGAGGTGGGAAAATAAGGATTAGGGTTTTAGAAATTGATTTTCATCAAGTGATTTTCTTTCTCACAAGTATTCTATTTATAGAACCACTTGTCTTGTGCACCAAGACAAACTATTTGTCATTGGGCCACAATTATACTAAAACCTTTTAATTAAATAAATCTTTTAAGAAACGCACCCCCCCCCCATGTGTCATGTACACATGAGTGATTTCCTTTTCATAACAAATTATGATACGTTTATTTAATTACCATGATACCCTTATCATATTTCCTTATTTCTCTGAGGTGCACCGTACCTTACGGTGTTCCAATTTCACACTAGCCTGTTCTTATGTGTGTGACCCTTGTAGGTTTCCATAACGTTGGCAATTATATTAAATCCTCTATTTAATATAATAAACAATGAGCGGTATCTAGCAACACATCATTGCTACCCAAGTTATGAGAAATTAACATGTGATCTAAAACACAACCTCTAGTGATAATATCAGTGTGTACAATTACCCCTTTGCCCCTTATGTCTATATTGAACACAAAGCATACTTGGTGTCATCTTTGTCCAGTTCAATATTGGGCCCATGACATTTTATCCTGTTATGCAGGATTGGCAAATTCCATCTAGGTCACTACTGTCCCTCAGCATGCTTTGTGAAGTACCCATCAACTGCCTTTATGATCATCCTGTTACGGACAACGTTAGATCAGCAACAAAGTACTTGACTCTACATCTAGGGTACATAGTGGTTTCAGGTCTAAGGGTGGTTTACACCATTATCACCATGAGAGTAACTTATGACACTTTGCATAACTTTGCATGTAGTACTCTCATAGTGGGTCAATCCGGTATAAATATTACTCTTAATATTTATACCTATGTCAAGACTTGATAACTCCTTATCCTATGATCCATGAGATGCGATCATCAGTCTCTCTTCATAATAGTCTCTATGTTTTATCATTATCCCAATTCAAGATAAAACTTGACTACGGATGCTTTAAGAATAGCGTCTTTATGTTTAATGTAATCTCATGATTAAGTCACACTTAATATTAAACAGACTTTCTATTCTAGGGACTTCATTATTTTGAACGTTACAAACATAATAAAGAAAATGCCTTTTATTATTAATAAAGAAACAATATATTATTAATAATTAATTCGATACAAGTACTAAAATCATTGGCCTCTAGGGCTTACACCAACAAATTCGACCAAGGCTTGGGGGTTTCACAATTCCACTTACTGAAGCCTCACTCCCTGCATTACCTCAGTAAGACACAAACCAGTGTCTAGGCATATCACATGCTAAACACAAAATAACCTACCACATAACCCATAACACAACAAAAACAACCGCTAGAACTAACACAACTCTAGCTATGTTCTAACCGACTCTGGACTAACGACTCAAGTGCACACTTTCCCTTTGAAGATTTAAAGCCGGGCTCTGATACCACAATGTTACACCCCGAATTTTCAAAGACCAAAAAGGGCAATTAATATTTTTTTTTATACACATCAGAGTTACGCATAAAAGATTTTAAATGAGCCGGTATTCAAATATACAAAAGAACTCATTACCATAAGGTGCTTCGACAAGCAAAGTGTATTCCTGAATAATTACAATCCAAGTCAAAGTATTCAAAGTACTCCAAGCACTACAACCCAAAACAAACCAAGCTAGAAACCTATGCCTAAACAAAAGGCACGATGTACAACCACACCGGCGCAGAGTCTAATTCTAAACTATAGCTCCAACACGAGCTCACTGAGGCCCTGAGCAGCCGCCGCCCTCGCGACCTACAGCATCATCTGGGGTGGGAGGAGCCCGCAAATGAATATTGAAAGGGTCACCACAAAATAAAAGTATATATATATAACCGGTGCGAAAGATGTACACATAACAAATTTCCACATACACGAGAAAAACTCTTTAACACAAAAGCAATTCCCACCAACGGGCTTATATAAACCAATGCACACATAGCCTATCAATGCAGACTCTACATGATCGTGACACCAATCACTGGCTGCCACATGCATGAATTCCGGAATTTAACCTCTCCACAGAGAGTCGTAGGTCCAACCCCTACTATACCCCGCAGGGCGTCAATAAAATCCAAACGGATTAGAGTGGATCCATTCCCGATAATCACACCCCGTGGTCCATTCCTGATAACCACATATTGGACTCAATAAATCCCGCAGGATTAAGGTGGATTCATTCCCGATAATCGCACCCCGTGGTCCATTCCCGATAACCACGTACTATGAATGCATGAGCATACGCTTCCCCTTATATGCTAATGCAACAGATACATACCGTCCAAACATTATGAAATCATATCACATGTCCATACATATATTCTCGAAATCATATGTAACAACGCATGTATTTTAAACAATTTCTCATCACGAGAATACATAATATATACATGCAAAACACTCAAAGCACACCACAACAAGCCCAAAAATTTTGATCAATAGAAATTTTTATCAAAACCCTAGCCCAAAAATACATGAGATTCCCATCCACTCATGGAACTCAAAACTACCAAGCCTAAACATGCTTACAAAACCCTCATGAACAACTTTCATGAAATAAAAGCTAGCAAAAACAAAATTTCTCACCAAACCCTCATATGAACATAAACCCAAAATCCTACAAACTCTACAAGTTTGAATACATACAAGATAGGAATAGAGGGGTTACCTTAAGAAAGAGATTCTCTACAACTTTCCACTAAGCTTCCAAGCTTGAAATGGAGTGAAATGGTGAGGAAATGAAAATTTGGTGAAGAAAGAAAGGAAGTAATGGAGTTCACGTGAAAGAGAGAAAGAAGAAAAGAGGATTTGTGATTTTCTTAAGTCCACAAGTAACCAAACCTCCTTACTATGCTAAAACTCTTGCTAACTCATGGCCATTGGATCAAAAGATAAAATGCCAAGACAAAATCCTAGCCATTGGATCAAACCAATCCAAACCCACTTGAGATAAAACTCAACACCTCTTAGAAAAACTCACACGTTCAGCTCTCGCGCGCCGCGACGAACGAAACTCACCAAAACAGAAAACTATAGAAAGAATGTCTACCGTTTAACAATTCCAAAACTTATCGCCGAATCTTTTTCCGCGACTGTAATTTTCTTCCACACCTTGGAAAATTAATCTCAGAACATAACCTCACTCACGCAGATATATAAAACTCCCATCCGAAATCTCACTTAAAACAGACGCAGTAAAATTTTACAACGACGGGTAAATTTCCTACTCGTTTATCCAAAAACAAGAATAATCCAAAACTCGTTAAACTGAATATACAGTAACCTTCGTATTAACCAAAGAGGATTACAGGACAAAAGTCTGTGTCTTTACAACGCACGAGCACAAAACAGGCTCCATTACAGCAAAAACCTATAATTGCGATGATACTCACAAAACCGCTTCATCAAAAACCCTAAAAACTTAGCCGACACTAAAGTTCCTTAGGAAAATTGTGCAATGAAATCTTGGGTCTTACAATATGCAGTTAATAATGGAAAAACCTTATATCAGATGGATGTTAAAAGCGCCTTCTTAAATGGTGTAATTTCTGAAGAAGTGTTTGTCAAACAACCACCAGGGTTTGAGGATTTGAAAAACCCTGAGCATGTTTTCAAATTAAAGAAATCACTTTATGGTCTCAAACAACCTCCTAGAGCTTGGTATGAAAGGCTAAGTAATTTCTTATTAGAAAACGGTTTTCAAAAAGGTCAAATAGATAATACCCTCTTCAGAAAGACATCTAAGAAGGATATTTTAATCATTCAAATATATGTTGATGATATTATATTTGGATATACTAATGCGTCTTTGTGCAAGAATTTCTCCAAGCTAATGCAGGACGAATTTGAGATGAGCATGATGGGTGAATTGAAGTTTTTCTTGGGAATTCAAATTAACCAAGGAAAAGATGTACACTTACATTCATCAGAGCAAGTACACGAAAGAGCTTCTGAAGAAGTTCAACCTTGAAGATTGTAAGACGATGGCCACACCCATGCATCCAACAAGCAGCTTGAGCAAGGAATAAATTGGCAGCAAAGTAGATCAAAAGCTATACAGAGGTATGATTGGTTCTCTACTTTACTTAACAGCATCTAGACCTGATATTTTGTATAGTGTATGCTTGTGTGCAAGATTCCAGTCAGATCCTAGAGAACCTCATTTAACTGCTGTTAAGAGGATCTTTAGATATCTGAAGGGGACTACTAATCTAGGACTGCTTTATAAAAAATCCCTAGATAGTAAGCTAGTTGGATTCTGCGATGCTGATTATGCTGGTGACAGGATTGAGAGAAAATCCACAAGTGGAAATTGCCAATTTATTGGTGAGAATCTCATATCCTGGGCTAGAAAAAGACAAGCAACTATTGCTTTGTCTACAGCAAAAGCAGAATACATCTCAGCTAAACATATTGAAATTAAGCATCATTTCATAAGAGATCATGTTCAAAAAGGTACAATAAATATTCAATTCATTGATACTGAACATCAATGGGCTGATATATTTACTAAACCTTTAGCTATTGAAAGATTTGACTTTATTAAAAAGAATTTGAACATGCATTTTATAACTGAAGAAAACTAGCTCTGAGATGCAAAATAGAATTAGGATCTGAAACTTGTTCAGAGCCTCTAACAATTCAGAGTAACCTTTGAGTAGCTCTGAATAATTTGGGCTCTGAATGGTAATGGGTTCTGATGAGGTGTCAGATAATGATGAGTTTGGCTCTGAACTAGACGGAAACGAAACGTTTAGTTCTAGTAAGTGTACAACAGTTGTCTGTACACGCATCAGCTGTGATTAAGTACTTCTTACACGTGTCTAGATCCTGATGGGTAAAGAACAGTTAATGATGATTATGGCAGTTAACTCTATTATTTAATTTTTAAAACTGTTCGCGCTCCCTCCCAAGGCTTGTTTTTTCTGTGTATGTGTGCTAGTTGCTATATATAGGTCACTTCACTCACATTGCACAACGTTTACACACAATCACTTCCTACACAACCCTAGACCTTACAGAAAATTCCCAAATCTCTTCTTCTTAACATTCTGCAAAAATGGCCGCTCGTCCATCAAACGAAATTGTTCAAAAACCCTTCAATCCAGTTTTACCACCAGTTATAAACCTTAAGTCTCAAGAAAAACTTGTCGTAAAAAAAAATCAAACAGACGCTGGTCCAGAAGCCTTCGAATTCATCACTGAGAAGTTTGTGGATTTCGAAAGTTTAAAGGTGAATGGAGTTGATGTTCAAGGTTTATTTTACGATCAACAATGGAAAAACTACTTTAAGATGCTGAATGGGTTTGTTTACTACGACATTGTTAAGTATTTCTGGCAGAAAGCAACAGTGTTTGATAGATTTTGTGCTGACGAAGAATTATGAAAGTTGGTTGAGAAGGATAGTTCTCTAAGAGGAAAATCAAGAAGAGAACTAGGTTTGAAACCTTATAGAGGGAAGGAGATAAGGTCAAACATTTTAGGAATTAATGTGTTGATTACTCAGGAGCACATTGCCAAGGTTCTGGGCTTGGACAATGAAGGAGAAAATGTTGATGATTATGATGAGAAGAGTAAGCACTTGGAAGCCATCAAAAAGGACTTATTTTTGCCTGGCTGTTCAAACTGTGATTTTGGAAAGGCTAAATTCATGAGGCAGGATTTTGGCACTAGTGCAGAAAACACTTTTTACATCTGGCAAAAAGCACTTTTTACATCTGACTCCTGTCAGTTATAAGCCTACGAGTTATAGAAAGTTGGACACTTTTTACAACTGACTACATCAGATGTAAAAAGTGCACATTTTACATCTGGTTCGTACATCTGTTACGTTTTTACATCTGACATTGCACATTTTTCAATTATATTTATAAAATTAAATTGAACCTTTTACATCTGAAGTAACAGTTTCTCAGATGTAAAAGCGTCACTTTTCATATCTGACCAAACTTTCCACAGATGTAAACTCTCCTCTTTTTTTTTTCTTTTTTTTAATAATAATCCTGCATTTTTTTTTTCAAAACATATATAACTAGGATTATAAACACCATCCAAAATTAAAAATCGAGAACATGATGCTACAATTTCTACCGCGTTCAACATCCGAATTAAGTAATATAATATGCTAAATTTCTAATGTCATTAGTTAATACAATCATTCAACATCCAAAAGCCAAAATCAAAACAAGTCACATAATAACTTGCAACATCCGAATTAAGTAAAATACTAATATCATTAGTTAATACAACCATTCAACATCCAAAAGCCAAAATCAAAACAAGTCACATAATAACTTGCGGCAGTATCATCACATTAATACATGCATATACGTACAAAGTAACTTCGCACGAACCTAGCTCCCTTCCTCAGCAACATCGTCATAGTCATTCTCATGCTAACATATCTTGTAGTTCCAGTCAAATTCTTATTTTCCCTATTAATTCAAAATGAAATACATTAAAAGTCATCACAAAATAATTTTAAGCCAATCACACCTATGTGTGCAACGTGGACAAAATTAAAGAAATCAATTGATAGTGTTTTTCTCATGTAATACGGTGAATAAAATGAGAACACAACTAGAGAATATTTACCATCATAAATTTGCAATTAATCTTAAATATGATGCCTAATTGTTGTTAAATATGCTTCATTTTATCAATGATGCTTCAAATATCAGTGTTTCAAATACTACATTATTACACTTAGTGAAAGTGATCTATATCAAATATCAATAATTCAAACACTACATTAGTACATTTAAGACACAACACACCAAGTAATTAATAACATTGAAGATGTTACTACTTGAATCTATGATTCAAACACTATAGTTAGTGATAATGATCTATATCTAATATCAAGGATTCAATTAGTACACAATAAAACAAAACATAGTACACATAAGACACCACACCAAGTAATTGATAATGCTGAAGAAATTCACCTGTACAATGCAAACTGGTTTGAATATTGATTGAGGAAACATGTTTTTCATTTTAGCATACAATAGTTTCCCCATAGATGAAATCAAACCAACATAAACAACTTAAGGATTCACAGCTAACAACTCGGGATTTCTGCCCGTATCGCAAATAAGTCGCGGAAAGACGAAGAGAATGATACAATAAACCGCAATCAAACCTTGTCTGAATCCATTTGGACACGGATTTTGGAGATGCAATCCAGTTGTGTATAATTATTAAACTCATGCATACATATATAGATATAGATGTAGATATAGATATAGATATAGATATAGATATAGATATAGATATAGATATAGATATAGATATAGATATAGATATAGATATAGATATAGATATAGATATAGATATAGATATAGATATAGATATAGATATAGATATAGATATAGATATAGATATAGATATAGATATAGATATAGATATAGATATAGATATAGATATAGATATAGATATAGATATAGATATAGATATAGATATAGATATAGATATAGATATAGATATAGATATAGATATAGATATAGATATAGATATAGATATAGATATAGATATAGATATAGATATAGATATAGATATAGATATAGATATAGATATAGATATAGATATAGATATAGATATAGATATAGATATAGATATAGATATAGATATAGATATAGATATAGATATAGATATAGATATAGATATAGATATAGATATAGATATAGATATAGATATAGATATAGATATAGATACATATATAAAACATATTTCATAGTATTGTGTGTGTGTGTGTTTGTAACATTAAAAATGTTACTGAAAATATATGCTTGCAATCAGGCAAGAAGATGACACTAGTAACAATTTCAGCATAACCTGTGGCCTTGGCAACCATCTCTCATGTCATAAACTCATATATGTAGATGGACTTGTTAGAAAATGAGCAGACTACATATGTGCAGCTTGGATCCATTATAACCTGTTAACATTATTAGCTCCTGATAAAGAAGAATGATAAATTTAATATTTTCTAAGAATGAAGCTCACCTTTATAGGTTCTCCAAAATCTTTATCATGATTGTAGGACCTTATTAATCTCCATGTTGCCACGTCAAATGTCTTTATCTTCTTATCCTATAAGTATGATAATGCAATTAGTAACTCTAAACACTGATTCTACAAATTATGAGTGTTGATCTTATCAATTACGAGCATTCAACTAATAGCACTAAATATTTTAGAATTTACTTGGGAAGTCTTCTACGACAGTGTAACCAACTATGAATTTTGAAACGAGTATCACTGATAAGAAACATCTACATTACCTGCCCAACTATGACAATCGTCTCAGATGTCAGATCCACAGCCATGTCATAAACAGTTCCAAAGCAACGAAACAGAGACTGAGAATGTGAGTGAAAACGGAAGATCGAGTGAGAGTGTGAGATTGAGGCGTACCTGTTTGCATAGGCGAAATTGAGAGCTGGGCAAAATTGAGAGCTTAAAAGAAGAGAGACGAAACATACCAAATACTGGACAGCAAGCTGGAATTGTTAGGAACAACACTCACAACTTGAGAATAGAAGGTAGCCAAGAGCAAAGTTTGAACAGCAGCCATGAGGACTTCAATCTTGATCTTTACCCTGCAATAATTAGAGCAAATACTGGAGAACAACCATCAGGAGCACATTTTGCAGCAATTATCTTCAATGCTTTGTGCAAACACCTTAATAATTAGCTCCACCATTCCACCCGGATCAAATGCAAATATCTTGGGGAGAATTTTACAAACACAATGTGTGGAGGTCAAAGATCCTCCAGGATCAAACGCAACAGTGTGAACAAATTTCCTTTCTCAGAATCGTTTTTACAAACAGCTTGTAGACAATTTCCAAACTGAAGGGAAAAATTGATAGAATCATCACATAGCTTAAATGAAGCAAAATTAACCTGTATGATAAAAAATAGAAATCAACACAGTCGCAATCATGCTCAGACGCAAAATTATTCAAAACAGAAGCAAAATTAATCATGCTCAGACGCAAAATTATTCAAAACAGAAGCAAAATTAATCATGCTCTGACGAAATCAACACACATAGACGAAATCATGCTCAGAAAACACAGACGAATCATGCTCAGAAAACAACACAGACGCAATCACACAACTCAGACGAAATTGTTTTAGCATTTTAGGGTTTCAATTTCAAAGAGTTTTTTTAATCGAAAATGAGAAGAAAAACTATAAACAAATTACCAGAGAGATTGAGAAGCATAGAGATCGAGAAGAAGCAGGTCGCGGTGAGATTGAGAAGCAGAGAGTCTTGCTGTCACGGTCGAGAGAGGAGATAAGCAGGTCGCGGTGAGAAACAGAGAGATTCTTGGGCCATCGAGTGAGAGATCAAGAGCGGTTGATTGAGTTCGAGGACGAGAGAGTACGAGAAAGATCGTTCTGTGTTGCAAGAGCAATTGATTGAGTTCGAGGACGAGAGAGTAGCGAGTTAGGGTTCAGAGGGTGATAGCATCGTTTTGTGTTGTACGCGTGAGGCAACATGACTTAATTATAATTTCCATTCAAACAAAAAAAAAACTCACTTGAAAACCTTTTACATCTGGGGATAATATGGTCAGATGTAAACGTATTTTAGACAATTTTCATGATATTTACCGGATTGCCACCGCGTTTAGTTTTACATCTGGGGTTATTTTGGCCAGATGTAAAATGTAATGTCTATATATGTTTCACTTCTAGTAAAATTGAAACCAGATATAAAACGTACTTCATATTCCTTTTTACATCTGGTATTTTTTCCGCAGATGTAAAATTACTATTAATAAGTCATATTTGTACTAGTGTGGATTTTCCTTCAGAGTATGTCTTTCTTCAATCATTACCAGAGAAGGAGGATATGACACTATTTCAATTCCTCGTAGGCATTTCATCTGGTTTATGTACAAGAAGGTCAAGATCAATTTGGCAAAGATACTGTTTGATCATCTATGCTCGACCATATCTAAAAGCAGAACAAAATCAACCTCAAGCATTCATCACCCAAGGTTGATATCTGAGATCATACGCCAAACAAAGCTGGTTGATATCTTGAGCACCAATGAGAAAATTAGAGTCTTCAGTACTGCTAAATTTGATGCTACTGTGCTGGTGAATATGAAAAAGAAAACCAAAGAAGAAATCAAGCAAGCTAAGACCCCTCTGCAAGCTGTTTATGAGGAATACTTCTGGTGTGATGGTTTCCCCACCATATCAGAACATGATAATGATGCTGTGATTAAGAACTTCTTGGAACTAGTAAGAATTGACACAGGAATAAGTGTACCTAGGAGTATGGTCGTTGGAGTACCTAACTGGGATATCTTCAAAGGTCCTAAGGAAATCACTAGATCAAAAAGAAAGCCAAAGGCCATTGAGCAAGAAATTGTAGAGGAAGGCTCTCAAGCTCAACCTGAGAATAAGGATGATGCTGCTGATAAGACTGAGCAGATAAATAGTGGTGCTGAAGGTTTGGCCACTGAAGGGAATGAACAAGTAACTGAGGAGCAGTTAGCCAACATTGCTCAAAGGAAAGCTGTTCAGAAGGAGAAAAGGTCCAAGAAGAGACTAGATAGATCTACTGATGCTGATGTTGATGCTGAAGGAGATCATCATGTCAGAGCTGTCAAAAAGGCAAAACAGTAGCCTCAAAGAAGAAAGCTGCTGACACTTCTAAAGGTAACACATCTAAGCCTAAAACTGATAACATTCCTATTGCTCAATCTCCCAAACAATCATCCCCTATAGATTACACCAAGCCTCTTAGTGTAGTTTTACCCTCTCCCCAACCTTCATCATCATCATCATCCTCATCAGAGGCAACTCTCTCTTATTCAAGCATTAACTCTGATGAGTTGATTTCAAAATTGGATAGAATTGAGAGAGAGAGAGAGAGCCAAGAAAAAGAAAACTATCAAAAGAACCCCCAAGAAAACCATACCCATCTCTTCTGATGAAGAAGAAGATAATACCATTCAGGAATAACCCCCAAACACTTATGTTCTTGATCACCTAACCACTCACCTATCTGGTGATGCCTTCACTCATTCTAACAGAAATTCACCACACCAATCTCCACCTGTGAATACTACTGAACCCCCTGTACAAACAATTCAAACACCACCTCCATCTCTTGATGACATAGCACAAGAGAATCCACCCACCTTCACACCTGTTCAGGATGATATCATCACTCATTCTGAACAACTCATTCAATCACCCCATTCTCCACTCATTCATGACAATGCTGAACAACCACCCCAGCACTTGCCAGAACAAATCATTACTGATGAAATCAATCAAAGCACTCTTGAACAAGAACACCACACCACCACTGAACAACCACAATCTGAACACCAAGATACTCAAACACCCCCCAGAACACCTTGTACACTTGGTCCCATTTACAAGCCCTTGACAGTGGAAGAACTAATTTTCCCTGTTGATTTTGCTTTGCCTATTCAAGAGAGGTTAATGAAAGAAGCTATCAATATTAATGATGACCCAATTCCATTATCTATCTCCCCTGAACACTCCTTTGACCTTAGCAAAATCAAAATCACACCTCTCAAGAGAAAGAGACCAGAACCAACCATTCCCTTTGATCAAACCACACCCTTCTTCACTTCCTCATCTGAACCTAACATTGAGCAATTAGGTTCTGCTATCAGTCTTAGACTGAAGAAGTTTAAGGCCATGGATGAAGAAACTTTGATATTTCCATCTGATGTTGATGCTGAAATCAGAGAGATGGAATATCTATTCAGTCAATCGCTGAGGACTCTGGGTGATCATGTAAAGTCAAAAATCAAAGGAAAAGGAATGACTGCTGTTAGTGTGATAATGGATACAGCTGAAAGGTCACATGCTCCTCGTCTTACATTGTATAATCATGAAGAGGAACTTGCACGTTTGGCAGCTTTGGATGCTGAAATTAAGAAACTAGCAAGGAGTGCATTTGAAACAGCTGAGAAGCTACTCCAGGAAGAAGCTGAATATGAAAGAGCTACTGATCAGGCTAGGATAGATGCTGAGATTGAACACAAGAGTCTAGCTGATCAAGAAGCACTTAAGATGTAGGTAGAAAGGGCTAAGCACATTGCTGAGGTTTAGACAAATAAGATAAAGGAGAATCAGGCAGCTCAAGAAGACATTAAGATGTTTTATCAGAATCAACTTGATGCAACCTCTGAGCAGGATATTAATGAAGATACTGACAAGGGTAAGAAGCCCATTATAGAACCCACTCCTCCTCACTCTCCTATGAAGATTGATATAGCTTCTACTTCTTCACCCATACCTCCAGCAGTATAAGATGCACTTGACAACATAAGAGCTGATCTTACGAATGAAATTGATGAGCTAAGGATTGATATGCGTAATGACACAAATACTGTTGTTGAAAAGCTTAACAAAAGGATGGATGACATGCTGAGCACCCTTTTGAAGGCTATAGCAGATGTTAAGAAACCTTAGCCATATTTTGTGCACTTGTTTTATGTTATTTTTCATTATTGGCTCTTGTGTAATATTTGGATAATTTGTTTTAATTCAATATTTTGATATCCATATCTGAGTGCTTGTGCTTGTGTGTTTATTTTACTTGGTTTTCAAAATTAAAATGAATATTCATTGCTTATGTCTGGTATTCATGTGGGTTCTGAACCTAGTGCAAGATGCTGAAGAGCATTTTGAGTTTGTTTTTAACTTATAGATTTTAGGATTTTCAAAACCTAAGGTATCCCCCACATCAGTACTCCTGTTTACTCATGATATAGCTTCTTAGTATTATCGCTTGTTTAATAACGGGGCACCAATACCGAATGAGGCGTGTCTGGTAACTGGTTTTCTGACATATGTAAATGAATATAAAGTAAACATGCTCAAAGGAAAGAAATTAATAGCAGGAGAACTTTATTATTATTATTGAAGAGATCTCTATTACATATGATAGTGAGACTCTACTTAGACTTAGACTTAGCTTCAGCAGCCTCTGCATCTAGCCTCTTTTGTTTCTCCCTAATAAAAGAGAGCAAGTCTTCAGTGGTCTTCTGAACCTCAGCCTCATACTCTTCGTATAGCTTGTCATCATCATATGTCCATAGAAACTCTTCCAGATCAGAGCCCAATTCCTCCTCCTCTGATTCTGTTAAAATCAACTCTTGCTTGTTTCGTTCATAGCGAAGCCTGTTTTCTTCGCAGCGCCAGGGCTCTGCTTCCTTCTTGCTCTCTTTCTTTGAGCCTGAAGCATCCTTGGTATCCTGCTTTTCCATTGTGTGTTTTTCTTTTGATGTTACTTGATTACTCTGTGTGAGTAAAATGAGAGGAATCATTCCTTTTTATATAGTGTCATCAAGCTCTCTTGTCAGGCGGGTATTCAACACAATTCATTTAATTAAGTTTGTTGTCACCACTTTTTGACTTGACTGCATTGATATATGGCGCGTTTGACTGCTTGGTTTTCTGTATCTTTTTGACTGATGCCAAAAGGGGGAGTAAGGATAGCGTTAAAATTAATGTTGATTGATTCTAACTCTGCCCACAAGATCTGAAACTGTTATGTTTACACATTTTGAATCAATTTTTTTTATCCTTTCTGATTCTTGCTTAACTATGAACTTTATTGAAAGGGGAGAAAATTTAAGTACCTAAAATGAGTTTTCATAGATAATGTAAGAGAACCTTGCAAACCTACTCTGAACGTTATTAGACTCTGAGAAGCAAAGCTTACAAACCTATGCTTCTGAAAGTCAAATATGAAAATTTATTTTAAGTTAATAAATTGGCTCTTAAACTGTTTTAATTAATTATGGATAAGACTTAGGGGGAGCTTACAAACCTACCCTTATGGATTATCAAACTCAGGGGGAGATTGCAAACCTTTGAAACCTGAAGTTGACATAATTAAATTAAATCAACAACAATTGAATTTTAATGCTTTAGTTTGTCATCATCAAAAAGGGGGAGATTGTTGGAACAAAGTGGGTCTGACATGAACCTCTAATATTTGAAGTGGTTTTGATGATAACAAAGTATTATAATTGCAATTGGAATTACTAATTATTATTCTAGTGTGAAGAATTACAAGTTAAAAATTAGTTCAGAAGCACTATGAATAATAGCAGAGAAGCCAGTTAAACAAGCTCTGAAAGCATATCACTGTTCATCAGAAGCTTAAATTTTGCGTGCTTAAGAAAGTGACTCTTGGGATAAAAGCAAGGCTCTGAAGGACTCAGAAGCTGAAGACCTCAAGAAGCTATGACAACAGCACCTGAGGCAAAAAGAATTTACGTCACTCAAGAACTGACAGAATCAGAATCAATGATTGAAGAACAATCTACTTCAAGGCTCTGTCACATCCACAGGAAGGAATATTCGTTGGTACAACGTTAACCTTATCCATAAGTGGAGCGCATTTGAGGATCGTACTATTGTACTATTATTACTCAAAATGGATGAGTGATAATTCAAATAGCAAGTTAGTGGAATTGAAGATATTTGCCAAAGAAGGCAACTACAGCTATCACAATTGTACGAGTAAATTCCAGCTGGCACCTTATCTCTCTGCAACGGTCATCATCTTCCTTCAAGTATAAATAGAAGACTCAAATGGAAGAAATGACTACTGTTCTATTACTGCGTTTAAGGCTCTGAAGCATTCTGACATCATTTGTTTAATCTGTCATTCAAAGTCTTAAAGCAATCTGTGTTGTATTTTGTAAACACCTCTGATAGTATATCAAGTGTCCATTAACATTCATTCTTAGATTTTAAGTTTGTTTGTGAAGTCTCTTGTTTAGTGAAGCTTGAGCAACTGAGAAGTCTCTTGCAAGAGTGCTTGAGCAAGTTGTAATCTTGAATAGATTATAGTGGAAATCTCTTGTTAGTAACAAGGGGACTGGACGTACTCTCAAGTTGTGAGGGGAACCAGGATAAATCTTTGAGTCTTTCTCTCTTTCTCAGCACCCTTTACCTTATTTGTGTTATTATCCGCTGCAAACTAGTTTTAAGTTAGAAAAAGTTTTAAATTTCTAAAACACAATTCAACCCCCCCTTCTTGTGTTTTTCCACCTTCAGACCTTTAGAACTCTTACATATTGATCTTTTAGGACCAGTTAGCACTGCTTCAATCAATGGTAAGAAGTATGGATTAGTCATAGTGGATGATTATAGTAGATGGACTTGGGTTAAATTTCTGAGAACTAAAGATGACACATAAGAAGTGTTTAGCATCTTCTGCACCCAAATTCAAAATGAAAAGGATTCCAGGATATAACACCCCACATAAAATGTCTAGAATATCAGTGGAATATTACAACTGGTACTGAGTACATTATTATTACAATTAAAAATTCAAGCACACGCAGGTGCTAAGCACAACACATATACTGAAACAACGGAAGCGAAACAAAGATTCAACAATACCACGGAAATTTTATTAGAAATACAACAACTGAAAAGAAACTAGAAAGCATGAATAAATATGCAATCCTCAAGCAAGATCCACGAGCACACCAACCAGCATACCTTTAGCCAACCTGCTTATCTGAAAAAAATTGTTTGGAGTGGGGTGAGACTACTAAGCCTCAGTGAGTCCTACTACCCTCCTAGAGGTGTCTACACCGGGGAATCCTAATCAGTCATAACATGCTAGCAAACATAACATAATATACATAAGCATAAGTGAAGGTGTATCACAAAATTATATCTTATTCATTTTAACACAAGGACACTCTGAGGTGAGCATGTCTCAGAGGCCTGCCATATTCGACAACCGATTCGGTCACGACATGCAGCTCACATAATCATAACCTAATGGATTATCCCATTGGGAGTCCATAATGCGACATCAAAAATCGCTCATAA
This sequence comes from Trifolium repens, assembly GCA_030408175.1. Classification (NCBI taxonomy): domain Eukaryota; kingdom Viridiplantae; phylum Streptophyta; class Magnoliopsida; order Fabales; family Fabaceae; genus Trifolium; species Trifolium repens. The sequence goes on along the minus strand of CP125850.1, from coordinate 44,270,278 downwards.
TTGACTGGTACTAAATTAGTTGGTTCTACCATGAATTACCAAATCTCGGGGAGCATACAAACCTATAATTCCCTAAGTTACACCCTAAAGATTATCTGTGATTAACATACTGTTCAATATTATATAAATTATGCTAGTGCAAGATATTTAACTCAGATGAGGACATAAAACGAGTGTAATGATTTATCAGAAAATTTTCAAGTTGCAGGTCTGTTTCCTGTCAAACTCGCTCAGCGTGTTATCACTCGCCAGGGCGAGTTTTATAGGTCATGTCCTGTATGAGCTCGCTACGGCGTGTTGTTGCTCGCCATGGCAGGATTATAGGTTCTGGCCTAAATCAACTCGCTGAGCACGCCAGAGCGAGTTTCATCAGCCCAGAAACCCAGCCCGCCATGAATACTCGCTTTCAACACGCTGTGGCGAGTTCACACAGAATGTACCCTGTTTTGCGAAAATTCTATATTTAACAAAGTTAACACCTACAATCCTCATTCTAAGCTATGCATTCACATAATGTGTATCATATAAGACAGAATGGAGAGGAATTTGGGAGTTAATTCCTCTCACACAACATTTCCCTAATTCTTAAGTTAACATGCAAAATTTATGGTTTTTGGGGAAACTAATTAACTAACCTAAGAACCCACCTGGAAATGAAGCTTTGAACTTGACTATAAGCTTCCTAACAGCTACTGAACCTCCCAGCTAGCCCCACGAACACCAGACCAGAAATTTGAAACTTTGACACTTTGAGCTCTAAGATGGAATTTGTGTTTTGATGCTGAGATTTCTTGGATTGAAGGGGTATTTATAGGAAGATTTTCTGAGGTATGAATAGTGCAAGAATTTGTTTGATTTAATGGGTTGCATGCAATGGGATTGGCTCTTAGATGGTGTGGTTAAGGTTGTTGTTGTGTAGTGACATGTGAGGCTTTGGGAAGTGATGATTCAATGCTTCAAAACTGGTTTGATACAAAAGGAGAATCTCTGTTACATAGGTGGGTTGTTGTGTGTTGCATGTGATGGAAAATTCCAAGCTTTTATGCTAATGGAAAAAGAATAAGGTTTCGTGGTATGTTCTTGTTGTTTTGTTTGGCGTGAGGGAGGAGAGAAATGTAGTGGAGGATTTTCTGATTTCTTAGCTTAATTAAAACCCTTTGGTTGCATGTAAATAAAGTGGCTTAAGAGTTAGTGGGAACATGACTCATGGTAGGAGGGTGAGAGAGAGTGACACGTGAGAGGGAGGAAGAAATGGAGGAGGGAGTTTGAATTCTCTTGTGTAATTAATTCACTTAAGAGTCATAGTGTATTATTGTGTAAGATAAATTCAATAAAGACTACTACTTAGGCCTATAATACACTTAGTTCTCAAGATTCAATCACTTAACCACCTCTGATTAGTTCTAATTTTTATTAGTCCTTCTCTAATTAAAATTAGTTAGGCAATTTTGAAGTTGGGATATTACAACCTACCCCCCTTAAAGAAATTTCGTCCTCGAAATTAAGAAATTTACCTCGAGAATAGATAAGGATAACTCTTCCGCATGTCTGACTCCAGTTCCCAAGTAAATTCTCCATCAGGAGACTGAGCCCATTCAACCTTGACAATAGGAATTCTCTTGTTCCGAAGGATTTTGGCATCACGTTCAACAATCCGAACTGGATCCGGCTGATAGGTTAGATCTGGCTGAAGATCAATTTGTTCAAGTTCTACTGGACGATAAGGATCAGGAATATACTTCCGAAGCTGAGACACATGAAACACGTCGTGTAGCCCTGACATAGATGGAGGTAGAGCTAACTGATAGGCTACAGGACCGACGCGTCTAAGGATCTGATAAGGTCCAATGAATCTTGGACAGAGCTTCTTAGTTTTGAATACACCTCATAAACCCAACTTAGGTGTGACTCTCAAGAAAACATGATCACCTTCCTGAAATTCCAAAGGTCTCCTCTTTCTGTCAGCATAGCTCTTATGCCGACTCTAAGCAACTTTCAGCTTATCCCGAATAGACTTAATCTTTAAAGTGGTCTCTTGGACAAAATCTGGTCCTAAGAATCCACGATCACCAACTTCTGTCCAACATAAAGGAGTTCTACACTTCCTGCCATACAGAGCTTCATTGGGTGCCATACCGATACTGGCATGGTAACTGTTGTTATAAGCGAACTCAATTAGGTGTAAGTGATTAGTCCTTTCTGATTGACCATCAGTTTGAGGATGATGCGACGTACTCATCTTTAGTCGAGTGCCCATCGCATTCTGGAATGCTTTCCAAAATCTTGAAGTGAAAATCGGGTCTCTATCCGACACGATACTTAAGGGTACACCATGCAACCTTACAACCTGCTCCATGAATACGGCCGCATATTGAGGGGCCTTGTAGGTGGATTTCACTGGAATGAAATAAGCTGACTTGGTAAACCTATCCACGATTACCCAGATTGAATCTTGTCCTCTCTGGTTACGTGGTAGTCCTCCTACAAAGTCCATGGTGATATGTTCCCACTTCCACTCCGGAATATCTAATGGTTGCAACGGTCCTCCAGGTTTCTAATGTTCAATCTTCACTTGCTGACAAACAATACTCCTTGACACGAATTCAACAATTTCTGCCTTCATGTTAGGCCACCAATAGATCTCCTTCAACTAATGATACATTTTGGTGGATCCAGGGTGAAATGAAAATCCACTCTTGTGTGCCTCTTCCAGAATCAACCGTTTCAATTCATCATCCTGAGGTACACAGAGCCTTCCTTCATAGAGAATGGCGCCGTCCGTAGCTATTGAGAACTCCATATGGTTTACTCTCTTTTGCAACACCACATCATCCTGCTGAGCCTGCACAACTCTTGGGCGCAGTTCACAGGATAACTCGATTGTTTTAATTCGAATACCGCTCTTCCGATAGACAACATTCAGATTGAGATCTCTAAACTTCTCATACAGACCGCACTGCTGCATCAACAACTCCAACGCATACAAGGTCTTTCTACTCAAGGCATCTGCTACAACATTTGCCTTTCCTGGGTGATAATTGAGATTAAAGTCAAAGTCCTTGAGGTATTCCATCCATCGTCGTTGCCTCATATTCAACTCCTTCTGATCAAAAAGGTACTTCAGACTTTTGTGATCACTGAACAAATCAAACTGCACTCCATACAGGTGATGTCTCCAGATTTTGAGGGCAAAGATAATGGCTGCTAACTCCAGATCATGGGTAGGATAGTTCTGCTCATGAGGTTTTAACTGCCTGGATGCATATGCCACCATTGCACCATCTTGCATAAGTACACATCCAAGTCCCTCGTTGGACGCATCACAGTACACTACGTACTTACGGGTTTGGTCAGGAATTACTAACACTGGTGCCGTAGTTAGCTTTTCCTTTAAGGTCCTGAAACTCCAATCACAAGCGGCATCCCAATCAAAGTCCGCACCTTTTCTGGTTAGACGAGTTAACGGCAAAGCAATCTCCGAAAATCCTAAGATGAATCTCCGGTAATAGCCTGCCAAGCCAAGAAAACTCCTGATCTCAGTCACACTTCTGGGTCTTTCCCAATTCAACACTGCCTCTACCTTGGATGGATCGACAGACACACCGCCTTACGATATGACATGTCCCAATAACTTAACTTCAGATAGCCAAAACTCGCACTTGCTGAACTTGGCATACAGCTGCTTTTCTCTAAGGATGCTCAACACAATTCTCAGATGTTCAGCATGCTCCTGAGAATCCTTAGAATAGACCAGAATGTCATCAATGAAGATAACAACAAACTTGTCAAGGTAAGGCTGGAATATCCGGTTCATGTAGTCCATAAATATGGCTGGAGCATTTGTCAAACCGAATGGCATGACCAGGAATTCATAATGTCCATAGCGGGTCCTGAATGTTGTCTTAGAAACATCCGAGGACTTGATACGGATCTGATTATATCCAGAGCGAAGATCAATCTGGGAAAAGATAGTAGCACCTCTAAGCTGATCCAAAAGGTCATCAATACGGGGCAAGGGATACTTGTTCTTAATTGTGACCTTATTGAGTTGACGATAATCAATGCACAGGCACATAGTACCGTCTTTCTTTTTGACTAGCAACACTGGTGCTCCCCAAGGTGAGACACTAGGTCGAATGAAGTGTTTCTGAAGCAACTCTTCTAGTTGAGATTTCAGTTCATGAAGCTCTAAGGGAGACATTCGATAAGGGGCAACTGAGATAGGCTAGGAACCAGGAACTAGGTCGATGGAAAACTCAACTTCCCTTTCAGGAGGTAAATTCATAATAGTCTGGAAAAACATCTAGAAACTCACTAACAACTGGAAAGTCACTGGGGCTCAAACTGGATTCCGTATCAATGGTAAACAAGACACTGAAACACTTAGTACTGGCACCTAAGTATTGGATCATCTGATGAGTGTTTTGAAGCAAAGCAGTGAGGGCTCTACTCTCTGCAGAAGTTTCGGTTGGAATGAACAGATTCTTTTCAGCGCATCCAATCCATGCCAATCCATGCTTAGGACCACATCAATATCCTTCAAGGGTAGACAAATCAAATCTATATGATAGAGTTTACTTCCCACAAGAACTGGACAATTCTGACAAACTCGCTTAGAAGTAACTTTGCCACCTGTAGCAACAGCCACAGTCATTGGGGGAATTAAAGGCACAGAGGGCAGATTCAGTCGCTGAACACAGTCAACGGCTATAAAGGAATTAGTAGCTCCACAATCAAACAAGACTAATACTTCAGACTGGCCTAACTTGCATACATCCATAATCAAAGCATTATTAGATTTGACTTTGTCACCGTCAAGTGAGTATACCCAACATTTGCTTTTAGAAGCGCCGCTGGAATCACCTTGCTTATTCAGCTTAGGACATTCATGCTTGTAGTGGCCTGGCTGCTTACAGTAGTAACACATATTCTTTCCCTTCATGCATTCCCCACTGTGAGAAAAACCGCATTCTGCACAGGTCCTTGGTGAGCGCTGGGAATAACTCTGTTTCCCTTTGATGGTGGTACCTTTGGTTCTCACTTGCAGGTTAAATTTTCCAGAATCCTTCCTTTTCTGAACAGCTTCACTACGCTCCTTATGAATGTTACCAAGATCTGCTTCAGCATGATAGCTCTTTTGCACCAAATCACCAAAGGTAGTGAGATGCTGCATAGAGACGTCATGCGCTATGTCAGCTCTCAACCTAAACCTGTACTTCTTCATTTTCCACGACTCAGAGGGAGCGTCGTTACCATCCATCACATAACGGACCAATTCATTGAACTTCATGGTGTATTCTGCCACGAACATACACCCCTGCTTCAACTCAGTCAATTCCCGTTCCATCTGAAACTGGTAACTCTCTGGGATATAATGTCCGACAAAGAGACGCCGAAAATTATCCCAAGTCATTTCCATTTGGCTAGCTTCCATGTACGCCTTCGTACCATCCCACCAGTTACAAGCGTCGCCCTTGAAGAAGCGGGAGACGAACACAACTTTATCAGCTTCAGTGCAATCCATGGACTCTAGGATTCCACTCATTCTCTGGATCCATTCCCGGGCTTTCACTGGATTGTACTCTCCATAAAACTCTGGTGGACTCATGCGGCAGAACTCTCTGAATGCAGCACTTGATCCCTGCTGCTGAGGTGGAGGATTGTCCATGTGCTGTTGGAACATAGCCATGAACTCTTGATGTTGTTGAGCTTGCTGGGCCTGAAACTGCTGTTGCTGGTGCATCATCTCAGTCCACATATTAGCATCAGCATCTCCGTACATCTCAGGCTCATCATCAACGTTCCTCCTTGGCCTTCCAGGTCCTCGTCTTGCTCTTGACATAGTGCTCTAACTGCCAATATCAAGTCAAGTTAGCTAGGCTTAAAGTGACATGACATCTAGAATAGATGTTAGAAATCCAGACAATTTCTGGGATTGGATTCGTAATATTAATGAACTCTGGCACAATCTGAATCGACCTGCTCTGATACCAATTATAACACCCCAAATAAAATGTCTAGAATATCAGTGGAATATTACAACTGGTACTGAGTACATTATTATTACAATTTAAAATTCAAGCACACGCAGGTGCTAAGCACAACACAGATACTAAAACAACGGAAGCGAAACAAAGATTCAACGATACCACAGAAATTTTATTAGAAATACAACAACTGAAAAGAAACTATAAAGCATGAATAAAGATGCAATCCTCAAGCAAGAGCCTCGAGCACACCAATCAGCATACCTTTAGCCAACCTACTTATCTGAAAAAAAATTGTTTGGACTGGGGTGAGACTACTAAGCCTTAGTGAGTCCTACTACCCTCCTAGAGGTGACTACACCGAGGAATCCTAATCAGTCATAACATGCTAGCAAACATAACATAATATACATAAGCATAAGTAAAGGTGTATCACAAAATTATATCTTATTCATTTTAACACAAGCACACTCTGAGGTGAGCATGTCTCGGAGGCCTGCCATATCCGACAACCGATTCGGTCACGGCATGCAGCTCACATAATCATAACCTAATGGATTATCCCATTGGGAGTCCATAATGCAACATCAAAAATCGCTCATAATTGACTGATACTAAATTAGTTGGTTCTACCATGAATTACCAAATCTCGGGGAGCATACAAACCTATAATTCCCTAAGTTACACCCTAAAGATTATATGTGATTAACATACTATTCAACATTATATAAATTATGCTACTGCAAAATATTTAACTCAGATGAGGACATAAAACGAGTGTTATGATTTATCAGAAAATTTTGAAGTTGCAGGTCTGTTTCCAGTCAAACTCGCTCAGCGTTTTATCATTCGCCAGAGCGACTTTTATAGGTCATGTCCTGTATGAGCTCGCTACAGCGTGTTGTTGCTCGCCATGGCAGGATTATAGGTCCTGGCCTAAATCAACTCGCTGAGCACGCAAGAGCACGCCAGAGCGAGTTTCATTAGCCCAGAAACCCAGCTCGCCATGAATACTCGCTTTCAACACGCTGTGGCGAGTTCACACAGAATGTACCTTGTTTTGCGAAAATTCTATTTTTAACAAAGTTAACACCTACAATCCTCATTCTAAGCTATGCAGTCACATAATGTGTATAATATAAGACAGAATGGAGAGGAATTTGGGAGTTAATTCCTCTCACACAACATTTCCCTAATTCTTAAGTTAACATGCAAAATTTATGGTTTTTGGGGAAACTAACTAACTAACCTAAGAACCCTCCTGGAAATGAAGCTTTGAACTTGACTATAAGCTTCCTAACAACTACTGAACCTCCCAGCTAGCCCAACGAACACCAGACCAGAAATTTGAAACTTTGACACTTTGAGCTCTAAGGTGGAATTTGTGTTTTGATGCTGAGATTACTTGGAGTGAAGGGATACTTATAGGAAGATTTTCTGAGGTATGAATAGTGCACGAATTTGTGTGATTTAATGGGTTGCATGCAATGGGATTGGCTCTTAGATGGTGTGGTTAAGGTTGTTGTTGTGTAGTGACATGTGAGGCTTTGGGAAGTGATGATTCAATGCTTCAGAACTGGTTTGATACAGAAGGAGAATCTCTGTTACATAGGTGGGTTGTTGTGTGTTGCATGTGATGGAAAATTCCAAGCTTTTGTGTTAATGGAAAAAGAAAGAGGTTTGGTGGTATGTTCTTGTTGTTTTGTTTGGCGTGAGGGAGGAGAGAAATGTAGTGGAGGATTTTCTGATTTCTTAGCTTAATTAAAACCCTTTGGTTGCATGTAAATGAAGTAGCTTAAGAGTTAGTGGGAGCATGACTCATGGTAGGAGGGTGAGAGAGAGTGACACGTGAGAGGGAGGAAGAAATGGAGGAGGGAGTTTGAATTCTCTTGTGTAATTAATTCACTTAAGAGTCATAGTGTATTATTGTGTAAGATAAATTCAATAAAGACTACTACTTAGGCCTATAATACACTTAGTTCTCAAGATTCAATTACTTAACCACCTCTAATTAGTTCTAATTTTTATTAGACCTTCTCTAATTAAAATTAGTTAGGCAATTTAGAAGTTGGGATATTACACAGGATTTTGAAAGTAAGAAGTGATCTTGGTGGTGAATTTGAAAATGAACCTTTTGAAAAATTTTGTGAAGAACATGGAATTCTCCATGAATTCTCTTCTCCTAGAACTCCACAACAAAATGGAGTTGTAGAGAGAAAGAATAGATCTTTGCAAGAAATGGCACGCACCATGATGCATGAAAATAATTTAGCAAAATTCTTTTGGGCAGAGGTTGTTAACACTGCTTGTTATATTCAAAATAGAATATATATAAGACCTATTTTGAACAAAACAACATATGAACTCTTTAGAGGAAGAAAACCCAATATTTCTTATTTTCATCAATTTGGTTGTACTTGTTACATTCTGAATAACAAAGTCCATCTTAAGAAATTTGACTCTAAAGCCTGTAAGGGTATCTTCATTGGATACTCTGAACGCTCTAAGTCATACAGAGTGTATAGTTCTGAAACTAATACAGTGGAAGAATCAATGCATGTAAAGTTTGATGATAAAAAGTCAGAGCCTGTTATAGATTTATCAGGATCTGCTGACTCAGAAGATGAAGCTCCAGAGTATGACAACTACATAGAACCTATAGAAGACTCTCAAACCCAAGAAGCAACATCTTCTGATGCTCCTCAAGAACATCAAACTGATGAGGATAACTCTGAAGCAACTGATATTCGAAGAAATACCTTCAAATACAAATCTTCACATCCTGAAGAGCTCATCCTTGGAAACAAGAATAGTCCTAGAAAAACAAGATCAAACTTCAGAGATGAAGAATCATTATTTGGACTAGTATTGTTGACTATTTGATGTTGGCTGCATTTTGGTAAAACTATGCTTAAGCAGGATGTGGTAAGAAATGTTACAACATCATTACCTGACGTGAGCGCGCCAGCTGGCGGCAGCATTTAATGCGCGCGAGTTTTATTTTTAGAGAAGATCTTTTCTCTTATACATCAGTTCTTGGCTTGTGCATCAAGGAAGTTTTATTTCCTAAACAGATCTTTTGCTCAGAGATTGTTTTGGGAATTATTGTGAAGAATTATATTTTCTAAACGTATCTTTTAAAGATATGGTTTTATTTTATATTTATGAGCTGGATCTTTCTCATGGAAAAAGCTACTGAAGCCCAAATTTAACCAGCTATATATTGAAGAATAAAAACCTAATTGAGGCGGTTGTTCAAGCGTAATTGTTGAGTCTAGCCGTATTAGGATTCGTGTGTGCTTGTGTTTTGTGAGCCTTGTATCTCTTTGATGCAAGCTTAGGACTGTGTGTCAATTGAGTTGTAAACTGTAATTGTCTCTGAAGCTTTTAAGCAAGGAGATAGTTATTGTGTGTGTGTCCTCTCCAAAGCTTTTAAGCAAGGAGTTTGGATCTTAGTGCTTGTGTATTGCTCGAAGCCTTTAGGTAAGAGTAATCTAGGGTCTAGGAGAGTGTCTCCATCATAGTGGTTGAATTAACAATAGTGTTGTCTGTACTATTGAGCTTAAGGAGTGATTTGGGAACTCATACCTAGGAGTTCCTAGGTAGAAGGACATAAGGATAGTTGCTAGGTGATAAGTTGTAAACAAGAAGTTTGCTGTAAGACTTTGAACTAGGACTATTAGTGGAATTCCTCCTGGATTGGTATCCCCCAGATGTAGGTTGCAGTTTGCTCCGAACTGGGTTAACAAATCACTGTGTGTTTGTTAATTTCTGCACTATTTACTGTTTTCATTATTTTGTCATTTAAGTGGTTAAAAGTGTTGTAACATCGTGTACAACATCGTGTACTGGTGGGCCAGTTTTTCAATTGGCATCAGAGCAGGCACCCTGCTTGTTTAGGGTGAGATTCAGGAAATTTTAACTGGAATAATGGACAAAGAAGGAGGATTCGTGAACAGACCCCCAATGCTAACTGGTTCCAATTATGATCATTGGAAGCCAAAAATGATTGCATTTCTGAAGTCCATAGACAGCAGGACTTGGAAGGCTGTCTTGAAAGGTTGGGATCATCTCTTGATTGTTACCAAAGAAGGTACTTCTACTGGTGAACTAAAGCCAAAAGCAGATTGAACAAAGGAAGAAGATGAAGCAGCTCTCGGCAACAATAAGGCAATAAATGCTCTCTTCAATGGAGTGGATGCAAATATGTTCAAGCTCATCAAAAAATGTCTGTCTGCAAAAGAAGCTTGGGAGATATTGATGACATGCTATGAAGGCACCTCTAAGGTAAAAATGTCAAAACTTCAACTACTTACTACCAAGTTTGAAAATCTAAGGATGAAAGAGGAGGAAAGTATTCAGGACTTTCACATGAATTTAATTGACATTGCTAATGCCTTTGAGGCCCTGGGTGAGAAAGTATCTGATGAGAAGCTGTCAAGGAAGATGCTCAGGTCACTTCCAAAAAGGTTTGATATGAAAGTGACTGCCATTGAGGAAGCTCAGGATATAGCCAACATGAAGGTGGATGAACTGGATGGTTCTCTTCAGACATTTGAATTGACCATTAATGAACGAGGGGATAAAAAGAGCAAAAGTGTTGCTTTTATCTCAAATGATGATGAAGAGGAATCCCAGACTATTGATGAAGGAGAAGAAAGTATTTCTGATGCTCTTGCTCTAATTGGAAAACAATTTGGAAGAGTTCTAAGACGTGTTGACAGGAGAGCCAGGCAGAATGGGCAGAACATTAGATTCGACATCAACAAACAGCAAAACAATGTCAAGAAAACTAGACCTGAAGAGAAAAGTGGACCAGTCAGAGAAGTGCAATGTCATGAATGTGAAGGATATGGACATGTCCGAACTGAATGTGCAACTTTCCTGAAGAAACAAAAGAAAGGTTTGTTTGTTTCATGGTCTGATGAAGATTCTGAAGAAGGAGAGAAATCTGCTAGACATGTATCTGCTATGACTGGGGTTTGTGGTCCTGTGGCTGATTCAGATGATGATGTGGAGGTAGTTTATGAAGAGCATTCTGATGATGAGGATAATGACACTTATGAGGAATTACTTGGTCTCTACAATGACCTTCTTGTTCGCTATAAAGAGGTGTGTAGAATTCTGGAGAAACAGAAGAAGACTATAAATCAACTCCACACAGAAAAAGATTTCCAAATTGGCCAAGCACTGAAATTTGAGAAGGAGCTAACTCAAGCAAATGCAGACATGGATGAGTTGAAGAAAAGAGTCAATCAACTGAACTGTGGAGCTAACTTACTTGAGGAAATCTTAGATGGTGTCCCTAATACTAGAATGAAAGCTATAGGGTACAACTACACTGCTCTCAACCAGCATCAACAGGACAAAAATACCAAATTCCTTCCAGCTGATGAGGTAATTAATCCATACACTGGGGAAAAGATGTTACAACCTCTTACACCACATCCTAAAACCTATCCAAATGTTAAGCTAGGACAAGGTCCCAGGACTTTTGCTAACCAACATCGTGCCCCAGGACACCATGGTCATTCAAAAAAATGGTTTTGTCATCATTGTGGAATGAAGGGTCACATAAGACCTTTTTGCTACAAACTGTATGGATATCCAAGACATTGGCAACAACCAAAAACTGCTCCTAGAGAGGAATCTGTCAGAAAGGTGTGGCAACCAAAAGCTGAGGACAAAGGGCTGATTGCACATACATCCCTCAGAGCATCATCCAGAGAAGACTGGTATTTCGATAGTGGTTGTTCTAGACATATGACAGGAATAGAGACATATCTGAAGGACCTAAAGGGGTATACTTCTAGTTCTGTAACTTTTGGGGATGGAGCCAAAGGTGAAATTCTGGGGATAGGCAAACTTGTCAACAAGGAGTTGCCCAACTTAGAGAATGTGTTGCTTGTAAAAGGACTCACTGCAAATCTGATCAGCATAAGTCAACTGTGTGACCAAGGATTGAGGGTGAACTTTACAAAAGAAGAATGTCTTGTCAGCAAAGATGAAGGAGAAATTCTGATGAGAGGTACCAGATCCAAGGACAATTGCTACTTGTGGGTATCTCATGAAGAAGTACAGCTAGGAAAATGTCTACTTGGTAAAGAAGATGAAGTTCAACTGTGGCACCAGAAACTTGGTCATCTAAACCTAAGTGGAATGAAGAAAGCTGTTACTGTAGAGGCCATCAGAGGGCTTCCCAAATTGAAAATTACTGAGGGAAGTATCTGTGGAGAATGTCAGATTGGGATACAAACCAGGATGTCGCATCCAATGTTGGAACATCAGGTAACATCAAGAACTCTAGAACTTCTATACATGGACCTTATAGGGCCTATGCAAGTTGAAAGCTTAGGAGGAAAGAGGTATGCCTTTGTGGTAGTAGATGATTTTTCCAGATACACCTGGGTGAATTTTATTAGAGACAAATCTGACACATTTGACATTTTCAAAACTTTATCTACTCAAGTTCAAAGAGAAAAGAACGGTGGGATAGTGAGAATCAGAAGTGACCGTGGAAGAGAGTTTGAAAATGAAAAATTCAGTGAGTACTGTGCTAGTGAGGGTATTAAGCATGAGTTCTCATCACCAATAACTCCTCAACAAAATGGTGTGGTGGAAAGAAAGAACAGGACCATTCAGGAATCTGCTAGAGTAATGTTACATGCAAAATCCCTACCCTATCATTTCTGGGCTGAAGCCATGAATACAGCCTGCTACATACACAACAGGGTGACTATAAGAAAGGGGACGTCTGTTACTCTATATGAATTATGGAGGGAAAGAAAACCAACTGTCAAACATTTCCATGTCTTTGGCAGCAAGTGTTATATCCTGGCAGACAGGGAGCAGAGAAGGAAGTTTGATCCCAAGAGTGACGAAGGGATCTTCCTTGGATACTCTACCAACAGCAGAGCATACAGAGTATACAACTCAAGAACAATGGTTGTTATGGAATCCTACAATGTGGTAGTAAATGATGTAGAGACTGAGAAGGTTGACAATGTGGAATACGATGTTGAAACATCAGGTCCTGTCCTTGAAGAGCATGATCTAGAAGAACAATCTGATGATAAACAAGAAGAGAATCTTGAGAATATTACATGTGACACCACTAATCAACCCACTCAGAACAAAGGACCATCTGTGAGGGTCCAGAAGAATCACCCCTTGGAGCTTGTCATTGGAAATCCTGAACAAGGAATCACCACTAGAAGATCCAATGATGTAATAGCAAATTCTTGCTTTGTTTCCATGTTTGAACCTAAAAATGTGAAAGAAGCTCTCACTGATGAATTCTGGATTGAGGCAATGCAAGAGGAATTGAACCAATTCAAGAGAAGTGAAGTGTGGGATCTGGTCCCAAGACCTGATAAAGTGAATGTGTAACAGCCCGGATTTTTTAATAAAGAAATTGCTTAAAAAAAAACTTTATTTCTTTAAAAAGTCTGACTATCATTTTTATTCTAAAGAATAATAACTATTCAAGTTTATAAATAATAACTATACAACGAGGAAAATATTTCTTTCATATTACAAATTAATAAAACCCATAATTGTTTTAATTTTTCTTAGCCAAATTTGCTACTTTAGTCTACTAAACAAATCAATTAAAATAATTGAATCAAATAAATAATTAGAGTAAATAAATTCAATAAGGTACATATATAAAATATCGGGGTCTTACATTATTACCCCCTTAAAAGAGTTTCGTCCTCGAAACTAGAAAATAAAAATATTAGCATAAAGTTTTCTCATTAAATAAAATCATACATACGAAAATCGCTTTCTAAAAGAAATTAAAATGTTTTCACATATAAATAGAATAAAATATTTATCTATGAAATGAAATTCTCGGGTCTTACATTCTACCCACCAAAAATAATTTCGTCCCCGAAACTAGCCTGTGGAAAAAGATTAAGACAAAAATGATGAAATCCTGTTGGACAAAATCATTCAACCCTTTTTAAATAAATAAAAAATAGCATTGGAGCATAGAAATTCTTTTTGTAACATACTCATTTAATACGATACACCAAGATAAAAAGTTAGGAATCAAGTAGAACATAAATTACGTATCTTTGCTGCGCACTCTGATGTTAAATAAAGGCCAATAACATAAATCGCAAAATAATTTACAAACAAAAATATAATTTCTAACAATCACATAGTCAAACACAAACCACACATCAAATTCAAGCGTACCCACCCCAAAAATGTTTGTCCGAGGATTATTGCTCCGATACCAAATGTAACAGCCCGGATTTTTTAATAAAGAAATTGCTTAAAAAAAAACTTTATTTCTTTAAAAAGTCTGACTATCATTTTTATTCTAAAGAATAATAACTATTCAAGTTTATAAATAATAACTATACAACGAGGAAAATATTTCTTTCATATTACAAATTAATAAAACCCATAATTGTTTTAATTTTTCTTAGCCAAATTTGCTACTTTAGTCTACTAAACAAATCAATTAAAATAATTGAATCAAATAAATAATTAGAGTAAATAAATTCAATAAGGTACATATATAAAATATCGGGGTCTTACAGAATGTCATAGGTACTAAGTGGATCTTTAAAAATAAATCTGATGAGAAAGGGGTCATTACCAGAAACAAGGCTAGGCTGGTTGCCCAAGGTTACACTCAAGTAGAGGGACTTAATTTTGAGGAGACTTTTGCCCCTGTAGCCATATTGGAATCAATTAGACTACTATTGGGCGTTGCTTGCATCCTAAAATTTAAACTCTATCAAATGGATGTCAAGAGTGCGTTTCTGAATGGTTATCTTCATGAAGAGGTCTATGTGGAGCAACCAAAAGGGTTTACTGATCCTGTATATCCTAATCATGTCTACAAACTGAAGAAGGCTCTATATGGTCTAAAACAAGCGCCTAGAGCCTGGTACGAAAGACTTACACAATTTCTAGTAGGTCAAGGCTATAGGAAGGGTGGATCTGATCAAACCTTGTTTGTAAAGCAAGTCAAAGGAAAGTTCATTATTGCACAAATTTATGTAGATGACATTGTCTTTGGAGGAATGTCGAACACGATGGTACAACATTTCGTTCAACAAATGCAATCAGAATTTGAGATGAGTTTAGTGGGAGAATTGACTTACTTCTTGGGACTACAGATCAAGCAAATGGAGGATACTATCTTCATTTGCCAAAGCAAGTATGCTAAGAATATTGTCAGGAAATTTGGTTTGGATAATGCTACTCACAAGAGAACCCCTGCTCCAACTCATCTAAAGCTAACCAAGGATGAACAAGGTGTGGGAGTTGACCAGAGTCTGTATAGAAGCATGATAGGAAGTCTATTGTACTTGACTGCAAGTAGACCAGATATCACCTTTGCTGTAGGGGTTTGTGCTAGGTACCAAGTCAGAACCAAAGGTAAGCCATCTCAATCAAGTCAAGAGGATTTTGAAATATGTCAATGGTACATGTGATTATGGAATGATGTATTCACATTGTGAAGATTCAAAGTTGTGTGGATATTGTGATGCTGATTGGGCTGGTAGTGCTGATGATAGGAAAAGCACATCTGGTGGGTGCTTCTTCCTAGGAAGTAATCTTATATCTTGGTTCAGCAAGAAGCAAAATTGTGTGGCCCTATCTACAGCTGAGGCAGAGTATGTAGCTGCTGGAAGTAGTTGTACTCAACTTGTTTGGATGAAGCAGATACTGAAGGAATATGAAGTGGAACAAGATGTTATAACATTGTACTGTGACAATTTGAGCGCCATAAATATTTCAAAAAATCCTGTTCAACACAGCAAAACCAAACACATTGATATTCGCCATCACTTCATCAGAGATCTAGTGGATAATAAAATTGTGACATTGGAGCATGTAGGAACTAAAGAGCAAGTTGCTGATATCTTCACCAAAGCACTTGATGCAGTTCAATTTGAAAATTTGAGGGGCAAATTAGGAATTTGCCTATTTGAGGATCTGTAGCAATTACAGTTATTTGGAGGGAGGCATGCAACAGTTATTATTTTTCTCTCTCCAATCCTTGTGCTGCACGATAAACAAGGCAATGATGGTTCTTACATCCCTAAAAACACGCCACCTAACACTAGTGGTTATTCTCTTAGCAAATCAACCTTCAAACCAATTCTCTCCATATTCCACTTTCTCTCCAACCTCTCAAACCGTTCAAACACTCTGAACTTCTCCATTCAACCTCATTCCTCTCAAACACAAATTCTAACCATGTCTCAATCACCAAACTCTGCTACTCCCGTGAATTCCACTGAAACACCTCACTCCTCATCTCCCATTGATGCTACCCCCATCACCACCATTCACCCCTCTTTTGCCTCAGCTCTCAATCCTAAACCAAAGAAAACCACCGCAAAGAGGCCTTCAACATTCAAAACTCCAAAATCGAAGAAAAACAAAAGCTCGTCGTCTTCTGTTTCAAGGAAAACTTCGAAAAAGAAAGGATCAAACTCCAAATCGAAGTCGATCCACACCATGCAAGAGTTATACCTTGATAATGTTGGTGAGAAAAATGTTGAATCGCATGTGGAAGCATCTGACAACCTTGCTTCTGATCTGATTGCTGAGAAAGAAAAAGGGATTTCTGAGATTGGCGCAGAAACCCTAGAAATTCAAAAGGGGCTAACTGTTGAGAAGCCTGTTGCTTCTGAAGTTGTTGGTGAAATTGTCCAGGACTCGCCTGATGCTGAAGAGATTATAACTGATCAAGCTGTGGAGGAAGCCTTGAACTCCTTGAAGGATACCATTCCAAATCGAAATGTTGCGCCGGATGTTACCACATCCTTGGCACAAGATGAACCAACTCCAGATATAGTTGGTGATGATGTAAATGCTCAAGATCAGGCTGATGATGAACATATATCTGACATGTTGATTGGTACTGATGCAAATGGAGAGAATCCTGTCTCTCAGAATGAAGAAGATGTTGCACAACAGGTTGATGAAACACCTGTTGATGATAATGTTACTGCTGGAAACACTACAGGGATACCTTCTACTGACAATGCCATGTCAGGAGATGATGATATAGTTGATGTGGATGCTATGACAGATTTGGATCAAACTATAAGTGAAGTGGCAGGTGGTAGCATTGCAAAAAGGTTGAGAAATAGGAAAGGTAAGGATGCTGATGTGGTGGTTGAGGTTGTAGCTAAGGCAACCCCATCTAAGAAGAAGAAGATGATTGGCCCCAGTAGAAAGCCTAGCAAAGTTGAGATTGCTAGTGAAAAGAAGAAGAAGAGTGGGAAAAGAAAACAACCTGAAGTTGGTGACTCTGACTATGAAGTGGAGGAGGATGTGCCACACATTGTTTCCAACATTGTGTCCCCTTCTAAGAAGAAAAGTCAGAAGAAATTTCGCAGAGCTGCTATTCCAGATCATGATGTGGTACATGATGTGCCAAACATTGTGTCTACTGGCAAGAAGAAAATTGGTGGAAGGATTATTCCCCAAAATGTTCCTGATGTCCCCATGGACAACATTTCATTCCACTTCATTGAAAGTGCTCAAAAGTGGAAATTTGTGGCTAATAGAAGGCTGGCTCTGGAGAGGGAATTGAGTGATGAAGCCTTGGAGCAAAAGGAGATTATTGCTCTCATTGAGAAGCCAGGATTGATGAAGACTGTGTCTGGCCTAGGTGAATGCTATGAAAAGTTGGTCAAGGAATTCTTGGTCAACATACCTGAAGATTGTGACAACCCTCTGAGCAAAGAACACCATAAGGTGTATGTAAGAGGTAAATGTGTTATTTTCTCACCTGCTATAATCAACAAGTACTTGGGTAACAAGGAGGATGGGTATGCTGAGATGGAGGTTACTAATAATCAAGTCTGCAAGACCATTACAGCAAATCAGGTCAAGGTTTGGCCATCAAGAGGTAAGGTTCCTTCTGTTATGCTCTCTGTCAAATATGCCATCCTAAATAGGATTGGCACTGTGAATTGGGTTCCCACCACACACACATCTGATATTGCTACTAGCTTAGCTAGATTTGTTTATTCTGTTGGTACTGGGACTGTCTTTAACTATGGGGCTCATATCTTTGATGAAACCGTACAACATGCTAAGTCTTGGGCTGTTAGAATGCCTATAGCTTATCCATCTCTTATCTGTGGTATTATTCTTGCACAACACCCCAATATTTTAACTGCTGATGATGAGGTGAGTAAGAGGGAATCTCCTCTTGACTTTCACCCTAGATTGTTTGAAGGAACACATGCTGCAGATATTGAGATTACTGGTCCTTCTGTTGCTGCTCCTACTGGTTCTGGTTCTATGAGCAGGAAGGAGATGATAGCTTCTTTGGAAGCAGCTTGCAAAGCTCTAGATGAGAAGAAAAAGAGCCTTGAGCAAGTGATTATGGCTCTTAGGCAAGAAGAAGCTGCTGAAGAGGGTGAGGATGTGCAGGTTGGACAAGAAGGAGGTGGTCAAAGTGATGGTGGAGGCACTGAGGAGCTGGAGCTCTCAGATGCTAGTGCTGACTTTTAGTGGTTATATTCCTTTTTTGATGTGTATGTTTTTTTGATGTTTATGTTTCTGGCTGTAATTCTGGTACTTATGTTCGTCTGTTGGGCTATGCCCTGGATATTTTAAGCACTCCCTAGTGCATTTGGATGTAATAATACTTAGTACTCTGTGATCTGTGCTGCTACTACTCTATTTTGGCTCCCAAAAGCATCTTTGTCAAATTTGTGGTAAAAAGGGGGAGTAGAAAGTTACAACATTGGTTTCCACATGTTCTCTGGTAGTAGTAGTACAATTTTTTTTGGTAGATGTTCTGTGCTGAAATGATCTGTCATGATATGCTTATGTGTTGGTACCTGATTGATATGCATGATCCTATGTGTTAGTTTATTAAGCATCATTTCAGGGGGAGTACTATGTATGTGATGCAGGGGGAGATGTTGTATGTGATGTTGGAACATTTGGTTTGTGTCATCCATGCTTATGTTTGTGATCACTTAAGGCGATGTAGTTTTCTGTGCTTCTGCTGTTGTATGCCTCTGCTGTGCTCTAAAGATACGACTGAATTCTGATCTAATGTTTTCCATGAAGGAGTATGGTTGGAAATTATTTTTGAAGATGTGTTACGCTTCTCTTCTTTTGTGTGTTTATGTTGATGTGAAGAAGTGTTAGTGATGTATGTATCTTTGTAGCTTGTCTGTGTGATCCCAAGTTGTTTTAGCCAAAAATTTGCCAAAGGGGGAGTTTGTTGACTATTTGATGTTGGCTGCATTTTGGTAAAACTATGCTTAAGCAGGATGTGGTAAGAAATGTTTCAACATCATTACCTGACGTGAGCGCGCCAGCTGGCGGCAGCATTTAATGCGCGCGAGTTTTATTTTTAGAGAAGATCTTTTCTCTTATACATCAGTTCTTGGCTTGTGCATCAAGGAAGTTTTATTTCCTAAACAGATCTTTTGCTCAGAGATTGTTTTGGGAATTATTGTGAAGAATTATATTTTCTAAACGTATCTTTTAAAGATATGGTTTTATTTTATATTTATGAGCTGGATCTTTCTCATGGAAAAAGCTACTGAAGCCCAAATTTAACCAGCTATATATTGAAGAATAAAAACCTAATTGAGGCGGTTGTTCAAGCGTAATTGTTGAGTCTAGCCGTATTAGGATTCGTGTGTGCTTGTGTTTTGTGAGCCTTTCTTGTATCTCTTTGATCCAAGCTTAGGACTGTGTGTTAATTGAGTTGTAAACTGTAATTGTCTCTGAAGCTTTTAAGCAAGGAGATAGTTATTGTGTGTGTGTCCTCTCCAAAGCTTTTAAGCAAGGAGTTTGGATCTTAGTGCTTGTGTATTGCTCGAAGCCTTTAGGTAAGAGTAATCTAGTGTCTAGGAGAGTGTCTCCATCATAGTGGTTGAATTAATAATAGTGCTGTCTGTACTATTGAGCTTAAGGAGTGAGTTGGGAACTCATACCTAGGAGTTCCTAGGTAGAAGGACATAAGGATAGTTGCTAGGTGATAAGTTGTAAACGAGGAGTTTGCTGTAAGACTTTGAACTAGGACTATTAGTGGAATTCCTCCTGGATTGGTATCCCCCAGATGTAGGTTGCAGTTTGCTCCGAACTGGGTTAACAAATCACTGTGTGTTTGTTAATTTATGCACTATTTACTGTTTTCATTATTTTGTCATTTAAGTGGTTAAAAGTGTTGTAACATCGTGTACTGGTGGGCCAGTTTTTCAAGTATCTTTGATTGAACCAAAGACAACAAATGAAGCTTTCTCAGATGATGCTTGGATCGTTGCTATGGAAGAAGAGTTAAATCAATTCAAGAGAAATGATGTATGGGATCTGGTACCCAAACCCAAGAACAAGAACATTATTGGAACAAAATGGGCATACATAAACAAACTGAATGAGCAAGGTGAAGTAACCAGAAACAAAGCAAGACTTGTTGCACAAGGATATAGTCAACAAGAAGGAATTAACTTTACTGAGACATATGCTCCAGTAGCTAGACTGGAAGCAATCAGGTTACTTTTATCTTATGCAGTTAATAATGGTATCACTCTCTATTAAATGGATGTAAAAAGTGCATTTCTTAATGGTGTTATCTCAGAAGAAGTATATGTCAAACAACCTCCTGGTTTTGAAGATTTATCAAATCCAGACCATGTGTTCAAACTCAAGAAATCACTCTATGGACTCAAACAAGCTCCCAGAGCTTGGTATGAGAGACTGAGTACTTTCTTAGTAAACAATGGTTTTGAGAAAGGTCAAGTTGATAATACACTATTCAGAAAAACACTAAAGAAAGACATTTTGATCATTCAAATTTATGTTGATGATATCATCTTTGGATCAACTAATGCCACTTTGTGCAAGAATTTTTCTAAGCTTATGCAGGATGAATTTGAGATGAGCATGATGGGAGAATTGAAGTTCTTTCTTGGAATTCAAATAAATCAAACAAAGAAAGGAACATTCATTCATCAATCAAAATATATAAAAGATCTTCTGAAGAAATTCAATTTGGAAGACTGCAAACCCATGAACACTCCAATGCATCCTACATCAAGCTTAAGCAAAGATGATTCTGAAGGCAAAGTTGATCAGAAGCTCTATCGAGGTATGATTGGATCTCTTCTTTATCTAACTGCCTCAAGACCTGATATTTTATTCAGTGTATGCTTGTGTGCAAGATTTCAATCAGATCCAAGAGAATCTCATTTCACTGCTGTAAAGAGAATCTTTAGATATTTGAAAACTACTTGTAACATTGGATTACTGTATCAGAAATCCAATGACTACAAACTGATTGGATTCTGTGATGCTGACTATGCTCGTGATAAAATTGAAAGAAAATCCACCAGTGGTAATTGTCAATTCATTGGTGAGAATTTGATTTCATGGGCCAGTAAAAGGCAAACCACCATAGCTATGTCAACAGCAGAAGAAGAATACATATCAGCAGCTAAATATTGTACACAACTACTTTGGATGAAATATCAATTGGAAGATTATCAAATAAGCAGTAACAATATTCCTTTATATTGTGATAATACTGCAGCCATCCACCTTTCCAAAAATCCTATTTTACATTCAAGAGCAAAGCATATTGAGATTAAACATCATTTCATAAGAGACTATGTTCAAAAGGGTGTAATTGATCTTAAGTTCATTGAAACAGAAAATCAATGGGCTGATATCTTTACAAAACCCTTAGCTGTTGAACGTTTTGATTTTATCAAAAAGAATTTGAATATGATGGAAATCTCTGAATAGCTGAGACTCTGATTTAAAATTAGTTTTTTTAAGTATCTAATAGTTATCAGAAGTTGAGACCATCAGAACCTTCTGTATCAGAAGTTGTGATGAGACCATCTTCTGATGCACTATCAGACTCTGTAAAAGAGATGGTTCTGGCGCGTAAGGAAAATATTTTATATAAAAAAACCTGTTCGTTTTCCCTCTACTTACGTGTCAGTTATTTACTAAATTTCTAATACACGTCTCCTGTTGCAAGTGGACAAAGAAGTTGGTTTATGATGATTAGTGTTTTAATCCCTATTTGATAGGTAAAAGACTCTGCTATCCCTATGTGTCTGTACTATTTTTTTTTGCGCGAACTTTCTATTTAAACACAAAACTGTTTCACATTCACACTTTTGCACTCTCACAACCCACACTTTCATTCTTCTAAAACTCAAGCAATATTCTTTCTCTCTCAAACTAGCAAACCCTAACCCCCAAACTTCATCAAAATGTCTAAAGTTAAAGCCTGCATCATTGAAACTGAAAACTCCATCCCAAAAAAATTTCAAAGGATCAACGGCCATACAAATATGATGATATTCAGTTTGCTATAGAAAATCCTGTTGACTTTGAAAGCTTAAGAGTAAATGGGTTTTCGGAGATAAAAGATCGTTTCGAAAGGCAAGGCTTGATGTATTACTTCGACGTGTTAAATGGACCAACTTATTCAGAATTAATCAAAGAATTTTGGATGAAGGCGTTTGTCATTACAAGGGAAAAGTATAATGCAAACATAAGAAAGTTGATTAAGGAAAGACTGGAGTTACAAGGAAAAACTCCCGTTGAGATGGGTCAAAGACCGTTTGTATCTACTGAGATTGAATCATTTGTGGCTGGATTCATCGTCTCCATTAGACTGGTTCACATCTATGAGGCTCTGAAGCTATCAGATGATGGACTCTTCATCAAATCTACAGACTCTGTTGGACCAGATGTTGATGAATTCATTTTCAAAGCTAAGGCTGACCCAAAAGACAAGCTTGAAATGACAAACATTAGCAAAGTTATCTACAAGATCTTTATTGACATTATAATACCCAAGCTGGGAGGTACTGATAAATTTTCTAGCGAACCTATTATTCACCATGACAGACTTCTCAGTCATATGTTTGCTCATAGTGGATTGTTGGATGATGTCAAACCATTCTTCCCTGGGTATGGTACCTACTTGACTAGTTCTAAGATCATTAATAGCACTACTCTGAGGTATCTACATCTAGTGAAGGCTAAACAGATTGTTCATCCAACCCATCCTCTGTTGATCAGAGAATCTGAAGAAAAATTGCTGAATGTAGGCTTGTTCATGTAAGTGATAGAGATGCTAGGATTATAGCAGAAGCTCATGCTGGATTTTTGAAAGGTTTAGGAGCTGAGGTTGGAAGTGGAGAAACTGAAGGATTAACTATTACACAATCAAGGATTCTGGAACAACCAACCAGAATCTTCTTGAAAAGAAAAGCTGTTAAAAGTCCTGCAGAATCTGGTAGCAAGAAGGCTGCCAAGACAAAGAAAACTACTGGACCTAGGAAGCCAAGTAAACCAAAGGTCACCAAGAATTTGCTGACTGATTTAATTGAAGAGGAAAAGGAAAAAGCTGACCTTGAAGCAGCTATTGCTAAGGTTAATGCTCTCAAGGAAAAGGAAATAGAGTTGAAAGACGGCTATGACTGTGGAATTGACCCAAAGGAGTTTTATGACATGTATTCCAAGCTTCCTCCTAGAAATGATCCTCAAAGTCTGGCTGATCAACAGACTCTATATGGACCAGCATATGGTAAGAATCCTGAATATCTTGGTAATAGCTCAGATTTTAGAAATGTCTTTCAAACCCTCAAACATCCTCCTTTGATTCCAGTTAAAGGTGTTTATTCTGAGAAAGATCTTACTCTTTCTGAGAATCAACCAATGTCAAAGCCGTTTAACAAACTTCAATTAACCCATCAGAATCTCAAACTAATATAATATATACTGATGCAGCAGAAGCTACTACTAGTACTGCACCAGTCATTCACTCTGTGGATGAAAATGAAGATTCTGATCGTACACCCTCTCCACCCCCTCAAAAGTTTGTGTCACTTGTCAACAAAAACATATCAAATCTGGAAGCTTCTCCAGAAGCTGATGTAACTCAACCACCAGAAGCTGAACTTAGTAAACCACTAACACCACCACCAGAAGATGACCAAAACAAACAACCATCATCACCCCCAATTGCTGAACAAATAGATCCTGCATCAGAGTCTCATAAATCACCTGAACCTAATGAACAAATCATCCCAGACTCTGAAGTTGTTCAAAAATCCAACTCTCCAGTACCTGATGTTGAAAAATCCCCACATCATGTGGAAATGGACAACACTATTACTGCAGAGATACCTACCAACCAAAATCTTCAAGAGATTTCTAGGACTTTGAACATGGATTTAGTTGACAACACACCTCCTCAACACACCTCCAATCTTAATAACCTGATGCACAATCTTTCTCATGATTGCATCTATGTCCCTCCTCACTTACCTTCTAGGATCTTAAATGAACCCTTAGACCACACTCAGGAAGACATTACTAAATCACTGCAAGCTATTGACAAAAATCTCAGGAGACTCTCCATAGCTATTCCTAATTTGAGTATTGATTAGGATCATATTGATAAAGAGTGTGATCTCGTGGAAGCCACTTACCTGAACATGATGAAGGCAGTAAGAGAAGCCTACAAAAAAGGACTTGTTGTTTAGACAGGAATTAGCCAGGAAGGAAGCTGAGAGGATAGAAAGAGAAAAGAGAGAAGCTGAAGAAAGGGAAAAGAAAAGACTTGAGGATGAAAGGATTGATAAGGAGAGACTAGAGGCTCTGGCTAGAGAAGAAGCTAGAGTAGCTGCTGAACAAGCAAGGCTTGAACAACTAGCCAGGGATGCTCCAGAATTTTCTATTCTAATGAGACTAGATCAAGATAAACTGAAGAAGAAAGTTGATGCACATACTGACATATTGGCTTCTATTCTTGCTACTCTCAAGAGCATTGATGCTAGATTACCTCCACCTCCTCCACCTCAACCCTAGGATTCTATGCACTTTATTTCATCTTGTTATGTAATTTGTTTTCAGAATCTGTTTTGATCATGTTTGTGGAACCTTTTATTGTTAATCAATCACTGAAGTACCTGTTTGTTATTTGGTTAATTATTCTGTTTGATTATATTATGTTATTTACTTTATGCATGCACAAATGTTTTTGAGACACATATCAAAACACAAAATTTCAAACTAAATTAAGAGTTTTATTCCATAAATAATTGTTGATTACATAAGTTCTAATCCAACTTTTCACTTGGATTCTACATCAGAAACAGCTAGTTCTAAATTTAGCTTGTGAGAATCAGAAGGTGAGGACGGGTATTCTTCCCTAGGAGGAACATATGTATTCAAGAATTCTTTCCAGTCAGAATCCCATTCAGATTCTGACTCAGATAAGGACTCTTGTTGTTTGGTCTTGGATCTTGTTTGATAATTGGCTCTAACAGGAGCATAAGTTGATGCTTTCATCTTCTGAGGATTCTTCTTAGACTCTGAATCTTGTTGAATCTTCACTTTCTTCTTCTTCTTCTTCTTCTTCTTCTTCTTCTCCTGTGATTTCTTTCTTTTGATCACTCTTCTATCCTTATCCATCGTTGTTTTTCACATGAAATGGAAGTGTTGAGTGAAATGACAAAGTTTCATGGTTCTTATATAGGATTTCAAAACAGACATGTTTATGGTTTTTACAACAAGTCATTTAATTGATTTAGTTGTAACCACTCTCTTAAACATTGACTGTCTTGAAACTCTCCCTTTGACCATTTTTTTTCAAACCTGGCATTTATTTTGTGTCAATTTTTTTCTTTAATCTTTTTGTTTAATGACAAAAGGAGGAGTAAGAGTATATTAATTTCTAGAACGCTAAACCTAAAGCCAAAATACCAATTTTTTTATTTTTATTATCAATTTATTTTGACGTTCTGATTTATATATGAAGGAAAATTTCTATTTGAAATATGAACTTATTATACATGGTACATATAAGAGAAGAGCGCAATTTTCTTTTATAAGTATCAGACTTAGGGGAAGAGCTTGCAAACCTAGCCTCTGAGAGTCAAGTGTATAAGCCAAGTTCAAAATTCAAATAAATATTTTTAAACTGATTTAATTAATCATTGCTGAACTCAGGGGGAGCTTGCAAAACTCATAAACATGAGAGAAGCATGATATAATTAATCACCAACCATTGTAAATTAATACTTGGTTTGTCATCAATCAATAAGGGGGAGATTGATGGAACAAAAGAGGTTCTGACATGACTCAATTAAGTTTTGATGATAACAAAAGTATTAATATACAATAGGGCATACTGATTATTTCCTCTAAGTGTGCAGATATATAAGCTAAAATTTTATATCCACTATGAGTACATTTGAAGCTCTGAAATAGGAAGCAATTTGTGACCAGAACATGCTCATCAGAAGATGCAAAGTCGAGTCGCATCAGAAGCTACATATCAGAAGCTACGCTATTAGAAACTGTGTTTGAAAACCTCATGTTCTGATACGTGCAGTGAAAGCCGTTTTGTCAGAAGAACATTCTCTGCTACAATGATTGAATTTCATCATCTTCTGACAACCCAAAAGCTGGAGAATCAACCTTATCCTCAGCATAATGACGTTGGTACTATTGTAATAACTTATTACCGGATTTGGACGAATCTTTATCCCCAAGATTGATCGTACACAAAGGTTACTTGATATGGTTAAGGATTGTACTATTTCCAGCTGGCGCAATCTCACAGCATCGAATTCGAATTCAAGACGCTCCACCCTCTACTATAAATAGGAGCTGAATTGAAGTTTTTGTGTACAAGACATTTGAACAATTTTGAAACAGTTGTTACTCTGCAAAAATCATCTTAAGCACAAAAAAAACTTGAATACAACTTGAACTCATTTGAATATCCAAGACTCAAACCTTCAGCTTCTGAATCATACAGTTGTTGAACCTTAGATTTCTTTTATTAGGATTCTAAGTTAAAGTCTTGTCATTGAGTTGTATTTATTTTTATTTCATTGAATATTGATTTGTATATCAGTGTTCATATACTCTGTTTCACTTGTAAGTTGTTTTAAAGTCTCTTGTGTAAGTTTAAGAGTGCAACCTAAGAGGGGGGTGAATTAGGTTCTATAATTTTTTCGGTTATTTTAGAGATGTTATGGTAATTATTATTTTTCCGGAAAGTTTACGATGAAGGTATGAACAATATGAAGAAAAATAAAAGGTGTAGGGAAGAGAAGAAGAACGCAAAAGATTTATACTGGTTCCCCTTCTAACCAAAGGGTACATCCAGTCCCTTCACTCCTTGAAGGATTTCACTATAACCTTTACAAAGTGAACAATCCTCTCTTTTTCACTCTCTTGGTTCTAACAATCCTGGACTGCAAGGTGATTCCCTACAAAGTGAAACAAGAGAACAACCCTCTCTTTTTCACTCTCTTGCTTCCAACAATCCTGGACAGCAAGGTATTCACAATAAACTGAATTTTGTACAAGAGTTTGAATACAATAGAATTTTGGTATACAAAGTTCTAGACTTTGTCTTCTCTTTCAATATAACAATTCAGAATTATAAAACTCAAAGTGCTCATGAAACTTTAACTTTGATATGAAAAATATGTAACAAAGTTTCTAAGAGTTTGTGATAATTTTGGCAAAAGAATTGTTATGAAAATTTGAGTGAAAGAGGTAATTTGATTTTAGAAAAATTATGAATATATAGAGACTTTTAGAATTGTTCATGAAGCAATGCAATGTTATTATAATTAAAAAAAATTAAAAAGAAACAAATGAAAGAATATATTGTTTCATGAGAAAACGTGATATTTATTTTAAATTCTGCCCATAACCTTTTACATCTGTTGCTGCGGATACCTGATGTAAAATGTTCTGTTTTCAAAATTCCAAACGTTGCACTGTTTGGAAATTGCCAAAGCAACATACTTTTTACATCTGTTAGACAGAACGTCTGATGTAAAATGTGCTGACAGTTTTTCTTAAAAAGGCAGGGAGTGTGTAAATCGATTGCCTCCTTAGGTAAATCGATTTACACCTTTAAATCTTTGAAAAAAGTCTAATTTAAAACACTTTTTGGATGGGAATCATGCAACATTATTATAGTAACTTTAGAAAGGTTTAGATTAAAGTTTGTGAGCACCTAAAGCTTATAATAATGAATTGCATATTGTACCTATGATTATTCCCCATAACTTGATCAACATCTTCTTGTGATAATTTGGATTTCTCCAACATTGAGAACTTGAGCATAATCAATCTTTTTCTTCTTTTCACATATTTGTCTTCATCAAAATCACTTCAATCTAGAAGCTTGTCTTCACATTCTCCCCCTTTTTGATGATGACAAATACATATTTGATGTTTGTGAGTTTTCCGGAATACTCCCCTTAGAATGCATAACTCTCCCTTAATCCATGACTTGTATTTATTTGAAAATTCATGATGTACCTGAATATCAAGGAGACAAGGAAAACACACATACATATATACATCCTTCTCCCCCTTTTGACATTATAAAAAAAAAAGGGAAAGATGGGTAAGATTAAAAATAAATAAATATTTAAGATTGATCTTCATCAAAATAAATAGTTGGAGATGACAACTCATTGAAATTTTGATAAGCTTTGCTTCTTCTAACAATGTTAACTCCCCCTTGATCAATGCTCCCCCTTGATATTTGAATGAGAGTATTTTTGCGATATTGCTTGCTGCAATTGTTAGAGAAAAGCATACATAGACATCTTCTCCCCCTTTGTTATAAGCAAAAGGAAGGGAAAAGACTTGAAAATTTATGAATATATTATTAGTTCTTTTACCTATGAGTTTTACCTCAGGATTTGCTTCATCTTCAATCAAGCATTCATCCTTGGTGAACTTGATTTTGAAGCCTTTGTCACAAAGTTGGTTTATACTTTAAACGATTGTACTTTAGTCCTTCAACATAAAGAACATCTTCAATGAATGTGAAAGGTGGTGCTCCAACATTGCATATGCCAAGAATTTTTCCTTTGAGGTTGTCTCCATAAGTGACATAACCCTTGGCTCTAAGAACTAGATTTGAAAATTTGTTTATTTCTTCCGTCATATGCTTGGAGAAACCACTATCAAGATATATACCATAGATTTGTAGTGATCTTCAAGCAAACCTACAAAACAAATTAAGTTTTGTTTGGTACCCAAGTTGCTTTGGGTCCTTCATAATTAGTTCCTTTCTTTACCCACACATAATGCCCACTTGGAACACTAAAGTTTCTTACATAGCAAGCATTAGGTGTATGGCCACTTATACCACAATAAAAACAAGTAGGAACTAAATTACTTCTATATCTAGGAACATAGGATTTCTTTTTAGATAATTTCTTCTTAAGATGATGATTAACTTTTTGTGCTTTATTCACTTTCTCTTTGTTGGATTGGTCAATTGCCTTAACAAAGATAGTTTTACTTATACTTGGTTTGTCAAATTTAGAGTAACCAAGTCCACTTTTATAATTAGAATATCTTTGTTGACTAAGGATATTGTCCAATCCAACTTGTCCTTTTTCATATCTTTCAATAACTCTTTTTAATTGGACAATTTGAAAGGAAAGTGAATCACACTATTTGCATGTAAAATTCTGTTTTTCCTTTTCAAGAAGATTTTGTTTTTCAACTTCGAAATTTTGTTTTTCTTTTTCAAGAAAACTTTGTTTTTCAATTTCAAAATTTGTTTCCATGGTGTCAATTTTTTCTTCAAGAGATTGAATTGTTTTCTTTTGTGTTGACACCTTTTTGTATAGAATTTTACATTCATTGAGTAATTCATTAATAGCACTTTGATAATCATTATCATAAGAAGAAGATTTACTACTAACCTCTTCATCTTCATCATCGGAATGATGTGATGCCATTAAAGCAAGATTTGCATATTCTTCGTTTTCCGAGTCGGTTGATGAACTTATTTCATTATCATCCCATGCAATATAGGCTCTTTTGGGCTTCGAATCCTTTCTTTTCTTCAAACTATTTTTCCTTGCAAGTTTTGGACAATCTGACTTTATATGTCCTTGTTTCCCACATTCATAACAACTGACATTTTGTCTTGGAGTGGATTCACCATTAAATTTCTTTCCTTGATCAAATTTCTTTATTTTGTCTCTTTTCAATAATTCTTTAAGTTTCTTGACAAATACTTCAATATCTTCTTCACTTTCCAATTGAAACTCTTCATCATCACTATCATAATCCCTTGCTTTACTTTTTAATGCAAGTGATCTAACTTTATGTTCACGCCCTTCATGCATTTCCAATTGATGAAGTTCCATTTCATGCTCTTGCAATTTTCCAAACATTGCCGCCAATGGTAACTTTGAGAGACTCTTCTTCTCCGATATTGCCGTCACTTTTGGTTGCCATTCTCTTGTCAATGATCTAAGAACTTTGAGATTTAATTCATCATTAGAGAAAGTTTTTCCAAGGGCCATCAAATGATTTGTTAAGTGGGTGAATCTCTTTTGCAAGTCAAGAATTGATTCACCGGGCTTCATTCTAAACATTTCATATTCTTGTGATAAAGTATTTAATTTTGATCTTTTCACTTCAACCGTGCCTTCATGTGTTACTTCTAGAGTATCCCATATTTCTTTTGCTGTTTTGCATTGAGATATCCGAAAGAATTCATACATCCCCAGGGCTGATTGAAGAAAGTTCTTTGCCTTCTTGTCAAAAAGCACTTTTTTCTTATCATCATCGGTCCAAGAGGCTTTTTCTTTTATTTCTACAACATTGTTAGTGACTGTTTTAGGAATGAATGGACCATTCTCAACAGCATCCCATATTTCTTCTCCTTGTGCTTCCAAAAATGATTGCATGCGAATTTTCCAAAAATCATAATGTTCACCAACAAAACATGGAGGTTTGTTGCCACTACCACCATCTCTAAAAACAGGTTGTGCGGAAGCCATTCTGAATCTTTCAAGAACAAGTTACTTGAACCTGCTCTGATACCAATTGTAAGTTTAAGAGTGCAACCTAAGAGGGGGGTGAATTAGGTTCTATAATTTTTTCGGTTATTTTAGAGATGTTATGGTAATTATTATTTTTCCGGAAAGTTTATGATGAAGGTATGAACAATATGAAGAAAAATAAAAGGTGTAGGGAAGAGAAGAAGAACACAAAAGATTTATACTGGTTCCCCTTCTAACCTAAGGGTACATCCAGTCCCTTCACTCCTTGAAGGATTTCACTATAACCTTTACAAAGTGAAACAAGAGAACAATCCTCTCTTTTTCACTCTCTTGCTTCCAACAATCCTGGACTGCAAGGTGATTCCCTACAAAGTGAAACAAGAGAACAATCCTCTCTTTTTCACTCTCTTGCTTCCAACAATCCTGGACAGCAAGGTATTCACAATAAACTGAATTTTGTACAAGAGTTTGAATACAATAGAATTTTGGTATACAAAATTCTAGACTTTGTCTTCTCTTTCAATATAACAATTCAGAATTATAAAACTCAAAGTGCTCATGAAACTTTAACTTTGATATGAAAAATATGTAACAAAGTTTCTAAGAGTTTGTGATAATTTTGGCAAAAGAATTGTTATGAAAATTTGAGTGAAAGAGGTAATTTGATTTTAGAAAAATTATGAATATATAGAGACTTTTAAAATTGTTCATGAAGCAATGCAATGTTATTATAATTAAAAAGAAACAAATGAAAGAATATATTGTTTCATGAGAAAACGTGATTTTTATTTTAAATTTTGCCTATAACCTTTTACATCTGTTGCTGTGGATACTTGATGTAAAATGTTCTGTTTTCAAAATTCCAAACGTTGCACTGTTTGGAAATTGCCAAAGCAACATACTTTTTACATCTGTTAGACAGAACGTCTGATGTAAAATGTGCTGACAGTTTTTCTTAAAAAGGCAGGGAGTGTGTAAATCGATTGCCTCCTTAGGTAAATCGATTTACACCTTTAAATCTTTGAAAAAAGTCTAATTTAAAACACTTTTTGGATGGGAATCATGCAACATTATTATAGTAACTTTAGAAAGGTTTAGATTAAAGTTTGTGAGCACCTAAAGCTTATAATAATGAATTGCATATTGTACCTATGATTATTCCCCATAACTTGATCAACATCTTCTTGTGATAATTTGGATTTCTCCAACATTGAGAACTTGAGCATAATCAATCTTTTTCTTCTTTTCACATATTTGTCTTCATCAAAATCACTTCAATCTAGAAGCTTGTCTTCACATTCTCCCCCTTTTTGATGATGACAAATACATATTTGATGTTTGTGAGTTTTCCGGAATACTCCCCTTAGGATGCATAACTCTCCCTTAATCCATGACTTGTATTTATTTGAAAATTCATGATGTACCTGAATATCAAGGAGACAAGGAAAACACACATACATATCTACATCCTTGCGTGTGTGCTTGAGCAAAGGAAGTCTCTTGTAAGTTTACTTGAGCATTGGAAGTCTCTTGCCTGTGTGCTTGAGCATTGTAATCTTTGGTGATTATTAGTGAACTCCCTTGGAAGTGCAAGGGGACTGGACGTACTCTCGATTTGTGAGAGGAACCAGTATAAAATCTCTGTCTCTCTCTTTCTCTCACTCTCTTTCTCTCACTCTCTTACTTTTTCATACTCCTAGCTGTTTGTGTTTTTGTTTTACTACCGCTGCAAAATCTGATAAGTGTTATAACTTTGAAGAAAATTTCAAACTACCCAAAACACAATTCAACCCCCCTTCTTGTGTTTTTCACACCTTCACGCCACACCCTCAACACTCTGATAGGTTGAAGAAACCTCCATTGCCATAACTTCTGATCCTACAACAACTAGGGCAAGCGACTCGTCTCTTCGTTTTCCTGTGAAAGACGAAGGAGAAATTATAACACAATCACTATTATGTCCATTGCTACTACCACTACTATCATCGCCACTACTACTCTCAAGTTCTCTAGGGCTGACGGATATCCCCAGAACTTCAGAAAAATAGCCGCTATAGTTGAAAGAACCATCAGGCCTAGTGAAATGTTCACGGGTTTGTCGTTCTAAAGGAGAAACAACGAGGAGAGGACGAGAAGGATCCCTCTCATTCGCGTCACTAAGATCTCTCAAAATAACCATTTTTTGGAAACCCTAGAAATCTGATCACGAAATCAAAAATAGAAAAAGAGAAAAGAGAAATAGCGGTTATACCTGGTTAATAAAGAGCGGTTACCACTTGAAGAATCAAGGAGAACGTGGTTGGCGGGAAACTCGCAAAGGAAGTGGAGAGCGGTTACAAAAAAGGTACGAAGGTTTTTCGTCCATAACACAAGAGAATGAAGAACAAAAGAGAAATTGCTTTAAGTGTTTGACCGAAATAGAGAAAATAGTGAAGGAGAAACAACGTATATATAAGATCAAAGCATCGGTTGAAAAAAGAGTTTTGAAGAGTCGAAACGTTTCAAAAAAGCAAAGTAGTGCGATGACTGACGCGTGTCCTGAGGCGAGGTGTAATCTCGACCGCACCTGAGGTCACGCCTAAAGGCGAGGTAAAATATAAAAGATATGGTCTTTCTTCATAAACAAAAGCTTCATTAAATACGGAACAAAGAGTACAACATTAAGGGAAATAGGAAATACGGAATACAAAGGTGCCAAGGCACAATACAGCTAAAGAAGTAGAAAATCCTAAGTACTAGGAAAAGAAACTACTTAGGCGACAAGATATTCCGCCGCAACGGTATCAGTCTGCAATTCTTCAATCTCCTCTTTATACTTCTTGGCAACTTCAAGGTTAAGGCTGATTTTGTCTTGATCATCATGCAACCTGTCCATTTTCTCCTTGAGGCGAGCAAGAGAAGAACGAGTTCTGATGAGCCTAGCAACGTCAAACTCAACATCCAGTTGAAGGTTCCTTTTCCTCTTCATCAAGGGACGAAGCTCCTTCTCCAATATTTCGATACAATTCTCAACGGCCTCTTCGGCAGACAGGTTGAGATACAACGACTCTTCCTGCAGATCAATGTTATCCCTAGTGACAGATATTTTCTTATCCAGTGTATCTTCAAGTGCGGTGTAGCAATCAAAAACGGCATTGGTGGTTTCAATAAAAGCAGCGTCCTTCTCCAACCTCTTGGATAACTCCAAAGCCAGATCCAAAAAGACTTTATGTTCATCAGTTAGACGCCATTTATAATCGTTAAGTTCCTCAACATAGGTCTGGAACTCCCCCACATTGTCCAACAGTTCATCAATATCTTCCTCAACTCTGTTTCTCACTCACCTAACAGCAGGCATAACAGGCGACTCTAACACAGCGATAGTGTTATCCATATTTTGAGAATAGCAAAGGCACAGAAGTTAAAGGAATATGGAAGAAATGAACAAGACTCAGTATCATAATGGAGGTTATTTATAGTGAAATGGCGATGCGCATGAAGAAAAGCAGTGGGCAGTTATCCCCCACGATCACCACGATCGTCGCGACCATCACTATCATCACTTCGCCTCTTTGAGTCTCGTGCTTGGGGGGTTGTGGACTGGGCTGAGGCCCAAAAATAAAAGGTATAGGCCCAATGATCAAATGGCCCAATTGTACAACACATTAAATTCAAACAAACAACTTGGCGGGAAAGCAAGGCAGAGGCGACACGCCATATAGACGACGCCCTCTCCCAGATGTAACTACTCTTATGAAGATTCGGCATGCAAATCAATACGTGGAAGGAGATAACCGCCCCCTACCACCATGATCACCACCGAAACTGATGGATAACCACCCATCATCACCACGTGGAGGCGGAGGAGGAAGAAGAAACCACCACGTTCATGGGGTATCCGTGATCGTGGTACTTCATAACTGTTACCTATAGAAATCTATAAGTATGAGCTTATGCTTCATTGTAAAGGGTTCACAATTTTTTTTATCAACAAGGAATTATTCATTTCTTATATACGATCAAATTATTTATCACCCCCCTTATTTGATCACCAGAACAGTTGACTACAGGGTGCTCAGGGTCGCAATTGGTCTCTCAAGGTTACAAGAATGAATCTGGAGGTTGAAACGTTCGGTAGGGATACTTAAGGTTAACACATTGACCTCACATGATTTAGAACACGGAGTTGAAGGGTTTGAATCCTCAACACTGATTTCACTAATACAGTTTAATTCCACTGAAATGGAACTGATTCGAACTTAATTCTGGATTCGGTTGATAAGGTTACAAAAAGATAGATAACTGATTATATTGAAGAACTGATTACCAGATTCGAGTGCACGAAGTTTGAAGTCAATTGCTGATACTGAGCTAAGTCATTTGTATCAAGACTGTTAAGGATGTTGATTGACAGATTAGCCAACGAGCAAGAAATTGAACTGAAATCATTCGTGACCTTCCCAAGAATAATTGATTTCCACAGATTTGTTGTGGCCGTGGGCAACACAACTGAAAATTGAAAACAGTTAAAGATGGTTACCTAAAAGTAACATTCACTCTATTAGTGTAACTAACTGGCTGCGAGAAATTTTGAAAAGTTTGCATTTTAATTGAGTTTATGCATTGCACGCGGCTGACAAGCATTTGAGGCACGAGAAGAAATTATCCGTCTGAGGCATAATCAGACGAGTTAGAGGGTACACACGTCCATGGTGTCCCCAGACTTGTGAATATAGGGTTGAGCATTGCTCGGTTTGACGAGTTGGCAGACAGAGGGTCCAGGATGAATGAAATGTAGTTGAAAGTTTATCTCTTATTGGGTCCCGACTTATGTTCCGGAATTCCATTTCTTTGGTCAGTTTTCTCAGGTTAGGACATATAAGCTTCACTCAAGTTTCTTGCTGACTAAGCTCTCATAGGAAGAGTTAGCTGATTCCAATAGTCTCTTGGTTGACGGTTCTGAACATGTGAAAGTGTCGACGGCTGGCTGAAGCTAAGGTTAAACTTAATTTCTTGTCTCTGGTTAACTATTTTATACCTAATAGATTGGTCTAGGTGATTGTGTCACTAATAATGTTCCTTATTTGGCGTCCTCATCATGTTATGCCCTACACTGTCTGGTACTAAGGCAGTTGATAAAATGTGGTTGATTAATTCTAATCCTAGAACTGGAGAGCTAGTTGGTCTATAATGCTGATTTTCTCAAGAGCACGGTCAACTGATCCTATTAACTTCTTAGCTACGTGATCATATGTATAAGTTTTGTTTGGTTAAGGTTAAACTGGTATTAATCTGGATTATCGTTTTCTAAATTATCTAGAGATAAGACTCAACAGGTTGACTAGGCGACTGATTGTACTAACGGTGATTCTTAACCGGTACCTAATAAAGGCTAACCCTACGATGGTTCGGTGCAATTTCCGGTAGGGGTGGTAAGCTGATCCTATTTATTGTCGTTTACTGGTAGTATTAAAAATTGTTAGCTCAGTAGGCTTGCGGTAAGAGAATGCAAAACCTATGAGTTATGGTTCAACTATCCTTAAAGAATTAGCTAATTGGCTAGTAATGCTGAATTGGCGGCTTATAGTAACTGAATGATGATACTAGTATGTCTATCTAGGGTCGGGTACAACAATGGAATTTTCTACGTGGCGTACTAACAACTCTGGATTCCTGGGGTAAGCTATGAACATCGAGCACTACTTACGAAGCTGACTAGGTTTCATTACAGGGTTGGTTACTAACTATTTCACGATGTTGCTTCCTGAATTGGCTTCCACCCTATTCGGTGCTACTGTTCCTCAACTATCTTAGGTGATTAATGGTGTCATAATGATTCCTAGTTGTTAATCTAGTCAATGCTTAGTCTCTAAATGTTGGTTAGGTTTACTGCCAAGTTTGGTGTTGTTTACGAAAGGATATCATATTCATTATACTAGTCAAAGCTTGATTATTATTAGTACGATGGTAATACGGTTAGGAATTGAATGGTTGAAATAACTCTGACGAAGGTATTCTAGAGGGTAATATAATACGGTTACCTGGAGAAAATTTCGAAAGTGCTTGCGTTCTAATTGTGGTTTCTCTAGCTTAAGTCACTAGTAGAAATAAGACATTTGTTTTATAGATTCCACTACAGTTGCTTTGTATAACTGAAGTGAAAAATAAACACGGTGGCATTCTGGTAAATACATTCAAATCCCTTACCTTGATATTTTAGATAGATTTTGTCTCTCTCTCCCACTTGAGCTAGCGCACCCAGAAACCCTAACTCTAAAATCCAAAATTGTTCCTTCAGTCTTCGTTCTTAATCGATTCAATCTTCGTTCTTGTTCTTACCCACGAAGCTCATGAATCGTTTCAATCACTGAATCGTTCCATTCTCAGTTTGAATCAACGAATCGAAGCCTCTCACGAATCCTACACTCACGAAGCTCACGAGAATCATTCCATTATCAGTTCAAATCAATGAATTGGAGCCTCTCATGAAGCCCTTTCTCCCTCACGAAGTTCATCGTATTAATGAAGCCTTCAATCGCATTTTCGCAACTTTGTAAGTTTTCGATTCCTATTCTTTTTTCCTTTTGATCTATGAATATTTGATTTATGATACTGATTTTAGGGTTCTAAGACTCAGATTCTTTGCGTAAAAAAAAAACAACCCATATTCTAAAGTTTTTTTTTTGTTAGGATTAGTGTTATATTTGAAATTAATTTGAGTCAACTTGTAAGTTTTGATGGATTATTAATTAGTTGTCGATTTTAAGTGTTTTCTAGAAAGTACCAATCTTGATGGAAAGTGTCTCAAAATAGAAGGTCACGACTTCAACCGCGACGTCGATTATCATCAGCTTCTCAAATCAATGCTCACTACTGGATTTCAAGCTTCCAACCTCACTGAAGCCATTGAAAGCGTTCATCAAATGGTTCTTTTCTATGATACCCATGTCTTTTTTGTTATCTTTTAATCACTTTTTGTTTATAACGTTTTTGTCTGTGTTATTTTGAACATGGGGTTGAAGCTAGATTGAAGATTGATTGATGAACCCATTGCTGAGGATTGTAACGACGAAAAAGAGAGAGATTTGGAACACCGGAATTTGTTACTTGTAAAGTGTTTTTGGGCTTCACTTCTAATCTCATATCTTCTAGTGTTAAAGATGTTGTTCGTTTCCTTTGTCAGCATCACATGGTGAGTGTATTTTTGGTGTTTTTCCTTTTTAAGTATAGAGTTTTTCATTAACTCATTCTCATTCTAATTATGAATTTTCCATAAGTTACAAGCTAA
The DNA here is from genome assembly GCA_030408175.1 of Trifolium repens. Lineage (NCBI taxonomy): Eukaryota > Viridiplantae > Streptophyta > Magnoliopsida > Fabales > Fabaceae > Trifolium > Trifolium repens. The sequence continues at coordinate 44,232,194 of CP125850.1, read as the reverse complement.
TCTAAAAGGTCATAGACAATTTTAATTTTACAATAAGCCGATAACACTTGAATCCATTGGACTGTTTGGGTGTTGCAAGAGGAATATAAGAGCTGGTGTGGATTTGGATATGTGTCCTATCTCTAGTATTCAAACTGCTTTCATTGTGAATTATTGTTGCAGCAGGCGTATATCAGTGGGGCGAGTGTTTTTGTTAGCATTCAGAATTATGGAATTTGCTACTTTGAATGCCTTTGCCTTATTTTGATTGCATAGGGACTCCATTTTTTGGGTAGGTCTATTGGCTGTTATGTTGGTGGTTAAAATTTGTGGTATTTTAGGCCAGTATTAAGTCTTTATATCATATGGTATTTTAGTGTTTACCTACATGTAGATTGAACACCTGAAATTATGGTTAATCATGTTCTGATGCAAGGTTTGAATGATATCACATTTCATTTTTTGTTCTGGTTTGCTTGAGTTTTATAATTTGAAATATGGTTTTTCTCTAAACTACAATTGACAGTACAACACTGATTTTGCTTTTGCAGAGGCTTGGGGATCCATTGCTACGGCCATTTCTGCAGGTGCATTTCTTAGACCTTCAATGATATGATTTTTTTATTATTATTAGATGTTCTTCCTTTAATGTGACGTCGAAGTAGCCAATCAAGAAATGTTCCAAGCACCTCATATTCAAGTGTGTTGAAATTTGCAAGAATGTTAATGTTAATTTTGGATAATTAAGTTAATAGAAGATTTTAGATATATTCTTGTTGATTTATTCATATATATACTTGTTGGTGTTATGTATTTTTTCTAGTGTATCAAATTCACATTTATATATCCGTGTTTACATCATGTTATAGGCTATAAGGCATAATTCGTATGTATTTATTTTATGCTTGAGTATTTAGAAGTCACAATAAGATGCCTTAGCCCTGCATTATATGTTGTATTTTATGTTGTATTTTGTTTGTTTTATGAATAAAATTAGCCTATTAAAAAAAACAATTTTTTTTAAAAAAAAATTAGACCTTTCACGTCGGTTTAAATAAACAACGGACATGACATGCCAAGGTTTTACGTCTGTTTTCTACAGAAACCGACGTGGTATGTCTATTTGTTTTTTAAAAAAATAGTTTTTTAAATAATTAAAATTCATATTTCACTTCGGTGTTTTATGAACCGACGTGAAAAGGCATAACTTACAACGTCTGTTGTCTTTACTTCGGGTTAGGAACCGACGTGAAAAGTAGTTTTCACCCGAAGTGAAATCCCCAATTTGTACTAGTGAGTAGTTCGATTTGGAGTTTCTATTGCTGAGATGTATAATAGGTCGACTACGCTGAGTTACTAACTTAGGAGTATAAGAGTGGCGCTTCATACGACGTTCTCTCGGGTATGGTAATGCTAATAATGGATCCTAATCACTAGGCTAGTTAAAACTAAATCTCTAGTGGTCGAGTTTAAATATTGGTTCATATTAGAAAGAGTGTACTCGTTCCATTGAGAACATTAAGGTTAATAATCTTGGAATAGTCTAGCCGGGTAGAAATCTCAAAAATTGACGAGGCATGGATGGGGTCTAAATAAGTTTTGCTAACACGGCTGAATTCCCCGCTTGCACTGAACAACTAACTATTCAGGAAAAGTTTTGGTTCACTACTACTACTACCATTGTGAGTGACTTGGTCAAAAGACTTGGCTGAAGTTAGGCTCTCGGTAGGATAAAGTTATTTCCAGGTCCAGGAAGTTTACTTGGCACACAGTGTCAGCTGAATACTGTTGTGCACTACATACTTCAGTATAATGATGCTCTGGCGTTCCATTCTTGTTACACGACTTACTCCTGTGGCACCATTTGCCACCGTCCCAATATTCACTTATAAGAATTTCCTTCAACACCTGCTCCTCGATTGCGACTTCACTACGACCTTAACGCTAGAATTTCAGAGTCCACTTCAGTTCTCAACCATATTACCCTGCCTACCATACCCAATACTGAGTTGATCAGGCCCAGCACGCAATGGTTTCAGCGTAAACAGTTCAGATCCAAAGGGTCTGTGTTACTTAGGAAAGGATTGATATGACTCATGGCAAGGTCCGATACTGGATCGACCTGCTCTGATACCAATTATTGCCCCAACTAAAATATCTAGAATATTTAGGCAAGACATACATATTGAATCTGAGTACATTAAATTCAACGGGATACATAACTGAATTACAAGAATTCCTTACAGCAACTGATGAGTTTATAAAATACAGCGGAAACAAGACAAGATTCTAAGATAAACAGATAAAACTAAAACAAAGAGGAAGACTAAAGTCTTCTAGTCCGACGATCCAAGCTCAGCTCCAATCATCAGCTCCCACTTGGTCCTTGCTTCAAAAAACATGTCTACCTAAAAAAATTGGTTTGGAGTGGGGTGAGACTAGTAAGCCTCAGTGAGTCCTACTACCATCCTAATGGTGCCTACACCGGGGCACCTAAAACAGTCGTTTCAATACTAACATTATCATAATCATAATTGCATAAAATAAAAGTGTAACACGGATAACAACCTCTTATTCATTTTAAACACAAGGACACTCTGAGGTGAGCAGGTCTCAGAGGCCTGCCATATCCGTCAACCGATTCAGTCACGGCATGCAGCTCACAAAAACATATCCTAATGGATTATCCCATTGGGAGTCCATAGCGCGACATCACAAATCGCTCATAATTGACTGTTACTAATTAGTTCTTACTACCAAAATTTCCCAAAACCCGGGGAGCATACAAACCTAATTAGATTCTAAGTTATACCCTAACAATTATCTGTGATTAACATGTTGTTCGACATTATATTAATTATCTTACTGCAATCTATCTGACTCTGATGAGGATATAAAACGAGTGTGTGAGATTTTGTTAGAAAATGGAAAATGTAGGTCAGTTCTGTACAAGCTCGCTATGGCGAGTCGCCAGCTAGCCATGGCGAGTCGCCAGCTAGCCATGGCGAGATTATAGGTCCTGACCTAAATCAACTCGCTGTGGAACCCAGCTCGCCATGAATGCTCGCCAGCTGCTCGCTGTTGCGAGTTCATGCAGAAAATACCCTGTTTTGCAAAAATCATAATTTTTCAAGAAAACACCTACAATCCTCATTTAACCAGTACAGCAAGATTAAATACATAATATAAAACAGAATGGAGGTGAATTTTGGGAGTTAATTCTCCTCACACAACTTTCCCTAATTCTTCCTAAGTTAACATGCAAATTCATGATTTTGGGGAAACTAACTACACTATCCTAAAGAACCCACCTGGAATTGATGCTTTAAACTTGTATAAGGGCTCTGGTACAAACCCAAAGCTCTCAGTCCAGAACTCACTTGAACCCCAAATTGCTCTAAGAATGCGAAACTGATGGAAAGGACTTTCTATGGTGCTGAGGTGTTGATGAGCTGATTAATGTGACCTCTTAAGTTCCAACTTCTCCGTCCAACATCCATAGAACTCACATGCAATACAAGAAATGGATTTATCAATGTTTGAGATCTTATTAAGGTTAGGAAATTGGAACAATCATCACTATAGCTGAGAGGGGTAAGAGAAAGGGTAGGAATACATCTTACCAAATATTTTGGGAAGGCTACAGGAGTAGGGACACAACTGAACAGTAGGCCTTGCTTCTGTCTCACTCGCTACAGCGAGTAGTCGCTCGCTCGACGAGCTGTGCAGTTCAGCAAAACAATCACGCAGCTCCTGCTTCTTTCTCCCACAACTTGTTTCACTTCAGTTGATGCTCTGTTCATGCACTTCCCAGATTATCTCATCATGAAACAGAGGACATGCAAGAGCACAAGAATGGCTTAGGGTTGAAATGATAAAGAAGGATGAAAAATGGGTAATGGATTTCTTACCTTACCTAGGTTCCCAACATTAAAAAAACTTGTACCCGTGAACCGAATCACCCTTTCAAGGACTTGTATTGGAGAATTTGTGAAAAATGGAGTTTTGGGGTTTGAGGAGTTGAGCGTGACAGAGGAAGGAGAATAGAGAATAACCTTCCTTGAGATTTGTCTTCTTAATCTTCACACAATTAGAATTTGTCTCAAGACAACACATGCAGCCTGTAATTGTTGGAGATTAGAAGATGGATTACAAAAGCAAGTGCATGGTTTGGTGAGGATTTTTCACGAGAAGGATAGAGCAGAGGCTAGGTGTTTGTTGTTCTGATTTTGTACTAGTGGAAGTGTTGGAAAATAAGTCTTTGGCCTTGGTATATACATACCACCATCAGTAACATGCTTATGTCTAATTCCCATTTGGTCCTTCCACTTAACAACCAATTTACTTGTGTAAATTAATTATTTCTCCACATATTTCACCTATTTTCAAATTTGTCTCCATTTATTTCATAAATGATGATGTATAATTGAGATGAACCATATGTTTGGTATCTGAACATTCATGCATTCATGCTTGTATGTTAGTGATGACAGGAATTTCTACAGTATTTTAGGTAGTAATATTAGTAATAAATTGACCAAGACAGACCCAAATACGAAAAAAAAATCGAAGAAAAGCATCAAGACAAAGCAAAGAATACAAAATGACAAGAAAAAGCCAAAAATGTGAAGATTTGTGCTGTTCATCGTATCACGATGGCTTCCATCGTGCCACGATGGAAGCTGCTTGCTGGCCAAGACATCAATAGAGAAATTGTAACATCTCACTTTAATTATTAGAAGTAACAATAATAATTAGTAGTGTATTTAGAGTTGCTAAGTGAAAGCTTATAGATAGAAAATAAACACATGGTGGGACCCATCTACTTTAAAACAAAGCAAGTAAATAGATTGTGTTTACTTTCCCCAATTCCATTTCTCAGCAACATACAGAACCCCTCTCCTCTCTCACGCTCATATTCTCCATCACCATCCAAAAAGTGCAAAACAACCCCAAATCCTCTTGTTGAACCAACCCCACCTCTTATAAGGTATTGGAAAGTGAAGTAAACTATCAATTTTGTAAGTGCACCAGTTCATCCTCATGTTTTAATAATTGTCAAAACACATGAAAATAGAGTAGAACATATTTTGGCAACATTACAAATGACTTGACAGCGAAAAACTATTTTTAAACTTTGAAAAATTGATTTTTAGGTATTATGTATCGATACATAATCATGTGTATCGATACAAATGTCCTAAAATTACTTCAGACTGATTTTGTGCGTTTTGTATCGATACATATATCACTTGTATCGATACGAATATGGGATCGGTTATTGTCCATAAAGCATCCTTATGGACCGTCCATAAAGCCTTGGACCATAAACGCGCTAACACAGCCCAATTGCGGATTGCAACCTTACACCATTCTTTTGCTTAATACACCGCACAGCCCAAACCAAAACCAATCGTTATTCATTTTCTATTTTTTTTTTAATTGCATTTATTCTGTCTGAACTAAACACCCCACACACAAACCTTCATCACCGCGAAAATGACAACCGTCACTCCGTCACTGTAACCGTCGCCGGAAAAAGACGATCGCCATCATCATCATCATCACAATTCTAACATCATCATCATCGTCACACGGAAATGAAGAAAACAAATCAGGTACTAACATCGTCAACTCTTCGTCAACTTTTTTTTTATTCGAAAACGGTTCTAACATGAATGTGTGTTGCTAAAATCGTTCGAAATGGTTTTATAAGTGATAATCCCCAAATTAACAGATTAATTTTTACTTTTCCTTTCAAAAAATGTTGCGATTGTGTTGTTGATATGTTGGAAATGCTGTTATGGTTTTGGAAGTAATTGTATGCATATGTGAAAACCCTAAATTAAGAGTTTATGTTTATTTCTCATTTCAAATCAAATAAATAGTTTGTAAATTGTTATTGGAAAGGGATTCTGAGTGTTGATTTGGTAATGCTTTGATGCTGGAAACCATTTGGCACAAGGAATGGTTTCAGACTGTGTTACACCAAAACCATTTGTTGAACCATTTGTTGCGATTGTGTTGTTGATATGTTGGAAATGGTTTTGTGGTTTTGGAAGTAATTGTATGCATCTGTGAAAACCCTAAATTAAGAGTTTATATTTATTTCTCATTTCAAATCAAATAAATAGTTTGTAAATTGTTATTGGAAAGGGATTTCTGAGTGTTGATTTGGTACACATCATGTGTGAAATAAATTTGGATGTGGAATTGTTTCAGGGGGTTTTACTCTAAAACCATTTGTTGAACTTAATGGTTTTATGACATGAGTCTAACATACATTTGTTAGACACACATGAATGAGTCCAGAAATCATCGAAAAAAAGAATCCTATTTAAAGATTTTTATCTAATTCATACATTTTTTTTAAGGGATTGTGTATCTGTGGTAACATTTTTACTAAAACAGAATAATAGGATGTTATACACTGGACCATTTACTGAACTTAATGGTTTTTATGACAAGATTAAGGGTTGCTCTGATTTATTTTAAGGGCTGTTTTAGCAATGTATTAAAATTGAATCCTATTTAAATATTTTTATCTAATTCATAAATTTGTTTTAATGGCTTGTATATCTGTGGTAATGCTTTGATGCTGGAAACCATTTGGCACAAGGAATGGTTTCAGACTGTGTTACACCAAAACCATTTGATGCTGATAATTGTTTTCTTTAATGCAGACCAAAAAAACAAAGGACCTAGAGTCAATCCCAAATTTAAGTATTGGCTTGACACCATTGGAGGAAAAGGAAAAAAGGAAGGACAAGAATCTGACGAAACGTGGTAAAGAGGGGGAGGGACAAAAATCAATGATGAAAGCTCAGATGATAGTAAACAGGTTAGGGAAAAGAGGTTGACTCAGAAAAGCAAGGGGAAAAAGAAAGAAGAAACTGATGGAAATTCTTAGGAGCAGAATACAAAGAAAAATAATGATGTTGATCAACTACTAAGGCATAAACTAAGCATACCTAAGGTTAAATGGTTTCAAGAAGTGTTACACTGAAACCATTTGTATTTTTAAATGGTTTCAAGGTGTTTTCTTAAGATTTTTCTAGTAGTTTGATGGGTTCTGTTCCATAAGATTGTTATGAAAGCAATTTGTTTGTGCTTGTAAACTGAACTTATGTTAGTGGCTTAGTGGAAATGTACCTAACGTTCCTTTGCAGTGCAAGAAATAGTGTTTTCTTAGAACATTGATACCAAATCTATCACATGTGTGTGTGTGTGTGTCTGTATTGTTGGAGTAAGCCCTAGAGGCCAATACTTTAGTGCTTTATTTATTAATTATAATAGGCATTTCTTTATTATGTTTGTAACGTTCAAAATAATGAAGTCCCTAGAATAGAAAATCCGTTTAATATTAAGTGTGACTTAATCATGAGATTACATTAAACATAAAGACGCTATTCTTAAAGTATCCATAGTCGAGCTTTAAGGTGAAAAGGGATAACCTTAAAGCATAAAGACTATTATGAAGATAGACTGATGATCGCATCTCATGGATCATGGGATAAGGAGTTATCAAGTCTTGACATAGGTATAAGAAATATTAGGAGTAATATTTATACCGGATTGACCCGCTATGAGAGTACTACATGCAAAGTTATGCAAAGTGTCATAAGTTACTCTCATGGTGATAATGGTGTAAACCGCCCTTAGACCTGAAACCACTTTGTACCCTAGATGTGGAGTCAAGTACTTTGTTGCTGATCTAACGTTGTCCGTAACAGGATAACCATAAAGGCAGTTGATGGGTACTTCACAAAGCATGCTGAGGGACAATAGTGACCTAGATGGGATTTGCCAATCCTGCATAACAGGATAATTGTCATGGGCCCAATATTGAACTGGACAAAGATGACACCAAGTATGCTTCGTGTTCGATATAGACATAAAGGGCAAAGGGGTAATTATACATGCATATATTATCACTAAAGGTTATGTTATGATCACATGTTAATTTCTCATAACTTGGGTAGCAATGATGTGTTGCTTGATACCGCTCATTGTTTATTATATTAAATAAAGGATTTAATATAATTGCTAACGTTATGGAAACCTACAAGGGTCACACACATAAGGACAGTCTAATATTGAGATAATTAAGGAACACCGTAAGGTACGGTGTATGTGCAATGTGATAAGGGTATCACGTTTATTTAAGCGAGCAAGAACACCATAGGTTATGGTGGGAGGGCGCGCACATGAGTACTACCACTCATGGGGAGCGCGCGCCCTAGTTTTGTTTCTTGTTGGGCTTTGCCCAATAAGAGATATCTTGGTGCACAAGGCAAGAGTTGTCTTGATGCACAAGACAAGAAATATCTATAAATAGAGATCTCTTGTCATTGCTCAATACACAACAAAAAGGCACAAGAATATTTTAGAATTGAAATTCCTAAAATAATTCTCTCTCTCTCTCTCTCAATATTCTTGCATAGCCTTCAAACATAAAGGGCTAGCACTCTATTGAAGGTGACTGTCCGTGTGGACTAGTTAGAGGCGTCGGTGATCTTCATCAACGCTTGTGATCGTCTTGTTCGTGATTCAAAGGTTCTTCCCTACAAGAGATCGTGATTCAAAGGTTCTTCCCTTCAAGAGGTAAAAACCCTAAAACACATATCATGCCCAATTCGTAAGGATCAAACTAAGGAAAATTTTTGAATTCCGCTGCTTAAAATAACGCTGTTTTCCTTCAGTAGTATCAGAGCCACTTACGAATCCATGATCTGATGTTTGTTTAGTTCATGTATTTTGTTTTAATTGGATTAAAACACCTAATTAAGATTAAAATCGAGTAATTAAAATTTGGCATCTATTTGTGTAAAATTTGATGATTGACATTGAAACGGCTTCGGAATCCGACAATTGTATGGTGAAGCAGCGATATGTTAATCGTCATAAGTTTATACAAATAAGAATGATCAAGACTTATATGTGATATAAGTGATCGTGATGCAAAGCGGTGTATTTGATGCATCGTTCATAATTTCGTTCATTAAAACATATTATGAAAGTTATTTGATATTGAAGCGATTCATGTTCATTTGCTTTGGAATCCGGCATTAGTATGGTTTAGCAATGACATGTTAATCAATCATATTGAATTTCGGTCATGAAAGGTTTTGACGGAACGAAATTGCTGCATTAGGATTCGCGACAAGACAAGGGTTGTACTGTCAAAAAGGCGAAAAACCAAAGGCTGATTACGTGCCTGCGCAATGGCGCGAGGCAGGCTGCGCTATGGCACAGCTGGCATCGTTGAATTTTGATCATTCGCCAAAATTTTAATTTTAATTAATCTACAGGACATAATCTGATAATAATAAAATATGTGTTTATTATTGTGTTTTTGTGATGATTGGTTATGGCCTTAGTTTACTCTTTTGTTTTAATTTGGGATTTTAAATACGGCCTGCGTGTCGTGCCTCTCTTTGAATTTCTTGATGTAACTTCTTTTCTCATCTTACTCCCTCGTATGTAAAACGAGTATTCTTTGATGTAACATTATAATAGAATTACAAGAGGAACAAAGGAGGACAGCCATGAAGATGATGCTTGGAGAAGTAGATCATCGTTAGGCTAGTTTACGGTTCTCTCATTGGCTTGAGAGGACACTTGCGTTAGGAGGCCATAACAATATCATTTTATATCATTGTATGTATGTATGTTGATGCATGTGAGAGCGTTTAATATGTTAAACAAGCCGGTGAGATAAAACAATTAAATATCCCTCAAAAGACACATAAGAGATTAATAAAGAAAATGTAGGTTCACCCACCGCGGAGTGCATTCTCTTTAATAATAAAATATGTGAATATTAAGTTTACGCTTTCCAAGCTTTAAAACTCATCAAGACTAGTATCGAACTATGTAGTTTCGCCCACCGCGAAATGCATACTCTATATTGGTAAGGTGCGATGGGATAATTGTAATATCCAACTTCTAAAGTAAGGGTCAAACTTAACTTAACAAATATAATGAGATTATATGAGTTTAAGAAGCAATGGTTGGGAATAATTCATAAGATGAATTAGAATAAGGAGTTATTCACCCAATTGATATATTCAAGAATTGTATGAGATACAATTGGAAGGAGTTCCTACCTAAATAACTAAGTTCTGTGTAATCCGCCCACCGCGGACTTAAGACAAAGTGAAATATGGATCTTGACCCATTAGAAAATCTTCCAACAGGATTTTCCGAATCAAATGGTGAGGGTCATTTGTTTTGAATAAAATAGTGGAAGCATTTTAATAAAAGTCCTTATTAAAAATTATACAAATATCTTACCTATCTTTGTAATTAAAACTTTATACAATATAAATTATATTGTCCTTGTTAAGGACAAGAATCTTATAAAAGAGTTCCTGAATTGGTACACAAATTGAGAATTGTTCTCAAACGTAAGAAGAACTATAAGCTATTGAACTATACTCTATAAAAGTACCTACTATAAACTAGATTGGAAAAGGATGCTTGTCAGAAGCATCAAGTTGACATCTAGATATAGAATATTTCATACTTTTAAAAGAAATGATGAGATCATTTAAAACGAGTTCTTTTGAAAGAACGACAAAGTATGATAGAATTTCTCAATAGACCAAAGAGTTGGTCATAGGTTCAATCAAATCAATTTTAGTGGATAGATATGGTCAAAATTATTATATCTATCGAAAAATTGTTGAATTGAATGAGAAATAATTTGCACTGTCAAAGAATAGAGATATGATATAAATGAGATTTATACTCCTCTTATTTGAATAGAACAATAAAGGTTGCCAAAGGAGAACGGATGTTTCAAATTGGTTGAAATGGGAGTGCCGTAGGTAGTTCATGAAAGAGTCAAAAAAAAAAAAATAAAGAATGAAGTGAGACTTCAATTTTGTACACCTAGTTATAGAAAGTCAAAGTTTCTATTTCTACATCAAGGGTATATGATACACGATGTTGAATCTCTAAAGAGGTGCTTAAAGAATTAGAACATTTTAAGTCAAGCTATGTCTAGAATGAAACAAGTTGTTTCATTGACAATAAAAGCTATTGCATGACTTAAAATCAAATTTGAAATAGAATACAATAATTGTTATTGAGTTCTATTTGGTAATAGAAGTATTAAATTAATACCTTGTATTGACAAGATATGAAAAGTAGCTTTGAATGATAAGACAAGTAGTGGTCCCATCATTTGAGCAAAGTCTTCTATACTAGTGCTCCAAATCAAGTAATGGACTAGGGCTCCATGATCTTTATAAGAACATCTATAACAGTTGTAATAAGAGCCAAATAAGATTTGGACCTTATATGTATATATCAAGAGCATTGTTATTTAGTACAAACATTTGATGTGTTAATTACTTGTTGAAAGTAAATTGACACATGATCTATTTGAACAATATACATGAGATGTATGTCGAGTACTAAACATATTTATTTGATATATTGAGTATATTTTACTTCATTTACATTGATGATTAAAATCATTAGATGGGGATATGTGTGTGACACAAATTAGAAAATCTTTGAATTTGTCAAGGAGTTCGATAAATGGAGTAAAAGGATATGACTCGACAAAAGTATTTAAGTCATATGAATAAGTCATAGTAATAAATACTTAATTAAAGGAGTATAATAAACTAATTTTATCACATCATGTTTGACATGATATAAGATAGTTTAATTATGTCATTAACTCTTAGAAATTTATTTGCTTATAATTTATCTTCACCCACAAATAGTTTCCCTTTTTAAAAGTAATCATAATGACACCATATATATGATATAAAGGTTAGAGCACCAAGTTTGTCTTTATGAAAATTTGGACTAAAAATTTATCAGATAAATTTAATTCCAAAATTGGAAGAATAAATATGTGGAAATATCCTAAAGAATCTAAGGGATACTGGTCTTATATCACTCTTGGGACAAAAGTTGTTTTGTTGCTAGATTTGAAGTATTCCACTAGTGGGAGTGTGTCTCTAAAAGAAACAGTGGGAGTGATATAGAACTTGAATAAGTTCAAGTACAACAAAATATATTTGTTTGAAAGGGGAACATAAACCGGTTCCTCAAAGTTGTTGAAGGACTATCAGTTTAAGTTGCACAAAATCCTAGATTAGTCTAACATATTACATAGGTGAGATGTATGATCTAATCATGACTCAACAAGGTGATATGGTTTTCATGAAAGATGAATCTTTGACTTGGTAAGAGGTCCTAAAAGGCCTAAAATCTGAGAAGTGGCTAAATGCCATAAAATCTTGTACATAATCCATATACACATATCTTATGGTGATAAAGGTATTGTCATCAGGATGAGTAAGACTCATACGATGAAAGTGAGTATTCTTATTGAACACTGATATGGATGGTATTGAGAATACCCTTTAAGATTTGATTGATCATTTAAGGTTTCACGCAAAGTCATAATGCAAGTTATGATGAAATCTGTTTAAATTCTATTTACTGAATATTGTACTACAAGTTTTAGCAGATTGACAACAAAGTTGCATTCCTTAATTGGAGTGACCTCATATATATGTACTAGACATATACGAAGGGTTTTGCTTGATTCAAAGGATGCTAGAAAAGTATACAATTTGTAGCTATCGAATTTTGATTATATCAAAATTCTCAGAAGTTTAATTATTTGTCCCTTATAAATTCGTTTTTCACAAAACTTCAAAAAGGAACAAATAATAAAATCTTGTGCACACAAGGAGGTTAGTGGGAGTAATAATATTAATCTGGTGTTATATGTGGCTGACATATTAATCATAAAAAACCTTTTGTTTTTACATGTGAGACGTGGTTAAGGAATTAACTCTTGATGAAATACTTAGGCAAGAATTCCTAAAGAGTTAGGAATATCCTATGTATTTGGGCAAGGATTCCTAAAGAGTTAGGAATAGCCTATGTACATATATTGACGAAGTGTTCAGACACTTGATGTGTAAAATCATCGCATGTGTCAGAAGATTGGTCTTTGTCTAACGGACAATAGCATATCTCATTGGATGAGAGAGAGACACGTGAAAATAATCCATAAGCTTTGGAAGATGGATTAATCATACACATCATAACATGTACTTAATCAGATACACCATATGCTTGTAGTATATTCAATAAGTACCAAAGTTGAGACTAGTGTTGGACACTAACTGATCTTCAAGAATATCCCTAAGGACCTTAAAAGGAACTAAGGACCATTTCTTGAAATATGTAGGTGTGGGAAATATCATTATAAGGAAGTTATATTGATGGTAGTTTCCATACTGATATATTGTATATCATTCCTGAATATAGACATTGTAAGCTATATAGCTTAGTAATATGTTTATTTCAGTTACAGAGGTGGAGTATTTTGGATCGTTTAGCTCATGATTGAGCTAAAGCTATATTTCCGGTGTTGCAGATTACATTAAATCACATTAGTGATGGTAATGGTTTGATCTTGCAAACAATAACGGAGAATAGATCTCACCGACGATTCATATATATATTTATATATATACTTAGACACTTCTATATTTCGATAAAGATCAAAATAGAAAGTTGGATAGAAACGTAAGGTACCAACATAGGAAACAGTTCCTAATCCACTAACAAAGGCTCTTGCGCAGTTGAAGCGTGATGGGCATACTAGGTCTATGGGTATGAAGGTAATGCTTGATTGGCTCTAGTGCTAGTGGGAGATTGTTGGAGTAAGCCCTAGAGGCCAATACTTTAGTGCTTTATTTATTAATAATAATAGGCATTTCTTTATTATGTTTGTAACGTTCAAAATAATGAAGTCCCTAGAATAGAAAGTCCGTTTAATATTAAGTGTGACTTAATCATGAGATTACATTAAACATAAAGACGCTATTCTTAAAGTATCCATAGTCGAGCTTTAAGGTGAAAAGGGATAACCTTAAAGCATAAAGACTATTATGAAGATAGACTGATGATCGCATGTCGTGGTTCATGGGATAAGGAGTTATCAAGTCTTGACATAGGTATAAGAAATATTAGGAGTAATATTTATATCGGATTGACCCGCTATGAGAGTACTACATGCAAAGTTATGCAAAGTGTCATAAGTTACTCTCATGGTGATAATGGTGTAAACCGCCCTTAGACCTGAAACCACTTTGTACCCTAGATGTGGAGTCAAGTACTTTGTTGCTGATCTAACGTTGTCCGTAACAGGATAACCATAAAGGCAGTTGATGGGTACTTCACAAAGCATGCTGAGGGACAGTAGACACCTAGATGGGATTCGCCAATCCTGCATAACAGGATAATTGTCATGGGCCCAATATTGAACTGGACAAAGATGACACCAAGTATGCTTTGTGTTCGATATAGACATAAAGGGCAAAGGGGTAATTATACACGCATATATTATCACTAAAGGTTATGTTATGATCACATGTTAATTTCTCATAACTTGGGTAGCAATGATGTGTTGCTAGATACAGCTCATTTTTTATTATATTAAATAAAGGATTTAATATAATTGCCAACGTTATGGAAACCTACAAGGGTCACACACATAACGACAGTCTAATATTGAGATAATTAAGGAACATCGTAAGGTACGGTGTATGTGCAATGTGATAAGGGTATCACGGTAATTTAAGCGAGCAAGAACACCATAGGTTATGGTGGGAGGGCGCGCACATGAGTACTACCACTCTTGGGGGGCGCGCGCCCTAGTTTTGTTTCTTGTTGGGCTTTGCCCAATAAGAGATATCTTGGTGCACAAGACAAGAGTTGTCTTGATGCACAAGACAAGAAATATCTATAAATAGAGATATCTTGTCATTGCTCAATTCACAACAAAAAGGCACAAGAATATTTTAGAATTGAAATTCCTAAAATAATTCTCTCTCTCTCTCTCTCTCTCAATATTCTTGCATAGCCTTCAAACATAAAGGGCTAGCACTCTATTGAAGGTGACTGTCCGTGTGGACTAGTTAGAGGCGTCGGTGATCTTCATCAACGCTCGTGATCGTCTTGTTCGTGATTCAAAGGTTCTTCCCTACAAGAGATCGTGATTCAAAGGTTCTTCCCTTCAAGAGGTAAAAACCCTAAAACACATATCATGCCCAATTCGTAAGGATCAAACAAAGGAAAATTTTTGAATTCCGCTGCTTAAAATAACGCTATTTTCCTTCATCTGTGTCTGTGTATCTGTGTGTCTGTGTGTGTGTGTGTGTGTGTGATATATAAGCATTGAATCACTCACTCTGAGTATGCACTCTTAGATACATTACTTATAACGCCCCAACAAAAATATCTAGAATATTTAGTCAAGACATAAATAATGGAATCTGAGTACTATAAATTTAACGAGGTAAAACAGATGAATTACAATTAAATCATTACAACAGTTGATGAGCATCCAAAATACAGCGGAAATAGAATAAAATTCCAAGTATACAGGTAAACTAATACAAAGGAAGACTAAATCGTCTAGTACGATGATCCAAGCTCAGCTCCAAATCATCAGCTCCATCCTGGTCCTTGCTCCAGTTAACCTGTCTACCTAAAAATTGATTTGGAGTGGGCTGAGACTACTAAGCCTCAGTGAGTCCTACTACCCTCCTAGAGGTGACTACACCGGGGGCACCTAAATCAGTCGTACATACTAACATGACATAAATAGCATAATATAAAGGTGTATCACAGATTAGTAAACTCTTATTCATTTTAAACACGAGGTCACTCTGAGGTGAGCAGGTCTCAGAGGCCTGCCATATCCGTCAACCGATTCGGTCACGGCATGCAGCTCACAATAACATATCCTAATGGATTATCCCATTGGGAGTCCATAAAGCGACATCAAAAATCGCACCTAACTGACTGACACTAGTTTAGTTATTACTACCATAATTTCCCAAGACCCGGGGAGCATACAAACCTAATAATATTCTAAGTTATGCCCTAACAATTTTCTGTGATTAACACTCTGTTCGACATTATGAAAATTATATTACTGCAAACTATCTGGCTTTAATGAGTATATAAAACGAGTGTGTGAAGTTTGTCAGAAAAGTAGAAAATGTAGACAAGTTCTGTATAAGCTCGCTGTGGCGGGTCACCAGCTCGCCACGGCGAGATTATAGGTCCTGACCTAAATCAACTCGCTATGGCGAGCAGAAGCTCGCTACGGCGAGTATCATCAGCCCAGAACCCAGCTCGCCATGAATACTCGCTGACTACTCGCTACGGCGAGTTCATGCAGAAATTACCCTGTTTTGTCAGAAATCATAATTTTCAAAGAACACCTACAATTCTCATTTAAGCCAGTGCAGCAACAATAAATTACATAATATAAAACAGAATGGAGGTGAATTTGGGATTTAATTCTCCTCACACAACATTTATTCCTAATCCTATGTTAACATGCAACAAATCATGATTTTGGGAGACTAGCTACACTATCCTAAAGAACCCACCTGGTAATTGAAGCTTTAACACTGACTAAGGCTCAGCAGCAGCTACAAATCCCTTACTCCAGAGCTGACTTGAATTCCACCAAGGTGTATTTGAGCAATTAATGAAAAAAAAAATGAATGGATTGATGAGTGTTTGAGACTTAACTAAAGTTAGGGGAATTTGAACAACACACCAACACTGAGAAGGGCAGGAGAAAGTTAGAATTTGACTTACCAAGTGTTACGAAGGAAGCTACAGGGAAAAGAAATACATGCAGCAGCAGATGCAATTTCTGCAACACTCGCTGCAGCGAGTGAACTAGCTCGCCGAGCGAGTTCGTCGGATTGGCCGGAAACTGATCTGTTGGCTACCACGGAACACCCAACTTCATTCATACGATCTTTAAAGCCCTATTACAGCCACCCACGAGGGTTAATTCGTACATGCAACACCAATTTCTAAGATTAGGTGTTTGGAGGAAAGAATCATGAACATGATCATAACAAGGGTTAAGGATGAAATTGACAATTTCTTACCTTAGATACTTAATCCCAGTTCTTAATTGATCCTCTAAATTGTTCCTCTGCCATCCAGAAAGCTTGAGCCAAGGATTTGTGCATGCCTTTAACAAAAGTGAAAATGGGGATTAACCCCTTTGTTGTTGTTGCGGTTCAGAGAAAGAGAGGGATGAGAATAGCAAACTGAAATTGTTTCCTGGTGTAGACAATCTGATGTTTATGGAAGAAGGTTGCATGCTTCAATTTGTGGAGTTTGGAGGATGAGAAGGAATGGCTCGTGAGAGAGAAGAAAATGGGAGTTTCTTTTGTTTCCTGACTTGATATTCAGTAAGTGAAAGAAATGAATAAGAGATAAGTGGCTTATTCCAAAGGTGATCTAGTAACTTATAGCCAAACACGTGGGTCCCATTAGGCTTGGTGTTTCACATAAATTGATCAAAATTGAATTACTCTCTTATTTTATCATAATAAGTTTAACACAATTTATCCCAATTACACCTCTAATTATTTTTCGTCTATTAAATAAAATTTGGGATGTTACATTACTTTGCATAAAAATATTCTGTTTATAGTAACTGAAACCATTAGTATGGTTTAATGGTTTTGATAGACTGTTATATAAAACCATATTGATTGGCTAATGGTTTATTTTGCAGATTAATTATATGGATAAAATGGGGAAGAGAAGCCCATTGTTGACTGAAAAACAAAAGTTCCCATCGCTGCGTGATTGGGTTGTGAAAACTGCAACCCAAGACCTTCAGAAGGTCCACGACCTTATGGGGCTTGAGCATGGATTGACAATTGGGGTCAAACGACTTTATCGCACTGATGAAGGTCCACTTCCAATGTGTTTTGATCCAGATACTTGTCCCTTGTCTAAGGTGAGAGAACCATAATATTACTGGTAGAAATTAGTAATATATATATATGTGTGTGTGTGTGAACAGTTACTTTATGTCCTCAATTGTTTGACTAATATATATTGTTATTAAATATACATAAACCAATTGCAGGCAAAGGAATATCTTGATCATTATAGAGGGTGCATACGGATCTACAATGGAGCCGTACAAACCTTACAGAGGAGGATAGCTGAGGAAAGTGTTGGAACTTCTACAAAACATGCAATTTCACAAGAACAAAAAGGGGTGGAGATAGCCGAAACTGGAGAACCTGAAACCGAAGGTGAAGACAGTGAAAGTGAAGACGGTGAAAGTGAAGATGGTGAAAGTAAAGATAGTGAAAGTGATGATGCTGGAGGAAATTCTGATGTAGAGAGGTACTAACATTTATTTTAAGTCTTACCATGGTTTAGTGATCACTTAATTGTAAATAAAATATATAATACCGTTTGTTTAATTTTTTCATACTTTCTGAAACCATGTTGCATATGGAATGGTTTCACTCATTGTTCACCAAAACCATTTGATGCTGATAATTGTTTTGGAATAGTTTTCTTTGTTTACCAACATCATTTGATCCTCAATATTTTAATAATAATTAAAAATATTAATTTTATGTAAGTTTTAACAAATAACATGTGTAAATGTTATCAGGGTCAATAATGATGCAAATGAGGATGAAAATGATGAAAATGACGATGACAGTGATGAAAATGAGGATGCCAAAACCATTTCAACAGAACCAAGGGGGGTGGAGGTAGCTGAATCTAAAGAAGCTGAAGCTGAAACCGAGAGTGGAGCTGGAACTGAAACTGAAGTGGGTGAAAGTTCGGATGCCAAAAGGTACTAACTTTTATTTTAAACTTAACATGGTTTATTGATGACCTGTTTGTAAATAAATTAGATAATATTGTTTGACTAATTTGTTAATACTGTCTGAAACCATTTGATCTTGATAATGGTTTTCCTTGATCCAGATTAAAAATTGTAACAATGAATGTAGTTATTAGTGTTAAATAATATTTTTTTAGATGCTGATAATGGTTTTCTTTGTTCACCAAAATCATTTGATGCTCACAGTTTGATAATAATTAAATAATAATATTTTTATGTAAGTTTGATCAAATATCATGTGTAAATGTTTTCAGGTTCAATAATGATCAAAATGAAGATGATGAAGAAGTTGAAATCAATGCGGAGTTCCTTGATGAAACGGTGAAGGCTGCGTGCAATGTCGGGCTGACATTGACACAGAAAACTATTGAAAAGTTTCCACAATATTTTGATGGCGGTGAAACTGAAAATGCAGAGTAAGCAATTAATCTATATCATGTTTTTTTTTGGTTTATTGATCACCTAATTGTAAATAAATTAGATAATACTGTTTGATTAATTTGTTAATACTGTCTGAAACCATGTTGCACATGGAATGGTTTCATTCATTTGTTCACCAAAACCATTTGATCTTGATAATGGTTTTCTTTTATCCAAGTTAAAAATTGTAACAATGAATGTATTTATTACTGTTTAACAGTTTGATGGTAATTAAATTAATAATATTTTTATGTAAGTTTAACCAAATAGCATGCGTAAATGTTTTCAGGTTCAATAATGATAAAACTATTGATCAAAATGAAGATGATGAAATCAATGCGGAGCTCCTTGATGAATCGGTGGAGGCCGCGTGCAATGTCGGGCTGACATTGACACAGGAAACTATTGAAAAGTTTCCACAATATTTTGATGGCGGTGAAACTTATAAGGCAGAGTAAGCAATTAATCTATATCATGTTTTTTTTTTGGTTTATTATTTGTGATTGTGTAAAACTATAATTACATCTTAGATCAAAACTTTAAAAATATCTCTCAATGGTTTTGATTGCAGGTTGAATACAATTGATTCGGAAAACAAGGATTCAGGGTCGCAAGGAATGGATACTGTGACACAAGAAACTATCTTGAAGTTTCCACAATTATTTAATTCAGAGTAAGAAATGAATATATATGATGTCTGTTTAATGGTTTTTTAGTCATGATGTCTTTTAACTTTTAATGGTTTTTTATTTGTTGCTGGTTTTGATGGTTTCAGCTTGAATAAGACAGATTCGGTGTCACAGGAATCTGATTCAGTCACAGAATGCAGTCAAAGTCTTGCGCTAATTTTGTATGAGGCACCGCCAAATGTGATTCATGAGGATAAGTCTGATCCAGACATTTGTATAGAGTAAGATACCAAATTAATCATTTTTATGACATGAGTCTAACATGCTACATGAATAAGGGTTCTTCCTGATTTGTTTAGTGCCAATTTTTCATGAAGTTTCTGCTATATCATCCTTGTTTTCTCTTTGTATATGTCTGAAACCATTTAGCAGAAGGAATGGTTTAAAACATGAGTCTACCATGAACATGATTATTTAATTTCTGCACAAATGACAATATTATTTGAATTCTGCAAACTAACAATTATGTAATTTATTTGACAGTGCAACTCCATTAAGGTCTGTCTTACCAGATGAGGTAATCAACGTGGATAATGCTGAACCTGTGCAGAAAAAGAAAAGAAGGACCCATGATATGCTTTACTCAAGTGGTGCTATCCCTGAACGGAAAAGACCTTTGAAGAAGTCAAAGTACCTCTCAAGCCCCTATGACGAAGCTGTCTATGAGTCAAAGGCGACTAAGAAGCAAAAGGATTTGACAACATATGCATGGAGTGATGTGCATGATAAGTAATAACTTAGAACTTGTATTAATGATCTTTTTGAATTATTAGTATTGTTAAATGGTGGGAACAAAACCATTAGTGATTTTAAATGGTTACAGGATGTTATACACTGAAACCATTTCTATTATAAAATTGTTTCCAGCTCTTTGCTTAATATTATAGTACTATTTCTGCAATATTAAAATTGTTAGATTCTGGTCTTTTGTTCTTTTGTTCTTTTCTTCTAATACTGTTTCTGGAATATTAATATTGTTAAATAGTGGAAACGAAACCATTCGTAATTTTAAATGGTTTCAAGATGATATACACTGAAACCATTATAATAGTAAAATGGTTTCCAGATCTTTAGGCCTTATTTTTATGTTCTTTGCTTCTAGCGAATACTGCAGCTTGTAATCTTAGATCAAATACTAGTACTATGAAATACTAAATGATTAATTATTATATAGGGATGAAGATTATGTATTGCTCAGAGAACAAGGCTCATTCTTATGCTCTGCAAAGGAGTGACTTGTGGACACTTCGGAAAGATGAATGGGTGTCATGCTGGGTCATAAACACCTGGGTCAATTGCTTGAATTGGAATCAACCAATTGACCACATGACAAGACTGATTACATCGTTGGTTAATTATGTAAGAATTATATTCCATTAATTTTAACAGTTACATACTCTTTAACTCTTTTTGGAATTAATTTTACTCTTTTTATATAAACAGGTTGACATGGAAAAATTTCCTCCTGTTAGTAAATCAATTGCATGTGCAATATTCGTTGAGAAGTTGAAATACTTCAAATACATGGATTGGAAGGCGATTGATCCTACGAAGCTAGAATATGTAAGTCTCGGTTCAAAACCTTTTTTAACTTATGATAAATTTAGTTAATAGTGTTTAATAATCTGTTTGAGATAATGATTTTAGTATGACTGAATAGCTGACATAATATGATTGAGATGATTTTAGACATAATTTAAGTTTAATAATATGTTTGAGATGATGCCTTTGCTGATGAAACAGGTCATGACACCGGCAATAGTTGGGAACCCGGGAAGTCATTATGTGTGCTTCGTAGTAAATTTGAAGAGCACAAAATTTGAATTGCTGAACAGCTTGATGGGGCCAAGAGAGAAATTGAACCACAAGAATGGTGAGCCCACCATATACAAAAAAATGTTTGATGTGTGGCTTTGCGAGGTTGAAGCATTTCTAACGGAAATGTATAAGAAAAAGAAGATGAAGATGCCTTTCCAGTTTGCTTCATTTGAGTGGGATACACCAAAGGTGCCAAATCAAGTTGATTCAGACAATTGTGGGGTGTTTTGCATGAAGTTTCTGGCTGAATGGGAAGGAGGGCAAATGGAAAGTTTCAAAGCTTGGTCCAAAATGAAAAAGCATGGTCCAAGTGGAAAGGAAGGAACCATTATGGATCTCCGAATTGAGATCTGTTCAACAATACTAAGCAACTCGAGCAATTCTAGAAAAGACGAAGTGGAAAAGGAAGCAACTTCGTATTATGAAGAAATGTTGCAAAAGCTTGCAAGTGGTTCTGGTGGGAACCATTAATAATGTAAAATGGTTTCACTGAAACCATTACTATTGTAAAATGGTTTCCAAATCTTTTGCCTGAGATTCTTCTATTAGTTTATTGTTCTAGTAGTTTATTAGCATCTAAACATTTGGCTTTATTCTGTTGGCCTTATTCTATTGTTTAAGAACTATATTGCACAAAATACTTTCAAATAAATTCCTAAGGCTATAAATATCCCTAACTCGTAATATTCATATTAGTTCTTCAAAAAATATATTAAGATTAGATTGAAAATAAGTCATTCGATAAGATTAGTTGTTCAAATAAGATTACATTAGATTGAAAAAATATATTTCTAACTTATAAATGAGACGTAGACTAAAATAACATAATTTATAATGAGTAATTAAATATGGAGACTAATTTGACATTTTAATTCCTAAATACATTCTATTAAAGTCATTTGTGACAGAAATGTATAAGCAAAAGTAAATCAAAAATGTCTTTCAAGTTTACCACATTTAACAATTGTGAATCAATCAATTAGTAACAAATACGGATTCATCCAATATGACAAACCACTTTGAAATAATAAAATACATTATTATAATTTTTTATGGTATTGTCAAATACAAATTCATCTGTCTTTGATTGTTTTTGAACAAAAATATCAACAGTCATCAATACTAGAACAAAAGACATATGGTTGAGATTAACAAAAAAAGCGTGGTTGCTATTTTATGCAACAGAATAAGGCCACCAGAATAAGGCCTTGTAATTCTCTTAGGCAATAAATCTAGAAACCATTCTACAATACTAATGGTTTTAGTGTACAACAGCTTGAAACCATTTATGGTTACTAATGGTTTACACCAAAACAACTTTGCTAGCTTTTGAAGCATTTCTTCATAGCCCTTCTCCAACTTTTTTTTTTAAAACCTCGTCATCATCTCTCTGTTTTTCCTTCCGTTGTATGAGGAATTAATTGATCAATACATACTCAGAATTAGAACAAAAAATATCAATAGTCATCAATACATAGCAACAAAGACATATGATTGAGATTAACAAAAAAAGTGTGGTTACTATTTTTTTTAGTAAATAAAGCAACATAGTTCTTAGATAACATAATAATGCAAAAAAATAAGGCCTTATAATTTCTTAGGCAAATAATCAGAAGCTAACAAACTACTAGAACAATCTTATACAATAAATCTGTAAACCATTTCACAAAACTAATGGTTTTAGTGTATAACACCTTGAAACCATTTATGATTACTAATGGTTTACACCAGAACAACTTTGCTAGCTTTTGAATCATTTGTTCATAGCCCTTCTCCAACTTTTGTTTTTAAAGCCTCATGATCATCTCTCTGTTTTTTCTTCCGTTCTAGGCGGAATTTCTGCCTTTCCCTAGCTTTTTCATAATCACATTTAAGTCGCTTCTTTGCCCTATTTGGATTTATTCTTTCTTTGAACTTTGGTGCAGTAGACTTCACCCCAGAAGATACTTCACCAGCAGCAGCAACTATTGAGGACTTAGATGACGTCACTGAAGCAGGGTTAGTACGAATACCTTTAGAAAGAAGCAACTTCTCTGCCTTTTTCCCAGCTTCAAGAATACCATCAAGAAAGATTTGAGAAGCCTTCGGATCTGCACAAACACGTGTACAAAGCTGAACTGTAACAGCACAAATTTGTTGATATCTTTGTGCTTGAGTTGTGTCTTCAGTCGTAGCACTGATGATAGATTTCAGCTTATCTGCAGACGGACGCACATCTCTAGTCCAACGCTTTAAAACATATTGTGCAGGGATTGTCTTCAAGGAATGATATTGAACAGAACCACCTAGGAACTCCAAAATTTTGAAAACATGTCAACATAAAAAGCCCCTGTTCTCAAACATACGACATGTGCAGCTAAAACTTTTGCTCCTAACATCAACTGTGACAACCCTTTCATCAAGTCGATCATGATCTTGAAGTTCTTCATCCATAACATCAGCATTTGAGCCCCCATCATTATCAGCATCATCATACTTAGCATCGTCTACTTCATCAGGATCATGAACCTTTTCAATTGTGAAAACATTGAAAACCCTATTCAAGTCAGACCCTTTGGTTGTGTCCTCTTCATAATAGTATTTGAATGAAAGGTCATACTGCCTGTGAATAAATGCAAAGGAAGCTGGTGTGTACTTGTTAACAACGGACCGCATCAGCTGACTGTTGGGATAATTATTTTTGGTTTTAGTGTTTGCAGCCTTGAAGTCCAACTCAGTGTGGTTATCCCTCATTCTCTGAACCGTAATGTTAAAATGACTAAAGAATCGAACAAGTGAGTGGTCTGGCTTCAAAAAACAACGAAGAAAAGCATTGAAAGACTCGCTCAACTGAGTTGTTTTAAGACCAGCTGTAAAATTTGACTTGACTCAAGCTGAAGACCAATGCATACGAATTTTGTGAGTTTGGACAAGCCACCTAAAGTCTGAAGTAGGTCTTCCATCAAAGCAATTTTTCATCATCTGATCCCAATTGTAGTCGAAATCTAATTCATTTTCTACATTTGAAACCAAGTTATTAAATTCATCAAAAAAAGCACTGTTTGCACGAGAGCCAAGGTTTTTCTTTGCATTCTCTGCCATATGTCATGAGCAAATCCCATGAAAAACAGCTTCGAAAATATTCGGAACAGACTTCAACAACGCACTAGCCTGGTCGGTGTATATTGTCTGTGGTTTCTTATTGGACATACATTTCAAAAACGTTGTAAACAACCAATCAAATGTGGCTGCCGTCTCATCATACAGTAATGCAGCACCAAATAAGACACTCTTTCGATGATTGTCAAAACCAAGAAAGGCAGCTGCAATGTAAAGCAATAAAACAATTATCAGTATCAAATGGTTTAGCTGCAGAACTGACTAAAACCATTCCTTGTGAAAAATGGTTCTGACAGTACTAACATATTAATCAAACAGTATTAACATTATTAAGAAATCCAGATCAACTAGGTAGCATGCTGAAGCATAAACAAATGACTACCTATGATATACTACTAATTATATTTTTAAACAGTATTAACTACATTTGTACTTGACATTTTTTAACCTGGGTCAAAGAAAACCATTATCATCATCAAATGGTTTTGGTGAAAGAATGAGTGAAACCATTTCATTTGCAACATGGTTTCAGACAGTATTAAAAAAGTTATCAAACAGTATTAACAAATTCCTTGTAGAGATAACTATCACCCTAACCATATAAATACAACGACTAATCAGCAGCACAAAAACCAGATAAACATAAGAAAAAGCTCAAAATATACTAACCTAATGGACGATATTGATTGTTTGTTCGGTAAGTCGTGTCAAAACTAATAACATCGCCAAATAGCGAATAATCATGTTGCATAATTCCATCTGCCCAGAAAATACTAGCTATGTCTTCTTCAGCATCAACTTGAATATCATAATAAAACGAAGGTTTTGAAAGAGCTTCGTTTCTAAAGAATTCCTGGATCACAGTTGCTTCACCAACAACCATCTCTTTCTGACGAACTGTCATCAAATAATTCTTTAAATCCGAAAATCAAAAAGGGAGATTATATGTGCCTCCAACTCCCTGACCCATGACTTCATATGAAGTTCTCATCGACATTCCAGCTTTGGAATTGATTACAGCTAGCTGTCCTTGCACTTCATTAACTTCTCTAAATGCTCTCAAGTAGCGCAAATGTTCTGATTTATGTAACGCATGACAATGATCCACATCCCACCTGTATATCTTGTAAACACTCAAAGCTTCATCCCACTTCAAAGATATCCCAGCTTTACAACCAACCCTTTCCTCAGGTTTCTCTTTCACTTTCTCAAACTCAATAACAACTGGACTATCTGATCTTGACCTATTCTTAGGGTTAAGCAAACTTCCCCTTTTGAAACCTTCCTTGTTACAAACAAAACGGACATAATGTACCTTGTCTGATTTTTGGTTTTGTGAATTGACCTTTGACCTCAACTGAGTCCTAATGGAAAATCCAATGTTATATGCATAATTACCATAAAACTTTTCAATCTCTTGTACAGTTGCAAATCCTAAAGACTCCCATGATTCCTTATTCGTAGGGGAGTAGCATTGAGACCTATCAGCATTTGTTTCTGAGCTACCACCATGAATGGGTGATGGAGTCGATGTCGAATCCATTAAAGACATAAGCAATCCCTATAAAAAGAATAAAACCATTATCAGCATCAAATGGTGTTGGTGAACAACTCTATGAAACCATTCCTTGTGCAAAATGGTTTCAGACAGTATTGACAAATTAATCAAACAATATTAGAAAAATTCCTGTAAATTATTCTATTCTAAACATTACAACAGACATATCTATCGCCTTAACCACATAAATACTACTGCTATGTAGCAGAGCCCATCTAAACATAACAAGCCAAGTCACAAGACAAGAAAAGCATTACAGGAGGGAAACAAACAATCTACAATTACAATCAATAAGCAAAATATCCTGAATTGCATGTTGTGTTTGAAATTAAACCAGCAAAATATCCCTATTTAAAAATAAAACCATCATCACCTTGTACCAAATGGTTTCCAGCAGTGTTAACAAATTAATAAAACAGTATTAACAAATCAATAATTCTGTAGCATGCTCATTCATTCATTCATCATTGTGGAATTCCTAGCCTTATTTCATTAGACATTGTTCAAAACATTTTCAAATCACAAAAGAACAAATTTGCACTTTTGGTCACCTCAAAGACTCTTAGTCCAAATTGGAAAAGCAGTGATAGATGGAGTTGGAATGAGTTTAGATCTATCTGAATATGATCTTCAACCAGCAAAGAATGACACTTCATCGTTTTGGCAACACTTCTGCTAGTAGTTTATGGTATGTTTTAGGTAACATGGGAGCAAAAAACAGACTTAAAAAGGTGATAGAGTTTTTATGATAAGTTTTGGTGCTAGATTTAAATGCAATAGTTGTTTGTGGGAAGTGATGAAAGATGTTAATGGATATGGTAATGTTTGGGAGGATGCTATTGATGATTATCCACCAAAGTCTTTGTCCAATGTTTTCATGGAGAAATATGGTTGGCTTTATGAAGTTGAAGATCCTAACAACTATAAACTTCCTGACTTAAGTGATATAAATTTATATCACTTTTCAAGAAACCTAAGTATTTCTATGAAACCATTCCTTGGACAAAATGGTTTCCAGCAATACTACTATGGTTAATTTCAGGATATTTGTAATGAATAGTTTTGAGCAAAGGTACATTGCATATGAAATTCACTGTACATGATTAATAACTCGGTAAACATGATTAATAAAAAATTAGTATACAGTAACCAAATTTATATCACTTTTCAAAGAACCTAATTATTTCTATAAAACCATTCCTTGGACAAAATGGTTTCCAGGAATACTACTATGGTTAAATTCAGGATATTTGTAATGAATAGTTTTGAGCAGAGGTAAATTGCATATGAAATTCACTGTACATGATTAATAACTCAATAAACATGGTTAATCAAAAAATCAGTATACAGTAATCAAATTTCATTATACATGCTTAATCAAAAACCACTGTGCATGATTAATCAAGTCGAATGGGATGAAAAATCTCTGAAATCAAAAATCACTATACAATAGAAATTCAACACAAATCCTAACAATGGAAGAATTCATGCATTACCTAAACGAATGTAGCTTCAAAACGAATGTGGCTTCAACCTTGAACACGAACGTGATGATATTAGATGCAATTTCCGGCGACGGCGATGGAATCGGTGACGGTGTTGATGATCGGTGACGGTGATGATGATCACGGTGAATGAGGAAATTGGTGACGGTGATGATGATCACGACGACAGAGATCGTCGAACAAGGAATCGCGCGAGATGGAGTGTGAAAATTCTGTTAGCCCAGATCGTTGCCAATCTATGTGATTGTTACACGTGTAACTGTGATCCGAAGGTTGAAAATGATTTATGGACGGTCCATAAATAAAATCCTTATGGACAATAACTTACACCGTTCATCCTCATGTTTTAATAATTGTCAAAACACATGAAAATAGAGTAGAACATATTTTGGCAACATTACAAATGACTTGACAGCGAAAAACTATTTTTAAACTTTGAAAAATTGATTTTTAGGTATTATGTATCGATACATAATCATGTGTATCGATACAAATGTCCTAAAATTACTTCAGACTGATTTTGTGCATTTTGTATCGATACATATATCACTTGTATCGATACAAATACGTCTCTCAGAGGCAGAGAGTCACCCGTGTATCGAATCATGCTTGCATGTATCGATACACACCTGTATCTCTCAAAAAACCAGATGGTGCATGATGTATCGAATCATGCTTGCATGATTTGATACATATCAGTCAAGATTTCATGAAACTGATATATGTATCAATACACATACGTGTTTGTATCGATACATAGGTCAAATTTTCATATTTGAACGCTGGTCAAAGGGTTTGTATCGATACAAACCATCATTTGTATCGATACATGTCTGTGAATGTTTGCCTAAAGTTGCTCAATTCTATTTTCCCTTTAAATAGCAATGTGCTTTGTTATTGTACAAGAGAGAAAACCTGTGAGAAAGTGAAATAGCTTTGAAAAACACTTTGGGATTCAAATTGGGGAAAAATTTGGATCAAAGGGGTTATTCTTCACAAGATCATCATCTTCCATCAAGTTGCAATTAATTGAAGATTGAGTATGGGATCATTCGAATAAAGATTGCACATTTGATCGATAATGTTCGATACGGCTTGCGGTGAATCAGAGACGTGATCGAGTTGATTTGTGAAGAAGGTTTGGGTTTCTCTCAAGGGTTCAAGATTGTGCGATATCTTGAAGGATCAACAACGAAGAAGCGAGGTACTCAGCTGGACGATCGGTGCGAGGATTTGCGCACGGGTTTGGATCGTTGGAATCAGAGGGAGAAGCTTCATTGCTTGTTGAGGTTTATTCGCATAGTTTACATTTGATTCAATATAGGGTTATTGGAGTCGTTTGTAAATTGTGCACAAGTGTTCATCATTTTTAATCAATATACTCTCAAATAACCCGTTTGGTTATTTGGGGGGAGACGTACCCGGCCGACCGCGAGGACGACACGAAAGCCGAGGAACTCCCTAATCAATCGTTTGTGTCTTTCTCTCTCAATCTTTTATTTTACGCAATTGCTTTGATTTTTGAGTCAATTGAATTTTCGTGTTCGTACATGTGCACTTGACAGACTGGTGCACTTGCCAGAATGCAGTCAGTTAGTATATGAGAGATGATCTAGGGGTATCAATTCTAGTTGGTGGTGGCCTAGAATATTTTATGAGTAGCTGATCTAGAACACTTTGATTAAGATTAACCATGTCGATATTGTGTCATGATACCACATGCATTTAGTAGCGTCTAGAATGACATGACATGAAATTGTGACATTAGTTGCATTAGAAAGTTGTGACATTAGTTCCATTAGGAAGTTGTGCATTACTATGTGGTAAATGATACTTGACATTAATAGTTATTGTAAATGTTTATTCTAAATGTTGTAATTAATAACTTGAGGAATGTGTTTATGTATTCAAGTGCTTGCGTAAATGCCTTAATAAGATGTCAAATCTATGTTTGTTAGATGATATAAGATGATGTATATGTCTATCTAATCTTAATGTATGATTATTAAATGTAAGTGTATTCTTACGCTTACATTCTTTTT
The DNA here is from genome assembly GCA_030408175.1 of Trifolium repens. NCBI lineage: Eukaryota > Viridiplantae > Streptophyta > Magnoliopsida > Fabales > Fabaceae > Trifolium > Trifolium repens. Next base: position 44,202,339 of record CP125850.1, on the reverse strand, counting down.
GGTTATATTATCTAACCATCTGTTTTGTGTACTTGTTGAACTTTTGGGGGTCTAGGTTCTCAGGTTATGTTTATGCTCAAATTGTCGGTGAAATTCCGCTCTGATTAGGACACGGGAAAGGATGTTTGCATATGTGTATACATAAAATCTTTTATTTCTTATTTTAATTTATTAAAGTTGTATCATTTTCAAAAGGATTTTGTATAAGTGATATTTTACTAATTAAGTTATTAGTAGCGTTTGTATAAAGATGTAATACTCGAACCATTATTTTACAACTCAATCTTATTTTCCGCTGCTTATTTTGAAAAAGATTTTATAAAGGTATTAATTAATAATTTAATTAACGGGTTTGGGTGTTACAGATGAACTCTCAAGAACAAGCCTCTCGCTTAGCGAAGCTTCAAAGCTTGGTAAGCAAGCTAACCCACAAACAGAAGCTCACTTAGAAACCCCCAAAAATCATCATTTCAGAGTTTATAAAACATGAATTTCATAACTTTAAGCATTTAACATTATAACGATCATGGAAGTACGGAAATTAACATCAATCAACACTTAAACACGTAGTATCATCATGATTATTCATTGCTTTTCATATAACAAAAAATGGGTACAAACATCTACAAATTTTCAACTTTTACCCCAAAGATTCGTACTTTCAATTAGTTATAATTATAAGGAATATTATCAACACATAAAGTTACTAATTTTATTAAGAACTCATCAAAACCCCAAAGAAATAGAGTGTAGAAAGTTTGGGTTAGAGAAATAGTTTTTCTCTCCCTTCTATTAATCACTATAGATTAACATCACTACCATCACACCTTAAACAAGTTGAAATCTTTTGTCCTCATCTCCTTCCCCTCTAAGTTCAACAATGGCTTTTCTTTGCTCCTCTAGAGCTCTTCTCTCTTCTTTCACTCAAAAGTGTGATAATGAATTTCTCTCTCTAGGTTTGGCTTAAATACCTAAGGTTCTCTACTCTTTTCCAAATCACACCCTTCTTTTACTAACTCTCAAACATATTCCCATCTATTATTTACTCTAATTTCTAACTTAGTCTAAAAATCATTAATATATTGATATTCAAATTAAAAAAGGATAAATGAGTCTTTATCCCCTGCAATGTGTGGTTTGCCTATAATTTTTTTTTGTGACTCGTCTCTTGCAATGTTGAATTTTAATTTTCTAGTTCATTTTCCCCCTGCATGGGGGTAAATGCTAACATTGCAGGGGGGGTGCGGGGGGTAAAATGAACTAGGTAAAAAAATAAAATCATTATTGCAAGAGGCAAGTCACCAAAAAAAAAATTTACAGGGGAGAAAAACAAAACTCGCCTATATTGCAAGAGAGGTATAAGCTTATTAACCCATTAAATAATAATCATACATAGAGGTGTCAATTTAAGGAGCCAAACACATTTGGACCCAGCCCTAATATGAAGGGCCTTAATATGATAACTATAAATGGACCCCCTTTTATATAAACCTTAAATCCATTAGGCCCCATAAATTAAAAAAAATAGGCCCTAAGGCCCAAAATGTGCCCCATGTTCTCAATTTTATACGGAAAAAATAGTTTAGTGTTTTTTTGAGAAACAAATTCCTGAAGCAAAAAATTACAATAAAGTTCTAAAGTTTTTCTCGAAATGTTTTAAGAAATTTTTTGAGAACGTACTAAATTTTATTAGAGTTTTTCTGGTAATCTTTTCCATAAAAAGTTCTAGAGTTTTTTAGGTAAAAACGTACCGATTTTTTTCGAAAAATTCTCGAATTTTCTTTTTTTGAAATGTTATTTTGAAAATAAAAAAGTTTAAAAATTGTATTTTGGAAAAAAAAATAGTAAATATTATTTCTAATTCTTCTAAAAAAATTCTTCAAATTTTAGTCCAAAATTTTTTGTTTTCATTTTTAGTCTTGTTTTTTTTTTCAAAAGTTCATGTTATCATGTTCGAAATAACTTATTTGGAAAATATATCATTTTAGGATCTTAAAATATCATTAGTTTAATAATTTAACTATTTATTTTTTATTTTTTTTATTTATCTATAACCTCAAATTAAAGATTAAGAATTAATTTATATATATGGAGAAAATTCGATTGGGAGGGGAGAATCCACCTTGTGTGCCCCACAAGTTCGCCGAAGGAGATTAGTCATCGCTAACGGCGGTGGAACCTCGTACCAAGTCATGGTAACAAAAAAAAATGAAATTATATATACATAAATATATAAGTAATGAAAAGCACAAAAATACTATTTAACAATTTCAAATTTTAAACTTATAGCTTATAAGTTCATAAATTAAGAAAAAAAAAAACTTATTTAGTAAATTTTTTCCATTAGTTTATAGCTTATTTATACTTGCATGACTTATTATTTTTTATTCTAATTCTCCTCCTATTGTCTCTCTTAAAAAATAAAATATTAATAATAATATATTTTTTTATATCATTTCATATATATTTATATATGCTAGTTCACTTATTAATTTTATCCATTACTATAAATTCAATTAGTTATCTGTTTTTTTTTTTGACAAACAAAGTCAAAATTCATTATTACAAAATTAGACTGTATAATTTAAAATAATATTCTACGTATACATACCGAGAGACTTAAAATTATCAACAATAGATTATAAACTAATATTTGAATTAATATGTGTACCGAATTCTTTATATTCATTAATAATAGACTCTAAATTAATATTTACATTAAAATTCCTACAAATACATATAGAAAATTATTTAAAATAATTTATAGTATAATTAAATTAATACTCTACGTATAAAAAATTATTTCTTTGAAGTGGGGGAGGGCCATGTCGACCCTCAGCCCTCCCATAGACCGCCACATTGTGTGTGTCTACACTATAAAGTATGTGATATGTTTTGATCAATACAAATTTACTATGTACGTAATTTTAATTCATGTTCTTAAACTATAATGTGTATTTTTGAATGATTATTTTACATATATATTTAGAAAATTATAAAAAGTTCCTCGAAAAGAATGAACTCAAAATTTATATTTTAAGTAGAGATTTTCATTACTTTTATCTTTATCTTTTGAAATTTTTAAAATTCATTTATTTTTTTCTCATTTTAGAGAATTCAAAAAATTTATAAAAAAAAGTTTATAGTATTCTAAAAAACATTATTCAAAAGTTAAAAGTTTATGGCTGATTAAACAATTTAAGAATTTTAAAAAATAGAATGGACTAAAGTTACATACATAAAAAAATTAGTAGGGAACAAAACATGTCATTTTTTATAGGGACTAAAAATACTCCCTTCAATATTTATTATAAGAAAAAATATACTTTTTAGATTTATAGAATGTATAATATATCTAGTCAATAATTAGGTCCAAATATATCAAACCTGTTATGAATTTAAAAAGTATATATTTTTTTTTAATAAAGACTAGACGGCGGAGTAGCTTTAAGATTTCATTAAATGTTAAAACCTAAAATTTTTGAGCATGTATGAATTTAATTGTGTCTCCATGCGGTCTTTATTATAAGAAAAAATTTACTTTATAGATTCATAAAATATTTAATATATTTAGTGTATAATAACGACAGGATACATTAAATATGTTATGAATCTAAAAAGTAAATTTATTCTTATAATAAGGATCACAAGGAGTAGTAGCTTTAAGGTTTCATTAAAGGTTAAAATCTAAAATTTCTTAGCATGTCTCAGTTTAATTGTTATTCCCACTTGTCTTTTATTATAAGAAAAAAAATTATATTTTAGATTTATATATATAATGTTTAATATATCTAGTCTATGATAAAAATTATATACATCAACATATAGTGAATTTAAAAAGTAATTTTTTTTTTATAATGGAGTATTTGTTACTTGTAGCCTACGAAGCTCCGATATTCAAAAAATGACGACGTATCGTGTCTGATACATATTCGATACCGATATTCTTTTGATACGTTCCGATACTCGTATCGGAAAAGTATCGGTTAAATCTTTATTTTTAAATAAAAAAATTATATCCGATACTCTTTCGGTACGTCTTGATACTTATATCGGAAAAGTATCGTTTAAATCTTTATTTTTAAATAAAATAATAATAACTGATATGTGTTCGATACGGAGATTATTTTTTGAATAGTACTTGTGGTGTTTTTTTTTTTGTTAATATTAATGATGTCCTTTTTGTATAATATTTAACTTAAGATGTATAGCTTAAGATCTATCGGTGATCATTATTTTTTTGAGATAATATTAACTTAATGTTCTCATGTATCATGGGAGTTTCTAGTATTGATTGATTTTGACTTATTATGATGCTCCTGTTTCAGATATGTTTGTTTGTATCTTTAGCACTTCTTGTGTTTTTCCTTTTTCAATATAATTTTTTACTTTTTAAAAAAAAAAAATATGGTGTTCTACCATATAACAGGTTGTTAAGTATTTGAGCTTGTCCCAAAATTCTGGTATAAGAATAGATGTTTTCTGCTTTTAATTATTAATATTATTGATTATAGGTATGTTTATGTACTATTGTATATTTATATATTTAATTTTAAATTTAATTTTAAATAACGTCTCGCGACAGGATTGGATTGAAAATTTTAAAAAAAATTCTCGTATTGGCGTATCAGTATCGTATCGTGTCCCATATCGGAACTTCATAGCTCGTAGCAGATAAAAATAAAATGGAGTGAAAATCTCCAGCTGTAAACACATGTCCGTTAGTGAAAACATGTCCCTCTCATCTGATAAAATTTGTGGCGTTTTGCTGTTTCTGGTTCTCTTTGTCTTTCATTTTATCTACTTGCTTCTACTCAGGGTTCTTTATTCTTATTTCAAACAATTATTACTAGTATTTTTATATAAATAAGTAAATAAATCTTTGTTTTATGGCTCAGTAACCAATTAGTACTAGTGTTTTCCTTTTCAGTGCTCCTCATTTTTCTCATTTGTCTTTCTATGTTCCATCACTTCAACCTTATTCACACATCTCATCATCTTAATTCTCAAACTATATATTTCTTTCTTCTTATTATTTCCTATACGCTCACTCTCATTAATTTAGATTTACTCTCTTTTTTTTCCTATCTTTATAGGAACTAAGAGTTTTCATATTTCATATTATTTCTCTTTAGTTTCTTTCTACAACCTCTATTATAAATTTCTCCTAAAAAAAATATGGGGTTTGATCATCATGTCATTTGCATTTCTCTTTTCTTTTTGGTAATTTCAAGCTGGATCCTACAAGGGTTAGTTATTGAAGGTAGAAATATTCACAAACAAAGTGGTTTTCACAAGGTAAATTTTTTTTTTGTCTTCCATCTAAATTGTTATTTTGTCTTTCTATGTTTGAATTTACGGTGAAATTGTCAGAATTAGGGTGTATAATTTAGACAAACTACACTTTAGATTTTTTTCCGATTTTGTCAAACTCACCGTCAAATTAAACAAACTCTTAACATAGGTTAAGAAGGTCCGTATCATTTATTATAGTGTCACCGTAATTTTATCAAAATTTATTATCAACTCAAAGATACATAAACCAAAAATATCTAGTTTGTAGCACTATTTTTTTTGGTTTGTATTGGAAGTACTAATTTGAACTTAAATGATGATATATATATTTTTGTAGATAGTAAATGAGGAGAAGATGTTTCTAAGGGCACAAATAGGGTCAAGGCCTCCAAAATGTGATAGAAGGTGTAGGACATGTGGACACTGTGAGGCTATTCAGGTGCCTACAAATCCTCAAGTGCAGAATACAAAGATAAACTCTTCAAAGTTTTCTTCAATTGCTTATTCAAGAGGAAATGTCAATACCAATTACAAACCCATGAGTTGGAAATGCAAATGTGGAAACCTCATTTTCAACCCTTGAAGAATCTAATTAATTAATTGCATAACAATTTAGCTCTTCTATATAATCAAGGATACCAATTTGTCAATTTTGTACATGATTATTGATTATACACCTTTTTAAAATTAATTTTTTGGGATATAGCCTTTTTATTATCTTAACTATATTCCTTTATCAATTGTGTTATGTAATCAATTCATTGTCCATATATGCTATCCTCATAGCTATTATTGTACGCTACATCACTTTAATCTAATGGAATATATTATGGTTAATTTGTTAGTACTCCAAGTTATTCTTCATATTGTAAAAAAATTATTATTATTATAAGCTGAAAATAATTTACCTATAAACTTTTATTATTGATAAAATAATTTTTTGTATTATAAAAAAATAATAATAATAATTTGTTGTCAGTACTTTCTGGCTGCAATATGCATTCAGATAAAGCAAAACAAAAATAATTGACACGCTAACTTTTGAATGTCATCTATTTTCTTCTTTTGTATACTTCCCTCCAAAACATGAAAGAGATTGATTACTACTTGTTCTGACCACAGTATATATTGAGTTGCTTTCATTTAGATTTCTTAGGTGCACTAACTTAATGTCCTTTAATTAATTGGAATAGGATAATGATTAACATGTGTAACATGATTAACATGTCCTTTAATACGTCTTTAAGAAATTTCACCATTTCAATTTGACTTGACACTATATAGGAGTATATGGAGCTCACATGGCAATCGCTATATCCTAGATTTGGTTACATGACAAATTTGAAATTTGCAATATAGGTTTACAGGCACTAAAATATTACTAGTCACTTAGGTGAAACAGAAGATCTAACACAAGTGATATTCATGACAAATTTTTGTTAAATCACATTGAAAATCGCCTGCAACTTTTTCAAATAATAAAGTTTTAAACTTGCATTTTCCCAATTTAATAAATACAGTAATGGGTATAGTTTTTGTGAATTTAATTCAATTCATAAGAATTCTTCATTATAGTAAATGCAAGACTCAGAGTTCGAACTCCAAACAAGGTCACTAATTCATTTTAGATATTTAGTAGTGAAATTTTTAAATAAATGATGGGTATTACCTATGAAGCCCGGACATGACACTGACATGTCGATATTGATAATAATATAAAAACGACACAATTCAATGTATTATAAGTGTTGGTGTCGTGTCAGTGTCTGACACTGACATGTATCTGACATCGTGATACGCATAATTCGAAAAGTGTTTGTGCTTTATAGGATACTACTGTGTAACTAAGGTGATTTTTATTTTTTTGCTTTTTACCACCAGATTAGTTTGATTCGGGAATCAAGTGAGGCATCAAGTGATTTCAGTCCCCTCCCATCGCAGTTGTGGGAGATCGAATTGTGATTCTTATTAAGTTAAACGTCAATCACCACAAAACCAACTAACGATTGGTTAAAATGATTTCTACTACACAAAAAATGACAAGACAATAATAAGTCACATGATGTAACATACTTTCCATATTGTATGCCGTTGATCATCTGTGCATTAATCGAAAAAAAGAATGTGATCAACTCATCCTATTTTTGAGTGTAAACAAATGTGTAAGGTTAAAAAACCAAAGGTTTTTATTTCACATTTTGGGGTGGAAATGAATGATGGAAGAGAACGGGATACTATTAAAATAATAATTATTTTTAATTTAAAATGAAGGAAAATACTCCCTCCGTCCCATTTTAAATGACCTCTTTTTGACTTAGTATACTATTCATTTGACCTGCTTTGACCTTATTTTTCTACTAATATATACATGCAAATATTAGCATATGAGATGTTTGATTTGTTTCGACGAGTACTTTCAAAATATACCATTTTTATAATTTTTAATAATATATAATTAGAGATATTAACGATTAAAGTTGTGCATTGGCAAACGTGTAAGTGGTCAAACAGATCATTTATTTTGGGACAGAAGGAGTAGTAAAGTGGATGGGATACAACATCGTCTCGTATTCCTAGTTTTTATACCGAATCAAATATTCATTATTTTTCTTATCTGCAGACATGACTCAACACAACAGTAAGATTGTTTGTTTACAATGTCACTCATGCACGAAATCTTCTTTTCATTTTTAATTATCCAAAAAACATAAATACAAGTTACATCAGTTCGGTCTTGTCTAGTCCGTTTGGACTGGTGTAAACGGACTAAGCTGTAAGCATCATATACCAATTTTATTGTTCAAACTACACTAATGTTTGTACATGATTTTATCAACAAAATTGGAGGTTAGATCCTCTTCGATCTTCTCCTATTCCAAGAGAAAATTAAAAAAAAAATACTCCCTTTAGTATATTAAAAGAAATTTACTTTTTAATTCATCGTAAAATTGATGTATTTAAACAATAATATTATAGTCTAGATACGTCAATTTTACAATAAATCTAAAAATTCAATTTCTTCTAATATATAGGACCAGCGGGAGTAATAAAAAGAAAATGTGTGAGAAAATTTAAAAGAGAAATATATACAAATAAATGGATAAAAGAGTGGGAGAGAAATAAATGAAGAATAGAATACAAACCCAAAAAAGTAATGTTTATATGAATTTTAAAAAATAATATTTAGAATTTAGAAGAGGGGTCTCTGTTTAATATCAAGGTTGTCAGAACTGGACCGGTCATCGAACCGATGAGCTTATCAGTTCAAGGTTCAAATGGTCAGATCGAGATCGGACTATTTTTAATTAAATATATATTTTAATTAATATATAAATAAAAATAAACAATACACAATATTCCTTAGTTTCACGAAAATAAAATGAAATGTCATAAAAAAAGTTTTATCAAAACAATACGTAACAAAGAAGAAAAAATTTTGACTTGAAAAAAATAAAAGAACATGTTAAACTATAATTAATATTAATTAAACTCTGGATTTTTTTTTTAACGGAACTATGGATATCTCTTATAATCCCAATTCACAGTAAACCCTAAATTATAGTGTTTATATCTCATATATCTCAAAATTTGATGAGATAAAACCAGTAGCCTCCTCAAATTCTGTCTCTCTGATATGTGTCTCTCTTCTTCTCCTGCCTTTTTATCTCTTCTATTTTCCATATATTTTTATAGTGGTGAGGAACAATAGATCTTATTATCAACTCCTTCAAAATTGAATAACCTTATTCTATTAATTCTCCATCTAGCACTCATATTCCACTAATCCACTCCCATATCATCATTTACAACCTGATTCCAAGTTCAACAAAATGAAAACAGCTCACACTATTCTATCAATCTTCCATCTTATTAAACAGATAAAAGAGACAGAGCCTGAATGTTTTCTCTATGGTATTTTTTTTTTCAAAACAAACCAAACACTTCTTTTAGTGTTTTTCTTTAAAAAAATAAATTATAAACAAAAGAAGAAAAACAGCGTCGTTTTGCTATGCTATTTTAAAAAAACAAAACCGCCAAACCGCCTGGACAGGCCGATTTAGCGGTACTGCACCGGTTCACCCCGTTTTTTCCCAGTTCACTTACGCCCTGGTTTTCTGATCTGATCAGACCGGATACATGACCGGTTCCCAGTTCGACCGGTCCAACTGGTCGGTTTTGGTCTGGTTTTGACAACCTTGTTTAATATATACTCTCTCCGTCTTAAAGTAAATAATCTAGTTTTATTATGTACATATATTGTGAACAGGTGATCAATACTACTATAGTGACCCCCGAACTGATACTATTTATTATATATTTTCTCCATCTCAATGAAAGCACCAATGTTAGCAAGCTAGAACTAACCTAATGGAAAATATAAAGAAAACATAAAATAAATGACATTAAAGATAATAAAATAAATACTTCATTTCATTTTGCATAATTCTCTTATTGTCACAAGAGCACTATATATAGACTATTATTACTAATGGATAATAAATTTAATGGGCTTAAGGCCTAAGGAAAGTCCAACTATAAAACTATTATAATAAAAATACCAACTAATAAAAATACTACTCTAACTTAAATTCCTAAATTATTTAATGTTGATTCCTCTTCTATCAAACACTACTAGAAAACTCTTAAATACCGACGGGCGAAATCTGTCTCTAAAATGCAAATATTCCGTCACTAAGCACGTTAGAGACGGATTTGATCCCGTCGGTAATTTTCTCGTCTCTAAACTATTAGAGACGGACAAAATCTATCTCTAAAATGAAAATTTCTGTCTCTAAAATAAAAATATTTGTCTCTAATTGCTTTTTCCATCTCTAAAAATATTCCGTCGGTATTTCAACTTTTTCTAGTAGTGAAATATGCATTTTATAAAATTCACCGTTGAATTGAAAGTTTGTATCATGTAGATCATTCATAAAAAAAGTTAAAAAAATTGAAAATCATTTGATATATTATTGAAACCTATCAAGATTAAGGGTATTTAAGAAAAACTCATAAACCATTAATCTTAATCACTACAAGAAATATTATTTTTTTGCAACAACTTTTTTGTTAAAAGTGTTACAAATCGTTGGCAAAACTATCAAAGATAGTTTTTCCAACGACTTGTAACAAAAAAAAAATTTGCAAAAAATATTTTTTTTGTAGTGAATGAGTCACAATAACATATCAAATCGTTTTCAAATTCTCTAAAAAAAATTTATTGATGATTGACAAGGGTCGGCAAGTGTACCTGTCTGTCGTCTAGTAATAATCCGCACCCTAGTTAGGATGAGTTCGTATCCACAGGGACAGCCACTACAAGGAATATGATTTTTTGCAACAACTTTTTTTGTTAAAAGTTGTTACAAGTCGCTGGCAAAACTACCCAAGATAGTTTTGCCAGCGACCTGTAACAAAAAATGTTGTTGCCAAAAATCATATTTCTTGTAGTGAGCGCCTAAGTTACTAAGCTTATTCTAGGAATGAGTGAGATTGCCTCCGCTTTGATTTTAAGGTTTGATTGTTTTTAGAAATTAATTAAGAAATAAAGATTTAGTTCAGATGAGAAAAGGTAGGTTAAGTGTGTTGAATCCCTCCCTAAGTCCTGCTGGGTAGTTGTGGCTATATCGTTGCCTATTCATTCTTACTTATTGGTGAACTAATATAATTAGTAATAACCGCGTACGATAATTACCCTAATTACAAGTATAGAGAATCTTAATTATTAGACAGGGAACCCGTGTTAGCCACGTTGTCACGTCCCTAACCTAGTGATTAGACTCTAAATATGTAGTCAATTAAGCATGGTTTCATTAGTTCTTTTACCCTTAACTTGTTAAGCTATCATCTATTGATCGGGGTTGGCTTCCAGTTTTGAGGCACAATACTAGATCACTAGCCCTATAAGTTAGTTGCCGGACAGTGGTAAACCCTGGCTTGAAGGCACAATGCTAGATATCACCAACCCTAAAAGTGTTTCCTAATTGTGTACATCAATCAGGTTACGTAATTAAAACATAGACAATAGAATAAATAAAACTGAATAGACAATTATATAAACTTAGTACCAAATTACAAAATTCAAGCATTCCTAAGGGAGTTCATCTCCCCACCTAACCTAGAGGGGGTTTAGCTACTAAAATGCATAATTGAATTACAGGAATATAAAAATGCATAAAAGAAAACCTAACCTTAGAGCTCTGCCTCCTTTTCCTCAAGAGAGTAGTAGTTCTCTCCGTTTCTCAATGAATAAAATGAGGAAAAGGGAGCTCTATTTATAATTTTCGGAATGGGCTGCAGTTTGCCATCGTACTGCGATGAGCCCATCGTACTGCGATAAGAAGATTCAGTTCAAAATTATAACTGATCCTGTGCGTTTCATCAGCTTGGTCGCCAAGTAAAGCCATCGTACCACGATGAGTGCCATCGTAGCACGATGAACAAATTTTTCCCAGATTTTCTTCTGTTGTTTTCTTGGCCAATAAGTAGCTATCATCGTGGCACGATGGAAGCCATCGAGCTACGTTGAACAACACAATTTTTTCACATTTTTTGCTCCTTTTAGCTTTTTCTTGATTTTCTTGACTTCTTGCGCAAGTAACTTCATTTCTTTAAGAATTTGCCTTGTAATTGGTCTAAAGTGCTGTAATTTATTAATAAAATTATACTAGAAATGCAGTATGAATTCCTGTCATCACAACCCCAAACTTGAATCATTGCTTGTCCTCAAGTAACATGTTGCCAAGCGAAATTGTTAGCAAATAAGTAAACAAAATTATGACAGGAATTTTCACAACCTTTGTCTATCAGAAATGGTACCACTGATTTCTTTCCTCCGCGATCATGCTCAGTTAGTGTGTTGGTTCAAGAGACATCGATAGTAGTAAATCGGACAAATGTCTGCTAGAGTCCGTGTTCAACCTTTTCTCTCTCTCTCACATTTGTATTTTTCGTTCATAATTGAAAGGATTATCTCTCAATCATCGTACAACCTGCCATTTTACCATAGGCTTGCAAGAATTCTAAGCAACCAGTCAAAATTTAATAAACATGCATTTTTGGAGGTCTTTTTCAGGATTATAACGTGGCTTAGGTCAAGGTAGAACATTTTTGGGAATAGTAGGCTAAACATTGGAGTTAAGTTCTACTTTGTTGTTCCTTTTTGTGTACGCAACCTTATTCCTTAGGGTGCCTTTTTGTGTTGGTATCGGAGATGAAGAACCGGATGTGTCTTTGTATGGTTCTTTTCTATCACTATTTTTGCCCTTTGACTCTTTCATTTTCATTCATTTTTTTAAGAGACTATTTTTTTAGGGAATTTTTTATGTTTTCCCGTCTCTTTTTCATTTATTTTTTTCTTTTTGTAGTGATAGTTCTCCGTACACCCACCCCAAACTTAGATGTTGCTAGTTCCATGAGCAACCCCAAACTTTTTTTGTTGCCAAGACTTTGAGAACTATTACCTAACTCCAAAGAGGGTAAATCATTGTTTTTCTGGTCTATAGGCTTGTATCGTGGTTCGTCAACGAAACAAAAGGGATAATTTTTTTACGGCTCAAAATTAGCTAGCAAAGGATATAATATCATAAAGGGTGGCTTGAAAAGGCTCTGGGTTATAACAAACAATTGCCTCAATGCATATTAATCAAATTAACCTGTCAGCAGAGAATTAGAGCAAGTTCTAGAAAATAAACAAGTGCACGGTACTCTCATAGTAGATAGAAAGAAAGTAGTAATACCGTTTGAAAATATTTGGCTCAAATCCTCACATGGCTTAGGTATATCTGAAGGTGCGAACACTTGTCTCACAGACACCAGCTTCATCACTCGCTCGCTGTCTCCCGAACTTTCGTCCTTCCTGAGCAATCACCTTTGGTGTTTGTTAGAAAGGAGTGAAATTCAAATCATAACTTGTTATTCTCTTGCCACAACCTGCCTATAACAGTGAATCATGCACATGATAATAAACAAGAACAATTATTGAGTTTTTTAGAAGTTTAGTTGAGGTTGTAAGCAAATGACACAGCGGGAATTCATTTATTGAAATATAAAATACTGAAAATGACTATGGCCGACGGTATTGTGCCTTTGGTGGCATATCCCAATCTTTTATGGTATTGATGGGATTACATCGTTGCCATGATGCTGAAGCGCTTCACCGTCTTTGTCTGTGACTTCTTCTTCCTGTAACTCCTGCTTACTACTTGACCTGAAATTAAGAAAAGTAAAAGTAAAATGCATATTTTTGTAAATTTATATGATGGGTTGCCTCCCATTAAGCGCGTGTTTAACGTCTCGAGCCTGACTCATGATGCTTAAGCATCCCTGAGGTATAGAGTTTCCTCTATTTCCGGTATCTCTTCTCCTTCGTATATTTTCACCCTGTGCCTATTAACTTAGAAGGTTGTTGTTGTCCTCTAGCCATATATTTCAACAGCCCCGTAGGGAGATACTCTAATTACCTCGTATGGTCCTGTCCACTTGGATTTTAGTTTTCCTGCTGTGAACTTGAATCTTGATTTAAATTCTAGGACCTTTTGCCCTGGTTTGAATTCTCTGTGACAGAGCTTTTTGTCATGGAACCGCTTTGTTTTTTCTTTATAAATTTATGCGTTTTCATAAGCTCGGAGGCGGATCTCCTCCAACTCATTCAACTTCATCTTTCGTGCATGTCCTGCAAGGTCTTTGTCGAAGTTAAGCTCTCTTGTAGCCCATAGTGCCTTGTGTTCCAACTCTACTGGAAGGTGGCATGCTTTCCCATAAACCAGGTGGTAAGGTGTCAGTCCCAAGTGTGTTTTAAAGGCTGTTCTGTATGCCCAGAGAGCATCATCCAGTTTCCTAGCCCAATCTTTCCTGGAAGTCATCACTGTCTTTTCCAAGATACTTTTGAGCTGCCGATTGGATACTTCCACCTGTCCACATGTCTGAGGATGGTATGGAGTTGATACTTTATGTTTCACCCCATATTTTTCTAACACCCTCTCCAAATACTTGTTTAGGAAATGTGTCCTTCCGTCGCTGATCAAAACTCTTGGGGTTCCAAACCGGCAAAAAAAAATTCTTTGCAAAAATTGAATAACAGTTTTAGCATCGTTAGAATGGCAAGCTAGTGCTTCAACCCATTTAGACACATAATCGACACACACTAAGATATACATTTTGTTGTCAGATTATGGGAATGGTCCCATGAAATCGATGCCCCGACAGTCAAAGGGATCTATTTCTAGAATTCCTTTATGAGGCATCTCATTTCTTTTTGAGATGTTACCTGTTCTTTTACACCTGTCGCAGTGTTTTACAAACCTTTCACAGTCGTTGAATAAGGTTGGCCACCAGAATCCACATTGCAGAATCTTAGCCTTTGTACGATCTACATCATAGTGTCCTCCATACCCTGAACTGTGGCAATGCCACATGACTCGGCAGGCCTCATCTTGTGCTACACAGCATCGTAGGTCTCCGTCTATACCTTCTTTGTATAAGTAGGGATCGTCCCACCAATAGGATTTTGCTTCGTGGTATAGCCTTTTCTTTTGCTGCCACGTATAACCTTTTGGTATTATTTTCCCTGCTTTGAAATTTGCTATATCCGCGAACCATGGTCTCTCTGAAATCGCGAATAATTTCTCATCCGGGAATTCTTCCTCGATGTTTTTCTCTTTTGAAGTTATCTCTGAGTTTTCGAGTCTTGATAAATGGTCGGCAACGACATTTTCAACTCCTTTTTTATCTCGGATCTCCAAGTCGAATTCCTGCAACAACAAAATCCAACGCAAAAGTCGAGGCTTTGATTCCTCTTTGGTTAGTAAATATTTTAAAGCAACATGATCAGTGTAAACTACTACCTTAGAGCCGACTAGATATGATCTAAACTTTTCTAAAGCAAAGACTACGGCTAATAACTCTTTTTCTGTAGTTGCATAATTCAACTGTTGTTCTGTCATTACCTTACTAGCATATTATATGGCATGAAAGAATTTTTCATGCCTTTGTCCAAGGACTGTTCCGACTGCATAGTCACTTGCGTCGCACATGAGTTCGAAGTATTGAAAGATTTGAGGCACTCTTCAGTAAATTGGAAAGTGTTGTCTTTTAATAGTAGATTACATAATGGTTTTGATATTTTTGAAAAGTCTTTAATGAATCTCCTATAAAATCCTGCATGTCCAAGGAAACTTCTAATCTGTAGTTCCAATCTGGAGTTACTATTATGGGTGTCGTAACTAGCTTCTCTTTCAATGTATTGAAAGATTTGAGGCACTCTCCAGTAAATGGGAAAATGCTGTCTTTTAATAGGAGATTACATAATGGTTTTGATATTTTTGAAAAGTCTTTAATGAATCTCCTATAAAAGCCTGCATGTCCAAGGAAACTTCTAACTCCTTTCACATTAACTGGAGGTGGAAGTTTGGAAATCACCTCGATTTTTGGTTGATCGACCTCTACGCCCTTCTTTGAAATCTTATGACCTAGGACTATCCCTTCGGTCACCATGAAATTGCATTTTTCCCAATTCAAAACTAAATTGGTTTCCACGCATCTTCTGAGTGCGGCATCGAGGTTATTTAAGCAATCGTCGAAGCGTTTCCCAAACACTGAGAAGTCATCCATGAATACCCCCATAGATTTTTCTATCATATCAGAGAAGATTGCAAACATGCATCTTTGAAAAGTTGCAGGTGTGTTACATAAACCAAACGGCATTCTCCTGTAGGCATAAACTCCATATGGACAAGTGAAGGCTGTTTTCTCTTGATCCGCCGGATCTACCGCAATCTGGTTGTATCCTGAGTATCCATCGAGGAAACAGTATTAAGCTTGTCGTTCCAGTCTTTCCAACATCTGATCCATGAACGGTAGTGGGAAGTGATCTTTCCTGGTGGCTTGGTTTAGTCTTCGGTAGTTGATACACATTCGCCATCTTGTCACATTGCGAGTGGGAATTAGTTCATTCTTCTCATTTTTCATGACGGTGATGCTGACTACGGTCTGGCAAGTGCACCAGTCTGTCGTCGAGTAATAATTCACACGCTAGTGTTTAGAATGAGTTCGTATCCACAGGGATCGTGCCGGAGCTTCACTAGCGTTATTTAAGTTTGTGATAGTTTGCATTCGCTTTGGTTTTTGAAAAGGGTTTTATAAAATTAGCGTAATGCTTTGCAGAAATCAAATAACAGAATGTATAAATAATAGATTCAAGAAATATAGAGGCTAGGTATGGTGGTTGGACTCCCTCCCTTCTTCATATTTGGCATGATCGGTGTATAACATAGTTACTTAGATTATGTTCGGCGGTGAATTATCCTTGTTGTAGTAATACCTTACTATTACACTATGTTTATTAAAGTTTCCCTACGTTAACAACTAAGGTACCTACGAGAGCCTAACCTCGATGTGTCACATACCCTAATTACTAAGTGAGTTGTTTATAAACATGCATTATAACCTTCACCAATTAACCTATAGATCCTAGTACGGGCTGTTCATCTTCTAAGTGCTCAGTTCACACCTAGTTCATGATTCCTCCTCTAACCGCTCAGTTCACGACTAGTTCAAGATGTTACCGTCTCTATACACTTAACATTATTTACTACTAGTTCCGGACCATATTAAATCAAAACCTAATATCAATTCTATGGGCACTCCCGCTTATCCGGCCATAGTATGAGATACGTTATTAAAGTGCAAGAAAGTAAATAACAAACACAATTACTAAATATCATTTATTATAACTTAGACTTAACCACAGACTCCAAATATTCATAGGGGAGTTCATCTTCTCCACCACAACCTAAGGCTTAAATAATAAAGACTACATATTTAAATTACAAGAAATTATAACCTAAATACAAAAGCCTAAAGAAATCATACCTTGCTGAGTTAGTTTTCCCGTAAGGGGAGAAAACTATGCCCAATAGAGCTCCTCTGACCCACTCCTTATAGTAGAGAGTGTTCTACTATTTCTGAATGATTTTAACAACGAATGGGAGGCTCTATTTATAGTTATCGTAATGGGCCTCAGCAAGGCATCGCAGTACGATGAAGCCATCGTGCTGCGATGTGAAGATTCAGTTCAATTTTATAACTGATCATGTGCATTTCATCATCTTGGGCGCCAAGTTACTCCATCGTGCTGCGATATACTCCATCGTGCTGCGATGCAAAGATTTTCTTCAGATTTATTTCTTCTGTTTTCTTGGCGAACAAGCAGTTCCCATCGTGGCACGATGGAAGCCATCGTGCTGCGATGGAATGCTAATTTTCTTCACTTTTTTGGCTTTTTCTTGTCTTTTTGCATCTTGGACCTTGTTTTGATGCTTTTTCCTGCTTTTGTAGGTTTTCCTTCGTATTTGGGTCTGTCTTGGTCATTTTATTACTAATACTAACACTAAAAATACCGTAGAAATTCCTGTCATCACAACCCCAAACTTAAACTGTTGCTTGTCCTCAAGTAACATGCTGTCAGATAAGATCGTTAGGAAAATAAGAGATAAATAAAAAATGATAGGAATTTCACAACCTTGCTTGTATTTCAGCAATGGTACCGCTGATTTCTTACCGCAGCGATCATGCTCAGTCCTACTAGGCTCAAGAGACGTCAATAGTAGCAAATCGGACAAATGCCCGCAAGAGTCCATGTCCAACTTTTTCTCTCTCTCTCTTTCTCTCTCTCTCTCTCACACATTTTTATTTTTCGCTCATAATTGCAAGAGTTATCTCTCAATCATCGTACAACCTGCCATTTTACCATAGGCTTGCAAGAACTCTAAGCAACTAGTCAAAATTTAATACACATGCACTATTGGAGGTCTTTTTAGGGTTATAACGTGGCTTAGGTCAAGGTAGGATATTTTTTGGGAATAGTAGGCTAAACATTGGAGTTAAGTTCTACTTTGTTGTTCCTTTTTGTGTACGCAACCTTTGTTCCTTAGGGTGCCTTTTTGTGTTGGTATCGGAGATTATGAACCAGATATGTCTTTGTGTGGTTCTTTTCTATCACTGTTTTTGCCCTTTGGCTCTTTCTTTTGCCCTTTGGTTCTTTCTTTTGCCCTTTGGCTCTTTCTTTTTCATTCATTTTTTTAAAGAGACTATTTTTTTAGGGAATTTTTGATGTTTTCCCGTCTCTTTTTATTTTTTTTCTTTTTGTAGTGATAGTTCTCCGTATACCCACCCCAAACTTAAACGTTGCTAGTTTCATGAGCAACCCCAAACTTGTTTTGTTTCCAAGACTTTTGAGAACAATTACCTAACTCCAAAGAGGGTAAATCATTGTTTTTCTGGTCTGTAGGCTTGTATCGTGGTTTGTCACCGAAACAAAAGGGATAATATATATTTTTTTACGGCTCAAAATTGGCTAGAAAAGGATATAATAATATAAAGGGTGGCTTGAAAAGGCTCTGGGTTATAACAAACAATTGCCTCAATGCATATAATATCAAATTAACCAGTCAGCAGAGAATTAGAGCAAATTCTAGAAAATAAACAAGTGCACGGTACTCTCATAGTAATTCGAAAGAAAGTAGTAATACCGTTTAGAAATATTTGGCTCAAATCCTCACATGGCTTAGGTATCTGAAAATTGAACCCTTGTCTCACAGACATCAGCTTCATCACTCGTCTCTTTGTCTCCCGAACTTCGCACTTCGGAGCAATCACCTTTGGTTTTTTGTATGAAGGTGTGAAATTCGTCTCATCAAGATTTATAACTCATTTTTCCGCAATCTTACCTATAACAGTTAGTCATGCACTAGATAATAAACAGCAAATCAGTTATTAAATTTTTTTGTAAGTTTGAAAAAGGGTGTTTACAGATGAAGATGACATGCGGAATTCTATGCATACTTTATTGAATTGAAAATACTGAATTGAAATACTGAATTGAAAATACTGAATTAAAATACTTAAATACTTATCCTTGGGTTGCCTCCCAAGCATCACTTGTTTAGCCTCTCATTAGCTTGAGGCATTTCCTCCATTACAGAGAATAGGTTCGCATGTCTCTCTCTTCTGTAGGAGCTTTCGCCTTAGCTCCTACCTCTTTCTTGTTGATTCTTTCATACTTCTCTGGGTTCTGTTTTTCTTTGAAGGTGACAAAACAGAGTCGTTCATCATCTTCTAAAGGTACTGTTTTTATGATGGACTTCCCTTTGCCTTTTGGTGGATGTTCCTTCTTTTGTTCTTTCGGTGCATTAACCCAGATTTTCTTTTCTCTTTCCTCTTTTCTCTCAGCAGCAGACTTCTTCAGAGGTGGCGTGTTAACCCTAAACTTAGATCTTCTGGCCACCTTTCGGTTTCTACCCCACACTTTGACCCATGTTGCTCGGATGTCCACTTCAATGGTTAGCCTTTTCAGTTTTTCAGTGAGTTCTTCGGGTACCTCCTCTTCCTGATCTGTCTCTATCTCTAGCTGCGCCATTTCATTCTCCAGTTCTGCTATCTCTGATATTTCAAGACTTTGCACTCCTCCTTTGGATTGTCCACCGTGTGACCTGCAATATCTTTAGAAACATGAGTGCTTACCAGTTTAGATAGTTGACCAATCTGGGTTTCAAGAATTTTTATCGTCGCCCCCTGGTTGGCTACTGTAGTCTGGATATTTTCAAAGTTAGTTTTACTCATGTTAGCAAATTTGTTGAGGAACTCTTCCAATGGAGATGACTTTCTTGGTTGAGGTGCAACTTGAGCCTGGTTCCCTATCTGGTCCCAGCGTAAATTTGGGTGCTTGCTCCAACCTAGATTGTAGTTGTTTCCCATATAATTTACCTGCTCTTCGCTCCCTCCTAGCAAACAATGCCCATTATGGTGATCTTCTAGGCATAAATCACAGACCCCTTCTACCTGTTTAACACTAGCTTCCTTCACAGCTTTCTCTTTGTCAGCAAGTTGCCTCCTTAGTAATTCGATCTCTACTTTGTAGGCAATTTCCTGTTCCACTTTTAGTACTCCAGATGTCTTTTCAGCTAGATCATGACTCATGTTGTATTCATTCTGGCACATCTACTCAACCAGATCCTTAGTCTCTGCATAGGTCTTTACTTTGATTGACCCACCAGCTGAGGCATCTAGTGTCATCCGATGTTGCATCTTCATACCAGCAGTGAATAGTTGCATCTGCTCCATAGCACTAATACTGTGGTTAGAACACCTTGTCATAAGCAGCTTGAACCGTTCATAAGCCTCGCACAGCGTTTCAGATTCATGCTGTTTGAAACATAGAATCTCAGACTTTCTCTTCTGGAATAGTGTGTGAACATTACCCTTAATATCAAAGTTAGCAAGATTTGCCGGTTGGAACCCCAGTGAGATTTGATATGTGTCAGTCCTCCTGCAGTAATCTCCCATTGTAACTCTTTGCTCGTCCCTCACGGCTTCGGTGGTAGGCTTTTCTTCTGTGTTAAGATTACTGGATTTTGCAAGCTTTTGTGCTTGCCTTCTTTTCCAGAACGTTCTTTCGGGCTCAGGGTCGTACTTCAACTCCAGAATACCTGTTATCAAGTACAACAAATGAATACCTTCAGTAGCACTGGAAAATTAAATGGTAAAACTATTTTTGGTTTGTTTCATGTGTCTTTGTCACCATGAAAATTCCCAGGTAAGTGAGGTGGATCACAACGGATCGCTCGGAGACCTTGACTTATCCTTAGCCAGAATTTTCACAGATTAAAATCCACAATCATCAACAAGATTTTTTGATTTTTTAATTTTTTTGTATTTTTGAAATTTTTTGACAAACTTAAATAAATCTAGTAATGCTTTGTAAACACAATCCCCGGCAACGGCGCCAAAAACTTGACTAGGGTCTGGCAAGTGCACCAGTCTGTCGTCGAGTAATAATTCACACTCTAGTGTTTAGAATGAGTTCGTATCCACGGGGATCGTGCCGAAGCTTCACTAGCGTTATTTAAGTTTTTGATAGTTTGCATTCGCTTTGGTTTTTGAAAAGGGTTTTATAAAATTAGCGTAATGCTTTGCAGAAATTAAATAACAGAATGTATAAATAATAGATTCAAGAAATATAGAGGCTAGGTATGGTGGTTTGACTCTCTCCCTTCTTCATATTTGGCATGATCGGTGTATAACATAGTTACTTAGATTATGTTCGGTGGTGAATTATCCTTGTTGTAGTAATACCTTACTATTATACTATGTTTATTAAAGTTTCCCTACGTTAATAACTAAGGTACCTACGAGAGCCTAACCTCGATATGTCACATACCCTAATTACTAAGTGAGTTGTTTATAAACATGCATTATAACCTTCACCAATTAACCTCTAGATCCTAGTATCGGGCTGTTCATCTTCTAAGTGCTCAGTTCACACCTATAGTTCATGATTCCTCCTCTAACCGCTCAGTTCACGACTAGTTCAGGATGTTACCGTCTCTATTCACCTAGCATTATTTACTACTAGTTCCGGACCATATTAAGTCAAAACCTAATATCAATTCTATGGGCACTCCCGCTTATCCGGCCAGAGTACGAGATACGTTATTAAAGTGCAAGAAAGTAAATAACAAACACAATTACTAAATATCATTTATCATAACTTAGACTCAACCACAGACTCCAAATATTCATAGGGGAGTTCATCTTCTCCACCACAACCTAAGGCTTAAATAATAAAGAGTACATATTTAAATTACAAGAAATTATAACCTAAATACAAAAGCCTAAAGAAATCATACCTTGCTGAGTTAGTTTTCCCGTAAGGGGAGAAAACTATGCCCAATAGAGCTCATCTGACCCACTCCTTATAGTAGAGAGTGTTCTACTATTTCTGAATAATTTTAACAACGAATGGGAGGATCTATTTATAGTTTTCGTAATGGGCCTCAGCAAGGCATCGCAGTACGATGAAGCCATCGTGCTGCGATGTGAAGATTCAGTTCAATTTTATAACTGATCATGTGCATTTCATCAGCTTGGGCGCCAAGTTACTCCATCGTGCTGCGATATACTCCATCGTGCTGCGATGCAAAGATTTTCTTCAGATTTATTTCTTCTGTTTTCTTGGCGAACAAGCAGTTCCCATCGTGGCACGATGGAAGCCATCGTGCTGCGATGGAATGCTAATTTTCTTCACTTTTTTGGCTTTTTCTTGTCTTTTTGCATCTTGGACCTTGTTTTGATGCTTTTTCCTGCTTTTGTAGGTTTTCCTTCGTATTTGGGTCTGTCTTGGTCATTTTATTACTAATACTGTAACACCCCCTTTTCAGAGACTGAAAAGAAGAGTGTCACAGTTCTCTACCCCGAATTTAAATGTGCTTAAATGCAAGCAAATGCAATTATGTTGATTTATTTATTTTCTTGTAAAATGAAAGTAGTAAGTGAGAAATAATTTATTCAAATATATGCACTATATTTTTGTCTATAAAAACTTTTCAAAATTCTCTTTTTATAAATTTAAAGTAAGCCCATGAATAATATGCATCACTTATAATTAAAAGATTGGCAAACATAAAATATTTTTATTGCACATAAGTATCTTACAATCTTCCAATTGAAAATAATCAAAAGATAATATCTACAAAAGACTCTAACCCACCAATGATCACGAGCTGGACAAACACTAAAGATGTCATTGAGAGACTACTCTAATGACGCCATCAATACCTTAATCTCTAAGAGATCTTTCTCTTCCGACTCCAACAATAAAACTATATCTCTAATCACTCTAACGGTCTTGCTATTAATGTCTCTCACAATGTCGTTTTCCTCTTCCAATGAACTTTAACTTGAGATCAGGGTATCATGCACTAACTGTGTAAGGGGTGAATTACTCGTACACAAGTTACCATCGTGATGATGTCACAAGGCTACACATAATATTATACAAGGACATGCATTTTTATTTAACTAGTATATATACATACCTGAGTACCTACTCATGTATTTCAAATCAAATAAAATCAAGTAATCAAATAGTCACAAAGATACCAATTACACAAAACATTATATCAACGTCACAAATCAACAAAAAAACATAGATAATATACTTTATCAAATATATCAATTACCAAATATATCAATCATCAAAATTTAATCATTTATAATAAATATAAGATCCAAACCAAACTCTTCACTCAAAGTTAGTCTTCTAACTTAGTTAGTAATATCTTTCTTCATCCTACTCCATGGAGACACTATTATGAGCGTAAGGCCGTTTCAACTGCCATATCATGGTTGTTTGCAATGAACATATATCAAATATGTCTCAACCATTCTGGCCCGAGCGCTGCACCTTATTATAGATAGTCCTGCACAGTCAGGTTTCACCACGTCGGGTTTTATGATTTCCTCCAGTCAGAGGGGCTACCACTGACTATTGGTAGGAGTTCAAAACGTAGGTGATCCCCAGGAGGTCTGTAGGCGACCCAGCCGAACCTATCCTCAGTCTTACATACATTATAGTACTGTAAGAAACATCCTGTTTTGCTCCTCACCAACCCAAGGTGATTAGTTATATAACTCTTCAACTTAAAATGTCCATGTCAATATCCAACTTGACAATTTAATCCTCGAGACTCACAATCCAACTTATGAGAGATCATCTCAAACTTCCAACATAAACACTCAAGCACATAGATATCATTATCAATAAACAAATTAAAGACATAGAAAATTTATGTGTTTTTCTTCATAAAACCATGATTATAACAATTTCAATTGCCTAATCGATTAAGAATATTTTCAAATCGACAAAGGTTTATTCACACATAATCGATTAAGAATATTTTTCACTTATCATTTTGCATATACCTTAACATATTTAAAATTAGAACACAACTCCCCTAATAATAGCTAATAATATATATACAAGTAACACATTTCTTGTGCTCATCGAAACTTATTATTAGCAATTCCCCTTACCTCGACGCTTTCCAAAATAACTTGAGCAATCACCTTCTTCTATGATACCTATATTCACTCATCAAAACAACTATCTCTTAACTAACTATATTTAAAATTAAAGTTCTAATGTTCTTAAAGTATTAAAGTCAATTCACGTTCATACTCTAGAATTATACAGAAACCCAACACAATATTATTAATAAAGAAACTTGTATGCCATTTGCTTCCTATGTACATATCATTAATTGTGTATATGACTTAAGATCATGCAAACAAGATACATGTTATCAATTATCATCTGTCGTTTCCTTTCTTTTTATTCCTTTTTTTTCACTTTTCTAAACAACTAATTAAATATAAAGAATGCTTTCTTAGTTAATATTTAGGGAATGAAGGTAGAGTAATAACCATAATTTTCAAATGTCTAAACTAAAACCAATAAAGATAGACATCCAGTGACTAAAATATTTGATTAGGTACCTTTTAATTCTCAGCGTGAGAGTGATAGTTGTGTGTAGATAGTGAATGTTAATGTCCTATTTATAGATTTCTAATTTTACTTCTACATGGTAATTGTTAAGCCCACGTTTTCTACTTTCACTTGTGAAGAAAATTAAGGCCACGTTTTTACTTCTATTTTGTGAAGAAATTCTCAGCCACGTTGATGCATGCAAGGTAATTCTTATCTCTAAACTTACTTGGCATTCTTATCTCTTAATTATCATTTAATTTTAATTTCTCTTTTCTTTTTTTTTCATAAATGATAAAATTAATAACACCATCTTAATCTTCATATTTTTGTGATTTTAAAAATATTTTTCTTTTCTTTTTCTGTGACAAAAATTTATACTGTCAAATAAACCACTGTCCAAAATTCGGTAGAATTTTAAGCCCAGAATTTTACCACAACCTACTAAAATATTTCATAATTGATTTCTAAAATTACTTTTCATAAATCTACTTTCAAAATAATAAATTAGTTATCTGTCTATAAAAAGTTAAAATACTACCGGAACACACAAAAAATTAAATTTTAAAATTTAACTATAGCTTAAGTTAATTCAATATACTAGATCTATAATTTTCTATATCTCAAGTTCATTTCCTAAAAAAAATAATTATTTACAATATTTACATAATATTCTATACACGATGATAATATTATTTTCTCAAAAATATAACTAGATAATCAAATTCATTTTGTAAAAATCCTTAAATTAATAATATAAGAATATACTAGTTTATAAAATTTGGGGCGTTACATTACTACCCCTCTTAAAAAATTTCGTCCTCGAAATTCGTAAGTAAAGAAACTTAAGACAACTATCTTATGAGAAATTTTGCTATTCATACAAATTCTGTCATTATTATATACATAAACATTTTAGTATACTTAATAGAATAAATACGTCATTGACAAACCTTTCTATCAAGCTGATGGACTTAACTCTAAAAATATCATGTACCTATAATTTTATAACTATGCTAAAGCTATAAGCTTAAAAATTTCATTATAGTAGCTCAAAATCTAAATATACTCCAAAATATGTAATTAATTTTGTTCAAAAAAAAGCAATACCTAACTAATGAACTAATCACTATCAATAATTGACTCCACTATTCAACTATTTATAATCATTCAAAAATAATCATTCATCTTATCACTAAAATCATGTTACCATGATCTTTTTGTCAGGCAACAATAGTTACTACTTTTAACATTAAACTTAAGTTTTTAAATATTGTATAGTGAAATCAAAACTTATACTATCACTATTCTCTATGCTACTTATAAAATTCATTCTTATATAAGTTCAACTTTCTATAACTAATTTTGAATTCACATGTATCTCTAGAAAGATATATATTCATATCCTAACCACAATTCTACGTCTTGCAAATTTCTAATCTATAAATCAAAATTCCTAATCCAATTAATACACTTTAAACTATTTTATCTTTCTTATATAAAGCTAGATTTTTTTTTTTTTTTTTAAGCAAACATCAAAATATATTAACTAAAAAGAAGAGATACAAAGATTGAGGAACATAAAACTTGGCCCAGCTACAACCAAATGCATCGTGAACATACATACCAGGTGAAAACTACCCTAATGAATCCTAACAAAATTAGCACTAATCGCGAGCGCAACCAAGCGAATACGCGTACGGGCGCGAAACCAAGTTACAAAAAATATGAAAAGTGAAAATCAGTGAAGAGGATCCAAAAAGGTTCGAGATTGGCGAATGAATCAACCGCCAACACGGAAAAAAATGACCCACATACCAACAACTCCCTGAACTAAGCAGCAGGCATAAAGCTCTTTCGAACAAAACAATCCAAACAGCCACAAGGACTAAGACGGATAAGAAGACGGTGCCGGAGTAGAGATAGACCTGACACCTTGATACCCATGGATGCAAGAGCCACCATATGAGCCACCGATCACAAAACAAATCGATCCACAGCATGAAAAAACCCAAAAGAAACGAACAACCGTGAACCGAGAAGAAGATGACAGAACACCACGAGCAAAAAGAAAACACCACGAACAGATAAAAACAAACACTACGAAGCTCCGGCAACGAAACCCACCGTTGGCGACGAACCAACCGCCGTCGAAGACGACGAGCCAACCACCGCCATCGAGGAATAGTGCGACTGGAGAAGATGATACAGAGAATCTCTAAGCAAACCTCATCGTACCACCACTAGCTACCATATCTACATCTTGAAATGAAACTTTGGATTGAAAAGGGAAAGAAAGATGGGCGGCGGATCTAAAGTTGTTAGTGAGAGGAAATCAAGCTAGATTTTCAAACTTAGATACCACAAAAGTTCATTTTACATATTCAAGGATGAATCAAAATATTATTCATGTTTTCAACTATGTACATTTTCTTCTTAGTGGAAATTAAACTAAAGTTTCATCTAAAAATTTTATAAAACAAAGAGTCTTATTCTAAAGGATCATAAGGTTAATATACCAATTATACCATCTCCAATATTCCAAAATCAAATACTCATTTTAAATCACAATACCATTTTTATATTAAACCTCCACTCATGTTGTTTCACACAACTCAAAACTTATTATTTACTACATTACTCTTTAAAGTTAAGTCTTCAAACTTACTTACAATGGACACTCGAACTTAGATACTGCTCTTATCCATACTATCAAATAAAAATACTTTTGTCAAACTATAGTTCTTACAACTAACTCTGAATCTACTTTTTATTTTAAAAATAAAATATCTACTTATACTTGCAGTAAGTGTTCTCTTTTCTGCCTAAAAGATATCCAATCATATTATTAATAAGTGTAATTAAACTTTCTAAGATACACCACAATAAAATATCTCAAACTCATGGTACAATATATTCATTTTAATTTTTTTTTTATCAAAACAATCATGCTTAATCTAAATCATATAACTCACCAATTCTAAAACTTACTCTTACTATATTTTTTTTTTCTTCCTTTCATTCAAGAACTAGTTTACCTAATTTACTCCAAAGTAAAAAACACTCTCCTCCAAATTTAACAGAATTAACCTTAATTTATGAGTCTTGATTTATTTATTTTTGAAACCACACAATTTTATTCATAATAATTCCTACTTAAATACAAAAGATGCCTAGCTAATAGGAGGAACACAACAAGAAACATAAAGTACTTAAGCATATAGTAGGGAAACAAAACAAGGCAAAATAAATACACCTTACTCTAGAAACCAAACAACCAAGATGTGCTTACCCAACCATAAAGCCGAGCAAACACACAGCCTGCCCTACAATTTGAAGAATAATGAAACAAAAACAATATACTACCACCAAAAACAAAGATTAGCAAAACAAAATCTTGTCCCTAAAATTAAAATATCATTAGGATTCACAATGAAATTTTTTTGTTTATTATTATTTTTTTCTATCTTAATACTAACTCTAAAAATTGGTATCCGAAAATGAAAATTAACTAATCTTCATGCTCACATAATCAATTATCATAAGCTTTAACACAATGCTATGTACTTTTTAAACGTCCAATACTAATAGTTAATTACAAATTCACCTGCACTTATGACTATTGATTCTTTTTGTGAAATAAAATTATCTATAAGATTCTCAAACAAGCAAAACCTTACTCTTATCCTAACATTTCTCCTATTTTCATTTTATTTTATTTTCTTATTGACCAAACATTAATTATCTAGGATTTCTTTGGTTCTCTATTATTTCTCATTCTCTACGAACTAGTTATGCTTATAGAAAATCGCTATAGCTACCATTATTATCTATGCTGGTCAACTAACTATTCTCAATTATCCAAAAGTATCAACATCTTTCAATAGTTCCTTAGTCTGCATGGAAAGAATAATTGACTAACCATCAAAAGTTCTACTCATTCTCGACATATATCCATGTCGTCATCATCTACACTTAAATGAATCACAAATTTACGCTATGACTAGACACTCCTTATATCCCCATATGTTATTAAACAAATTTAGAAGGAAATCACATGTAGAAACATTCCAAAAAAAAAAAATTTAAACAAAGATCACACAACACAAACACAACACAAGCCTAGCTAGTGAACCTATTTCCCAAAGACTCCCGAAAGACTCGACCAGCTCTGATACCACTATTGTAACACCCCCTTTTCAGAGACTGAAAAGAAGAGTGTCACAGTTCTCTACCCCGAATTTAAATGTGCTTAAATGCAAGCAAATGCAATTATGTTGATTTATTTATTTTCTTGTAAAATGAAAGTAGTAAGTGAGAAATAATTTATTCAAATATATGCACTATATTTTTGTCTATAAAAATGTAACACCCCGTTTTCATAACGCAAAAAGGGCATTTTTTTTTTTTTTCTTTAACAAACGCTCAGAGTGCGCAAAACATTTTTAATTGAGCCGACATTAAATATTACAAACGAACCATATATATATATCACATCATATATATATTGTATTCGAAAATGCTAAGTGTAAACCTGAATAATTACAATCCATAAGTCTATGTGCTTACAAGCACTAACCAACCAAAAGAAGTTAGAAAGTCCTATGCTAAACAAAAAGCACAGTGCACAAACACACCGGCGCATAGTCTAACTAAAACTACCACTCCCGCTCCAACACGAGCTCACTATGGCCTAGAGCTGCCAACACCATCCTCTCGACCTACATCGTCATCTGGGGTGGGATGAGCCCGCAAATGAAAGAAAGGGTCACCACAAAATAAAAGTATATATATATAACCGGTGCAAGAGATTGTACACATAACAAATATTTCCACAAAGCACAAGAGAAAACTCTTAAAACATTCAACAATTCCCACCAACGGGCTTATATATATAATGCACAACAAGCCTAATGCAGACTTCTACAATGGGTGTGGTACTACCAGAGCTACCACATGCAAATGAATTCCGGAATTACTAATCATAACCAATAAAACCGCAAAGGGTTAAGGTGGATCCACTCACGCAATCACACCCCGTGGTCCACTCACGCAACCACTTATTGTACTCAAAAAGATCCCGTAGGATTTTGGGTGGGTCCACTCACGCAACCAACACCCCGTAGTCCACTCACGCAACTACGCACAATGAATGCATGAGCATACGATCCCCTACATATGCTAATGCCACACATACATACCTCTCAAGCGTATGTAACTAAATCATAGCAATTCATACATATATTTTCAAAATCATATGTAAATTGCACAAGCAACGTAAACACGTTCCCATCAACGGGCATACATAACACAAACATGTCAAACCGTTTTAAAGACAGAATTAAAGTGGAGCCCTTACCTCGGCAAGCTTCCGTCAATAACGCACGCTTAGACAACACAACGCGCTTCCTAAAACAAGCAGCGTAACAATCAATACATTGTTCTCTAACCAATCGTATCGAAACTACACCAAAACCCCAAAAACCTAAAGGTTCCTAAGGAAAAACCACTCTTTCGGATACCATACCAAAATCTATCGTATTGATCAACCACCATGAGTTATTTGTACTATTTTTAGGACCCAAAACAATTGTCAAAAGTCTTAAATAATTTGAAATGCAAAATGGCCGTTTTCTTGCGTTATAAGTTACGTACTTTCCGAGTACCCGAAAAACTCGTTTCCAATCCCCACCACTTCCATAAATTAATAAAAAGGGATTAGAATGTTAAAAACCAAGTTTAGAAATCAAAATCCAAAATCTCAACTCCCAGAGCTCGCCCTGGCGAGTTGGTGGCGAGTGGAGGCAGAGAGTACTGGTCTTACTCGCTCTGGAGCTCGCCCTGGCGAGTTGTCAGGACCTGTGACACTCGCCCTGGCGAGTAACAACTCGCTCAGCGAGTTGCACCTGTCATGACAGCACAAGACAGCAACTCACACCACCCTTTTCCACCCCAAGCCTAGTTTGATTCTATTAGTTCCCAAAACTTTTTCAAGGCATAAAAGCAAACCATTTTCATAAGCAAGCAACACATTTCCGAAAGCATGTTGGTTGCTTCGAGTGCAAGTTATTTGATTTTCATTTCCAAAATCAAAACCAAATCCAAGCACAAGTTTTATTACGGGCCTTAACCGTCCGGTAATCATTTTCAAACATGTTTTCAAGGTACAAAGCGACACCACATGTCACAATAGTTTTAAACCATTTTGACCCCAAAACACTACCCAAAACACTTAGGAAATATTTTCATAAACCTCAAAATATTTTTCATCGGATTTTCCAAAACAAAACCATACAACGCATTTCCCTTTCGCCCAAAGGTTCAAAGACAACTTTTCTTTTCAAAACCTTACAACATAACCTCATGAAATGGATCAATACATAAACAAACCAAAACCCTAACTTTTCTCATGAGATTTTTCACCAACTCATGGAAAACAAAAACAACAAAGCCTAGCATGCTTACTAAACTCTCATGAACAACTTTCATGAAACAAGAACTAGCAAGAACAACCTTTCTCACCAAACCCTCTTAAGAACATAAACCCAAAAACCTCCCAACTCTAAAAATCTACCAACCTAGGAGATGAGAAGAGAGGGTTACCTTAAGCAAGTGATTCTCTACAACTTTCCACTAAGCTTCCAAGCTTGAAATGGAGTGAAATGGTGAGAAAATGAAAATTTAGTGAAGGTTAGGTTATGAAATGGAGTTCCACGTGAAAGAGAGAAAGAATGGAGTGAAATTTATGATTTTCTTAAGTCCACAAGTCATAAACCTCCTTACTATTTAAAAAGCTCTTGATAGCCAATCCACCATTGGATCAAAAACACAATGCCAAGCTTAAACCCTAGCCATTGGATCAAACCAAAACAAACCCACTTGAGATAACACTCAAAACCTCATAGAAACACTCACACGTTCAGCTCTCGCGCGACGCGACGTACGTAAAACACAAAAACCTAAAACTTACGGAAAGAACGTCTAACGTTTTTCCATTCCAAAACTTATCGCCGAATCTTTTTTCGCAACTGTAATTTTCTTCCATACCTTAGAAAATTAATCTCAGAATATATCTTAACTCGCGCAGATATATAAAACTCCCATCCGAAACCTCACTTAAAACAGACGCAGTAAAATTTTACGACGACGGGTAAAATCCTACTCGTTTTTCCAAAAACAAGAATAATCCAAAACTTATTATTCTGAAACCACAAGTAACTTCTTATACAAGAAACAGGATCACAAGACAAAAGTCTGTACAATTACAGTGCACGAGCACCAAACAGACTCGATTACAGCAAAACTTAATAATTACACGATGTTGCGTCACACGAACACATCGAAACCCTAATATCCCTTAAACCAACTATACAAAGAAAACTTGGGTCTTACAAAAAACTTTTCAAAATTCTCTTTTTATAAATTTAAAGTAAGCCCATGAATAATATGCATCACTTATAATTAAAAGATTGGCAAACATAAAATATTTTTATTGCACATAAGTATCTTACAATCTTCCAATTGAAAATAATCAAAAGATAATATCTACAAAAGACTCTAACCCACCAATGATCACGAGCTGGACAAACACTAAAGATGTCATTGAGAGACTACTCTAATGACGCCATCAATACCTTAATCTCTAAGAGATCTTTCTCTTCCGACTCCAACAATAAAACTATATCTCTAATCACTCTAACGGTCTTGCTATTAATGTCTCTCACAATGTCGTTTTCCTCTTCCAATGAACTTTAATTTAAGATCAGGGTATCCTGCACTAACTGTGTAAGGGGTGAATTACTCGTACACAAGTTACCATCGTGATGATGTCACAAGGCTACACATAATATTATACAAGGACATGCATTTTTATTTAACTAGTATATATACATACCTGAGTACCTACTCATGTATTTCAAATCAAATAAAATCAAGTAATCAAATAGTCACAAAGATACCAATTACACAAAACATTATATCAACGTCACAAATCAACAAAAAAACATAGATAATATACTTTATCAAATATATCAATTACCAAATATATCAATCATCAAAATTTAATCATTTATAATAAATATAAGATCCAAACCAAACTCTTCACTCAAAGTTAGTCTTCTAACTTAGTTAGTAATATCTTTCTTCATCCTACTCCATGGAGACACTATTATGAGCGTAAGGCCGTTTCAACTGCCATATCATGGTTGTTTGCAATGAACATATATCAAATATGTCTCAACCATTCTGGCCCGAGCGCTGCACCTTATTATAGATAGTCCTGCACAGTCAGGTTTCACCACGTCGGGTTTTATGATTTCCTCCAGTCAGAGGGGCTACCACTGACTATTGGTAGGAGTTCAAAACGTAGGTGATCCCCAGGAGGTCTGTAGGCGACCCAGCCGAACCTATCCTCAGTCTTACATACATTATAGTACTGTAAGAAACATCCTGTTTTGCTCCTCACCAACCCAAGGTGATTAGTTATATAACTCTTCAACTTAAAATGTCCATGTCAATATCCAGCTTGACAATTTAATCCTCGAGACTCACAATCCAACTTATGAGAGATCATCTCAAACTTCCAACATAAACACTCAAGCACATAGATATCATTATCAATAAACAAATTAAAGACATAGAAAATTTATTTGTTTTTCTTCATAAAACCATGATTATAACAATTTCAATTGCCTAATCGATTAAGAATATTTTCAAATCGACAAAGGTTTATTCACACATAATCGATTAAGAATATTTTTCACTTATCATTTTGCATATACCTTAACATATTTAAAATTAGAACACAACTCCCCTAATAATAGCTAATAATATATATACAAGTAACACATTTCTTGTGCTCATCGAAACTTATTATTAGCAATTCCCCTTACCTCGACGCTTTCCAAAATAACTTGAGCAATCACCTTCTTCTATGATACCTATATTCACTCATCAAAACAACTATCTCTTAACTAACTATATTTAAAATTAAAGTTCTAATGTTCTTAAAGTATTAAAGTCAATTCACGTTCATACTCTAGAATTATACAGAAACCCAACACAATATTATTAATAAAGAAACTTGTATGCCATTTGCTTCCTATGTACATATCATTAATTGTGTATATGACTTAAGATCATGCAAACAAGATACATGTTATCAATTATCATCTGTCGTTTCCTTTCTTTTTATTCCTTTTTTTTCACTTTTCTAAACAACTAATTAAATATAAAGAATGCTTTCTTAGTTAATATTTAGGGAATGAAGGTAGAGTAATAACCATAATTTTCAAATGTCTAAACTAAAACCAATAAAGATAGACATCCAGCGACTAAAATATTTGATTAGGTACCTTTTAATTCTCAGCGTGAGAGTGATAGTTGTGTGTAGATAGTGAATGTTAATGTCCTATTTATAGATTTCTAATTTTACTTCTACATGGTAATTGTTAAGCCCACGTTTTCTACTTTCACTTGTGAAGAAAATTAAGGCCACGTTTTTACTTCTATTTTGTGAAGAAATTCTCAGCCACGTTGATGCATGCAAGGTAATTCTTATCTCTAAACTTACTTGGCATTCTTATCTCTTAATTATCATTTAATTTTAATTTCTCTTTTTTTTTTTTTTTTCATAAATGATAAAATTAATAACACCATCTTAATCTTCATATTTTTGTGATTTTAAAAATATTTTTCTTTTCTTTTTCTGTGACAAAAATTTATACTGTCAAATAAACCACTGTCCAAAATTCGGTAGAATTTTAAGCCCAGAATTTTACCACAACCTACTAAAATATTTCATAATTGATTTCTAAAATTACTTTTCATAAATCTACTTTCAAAATAATAAATTAGTTATCTGTCTATAAAAAGTTAAAATACTATCGGAACACACAAAAAATTAAATTTTAAAATTTAACTATAGCTTAAGTTAATTCAATATACTAGATCTATAATTTTCTATATCTCAAGTTCATTTCCTAAAAAAAATAATTATTTACAATATTTACATAATATTCTATACACGATGATAATATTATTTTCTCAAAAATATTACTAGATAATCAAATTCATTTTGTAAAAATCCTTAAATTAATAATATAAGAATATACTAGTTTATAAAATTTGGGGCGTTACAAATACTAACACTAAAAATACCGTAGAAATTCCTGTCATCACAACCCCAAACTTAAATTGTTGCTTGTCCTCAAGTAACATGCTGTCAGATAAGATCGTTAGGAAAATAAGAGATAAATAAAAAATGATAGGAATTTCACAACCTTGCTTGTATTTCAGCAATGGTACCGCTGATTTCTTACCGCAGCGATCATGCTCATTCCTGCTAGGCTCAAGAGAAGTCAATAGTAGCAAATCGGATAAATGCCCGCAAGAGTCCATGTCCAACTTTTTCTCTCTCTCTCTCTCTCACATTTGTATTTTTCGCTCATAATTGAAAGATTTATCTCTCAATCATCGTACAACCTGCCATTTTACCATAGGCTTGCAAGAACTCTAAGCAACTAGTCAAAATTTAATACACATGCACTTTTGGAGGTCTTTTTAGGGTTATAACGTGGCTTAGGTCAAGGTAGGATATTTTTTGGGAATAGTAGGCTAAACATTGGAGTTAAGTTCTACTTTGTTGTTCCTTTTTGTGTACGCAACCTTTGTTCCTTAGGGTGCCTTTTTGTGTTGGTATCGGAGATTAAGAACCAGATGTGTCTTTGTGTGGTTCTTTTCTATCACTGTTTTTGCGCGTTGGCTCTTTCTTTTGCCCTTTGGTTCTTTCTTTTGCCCTTTGGCTCTTTCTTTTTCATTCATTTTTTTTGAAGAGACTATTTTTTTAGGGAATTTTTGATGTTTTCCCGTCTCTTTTTATTTTTTTTCTTTTTGTAGTGATAGTTCTCCGTATACCCACCCCAAACTTAAACGTTGCTAGTTTCATGAGCAACCCCAAACTTGTTTTGTTGCCAAGACTTTTGAGAACTATTACCTAACTCCAAAGAGGGTAAATCATTGTTTTTCTGGTCTGTAGGCTTGTATCATGGTTTGTCACCGAAACAAAAGGGATAATATATATTTTTTTACGACTCAAAATTGGCTAGAAAAGGATATAATAATATAAAGGGTGGC
This sequence comes from Trifolium repens, assembly GCA_030408175.1. Taxonomy (NCBI): domain Eukaryota; kingdom Viridiplantae; phylum Streptophyta; class Magnoliopsida; order Fabales; family Fabaceae; genus Trifolium; species Trifolium repens. The sequence goes on along the minus strand of CP125850.1, from coordinate 44,166,590 downwards.
TTGAAAAGGCTCTGGGTTATAACAAACAATTGCCTCAATGCATATAATATCAAATTAACCAGTCAGCAGAGAATTAGAGCAAATTCTAGAAAATAAACAAGTGCACGGTACTCTCATAGTAATTCGAAAGAAAGTAGTAATACCGTTTGGAAATATTTGGCTCAAATACTCACATGGCTTAGGTATCCGAAAATTGAACCCTTGTCTCACAGACATCAGCTTCATCACTCGTCTCTTTGTCTCCCGAACTTTGCACTTCGGAGCAATCACCTTTGGTTTTTTGTATGAAGGTGTGAAATTCGTCTCATCAAGATTTATAACTCATTTTGCCGCAATCTTACCTATAACAGTTAGTCATGCACTAGATAATAAACAGCAAATCAGTTATTAAATTTTTTTGTAAGTTTGAAAAAGGGTGTTTACAGATGAAGATGACATGCGGAATTCTAGGCATACTTTATTGAATTGAAAATACTAAATTGAAATACTGAATTAAAATACTTAAATACTTATCCTTGGGTTGCCTCCCAAGTATCGCTTGTTTAGCCTCTCATTAGCTTGAGGCATTTCCTCCATTACAGAGAATAGGTTCGCATGTCTCTCTCTTCTGTAGGAGCTTTCGCCTTAGCTCCTACCTCTTTCTTGTTGCTTCTTTCATACTTCTCTGGGTTCTGTTTTTCTTTGAAGGTGGCAAAACAAAGTCGTTCATCATCTTCTAAAGGTACTGTTTTTATGATGGACTTCCCTTTGCCTTTTGGTGGATGTTCCTTCTTTTGTTCTTTCGGTGCATTAACCCAGCTTTTCTTTTCTCTTTCCTCTTTTCTCTCAGCAGCAGGCTTCTTCAGAGGTGGCGTGTTAACCCTAAACTTAGATATTCTGGCCACCTTTCGGTTTCTACCCCACGCTTTAACCCATGTTGCTCGGATGTCCACTTCAATGGTTAGCCTTTTCAGTTTTTCAGTGAGTTCTTCAGGTACCTCCTCTTCCTGATCTGTCTCTATCTCTAGCTGCGCCATTTCATTCTCCAGTTCTGCTATCTCTGATATTTCAAGACTTTGCACTCCTCCTTTGGATTGTCCACCGTGTTACCTGCAATATCTTTAGAAACATGAGTGCTTACCAGTTTAGATAGTTAACCATTCTGGGTTTCAAGAATTTTTATCGTCGCCCCCTGGTTGGCTACTGTAGTCTGGATATTTTCAAAGTTAGTTTTGCTCATGTTAGCAAATTTGTTGAGTAACTCTTCCAATGGAGATGACTTTCTTGGTTGAGGTGCAGCTTGAGCCTGGTTCCCTATCTGGTCCCAGCGTAAATTTGGGTGTTTGCTCCAACCTGGATTGTAGTTGTTTCCCATATAATTTACCTGCTCTTCGCTCCCTCCTAGCAAACAATGCCCATTATGGTTATCTTCTAGGCAGAAATCACAGACCCCTTCTACCTGTTTAACACTAGCTTCCTTCACAGCTTTCTCTTTATCAGCAAGTTGCCTCCTTAGTAATTCGATCTCTACTTTGTAGGCAATTTCCTGTTCCACCTTTAGTACTCCAGATGTCTTTTCAGCTAGATCATGACTCATGTTGTATTCATTCTGGCACATCTACTCAACCAGATCCTTAGTCTTTGCATAGGTCTTTACTTTGATTGACCCACCAGCTGAGGCATCTAGTGTCCTCTGATGTTGCATCTTCATACCAGCAGTGAATAGTTGCATCTGCTCCATAGCACTAATACTGTGGTTAGAACACCTTGTCATAAGCAGCTTGAACCGTTCATAAGCCTCGCACAGCGTTTCAGATTCATGCTGTTTGAAACATAGAATCTCAGACTTTCTCTTCTGGAATAGTGTGTGAACATTACCCTTAATATCAAAGTTAGCTGGATTTGCCGGTTGGAACCCCAGTGAGATTTGATATGTGTCAGTCCTCCTGCAGTAATCTCCCATTGTAACTCTTTGCTCGTCCCTCATGGCTTCGGTGGTAGGCTTTTCTTCTGTGTTAAGATTACTGGATTTTGCAAGCTTTTGTGCTTGCCTTCTTTTCCAGAACGTTCTTTCGGGCTCAGGGTCGTACTTCAACTCCAGAATACCTGTTATCAAGTACAACAAATGAATACCTTCAGTAGCACTGGAAAATTAAATGGTAAAACTATTTTTGGTTTGTTTCATGTGTCTTTGTCACCATGAAATTTCCCAGGTAAGTGAGGTGGATCACAACGGATCGCTCGGAGACCTTGACTTATCCTTAGCCAGAATTTTCACAGATTAAAATCCACAATCATCAACAAGATTTTTTGATTTTTTAATTTTTTTGTATTTTTGAAAATTTTTGACAAACTTAAATAAATCTAGTAATGCTTTGTAAACACAATCCCCGGCAACGGCGCCAAAAACTTGACTAGGGTCTGGCAAGTGCACCAGTCTGTCGTCGAGTAATAATTCACACTCTAGTGTTTAGAATGCGTTCGTATCCACAGGGATCGTGCCGAAGCTTCACTAGCGTTATTTAAGTTTTTGATAGTTTGCATTCGCTTTGGTTTTTGAAAAGGGTTTTATAAAATTAGCATAATGCTTTGCAGAAATTAAATAACAGAATGTATAAATAATAGATTCAAGAAATATAGAGGCTAGGTATGGTGGTTTGACTCCCTCCCTTCTTCATATTTGGCATGATCGGTGTATAACATAGTTACTTAGATTATGTTCGGTGGTGAATTATCCTTGTTGTAGTAATACCTTACTATTACACTATGTTTATTAAAGTTTCCCTACGTTAACAACTAAGGTACCTACGAGAGCCTAACCTCGATATGTCACATACCCTAATTACTAAGTGAGTTGTTTATAAACATGCATTATAACCTTCACCAATTAACCTCTAGATCCTAGTATCGGGCTGTTCATCTTCTAAGTGCTCAGTTCACACCTAGTTCATGATTCCTCCTCTAACCGCTCAGTTCACGACTAGTTCAGGATGTTACCGTCTCTATTCACCTAGCATTATTTACTACTAGTTCCGGACCATATTAAGTCAAAACCTAATATCAATTCTATAGGTGCTCCCGCCTATCCAGCTAGATTACGAGATACGTTATTAGAGTTCAAGAAAGTAAATAACAAACACAATTACTAAATATCATTTATTATAACTTAGACTCAACCACAGACTCCAAATATTCATTGGGGAGTTCATCTTCTCCACCACAACCTAAGGCATAATTATAAAGACTACATATTTAAATTACAAAAATATAACCTAAAAACAAAGGCCTAAAGAAACATACCTTGTTGAGTTAGTTTTCCCGTAAGGGGAGAAAACTATGCCCAATAGAGCTCCTCTGAACCTCTCCTTATAGTAGAGAGTGTTCTACTATTTCTGAATGATTTAAACAATGAATGGAAGACTCTATTTATAGTTTTCGTAATGGGCCTCAGCAAGGCATCGCAGTACGATGAAGTCATCGTGCTGCGATGTGAAGATTCAGTTCAATTTTATAACTGATCCTGTGCATTTCATCAGCTTGAGCGCCAAGTTACTCCATCGTGCTGCGATATACTCCATCGTGCTGCGATGCAAAGATTTTCTTCAGATTTATTTCTTCTGTTTTCTTGGCTAACAAGCAGCTCCCATCGTGGCACGATGGGAGCCATCATGCTGCGATGGAATGCTAATTTTCTTCACTAGTTTGGCTTTTTCTAGTCTTTTTGCATCTTGGACCTTGTCTTGATGCTTTTTCCTGCTTTTGTAGGTTTTTCTTCGTATTTGGGCATGTCTTGGTGATTTTATTACTAATACTAACACTAAAAATACCGTAGAAATTCCTGTCATCAGATGCCTCCATTCTTTGGTACCATATGTACTGGACTTACCCATGGGCTATCGGAAATGGGGTATATCATTCCTGCTGCTAGAAGTTTTTGTAGTTCCTTTTTCACCACCTTAGTCATGGCTGGGTTCAACCTTCTTTGTGGTTGTACCACAGGCTTGTACTCTTCTTCCATCTTGATTTTGTGCATGCAGTAGGCTGAACTGATTCCTTTTAGGTCATTGATGCTCCATCCTATCGCTTCTTTGTTTCTTTTGAGTACTGTAATGAGTTTCTCCTCGTTTTCTGGGGTTAAGGCATTGCTTATGATTGCTGGTTTAGTTTTTCCTTCCCGAAGGAAAACATACTTGAGGTGCCCTGGCAGTTCCTTTAGTTCTAAGGGCTTTGGCTTATCTTCTATACTTACCCCTAAGGGTTCGTATTTCTGTGGGAATCTTAACTCCTTGTGCATTCCAAGCCATCGGACGTTCAGATTTGTTTCTTCATCCATGTCGTTCCTCTCTTCGTCCATAGATTGGATGATTGCTCGCTCAACTCAAGGTGCTGCCTTTGCTAACTCTTCTTCTACTAGTGAGTCCACCACGTCAACTTGATAACATTCAATTTTTTCTTTCTTTTGATTCATCATCTCTTTGACATTGAATGTTACCTCGTTTTCGTCAACTTTGAAGGTGACATTACCTGTTGCCATGTCTATGATTGCTTTTCCTATGGTTAGGAAGAGTCTCCCTAGCAGAATGGGTGCATCTCGATCGGCTTCAATGTCCACGATGATGAAATCGGCTGGAAAGAGTTTGTAATCCACTGTTACTAGCACATCTTCTAAGATTCCGTAGGGATGAACTTTTGTCCGATCTGCTAGAATAAGGGTCATTCTTGTAGGTTTTACCTCTTCACAGTTTAGCTTTTTCAGAATTGATAGGGGCATGAGATTAACGCTAGCTCCTAAGTCTAGAAGTGCTCGGCCAATTTCTACCCCACCAATTGTGCATGGTATAGTGAAGCTCCCCGGATCTTTGCATTTGTTGGGTAGGTCCTTTTGAAAGATTGCACTACACTCTTCGGTGAGCATGATTGCTTCTTCATCTTTCAATTTGATTTTACCAGCCACAAGATTCTTTACACACTTCTGGAATGGAGGTGATATTTGGATCATATCATTAAATGGTACATGGATCTCCATTTGTTTCACTAGTTGCCCCATCTTCTTGAGTTGCTCTATCTGCTTCTCTTTTTTATTATCTTTGTTGGGGTATGGTATGTAAGGTTCTTGGTTTTTAGGTTCAGGGGGTAGTTTATCACTTCCGAACACTGTTTTGGGCTTTTCTAGACTTGGTTTGGTTATGGTTGGCACATTAGTTGTGTCTTCTTCCACTTCCGTATCTTTCTCCAGGTCCACCACATCTTGGCTGGATGGTTCAGTGTCAGGAGGTTGGGTATCTGGCATTTGCGAGTCTGGTGTTTCCTGGCTTGTTGTTCTCCTACCTCTTCGGGTTGATTCTACCGGCTCTAGTTGTCTGCTTCGTAATGTTATTGCTTGCAGTTCCCCAATATCTTCTACCTTTTTAGCCCAAGCCCAATAAGGGACCAAATTGAAAGCTAAAATAAACATAAGGTACCAAATTATGAATTAAGCCATAATAATATTTTGATACTTCGTTATGACAGAGAATCCAACTAATTATTTGATAATACTTCATTTAATAACTTCAATTTAAGATATGATAAATGTTTTAAAATTGTTAACAAAAAAACATTCACAACTTCAGTTTATAAAAAAAAATAAAAAATTGATTTTTAATTAATTTTTCTAATTTAAATAATTATTTAAAAAATTTCTTTTTTTTTTTAAAAAACAAATCTAGAGATTTGTAGCGGTTTAAATATTTTATTTTTTAAAAAAATTGATCTTATTTTTAGTTATTTAAATGGTAAAAAAATGTTTATAACTGAATTATATGGCCTATTTGACCATTAATCAATTATAATCATCTCATTGCAAATACTAGAATAAGATCATATCCTAGATTTTCCACTTTAAACAGACAATTTCCACCTAGTGAAACTTCATTAAGATTTCTTTGCCTCGTCAAAGATGACTTTCTTGTTTGAGACAAGTTGTTTCCATTATTGGGTGGGTTGTTAGAATATTTTGCGGGCTGCAATTAATTGTTGGTTTCAGTTTTAATAAAAACAGGTTGATGTTGTTGTGATCCATTTAATGATGCTTAAGCCCGATAATTGTGATCAGTGATAATGAGCTTTGAACATTAATTCTGATTTGTGTAGACACAAAGTGTAGGCCCAACTCTAGGGTCCATGATGGGTGGTACTAGGTTGAGATCTTTTGTATATAAGATCGGCGGTGGAGAGGGGTCGTTTTAAGCCATTCTTGGTTGGAAGAGGGGGTTGTCCGGTATCTATTCTCCAATATGCGGATGATACCTTGTGTATTGGCGAGACTTCGGTGGATAATTTGTGGACGTTAAAAGCAATTATAAGAGGTTTTGAAATGGCTTCCGGTTTAAAAGTCAATTTTTGGAAAAGTTGCCTTGTAGGAGTTAATGTCTCTAATGATTTTCTTACTTTGGCTTCAGATTTTCTTGTCGGATAGGAAATATCCCTTTTAAGTATTTAGGCCTTCCGGTCGATGCTAATTCTCGTCTTGGTTCGACTTGGAAACCTTTGGTGGATTCTTTTAAACGAAGACTTGGAGCTTGGGGGAACAAATATATTAGTTTTGGTGGTAGGATTGTGCTTATCAATGCGGTTTTGAATTCTCTTCCGGTTTTCTACCTCTCTTACTTAAAGATGCCGGTCAAGGTTTGTAATGAGATCATAATAATTCAACGTAACTTTCTTTGGGGTGGCCTTTCAAGTAAGCGAACGATTTGTTGGGTAAAGTGGAGGGATGTTTGTAAACCGAAAAGGGAGGGAGGCTTGGGTATTAGAGATTTACGTCTTATGAATATTAGCTTGCTTGGTAAATGGAGATGGAAACTTATTATGGAGGGAGATGAGATGTGGAGAAGGGTGGTGGTGGCAAAGTATGGGGAAGATGTGGTGAGTAACGCTTTCTTGGAGGTGGCAAATTTTAAATATGGCGCCTCGGTGTGGTGGCGTGATCTTTGTCGGATAGATGAAGGTGGTGGTTTGTTCAAGAATGTCGTTAATAAAAAATTAGGGAATGGGGGATCGATTAGATTTTGGAAAGATATGTGGGCAACAAATCAAAGTCTTGAAAATTTATTCCCTCGATTATTCGGGATTTTGACTCAACAACATGCCTTGGTTTGTGACATGGGTAGTTGGGTAGATGGGGTATGGAGGTGGTATTTTCTGTGGCGTAGGGAGTTCTTTGTTTGGGAAGAAGCTTTATTGCAACAATTGTTGATTGTGATCGCACTCAAAAAGCTCACCAATGTTGATGATTGTTGGGAATGGATTCCGGCGATTAGTGATGGGTTTTCGGTTAAATCTCTTTATGTTTATTTGGATGGTACTCAATTAACTCATGCCCAATTTAGTGATTGCGAGTATTTTGCCTTTAGATACATTTGGAAGAGTGGAATTCCCCCTAAGGTTGTGGCCTTGGCGTGGCAATTGCTTTTAAATAGAATTCCTACCAAAGACAATCTTTGTTATAGAGGTGTTATGGGTCCTGATGATAATGTTTGTTCTATATGTGCTGAGAAGGTTGAGACTTCAATTCATTTATTCCTCCATTGTGGTTTTGCCACCAATGTTTGGTATTCTTTAAACCGTTGGTTAGGAGTGATGGTTATTTTGCCTCCTAATTTATCTTTGTCTTATGTTATGCTGGTTGGTAGTGGAACAGATAAAAAGTGCAGGAAAAGCTATTCTCTTGTATGGCTGGCTTATATTTGGGTCATGTGGAAGACGAGGAATGATTTGATCTTTAACAATAAAGCGGCAACAGTGGAAGAGGTGGTGGATTTTATTCAACGAACTTCGTGGCAATGGTATTTGCATAATGTTGCTAAAGTTCGACCCTTCTTTATGAATGGATTTGGAATCCGGGGGATTGTATGGTGTGGTGAGTAGCTGCGGTTGGTTTCTTCCCGGTGGTGGTGATAAGTTTCATTGCTTTATGTTTTCCTGATGCAGTCCTGGCATTTAGATATTGTGTTTGCTGCATTTTTTTGTTGTTTTTCTAGCTTTGTTTCCCCCTGTTTGTAAGGCCTTTCTTTTCTGTTGGTTTGGTGTATGGAACTTGTTTTGTATTCTATGCCTACTATATACTTCTTGTGTATAGTAGTGCCAATTAATAAAATTTTGCAGTTCAAAAAAAAAAAATCCCACTTGAGTAATTGTTTCCTTAATAAATCACAAAGGATCCATATATATTTTATTTGATTTCCTGGATCAGTGGTTATCATTATTTTCTTTGTGCATAAAATTGAACATACTTTGATTGAATCAATATTTGAATGAATCACTTGAAAGATTGGTTTGAAGGATTAATTTTTATTTAAGTTGATTTTAGATAGAATCAACTTTTGTACACCAAACTATTTGTATGCCGTCATGATTAATATGATAATTATGTATGATTATTATGTAAGATAATTTTCATTTTGATGGCTTTATGGTTGATGATATATACATTATGTGTTTGACTATTCACATTGTATAAGTTCTCTGTATTTTGGAATGGACTTGAGTCCTTCTATGATATAACTCCTTGAGATTGAGTTATTTGATTCATGATTTCTTTAAATTTTCGAGCTTAGATTTCAAGCTTCATCATGTTATATACTATATATGTAGTATTTAGTGCTTCCTGGAACTTGTTAGTGGCAAACAAAAGCAAGGTTGTTAGAACCGGACCGGTCATCGAACCGGTGAGCTTACCGGTTCAAGGTTCAATGGTCGGATTGGGGTCGAACCGCGGTCGGACCGTTTTAATTAAATATATATATTTTAATTAATATATAAATACAAATCAATGAATAATAACTAAATATTCCCTAGTTTCACACATTAAAAAGTTAAAATGTCATAAAATCAATATAAAATAAAAACTTTAGTACATTATATATAAATTTTTTAATTCAAACCAAATTATAAATTACATAATAAGTAAATTTGATAACGGAAAAGACTTGAAGCATTCAATTGTATGATATCATATAACTCTAAGTACAAAAAACCAATACTTTCATTTGCTTTTTTATAAAAAAATGTTAGCTTTTCCAGCAGAAAAAAAAGTTACTACAAAGTATAATTTCGGCACACGAAGTAACAATTATTGTTAATTATTTTTATTTTTTTTGTCATTAACTATTGTTATTATTATTGAGTAAGAAAGATATACATATATATAAAATAAATAAAATAAAAGATAGTGGTAAATGTAGTTCAACTTCCAAAGATACATGGTGGCAATAATACTAACTTTTCAATAAGCATATATAGCAATAATACCAATTAATTAGCCTGTTCCTATTTCCTAGCTAATCAATTAATTACTCTGCTTCAAATTCCTATTTAATCTAGTCTAATGCTAGTAGTCCGCCCCAAATTCCTATTTAGGGAAACGAAAAAGTCTACTTTTAATGCAAACATAAACCAAAAAAATAATTGTATTGTTTATTTCCTTATTAACCGTTCCAATTTATTTTTATAAAAAAAAATAAGCGAAACGACGTCGTTTTGGCCAAAAAGTTTTTTTTTTTAATCGTGCAAACCGGAAAACCGGTTGGACCGTCCGGTTCGCCGGGTTTTTCCGGTTTTTTCCCGGTTTTGGCGGTTTAACACTGGTTCGCTTGCAAAACGGTTTTGCACCCTAACCGGACCGGATGCAGGTCCGGTTCCCGGTTCGACCGGCCGGTCCGGTCCGGTTTTGACAACCTTGAACAAAAGTCTCCCTACACCTTAAAGTTGCTATTAATACTTCTGTAATAAATTTTCTGATAATATTTTTGTGAAGTTGAAAATTATCATCCTTGCACTGCACCTAATTATTTATATAATTGAGTTGATTATTATTACCGGTTTTTTTATGATATAATGGGTTGCTGTTTATTTGTGGCTATTTGAGATGACACTGTCAAATATCTTATGATAATCATAAGTCACCAATGCTCATTGACTCTAATTGCAAGGATGAAAAAGTCACACTTCGGGAGATTAGTGATGCAATTATTTATCTTCTTGTGACTAACTATATAACTGCATATGAGGAGAAATTTATTTTCAATATTATCTACTTCTTTTGAAATAATAAATATGCATTATATATGAAAGTTTTATTATTTTCCAGAATATTCCAATATAAGAAACTCTCTATATAATCATTAATTGACTTCTTATTATATACTCCAAATTTTTAAAATTTTACTCTGTTGAGTGGGAGTATTGCAAGTTTAATATTTTGAGAGTTATATTCTAGATAAAGTGCAATCCATTAGTTTATTTTAAATCAATTTTTAAAATGGATTGCAATTCTCCTTATATTATTTAAGGAATGTACATACATATTGATGTATTATTACTTGACATGTTAATTGTGTGATAGAGAAGATAGTTGAATATTTGCTTCAATATTTTAAAGTCTTGGATTTATAATTCAACTATAATTCTCTATCAAGTGGGAGAGTTTTACATGTCAACTATTTATAAATGTTTATAGGAGACTTAAATTGATGAAGTATAGTCCTATGTTATTTATAAAAGTTCGGGACCATTTGATTTACATCCACAATTTGATTTAAAATTAAAGTCTCTTAATCTTTCCGCTGCGTATATTATTTAATTATGAATTGACTGTTTAACCGTAACGATCTCTCTCCCTAATAATATATATGTTTTTCTCATACCACTTTTCCGTTGCGAATGAATCAAAACATATTGAGAATGCGAATTAAAATAATAAGTGACCGGTTTAGATGCATTTAAATGTAAATATTTTTACTGAGTTGTGTTCTAACAAGAGATATTGATTCCTATGCAAGAGATTTCATGTGTTGGTATAGGCCGTTACCATCAAAGTGGGACCGCCTATATCGATTGATGGAATTTTCTTTGTAGTTTGAGGAATGTTTTTAATTGTGACATGTGATTTTCTGCTTAAAGGTGATGATTATATGTTATAATTAAAAATTAATTTGAGATGAAGTTATTGGAGAATGTATTGAACGGAGGAATTTGCCAGCCTAAAGGTGACAACTTTCAAAGTTCAATGTATGCTCATTGATTAACTCATCTGAGGTTTTGACTGAGAATTTGACATTAGTTTGTGCATTCTGCCTAAAGGTGATTGTACTATTATATTGACCTCGTTATGATAATACTTTTGATTCAGAATGAATTTCTCCACCCATAATTATTATGTTTCCATTGAAATGTTGAACATCTTAAAATCTTAAAATTATAAGAATGGAAACGAGATTTAGAGAATAAGCTTATATGATTTAATGTGGAGAAAAACCTGAATAGAAAAGAACGTTTGGATAAGTGGGAGAAAATTTACTACTCGAGTGCCACACTAATCTTGTTAAAATTTATATTAATTGATCCTTTAATCAAAAGGCTTAGGCTCGTTGCTTTTAAGAGTAACATTGCAAACACGAGCATTGTGAGTTCTTTTGATATGTTTGATTAGTGGGAGTTCAAATATTATATTATCTCCTTTATAATATTGAAATTATTTTAAATATATTACAGCTCAGTGTTATTCGGATCACTGTGTCTGTGATCAACACTATTTTGGAGCTGAGACATTACATAAATAAATTAAAGCTCAGTGTTGTCGGGATCACTTAGCCGATGATCAACACTATTTTGGAGCTGAGGCATTATGTGCAAACATAAATAAATTAAAGCTCGGTGTTATTAGGATCACTTAGCCGGTGATCAACACTATTTTGGAGCTGAGGTATTATGGTATCTTAAGAACCATGTAATTTCTCTGGCTTTGTTGCATTTGAGAGAAATTATGTCTAAAATATTGAAGCTCGATGTTGATTAGATCATATACTGCGGTAGTCAATATTGTTTTGGAGCTTGGACTTGTGGTATCTTATGGACCATAGAATTTCTCTAGCTATAAGGCATTTGAGAGAAATTGAGGACTGACGAAGAAAATGATAGTATGGTTGATTGATCACAAACATATCATTTTCTCGCTACACTCTACACGAATGACTAATCGACGGAGTTTGGTGGTATTTGTAACCATGGAAGATGTTGTATCAATAAGGATATAATTATCGCCATGATTCAATATCATCTAACTTTTGTTGGATGGAGTCTTAATTAGATGTTGCATCTTGGGATCATTGTGGCCACGTTAATAAATATGTTATCAACCCAAGAGTCATTTTCAAAAACGTTTATTTCAAATTAAATATACACAATTGATTTTGCCCAAGTGGGAGAATGTTAGAATATTTTGTGGGCTGCAATCAATTGTTGGTTTCAGTTTTAATAAAAACAGGTTGATGTTGTTGTGATCCATTTGATGATGCTTAAGCCCGATAATTGTGACCAATGATAATGAGCTTTAAACATTAATTCTGATTTGTTTAGACACAAAGTGTAGGCCCAACTCTAGGGTCCATGATGGGTGGTACTAGGGTTGAGATCTTTTGTATATAAGATTGGCTAGGTCCCCTTTGCCGTCACGCACAAAAACATACAGTAAGCTCATTTGTGGTTTTTCCCATCAAAGACCTCAAAGACCGGAGCAAGTGATCAGGAAAAGGAAGACTCTAGTCTAACATATCAGTTATTTCTGATATTGGCGCTTCCAGTAACTATTGTTTGTGATTATGATTCACAAGTAAGTGTGTTCTAATTTCATATAATATATCGATCTATAACTTTGAAATTCTTACATGGGTTACATAACGTTTGAGTTTGTATCAATGTGATACAAAGTCATGGTCTAGAATTCTAACTCTCGATGAGAAGATATAAAATGAATATCAATCTAAGTTTGTATTGATGACAAACTCAGTTGATGTACAAAATGATCTAACTAACTTTCAACCGAGAGGATTGAACTCACATCATATAAATCATTAGTTCTTGGCTTTTACAGTTCCCCAATAGAACTAAGAACATTGCCTTTTTCATATCGAGAGGTTGAATGATTAAGTTTAACATTATAAATTCATTACAATTCATTCTAATACCTCTTGTATTCTTCTTAGTGCCTTTGATATGCCATCATATGCTCAAATATATATGTCACACTTGAAAACCTCAAAGCATAAGATGTCTGAGAAATCCTATTTGGCACATTTTTATTTGCACAAAAGATCGTAATACTAATTTGTTGAGTACTGATGATTACACGCATTGAAGTTCGTAATGCATTGAAGTTCTTGGTGCATTGGATGGATTCATTCTCTCTAAGGAACAGACAATAGACCATTTCGTGACCTTGGCGATTTTACTGGTGGTTTCCTTCCATGGAGTTCGATGTAGTACAAACTATGTTGACTTTGGTGATTTCACTGGTGGTTTCCTTCCACGCAGTGTTGTACTATCCTAACATTATGCAATCGTACTATGCTGAGCTGTCATTTGATCGTTGCTTAGAGACACACAATACTTTTGGATATTGTTTACGTGTGTATAGTACATAAAATATCTCGTTGCCGGATGTGTAGAGGTTGACCTGAGATCAAGGTTAAAAGTTTTCAACTATTGTCCAAAAGATGGAGTAGGATGTTGACTAGACTTTATGATCTTTTGTGTTGTCTAAAGGATGATTGATCATTTGGTGTACAGATAATGATAGTGCAGATTATATATAAACACAAGGCTAAACTACAAATTTGGTCCCTTCCGTTAGTTTTTGCACATGTGGCAGATGGTTTGCTTACGTGGCAGACAGTTTGCACACGTGGATTGACACATGGACACCTGGACACGTGTCAATTGGAACAGTGGAATCTGACGGAAGGGACCAACTAATGTAAACGTTGATAACGTAAGGGACCAAATTTAAACTTTTTAAACACAAGGGATCAAATTGAAACTTAAAATAAACGTAAGGGACCAAATATATAGTTTAGCCTAAATACAATGTTCCATATGTCTTTTTTTCTTTAGTTGATTGTCTAGATGATGGACACAACGCAGACTTGTCTTTCTTGGATCCAGAGGATCTCGTGATCTAAACCTTTTGTGTAGTGGATCATGAGACTTTTTGAATAATGTTTAGACTTGCATCTCATTCCTATCATCCAGTTAGATGTATTGTTTCGTTTATTATGTTAAAAGATTGTTATCATCCAAACTCCTAATAAATGAGATATTGTTTGAACATATCTATGCCTTAAAAAAAGAAGTCAATTTAAATATGTATAAATTTAAAAAATAAAAAGTTTGAAATTCATGGTTTGCCAATTTCAGTCCTCAGATCGCATGCTATAATTGCTTCATGCAATAAGCGATCTTGGCTAGAGAAGAACAATCCCACGGTTCTGACTTCATGCAATACAATGTGCCAAATTTAATTCAATTTGATCTCAGTCGTTCGTTTCTAATCAGACGGAGAATCAATTCATGGAATCCATATCTCTAACAAATTCCAATAGTTGGTACTATTGTATATGCTCCTTTAAATTGATAATGATAAGGATTATTAATTTATGCAGAGGCCTTTTTGCTTTTTGCACAAATATAAGCCGCAACAGTATTGACATTGGAAAATCCATTTGTCATGAAGTTGAATACTAGATCCCATGTGCACATAACATAATTCTACTAATAAGGAAGAACAAAGATGAAACATATTCACAGGTCAATGCTATATTTATGTAACTATAAATAGGCCTGATTTGATTGAGAGACTCTAGCAACTTGAAAAGAGGCTCAATTTATTGCAACATATATATAACTTCAAATCTTCAATATCTATTGTGAAGCAATTGATGAATGCAAATAGAAAAAACTTATTTTCTATCATATTTGAGTTGAAAGCTTAAAGCATTATAACCATAACCATGATGTATTGGTAACAAAGTTTAGATGAAGGAAGAATATGAGAGTACATAGTACTAGGTGGGTGTGACAGAATGAGTCACATGAGACTATGAGATAAACAAAAGGGAGTGGGAGCCCCCTATAATGTTATTATCTATCCTTGCTATAGACACAATAAGATAAAAAAGAATGTTGGATCAAAAGGGTTGACAGATTCAACTGAAAAGCTGTGTGAGATTGAAGGGACCACACTAACAAGAAAGGGATTCTGATTCCTTTTTCTCATTGAGAGTTTTTTGTGCTGTAAATTTCAGAAAAGGTTTTGATTATTGATTATTGAAGTTTCTCCATCCCTTTGACGTGGAAAAATTGCACTGCGTAGAAAAGTGACCATAATCATAACATAAAGCATTCTCTAGTTCCAATCTGATGGTGATGGCCCCAAAAAGGGTGTTATAAAGGGATATGTATTCTCTCATTTTTTTTCTCTCCAATTCCCTTTCCAATTTTTTTTATGTTTCTTTCTCTCTCATCATTTCTTCTCTCTCATCATCACTTCTTTATTTTTTTTATTTTAAATTTCTCTCTCTTCACACTCACAAAACAAGGAATTGGAGAGAGAATTGGAGAGAAATCAAAGGAGAGGATCCAAATCCGTTATAAAGATATGCAATTTTTATCATTGTTTGGTGGTGATTAATTTCTTTCAACCAAATTTTTGTATACATAAGAGTCAAAGATTGAATTCTTATCATCTACTTAAAAAACTAAAATTTCTTATAATCTAAATAAATTCATCATCTTTGTCAAAAAAAATAAAAATTCATCATCTTGATAATTTTTGTCGGGTGTTTTTTCGCCCACGCATCTCTATTTCCGACTCTAAATCCATAAAGGACTTTAAGAGAGGATGAACATTCCCATTCGATAGGTGGCACTGCCCCTATTAGAGAAGGGTGAGGGCCTACTGATTCTTTGCTAGCACTGTTAATTACCTTAGACCTACGCAGCAGGAACGATATGGAGCACCTACTCTACTGGTCGTTTGCTCTCTCGAGGTCGTTCTTCTCTAGGTACAAAAAGGACATTACGGGATATCTGATAAATTAGATGTACTTCTTAAAGTGTGGGACACATCTCATGTTTGCCCAATCGAAAAACAATCGTATCCTCGTTGTCGTTAATTTGGATGAATTTGCCTGAAGTAGTCACACTAGGCCTAAAGGTTGATATTCCTGGTGATAAATGTGGCAGAATAATCAATGGATTTTACCTTATTACATCCTCCATTTACCTCTTGCATTATCTATCTATCATTGCAATTTGCAAATAATGTATAGGACGCCACAGACCAAATTTTCTCTTCTCACCCCCAATATTTCTTTAAACACCCTTGAAATTCCAATTTTTTCCTCATAATTTTCGGAAAACGTTTTTCGAAATTCATATTTTTTCGGAATATATTTTCCAAAATAGACTTAAAGGTAATTTTTATATTTATTTTTTCCCATTCATATTCTAGTATTTTTCGGATTCTATTTTCTAAAAAATTAATTTTTTTGGAAAACATTTAGATTATGTATGGATACCAATTAGTGTTAAAAATAGTGTTAAAATGATTTAGATTATGAAAAATCAGGTTAGAACAACAAATTTGCAGTAATGATCACATGTAATAGAATTTCGGAAAACGTTTTCCAAAATCACTATGGAAAATGTTTTCCAAAATAATTTCGGATTATGCTTTCCGAAATATTTGAATCGTCGGAAAACGTTTTCCGAAAAAGTTAACTTTTTGGAAAATAGAATCTGAAATACTGGAATATGATTGAAAAATAAATAAATCTAAGAACTATGTTTAAGTCTATTTCGGAAAATAGAATCCGAAACAATATAAATTTTGGAAAACATTTTTCGAAAACTATTTACGAGGGCAAAATTGGATTTTCGGAGGGGTTAAAAGAAACATTGGGGGGGGGGGGGAAGAGAAAAAATCGCCACAGACGCACACACAGTTTAATAATTTAGAAACAGCTAGGCCCGTTTACTTTTCATGTTTTTATATAGAAATGTTGTCTCATTTGTCCAATAAAAAATATCGTCATCGTAATTTATTTGCGAAAGTTCTCTAGAATACTTTTTGTATATCAATGCTATATATAGCGAAGATTTTATTTGCAAAATTGTATCACGAAGCACATTTTGTATATCAATTTTCAAAATATACCAACTTACACTATGTTTTTGTGTTAATCTCCGATTTGTTCCTTCTAAAAAACAAATTTTGATTCTCGTGCGTGTGGCCGTGTCAAACAAAAACACATAGCATGCCAATTGAGAGCTTGGTAAAGGTTTTGTTAGTTTTGAACTTGAGGTCTATGAATAGCAATAGCACTAGTATGTTAACCCTGCCGTGCACATGATTATTTTTTTTTTGAATATTATTTATGTGTTTATTTTGATATATTATTTGAGTAATTTGGTTTAAAATTCTATAATAAAATTGAAATAGGTTTTGCAATATATAGATTTAACGATGTTACAGAATAAAGCGAGTTGAAGAGTATTGCTTAACTTCTCATTTTACACTATTATGAAATATATTTTTTATCTCATATTTATCCCTGAAGCTATATAGTGATCTTATAAATATAAAATAATTATAAACTTCATTTTCAAATGAAAATATGCTTTGATTTTTCATGCCTTAAGATTTTTTGAGAGCGTACCCATAAAATTAAAATATACCATGATTTTTTCTATATTTCATCTCGAACTGACTCTTTATAGAAAATCTACATTAGGTTCATTGTCAAACACGGGATACTTTTTATTTTTTCAATAATATTCATTTTCATATGTCACTTTTTTTCTTTTAAAGTTGTCTATGTCTTTTTTTTATTTTATATTATTTAGAAGGTTGTCTACGTTTTTTCAATATGAAGCACGAACACTTCTTGGATTAAGCGTGTCTGTGTCCAACACGTGTCCGTGTCAGTGTCCGACACCGCACAACACTTATGATTACACTGAATTATGTCATTTTTCCAAATTATTATCGATGTTGCCGTGTCAGTGTTCGTGTCGTGTCCCGTGTCGGTGTCCGTGCTTCATACTCTATGAGATGGATTTCTTTTAGTTTATTTGAGTATGAAACTACAATATATGTTTAAGCCAAAGACTCTATAGGGACTCAATCAACAAAAAATAATTGTAAAATCTATATTATTTATAAAATGAATGTTAACGTACTTTGACATATATTGTTCCTATTCTCGAATTTTTTTCTTGTCACCGTACCACAAAGAAACAATCTTCACGTGTGAGCGTCAAATGGGAAAACCTATGTGTGAATCTCCATTCACATTGATAAATTAATATTCCTAAAAAAAGTTCGAACGAAGGTTTATGGAAAGTTTAAAATTTGAATTATAAAAAAATAGCATAAATTATAGAAAATCAAAATTATATTAATTTATTTATGTTTCCCATAGATTTCATCAAGCAGATGTAATTTAATGAATGTGTGATGGACACAAAATATGGAAAAACAACCGTAGTCAAAATTCAAATTTTAATTATTCAATGTGTATTTTTAATAGTGGGTGGAAAGTGTTATATGTTTCCCATTATATATCACCCAGAGATTCTCTCTCCCGTCTCCGTCGCAGGACTTTATAGGGGCTCCATCAACAATAAAATGGTTGCTAATTCTATATTATTTTTTAATGATTAATATCAATAAAATTCTCGTGCTAAGTTATCATTATCTTATGCATACATTTTTCATCATGAGGGATCACTTTCCATCGTGCTAAATAAAATTTAGGATAAGTGATCCCCATGATAAAATATGAAATATAAAAATATGGATAACCCCCGTAGACGGAATTCAAATTTTAATTAATCAATGTGTATTTTTAATAGTCAGGTAGAAAGTGCTCCCCATTTTCCGTTCTACACCACTGAGAGATTTCTTTCTCTCTCTCTCTCTCTCTCTCTCTCTCTCTCTCTCTCTCTCTCTCTCCCTCTCTATTTCTATCTCTCTCTCGTCTCCGTTATATTACTCTATATGAGCTTCATCAACATAAAGTCGTTGTTAATTCTATATTTTTTTTAATGAATATCAATTAAATTTTCGTGCTTAGTTCTCACCATGATCTACATACACTTTTCATCATAGGAATCACATTTCTTGGTGCTAGAATTTTGAATAAGTTTTCCCATAATAAAATATGAAATACGAAAATAGGGATAACTCCCGCAGTTGAAATTCAAATTTTAATTCGTCAATGTGTATTTTTAATAGTGGGTGGGAAATACTGACCAATTCTCATTCTCAAACACAGATAAATTTCTCTCTCTCTCTCTCTCTCTCTCTCTCTCTATATATATATATATATATATATATATATATCTCAAAATCTTCTATTTTGTTTTTGTCCCTAACGAATATAATTTGTTGCCACAAAATAAAATAAAATGTTCTAACGTAAAAAGAACATATAAGTGTACAGATATGTCACAAGCTATTTTTTGGGTTCAAAACTTCAAGTGATCTTATCCATGAATATAACGCCCCAACTAAAACATCTAGAATATTTAGCCAAGACATTAATAAAAGGATCTGAGTACAATAAAAATTCCAGAATATTTTAAATGGATTGCAACAACTTCACGAATACAACGAATCAAACTGATAAAATACAACGGAAAAGAAACAACGACAAATAAACAGATTATTTAAGAAACAAGATGAAGACTAAAGTCTTCAAGTCTGACAATCCAAGCCCGGCTCCAACTGTCAGTCTCCTACCTGGTCCTTGCTCCGTGTAACCTGTTTACCTAAAAAAATTGATTTGGAGTGGGGTGAGACTACTAAGCCTCAGTGAGTCCTACTACCCTCCTAAAGGTGACTACACCGGGGGAACCTAGATAGTGCAATAATCTAAGTTCAAACTGTTTTACATACAAGAGTAATATTTATAACAATGAATAAAGGTGTAACACATTTATCAATCTTGTCAATTACTCTTCAAAGACACGCCGAGGCAAGCCGGTCTCGGGTGCCTGACTCTGCGTACTACCGAAACAGAGGCTCGGATTCCGACGTTGGCTCACATAATAAAATGATCAGAATTCAGAGGAATTTTTTAATCACGGCATAAAGCTGCCATTAATTTTTAATGAGTTTAAGCAGTTCTAACAAATATATCCCGCCCAGGGTAACCTAAACATGTTACTGATAAATATACAAGTTATTCTCTGACTATATATTCTATTTTATACTATTAAACTTGTTTATAAAACCCCAGTTGCATTCGGACATAAAACGAGTGTTGGTTATTTTGAAAAGTAAGATATGCAGGTCATGTCCCTGCTAAACTCGCTATGGCGTGTGCCCACTCGCTACGGCGAGTTTATGTGCCAACATGCCTGTAACACTCGCCCTGGCGAGTCATAGACTCACCTGGCGAGCTATACAGACGTCAACACTCGCTGAGGCGCATAGTCACTCGCTGCGGCGAGTTTGACAGTTCAGAGTCCTGTTTATGCAACAATGTGATTTTTCTTAAAGTACACCTACAGCCACCATGCAACTGGTTTAAACATGTTTTATATTATAAATTAGATTATACAGGAGCAAGAATTGGGATTTACTCTTGCTCTATCATTAATTTGATTCCTAAAACCTATGTTTGCATGCATAACATATTTTGGGGGACTAAGCTTTCTAAAATAATTTCTAAGGTTAAGAACCTAGAGAACCCACCTGGATTGAGGTTTACTCAGAAGTTCAAGAGCAACAACTATGGAGCTTTTAATCTACTCCAAGCACATGGTTCAACCCTTGCAATTCCTACACCAACTCTGAACCTGTTACTTTCAACCACTTCAAGGCTCAACTTCAGTTTCTTGAACAAGTCACTAGGCCACAAACTCTCATGCAACACCAAGAATATGATTAGTGAGATTTTTGTGAGCTCTCTAAGTTTAAGGAAAAGGAATGGTTACCACTACAGTCTGAGAAGGAATGGGAAGGGCTCTAAATACCTTGCCAAAAGTTTAGGAATGACACTACAGGCGTGGAACACAGCAGAACAGCAAGCTTGAAACTCTGCTTTACTCGCTGCAGCGAGTAATCGCTCGCTAAGCGAGTTATGCAGTTCATCAGCAACATCAACGCAGCACCTGCACCCTTTCTCCCATGCTCTGTTTTACCACAGCAGAGGTTCAATTCTTGTACTTTCCCAGTCACTCAGAAAGATAAAGAGGGCATGCAAGAATCACAAGATCAATTTAGGTTTTGAGTTTGGAAAGTAATCAAAAAGGGGTTTTGATCAAAATGGCGATAGAAGGGAGGGATGATGAAATTCTTACCTTAACTTGGTTCCCAACATCCAAAAGCATGAGCCTAAGTACTGAATCATCCATGCATGCATCTGAATCGGAGTATAAGAGAGATAATGGAGGTTTTGGGTTTAGGGAGATTTGCGTGAGAGAGAGAAGCAAGAAGGGAGAATTGATTTCCTTGAGTTTTGCCTCTTTGATCTTCACACACACTAGATTTTTGTTAGGGTTTAGTGGGTGGAAATGAAAATGGAGAGCAAGAACATGGTTTTGGTGATAGTGGGTCACGAGAAAGAGAGAAACTAGAGACTAGGTGTTTTGTTGTTCTGTTTGGTAAAAATGGAAGTGTTTAAAAGTAAGTCTTAAGTCTTGGTATATATGTACCTCATCACATCTTGCCTTATGTTTAATTCCCATTAGGTCCTTCTACTTAACAATTAATTTACTTATGTAAATTAATTATTTTTCCACACTAGTTCACATAATCTCAAATTACCTCCAATAACATCTTTTTGATTAATATTCTTCTATTAATTAATTTGGGATGTTACAATCTACCCCCCTTAAAGAATTTCGTCCTCGAAATTCAAAACTTCGCCATTCCTCATCAGGGTAGATCGTTTAAATCCGCCTTCATTACCACACTTTACTTATTCTCCGGTCAATAGTATTCAATCCCTTGGAATAAAACTTTCCTTTCTTAGGGTTATTGGCTAGAAACCGATCAATTAATCCACACTTACACTGATCTCGCGCTGCGCACTCTGATTCGAACACTTACTGTCACCTTAACACATTCTTACACCTGCTTATCTTATCCAACTATACTTCATCTATAACGTTTCACTTCTTTCGTTACTAACGGTGATAACTCCACTACTTTACTAACTTGAGAGATCGGTATCTGGCCTGGTTAGGTACACACTAAAATCCGAGGTAATGGTGATGTTAAATAATTCGCTGAAGGGTGTAAGCTTGAGTATTCCTACTGGCAATTTCAAAATCTACTTTTCCAAAGTCGTTCTCTTTTCCAAACACTACTATGCATAGCACGTCAAATATACTCCTGTTCCGCGTGTTGTCTAATTTTTCCAGGATCGATTGAAATATAAAACGAGTGAAAAATTGTCTAAACACCACTGATTCTTCTGCCAACGAGTCAAACTCCTTCGCGGAAGATTCTATAGTTGTCCGATAAAATC
The DNA here is from genome assembly GCA_030408175.1 of Trifolium repens. Lineage (NCBI taxonomy): Eukaryota > Viridiplantae > Streptophyta > Magnoliopsida > Fabales > Fabaceae > Trifolium > Trifolium repens. The sequence goes on along the minus strand of CP125850.1, from coordinate 44,144,253 downwards.
CCACCTACAATTTAATCCATTCTGGTACGACACGATGATCGGGTTGTACATTCAAGATGCAGATGCACTTAGGTTCAGATTTTTCCTTAGAGTTAATGGCTAATCATGCTTGAAGTCCTTCACTGGTAGCTAATGTATGATACTAGGATAAGGTAATCAGATTCTCAACTTGACTGATTGCACACGTAAGGTTTGAACTTGTAAAGTTGAGGCTGAATTGAATAGTTTGGCTTAGAACGGTTGACTGAATTACTAACGGATCACTAGAGATAGGAAAAGGGTCTTCCAAATGAGAAAAGTATAATACTCTAAGCGAGTAATTAACTCTTATAATTATATGGACTGGTTAAAGGTAGCAAAACTTGGAGTTAGAACATTCTGGTCACGATATTCAGGCTTAACGCTTGATCTCACATGTTTTACAACACATAACTGAAAGATCAAGGCACTCGGGCAGAGGAGGAACTAATCTATGTGATTACAGAGAGTGAGATTTGAAAAGGTAGTCCAATAATGATGATACTTGATCTATTAATTCCTTAAGTTGAGTGGAACTACAACTTATTTTGAACCTATCTGATAAGACTTATACAAGAGGGTTAACTGATTCGGCTGGAGTAATAATTCAAATGTTCGAAAATACGAATGTCTAATTGGTCCACTGATACTGAGTTAGATAAGATACGCCGGAAATGTTTGAAAACGTTGACTAACAGATTGACCGAAATGAGCAAGAATTTGAACTGAAATTATTCTTGACCTTCTCAAGAATAATTGACCTTCTCAGATAGGTTGTAGCCACTGATAACACAACTGAAAAGAAAACTGAAGAACACATGATGCGATTACCTAAGAGTGACATTTATCACTGCTAGTTTAACTAACCGGCCTCAAGGAGGTGAAAAGTTAGCATCTAAATTTTGATTTTATGCATTGCAAGAGGCTGACAAGTGTTCAAGGCACGAGGAGAACTTATCCATCTGAGGCATGATCAGACAAGTTAGACAGTACACACATCCGTGGTGTTCCATGGCTTGTGAACATTGGATTGAATACTGCTCGGTGTGACGAGTTGGCTGAAAGAGGATCCGAATGGTGGAATAGGAAATTTAAAGATCTAAATTCTAATGATCTCGATCTTACATTTCATGATTCTAATTCTTCTATCATCTCTTTTAGGTTAGGATAACTAAGTTTCCACTCATTGTCCTTGCTGATAAGCTCTCACCGGAAGGTTTTCTGATTCAGTTAGTATCCGGCTGAGAGGTCAGAATAGAAGAAGTGTCGGGTGGCTGGCTGATGCTAAAGTCAAACTTAGTTACTTGTTTTCGGGTAGCTAACATATATTTAACAGATTGGTTTCGCACTGAAACGTTGACTCTATGTCGTTGGCATCTAGTATTAGTGTCTTAGGCGATAACATAGCTTGGTTGGCATCAGGGGAGGGATAAATATGGTAGTTTGAATCTAATCCTCATACTGGGTCGCTACTTGGTCCATGACACAGAATTACTAGTCTAACGGTAACTAAATGGTAACTCTCAATGTACGGTTAATAAATCCTACTGATTTCTTAGCTGATTGGTTCAAATGTATGAATTTGTGTAGTGGATAGTCAAACTATTATTGAACTGAGTTATCAGTCTCTAAACTTGTAAGACCCAAGTTTTCACTGTACAGTTTTCTAAGGAACTCTAGTGTCGGCTACGAGTTTTAGGGTTTTTGGTGAGGCGGTTTTGTGGATATCGTCACAATAATGAGATTTTTGCTGAAACGGAGCCTGTTTTGTGCTCGTTCGCTGGGAAGGCACAGACTTTCGGGTCGTGATCCTCTTTTTAGTATGAGGAGATTTCTGTGGTCTTAGAATATCGAGTTTTGGATTATTCTTGTTTTTGGAAAAACGAGTAGGATTTTACCCGCGGTTGGAAAATCTTACTGCGTCTGTTTTGAGTGAGGTTTCGGATGGAAGTCTTATATATCTGCGTGAGTTAGGATATGTCCTGAGATTAATTTTCTAAGGTGTGGAAGAAAATTGCAGTCGCGGAAAAAGATTCGGCGATAAGTTTTGGAATGGAAAAACGATAGACGTTCTTTCCGTAGGTTTTATGTTTTTGTGATTTACGTTCGTCGCGATGCGCGAGAACTGAGCGTGCGTTTCGTTGTAAGATGTTGTGGAAATATCTCGTGAGGATAGACTTGGATTTGATCCAATGGCTAGGATGTGATCTTAGAACTTTATCCTATTTGATCCAATGGCCACAATGCCTTATGACCATTCTTTAGTAGACTTTTGGAAGTCACTTTGTGGACTTAGAGAAATCACAAATTCACTTCACTCTTCTTCCCTTTGGCCGTGGCTTTCTTTACCACCTATCCATCTTGAGAAAATTGCATTCCTTCACCATTTGTCTTGATCTTGAGCTTGTTGGAAAGCTTGGAGTTGTGAGATTCTTCTTCCTAAGCTAACTAGAACTTCTTTCATCTCTTAGTTGGCTAAACTCTTAGAGAGTCATGAGATTTTATGATTATGTTCTTGGGAGAAATTTCATAAGAATTGGTTGTGAAGGGTTTTTGTTCCATGAAAGTTGTTCATGAGGGTGTAGTAAGCATGTGTAGGCTTTGTTATTTTTGTTTTCCATGAGTTTGTGAGAATCTCATGAGAAAAGTTAGGGTTTTGAAAGTTTAGAGTATTGATCAATTACATGAGGTTATGTTGTAAGGTTTTGAAAAGAAAAGTTGTCTTTGAACCTTTGGGCGGAAGGGAAATGCGTTGTATGGTTTTGTTTTGGAAAATCCGATGAAAAATATTTTGTGGTTTATGAAAATATTTTCTAAGAGTTTTTGGGTAGTATTTTGGAGTCAAAGTGGTTTAAAACTATTGTGACATGTGGTGTTACTTTTTACCTTGAAAACATGTTTGAAAATGATTACCGGACGGTTAAGGCCCGTAATAAAACTTGTGCTTGGATTTGGTTTTGATTTTGGAAATGAAAATCAAATAACTTGCACTCGAAGCAACCAACATGTTTTCGGAAATGTGTTGCTTGCCTATAAAAATGGTTTGCTTTTATGCCTTGAAAAGATGTTGGGAACTAATAGAATCAAACTAGGCTTGGGTGGAAAAAGGAGGTGTGAGTTGCTGTCTTTTGCTGTCATGACAGGTGCAACTCGCTGAGCGAGTGGTTACTCGCCAGGGCGAGTGTCACAGGTCCTGACAACACGCCAGGGCGAGCTCCAGAGCGAGTAAGACCAGTACTCTCTGCCTTCACTCGCCACCAACTCGCCAGGGCGAGCTCTGGGAGTTGAGATTTTGGATTCTGATTTCTAAACTGGGTTTTTAGCTTTCTAATCCCTTTTTATTAATTTATGGAAGTGGTTGGGATTGGAAACGAGTTTTTCGGGTACTCGGAAAGTACGTAACTTATAACGCAAGAAAATAGCCATTTTGCATTTCAAATTATTTAAGACTTTTGGCTATTGTTTTGGGTCCTAAAAATAGTACAAATAACTCATGGTGGTTGATCAATATGGTGGAATTTGGTAAGGTATCCGAAAGAGGGATTTTTCCTTAGGAACCTTTAGGTTTTTGAGGTTTTTGGTTTAGTTTCAATACTATTGGTTGGAGAACAATGTATTGATGGTACGCTGCTTGTTTTAGGAAGCGCGTTGTGTTGTTGGTCGAGTGGTAATAATCGGAAGCTTGCCGAGGTAAGGGCATCACTTTATTTCTGTCTTTTCACTGAGTTATAACATGTTTGTTGGTTATTTTCGGTGATGTGTGTTTGTGTGTTTGGCATGTATGTGTTATGTATTCTCGTGATGAGAAAGTGTTTACAATACGTGCGTTGTTTTACATATGATTGGAGATGTATGTATGAACATGTGGGTGAATACATATGATTGGAAATGTATGTATGTTTGTTGTGGTTTGTTACATATGATTGGATATGTATGTATGTATGTTGTTGGGATGGTTTACATATGCTAGGGAGGTATGTATTTGTTGCATTAGTATACATGGGGAATCGTATGCTCATGCATTGTTAGTGCGTAGTTGCGGGAGTGGACTACGAGGTGTAGTTGCGGGAGAGGACTACGAGGTGTGGTTGCGGGAGTGGACCCACCTGATTCTTATAGGGTTTTATTGAGTTCAACACATGGTTGCGGGAGTGGACCATGGGGTGTGATTGCGGGAGTGGATCCACCTAAATCTTGTGTGATTTAGTTGAGTTCGATACATGGTTGCGGGAGTGGACCATGGGGTATGATTGCGGGAGTGGATCCACCTTAACCTTGGTGATTTTGTTGAGTTTGATACATGGTTGCGGGAGTGGACCATGGGGTGTGATTGCGGGAGTGGATCCACCCTAACCTTGTGATTTCATTGGTGTTTTAGTAGGGGTTGGACCTACAGTTCTGAAGCTCATGCATTGTGGTAGCTAGGGTTAGTACCACGCATTGTAGAGGTTGCATTATAGGCTATGTGTGCATTGCTTATATGAACCCGTTGGTGGGAATTGCTTTGTTGGTTAAGAGCTTTCTCTTGTGTTTTGTGGAATTATTGTTATGTGTACAATCTTTCGCACCGGTTATATATATACATACTATATATTTTGTGGTGACCCTTTCTTTCATCTGCGGGCTCATCCCACCCAGGTGATGGGTTAGGTCGTGGTGACGACGGTGGCTGTTCCAGGCCCCAGTGAGTGGCTGGAGTTTTAGCGTAGTTAGACTATGCGCCGGTGTGGATTGTACACCGTGCTTTTTGGTTAGCATAGGGTTTCTAACTGGTTTGTTGTAAGTATTCGAATACTTAGACTTGGGTTGTAATTATTCAGGGATACACTTTGCTTGTCGAAGCACCTATGGTAATGAGTCTTTTGTATATCTGAATGCCGGCTCATTGAAAAATATTATATGCGCACTCTGAGTGTTAGTTGGAAAAAAAAAAAAAAATTTATAGTGTCTTTCTGGCCTTTGAAAAACGGGCTGTTACAAAACTGCCTAATGATAAGGTTCGACGGTTGGAATTGGTGACCGATTGTGCTAAAGGTAATTCTTAACTGTCATTCTAATTAAGACTTACCTACGATGGTACGGTGTAATTACCAGTATAAAGTGATAGGCCAATCCTATTTTATTGGCATGTAAGGTATCATCAAAGTGTTAACTTAATAGGTTTGCGGTAAGAGAACATTAAGGTACAGGTACTCTGATTCAACTATTCTTATAGAAGTAACTAATTGGTCTGCAATGTTGAGTTACTAATCTTTGGGTAAATAATTGACGACCTTCAGTAAACCTATTCGGATAACGGGTATTGCTAAGGAAAAATCCAGATTTAATGTGTGGCATGGTTATGCTTATATGACATGGTACTATTATTGGCTTCTAACCTTTTTAATGATAATGTTCTATAACTAGCTCAGATGACCCCTAATGTTACAAGCGATTTCTAATTGTTAATCTAATCGATGTTCGGTTTCTAAAGGTCTTGCGGATTCACTGCTAAAGACTAGTGTGATTAAAAGAAAATTCCAATTGTTACGTTAGTTAAAACTTGGCTCCTATTTGCATGGTAGGGATACTGTTACGAGTTGAAAGGTTAAGGTAACTTAGTTGAGAGCATTCTAAAGGATAGTCTATTGAGGTGATATAAAAGAATGTTGGAATGCGATTGCTTTCTTAATTTGGGTTTCTCTAGTTTAGATGGTTCGCTTGAATTTCTATTGCTGAGATGTCTAACCGGTCCACTACACTGGGTTACTAATTTCAGGAACATAAGAGTGGCGCTACTTAAGGCGTTTTCTCGGGCATGATACTGCTAATAAAGGATCCTAATCACTAGACTAATTTAAACTGAATCTCTAGTGGCTGAGTTTAAATATTGGCTCCTATTAGAAAAAGTGTACTCGTTCCTTGCTTGTTTTACACAACTTACTCCTGTGGCACCATTTGCCACCGTACCAGCATCCACTTATAAGGATTTTCTTCAACGACTGATCCTCGTTTGCATCTTCACTACGATCTTAACGCGGAATTTTCAGAGTTCACTTCAGTTCTAAACCATAATACCCTGCCTACCATACACAATACTGGGCTGATCAGACTCAGCACGTGATGGTTTCAGCGTAAACAGTCCAGATCCAAAGGGTCCGAATTACTTAGGAAGAGTTGGAATGACTCATGGCAAGGTCCGATACTAGATCGACCTGCTCTGATACCAATTATAACGCCCCAACTAAAACATCTAGAATATTTAGCCAAGACATTAATAAAAGGATCTGAGTACAATAAAAATTCCAGAATATTTTAAACGGATTGCAACAACTTCACGAATACAACGAATCAAACTGATAAAATACAACGGAAAAGAAACAACGACAAATAAATAGATTATTTAAGAAACAAGATGAAGACTAAAGTCTTCAAGTCTGACAATCCAAGCCCGGCTCCAACTGTCAGTCTCCTACCTGGTCCTTGCTCCGTGTAACCTGTTTACCTAAAAAAATTGATTTGGAGTGGGGTGAGACTACTAAGCCTCAGTGAGTCTTACTACCCTCCTAAAGTTGACTACACCGGGGGAACCTAGATAGTGCAATAATCTAAGTTCAAACTGTTTTACATACAAGAGTAATATTTATAACAATGAATAAAGGTGTAACACATTTATCAATCTTGTCAATTACTCTTCAAAGACACGCCGAGGCAAGCCGGTCTCGGGTGCCTGACTCTGCGTACTACCGAAACAGAGGCTCGGATTCCGACGTTGGCTCACATAATAAAATGATCAGAATTCAGAGGAATTCTTTAATCACGGCATAAAGCTGCCATTAATTTTTAATGAGTTTAAGCAGTTCTAACCAATATATCCCGCCCAGGGTAACCTAAACATGTTACTGATAAATATACAAGTTATTCTCTGACTATATATTCTATTTTATACTATTAAACCTGTTCATAAAACCCCAGTTGCATTCGGACATAAAACGAGTGTTGGTTATTTTGAAAAGTAAGATATGCAGGTCATGTCCCTGCTAAACTCGCTATGGCGTGTGCCCACTCGCTACGGCGAGTTTATGTGCCAACATGCCTGTAACACTCGCCCTGGCGAGTCAAAGACTCACCTGGCGAGCTATACAGACGTCAACACTCGCTGAGGCGCATAGTCACTCGCTGCGGCGAGTTTGACAGTTCAGAGTCCTGTTTATGCAACAATGTGATTTTTCTTAAAGTACACCTACAGCCACCATGCAACTGGTTTAAACATGTTTTATATTATAAATTAGATTATACAGGAGCAAGAATTGGGATTTACTCTTGCTCTATCATTAATTTGATTCCTAAAACCTATGTTTGCATGCATAACATATTTTGGGGGACTAAGCTTTCTAAAATAATTTCTAAGGTTAAGAACCTAGAGAACCCACCTGGATTGAGGTTTACTCAGAAGTTCAAGAGCAACAACTATGGAGCTTTTAATCTACTCCAAGCACATGGTTCAACCCTTGCAATTCCTACACCAACTCTGAACCTGTTACTTTCAACCACTTCAAGGCTCAACTTCAGTTTCTTGAACAAGTCACTAGGCCACAAACTCTCATGCAACACCAAGAATATGATTAGTGAGATTTTTGTGAGCTCTCTAAGTTTAAGGAAAAGGAATGGTTACCACTACAGTCTGAGAAGGAATGGGAAGGGCTCTAAATACCTTGCCAAAAGTTTAGGAATGACACTACAGGCGTGGAACACAGCAGAACAGCAAGCTTGAAACTCTGCTTTACTCGCTGCAGCGAGTAATCGCTCGCTAAGCGAGTTATGCAGTTCATCAGCAACATCAACGCAACACCTAAACCCTTTCTCCCATGCTCCGTTTTACCACAGCAGAGGTTCAATTCTTGTACTTTCCCAGTCACTCTGTAAGATAAAGAGGGCATGCAAGAATCACAAGATCAATTTAGGTTTTGAGTTCGGAAAGTAATCAAAAAGGGGTTTTGATCAAAATGGCGATAGAAGGGAGGGATGATGAAATTCTTACCTTAACTTGGTTCCCAACATCTAAAAGCATGAGCCTAAGTACTGAATCATCCATGCATGCATCTGAATTGGAGTATAAGAGAGATAATGGAGGTTTTGGGTTTAGGGAGATTTGCGTGAGAGAGAGAAGCAAGAAGGGAGAATTGATTTCCTTGAGTTTTGCCTCTTTGATCTTCACACACACTAGATTTTTGTTAGGGTTTAGTGGGTGGAAATGAAAATGGAGAGCAAGAACATGGTTTTGGTGAGAGTGGGTCACGAGAAAGAGAGAAACTAGAGACTAGGTGTTTTGTTGTTCTGTTTGGTAAAAATGGAAGTGTTTAAAAGTAAGTCTTAAGTCTTGGTATATAAGTACCTCATCACATCTTGCCTTATGTTTAATTCCCATTAGGTCCTTCTACTTAACAATTAATTTACTTATGTAAATTAATTATTTTTCCACACTAGTTCACATAATCTCAAATTACCTCCAATAACATCTTTTTGATTAATATTCTTCTATTAATTAATTTGGGATGTTACAATGAAAAAGATAGTGTACTTTCATATTTCACCTAAACAATTTTATTGAGAATGCACGTGAGAGCTCCGTAGGAATCTCGTAATGTATATAATAAAGATAGAGATGTCAATCCCCACAAACAAAAAGAGTTTCTACAAAAAAAAAAATATTAGAGATTCTACAAAAAAATGTATATAATAGAGATAGAGATGTCAATTCTCACAAAAAAAAGTTTCTTAAAAAAATTTTAATATTCGAGAATCTACAAAAAAAAATATTAGAGTTTCTAATATAAAAAACGTCAATCCTTACAAAAAAAAAAAAAGAGTTTCCATAAAGAAATAAAATAATAAAGATTCTAAAAAAAAATATAATATTAGAGTTTCTAAAACAAATGACAATCCCCACATAAAAAAAAAGTTTCTACAAAAGAGGATATAATATTTTCAGTTTTACTATAAAAGAAAATGTATTTTTCCATAAAATATTATAAAAATTATATTATTGTTGTCGGTGAGATTCGAGCAACAGACCTTAAACTCATAAATTTAATGTCACATATGCAAGTGAAGCTTTAATAGATTTCCACCTATGCAATTTCTGTTGAGAATCCACGAGAGAGCTATGTGGGAATCTCGTAATGTATATAATAGAGATTTCATTTGTGGGCATTAAAAAACAATTAGTTTTCGAGAGGTCTAAAGCTATGAAGTCCCGATAATCTAAAAAAGGTGAAGTATCGTGTCCGATATATACTCGATACCGATACTCGTCTGATACTCCTCGATACTCGTATCGAAAACATATCGCTTAAATCTTTATTTTTAAATAAAAAAATAATATTCGATATGCGTCCGATACTCGTATCGGAAAAGTATCGGTTAAATCTTTATTTTTAAATAAAAAAATAATATCCGATACAATCCGTGTTTCCTAGTGAATGTCAAACTATTATGTTGTTACACGGATAACTAACTATGTTTTTTTTATAGTACAAGTGATGTTTTTTGGGATAGTACTAATGATATCCTTTTTGTATAATACTTAACTTAAGATGTATTGATTATCATTATTTTTGGGGACAATATTAATGAAGCCCAAATACTTAACTTAGTATTATTGATGTTAATTTATTATCATTAGTATTTTTTGTCTTTGTCACTGTTCTGAAGTCACTATGTTGTCCTAATATATAACAGGTTGTTAAACATTTGGGCTTGTCCCAAAATTTTGGTATAAGAATGGATTTTTATGTTTTTAATTGGTCAGTTGAGGGTTTGAATGTTCTAATGGAGGTCGTGGTAGAGCGAAGCTTGTTCTCGGGGTATAGGATTGGCGAACAGATCCGATGGTGGTATTTCATCTTTAGTTCGCTGATGATACGCTCCTGCTGGGGGTCAAGAGTTGGGCGAATGTCCATGCTCTGCGGACTGTTCTTGTGTTGTTTGAGACTATGTCGGGTCTGAAGGTTAACTTCAATAAGAGTTTGTTGGTTGGGGTTAATATCCTTGATTTCTGGATAGGCGAAGCTGCTTCTGTTCTGGGCTGTAGAGTGGGAAAGATTCCTTTTCTTTATTTGGGACTTCCTATTGGGGGTGATCTGACACGTCTGACTTTCTGGGACCCGATGGTGACCCGGTTGAAGAATAGATTATCTGGGTGGAAGAGTCGCTTCTTGTCTTTTGGTGGTCGTCTAGTTCTGCTTAAATCTGTCTTGACTTCTCTTCTTGTCTATGCTCTTTCCTTCTATAGAGCTCCCTCAGGTATCATTTCCTCTATCGAATCTCTTTTAATTAATTTTTTTTGAGGAGGGTGTGAGGACTCTAGGAAAATAGCTTGGGTTACATGGAAATCTATTTACTTACGAAAGAAGCACGGGGGTTTGGGGGTAAGGCAGTTGGGGGAGTTTAACTTGGCTCTTTTAGGTAAATGGTGTTGGAGGATGCTAGTGGACAGGGAGGGGTTATGGTTTAGAGTGTTGGCAACTTGGTATGGGGCGGAGGGAGGCAAGTTGCATGATGGAGGGCAGAGAAGGTCTTCGTGGTGGAGGGCGATAGCACGCATTCAGGAGGGAGGTGAGGTAGGGGCAGATGGTTTGAGGAGCATGTTATGAGGAGGGTGGGGGACGAGTCAGATACTTTCTTTCGAGCCAATCCCTGGGTGGATGGGATACCTTTGTGTGAGCGGTTTGTCCGCTTGTTTGATTTGGCAGAGACAAACGGTGTACGGTGGTCGAGATGTCATTTATGTGAGTGGTTTGGTCGCCTGTTTGATTTGTTGATAAGTTAGTCCAGTGGGATCAATTACCAAACAGTTCTAAAGAAAGTTTCTCTAAAGACATAATTAGTTTGTCCAACTATATATCGCTTTCATTAATCTTCTTATAGCGGGTTTCTTTATTTATATATTTTAGTAATACTTTTGGAAGGAGGCGAAGTCTAGGGTGGGAGAGTAAACTAGGTCTCCCACCATAGGTGAGTATTATTAATTGTCCGATTGAGAGGTTCCATGGATGTTATGATACATCACCAACACTTTATACATTTTCTTTCGCCCTCTTATCGTTCTTTCTCTCTCTTTCTCTGTGTCTCCGAAGCCCATCGCCGCCACCTTGTTTCAAACGAAAAACCCATAAAACTGTGAAGAAGAAGGAAAGTTGTTTGCTTTCTGCTTCACTGTCAAGATGAACAAGGCCCGTCTAATTTTAGTGCCTTAATTAATTCTCTTTTCCATATCTTATATTCATTTTTCTTCATTTTTCACTCACCCATTTATTTTTCACCTATTTTTTTTCTCTCTTATTTTGTAATTTTTTATTTTCGTTTGCTTTCAAACTCAAATTCAAATTCTTTAGTATGTTTATCTATCACAATAATTGCTCATGTTTCAAGGGCTTTCATCATCACCTAAGCATTTTTCTCAATTTTCTTTGAGATCCATTGTTGTTTTAACACATTGCATAAGCTTGCTATCATGAATCCAAATTTTTTTTCACACTCACAGAAAGAAAAAGAAGGAAAAAAGATAAAATTGATGGCAAACCGAATCTGGGGATAAATGGGAAAGCAAATTTGTGAGGATTGGTATCATTGTGTCTTTGTTTGGTGCCCAGCGTGTCACTGCTACTGTGGTTCTTCAAGATTTAGTGGAACACATTAGTGAGAGAATTATTCAGTGTAGAAAGTCTATGATAGTCTATTGCAATCCAACGAATAATATTACTTTCCCACCGTGGGAGACCTATTGGCCTCTCCCACCCTAGAAGACGCCTTGGAAGGATTGTAGAAGAGTGGTTTACATTGGAGGTGGCAACATAGTTAGGATGTCAATATATTATGATGTTGTCATCGTCTCCAAATTTGCTAAAAAAGAGAAAATATAATAAATAAAAATTCAAAATTCATTTTTTTTATATTTTTCAAACATGCTAAATTTTTAAATCGTATAAATATATCAATTGCATATGTTATCCTATAACCTCATAATACACATTAGATTCAATGTATTTATTAAAAAATTAAGTAACAAATCTAAATTCTATTTTTGTATTTTTTTTCAAACATGGTAAATTCTAACTCAAATATATTACTTGTATACTATATCCTATAATCTCATTATTAGTTTCGGTGTATTTTCTTGTATAAAAACCAACAAATATTTTATTTTATAAATCTAAATTCCATTTTTTTTTTTTTTGTATTTTCTCAAACATGTTATATTCTTAACTCACATAAACATATTAATTGCATACAATATTGTATAATCTCATAATATACATTAGATTTAATGTATTGAAGATTACAAAATAAATTTTAAAAAATGTCTAAAACTCATTGTTGTATTTTTCAAACATGTTAAATTCTTAACTCATAAATATATTAATTGCATATATTATCATATAATCACATAATACACATTAGATTCAATGTATAAATAAATATTAAAAAAATATTAACAAAGAAAAATAAATAAAAAATCTAAATTCCATATTTGTATTTTTCAAACATGGTAAATTCTTAATTCATAAATATATTTATTGCACACGATATCTTTTAATCTTGTGATAAATATAAGATTAAAAAAATATAAAATCCTTTTTTTTTTTTCAAACATGCTAAATTAGTACTCACTTTTTAGTATTGCTCAATTCTCCCCATATTTTTAAATTGCATTGCTAATTATCTCTCTTTTTCCTCTAATATAAATACATGCTTCATTTCATAATATTTCTCGGACTTCCTCTTCATTTTTGTACCGAATTTTCAATATTTTATTTCATTTCGATAATATTAGGGTTGGGCTGTAAGACCCAAGATTTTACTGTACAATTTTCTAAGGAACTCTAGTGTCGGCTACGAGTTTTAGGGTTTTTAGTAAAGCGGGTTTTGTGAGTATCGTCGCATTAATGAGATTTTTGCTGAAACGGAGCCTGTTTTGTGTTCGTGCGCTGGAAAGGCACATACTTTCGGGTCGTGGTCCTCTTTTAAGTATGAGGAGATTTCTGTGGTCTTAGAATATCGAGTTTTGGATTATTCTTGTTTTTGGAAAAACGAGTAGGATTTTACCCGCGGATGAAAAATCGTACTGTGTCTGTTTTAAGTGAGGTTTCGGATGGAAGTTTTATATATCTGCGTGAGTGAGGTTATGTTCTGAGAATAATTTTCTAAGGTATGGAAGAAAATTACAGTCGCGGAAAAAGATTCGGCGATAAGTTTTGGAAATGTTAAACGTTAGACGTTCTCTCCGTAGGTTTTATGTTTTTGCGATTTACGTTCGTCGCGACGCGCGAGAGCTGAACACGTGACTTGTTATGGAAGAGTTGATTAAATCTTGTGACTTTCTCATAAAGTAAAGTGATCCAATGGCTAGGGTTTAAGCTTGAACTTTTGTTTTTTATCCAAGGGTGGTGAGTTAGCAAGAGCTTTTAATAGTAAGGAGGTTTGGTCACTTGGTGGACTTAGGAAACATCACAAGACTCTCTTTTCTTTCTCTCTTCCACGTGAGACTCCATTCTTGCTCACCTTCATCTTAAAATTTCATTTCCTCACCATTTCACTCCATTTCAAGCTTGGAAGCTTAGTGGGAAGTTGTAGAGAATCACTTTCTTAAGGTAACCCTCTCTTCTCATCTCCTAGGTTGGTAGATTTTTAGAGTTGTGAGGTTTTTGGGTTTATGTTCTTAAGAGGGTTTGGTGAGAAATGTTGTTCTTGCTAGTTGTTGTTTCATGAAAGTTGTTCATGAGAGTTTAGTAAGTATGCTAGGCTTTGTTGTTTCAATTTTCCATGAGTTGGTGAAAATCTCATGAGAAAAGTTAGGGTTTTAGGTTGGTTATGTATTGATCAATAACATGTGGTTAAGTTGTAAGGTTTTGAAAAGAAACGTTGTTTTTGAACTTTTAGGCGAAAGGGATTCGTGTTGTATGGTTTTGTTTTAGAAAATCCGATGAAAAATATTTTGGTGTTTATGAAAATATTTCCTAAGAGTTTTGTGTAGTGTTTTTGGGGTCAAAATGGTTTAAAACTCTTGTATTATGTGGCGTTGCTTTTGCCTAAGAAAACATGTTTAAAAACGATTACCGGTCGGCTGAGGCCCGTAATAAAACTTGTGCTTGAGTTTGGTTTTGATTTTAGAAATGAAAACCAAATAACTTTCACTCGAAGCAACCAACATACTTTCGGAAATGTAATACTTTGTTGTGCAAACGGTTGTTGGGAACCAATACTATGCGTATGTGGTGTGTTGCGTGAAAAGTTGTTTTGGGTGAAAATTGAGTAAACCAAGTTTTGCTGTTTCTGCTGTTGTCTCTGGTGTACTCGCTGAGCGAGCTGTTACTCGCCGCAGCGAGCGTGCTTTGAAGCAACTCGCCAGAGCGAGCGAGATCAGTAGCTCCTGACTTCACTCGCCGTCAACTCGCCGTGGCGAGCTCTGGGACCAAAATTTTTGGAGTTTGATGTTCTAAAATTATTTTTAGGCTTCCTATCCTTTTTTATTAATTTATGGAAGTGTCGGGGATTGGAAACGGGTTTTTCGGGTACTCGGAAAGTACGTAGCTTGTAACGCAAGAAAACTGTCATTTTGCATTTCAAATTATCTAAGACTTTTGACTATGGTTTTGAGTCCTAAAAATAGTACAAACAATTCATGGGGATTGATCAATATAGTAGGATTTGGGGTGGTATCCGAAAGAGTGGTTTTCCTTAGAAACCTTGAGGGTTTTTGGGACTTTGGTATAGTTTCAATACGTTTGGTTTAGAAACAATGTATTGATCGTACGTTGCTTGTTTTAGGAAGCGCGACGTGTGATTTTGATCGTGTGTAGTTAACGGAAGTTTGCCGAGGTAAGGGCTCCACTTTATTTCTGTCTTTTAAAACGGTTTGACATGCTTGGAATTCGCTGCGACGCAATTGTTTGTGTGTTTGACATGTTTGTGTTATGTATGCTCGTTGATGGGAACGTGTTTACATTACTTGTGCAATTTACATATGATTTTGAAAATATATGTATGAATTGCTATGATTTAGTTACATATGCTTGAGAGGTATGTATGTGTGGCATTAGCATATATAGGGAATCGTATGCTCATGCATTCGTTGTGCGTAGTTGCGTGAGTGGACTACGGGGTGTTGGTTGCGTGAGTGGACCCACCCAAAATCCTACGGGATCTTATTGAGTACAATAAGTGGTTGCGTGAGTGGACCACGGGGTGTGATTGCGTGAGTGGATCCACCTTAACCCTTTGCGGTTTTATTGGTTATGATTAGTAATTCCGGAATTCATTTGCATGTGGTAGCTCTGGTAGTACCACACCCATTGTAGAAGTCTGCATTAGGCTTGTTGTGCATTATATATATAAGCCCGTTGGTGGGAATTGTTGAATGTTTTAAGAGCTTTCTCTTGTGTTTTGTGGAAATTTTGTTACGTGTACAATCTTTCGCACCGGTTATATATATATATATATCTACTTTTATTTTGTGGTGACCCTTTCTTTCATTTGCGGGCTCATCCCACCCCAGATGACGATGTAGGTCGAGAGGATGGTGTTGGCAGCTCTAGGCCATAGTGAGCTTGTGTTGAAGCTTAGAGTAGTTAGACTATGCACCGGTGTGTTTTGTGCACCGTGCTTTTGAGTTAGCATAGAGTTTTCTAACTTGTTTTGTATACTTAGACTTGGATTGTAATTATTCAGGAATACACTTTGCTTGTCGAAGCACCTTTTAGTAATGAGTTCTTTTGTATATTTGAATGCCGGCTTATTTAAAATCTGTTATGCGTAACTCTGATTGTGTACAAAAAAAAAATTTAATGCCCTTTTTGGCTTAAGAAAAACGGGGTGTTACAATTGGTATCAGAGCACGGCTTTAAATCTTCAAAGGGAAAGTGTATACTTGAGTCGTTAGTCCAGAGTCGGTTAGAACATAGCTTGAGTTGTGTTAGTTCTAGCGGTTGTTTTTTTGTTGTGTTGTGGGTTATGTGGTTGGTTGTTTTGAGTCTAGCATGAGATATGCTTAGACACTGGTTTGTGTCTTACTGAAGTAATGCAGGGAGTGAGGCTTCAGTAAGTGGAATTGTGAAACCCCGAGCCTTGGTCGAATTTAGTCGACGAGTGTCTCTGAATTCCTTAGACAGAGTGGTCCGAGGAGGATGGACTCGCGGTGAACAAGAACTACCAGTGATTCTTGGAAGTAAATCAATGGAAGTATTATGGGTCGTTGTCACCCGGAGGTGTTGAGTACGGACGTGTGGACGTCGACTGATAAAGGATTGCAAGTAAGGATCAGATTGGGACGACCTTTTGAAGAAGGTATTGGATGTTCGTCGGGTGAGTTAGGGCGGGACTTGATGAAGTCTGTTGGTTGCCAAGGGGATGCGACCACTGTGGAATTGTGGACCAGGCAGAGATGTCAGTTGGATTTAAGTACGATGTTTGGATAATCATTTAGGCTATTCGTATTGGAATTAAAGTGCGTCGCGCGCCAAGGGTCAGCGGACCTAGTGTTGTTAGGTGAGGATTATACCAATGGTGGAATACCTTAAGGGTTAAGTTAAGTGTTTGAGGTATATTAGATTCGAAACTGAGATTATTATGGATTAATCTCGTGATGATTGAAGGTAGGAGACCAAGTATCACGTTGATAAGTGACAACCTATACATAGTTCGGGAGATAGTAAGTATAGATGTCGGTGTGAGATACAACGATAGGTAATCGATTGTTAAATAAAGATGGATGTGGAGAGGTATTCAGGTAAAGAACGAGGAGTTCAACCTTTGAAAGTGAGTTGCATATCACTGATAAGTGATAATAGAGGTGTTTAATATGGAAATGTCCAGATAATTTTAGTAGTGTAAGTTAGAATTATTAATTATTGGCAGGTAAACCATAAGAGAAAGTAAACTTATTGAGTAGTTTGAAAAGATTAGTCAAGATTGAGTAGAGATCCTGTGTGGATGTGCATATAAGTTAACGATTTTGATCAACCAAAATGGTTGGAGGACTAAGTAGCAGCTTGAATTTATGATACCATGAGAGTTGAGGTGGGCAAGTTTTGAATAAATTCAAGTTATGGACGAGAATTTTTGGATATTTTCTAAGAATGTCGTGGTTGAGTAGAGAAGGAGTTCGTTAGTAAGAATACTAAGACAATGAAAGTCGATAGTTGGAAGGACTTTTATTGTGTATTAAGATTAAATGGATGGTACGACGAGTTTTTAGAGTTCTTGAAGATTAGAGTCAGGAGTTTGATTTGGATATCGAACTTACTAAGAATAAAATCATAGCAAAGTGTTGTGCGTTGGTAGCTGTCTTGATAGGCCAAGCATTAAGATTTGAGATAAGTGTTTCATGACTTGATGTATGAGTAAGGTATGTTGATTTGAAAGTAAATTATAGTGACATGACGATGGTAAGACTAGAGATAGTTATGCATAGAGAAATACTTAATAGGAACTTGAGGAATTAATTTATTGGGGCGTTCGATTATGAAGAGTACAATTGATGATCGTTAGTAAAAGTTAGAAGTGAATAAGAAAACGATGAGTGACTAGATGTAAGAGCAAGATTAGCTGGAACTTGAGATCTAGAAATTGATTCCCCGGGGGGAACAGACTTTATAACTTTAGAATAGTCACAATGATGAAGGACCAATCGAACAGAGAAGAGTGTGCTTGATTGGAAACAAGTTGATGTGGAACGAGCGTAATTGGATTGTGTGTGGAAAATTAAAGATGTTGTTTGGAACCAATAAGTTATGTGTCATGGTGGTTTGGGAACCAACTTTAGGTTGTTGTTGAACTGAAAAATTGCAAATGAGTAGATCGATGAGATTAGTCGCAGAGGATGTTAGCCATTGGAAAGCCGTGTTGAGAATGAGTAAGAGAGAGGCACATGAGAATGTGGCTTATGTCAATGGAGGATTGGCAAATGGAAATTCCCTCCCACATAATTTGGAAAATTATGATTGTGCGTGTATATTAAGGATTCGAAAGCACCACCTGAATGGATGTCATGGCGGTGCATGTGTTGTATGCAGTAATAATAAAGGGTAAGCCATTGTCTAGTGGCAAAGTTTGGTGGAAGCTGGTAGAGCTTCGATTCATTGTAGTGGTTACAATGAAGAGGGACGTAGCATAATGGAAATCTGTATTGAGTAAGTAAAGGAATGCGGATATGGTCTACATGGACAGTGAAACAATAGGGATGTGATGAGTACCTTAAGATTTATTTTGGGAGTAGGTATCTCGACAGGAAGGGTGATGTTGGGAATAATTAAGAATGGTTAGGGTGACAAGCTCTTTTGAGTAAGAGAGGATTTAATTGTAAGAGAAAAAGGAACTCAGGAGAGTTCAGGAATAGAATGAGAATACGTTGTAAAGAGGATGTGCGCCGACGATGGCCGTCGACGAGGATAAACGTTTGTTCAAGGCACGCGAGATTCATCTAAGTGTCGTTTTGAAAGTAATGTGAACATATAAGGGACCGATTCTGGGGAATTGGGGATTTGGATAAAAGGAGTTCAAGAGAAGTAGATGGTTTAGTTTGGCAGGTGCCAAAACTGCGGGGAGTGTAATCACCAACCGGGGGTTGGGGTGGTATTATTTAAGTCGTGATTGGAAAAAGATTTATATGTGAGCAGACGGTTCGACATAATCATTGAGTCACGGACTGATGGATATTGGTAAAGTGGGAAAATCTTCTATAGAGAAGACAACTTGTTTGGAATGTAATGGTTTGGTGGTACCTGCCGTGGTGGCATTGTATTACTGTTGAATGATGTTCAACGGATGTTTCATGAGTGGAATCATGAGAGCTTGAACGATGTGTTTTGAGTGTTGGGTCTTACGAATTCGACCTAGTATTCATAAGAGATCGAGGGAAACATTAAGAAAAACCTCGAAAGATTGGTGGAACCCTTGTGACTCGGAGGACCTTGAGCACAAGTGGAATGAAGTATCACTCAAGTCGGGTAAAGATGGTCTAGACCACCATCATGATTGTCGACTATTTATTGACAAATTGAGGGACTGATCATCCTTAATCTCTTGTTGATAATAGACGGAGTCGTGTTGATTGGAATTGACTAGTTTTGCTAACTTTGGTGGTGCACAGAGAGTGCTGTGTTTCTTTTTGGAGGGTAGCCACTCACAACTTCGTGTGAAACTAATGGAGTGGGCTATGCCGCGGAGGCGAAAGAGGTGACTTTGAAAATTTTGTGTGTGGACCCTAGGAAATTTGAGGAACTCGAGGTTGTGAACCTCTGTTGTGAGATTAATTTTGAGTGGTGAACTCGTTGAGAGTTGCGGTTGGTGCACGGTTGTGCCAGTGTGTCGGTGTTAGCATCTGTGTGGCTGCACCTAATCCTGTGGGATTTTGTTGTGTTGGTGATGGTAAAGACTGGTTGAGTCGTTATCCTTAACTTTAGTTTCGAGGACGAAACTTCTTTTTGGAGGGTAGTAATGTAAGACCCAAGATTTTACTGTACAATTTTCTAAGGAACTCTAGTGTCGGCTACGAGTTTTAGGGTTTTTAGTAAAGCGGGTTTTGTGAGTATCGTCGCATTAATGAGATTTTTGCTGAAACGGAGCCTGTTTTGTGTTCGTGCGCTGGAAAGGCACAGACTTTCGGGTCGTGGTCCTCTTTTAAGTATGAGGAGATTTTTGTGGTCTTAGAATATCGAGTTTTGGATTATTCTTGTTTTTGGAAAAACGAGTAGGATTTTACCCGCGGATGAAAAATCGTACTGTGTCTGTTTTAAGTGAGGTTTCGGATGGAAGTTTTATATATTTGCGTGAGTGAGGTTATGTTCTGAGAATAATTTTCTAAGGTATGGAAGAAAATTACAGTCGCGGAAAAAGATTCGGCGATAAGTTTTGGAAATGTTAAACGTTAGACGTTCTCTCCGTAGGTTTTATGTTTTTGCGATTTACGTTCGTCGCGACGCGCGAGAGCTGAACACGTGACTTGTTATGGAAGAGTTGATTAAATCTTGTGACTTTCTCATAAAGTAAAGTGATCCAATGGCTAGGGTTTAAGCTTGGACTTTTGTTTTTGATCCAAGGGTGGTGAGTTAGCAAGAGCTTTTAATAGTAAGGAGGTTTGGTCACTTGGTGGACTTAGGAAACATCACAAGACTCTCTTTTCTTTCTCTCTTCCACGTGAGACTCCATTCTTGCTCACCTTCATCTTAAAATTTCATCTCCTCACCATTTCACTCCATTTCAAGCTTGGAAGCTTAGTGGGAAGTTGTAGAGAATCACTTTCTTAAGGTAACCCTCTCTTCTCATCTCCTAGGTTGGTAGATTTTTAGAGTTGTGAGGTTTTTGGGTTTATGTTCTTAAGAGGGTTTGGTGAGAAATGTTGTTCTTGCTAGTTGTTGTTTCATGAAAGTTGTTCATGAGAGTTTAGTAAGTATGCTAGGCTTTGTTGTTTCAATTTTCCATGAGTTGGTGAAAATCTCATGAGAAAAGTTAGGGTTTTAGGTTGGTTATGTATTGATCAATAACATGTGGTTAAGTTGTAAGGTTTTGAAAAGAAACGTTGTTTTTGAACTTTTAGGCGAAAGGGATTCGTGTTGTATGGTTTTGTTTTAGAAAATCCGATGAAAAATATTTTGGTGTTTATGAAAATATTTCCTAAGAGTTTTGTGTAGTGTTTTTGGGGTCAAAATGGTTTAAAACTCTTGTATTATGTGGCGTTGCTTTTGCCTAAGAAAACATGTTTAAAAACGATTACCGGTCGGCTGAGGCCCGTAATAAAACTTGTGCTTGAGTTTGGTTTTGATTTTAGAAATGAAAACCAAATAACTTTCACTCGAAGCAACCAACATACTTTCGGAAATGTAATACTTTGTTGTGCAAACGGTTGTTGGGAACCAATACTATGCATATGTGGTGTGTTGCGTGAAAAGTTGTTTTGGGTGAAAATTGAGTAAACCAAGTTTTGCTGTTTCTGCTGTTGTCTCTGGTGTACTCGCTGAGCGAGCTGTTACTCGCCGCAGCGAGCGTGCTTTGAAGCAACTCGCCAGAGCGAGCGAGATCAGTAGCTCCTGACTTCACTCGCCGTCAACTCGCCGTGGCGAGCTCTGGGACCAAATTTTTTGGAGTTTGATGTTCTAAAATTATTTTTAGGCTTCCTATCCTTTTTTATTAATTTATGGAAGTGTCGGGGATTGGAAACGGGTTTTTCGGGTACTCGGAAAGTACGTAGCTTGTAACGCAAGAAAACGGTCATTTTGCATTTCAAATTATCTAAGACTTTTGACTATGGTTTTGAGTCCTAAAAATAGTACAAACAATTCATGGGGATTGATCAATATAGTAGGATTTGGGGTGGTATCCGAAAGAGTGGTTTTCCTTAGAAACCTTGAGGGTTTTTGGGACTTTGGTATGGTTTCAATACGTTTGGTTTAGAAACAATGTATTGATCGTACGTTGCTTGTTTTAGGAAGCGCGACGTGTGGTTTTGATCGTGTGTAGTTAACGGAAGTTTGCCGAGGTAAGGGCTCCACTTTATTTCTGTCTTTTAAAACGGTTTGACATGCTTGGAATTCGCTGCGACGCAATTGTTTGTGTGTTTGACATGTTTGTGTTATGTATGCTCGTTGATGGGAACGTGTTTACATTACTTGTGCAATTTACATATGATTTTGAAAATATATGTATGAATTGCTATGATTTAGTTACATATGCTTGAGAGGTATGTATGTGTGGCATTAGCATATATAGGGAATCGTATGCTCATGCATTCGTTGTGCGTAGTTGCGTGAGTGGACTACGGGGTGTTGGTTGCGTGAGTGGACCCACCCAAAATCCTACGGGATCTTATTGAGTACAATAAGTGGTTGCGTGAGTGGACCACGGGGTGTGATTGCGTGAGTGGATCCACCTTAACCCTTTGCGGTTTTATTGGTTATGATTAGTAATTCCGGAATTCATTTGCATGTGGTAGCTCTGGTAGTACCACACCCATTGTAGAAGTCTGCATTAGGCTTGTTGTGCATTATATATATAAGCCCGTTGGTGGGAATTGTTGAATGTTTTAAGAGCTTTCTCTTGTGTTTTGTGGAAATTTTGTTACGTGTACAATCTTTCGCACCGGTTATATATATATATATATATATATATATATATATATATATATACTTTTATTTTGTGGTGACCCTTTCTTTCATTTGCGGGCTCATCCCACCCCAGATGACGATGTAGGTCGAGAGGATGGTGTTGGCAGCTCTAGGCCATAGTGAGCTTGTGTTGAAG
The DNA here is from genome assembly GCA_030408175.1 of Trifolium repens. Lineage (NCBI taxonomy): Eukaryota > Viridiplantae > Streptophyta > Magnoliopsida > Fabales > Fabaceae > Trifolium > Trifolium repens. Next base: position 44,121,963 of record CP125850.1, on the reverse strand, counting down.
CTTAGAGTAGTTAGACTATGCGCCGGTGTGTTTTGTGCACCGTGTTTTTGAGGTTAGCATAGAGTTTTCTAACTTGTTTTGTATACTTAGACTTGGATTGTAACTATTCAGGAGTACACTTTGCTTGTCGAAGCACCTTTTAGTAATGAGTTCTTTTGTATATTTGAATGCCGGCTCATTTAAAATCTGTTATGCGTAACTCTGATTGTGTACAAAAAAAAAATTTAATGCCCTTTTTGGCTTAAGAAAAACGGGGTGTTACATGGGCAAACAAACCTGTAACAACCCAATTTAATTATTAGAAGTAATAATAGTTAGAGATGTAATTAGAGAAAAAAATTGGTGTTGAACCATTGTGATAAAAATACTAGTGTAGCTTAGTCTTAGCCAATGGGAGGTGAACAAAGAAGCAAGTGGGCCCCACAACTTACTACAACCACTTAAGTACACACCATTCTAATTCATTTTCATTTTCCCTGTTTCACACAATCAGAATCTAAACTCCTCCTCTCTAGTCTCTCACTCACGCCCTCCACCATCATTTCCACTCCATTCCTAATCAATCCTCATCAATCCTAACATGCAATTAAAGATTCCACTCCATTAGACCTTCAAGAAATAAGGTATTATGTTCAAACTCTCTCCTTCTCTCTACCAACATCTCACGAACCCTTCCCCCTTTCTTTCTTCTCACCCACTTGACCTTAATCCTTCATTTGTTATGATTGTGGATGCATGTGCCTATTTTGAAGGTTTTTGGTACTATGTTAATTAATTGGAGCTTTGTATGCAAACTCAGTGGAAATCATTAATGGACCTTCAAGAATTTGGAGTTGTTAAAGAATAACGGTAAGAAAATCATGAATTCCCTTCCATCAATTGTCTGGCTGTTCCATTCTTTTTATTTAGGGATTCACAAAACTCATTCATTCCTTTTTGTCTTTGCATATGAGGGTTAATGAAATAAGGGGTTTTGGATATATGAGTAGTGGTTGATGAATCAATAAAACGGAATTACGTCAAGGACTGGAAGTGTACTGAGATCTCGAATTTGAAGGCCAAAGCTCAAGAGATTAAAGTTTAAACATGAAAGCAAGAATTGGAGAAAGTTAGAGTTGGAAGGGTAAGAATTCTGCATAATTTTAGTAGGACCTGTCCTCAGTAATTAGGTCACTAATGTCAAACCGTGACTCCTCTTTGAATGGTATTTACATTTCTGGAAAGCTGACGAAATTCCGGTCGTTTTGGTACCAGCGGCGTGCATTTCGAGCGAGAAACAAAGTCTGTATGAATTTTCGAAGTTGGACATTCAATGCAGTAATTCTGCAGAATTTGTTTGGGACGGACCTGTATTAAAATGGTAAGATATCTCTCCTCGTACCTTAGATTTGAGTGATTCCTTTTCGGTTAGAAAACTTATGATTTTCCCTTCGTTTTGATATCGGATTTCATGGGGTTTGGCTATGGAACGAGGGCTGTAGGTTGCTCCGAAGATGGCGCGTTACTGTAGAATTGTGCAGAAAATTCTGCTATGGAATCAAAACAATTTCGGCGTTCCAACAAGTTTCAGAGTCGTCATTGTTTCCATTCAAGTTTCGTTCTCAGGTGGGTTCTTAGGATCTCTAACCATATTATTGTTGTAGAGCTTAGTTTATCTCCAAATATGATGATTTGCATGCCAACATAGGTTTAGGATCAAAATTAATGAAAGAGTAAGAATCAATCCCAATTCCTACTCCTATATAATGTATTTTATATTAGTAAACATGTTTATAACGAGTTGCTTGAGGATTGTAGGTGTATTTTGTCAAAAATCGTGTTTTTGCAGAAACAGGGGTATGCTCTGATAAACTCGCCGCAGCGAGTATTTACACGCTATAGCGAGTGGTTTAAGCCTGTATAACTCGCCAAGCGAGTTTCTGACTCGCCAGGGCGAGTGTTACAGGTCTGTCAGCCCATAAGCTCGCCGTAGCGAGTAGGAGCTCGTCGTAGCAAGTTTAGCAGGGACAGAACCTGCATAATTTTTCTTTAAAAAAAAAGTCTAAAGCACTCGTTTTATATTCAATAGCAACTTGGAATTCATGAACATGTTTAACAGTGTAAAATGGATTATATGGTAAGAGCATAATATGTATATTTATTTGTATCAGTCACATGCTTAGGATACCCTGGGTGGGATATATTGGTTAGACTTGTTAACATCATTGAATTAATGGTAATTATATGCCATGATTAAAGAATTCCTCTGAATTCTATTATTTTATTATGTGAGCCAAAAGCGGAATCCGAACCTCAATATTCGGTATTACGCAGAGTCAGGCACCTGAGACCGGCTGCCTCGGGTGACCTTTGAAGAGTAACTTGACAAGATAATAACGTTGTGTTACACCTTATTTTATTATTGATTAATACATGAATATGTAAAACAATTTGAACTTAGATCATTACACTATCTAGGTTCCCCCGGTGTAGTCACCATTAGGAGGGTAGTAGGACTCACTGAGGCTTAGTAGTCTCACCCCACTCCAAATTAATTATTTTTAGGTAGACAGGTTCTCCGGAGCAAGGACCAGGATGAGACTGACCGTTGGGGCCGAGGTTGGATTGTCAGATCAGAAGCTTATATTTTTCTTCCTTGCTTCAGTTATCTGTTTTGTACTCGTAGTTCTTTTCGCTGTATATTTATGTTGGATTGATTCATTTGTATTCGTTCAAGTTGTAAATTATTCGATTATTCCGTTAATTTTAATGTACTCAGATCCATTTATTTATTTCTTGACTAAATATTCTAGATATTTTAGTTGGGACGTTATAAAACCAGACCTGCATGAACTCGTGTGAACTGGAGGAAGGAAAAGAAAAGCGGGTGGGTCATTGCAATTGAGCTGGGTCACAGGGTAAGAAATTTTATTTTCAACTGGACGCACACATATGGGACCGATTCTTATACACTCCAAGTTTCTTAGTCTGAACCCGGTTTTATCTCTTCTCCCCCCCCCCCCCCCCCCCCCCCAAACGTTTCTTCCAACCCCTCTGAAATTCCAATTTTGCCCTCGTATATAGTTTTCGCAAAATATTTTTCAAAATTCATATTTTTTCGGATTCTATTTTCCGAAATAGACTAAACATAATTTTTAGATTTATTTTTTTCATTCATATTCCAGTATTTCAGATTCTATTTTCCAAAAAATTAACTTTTTCCAAGAAGAATCCGAAATTACTTTGGAAGATATTTTCCAAAGTGATTTTGGAAAACGTTTTCCGAAATTCTATTATATGATCATATCCGCACATTTGTGTTTCTAACTTGATTTTCATAGTCTAAATCATTTTTACCCTGAGTTTTCATAGCAATTGGAAAGTTATTTCAGAAAAACTGTTCAGATTATGTTTATATCTCACATCCATCAACGCAATTATATTTTATTATACTTGGATATTGATTAGTGTAAAAAACAATGTAAAAAATGATTGAAACTGGTGAAAAATTAGGTTATAGTAACAAATTCACGGTTTTGATCACATATAACAGAAATTCAAGAAACGTTTTCCAAAATAACTTTAAAGAATATTTTCCAAAGCAATTTCGGATTTTGCATTCCGAAATATTTGAATTTTTGGAAAACGTTTTCCGAAAAAGTTAACTTTTTGGAAAATAGAATCCGAAAAAAATATTTATTTTGGATGGAAACAAATAAATATAAAAACTACCTTTATGTCTATTTTAGAAAATAGATTCCGAAAAAATATGAATTTAGGAAAACGTTTATAACACCCCACGTCTATATCTAGAATAAAACGCTGGATATTATTATTGGTACTGAGTACATCATTATTACAATTCAAAAATTGAGCACACGCAGGTGCTAGATACATCACAGATACAGAAACAACGGAAGCGAAACAAGATTCAACAATACAAAAGATTATTAATGGAAATACAACGACGGAAAGGAAACTAGAAAGCATGAATAAATATGCAATCCTCAAGCAAAGCCACGAGCACACCAACCAGCATACCTTTAGCCAACCTGCTTATCTGAAAAAAAATTGTTTGGAGTGGGGTGAGACTACTAAGCCTCAGTGAGTCCTACTACCCTCCTAAGGTGACTACACCGGGGGAAACCTAAACAGTCATAACATGCTAGCAATATAACATAATACATAAGCATAATTAAAGGTGTAACACAAATTATATCTTATTCATTTTAACACAAGGACACTCTGAGGTGAGCATGTCTCAGAGGCCTGCCATATCCGACAACCGATTCGGTCACGGCATGCAGCTCACATAATCATAACCTAATGGATTATCCCATTGGGAGTCCTTAGTGCGACATAAATCGCTCATAATTGACTGATACTAGATTAGTTGATTCTACCATGAATTTCCAATTCCCGGGGAACATACAAACCTGTAATCTCTAAGTTATACCCTAAAGATTTTCTGTGATTAACATACTGTTTAACATTATATAATTATGCTACTGCAAGATGTATAACTCAGGTGAGGACATAAAACGAGTGTATAAGTTTTCTTAGAAAATTCTGAAAATTCAGTTCTGTTCTGTCAAACTCGCTCAGCGAGCTTATGGGTATGTCCTGTATGAGCTCGCTACGGCGAATGCCAGCTCGCCACGGCGAGATTATAGGTCCTGGCCTAAATCAACTCGCTAAGCGAGCAAGAGCTCGCTACGGCGAGTTTCATCAGCCCAGAAAAACCCAGCTCGCCATGAACTTCGCCAGCATCTCGCTGTGGCGAGTGCATACAGAAAGCACCCTGTTTTACGAAAAATCCATTTTTAACAAAATTAACACCTACAATCCTCATTCCAAGTTATGCAGTCACACAATATACATAATATAAGAAAGAATGGAGAGGAATTTGGGGGTTAATTCCTCTCACACAACATTTTCCCTAATCTTATGTTAACATGCAAAATTTCATGATTTTGGGCAACTAACTAACTAACCTAAGAACCCACCTGGAATTGAAGCTTTAAACCTTGCTTCTGAGCTCTACTACTGCTACTGCAACCTCTCACAAAGCCCCACGAACCCCAGACCAGAAATTGGAAAACTTGGACTCTTGAACCCTTATTTTTGCTCTACGAATTTGAGAAGGTTTGATGCTTGATTCAACTGAAATGGGAGGTATTTATAGTGGTTTTGTGAGGCATTAGAACAGTACAGAGGTTGTCTTAATCTGAATTGCATGTGTTCTCATTGGTGTGAAAATGGTGAGATTGAGGTTGTTGTTGTTTTGTGGCATATGATGCTTAGAAATGTGATGACTCAGTTTGATTCCTCTGCTGAATTTGCATGTGAGGAGTTTCTGAGTTTTCAAGGTGAGGTTGAGGAGAAAGGACAAAAGCTTGAGTTTGGGTAAAATTTGAGAATTGGAGCTAGGTGATGTTATTGTTGTTTGTCGTAGAAGAGAAGAGAGAATGGGGTGGGGAGTGATTTCTGATTTTCTTGCTGAAGTTAGAGTGAGAGAAAATGGGTTAATTGCATGTAATGAGAGTAACTACAATTGGGTGGAATCATGACTCATGGTGTAGGAGAGGTGGAGGCTTGAGATTGAAAGTTGAGTGTGAGTCACAAGAGAGAGGGAAAGCTTGAATCTTTGAGTGAATTATTCCAATTAGCCCAAAATCTCTTTAACTTAATTAACTTAATCACCACTAACTTAATTTTAATTTGTCAATTAAGTCATAAGTAAATTAATTAGGAAATTTGGTAATTGGGATATTACAACGTTTTCCGAAAATTATGAAGGTAAAATTTCAAGGGTGTTGGAAGAAATATGGAAGGGGGCAAAAGAGAAAATTTCCTGATCCCGACTGCATACTTAACCTACACTAAAAGCCTTATAGCCATTACCCAATATACTAAGGCCCAAAATTGATCCGGCCCAATTAATTACCTTATATAAAACTCATCTTCCTATTTTCCAAACCCTAGATTGTTATTCCACTTTGTGGCTGCCTAGTTCTCTAAACTGTACAACAAACCCTATTGTTTCACTCAAACAATTAAATTCTAGATTTGTCTACTCTCCAATTTCCAATCCATTTTTTTCTCTAAAACCTAGCTAATCAACATTATCATCTTCTTCGCCTCTTCAAAGTTTGTTTCAATTTTAAGTTCGATTTTGTTTCAAGTTGCATCACCCCCATCTTTCTCATGTCCTGTTGTATTTTTGTTTTGTAAAACTTATCTCTTATCTTCTTCTCTATTTCTCTTATCCGATTATGTTTCAATTGGCATCACCCTCGTATTTTTTTATTTTTGTTTTTGTTTCAACTGCAATGATAAAATTAAAAGATTTATGGTTTGCTGCTTTAATTCAGTGTTTATGTTGTTAAACATATCTTCTTCTCCACTTCAATCTCAAAACTTATCTAGCTCAAAACTTCCATAGATAAGTTTTGAGATTGATTGATGCCAAAACAAAAGATAAAACAATATGAGGGAAAACATATTCCAACGTACATCTATGGAATTAAAACTCTTGATATGTCACTTCCTTCAAAACATAATGCAGAACCTGGCAGACGCACAAAGTTATTCAGATTCCACCACTACATAGATTCCATAGATGTAATGGCTAGAACCTGAATAGCTTTGTGCGGCTGCCAGGTTTTGCATTATGTTTTGAAGGAAGTGACTACTTAGGGGTTTCAGTTCCATAGATGTTTGTTGGAATGCGTGTTTCCTCGTTTTGTTTCAATTCTCATCCCTTTCTCATATCCGGTTGATTTATGTTGTGTAACACTTATCACATATATTCTTCTATTGTGCTTGCCCGATATTGTTTGAATTTGTATCACCCTTTTTTTTTCTTTCTTTTTGTTTCAATTGAAATGGTAAAATTAAGATTTAGGGTTTGTTGCTCTAGTTCAGTGTTTTTGTTGTTAAACATATCTTTTTCTCCACCTCCCTTTTCTTAACAATTTTTTATGTTTTTTCCTTTTTGTTTCTTTATATCTTGTGTAAATTATTTTTTAAGTGTTAATATTTCTTCATCTGTATTTTTTTGTTTCAGCCTAATATGAGTTATGGACTTCAAAAATGACAAGAATTTTAGGTGTCAGTCTTTATATGGAGTTTTTGGACTTGAATTCCACCGAACCCACAAGGGTTCAACCCTACAAAACTTGGTACTTAATCCGTCATAATCAGAAAACATTACCCCACTTTTTAACCTCATTTTTATACTTAAAAACCCACTATAATATAGTCTATTCGCAATTGGAAAAGACCAAACGGTCTAAACATTTCCAATCTACTCAATTTGTCTCGAACAATATACTATCAAGATGGTGTCCTCGCTCTCTCTCTCTCTCTCCCCCTCCTTCCCTCCTTGATACTTCACAACCTACTAAGGATTATTCCAAGATGAGTTTACTTTCATTTTCGTGCAATTTTTTTTTCTTTTTTTTTACCATAATTTTTTTCATTTTTATCCATCGCCTTATTTTATTTACAATTTGTTGGATTTAAGCTTTGATTCTTTTGTTCGATATTTAACATAGATACTGTAATACCCGAGGCTGACGAGGGCGGGGAGTGGTCGCCGGTGCACGAGGCATGACAATGTGCGGCTCCTGGCAGCTTCTAGGCAAAACCCGAATTCACATCGGAATGAGAGGGATCCTGAGACTGTGCAGGTTTGAGACTGCATGGTTGAAGGAAGGCTTATAAGGATTGATGGGTACTACCTATACCAACAAGATGCATCTTCTTTTCGGGAGCTCATTCCATAAGAACTTCATAGTTAAGCGTGCTTGACTTGGAGTAGTCTTTGGATGGGTGACCTTCTGGGAAGTTTCCCGGAAAGCGTGCAAGTGAGGACAAAGCTCGCTGAAAAGAATCGTGTTGGTTTGTGGGGTCAGTCGGTCATCCTAAAAGCAGTTTGGGGCGTTACAATGTGGTATCAGAGCCCGGCTTTAAATCTTCAAAGGGAAAGTGTGCACTTGAGTCGTTAGTCCAGAGTCGGTTAGAACATAGCTAGAGTTGTGTTAGTTCTAGCGGTTGTTTTGTTGTGTTGTGGGTTATGTGGTTGGTTGTTTTGAGTCTAGCATGGGATATGCTTAGACACTGGTTTGTGTCTTACCGAAGAAATGCAGGGAGTGAGGCTTCAGTAAGTGGAATTGTGAAACCCCGAGCCTTGGTCGAATTTAGTCGACAAGTGTCTCTGAATTCCTTAGACAGAGTGGTCCGAGGAGGATGGACTTGAGGCGAACGAGAACTAAATGTGATTCTTGGAAGTAAATCAATGGAAGTAGTATTGCTCGTTGTCACTCAAAGGTACTGAGTATCTGTAACATCCCAAAAACTTAATTAATAAAAGAATATTAATTAAAGTCCATTTTGGAGCTTAATTGGAGAAATATGAGTAAGTTAGTAAGTGTAATATTGGAGAAGGGCTCTATTGTAATTAAATACACTTATGGTGCCTATATATTAAACCATTAGGCAAGAGAGAAGCAAAAAAAAAAAAATCAGTAAGCTCATTCCCTTCTCTTTTCTCTTCCACGCCATTTTCCTTCTTCACTCACAACAACTTCAGCTCATCAACCATTCTCTCATGCTTAGGACAAATGGAACCTCATGTGTTCTAAAGTAAATTTCATCCCTTCTTTCCCCTCTTTTAGTAAGCTCTCATTCCTCTTTTCATTCAAACCCAATTTCAGAGATGTGCCATGCTGCAGAGAGGAAGAGCTGCATGTACCAATGGAAGCTTATTTGGTATCACCCATCCATAAATCCATGAGATTAAGGTAAGATTATGGTTCTTACTTTTCAATCCCTTAAGATTCAACTCAAAACCCCAAATTCTCACATTTTCTGTGTTGTTGCTGCATGTGTGATTAAAACCCCTGTGGTGGATGGCAAGAACGCTTAAAATCAAGTAATGGAAGTGGGTGTTACTGCAGCAAACAACAGAACGATTTTCTGTCAAAATCGACTAACTCGTTGAGCGAGTGAGTTGCTCGCTGCAGCGAGTGTAGCAGAACAGCATCTGCTGCTGCTGCGTGCGTTTCCTTGTTTCTGAAGCCTTCCCAAACATTTGGTGAGTCATTACAAACTTCTATTGTTCCCTTCTCAGTGTCAGTGAAGGTCATTCCTTTACTTTAACCTCTTTTAGCTCTCAAACATCCATTAATCCATTTCTTTTCCATTTTTGTTCAAGCACTCAAGTTGGGGTTATGGTGAGTTCTGGTGTTGAGAGCTTGGTAGCTGTTGCTGAATTGGAATTGGTGTTAAGCTCCTTAACAGGTGGGTTCTTTAGGATAGTGTAGTTAGTCCCCCAAAAATTATGAATTCTTGCATGTTAATATAAGTTTAGGAATATTGTTGTGTGAGGAGAATTAAACCCCAATTCACCTCCATTCTGCTTTATATTATGTGTATTATATGTACTGCACTGGCTCAATTGAGGATTGTAGGTGTTATGCTTGAAAAATTATGATTCTCGTAAAACTGGGTATTTTCTGTATGAACTCGCCACAGCGAGTAGCTGGCGAGCATTCATGGCGAGCTGGGTTCTGGGCTGATGAAACTCGCCATGGCGAGCTTCTACGCGCCACAGCGAGTTGATTTAGGTCAGGACCTATAATCTCGCCATAGCGAGCTGGTGACTCGCCGTAGCGAGCTTGTGCAGAACTAACCAACATTTTCTATTTTCTAAAAACTAAGATTTCCACACTCGTTTTATATCCTCGTTAGAATCAGATAACTTGCAGTAATATGATTAATATAATGTCTAACAGAATGTTAATCACAGATAAAGCTTAGGGTATAACTTAGTTATTCTTAGGTTTGTATGCTCCCTGGGTTTTGGGAATTATGGTAGTAATAACTAATTTAGTATCAGTCAGTTAGGCGCGATTTGTGATGTCGCATTATGGACTCCCAATGGGAGTATCCATCAGGTTATGTATTGTGAGCTGTATGCCGTGATCGGTCCGATCGACGGATAAGGCAGGCCTCCGAGATATGCTCACCTCGGAGAATCCTTGCGGTTAAAATGAATAAGAGTTTATTATTCTGTGATACACCTTTATATTATGCTAATATGATTATGTTAGTTAAGTTAATATGTTAGGACTGATTTTAGGATCCCCCGGTGTAGTCACCTCTAGGAGGGTAGTAGGACTCACTGAGGCTTAGTAGTCTCACCCCACTCCAAACAATTTTTTTTAGGTAAACAGGATATTCGGAGCAAGGACCAGGTAGGAGGCTGACAGTTGGAGCTGAGCTTGGATTGTCCGCCTTGAAGATTTTATTTTCTTCGTCTTGCTATTAGTTTATTATCTTGTTTACTCAGAATACTAGCATTTATCGCTGTATTTTATTTGTTATCCCTTTTGTATTTTAAGCAATTTGTATCTCGCGATTTTATTCAGTAGATCTTAATTGTACTCAGATCCATATTATGTATGTCTTGACTAAATATTCTAGATATTTTAGTTGGGCCGTTATAATTGGTATCAGAGCAGGTCAATCCAGTATCGGACCTTGCCATGAGTCATTCCAATCCTTCCTACGTAATACAGACCCTTTGGATCTGGACTGTTTACGCTGAAACCATCGCGTGCTGAGCCTGATCAACTCAGTATTGTGTATGGTAGGCAGGGTATTATGGTTTAGAACTAAGGTGGACTCTGGAATTCCAGCAGTAAATCCGTAGTGAAGCTACAATCGAGGAGCAGCCGTCGAAGAAGACTCTTATAAGAGAATAATGGAACAGTGGCAAGTGGTGCCACAGGAGTAAGTGGTGTATGCAAGCAAGGAATGCAAATGTATCCATATACTGAATTGTGTTATACACAACGGTATCCAACTGACATTGTGCGTCAGGTAAACTCTCTGAGCCTATAAGTAATCTTACCCTAGCAAGAACCTAAATTCAGCCGATTTTGTGAGCCAATCAACACCCTAGAACACTAGGTGGTAAATCAAAACTCACCCTAAATTCAAGTTAGTATATGACTGGGAGTTATGAGTGTTGTGCAAAATAGGGAGATTGGACGAACCACAGAAATATTCTTTCTACACTCTGTCTAACTCGCTTAGCGAGCAATCACACGCTGCAGCGAGCTTAGCAGGCTGCTGCTACTGCTTGTTGCAACATGGTTCTCTGTTCAGTCGTTCTTAGCCATGGTGAACAGTCTCAAGCCCTCTGGTGTATCTTATCAATCTGCCTTTTTAGTTTTGGTGTAGGCAATCCCAAGCTACCTTGTGAGCATAAGAGTTGTTGAAGAATTACCTATGGAGACAATGAGAAATTGGATTGAGTGTACCCTCCTATTAGAGGCCAATAAGTGTAGTGGAACTATTAGGAGCTTAATCATAACTGACGTGACAATTAGAATCCTGGTAATCTGTACCCGTACCCGAGAAAGCATATTTAAGCTCAATCATGTATAAGATCCTGAGTTAGCAACCCAGCATAGAAAAACCTGGTAGATACCACCATTATAGAAGTTCAAATCGAACCGTCCGTATTTGAATAACCCAATAAGGACAAGAGCACATTCCAATATCACCTCAAGTCGCCTTACTAGGTTATCATTTAGAATGCCCTTAACTAAGTTACTCTTACCTTCCAACTCGTAAGAACATTTCTACCTCACCATCGAGAGTCAAGTTACATCTAGTACAACAATTAGGAATTTCCTCTCCAACCACACCAGTCTTTGGCGGTATACCAGTAAACTCTAGAGACCCAAACATAAACTAGGTTAACAGTTAGGAGTCCTTGTAGCATCTTGGGAATTCTTTAGTCAAAATTCCCAGGGCATCATCATCGAATAGTTAGAAACCAAACCATTGATAGAACCTTGTCAATAAGTATAACCTTGACTCACATCGAAGCTGAATTTTTCCTTAGCGATACCGTCACCTAAATAGGTTGTTAATGACCGTTACAATTAAGTATCCATAGACTAGTAACCCAACACTTCCGACCAGTTGATGACCCCGGTAAGGATAAAAAAATCTTAGCACTTATACCTTGAATAATACCTTGTCGCAGAACCTATTAAGTAAACACTTAAGATAACCACCTCTAAGATGTCATCAATAGGACCAGTCTATCGCTCCATACCAGAAGTTACACCGAACCATCATGGGCTAGATTTTGATTAGTAATAGCAATTGAGAGTTGCCTTTAGCACAATCCGACACTAAAGCCAATCCGTAGTTGCCTTGCCATTAGATGGATTAGAGACCAGAAAACTCAGTTTCATGTTAGGTTGACCATTCAGATTACGAACCCTTGCAGTTGTACCGTGTAGCTAAGAAATCAGTAGAATCATTTAACCGTACATTCGAGAGTTGTCATCCAGTCACCATTAGGCTAGTAATTCAATATTGTAGGCCCACTAGCCACCCAATTTGAGGATTAGGTTTAAACTACCATAATTTATTACTCTCCTGATGCCAACCAAGTTATATTACCACCTAGGATAACAACACTAGATTCCAGCGGCATAGGGTCAACATGTTGTGGAGCAAACCTTAAGTCGGACAGTAGAAGACAAAATAGGAGACCGTGCCAATGTTACCAATTCCTGGAACATTCCTTTAGGTATTTTATCCAGACTTAAGTAACTAAGTTTGACCTTAGTCTCAGCCACCGACACACCTCAGTATATTCGGACCTTCCTGTTAGGAGACTGTTAGAAATCAGTTAGACATACCGGTGAGAAATCGTCAGTAAGAAACTTGAGTGAGAATCCAGTTGTCCTAACCTGAGAGCTCTGACAGCAGAAATTAGAGGTGTAGAACATTAGCTTGAGCCCCATAGGAAACCAATCTTTCATTACCTTTCATTCGCTTTGAGATTCTCTTTCAGCCAGCCCGTTGGACCAAGCCATGTTCCAATCTGCGTTCATAAGTCCTGGAACACTATGAACGTGTGTACGCTATAACTTGTCTGATCACGCGTCAGATGGGAAAATTCTTCTCGCGCCTTAAATGACTTGTCAATCACATGTTATGCCTAAACTCAATTGGGATTCAAACTCTTCAAAATTCCTTGAAGCCAATTAGTTACATTAATAGTGATTAATGTCACACATAAGTAACCGCATTAGATGTTTTTCAGTTTTCCAGTTGTGTTATTATCAAGAAAGGTCTATCTGCGGAAGTTAATTATTCTTGAGAAGGTCAAGAATAATTTCAGTTTCATTTCCTGCTCGTTGGTTGATTTGTCAATCAACATCTGTAGCTGTCCTGGTACAAATGACTTAGCTCAGTATCGGAGAATCATTTAAATTTTGTGTACTCTAGTCTGTTAACTCAACTTTTCAGTACAATTGGTTGTATATCTCTTCGTACCCTTCGCAATCAAATTCAGAAGTAAGTTCGAAGTTATTCCCTATCCAGTGGAATTCAGTTGTTCTAGCGAAATCAGAGTTAAGGTTTCAAACTTGTCAGTTTCATCTTCTAAAAATTCATGTTAGATTAGCGTGTGAACCTTAAGTACCTCTGCCCGAATGTTTCCAACCTTCTAGATTCATTTCCTGTAATCTCGTGAGGTTTTGTACCGAAGCCCGAACGCTTAAACCAGAACATTTCAATTCCAAGTCTAATTACCAGTAATTAGCATAAGTGTAAGCACTACTTACTCGCTTGGAGTCGTATACCAATCTCATTTGGAAACCTTTTTCCTATCCTCAGTGATCTATTAAGATAATTCAGTCAACCGCTCTAAGCCAAATCATTCAATTCAGCCTCAGCATTACAAGTTTACACTTTACGTGTGCAATCAACCAAGTGGAGAATCTGGTTACCGTATCCTAGTTTCACATTTTAGTCACCAGTAAAGGAAATCCAAACAAGATGAACCATCGACCTTGAGAGATAATCTGGACCTAGACGCATCTGCATGTTAGATGTGCAATTGCGATCACCGTGCTGTACCAGAATGGATTAAATTGTAGGTGGAATTTTATCGGATAACTATAGGTCCGTCTGCTCATGAGTCCAACTCATTGGCAGAAGAATCAGTAGTGTCTAGACGATTTTCCACTCGTTTTATATTTCAATCGATTCTGGAGTATTTGGACAACACGTGGTACATGTGTATATTTGACGTGTCATGCATGATAGTGTTCGGAAAGGGGACAATCCTGGTATGGAAGAATTAGAATTTGTTGTAATAACACTCGAGCTTGTACCTTAGGTTTTAGCTTTTACCCAACCAGGCCAAATACCGGCATCCAAGCCCGATAAAGTTGGAGTTATGTACCTGTGGTAACGGAAGAAGACTAACCGTAATTAAGGTGTCTAGGGAATCATAGGTTAAGATAAGGGCAACTCTGTCAGAAGATGACTGTGGGCAATTGAATCAGAGTGCGCAGCACTGGAACTTTTGAGAATGTGAGGATAACCTTAGCCAGTAGCTTAAGAGGAAAGTTTTATTCCAAGGGATTGAATGCCACTGACCGGAGAATAGGAGAAGTCTTGATAGTGGATACAGATATAGACTGTTTACCCTGATGTGATTGAAGGAGTTTTGAATTTCGAGGACGAAATTCCTTTAAGGGGGGTAGATTGTAACATCCCAAAAACTTAATTAATAAAAGAATATTAATTAAAGTCCATTTTGGAGCTTTATTGGAGAAATACGAGTAAGTTAGTAAGTGTAATATTGGAGAAGGGCTCTATTGTAATTAAATACACTTATGGTGCCTATATATTAAACCATTAGGCAAGAGAGAAGCAAAAAAAATAAAACAATCAGTAAGCTCATTCCCTTCTCTTTTCTCTTCCACGCCATTTTCCTTCTTCACTCACAACAACTTCAGCTCATCAACCATTCTCTCATGCTTAGGACAAATGGAACCTCATGTGTTCTAAAGTAAATTTCATCCCTTCTTTCCCCTCTTTTAGTAAGCTCTCATTCCTCTTTTCATTCAAACCCAATTTCAGAGATGTGCCATGCTGCAGAGAGGAAGAGCTGCATGTACCAATGGAAGCTTATTTGGTATCACCCATCCATAAATCCATGAGATTAAGGTAAGATTATGGTTCTTACTTTTCAATCCCTTAAGATTCAACTCAAAACCCCAAATTCTCACATTTTCTGTGTTGTTGCTGCATGTGTGATTAAAACCCCTGTGGTGGATGGCAAGAACGCTTAAAATCAAGTAATGGAAGTGGGTGTTACTGCAGCAAACAACAGAACGATTTTCTGTCAAAATCGACTAACTCGCTGAGCGAGTGAGTTGCTCGCTGCAGCGAGTGTAGCAGAATAGCATCTGCTGCAGCTGCGTGCGTTTCCTTGTTTCTGAAGCCTTCCCAAACATTTGGTGAGTCATTACAAACTTCTATTGTTCCCTTCTCAGTGTCAGTGAAGGTCATTCCTTTACTTTAACCTCTTTTAGCTCTCAAACATCCATTAATCCATTTCTTTTCCATTTTTGTTCAAGCACTCAAGTTGGGGTTATGGTGAGTTCTGGTGTTGAGAGCTTGGTAGCTGTTGCTGAATTGGAATTGGTGTTAAGCTCCTTAACAGGTGGGTTCTTTAGGATAGTGTAGTTAGTCCCCCAAAAATTATGAATTCTTGCATGTTAATATAAGTTTAGGAATATTGTTGTGTGAGGAGAATTAAACCCCAATTCACCTCCATTCTGCTTTATATTATGTGTATTATATGTACTGCACTGGCTCAATTGAGGATTGTAGGTGTTATGCTTGAAAAATTATGATTCTCGTAAAACTGGGTATTTTCTGTATGAACTCGCCACAGCGAGTAGCTGGCGAGCATTCATGGCGAGCTGGGTTCTGAGCTGATGAAACTCGCCATGGCGAGCTTCTGCGCGCCATAGCGAGTTGATTTAGGTCAGGACCTATAATCTCGCCATAGCGAGCTGGTGACTCGCCGTAGCGAGCTTGTGCAGAACTAACCAACATTTTCTATTTTCTAAAATCTAAGATTTCCACACTCGTTTTATATCCTCGTTAGAATCAGATAACTTGCAGTAATATGATTAATATAATGTCTTACAGAATGTTAATCACAGATAAAGCTTAGGGTATAACTTAGTTATTCTTAGGTTTGTATGCTCCCTGGGTTTTGGGAATTATGGTAGTAATAACTAATTTAGTATCAGTCAGTTAGGCGCGATTTGTGATGTCGCATTATGGACTCCCAATGGGAGTATCCATCAGGTTATGTATTGTGAGCTGTATGCCGTGATCGGTCCGATCGACGGATAAGGCAGGCCTCCGAGATATGCTCACCTCGGAGAATCCTTGCGGTTAAAATGAATAAGAGTTTATTATTCTGTGATACACCTTTATATTATGCTAATATGATTATGTTAGTTAAGTTAATATGTTACGACTGATTTTAGGATCCCCCGGTGTAGTCACCTCTAGGAGGGTAGTAGGACTCACTGAGGCTTAGTAGTCTCACCCCACTCCAAACAATTTTTTTTAGGTAAACAGGATATTCGGAGCAAGGACCAGGTAGGAGGCTGACAGTTGGAGCTGAGCTTGGATTGTCCGCCTTGAAGATTTTATTTTCTTCGTCTTGCTATTAGTTTATTATCTTGTTTACTCAGAATACTAGCATTTATCGCTGTATTTTATTTGTTATCCCGTTTGTATTTTAAGCAATTTGTATCTCGCGATTTTATTCAGTAGATCTTAATTGTACTCAGATCCATATTATGTATGTCTTGACTAAATATTCTAGATATTTTAGTTGGGGCGTTATAGTATCGACGAGTCAACGTCAATTGAAAAAGGATTGTAAGTAAGGATTGGATTGGGACGACCTTTTGAAGAAGATATTGAATATCTGCTCTGGTGAGTTAGGGTGCGACCGGATGAAGTCATTTGGTTTTCAAGAGAACGCAGCCACTGTGGAATGGTGGAGCATGCGAGATGTCAATTGGATTTAATTGCGACGATTGGACAATAATTGAGGCACTTTGAATTGGAATTAAAGGACGTTGTACGTCCAGAGTGAGGAAACCTGGTGGTGTTAGACGACATTTATGCAAATGGTGGATAACTTAAGGGTTTAATTTAAGTGTGCGAGATGGATTAGATTTGGAACTAAGATTTGTAAGGATGAATCTCGTGATGATTGAGGTAGGAGACCAAATATCACGTGAATAAGTGACAATCTATACATAGTTTGGGAGATAGTAAGTATAGATGTCGGTGTGAAACGAAATTATAGGTGATTGATTATTGGATAAAAGGTGGATTTGGAGAGATGTTTAGGTAAGAACGAGGAGTTCAACCTTGGAAAGTGAGTTGTATGTCGATGACGGGTGATACCGGAGGTGTGTAGTATGGGAATGCCTAGAGAATTGTAGCAGTAGAAGCTGGAATTGTCAGTTATTGGCAGGTAAACCATAAGAGAAAGTAAACATTTTGAGAAAATCTTAGGGATTAGTCAAGAATTATTGAGTAGTTGAAGATATTAGTTAAGATTTGAGTAGAGATCCTGTGTGGATGTGAGTTTAAGTTAACAATTTTGATCGACCAAGAGGGTTGAAGGACTAAGTGGCATCTTGAATTTATGATACCATGAGAGTCGAGGTAGGCAAGTTTTAAATAATTCAAGTTATGGACGAGAATTTTTGGAGATATTCTAGAAATGTCGTGTACGAGCAGGAAAAGAGTTGTTAGTAAGAGTACTAAGACAATAAGAGTTGATAGTTGGAAGGACTTTTATTGTGTATTAGGATTAAACGGATGGTATGACAAGTAATTGTAGTTCTTGAGCAGTAAATTCAAGAGTTTGATTTGGGTATCGAACGTACTAAGGATAAAATCATAGCGAAGTGTCGTGCGTTGGTAGATATTTTTGATAAGTCGAGCATTAAGATTTGAGATAAGTGTTAAAGGTTTGATAGCTGAGTAAGATGAGTCGATTTGTAGGCGAATTACAGTGACCCTATAAGGACGAGTTTAGATATTGTAACAACCCGTTTTTCAAAGGCCAGAAAAGGCATTATTTTTTTTTTCTTTTTCATCTAACACTCAGAGTGCGCATAGAATATTTTAAATGAGCCGGCATTCAAATATACAAAAGAACTCCTTACCATAAGGTGCTTCGACAAGCAAAGTGTATTCCTGAATAATTACAATCCAAGTCTAAGTATTTAAATACTTACAACAAAACAAGTTAGAATCCTATGCCTAAACCCAAAAAGCACGGTGTACGACCCCCACCGGCGCATAGTCTAACTAAGCTAAAGCTCCAACCTCTCACTGGGGCCTGGAACAGCCACCGTCGTCACCACGACCTAACCCATCATCTGGGTGGGATGAGCCCGCAAATGAAAGAAAGGGTCACCACAAAATATAGGTATGTATATATATAACCGGTGCGAAAGATTGTACACATAACAATAATTCCACAAACACAAGAGAAAGCTCTTAACCACCAAAGCCATTCCCACCAACGGGTTTATATATATAATGCACACCAAGCCTAATGCAGACTTCTACAATGGGTGTGACACCAATCACTGGCTGCCACATGCATGAATTCCGGAATTTAACGGTGGGATAACACCGGGTACGATCACCTAGATCCAGTACCGACTCAATTTGGTGGAATACCCCGAGTACAATCACCTAGATCAAATACCAACTCAATTAACGGCGGGTACAATCACCTAGATCAAATACCGGCTCAATTAAAGGCGGGATATCACCTGGTACAATCACCTAGATCAAATACCAACTATGAGTGCATGAGCATACTTTCTAATTAAGCATATATAGGGCAGTCACACAGACACAGCCCCGGCGGGGTCACACAGACACATCCACCCGTGTAGTCCCCGCTGACTTACACGTTCCATACATGCTCATGCAACAATTACATATCACACAGATATATGTAAACCAAACACAACAACATACATACATTTCCAATCATATGTATTCCAACAACCTGTTCATACATATATTCTCATAATCATATGTGAACAGCGCAAGTATTTTAAACACGTTCTCATCACGAGAATACATCAACCAGACATGCCAAACACACAGCAAAGCATTACAGCAGAAATCCAAGCATGTCACAACCAATTGAAAAGACGGAAATAAAGTGGAGCCCTTACCTTAGCAAGCTTCCGTTACTTTAATTTCGCGAAAATCTACAACACACGCTACCTAAAATAAATGTAGCGTAACATCAATAAAATACTCCTCGTTTATCCTATCGAAACGAAACTTGCTCTCAATGCTCCAGAGGGGTCTAAAGTACTTCCTAAAGCTATCCCTCAATAATTTCAGGTTATTCTCATAGTGTTTAAAAATTCACGAAGTTAATTGTACTATTTTTATAACACGAAAATCATTTTGTTTTCAAATCATAAGCTAAAACCATTTTGGATTTTCCACTTCAAGAACTTGTTTCTCACACAACAAAACCATTTGAAACACAACCAAAACTTTTCAAGAATATTTTTATGAAAAAACGAAGTTTTCTTGCGTTACAAGTTACACATTTTTTTCTTCCTAACAACCTTTCCTATACTCATTTTTCTTCAAAACTAAGATTATCCAACACATACAAAATTTTCACACAATTGTGGACTTAGAAAAATTTTTGGAATTTCTCCCCCACCCTTAAAAAGGCCACGGCCATTTTTTAAAAAAACACACTCCCACACAAAATTTTTCACTTCTAAATGCATGGTAATATCCCATAATACCTAACTAGCACTTATCAAAACGATTTAGAAATTATAGAGTTGAATCGCAAATTTTCGAGAAATCTCAAATAAGGTTTTTCTTAAGGCAAATGATTATTTTCTTTTCAAAACATCCCATAACCAATCAAACAATTAAACAATGATTATGGGAAGCTATTTGCCTCTAAACAATTTTCGAAATTCGATTCCTCGAACCCTAGATGGGTGCCACGGCCAAATGAGGCAAAAGGCAACCCTACACATTTTTTTTTCATTCGAAACCCTAGTCCACATTCATTAGTTCGTAACGATATTCGATCGTGTACCCGACTCCTTTTGAAACTCGAAATAAACTTTTTCTAAATTGTGTTCTTCGAGTCGCTCAAGAACACGAGAATAATTTTTTTCTTATTTTTCGAAACAAATTTCATAATCACCAATCCATTTTGTCACAAAGCTTAAAACTAACTTCGAAACCAAAATCATACAACACAATCCAAGTTTATGATCTTTTCAAAAATTTTCTTCAAAACCCTTAACCAAAAATTTTGTGAAAACATAAACCAACCATGGAAACTTCTCATGCTTCACTCAAGTGTACTAAGGAACTCTCAAGAACACTTCTATGGAACCAAAACTAATTAAAACTAAATTCTCAAATTTTTCTCTCAAGAACATAAACATAAAACTCAAGAATTCAAGAGGTTTTCATGGAGAATTAAGGAAGAGAAGTGTTAGTTACCTTAAGTGAAGAAGATTCCTTGCAAGTCCTATGATCCAACAAGCCTAAAATCCAAGCTTTTGGTGAGCAAATGGAAAAGTTCTTGGATGAAGAACAAGGGTGGAAATGCCACGGCAATGAGAAGAGAAGAATGAGTGAAATTGTGATTTTTCTTAAGTCTTTTAAATGACCAAAAGTCATGGTCTTGTTGCCTAATCCACCCTTGGATCAAATAGTATAAAGTTTCTAAGACTTAATCCTAGCCCTTGGATCAATCCGAGTCTATCCACTTTAGATATTTCTTTCTCATGAGAAACTCACGCCTAACAGACGAGTCGCGCCTCGCTAACGGGCGGAAATCGCAAAAACAGAAAACCTACAGAAAGAACGTCTATCGTTTTTCCATTCCAAAACTTATCGCCGAATCTTTTTCCGCGACTGTAATTTTCTTCCTGTAACATCCCTAACTTTAATTAATAAAATAACATTAATTAGAGTTAACTCCTAGAGCTTAATTGGAAATCAAGTGAAGTATTTAGAAGTTGGGCTTGATGAATTATTTGGAGAAAAGTAAGACTTAGTAGTAAGAGTGGCATTTTTGTGAATATTAAGAACTAACACTATGTATGTGTATATATATATACATGTGTGAGTGTATCCATTTGCAAAGAAAAATGAATAAGCTGCCTTTCCTCTTCTTCTTCCTCCCGTCAGCATCAAACCCCCACCATAACCAAGTTCAAAATTTCAACTTTCTTCATTGGTAATGCATGCACCAAATTCTAGCAACTCATGGTCACTCAAGCTACTAGTGTTCAATATCAAACATAAATTCCTTCTCTTCTTCCTTGATTTGGCCGTATGATCTCTCCACCCTTTTATTTCCAAAATTTCTCTAAGACTCAGTAAGTGCATCACTCAAAAACCCCATTTGGTTGAAAGTAATCCACATGCAATCATGGATTCATAACCTTTTGAGTTTAAGCTTCAAAGACCAAGGTAAGAATCATTTCAATCCTCTTTCTCCATCTCAAATTCGTGCCTTTCAATCAATCCTAAATCTATATTTCATCTTGCATGAGAGTTTTGAAGGATTTAGAAGCCATGGGTACAAAGTAGGAGCCTTAATTGGAAGAATTGTGCAAACCCGTATTCTATGACAGGGTCTCACTAAAACGGTAATTACTCTCTCATCGTAACTCCGTTTGAAACGATTCCTTTTTCTATGGATAGATAACAAAATTCCCTTCCTTTTGAGTACAAACTTCGTAGGTTTTGTCTTAAAATCGAAGTCTGTAGAGCATTTTGAAGTTGGAGATCTGATGCTGAGTTGTGCTGAATTTCTGGTGTACTCGCTGTAGCGAGTAAGAGCTCGCCCGGCGAGTTTCTCAGGGCTGAAATGCTCCATAAGTGTGAAAATTTGATGTTAGGGTGTTGGAGGCATTATTGGGGACTCCTTGAAGCAACCGGTATTGATCTCAAAGTCGTAGGGAACACGCAGAGTCAGAATTAAGCTTCGTTTTCCAGGTGGGTTCTTTAGGATAGTTTAGCTAGCTTTCCCCCAAATCAATCAATTGCATGTTAATTTAGGATTCTAGGAAATGTTGTGTGAGAGGGATTAAATCCCAAATTCCTCTCCGTTCTATTTTATATTATGTTAATGTATGTTGATGCACTGACTAAAAGGAGGGTTGTAGGTGTTGTATTGAAAAATCATGATTTTTGCAAAACAGGGCACTTCTGCATGAACTCGCCCCGGCGAGTGATTAGCGAGTATTCATGGCGAGCTGGGTTCTGGGCTGATGAAACTCGCCATGGCGAGCTACTGCTCGCCACAGCGAGTTGATTTAGGTCAGGACCTATAATCTCACCATAGCGAGCTGGTGACTCACTAGAGCGAGCTTGAACAGAATAGCCTGCATTTTTATAATTATCCTTGAAACTTCATGCACTCGTTTTATACCCTTATCAGAGTCAGATAATTTGCATTAATGTAATTGACATAATGTTAAATAGAATGTTAGGCACATATAATCTTTAGGGTATAATCTAGAACTATTTAGGATTGTATGCTCCCCGGGTTTTGGGAATTATGGTAGTAAGAACTATTTAGTATCAGTCAATCATGAGCGACCCGTTATGTCGCGCTATGGACTCCCAATGGGACAATCCATTAGGATATGATATTTGTGAGCTTCATGCCGTGACCGAATCGGTTGACGGATATGGCAGGCCTCTGAGACCTGCTCACCTCAGAGTGTCCTTGTGTTTAAAATGAATAAGAGTTTATAATCTGTGTTACACCTTTAATTTCAGTATTATGTTATGTTTATGATTATGTTAGTATTTGAAACGACTGATTTAGGTGCCCCGGCGTAGTCGCCATTAGGAGGGTAGTAGGACTCACTGAGGCTTAGTAGTCTCACCCCACTCCAAACCAATTTTTTTAGGTAGACAGGTTAACTGGAGCAAGGACCAGGATGGAGCTGATGATTGGAGCTGAGCTTGGATCATCGCATTAGACGATTTAGTCTTCCCTTGTTTTAGCTTTTATCTGTATACTTGGAATTTTATTCTATTTCCGCTGTTTTTGTCTTAAGCTCATCAACTGATGTAAAAACTTATTTTGTAA
Source organism: Trifolium repens (assembly GCA_030408175.1). NCBI lineage: Eukaryota > Viridiplantae > Streptophyta > Magnoliopsida > Fabales > Fabaceae > Trifolium > Trifolium repens. The sequence goes on along the minus strand of CP125850.1, from coordinate 44,098,919 downwards.
TTCGTTTGTTTATCTCGTGAAATTAATGTACTCAGATTCAATTATTTATGTCTTGACTAAATATTCTAGATATTTTAGTTGGGGCGTTATAATTGGTATCAGAGCAGGTCGATCCAGTATCGGACCTTGCCATGAGTCATTTCAATTTCTTCCTAAGTAATACAGACCCTTTGGATCTGAACTGATTACGCTGAAACCATCGCGTGCTGAGCCTGATCAAATCAGTATTGTGTGGTAGGCAGGGTATTATGGTTTAGAACTGGAGTGAACTCTGGAATTCCAACGTTAAACTCGTAGTGAAGCTGCGAAGAAGGAGCATTCGTCGAAAAGGGACTTTTATAAGTAGATGCTGGGACAATGGCAGATGGTGCCACAAAAGTAAGTAGTGGATGGCAAGCGATGAATGCAAGTGTATCTTTATGCTGAGATGCTTAGTGCATAACAGTATTCCACTGGCACTATGTGTCAGCTAAACTTCCTGAACCTACAAGTCACCTTATTCTACCGAGAGCCTAATTTCAGCCAAGTCTGAGAGCCAAGCAACACCCTAGAACAGTAGGCAGTAAATCAAAACTCATCCTAAATTCAAGTTAGCATATGTCTGGGAGTTATGGTGTCATACAACGAAGAAAATTGGACGAACCACAGAATTATTCTTTTACACTCTGTCTAGCTCGCTTAGCGAGCAAGTACACACTACAGCGAGCTTAACAGGCTGCTGCTACTGCTTGCTGCAATCTGGTTCTCTGTTCAGTCATTTTTAGCCGTGGTGAACAGTCTCAAGCCCTCATCCATGTTCTTTCCATTCCATCTTTTAGAATTTCAGTGTATTTGACCCTAAGCCAACCTGTACTTTAGGGATTGTTGAGGAAACACAATTGGAGGTAACATAAGAAGTTGAGTGCAAACTAGAAGTGGGAAAGAGTAAACCCGTCCTAATAAAAAGCAATGATTAAACTGAGAGCACTAGGACTCAGCCGTAATTAGTGTAACAAATTAGACTCCATATTATCCGTGTCCATATCCGAGACAACACCATAAACTCAGACCGTCCCTATGGTTCCAAGTTAGAAACCCGGTATAGTGAACCAAATAAATATCCTTGGCATAGAACTTTCAAATTGAACTACCTAAACTAGAGAAACCAAATTAGGGCGCGAGCACATTCTAATATTTCTTTAAAGTCACCTTATTAGACTTCCCTCTAGAATGCCCTTAACTAAGTTACTTCGACCTTTCATCTCGTGATAGTGTTCCTAATTCACCATTAAGAGATAAACCTCGTTTAGTACTACAATTAGGGATTTCCTTTCAACCACACCACTCTTTAGTAGTAGACCCAGCAAACTCATTAAGTACCATACTATCGTGTCCCTAAGGTAGTAACTCAATGGATTAGCACAGAACGATACTACGTGTCTAGAATTTCAAATCGAGCAACCTATAATAGAGAATTACATTAGAAGCCAACAATAAAACCTTGACTCATAAGTATAGACCTTGCCTCACATTAAAATTAAATTCTTTCTTAGTGACACCGTCATCCAAATAGGTTTGTTTAAGACCGTTAAATCAGCATCCAAACATTAGCGACCTAGAACTTCTGACCAATTTAATTACCTTGTTTTAAGAATAGGGAACCTCAGCATCCGTACCTTAATGTTTCCTTATCGCAAAACCTATTAGGTGAACACCTGAGATAACTACCACTAGATGCCCCCATTAAGACCAGCCTATCGCCGCATACCTGAAATTACATCAAACCATCATAGGCTAGATTTTGATTAGTAATAACAATTGAGAGTTACCTTTAGTACGATCAGACGCCAGAGTCGAACCGTAGTTGCCTTGTCATTAGATAGTTTAGAGACCGGCAATTTAGTTTCATACTAGTTTGACTTCACACTACACGGATTCAAGCACTAGGACCTGACAACTATAAATTAGTAGAATCATTAACCGTACATTGAGAGTTGTCAGTCAGATATCATTAGGCTATTACTACAGTATCGTAGACCAAGTAGACACCCAGTCTGAAGATTAGGATTAAACCGTCATATTTTAACACTATCCGGATTCCAACCAACCTTATTACCGCTTAGGACATTAATACTAGAAGCCGACGACACAGAAACAACATTAGTGCCAGACAATAGGAGACATGACTCGATTAGATTAGCAAGTAGAAGTCCTTACTAGAGACATCAGCCACCCAGACCAATCTTTTAGTACACATGATTAGTTACCCAGACACAGGCAAACAAGTTAGTTTCAACCCAGGTTAGCCAACTGATACCTCCATACATTCAGACCTTTCAGCTAAGAGAGTATTAGAATCAATTAGACGTCCTACCGGTGAGAATTGTCAGCGAGAATCTTTGAGTGGAAACATAGTTGCCCTAACTTGAGAGAACAGACAGAAGAATTAGAAATGTAGAACATGAGTATAAACCAATGGATGATAAATCTTCAAATGTCTATTTGTCTCTAGAGATCCTATTTCAGCAGAGTCATTGAATCGAATAATGCTCAATTCAATATTCGCAAGTCTTGGAACACCATGCACGTGTGCATTCCCTAACCACACCTCAGTTGGATAAATTCTTCTCGTGCCTTAGTGATTTGACAACCACGTGCAGTACCTAAATTCAATCCGGATGCAAACTTTTCAAATTTCTCGAAGCCAGTTAATTACATCGAGAGTGATAATGTCACACTTAAGTAACCACATTAGGTGTTGTTCCAGTTTGCCAGTTGTGTTATTATTAACAAAACCTATCTGCGGAAGTTAATTATTATTGAGAAGGTCAAGAATAATTTTAGTTTCATTTCTTACTCGTTCGGTTGATCTGCCAAGCAACATACTTCAAACCACCCCGATAAAACTTACCTGGATCTTTATCAGCAAATTAGTTAAACATCGTGCACTCGAATCCAGTAATCTGTTCTTCAATAAACGTTAGTTACTTGTTTTCGTAGCTTTATCAGTCAAATTCAGAATTAAGTTGGACCAGTTACAAGTTCAGTGGAATTAAGTATTATACTAGTGGAATCAGTGTTGAGGAATCAAACCTGATAACTCCGTACTCCTATCCACGTAAGATCAGTGTGCCAATCTTGAGTGTCTCTGCCCGAACATTCAACTTTCAAAAATTCAATTCTTGTAACCTCGTGAGATCAAGCGCTGAAGCTTGAACGCCTGAACCAAAACATTCCAAACCCAAGTCTAGTTGCCAGTAATTAGTCAGTACAAGTGTAAGAGTTAACTACTCGCTTGGAGTAATACATCATCCTCATTTGGAAACCCTTTCCTATCCTAGAGATCTGTTAAGATAATTCGGTCAACCGCTCAAAGCCAAACCATTCGAACCAGCCTTAGCGTTACAAATTCAGACCTTATGCTTTCAGCTAGCCAAGTTCCATACATTAGTTACCAGCGAAGGACTACAAACAAGTTTGACCTATAACCCTGAGAAATGATCTGAACCTAAGTGCGTCCGCATGTTAAGTGTACAACTTGATCATCGTGTCGTGTCGGGATAGATAGAGATTGTAGGTGGGATTTTATCGGATAACTATAGGTTTGTCTGCGAATGAGTCTAACTTGTCGACAGAAGAACCAGTAGTATCTAGACAATTTTCCACTCGTTTTATATTTCGATCGATTCCGGAGTAATTATACAACACGTGATACAGAGGTACATATAGAGCTGTAAAAATGGGCCGGGCTATCGGGCCGGCCCAGTAGCCCTATAGTTTTTTACGGGCCGGGCTGGGCTGGGCTTCCCAAAAATATCATTGGGTCTTATTGGGCTGGGCTATCGGGCCTATGGGCCATCATGGGCTGGGCCAACGGGCTTTTGGGCCGGCCCATTAAAGAATTAAAAAAATATATCTAAAATTTTTTTTACCTAAAAATAAGGAATTTTAGTTAGCATAAAATCTTTAGATAAAATAAGTAACAAAAGATGAGATTTGTTTTTTTTTTTAAGGAAAAAGATGAGATTTATAATTTACTTTTTTTTTTATAATTTAATTTATGTATTTTGAATGGTTATGTTAAAAGTTTAGTGTCTGATGTAAGCTTGAAATTTATTAGCTTTGAGGATGTACTTTATGAATCATCATCCACAAATCTCTCGACTTTTGCATGGATATTTTGAAGTATTTATTATTTCATGAAATCATGACACTCACTTTTTTATGGATATTAATTTGTGTGCGATGCATATGTAGTTTGTGTCGGGCCGGCCCATCGGCCCATGCTTATTGGGTTGGGCTAAGCGGGTCGGGCCTCGGGCCTTAATGGGTTGGCCCACTTAGGCCCAATAGATGTCTTGGCCCTATGGGCCTGGGCCGGGTCGGGCCGGGCCGGCCCATTTGACAGCTCTAGGTACATATAACATGTCAAGCTTGGTGGTGTTCAGAAAGGAGAACGACATTATGATTGGGAGAATTTGGATATGACAACACCAAAACCAGACCAGATACCGACCCTCTAAATCAGTTAGAACTGGAACTACATCCATTGGGAATGGAAGAAGTGTAATGGTAGTAAAAAGTTGAACCAGAGTGCGCAGCACTGCAACTTTGAGAATGTGAGGATAACCTTTAATCAGTAACCTTAAGAGAGGAAAGTTTTATTCCAAGGGATTGAATGCGTTAAACTGAAGAATAGACGAAGTGTAGTTTCAAATGCACACCTAAACAACCTACTCTGTTGTGGAATGGAGAAGTTTGAATTTCGAGGACGAAATTTCTTTAAGGGGAGTAGATTGTAACATCCCTAACTTTAATTAATAAAATAACATTAATTAGAGTTAATTCCTAGAGCTTAATTGGAAATCAAGTGAAGTATTTAGAAGTTGGGCTTGATGAATTATTTGGAGAAAAGTAAGACTTAGTAGTAAGAGTGGCATTTTTGTGAATATTAAGAACTAACACTATGTATGTATATATATATACATGTGTGAGTGTATCCATTTGCAAAGAAAAATGAATAAGCTGCCTTTCCTCTTCTTCTTCCTCCCGTCAGCATCAAACCCCCACCATAACCAAGTTCAAAATTTCAACTTTCTTCATTGGTAATGCATGCACCAAATTCTAGCAACTCATGGTCACTCAAGCTACTAGTGTTCAATATCATACATAAATTCCTTCTCTTCTTCCTTGATTTGGCCGTATGATCTCTCCACCCTTTTATTTCCAAAATTTCTCTAAGACTCAGTAAGTGCATCACTCAAAAACCCCATTTGGTTGAAAGTAATCCACATGCAATCATGGATTCATAACCTTTTGAGTTTAAGCTTCAAAGACCAAGGTAAGAATCATTTCAATCCTCTTTCTCCATCTCAAATTCGTGCCTTTCAATCAATCCTAAATCTATATTTCATCTTGCATGAGAGTTTTGAAGGATTTAGAAGCCATGGGTACAAAGTAGGAGCCTTAATTGGAAGAATTGTGCAAACCCGTATTCTATGACAGGGTCTCACTAAAACGGTAATTACTCTCTCATCGTAACTCCGTTTGAAACGATTCCTTTTTCTATGGATAGATAACAAAATTCCCTTCGTTTTGAGTACAAACTTCGTAGGTTTTGGCTTAAAATCGAAGTCTGTAGAGCATTTTGAAGTTGGAGATCTGATGCTGAGTTGTGCTGAATTTCTGGTGTACTCGCTGTAGCGAGTAAGAGCTCGCCCGGCGAGTTTCTCAGGGCTGAAATGCTCCATAAGTGTGAAAATTTGATGTTAGGGTGTTGGAGGCATTATTGGGGACTCCTTGAAGCAACCGGTATTGATCTCAAAGTCGTAGGGAACACGCAGAGTCAGAATTAAGCTTCGTTTTCCAGGTGGGTTCTTTAGGATAGTTTAGCTAGCTTTCCCCCAAATCAATCAATTGCATGTTAATTTAGGATTCTAGGAAATGTTGTGTGAGAGGGATTAAATCCCAAATTCCTCTCCGTTCTATTTTATATTATGTTAATGTATGTTGATGCACTGACTAAAAGGAGGGTTGTAGGTGTTGTATTGAAAAATCATGATTTTTGCAAAACAGGGCACTTCTGCATGAACTCGCCCCGGCGAGTGATTAGCGAGTATTCATGGCGAGCTGGGTTCTGGGCTGATGAAACTCGCCATGGCGAGCTACTGCTCGCCACAGCGAGTTGATTTAGGTCAGGACCTATAATCTCACCATAGCGAGCTGGTGACTCACTAGAGCGAGCTTGAACAGAATAGCCTGCATTTTTATAATTATCCTTGAAACTTCATGCACTCGTTTTATACCCTTATCAGAGTCAGATAATTTGCATTAATGTAATTGACATAATGTTAAATAGAATGTTAGGCACAGATAATCTTTAGGGTATAATCTAGAACTATTTAGGATTGTATGCTCCCCGGGTTTTGGGAATTATGGTAGTAAGAACTATTTAGTATCAGTCAATCATGAGCGACCCGTTATGTCGCGCTATGGACTCCCAATGGGACAATCCATTAGGATATGATATTTGTGAGCTTCATGCCGTGACCGAATCGGTTGACGGATATGGCAGGCCTCTGAGACCTGCTCACCTCAGACTGTCCTTGTGTTTAAAATGAATAAGAGTTTATAATCTGTGTTACACCTTTAATTTCAGTATTATGTTATGTTTATGATTATGTTAGTATTTGAAACGACTGATTTAGGTGCCCCGGCGTAGTCGCCATTAGGAGGGTAGTAGGACTCACTGAGGCTTAGTAGTCTCACCCCACTCCAAACCAATTTTTTTAGGTAGACAGGTTAACTGGAGCAAGGACCAGGATGGAGCTGATGATTGGAGCTGAGCTTGGATCATCGCATTAGACGATTTAGTCTTCCCTTGTTTTAGCTTTTATCTGTATACTTGGAATTTTATTCTATTTCCGCTGTTTTTGTCTTAAGCTCATCAACTGATGTAAAAACTTATTTTGTAATTCGTTTGTTTATCTCGTGAAATTAATGTACTCAGATTCAATTATTTATGTCTTGACTAAATATTCTAGATATTTTAGTTGGGGCGTTATACTTCCATACCTTAGAATATTAATCTCAGGACATATCCTAACTCGCGCAGATATATAAAACCTCCATCTAAATTTCTACGGAATTCAGAAGCCGTAAAATTTTACATCAGCGGGTAAAATTCCTACTCGTTTTTCCAAAAGCGAGAATAATCCAAAACTCGTTATTCTGACTTCACAGAAATCTCCTCATACTTAAAAGAAGACTACGACCCAAAAGTCTGTGCCTTTCCGGCGCACGAGCACAAAACAGGCTCCGTTTCAGCAAAAATCTCATTTATGCGACGATACTCACAAAAACAGCTTCACCAAAAACCCTAAAACTCGTAGCCATTACTTATTTTATTCACCAAAAGGTACAGTGGAATTACGGGTCTTACAGATATAGTCATTCATAGGAGATGATTGTTAGTAAAAAGTTAGAAGTGAATAAGAAAACGATGAGTGACGGGATGTAAGAGCTTGGTTAGCTAGAACTTGAGGTCTAGGAATTTATTCCCCGGTGGGAACAGACTTTATGACTTTAGAATAGTCACGATGATGAAGGATCAATCGAATGGGAGAAGAGTGTGCTTGTTTGGAAACAAGTTGATGTGGAACGAGAGTAATTAGTTTGTGTGCGGCAAATTAAAAATGTTGTTTGGATTTAACAAGTTAATGGCCATGGTGGTTTGGGAACAAACTCTAAGCGGTTGTTGAACTTGGAGGTCGCAAATTATTAGAGTGTTAAGGAGGACCTGATTGGAGTTTGTAGAGGTCGTGGCATCGGCATGGTAATCGCAGTGCAAGATTCGTTGTGCATGAGAAAGCAATTGTAAAACGGAGTGCAATGATGTACCTCGTAAAGAGTCGAGGTTGAGGTAAGAATCACTTGAGAAAGTGAGTCGTTGAAAAGACATGTTAAGAACAAGTAAGAGAGAAGCACATGAGAATGTGGCTTATGTCAATTGAAGATTGGCCAAAGGAATTACCTCACACATAATTTGGAAAATTATGATTTTGCATGTATATTAAGGATTTTAAAGCACCACCTGAATGTATGTCATTTCGGTGCAGGTGTTGTATGCGGTAATAATAATGGGTAAGCAAATGTCTAGTGGCAAAGTTTGGTGGAAGCTAGTAGAGCTTCGATTCATTGTAGTGGTTACAATGAAGAAAGACGTAGCATAATGGAAATTTGTATTGAATAAGTAAAGGACTTCAGATATTGTCATCATGGATGGTTGAATAATAGTGATGTGGGAAGTACCTTAAGATATATTCTGGAGGTAGGTATCTCGACATGAGAGGTGATGTCGGAGTAATTAAGAATGGCCAGGGTGACAAACTCTTTAGAGTAGGAGAGGATTTAATGGTAAGAGGAAAGAAACTAAAGAGAGTTTAGAAATAGAATGAGAATACGATTTGAAATGGTTTGTGCCAATGATGACAGTCGACGAGGATAAACGTTTTATACTAAGGTTGGCAAGTATAAGCTAGGTATTAATTTGGAAAATAATATTCGACGGCCGAGAGATTGAATTTTGGGAATTTGAGATTTGTATAAAAGAAGTCACAGTGAAGTAGATGGTATCGTCTTGCATGCGCCAAGAAAAATTGATGAGTTGTAATCACCAACCGGATGTTGGGATGATGTCATTAAGCTTATGGTTAGAATGAGATTTGAAAGTGAAAGTGTACAGTTCAACACAGTTATGGGATTGAAGGAAAAGTTAAGGACTTATAGATATTGGAGAAGTTGTGAAGTTCTATAGATATGACAACTTCCTTCAGAGTATAATGGTATGAATGGTACTTGCCATGGTGGCCTTGTACTTACTGATTGACTGATACTAAATGGATGTTTCGTGAGTGGAAGCATGAGAGTCCACGTGACGTGTTTTGGGCGATTGGATCTCACTAACGAGATCGAGATAATAAGAATTGAGGAAATTGTTGGACCATTGTGCCTCGGACGACCTGAAGCACAATTGGAAGGGAGCATTATTAAAGTTAGGTAAAAATGGTCTAAGACACCATCATGATTGTTGGCTATCTGTTAACAAATTGAGGAACTGATCACCCTTAATCTCTTGTTAATAATAGACGGAATCATGTTGACTGGAATTGACTAGTTTTGCTAGCTTTGGTGGTACGCAGAAAGTTTCGGTGTTTCTTTTTGGAGGGTAGTAATGTAAGACCCAAGATTTCCACTGTACAGTTTTTCTAAGGAACTTTAGTGTCGGCTAAGTTTTTTGGGTTTTTGGTGGAGCGGACTTGTGAGTATCATCGCATTAATGGAATTTTTGCTGATATGGAGCCTGTTTTGTACTCGTGCGCTGGAAAGACACAGACTTTTGTCCTGTAATCCTCTTTGGTTAATACGAAGGTTACTGTATATTCAGTATAACGAGTTTTGGATTATTCTCACTTTTGGAAAAACGAGTAGGAATTTTACCCGCTGATGTTAAATTTTACGGCTTCTGAATTTCGTAGAAATTTAGATGGAGGTTTTATATATCGGCGTGAGTTAGGATATGTTGTCAGAATAATTTTCGAGGGTGAGGAAGAAAATTTCAGTCGAGGAAAAAGATTTGGCGATAAGTTTTGGAAATGGTTTACGACGGACTTTTATTCCGTGGAATTTCTATTTTTTGCAAGTTTAGCTCGTCGCGGCGCGCGAGAGCTGTGAGGCGTGAGGTGGCACGAGGATGAAAATATCTAGATATTTGTTAGAGATTACTTGGTGGCCAAGATTGGATGGAGGGCTAGGATTTAATCTTACAACTTTGCACTATTTGATCCAAAGGCCATAAGTTAGCAAGACTTGTATGTAAGGAGACTTTGGAAAATTAAGAATCATTTTTTCACTCCTCTTCCTCTCTTCTCTCTCACGTGAAGCTCTCTCTTTCTCTTCATCACAAAGATATTTTCTCCTTAAGATTAGTAAGCTTAAAATCCATTTTGTGAGAGATCTAGAAGGAATTAGGAGAAAAGATTGGAATGGAAATTGATCCTTGTAACTTGATGAAGCTTTTGGCATGAGCAAAGTGGTAAGAAAAATATTCCTCCCTCTTTTCTCTTCTTTGGCCGTGGGCCTTTTGTTTGGTGTAGAGTGAGTTTTAATTATTTTCTTTGTTAATAGTATTAAATCATGATAGTTAGTGATTGTCCATGCTTAGTAGAGATAGATTTTCAAAGATTGATGAGATTCTCATGAGATTTTTGGGTGAGGGTTTTGTGATTTTGTTCTTGAGAAAAAATTTAAAGAACTTGATTTTAATTGGTTTTTGTTCCATAGGAATTATTCATGAGTGTTGGATTAGCATGTTTAAGCTTAGTTTGGTTGTTTTCCATGGATGGATGAACATGTATGAAAATCTCATGTTAGGGTTTTGGATAAAAAAATTATATTGATCATAAACATGAACTTTTGTTTGATGTTTTGTTTATGAAGTTGTTTTAAGCTTTTTAGAGAAATGGATATTGGAATAATGATTTTGTTTTGAGAAACAAGAAAATTATATTTTTTCGTGTTCTTGAGAAGTTGAGGAACATTCTTAGAAATTTTGATTTGGTTTCCAAAATGCTTTGAATTGAAATGATAAATGATTTTGGGATATTATAGGATGATACTATGCTTTTAAAAATGAAAATTTTTGAGTGATAGTATGTTTTCTTTGTTTTGGCCGAGGCAAAAGTTAGGGTAGGAAGAATCGATTTTCGAAATTGTTCTAAGACAAATAGTTTGGGCATAATCATAGTCTAAAAAGTTTGATTGGTTATGGTTTTGTTAGAAAAGAAAATGAGTTGCTTTTGCCTTCAGAAAACCAATTTGAGAATTGTCGAAAATTGCGATTCGACCTAAAATGTTTTGGATTGTTCGAGTAAATGATTTTGGGGTATTATAAGATATTACCATGCTTTTGGAATTGAAAATTTTTGAGTGATTAGGTGTTTTTCATATTCTTGGCCGTGGCCAATTGAGGAGAAGGGAAAAAGATTTCAAAATTTTTAAAGTCCATAATGTGAGAAAATTGATCATTGAGTTAGTATATGGTTATAGTTTTAAAAGAGTAGAAGTATATGGTTTTACTTGGTAAGAAAAACTTGAAACTTGCGACGCAAGAAAACTCTGATTTTTTGTTGATTTATTTTGAAGAGTTATGGCTTGTTTTAAAATGTTTTTGTTGTGTGAAATTGATCTCTTTTGGGTTGATAACTCTAGTGTTTCTTTGTATGCTTTGGAACAAAAAAATGAATTTCGTGTGACTAAAATAATGTCTTTAATTTCGTGAATTTTTATCGCCATGGGAAGAACTTGGAATCGCTAGGTGAGAGAGTTAGAAAGTACCTTAAACCCCCCTAGACTTTTGAGAGCAAGTTTCGTTTCGATAGGATGTACGATGAGTATTTTATTGATTTTACGCTACATTTATTTTAGGTAGCGTGAATTGTAGAATTTCGCGAGAAAGGGTAACGGAAGCTTGCCGAGGTAAGGGCACCTTTCCTTTGTTTTACTTTCCGTTGGTAGCATTGTTTGTATGCTTGTTGTGGTGTGCTTTGAGTGTTATGCATGTATATATTATGTATTCTCGTGATGAGAAATTGTTTAAAAGTTACATGCGTTGTTACATATGATTGTGAAAATATATGTATGAATATGATATGGGATTACATATGCTAGATGGTATGTAATTGGTGCATTAGCATAGATAAGAGGTATCGTATGCTCATGCATTCATAGTACGTGGTGACCGTGATGGGCCACGGGGTGCGACTGACAGTGATTGGGTCCACCTTAATCCTGCGGGATTTTTATTGAGTCCAATACGTGGTGACCGTGATGGGCCGCGGGGTGTGATTGACAGTGATTGGATCCACTCTAATCCTATGTGGTGACCGTGATGGGCCACAGGATTTTATTGATGCCCTGCGGGGTTTGGTAGGCTGAGCCTACGACTCTCTGCGGAGAGGTTAAAATTCCGGAATTTCATGCATGTGGCAGCCAGTGATTGGTGTCACGATCATGTAGAGTCTGCATTTGTAGGCTATGTGTGCATTTAAATATATCATGTACGTTGATGTGAAAATATTATATGTTTACTTGTTTCTCCATATTTGGTAAGTGTATTATTTGTGGTACTTGTGGTGACCCTTGCAACATTTCATTTGCGGGCTCCTCCCACCCCAGATGATGCTGTAGGTCGCGAGGGCGGCAGCAGCTCAGGGCCCCAGTGAACTCATGCCGGAGCTATAGTTTAGAATTAGACTCTGTGCCGGTGTGGTTGTACATCGTGCCTTTGGGTTAGGCATAGGTTTCTATCCTGGTTTGTTTTGGGTTGTAGTGCTTAGAGTAATTTGAATACTTAGACTTGGACTGTAATTATTCAGGAACACACTTTGCTTGTCGAAGCACCTTATGGTAATGAGTTCTTTTGAATGTTTAATGCCGGCTCTCACAGTTTGAATGCACGCTCTGTTTTGTTTTAAAAATAAAAAAATAAAAAAAAAAATATACACTCTTTTTAGTCTTTGAAAATTGGGGTGTAACAATGTTACAGATTACAGAAAGGATAGGAAAAGTAGCCTATCGGATTGCTTTACCACCGATACTGTCCCAGATTCATGATGTGTTCCATGTGTCCCAGTTAAGGAAGTATGTTCCCGACCCGTCACATGTAATCACGCCAGATGACATCCAGCTGAAAGAAAATTTGTCATTTGAAGTTCCGCCAGTTAAGGTTGCGGATAGAAAGATGAAACGTCTAAGGACCAAGGATATACCTTTAGTCAAGATAATATGGAATGAAGTTACAGGGGATGCGACTTGGGAACTTGAAAGCAAGATGAAAGAGCAGTACCCCGAGTTATTCAACGACGTCTAAGTTTCGAGGACGAAACTTCTTTCAGGGGGGAAGTAATGTAAGACCCAGAATCTCACTGTACAGTTTGTGTAAGGAACATTTGTATTGGCTAAGAGTTTTAGGGTTTTGTTAAGTATTTCGCAAGCATCGTTGTAATAACAGCATTATTGCTGAGTTGAAGCTGGTTTCGGATTCGTGTACTATTAAAGCCCAGGCTTTTGATTCTTAGTCCTCTTTTTTATATGAGAACGTTCCTGTGCCTTCAGAATTTCGAAATTTGACTTTCCCCGTTTTTTTGAAAAACGAGTAGAAAACTGTTCCCGCTGCTTAAAATTTTACGGTTTCTGTTTTCCGTCGAATTTTAATTGGAGACTTTATATATCGGCGCGAGTTGGAATCTAGTTTCAGAATATTTTTGGGAGCTAAGGAAATAAATTTCAGTCGGAGAATAAAGTTTAGCGATAATTTTTAGAAATGGTTTACGATGAACTTTTATCTCGTAGATTTTCTATTTTTCGCAAGTTAGACCGTTAGCGAAGTACGACTCGACGAGAGCGAACGCGAGAGCTGAGTAGCGTAAAGTGGATATTTGTTCAAAAAGCAATCATGAGTTTGTTTTGATCCAAAGGCTAGGGTTTAGTCTTGCAAGTTTTGCTTTGATCCAAAGGCTTAGATTGCTCAAGAGTGAATTAAATAGTAAGGAGGTTTACCTTTTGGACTTAGAAGCAAAAATCACAAAAAACTACTCCCTCCCCTCTCACTCTCTTGGCCGAACTCTTTCCACCCTTCACTCATCCATTCAAAATTTCATTTTCTCATCTTATCAAGCTTGGATCATTAGCTTATTAAGGAATCATCATCTTCTTAAGGTAACTAACCTCTTCTCTTCCTTATTTCTCCATGAAACCTCTTGGATTTTAAGTTCTTATGATTATGTTCTTGAGAGAAAAATTCTAGAATTTAGTTTTAATTAGTTTTGGTTCCGTAGAAGTGTTCTTGAGAGTTTATTAGTACACTTGAGTGAAGCATGAGAAGATTCCCATGGTTGATTTATGTTTTCACAAAATTTAAGTTAGGGTTTTGAAGAAAATTTTTGAAAAGATCATAAACTTGAATTTTGTTTTGTGATTTGATTTTTGATGTTAGTTTTGAGCTTTGTGGCAAAATGGATTCTTGAATATAAACTTTGTTTTGAAAAATAAGAGAAAATTTATTTTGGTGTTCTTGAGCGATTCGATGAACATATTTTAGGAAATTTCGTTTCGATTCTCAAAGTAGTCAATTGAGCAATGGGAATGCCTTTGCAAACTAATAGATAATTACTAGGATTTTGTAATGGAAAAAAATTTAGGTGTTGGCCTTGTTTGTTGGTTTGGCCGTGGCACCCCTTTGCTAGGTAGGAAGAGTTTCAAATTTTGTTAAGTCATTTTCAGAGGACTAATCATGGTTTTAAAGAAATGATTGTGAAATGGTTTGTTTGGAGAATAAAATGTGTTGATTTTGTCTTAAGGAAAATCCATTCAAAATTGTCAAAAAGTGTAGTTTGATTTAAAATGATTTGGATTGTTCGGGTAAATGATTTTAGGGTATTATAAGATATTACCATGCTTTTGGAATTGAAAAATTTTGAGTGATTGTGGGTTTTTGAAATTTTTGGCCGTGGCCAAAGGAGGAAAATGGTGATGGGATTTCAAAATTTTCTAAGTCCACGTTGATAAGAAAATGATCCTTGTATTGGTGAATGATCATAGGCTTTAAAAGAATGAGTATAGAGTTTTTACTTGGTAAGAAAAACTTGAAACTTGCGACGCAAGAAAACTCTGATTTTGTTGATTTATTTTGAAGAGTTAGGGCTTGTTTTAAAATGATTATGTTGTGTGAAATTGATCTCTTTTGGGTTGATAACTCTAGTGCTCTTTGTATGCTTAAAAATGAATTTCGTGTGACTAAAATAATGTCTTTAACTTCGTGAATTTTTATCGGATTGGGAAGAACTTGGAATCGCGAGGTGAGAGAGTTACAAAATACCTAAAACGGGGAATATTTTATTGATGTTACGCTACATTTATTTTAGGTAGCGTGAATTGTAGAATTTCGCGAAAAAAAAGTAACGGAAGCTTGCTGAGGTAAGGGCACCTTTCCTTTGTTTTATTTTCCGTTGGTAGCATTGTTTGTATGCTTGTTGTGGTGTGCTTTGAGTGTTATGCATGTATATATTATGTATTCTCGTGATGAGAAATTGTTTAAAAGTTACATGCGTTGTTACATATGATTGTGAAATTATATGTATGAATATGATATGGGATTACATATGCTAGATGGTATGTAATTGGTGTATTAGCATAGATAAGAGGTATCGTATGCTCATGCATTCATAGTACGTGGTGACCGTGATGGGCCACGGGGTGCGACTGACAGTGATTGGGTCCACCTTAATCCTGCGGGATTTTTATTGACTCCAATACGTGGTGACCGTGATGGGCCGCGGGGTGTGATTGACAGTGATTGGGTCCACTCTAATCTTATGTGGTGACCGCGATGGGCCACAGGATTTTATTGACGCCCTGCGGGGTTTGGTTGGCTGGGCCTACGACTCTCTGCGGAGAGGTTAAAATTCCGGAATTTCATGCATGTGACAGCCAGTGATTGGTGTCACGATCATGTAGAGTCTGCATTTGTAGGCTATGTGTGCATTTAAATATATCATGTACGTTGATGTGCAAATATTATATGTTTACTTGTTTTTCCATATTTGGTAAGTGTATTATTTGTGGTACTTGTGGTGACCCTTGCAACATTTCATTTGCGGGCTCCTCCCACCCTAGACGATGGACCACCTCCTGTTGCCGATGCTCGTGAGGGAGACGGTGACTACCTGGGACTTCGTTGACCGGTTACTGCTGACTTCTTGGAGCCTCGACCCAGCTTCAGGCACAGCTTCCTATCATGGGCGTGTTAGGATTATTACTAGTCGTGGTACCTTGCGGATACATGAGTGCATGCTGTGGCAGACTCCACCTTTCCCCGTGCCCTTACAGGTGTTATTAGGGATGTTTTGGACGGCTCCTGTGGGACCCCAGCCTGGGGCGCAGGGTGCGACTGGGGTTGAGGGTTCAGTTTCTGGTGAGGTGTCTTCGGATGGATCGAGTACCCTCACTATACCGGCAGCTGCTTTGGAGGACAGTAGTTGTGTAGAGATTCCACCACCTTCACCAATCCTTACTACTTCTTCGACCACTCCTACCATGGATTTTATCTTGGTCTCGAGTGACTCGGACATGGCTCCGAAGGGGCTCGAGCACGGGTAGTAGCCTCGTACTCCTCAGGTCCGGACCACAATGTTACACCCCGATTTTCAAAGACTAAAAAGGGCATTATTTTTTAATTTTTTTTTACAAACAACAGAGTTGCGTATAAAATATTTTACAGCGAGCCGACATTAAATATACAAAAGAACTCATTACCATAAGGTGCTTCGACAAGCAAAGTGTGTTCCTGAATAATTACAGTCCAAGTCTAAGTATTCAATTTACTCCACGCACTACAACCCGAAACAAACCAAGATAGAAAACCTATGTCTAACCCAAAGGCACGATGTACAACCACACCGGCACAGAGTCTAATTCTAAACTATAGCTCCGGCACGAGTTCACTGAGGCCCTGAGCAGCCGCCGCCCTCGCGAACTACGGCATCATCTGGGGTGGGAGGAGCCCGCAAATGAATATTGAAAGGGTCACCACAAAATAAAAGTATATATATATATATAACCGGTGCGAAAGATGTACACATAACAAATTTCCACATACACAAGAGAAAGCTCTTTAACACAAAAGATTTTCCCACCAACGGGCTTATATATATAATGCACACATAGCCTATCAATGCAGACTCTACATGAGCGTGACACCAATCACTGGCTGCCACATGCATGAATTCCGGAATTTAACCTCTCCGCAGAGAGTCGTAGGCCCAGCCTACCAAACCCCGCAGGGCGTCAATAAAATCCTGTGGCCCATCGCGGTCACCACATAGGATTAGAGTGGACCCAATCACTGTCAATCACACCCCGCGGCCCATCACGGTCACCACGTATTGGACTCAATAAAAATCCCGCAGGATTAAGGTGGACCCAATCACTGTCAGTCGCACCCCGTGGCCCATCACGGTCACCACGTACTATGAATGCATGAGCATACGATACTTCTTATCTATGCTAATGCTCCAATTACATACCATCCAACATATGTAATTCTCAACCACATGTCAACACATATATTTTATAAAATCATATGTAAGACAATCAAACATCGGGTTCATAACATATATTCTCAAAATCGTATGTAAAACAACGCACGTATTGTAAGCACTTTCTCATCACGAGAATACATAACACATACATGCCAAACACACAAACACGCATCACCGAAAATAACCAACAAACATGTTATAACTCAGTGAAAAGACAGAAATAAAGTGATGCCCTTACCTCAGCAAGCATTCCAACACGCACAACTTACATTACGCGAGCAATAACCGTCCCTCTCGACGAAAACTCCAATTTGGCTAATCCTCTTAACCTTTTACAAAACATAACTTATCTAAGTTAATACCACATTCTAATTGGTTACTCAAATAAGTTCTAGCTCGGCTACTAATGGATCAAGACCTATGGTTGTTCCCTCACAACTACTAGGCTCAAATCCACTATTCACGCTACCTAAAATTTAAGCAGCGTAATGCCAATAAAATACTCTCACTGTATTCTATCGCAACGAAACCAAAGCCCAAAAATCTATAGGGGTCTAAGGTACTTTCTAACACTCTCACTTAGTGATTTCGAGTTCTCTCCATAATGATTAAAAATTCACGAAGTTAAATACACTATTTTTGCCATAAGAAATTCATTTTGTTTTTCAAAGCATACCACATACCACTATTATTATCAACCTCTAGGAAATCATTTTCACACAATCCAAACCATTTGAAAACAAACTAGAAACTCTTCAAAAATATTCCGAAGAAAATAAAAGTTTCCTTGCGTCGCAATTTACAAGTTTTCTCACCAAATAAAATCTTATACTTGTACTCTTTTAAAAGCTATAAACATATACCAAACCAATGATCAATTCCTTACATTGTGGACTTTAAAATTTTTGAAATCTTTTTCCATTCTCCTCAATTGGCCACGGCCAAGAATGTTAAAAACACCTTATCACTCAAAATTTTTCAATTCCAAAAGCATGGTAATATCCTATAATACCCCAAAATCATTTACCCTCACAATCCAAATCATTTTAAATCAAACTACAGTTTTTGACGATTTCGAATTGATTTTCCTTAAGACAAAATCAACACATTTTCTTTTCTAAACCAAGCTATAATTGCTCACCCTTTTAAACCATGATTATGCCTTCCTAAAAGGACTTAGAAAAATTTGAAACTCTTCCTCCCTATACAAAGGGGTGCCACGGCCAAAACCAACAAACAAGGCCAACACTCCATTTTTTTTCATTCCAAAACTTAATGATAATCTACTAGCTTCCAAAATCATTGATTTGGACAAACAAAACATTTTCATAACATAATCCACAAACCACAAGATTTCTCAAGAACACACACAAAATAATTTTTCTTGTTTCTCAAAACAAAATCATTTATCTCATATCCAATTTCCTTAAAAGTCTAAAAACAACATCATTAACACAAATCACTAACTAAAAGTTCATGTTCATGATCAAGAGAAATTTTTCATCAAAACCCTAACAAGAAATTTTCATATATGTTCATCCATCCATGGAAATCCTCACAACTAAGCTTAAACATACTAGTGAAGTCCTCATGAACAACTTTCATGGAACAAAAACCAATTAAAACCAAGTTTCTAAGAATTTTTCTCAAGAACACAAACAACAAAACTCCAAACTCTAGGAGCTTGAACCAACAAAAAGAAAGGAGAAGGTTTGTTACCTCAAGAGGAGATGATTTCCTTTCCAACTCTATGATCCAACACACTAAAAATCCAAGCTTTTGGTGAAGAAATGAAGA
This sequence comes from Trifolium repens, assembly GCA_030408175.1. Classification (NCBI taxonomy): domain Eukaryota; kingdom Viridiplantae; phylum Streptophyta; class Magnoliopsida; order Fabales; family Fabaceae; genus Trifolium; species Trifolium repens. The sequence continues at coordinate 44,079,987 of CP125850.1, read as the reverse complement.
ATTTATGATGAAGCACACAAGGGTGGGAATGCCACGGCAAAGGGAGAGAGAAGAGAGAGTTGTGCAATTTTTTCTAAGTTCATAAAGTGATCCAAAAGTCTTACTAAATTATGGTCTTGTTGCATATCCACCATTGGATCAAATAGTAAAAATTTGCAAGACTAAATCCTAGCCATTCATTCAAACTTGGCCACCAAGCAACTTAAATGAAATATCTAGATATTTTCATCCTCGTGCCACCTCACGCCTCACAGCTCTCGCGCGCCGCGACGAACTAAACTTGCAAAAATAGAAATTCCACGGAATAAAAGTCCGTCGTAAACCATTTCTAAAACTTATCGCCAAATCTTTTTCCTCGACTGTAATTTTCTTCCTCACCCTCGAAAATTATTCTGACAACATACCCTAACTCACGCCGATATATAAAACCTCCATCTAAATTTCTACGAAATTCAGAAGCCGTAAAATTTAACATCAGCGGGTAAAATTCCTACTCGTTTTTTCCAAAAGCGAGAATAATCCAAAACTCGTTATTCTGACTACACATAAACCTTCTTATACTCAAAAGAAGACTACGACCCAAAAGTTTGTGCCTTTCCAGCGCACGAGCACAAAACAGGCTCCATTTCAGCAAAAATTCCATTAATGCGATGATACTCACAAGACCGCTCCACCAAAAACCCTAAAACTTAGCCGACACTAAAGTTCTTTAGAAAAACTGTACAGTGGAATCTTGGGTCTTACATTACTACCCTCCAAAAAGAAGTTTCGTCCTCGAAACTAAAGGTAAGAGTAACAACTCAACTGGTTATTACCATCCCCAACACAACAAAATCCCTCAGGATTAGGCGTAGCCACACAGATGCTAACACCGGGTGAAGTCACACAGATACTCTCACCAATACACTGGCACACCCGTGCACCAACCGCAACTCTCAACGAGTTCACCACTCAAAAATTTCCTAGGGTCCACACACAAAATTTCCAAAGTCACTTCTTTTGCCTCCGCGACATAGCCTATTCCATTAGGCTCACACAAAGTGGCGACGGCTACCCTCCAAAAAGAAACACTGAAACTCTCTGCGCATCACCAAAGCTAGCAAAACTAGTCAATTCCAGTCAACATGATTCCGTCTATTATTAACAAGAGATTAAGGGTGATCAGTTCCTCAATTTGTTAACAGATAGCCAACAATCATGATGGTGTCTTAGACCATTTTTACCTAACTTTAATAATGCTCACTTCCAATTGTGCTTCAGGTCATCCGAGGCACAATGGTCCAACAATTTCCTCAATTCTTATTATCTCGATCTCGTCAGTGAGATCCAATCGCCCAAAACACGTCATGTGGACTCTCATGCTTCCACTCACGAAACATCCATTTAGTATCATTAAAACAGTAAGTACAAGGCCACCATGGCAAGTACCACTCATACCATTATACTCTGAAGGAAGTTGTCGTTTCTAGAGGAAACTTCACAACGTCACCAATATTCATAAATCCTCAATATTTCCTTTAATTTCATAATTGTTGAACTACATACTTTCACTTTCGAATCTCATTCTAATCACAATCTTAATAATGTCATCCCAACACCCAGTTGGTGATTGAAGCTCCCCATTCTATTTCTAAGCTCTCTTGAAATTCTTTCCTCTTACCATTAAATTATCTTCTACTCAAAAGAGCTTGTCACCCTGACCATTCTTAATTACTCCGACATCACCTCTCATGTCGAGATACCTACCTCCAGAATATATCTTAAGGTACTTCCCACATCACTATTATTCAACCGTCCATGATGACAATATCTGAAGTCCTTTACTTATTCAATACAGATTTCCATTATGCTACGTCTCTCTTCATTGTAACCACTACAATGAATCGAAGCTCTACTAGCTTCCACCAAACTTTGCCACTAGACAATTGCTTACCCTTTATTATTACCGCATACAACACATACACCGCCATGACATCCATTCAGGTGGTGCTTTCGAATCCTTAATATACACGCACAATCATAATTTTCGAAATTATGTGGGAGGGAATTTCCTTTCGCCAATCCTCCATTGACATAAGCCACATTCTCATGTGCTTCTCTCTTACTCATTCTCAACACGACTTTCCAACGGCGAACATCCTCTGCGACTAATCTCATCGATCTACTAATTTGCAATTTTCCAGTTCAACAACTGCCTAGGGTTGGTTCCCAAAACCATGGCCCACAACTTGTTGATTCCATCCAACATCTTTAATTCGCCGCACACAAGCCAATTACTCTCGTCCCACATCAACTTGTTTCCAAACAAGCACACTCTTCTCCCATTCGATTGATCCTTCATCATCGTGACTATTCTAAAGTCATAAAGTCTGTTCCCACCGGGGAATAAATTCCTAGACCTCAAGTTCTAGCTAACCAAGCTCTTACATCCCGTCACTCATCGCTTTCTTATAACCCAAGTGGGGGCACTTAGATGATGGAACACAGCTTTGGCTTGTCAGGTTGAGCTGGTGGGTGCACTATGTTGGCCTGCCCGCTCCAAGTTGAGAGTTGAGTCGTGGGACTTAAGCGAAGGCTTGGGTCTCTTGACTCTTAGATAGGAGGGTACAGCATGAGGCTGGTTTCACAGAGCAGACCTCTCCCAGTACGATGTGGTTCGGGGACGAACCCAGCGGAAGCTGGTGGGCATGTAATACCCGAGGCTGACGAGGGCGGGGAGTGGTCGCCGGTGCACGAGGCATGACAATGTGCGGCTCCTGGCAGCTTCTAGGCAAAACCCGAATTCACATCGGAATGAGAGGGATCCTGAGACTGTGCAGGTTTGAGACTGCATGGTTGAAGGAAGGCTTATAAGGATTGATGGGTACTACCTATACCAACAAGATGCATCTTTCCGGGAGCTCATTCCATAAGAACTTCATAGTTAAGCGTGCTTGACTTGGAGTAGTCTTTGGATGGGTGACCTTCTGGGAAGTTTCCCGGAAAGCGTGCAAGTGAGGACAAAGCTCGCTGAAAAGACTCGTGTTGGTTTGTGGGGTCAGTCGGTCATCCTAAAAGCAGTTTGGGGCGTTACAGATACAAAATAAGATATACAACTATATGGTATAAATTACAATATCATAAAATAGTAGATTGTATATGGATGGATCAGTTGATGGCGATTGTGCGATTCTGAGAGAAGCCTCGAGAGATGTTTGAGTGTGAGAGCTTACTATATGGCATGAATGAATATTGTATTGAGCTATAATTAGAGACAAGTGGGTTGGGTTGTTCCTTTTCAGTTAGCCCATTAAGAGGTCTCTCCACCTCAACTAATATATATATATATATATATATATATATAACATTCTATTAGATTATGATACAATTATATAAGAGGTTGTGTATCCGTAAGAGGCAGAAAGCTCTCACACTCTAACTTTTTCTAATGTAGAGCGTGAGGATTTTCTACCTCTCACAGATGTGCAATTACTTTTATAAGTTTATCTTAACTAATGAGACAATTAGTGTGTGTATATGAGTTGAGCCTACCTCTCAACGGGCTAACTAAAAAAACATGGCCTAACCCATAGCAGATTGTTTTTAATTACAGCCCAATACAATATTTATTAATGTCATTTATTAAGCTCTCACACCACTTCTCCCAAGGCTTTCCTCAAGATTGCACAATCGCCGCTGATCATACAAGGTACAAAATCTAATGTTTTATGACATTGTAATTTATGCCATATAATTGTATCTCTGATTTCAATGTCTCTATTAAACATCCAACTAAAGAATCAAGCTTTCAATCAAATAATTGGTAAACAAAATTAAAGAGGGCAATGGATAATAGTTGAAAAAATTGAATAAGAACCAAAGTACGAAGAATTAGTAGAGTTCACAAAGTGAAAGAAGGTGAAGTAACAAGGAGAGAGAGAGAACGAGTGTTGATAGTGTTGGGACCAGAGTGTACAACAGAATATACGAAAGCGTTTGATTAGTCTCTTTTAGTGGAACCTGAACAACCAAAATTATCCAGCACAACCAACACCAACAATAACAACAATAAAAAGAGTAAATAAGGACACCGTAATTTTAACGTCGAAAACCCTCAACGTGAGATTAAAAAACCACGGATCGTGCAGACCAATAAAAAACTCCTCTATTATCAAATAATGAGTACAGACAATGTCTTCCTAATTTCTCTAGTAACTGACAAAGCTACAATAATCACCACCTATGGTGAAACTAATAACAAGAGAGCTAACAACTCACAAACTAGTGGGTATCACAAACTGACACAAAGAGAAGACAAAATTACTTAGAATAATTATTCAGTAACTAACAAAGTGACAAAAAAAAAACTCAAATTTCAGTCAAACCGGAGAACGTTTGCTGAACACACTTTTCTCACCGGAATCCAATTCTTTCTCTCTGTCATCGAAGCTCTCTGTACTTTCTCTCGGTGCGACGCTGCAGCTTTTGTTTCACCCACCTATTAATTGCCAATTGCAATTTTCACTCCAACTTCAAACTAGGGATTTCTTCCCTTTATATAACAACACACACACAACACGTGACACCTCACGCACACACGTATGGGCTAAAACCCATCACTAAAAAACAAACCTTTTTTTTGTTTTCTTTCTTTTCTATTTTTTTTTCTTTTTATTTGTGTGTGGTTCCCACTTGAGGAGGGATCCACCCAACATTCCCCCTCATGACTCAAGTGGAGTAATCAGTTGTCATTCCAACAACTATGCCACAAGTCTCAATCATCATGTCATCCGCATCTTCCAACAACTATGCCACAAGTCTTCAACATCACTTGTAACAACAAGTTCTTCAACAGTGCAACTCTTCAAAAGCTTTCTTTCTTGGGTGGTTTTTACATGTGCATCACCTTCAACATCTGACTGCATCTCTACTTTGTGACAACTTTAACGGTCTTCATCACGAGTTGGATCATTCTCTTTAACTCTATCAATTTCTTTCAACCACTGGTCTTCTCTAAACTCAGCATCACAACATCTGATAAGTTTCTTCATAACAGGATCATAAAACCTGCAACCAACTTCATCTAGGCCATAGGCAATAAACACATGTGTACCTGTTCTTCGAATAGCTTCTGCCTTTACCTTTATTACCCGAATACCGGTTCTTGTACTCCCCCTAGATTCAGCAACAATTACCTCTGACTGCGAAGGAAAGTTTTGAGACATTCTTCTTATCTCCTCATTCAAAATACTGCTCTTCACAAGGTCCATTGACAACACACCATCAACAGCAAAATTGGACAACGATATTCTAAACGTTTCCCACGAGTCAGGCAAAGAACCAAGAAGAAATAACTCTTGAATTTCATCATCAAATTTAATACACATAGCAGATAGCAAATTCATAATTCCTTGGAAAATATTCAAATGATCTGCACACGAAGTCCCTTCTTGGAGCTTCAAACTCAGCATCTTCTTTATAAGATACATCTTGTTATTACCTGTTTTCGTCGCATACAGTAGCTCAAGCTTATCCCATAAATATTTTGCATGTTTCTCCCCACTAATGTGGTTCAAAACGTTATCATCAACCCACTGACAAATGTAACCACACAATTTTCTGTGAAGCAAAGTCCACTGATCTTCAGTCTTGTTATCTGGCTTCTCTGTAGCGAACACAGGTTCATGAAAATTCTTCACATAAAGAAGATCCTCCATCTTACCTTTCCAAAGGGCATAATTTGACCCATTCAATGTAACAGCCCGTTTTTTTAAAAGGCCAAAAAGGCATTAATTTTTTTTTTCTTTTTCAACTAACACTCAGAGTGCGCATAGAATATTTTTCAATGAGCCGGGATTCAAATATGCAAAAGAACTCATTACCATAAGGTGCTTCGACAAGCAAAGTGTATTCCTGAATAATTACAGTCCAAGTCTAAGTATTCAAATACTTACAACAAAACAAGTTAGAAAACCCTATGCTAACCAAAAAGCACGGTGCACAAAACACACCGGCGCATAGTCTAACTATACTAAGCCTCACCACGTGCTCACTATGGCCTAGAACAGCCACCGTCGTCGCCGCGACCTAACCCATCATCTGGGTGGGATGACCCCCAAATGAAAGAAAGGGTCACCACAAAATAAAAGTATGTATATATATAACCGGTGCGAGAGAGTATACAAATACCAAACATACAAATACCAACATAGAAAGCTCTTAACCAACAAAGCAATTCCCACCAACGGGTTCATATAAGCAATGCACACATAGCCTATAATGCAACCTCTACAATGCGTGGTACTAACCCTAGCTACCACAATGCATGAGCTCCAGAACTGTAGGTCCAACCCCTACTAAAACACCAACGAAATCACAAGGTTAAGGTGGATCCACTCCCGCAATCACACCCCATGGTCCACTCCCGCAACCATGTATCAAACTCAACAAAATCACAAAGGATTAAGGTGGATCCACTCCCGCAATCACACCTCATGGTCCACTCCCGCAACCATGTATCAAACTCAACAAAATCACAAAGGATTAAGGTGGATCCACTCCCGCAATCACACCCCATGGTCCACTCCCGCAACCATGTATCAAACTCAACAAAATCACAAAGGATTAAGGTGGATCCACTCCCGCAATCACACCCCATGGTCCACTCCCGCGACCATGTATCAAACTCAACAAAATCACAAAGGATTAAGGTGGATCCACTCCCGCAATCACACCCCATGGTCCACTCCCGCAACCATGTATCAAACTCAACAAAATCACAAAGGATTAAGGTGGATCCACTCCCGCAATCACACCCCATGGTCCACTCCCGCAACCATGTATTGAACTCAATAAAACCCTATAAGAATCAGGTGGGTCCACTCCCGCAACCACACCTCGTAGTCCACTCCCGCAACTACACCTCGTAGTCCACTCCCGCAACTACGCACTAACAATGCATGAGCATACGATTCCCCATGTATACTAATGCAACAAATACATACCTCCCTAGCATATGTAAACCATCCCAACAACATACATACATATCCAATCATATGTAACAAACCACAACAAACATACCTACATTTCCAATCATATGTAAAACAACGCACGTATTGTAAACACTTTCTCATCACGAGAATACATAACACATACATGCCAAACACACAAACACGCATCACCGAAAATAACCAACACACATGTTATAACTCGGTGAAAAGACAGAAATAAAGTGGAGCCCTTACCTTAGCAAGCTTCCGTTAACTTTTCTCGCATAATTCTACAACTCGCGCTTCCTAAAAGTTAAGCAGCGTACAATCAATACATTGTTCTCTAACCAATCGTATTGAAACTACACCAAAACCCCAAAAACCTAAAGGTTCCTAAGGAAAAAATCCCTCTTTCGGACACCACACCAAAAACTACCGTATTGATCAACCACCATGAGTTATCTGTACTATTTTTAGGACCCAAAACAATAGTCAAAAGTCTTAAATAATTTGAAATGCAAAATGGCCGTTTTCTTGCGTTACAAGCCACACACTTTCCGAGTACCCGAAAAACTCGTTTCCAATCCCAACCACTTCCAACAATTAATAAAAAGGGATTAGAAGGATAAAAACCAAGTTTAGAAATCATAATCTAAAATCTCAACTCCCAGAGCTCGCCTTGGCGAGTTGGTGGCGAGTGAAGGCAGTGAGGACTGGTCTAGCTCGCTCTGGAGCTCGCCCTGGCGTGTTGTCATGACCTGTGACACTCGCCCCAGCGAGTAACCACTCGCTCAGCAAGTTTCAACTGTCATGACAGCAAAAGACAGCAACTCACACCACCTTTTTCCACCCAAGCCTAGTTTGATTCTATTAGTTCCCAACACTTTTTCAAGGCACAAAAGCAAACCATTTTCATAAGCAAGCAATTCATTTCCGAAAGCTTGTTGGTTGCTTCGAGTGCAAGTTATTTGATTTTCATTTCCAAAAACAAAACCAAATTCAAGCACAAGTTTTATTACGGGCCTTAACCGTCTTGAAATCATTTTCAAACATGTTTTCTAGGCGAAAAACAACACCACATGTCACAAGAGTTTTAAACCACTTGGACCCCAAAATACCACACAAAACACTTAGTAAATATTTTCATAAACTCCAAAATATTTTTCATCGGATTTTCTAAAACAAAACCATACAACGCATTTCCCTTTTGCCCAAAGGTTCAAAGACAACTTTTCTTTTCAAAACCTTACAACATAACCTCATGTAATTGATCAATACATAATCAACTCAAAACCCTAACTTTTCTCATGAGATTTCTCACCAACTCATGGAAAACAAAACAACCAAGCCTAGCATGCTTACTACACCCTCATGAACAACTTTCATGAAACACAAACTAGCAAGAACAACATTTCTCACCAAACCCTCTTAAGAACATAAACCCAAAAACCTCACAACTCTAAAAATCTACCAACCTAGGAGATGAGAAGAGAGGGTTACCTTAAGAAAGTGATTCTCTACAACTTCCCACTAAGCTTCCAAGCTTGAAATGGAGTGAAATGGTGAGGAAATGAAAATTTGTGAAGGTGAGCAATGAAGAAGAAGAAACACGGTCAAGAGAGAGCAAGAGGAGTGAAATTCTTTCTAAGTCCACAAATGAGATAAACCTCCTTACTATATAAAGCTCTTGCTAACTCACCACCCTTGGATCAAAAATAAAGTCCAACTTAAAACCCTAGCCATTGGATCAAATGCTTTAAGGATAATCACAAGATTAAATCAAATCTTCCCAAACAAGTCTCGTACTCAGCTCTCGCGCGACGCGACGAACGTAAACCGCAAAAACATAAAACCTACGGAGAGAACGTCTAACGTTTAACATTTCCAAAACTTATCGCCGAATCTTTTTCCGCGACTGTAATTTTCTTCCATACCTTAGAAAAGTATTCTCAGAATATATCCTAACTCGCGCAGATATATAAAACCTCCATCCGAAACCTCACTCAAAACAGACGCAGTAAGATTTTCCAACCGCGGGTAAAATCCTACTCGTTTTTCCAAAAACAAGAATAATCCAAAACTCGTCATTCTGACTTCACAGAAATCTCCTCATACTTAAAAGAGGACCATGACCCGAAAGTCTGTGCCTTTCCAGCGCACGAGCACAAAACAGGCTCCGTTTCAGCAAAAATCTCATTAATGCGACGATACTCACAAAACCACTTAACAAAAACCCTAACATTCTTAGCCGTCGCTAAAGTTCCTTAGGAAAACTGTACAGTGAAATTACGGGTCTTACATTACTACCCTCCAAAAAGAAGTTTCGTCCTCGAAACTAAAGGTAAGAGTAACAACTCAACTAATTATTACCAACACCAACACAACAAAAAACAACCGCTAGAACTAACACAACTCAAGCTATGTTCTAACCGACTCTGGACTAACGACTCAAGCATACACTCTCCCTTTGAAGATTTAAAGCCGTGCTCTGATACCAATTGTAACAGCCCGTTTTTTTAAAAGGCCAAAAAGGCATTAATTTTTTTTTTCTTTTTCAACTAACACTCAGAGTGCGCATAGAATATTTTTCAATGAGCCGGCATTCAAATATGCAAAAGAACTCATTACCATAAGGTGCTTCGACAAGCAAAGTGTATTCCTGAATAATTACAGTCCAAGTCTAAGTATTCAAATACTTACAACAAAACAAGTTAGAAAACCCTATGCTAACCAAAAAGCACGGTGCACAAAACACACCGGCGCATAGTCTAACTATACTAAGCCTCACCACGTGCTCACTATGGCCTAGAACAGCCACCGTCGTCGCCGCGACCTAACCCATCATCTGGGTGGGATGAGCCCGCAAATGAAAGAAAGGGTCACCACAAAATAAAAGTATGTATATATATAACCGGTGCGAGAGAGTATACAAATACCAAACATACAAATACCAACATAGAAAGCTCTTAACCAACAAAGCAATTCCCACCAACGGGTTCATATAAGCAATGCACACATAGCCTATAATGCAACCTCTACAATGCGTGGTACTAACCCTAGCTACCACAATGCATGAGCTCCAGAACTGTAGGTCCAACCCCTACTAAAACACCAACGAAATCACAAGGTTAAGGTGGATCCACTCCCGCAATCACACACCATGGTCCACTCCCGCAACCATGTATCAAACTCAACAAAATCACAAAGGATTAAGGTGGATCCACTCCCGCAATCACACCCCATGGTCCACTCCCGCAACCATGTATCAAACTCAACAAAATCACAAAGGATTAAGGTGGATCCACTCCCGCAATCACACCCCATGGTCCACTCCCGCAACCATGTAGCAAACTCAACAAAATCACAAAGGATTATGGTGGATCCACTCCCGCAATCACACCCCATGGTCCACTCCCGCAACCATGTATCAAACTCAACAAAATCACAAAGGATTAAGGTGGATCCACTCCCGCAATCACACCCCATGGTCCACTCCCGCAACCATGTATCAAACTCAACAAAATCACAAAGGATTAAGGTGGATCCACTCCCGCAATCACACCCCATGGTCCACTCCCGCAACCATGTATTGAACTCAATAAAACCCTATAAGAATCAGGTGGGTCCACTCCCGCAACCACACCTCGTAGTCCACTCCCGCAACTACACCTCGTAGTCCACTCCCGCAACTACGCACTAACAATGCATGAGCATACGATTCCCCATGTATACTAATGCAACAAATACATACCTCCCTAGCATATGTAAACCATCCCAACAACATACATACATATCCAATCATATGTAACAAACCTCAACAAACATACCTACATTTCCAATCATATGTAAAACAACGCACGTATTGTAAACACTTTCTCATCACGAGAATACATAACACATACATGCCAAACACACAAACACGCATCACCGAAAATAACCAACACACATGTTATAACTCAGTGAAAAGACAGAAATAAAGTGGAGCCCTTACCTTAGCAAGCTTCCGTTAACTTTTCTCGCATAATTCTACAACTCGCGCTTCCTAAAAGTTAAGCAGCGTACAATCAATACATTGTTCTCTAACCAATCGTATTGAAACTACACCAAAACCCCAAAAACCTAAAGGTTCCTAAGGAAAAAATCCCTCTTTCGGACACCACACCAAAAACTACCGTATTGATCAACCACCATGAGTTATCTGTACTATTTTTAGGACCCAAAACAATAGTCAAAAGTCTTAAATAATTTGAAATGCAAAATGGCCATTTTCTTGCGTTACAAGCCACACACTTTCCGAGTACCCGAAAAACTCGTTTCCAATCCCAACCACTTCCAACAATTAATAAAAAGGGATTAGAAGGATAAAAACCAAGTTTAGAAATCATAATCTAAAATCTCAACTCCCAGAGCTCGCCCTGGCGAGTTGGTGGCGAGTGAAGGCAGTGAGGACTGGTCTAGCTCGCTCTGGAGCTCGCCCTGGCGTGTTGTCATGACCTGTGACACTCGCCCCAGCGAGTAACCACTCGCTCAGCGAGTTTCAACTGTCATGACAGCAAAAGACAGCAACTCACACCACCTTTTTCCACCCAAGCCTAGTTTGATTCTATTAGTTCCCAACACTTTTTCAAGGCACAAAAGCAAACCATTTTCATAAGCAAGCAATTCGTTTCCGAAAGCTTGTTGGTTGCTTCGAGTGCAAGTTATTTGATTTTCATTTCCAAAAACAAAACCAAATCCAAGCACAAGTTTTATTACGGGCCTTAACCGTCTTGAAATCATTTTCAAACATGTTTTCTAGGCGAAAAACAACACCACATGTCACTAGAGTTTTAAACCACTTGGACCCCAAAATACCGCACAAAACACATTTCATAAACTCCAAAATATTTTTCATCGGATTTTCTAAAACAAAACCATACAACGCATTTCCCTTTTGCCCAAAGGTTCAAAGACAACTTTTCTTTTCAAAACCTTACAACATAACCTCATGTAATTGATCAATACATAACCAACTCAAAACCGTAACTTTTCTCATGAGATTTCTCACCAACTCATGGAAAACAAAACAACCAAGCCTAGCATGCTTACTACACCCTCATGAACAACTTTCATGAAACACAAACTAGCAAGAACAACATTTCTCACCAAACCCTCTTAAGAACATAAACCCAAAAACCTCACAACTCTAAAAATCTACCAACCTAGGAGATGAGAAGAGAGGGTTACCTTAAGAAAGTGATTCTCTACAACTTCCCACTAAGCTTCCAAGCTTGAAATGGAGTGAAATGGTGAGGAAATGAAAATTTGTGAAGGTGAGCAATGAAGAAGAAGAAACACGGTCAAGAGAGAGCAAGAGGAGTGAAATTCTTTCTAAGTCCACAAATGAGATAAACCTCCTTACTATATAAAGCTCTTGCTAACTCACCACCCTTGGATCAAAAATAAAGTCCAACTTAAAACCCTAGCCATTGGATCAAATATTGTATTGAGCTATAATTAGAGCCAAGTGGGTTGGGTTGTTCTTTTTCAGTTAGCCCATTAAGAGGTTGTGTATCCGTTAGAGGTAGAAAGCTATCACACTCTAACTTTTTCTAATGTAGAGAGTGAGGATTTTCTACCTCTCACAGATGTGTAATTACTTTTATAAGTTTATCTTAACTAATGAGATAGTTAGTGTGTGTATATTAGTTGAGGCTACCTCTCAATGGGCTAACTAAAAAAGAATGGCCTTACCCATAGCCAATTGTTTTTAATTACAGCCCAATACAATATTTATTAATGTCATTTATTAAGCTCTCACACAACTTCTCCCAAGGCTTTTCTCAAGATTGCACAATCGCCGCCGATCATACAAGATACAAAATCTAATGTTTTATGACATTGTAATTTATGTCATATAATTGTATCTCTGATTTCAATGTCTCTATGAAATATCCAACTAAAGAATCAAGCTTTCAATCAAATAAATGGTAAACAAAATTAAAGAGGGCAGTGGATATTAGTTGAAAAAATTGCACAAGAACCAAAATACGTACATTGGAAGAATTAGTAGAGTTCACAAAGTGAAAAAAGGTGAAGTAACAGGGAGAGAGAGAGAGCGAGTGTTGATAGTGTTGGGACCAGAGTGCACAACATAATATACGAAAGCGTTTGATTAGTCTCTTTTAGTGGAACCTCAACAACCCAAATTATCCAGCACAGCCAACACCAACAATAACAACAATAAAAGGAGTAAATAAGGACACCGTAATTTTAACGTCGAAAACTCTCAACGTGAGATTAAAAAACCACGGATCGTGCAGACCAATAAAAAACTCCTCTATTATCAAATAATGAGTACAGACAATGTCTTCCTAATTTCTCTAGTAACTGACAAAGCTACAATAATCACCACCTATGGTGAAACTAATATCAAGAGAGCTAACAACTCACAAACTAGTGGGTATCACAAACTGACACAAAGAGAAGACAAAATTACTTAGAAAAATTATTAAGTAACTAACAAAGTGACAAAAAAAAACTCAAATTTCAGTCGAACCGGAGAACGTTTGTCGAACACACTTTTCTCACCGGAATCCAATTCTTTCTCTCTGTCGTCGAAGCTCTCTGTACTTTCTCTCGGTGCGACGCTGCAGCTTTTGTTTCACGCACCTATTAACTGCCAATTGCAATTTTCACTCCAACTTCAAACTAGGGATTTCTTCCCTTTATATAACAACACACACACAACACGTGACACCTCACGCACACACGTATGGGCTAAAACCCATCACTAAAAAACAAACCTTTTTTTTTTGTTTTCTTTCTTTTCTATTTTTTTTCTTTTTATTTGTGTGTGGTACCCACTTGAGGAGGGATCCACCCAACATTCACCCTCATGACTCAAGTGGAGTAATCAGTTGTCATTCCAACAACTATGCCACAAGTCTCAATCATCATGTCATCTGCATCTTCCAACAACTATGCCACAATTACCTCTGACTGCGAAGGAGAGTTTTGAGACATTCTTCTTATGTCCTCATTCAAAATACTGCTCTTCACAAGGTCCATTGACAGCACACCATCAACCGCAAAATTGGACAACGACATTCTAAACGTTTCCCACGAGTCAGGCAAAGAACCAAGAAGAAATAACTCTTGAATTTCATCATCAAATTTAATACACATAGCAGATAGCAGATTCATAATTCCTTGGAAAATATTCAAATGATCTGCACACGAAGTCCCTTCATGGAACTTCAAACTCAGCATCTTCTTTATAAGATACATCTTGTTATTACCTGTTTTCTTCGCATACAGCTGCTCAAGCTTATCCCATAAAGATTTTGCATGTTTCTCCCCACTAATGTGGTTCAAAACGTTGTCATCAACCCACTGACAAATGTAACCACACAATTTTCTGTGAAGCAAAGTCCACTGATCTTCAGTCTTGTTATCTGGCTTCTCTGTAGCGAACACAGGTTCATGAAAATTCTTCACATAAAGCAGATCCTCCATCTGACCTTTCCAAATGGCTTAATTTGACCCATTCAAGGTCACCATACGAGTTGTGTTAACTTCCATTGTTCACCACAAATTAATTCCACAAAAGAATCGAAGCTCTGATGCCAGTTGTTCGGACCAGAGTGTGTAACACCCTAATCGATATATACTCAATTAACATTACTAACGAACAATCATACATCAATCAAGGCATTACGTACGATAATTTTTCCAAATAATAATGAACAAGCATACATTCATTTCAAATAACAACGGAAGCATCACGATTAAATCATAAGTCATTACTCAAGGTACTTAACAAAATCCAAGCATCGAAGTTATAAATATTATTACAACTTAGACTAGGTCCTTCTACCACAAGGCCTATCCACATAATCCGAAATCACATCTTCAATATTCAAGTCATGACATAAACGAAATATTAGCAAGGTCATACAAGTATCAAACAAGTGAACCAAATACTAGTTCTAGCAAGGTTACAAGTATCAGAGCAAACCCTAGACCTCTAAGGTTCCTAGAGTTTCTACTCTTCATCCTTACCACGCTAAGTCTCCAAGCAACGGAATCACTTCTCAAGAGAAGAATCTGGACCCAAACCATTCAAATACACAAAAATAAAGAGTTAGTTGTAATTCAAGTTCATAATAATAAGTATAGCATATACTCATATCATGCATAATAATAATTATAATATCATAATTGACGCATAACCGTCTCATGTCATAAACACAACACTCATGGTAAAGGCAATAGCATAATCACATCAACTCACAAGATATTAAAATAAGATCACATTATCTCAATCACATAGAAAGTCATTGGCACTTATCAATTATCGAGTAGAATGCACATTTACTCCTAATGCAACTAATGCCATCAAAAGGAATGTCTCAACCTAGACACATATAAATGCATGTGGTACCCGCATCAAATTCGGATAAACATATATCCATCGCATCAAGTCAGTTTTAATTCATGGGGGACTTCGCATCAAATTGACTCATGAATGCATGGATGTATACATACCATATAATGATGATACCCTAAACAACTACTCATGAATAATAGGCCGCTCAACCCTATTACTTCTCCTCAATTCGCATCAAATTCACATCATCATATCATCATACAAGGTATACATTCAAGCAAGCATAATATCAATTAACTACATCACATTTCATAAGTCCTCATCACATAATTCAATCCATATGAATACAAGAACATAACATCTTCATTTGGGTTCTAGATTCCATTAATCTAACTTACATCATGTTATAAGGTCATATCCCAATCATATAGCAAACATAGGATTTTATTTCAATTCCAAAAATTACTGTTCATACTGCACTAACTAGCCTGGCGAGTGAATGGCGAGCTCGAGGCGAGCTCAAGTCAGAAGCTACTGTAACCACTCGCCACCAACTCGCCATGGCGAACTCTCACTCGCCAGCCAGCTCGCTACGACTCGCCATGGCGAGCTCATGCATTTCTGGAATTTCCAGAACATGAATACTCGCCATAGCGTGTAATATACTCGCCCCAGCGAGTGCACACAGAAGGGAAAACTCTGCTTCGGTTTTGAACTCAAATCCATCAAAAATCCCATTTTTCAACATACAAATCTTAAAAGTTGTTAACCTTAGGTCTATCTAACATGTATAAGCTTAGAAGTACAAACTTTAACATCATCAAACACCATTTCATGATAAAAGCAATGATTTTTCCAAAGTTTCACAAAAACCCATTTTCAAAACATCAACAACATAAATCATTCAATTAACACGAATTTGTTCATGGGAATTCGAAATAGAAACATATAGCAACATGTTAACATCATACAATAACATATAAAGCTATAAACACATTCCCTTGATCCCCATTTCCCACCCAAAAGAGATGAGAGGGTTTGGGTGTGGAGAGTAGACTTCTCCCCCCTCTTGATTCATCTCACATGAATTAAAACTACTCTCTAACCTTAGATTGCAGCTTATTTCTTCAAGCTCTACCTTGAATTCCCTTCTACCCTCTTCAAACTTTGATTCTCTCTTTCTACCTCCTTCTCAAGTTGTGTTATGAGCTCTCACACTCAATACTCCTCACTCTATTCAAACCTAAAATATCAAAATACCAAATTGCCCCTTCTTATCTTAAGTTAATTCAATTAACTCCACTTATTACCTTAAAAGGTCTCTACTCACAATTCTATCTTCCTTATCTTCTAACCTTTCCTCTTTTAGTCAAATTCTAATTTATCACTAAAACTAATTCTAATAATGCTAATTAACATCTAATTAAACAAATATTCTAATTAATCGCAATTAAATAAATACGGGTGTTACAGAGTGCACAGCAGAATATACTGAAGCGTTTGATTAGTCTCTTTTAGTGGAACACCTAAATACCCTAAACTTTCTCTCTCTAAAAAGTGAAGTCAAACACAATTTTTTCCTTCTTTACTATTTTTAAGGAGAAGAAAAAAAGTAGAAAATAAGCCGGGCCAAACGGGACCGTGGTTGTTTTTGTTTTTTACTTGGGACCATGGGATTTTTTATTTGACCAATAGGTGAGAGAATTATTCAGTGTAGAAAGTCTATGATAGTCTATTGCAATCCAACGAATAATATTACTTTCCCACCGTGAGAGACCTATTGGCCTCTCCCACACTAGAAGACGCCTTGGAAGGATTGTAGAAGAGTGGTTTACATTGGAGGTGGCAACATAGTTAGGATGTCAATATATTATGATGATGTCATCCTCTCCACATTTGCTAAGAAAGAGAAAATATAATAAATAAAAATTCAAAATTCATTTTTTTATATTTTTCAAACATGCTAAATTTTAAAATCGTATAAATATATCAATTGCATATGTTATCCTATAATCTCATAATACACATTAGATTCAATGTATTGATTAAAAAATTAAGTAACAAATCTAAATTCTATTTTTGTATTTTTTTTCAAACATGGTAAATTCTAACTCAAATATATTACTTGTATACTATATCCTATAATCTCATTATTAGTTTCGGTGTATTTTCTTGTATAAAACCAACAAATATTTTATTTTATAAATCTAAAATCCAATTTTATTTTTTTTTTGTATTTTCTCCAACATGTTAAATTCTTAACTCACATAAACATATTAATTGCATACAATATTGTATAATCTCATAATATACATTAGATTTATTGTATTGAAGATTACAACATAAATTTTAAAAAATGTCTAAAACTCATTGTCGTATTTTTCAAACATGTTAAATTCTTAACTCATAAATATATTAATTGCATATATTATCATATAATCACATAATACACATTAGATTCAATGTATAAATAAATATTAAAAAAATATTAACAAAGAAAAATAAATAAAAAATCTAAATTCCATATTTGTATTTTTTAAACATGGTAAATTCTTAATTCATAAATATATTAATTGCACACGATATCCTTTAATCTTGTGATAAATATAAGATTAAAAAAATATAAAATCCTTTTTTTTCAAACATGCTAAATTAGTACTCACTTTTTAGTATTGCTCAATTTTCCCCATATTTTAAAATTGCATTGCTAATTATCTCTCTCTTTTCCTCTGATATAAATACATGCTTCATTTCATTATATTTCTCGGACTTCCTCTTCATTTTTTAACCGAATTTTCAATTTTTTCTTTCATTTCGATAATATTAGGGTTGGGCAAACAAACTTGACCTGCATGAACTCGTGTGAACTGGAGGAAGGAAAAGAAAAACGGGTAGGTCATTGCAATTGAGTTGGGTCACAGGGTAAGAAATTTTATTTTCAACTGGACGCACACATATGGGACCGATTCTTATATACTCCAAGTTGCTTAGTCTGAACTTGGTTTTTTCTCTTCTCCCCCCCCCCCCAATGTTTCTTCCAACCCCTCTGAAATTCCAATTTTGCCCTCGTATATAGTTTTCGCAAAATATTTTCCAAAATTCATATTTTTTCGGATTCTATTTTCCGAAATCTAAACATAATTTTTAGATTTATTTTTTTCATTCATATTCCAGTATTTCCGATTTTATTTTCCAAAAATTTAACTTTGTTGGAAAACATTTTCCGAATACTCAAATATTTCGGAAAGAAGAATCCGAAATTACTTTGGAAAATATTTTCCAAAGTGATTTTGGAAAACGTTTTCCGAAATTCTATTATATGATCATATCCGCATATTTGTTGTTCTAACTTGATTTTTCATAGTCTATATAACGCCCCAACTAAAATACCTAGAATATTTAGTCGAGACATACATAATGGAATCTGAGTACAAATAAATTTCTGAATTTAATTAAACAAGATACAACTTGTTTCAGATACAATGTAACCGATGAATAAAAAAAATACAGCGGAATCAATAAGGTTTTAAGATAAACAGAATAAGACTAAAACAAAGATGAAGACTACAATCTTCAAGTCTGATGAATCAAGCTCAGCTCCAATCATCAGCTCCGTCCTGGTCCTTGCTTCGGTTAACCTGTCTACCTAAAAAAAATTGGTTTGGAGTGGGGTGAGACTACTAAGCCTCAGTGAGTCCTACTACCCTCCTAAGGTGACTACACCGGGGAATCCTAATCAGTCATACATACTAACATTTTATCATAAATCATAAGCATAATAAAAGTGTAACACAAAAGCATATCTTATTCATTTTAACACTAGGACACTCTGAGGTGAGCAGGTCTCAGAGGCCTGCCATATCCGTCAACCGATTCGGTCACGGCATAAAGCTCACATAGTCATAACCTAACGGATTGTCCCATTGGGAGTCCATAATGCGTTATAATTCGCTCTTAATTAACTGATTCTAAATTGAGTTGTTACTACCATGAGTATACCAAATCCCGGGGAACATGCATTTCTAAATTCCCTAAGTTATACCCTAAGTTTATCTGTGATTAACATACTGTATAACATTATATAATTGTGCTACTGCAAGTGTATTCAACTTAGATGAGGATCTAAAACGAGTGTTGAAGGTAATTTACAAAAATCAGAAAAAGTTACTGTACTGTCAAGCTCGCCTGGCGAGTTGTCACTCGCCATGGCGAGTTGTTACAGGTCATTTTCTGGGTAAACTCGCTGTGGCGAAGGGAAGCTCGCCATGGCGAGATTTTAGGTCCTGACCAAATCCGCTCGCCAGGCGAGTTGTTACTCGCCAGGGCGAGGTTCATCAGTAAGAAGAACCCAGCTCGCCATGATTGCTCGCCCTGAGCTCGCTGTGGCGAGTTCACTCAGAACCTGCCCTGTTTTACGAAAATCACATTTTAATAATTTTAACACCTACAATCCTCATTCCAAGACATGCCATTACACAATACATATAATATAAGACAGAATGGAGAGGAATTTGGGAGTTAATTCCTCTCACACAACAATTTCCCTAATCTTAAGTTAACATGCAAAAGTTTGTAATTTGGGAAACTAACTATCTAAACTTAAGAACCCACCTGGAATGAAGCTTTAATCCTTGCTTCTGGGCTCTACTACAGCTACTGCAACCTCCAGAATGCCCCACGAATCCCCAGACCAGAAATTGGAAAAATTGATACTTGAGCTCTAAACTTGAATTTGTGGAATAGGAAGAGTTGTTGAGTTGATGATTCGTTTCTGAGTCTAAGGAGTATTTATAGAGGTTGAGGTCTGGATAGAAACAGAATTGATTTGGTCTAGGATGCTCATGCATGCATTGTGGTTGGTTGATAGAAAGTGAGGAGGTGAGTGTTGTTGTTTTGTGGCATGTGAACTTGGGAAAGGTGGTGATGATTCTGAGGATTCATTGTTTGATTCAGATTATGGTGATGGAATCTCTGAAATCTTGAACATGGTTATGAGAAAATGCCAATTTCTATTGTTAAGGGAAAATTGAGAAGTTTGGAGCTTGTGGGTTGCTTGGGTTTGGCGTGAGAGAGAGAGAAGCTTGTGAGTGATTACATTTCTGTTTTGCTGAAGTAAAATGAGGGTGGAGACAAGTCACAAAGTGAGTCATAAGCTTCCCTTGCATGTAGGTGAGGTGTTGCCCTTAGGTGAGAGTGGATATGAGTCATAGATGTGAGTCATAGGAGGGAAGTTTTGAATTCTTTTCAAACTAATTAATTTTAAGTATAGTAGTAAGGCATTGGTTATGTGGCTTAGTCTCAGTGGAATTTTTCTAATACCTACACACAATTTCCTTACCTACCATGACTTAATTTAATTAAACGTCTCACTTAATTTTAATCTCATTAGACCTTCTCTAATTAAAATTAATTAAGGGAATTAGAATGTGGGATATTACAACCTACCCCCCTTAAAGAAATTTCGTCCTCGAAATTAAGAAATTTACCTCGAAAACAAGTACGGGTAACTTCTCCGCATGTCTGACTCTAGTTCCCAAGTGAATTCACCGTCAGGAGACTGAGCCCATTCAACTTTGACAATTGGAATCCTCTTGTTCCGAAGTATTTTAGCATCACGTTCAACAATCCGAACTGGATCCGGCTGATAAGTTAGATCTGGCTGGAGATCGATTCGTTCAAGTTCCACTGGCTGATAAGGATTAGGAATATACTTCCGTAATTGAGATACATGAAACACGTCGTGTAACCCTGACATAGATGGAGGAAGAGCTAACTGATAGGCTACAGGACCGACGCGTCGAAGGATCTGATAAGGTCCAATCCTTTGGAATAAAACTTCCTCTCTCAGGGGTTACTGGCCAAAGGTTATCCTTACATTCTTACAGGTTCCAGTGTTGTGCATTCTGATTCGAGTACTCAATGTCACCTTCTAGCAGCGCCATGCTATCTTAGTTTAGTCTCATACACTTCTACTTCTACTACGGTTAAGCTTCTTTTACTACGATCAACATCGTTTCCCAGTACCTCACTGTCTTAGAAGGTCGGTATCTGCTCGGTTGGTACACACTTAACTAGGGGTCAAAACTGCGCGCTCTGATGGGCATCATT
Organism: Trifolium repens; assembly: GCA_030408175.1. Lineage (NCBI taxonomy): Eukaryota > Viridiplantae > Streptophyta > Magnoliopsida > Fabales > Fabaceae > Trifolium > Trifolium repens. Next base: position 44,058,540 of record CP125850.1, on the reverse strand, counting down.
CAGATCAGTCCTTCTACAGACGTTTTTCCTTTCCTATCACCTTCATGCATAACACGTCGTCTGTACATCTGTACCACGGTGTCGTCTACTACTCCAGGATCGATTTAGATATAAAATGAGTGGAAAATTGTCTAAACACTACCGACTCTTCTGCAAACGAGTCAGACTCGCCCGCAGACGAACCTATAGTTGTCCGATAAAATCTCACTTACAATTTAATCCATCCTGGCCCAACACAGTGACCAAGTTGTACTTCCAACATGCGTATGCACTTAGGTTCAGATCATCTCTTGGAGTTAGGGTCATTCTCGTTCAAGGTCCTTCGCTGATATGTATTGCACGAGGCTTGTCTAATCGGTCGGGTTCCATACTTGGCTAATTTGAACACTCTGGATTTGCTCTTGTATTACTCAGGCTGAAAAGGTTGGCAAAGCTTAAGACGGTAGGCTGAACTAACCGACGTATCCTTATGATAACAGTACGAATTCGTTTAACATGAATCATTACTCTAATGAGTAATTAATCCATTCACTCAGGTGAACTGGCTGAAGAGGTCTAGGCTTAGAATCGGAGTATCCGGGTCAAGTTACTCAGGCTTAACACTTAGTCTCACAAGGTTACGATAGACAAGGCTGAATGGTCGAACATACGGCAGAGACACTATAAATCAACACGATAGTCTAATCATGAGTTTTGGAAGGAATTGAAAGGCTCGGATTCTCAATACTGGTGTCGTTAGAGCGACTGAATTTCTCAGAATTGGAATTAACTATGATCTTAACTCTGAATTTGGCTGGAAGGTTCCGACGAATACGGTCAACCAACTAAGTTGAGAACACCGGTTACATGGTTTGAATTGTACGAAGTCCAAATGACTTGCTGGCACTGAGCGACGTCATTTATGTCAGAACAGATGAGGTTATCACTTAACCGACCAATTAACAACCGAGAGTTGAATTGGAAGCTATTCGTGGATCCTTAGGAGCAACTGATTTCCATGAATACGAAGGAGTTGCTTAACAGCTTAGCTGAAAGACTGAAAACATAGAGTAAGACTACTTGAGAGTGATGCTTTACGAAATCCGCGCGGCTGGCTGACATCGGTAAGTTTGGGTAGCTGCATCTGATTAGGATTTGCGTGACGTACTTGATTGACAGGCAGCTTTAAACGCAAGGAATCATACGCGTCTGATGCGTTACTTCAGACAAGTTAGGGTGAATACACGTTCATAGTGTTCCAAGGGCTACGGACGTGGAATAGAACATTGCTCGGCTCGACTCGACGGCTAAATGAAGGTCCGAGTATACAAGGGTAACTGATGATTGGTCTCCTTATGGGTTCAGACCTATACTCTACAGTTCTACTTCCTATTTCTTTCAGGCTAGGACAATAAAGTCTTTACTCAGGCTTCTAGCTAGCTAAGTCTCACAGGGAGGTTTAACTCTGTTTGATAATCTCTCAGCTGACAGGTGCTGAAATAGTTGAGGTTGTTGATGTCTGGTGGAATTAACTTACACTTAATTCTCCTTTCCCTGGGTAAGTAATATATATATATATATGGTTGGAAGACTGATCTAGGTGTTTATTGTCTCTAGTACGGTCTCTCAGACGTTACATTCTTTAGGACATGTCTCCTACGGTTTGATACTAAAGCTTTGATAGAGACGGCTGATTGAGTCTAAGCCTTGAACTGGTTAGCTAGCAGATTTCTACTACATACTACAAATCTAATGATGACTGGATGGCAACTCCCATGTATGATTTAACCATCACTACTGATTTCTCAACTAACTGGTTCGGAGGTTTGAATACGTTTAGAAAAAAGGTCAATCCCAATATGAAACTGAGCTTCCGGTCTCTAAGCTATATAATGACAAGGTAATTACGGATCGACTCGGCAACTAGTAGTGCTAACGGTAATACTTAACGGTTATACCAACTAAACTTAATCTGATGCGACTACTGGTGATCAATGATAGGTTAATCCAAGTCACTGATATCTGAAAGAATAATCTTAGGTGTTTACTTAATAGGTTCACGGTAAGAGAATACAAGATGTAGGTGTTCTAGAGGATAATCTAATAAAATGACATGGAAGGAGTATTGGAATGTGCTTGTGTTCTATTCTTGGTTTCTCTTAACTCATGTGGTCCATCTTGAAGTCTCTTTTGCTGAGATGTCTAACAGGTTAACTATATTGAGTTTCTAATCTAGGAACATAGGGTAATGATATCTAATGTGTATCCTTAGGTACGGTATTTCCAGAAAGGGGATTTCTAGTTTTTGATGCAAGGCATGTTAAACCTACTTGGTAAGGTTCTGTTGTTAACTTCTAATTGTTTGATGATAACGTTCTATAGATTAGCTTGGTGGCGTGTATGGTTACTAGAGATTTACTATCTGTCAAACTTCTGGGTACCTAAGGGTTCCTGTCTCGCACTAGGCGACTAGTGGTTTATGGAGAAAGTTTGGATTTTAAACCTCTACTGCTAAATGTTGCTTAAGTCCTTATTTGATTCCTGTTATAATGATGTACGTCAGGTCCACTATACTAAGTTTGCTTATTCTAGTTACTTATATATGTGCTAATACTTAGTGTGTCACGTTGGATGTGGTACCACAAAAAGGAAAGTCTAACTGCTGTGATTAGTCAAGGATGAATCTTCGTTGGTCCAATTCAGGTATGGACTTCTAAGAGTTAAGGGAGTTTACCTAAGGCTACCTAACTTCTAAACATATAGGAGCTTCTCACTTACTCTGGATAATTAGACATTTAGCAACAGGCTTGGTTTACTAATTCCTATTTCAAGTGTTGGTTTTCCATAAGGAAGTACGTCCTCGTTCCATTGAGAACCTTAAGGTTTGATAATCTTGGGATAGGCTTAGCTAAATAGGGATTTCAAATTAATTGAACAGGTATGAGGTCTGGCTAATTTTCTCCTAATATCGATGAATCTTTCTCACTTGTGCTAAAACCCGGTAGATAAGATGGTAAGGTCATGTAAGGGTTGGAGACTTATCATTAAGGTTAAAACAGCTGGACAGGGAGTGAGGCAGAAACTTGTAACAGCAATAGCCTGCTAAACTCACTACAGCGAGTGATTACTCGCTAAGCGAGTAAGACAGAATTGGGGAAAGATTATTAGGTGGTCTCCAACTTCTACTCTAGCACATCACTCATAATTCCCAAGTATTAACTGGATTGATTGACTGCCTACTGGTATAGATTGTTGATGGACTCCTAAACTTGGTTGGACTTAGCTCCTAATAGGGTAGGGTAATTCTAGGCTCAGGAAATTCACCTGACACACTGTGTCAGTGGAATGCTGTTGCGCACGGCGCACTTCAGTCTTAAGGATATACTCACTTCCCTTCAATCTACAACTGAACTCATGTCTTGTGTTACGCGACTTACTTCTGTGGCACCAACTGCCACTGTCCCAAAATCCACTTATAAGGTTTTCCTCCAGTGACAGCTCCTCGATTGCGTTTCACTACGATGTTAACGCTGGAATTTCAGAGTTCACTTCAGTTCTAAACCATAATACACTGCCTACCATACACAATACTGAGTTGATCAGGCTCAGCACGTGACAGTTTCAGCGTAAACAGTCCAGATCCAAAGGGTCTGTATTGTTTAGGAAGGAATTGTTCTGACTCATGGCAAGGTCCGATACTGAATCGACCTGCTCTGATACCAATTATAACGCCCCAACTAAAATACCTAGAATATTTAGTCGAGACATACATAATGGAATCTGAGTACAAATAAATTTCTGAATTTAATTAAACAAGATACAACTTGTTTCAGATACAATGTAACCGATGAATAAAAAAAATACAGCGGAATCAATAAGGTTTTAAGATAAACAGAATAAGACTAAAACAAAGATGAAGACTACAATCTTCAAGTCTGATGAATCAAGCTCAGCTCCAATCATCAGCTCCGTCCTGGTCCTTGCTCCGGTTAACCTGTCTACCTAAAAAAAATGGTTTGGAGTGGGGTGAGACTACTAAGCCTCAGTGAGTCCTACTACCCTCCTAAGGTGACTACACCGGGGAATCCTAATCAGTCATACATACTAACATTTTATCATAAATCATAAGCATAATAAAAGTGTAACACAAAAGCATATCTTATTCATTTTAACACTAGGACACTCTGAGGTGAGCAGGTCTCAGAGGCCTGCCATATCCGTCAACCGATTCGGTCACGGCATAAAGCTCACATAGTCATAACCTAACGGATTGTCCCATTGGGAGTCCATAATGCGTTATAATTCGCTCTTAATTAACTGATTCTAAATTGAGTTGTTACTACCATGAGTATACCAAATCCCGGGGAACATGCATTTCTAAATTCCCTAAGTTATACCCTAAGTTTATCTGTGATTAACATACTGTATAACATTATATAATTGTGCTACTGCAAGTGTATTCAACTTAGATGAGGATCTAAAACGAGTGTTGAAGGTAATTTACAAAAATCAGAAAAAGTTGCTGTACTGTCAAGCTCGCCTGGCGAGTTGTCACTCGCCATGGCGAGTTGTTACAGGTCATTTTCTGGGTAAACTCGCTGTGGCGAAGGGAAGCTCGCCATGGCGAGATTTTAGGTCCTGACCAAATCCGCTCGCCAGGCGAGTTGTTACTCGCCAGGGCGAGGTTCATCAGTAAGAAGAACCCAGCTCGCCATGATTGCTCGCCCTGAGCTCGCTGTGGCGAGTTCACTCAGAACCTGCCCTGTTTTACGAAAATCACATTTTAATAATTTTAACACCTACAATCCTCATTCCAAGACATGCCATTACACAATACATATAATATAAGACAGAATGGAGAGGAATTTGGGAGTTAATTCCTCTCACACAACAATTTCCCTAATCTTAAGTTAACATGCAAAAAGTTTGTAATTTGGGAAACTAACTATCTAAACTTAAGAACCCACCTGGAATGAAGCTTTAATCCTTGCTTCTGGGCTCTACTACAGCTACTGCAACCTCCAGAATGCCCCACGAATCCCCAGACCAGAAATTGGAAAAATTGATACTTGAGCTCTAAACTTGAATTTGTGGAATAGGAAGAGTTGTTGAGTTGATGATTCGTTTCTGAGTCTAAGGAGTATTTATAGAGGTTGAGGTCTGGATAGAAACAGAATTGATTTGGTCTAGGATGCTCATGCATGCATTGTGGTTGGTTGATAGAAAGTGAGGAGGTGAGTGTTGTTGTTTTGTGGCATGTGAACTTGGGAAAGGTGGTGATGATTCTGAGGATTCATTGTTTGATTCAGATTATGGTGATGGAATCTCTGAAATCTTGAACATGGTTATGAGAAAATGCCAATTTCTATTGTTAAGGGAAAATTGAGAAGTTTGGAGCTTGTGGGTTGCTTGGGTTTGGCGTGAGAGAGAGAGAAGCTTGTGAGTGATTACATTTTTGTTTTGCTGAAGTAAAATGAGGGTGGAGACAAGTCACAAAGTGAGTCATAAGCTTCCCTTGCATGTAGGTGAGGTGTTGCCCTTAGGTGAGAGTGGATATGAGTCATAGATGTGAGTCATAGGAGGGAAGTTTTGAATTCTTTTCAAACTAATTAATTTTAAGTATAGTAGTAAGGCATTGGTTATGTGGCTTAGTCTCAGTGGAATTTTTCTAATACCTACACACAATTTCCTTACCTACCATGACTTAATTTAATTAAACGTCTCACTTAATTTTAATCTCATTAGACCTTCTCTAATTAAAATTAATTAAGGGAATTAGAATGTGGGATATTACAGTCTAAATCATTTTTACCCTGTTTTTAACACTAATCAATATCCAAGCATAATCTAAAATAGTTTTACCCTGATTTTTCATAGCAATTGGAAAGTTATTTCAGAAAAACTGTTCAGATTATGTTTATATCTCACATCCATCAACGCAATTATATTTTATTATACTTGGATACTGATTAGTGTAAAAAACAATGTAAAAAATGATTGAAACTGGTGAAAAATTAGGTTATAATAACAAATTCACGGTTTTGATCACATATAACAGAAATTAAAGAAACGTTTTCCAAAATCACTTTAAAGAATATTTTCCAAAGCAATTTCGGATTTTGCGTTCCGAAATATTTGAATTTTTGGAAAACATTTTCCGAAAAAGTTAACTTTTTGGAAAATAGAATCCGAAAAAAAATATTTATTTTGGATGGAAACAAATAAATATAAAAACTACCTTTAAGTCTATTTTGGAAAATAGATTCTGAAAAAATATGAATTTAGGAAAACGTTTTCCGAAAATTATGAAGGTAAAATTTCAAGGGTGTTGGAAGAAATATGGGAGGAGGGCAGAAGAGAAAATTTCCTGACCCGACTGCATACTTAACCTACACTAAAATCCTTATAGCCATTACCCAATATACTAAGGCCCAAAATTGATCCGGCCCAATTAATTACCTTATATAAAACTCATCTTCCTATTTTCCAAACCCTAGATTGTTATTCCACTTTGTGGCCGCCTAGTTCTCTAAACTATACAACAAACCCTATTGTTTCACTCAAACAATTAAATCCTAGATTTGTCTACTCTCCAATTTCCAATCCATTTTTTTCTCTAAAACCTTGCTAATCAACATTATCATCTTCTTCGCCTCTTCAAGGTTTGTTTCAATTTTAAGTTCGATTTTGTTTCAAGTTGCATCACCCTCATCTTTCTCATGTCCGGTTGTATTTTTGTTTTGTAAAACTTATCTCTTATCTTCTTCTCTATTTCTCTTATCCGATTATGTTTCAATTTGCATCACACTCATATTTTTTATTTTTCTTTTTGTTTCAACTGCAATGATAAAATTAAAAGATTTACGGTTTGCTGCTTTAATTCAGTGTTTTTGTTGTTAAACATATCTTCTTCTCCACTTCAATCTCAAAACTTCCATAGATAAGTTTTGAGATTGATTGATGCCAAAACAAAAGATAAAACAATATGAGGGAAAACATATTCTAACATACATCCATGCAACTAAAACTCTTGATATGTCACTTCCTTCAAAACATAATGCAGAACCTAGCAGACGCACAAAGTTATTCAGATTCCACCACTACATAGATTCCATAGATGTAATGGCTAGAACCTGAATAGCTATATGCGGCTGCCAGGTTTTGCATTATGTTTTGAAGGAAGTGACTACTTAGGGGTTTCAGTTCCATAGATGTTTGTTGGAATGCGTGTTTCCTCGTTTGGTTTTATCCTTTTGTTTTGTTTCAATTCTCATCCCTTTCTCATATCCGGTTGATTTATGTTGTGTAACACTTATCACTTATATTCTTCTATTGTGCTTGCCCGATTTTGTTTAAATTTGTATCACCCTTATCTTTTTTTCTTTCTTTTTGTTTCAATTGTAATGGTAAAATTAAGATTTAGGGTTTGTTGCTCTAGTTCAGTGTTTTTGTTGTTAAACATATCTTTTTCTCCACCTCCCTTTTCTTAACAATCTTTTATGTTTTTTCCTTTTTGTTTCTTCATCTCTTGTGTAAATTATTTTTTAAGTGTTAATATTTTTTCATCTGTATTTTTTGTTTCAGCCTAATATGAGTTATGGACTTCAAAAATGACAAGAATTGTAGGTGTCAGTCATTATATTGAGCGTGAGGATTTTCTACCTCTCACAGATGTGCAATTACTTTTATAAGTTTATCTTAACTAATGAGATAATTAGTGTGTGTATATTAGTTGAGGCTACCTCTCAATGGGCTAACTAAAAAAGAATGGCCTAATCGATAGCCGATTGTTTTTATTACAGCCCAATACAATATTTATTAATGTCATTTATTAAGCTCTCACACCACTTCTCCCAAGGCTTTTCTCAAGATTGCACAATCACCGCCGATCATACAAGGTACAAAATCTAATGTTTTATGACATTGTAATTTATGCCATATAATTGTATCTCTGATTTCAATGTCTCTATTAAATATCCAACTAAAGAATCAAGCTTTCAATCAAATAAATGGTAAACAAAATTAAAGAGGGCAATGGATAATAGTTGAAAAAATTGCACAAGAACCAAAATACGTACATTGGAAGAATTAGTAGAGTTCACAAAGTGAAAGAAGGTGAAGTAACAGGGAGAGAGAGAGCGAGTGTTGATAGTGTTGGGACCAGAGTGCACAACATAATATACGAAAGCGTTTGATTAGTCTCTATTAGTGGAACCTCAACAACCCAAATTATCCAGCACAGCCAACACCAACAATAACAACAATAAAAGGAGTAAATAAGGACACCGTAATTTTAACGTCGAAAACTCTCAACGTGAGATTAAAAAACCACGGATCGTGCAGACCAATAAAAAACTCCTCTATTATCAAATAATGAGTACAGACAATGTCTTCCTAATTTCTCTAGTAACTGACAAAGCTACAATAATCACCACCTATGGTGAAACTAATAACAAGAGAGCTAACAACTCACAAACTAGTGGGTATCACAAACTGACACAGAGGGAAGACAAAATTACTTAGAAAAATTATTAAGTAACTAACAAAGTGACAAAAAAAAAACTCAAATTTCAGTCGAACCGGAGAACGTTTGTCGAACACACTTTTCTCACCGGAATCCAATTCTTTCTCTCTGTCGTCGAAGCTCTCTGTACTTTCTCTCGGTGCGACGCTGCAGCTTTTGTTTCACGCACCTATTAACTGCCAATTGCAATTTTCACCCCAACTTCAAACTAGGGATTTCTTCCCTTTATATAACAACAGACACACAACACGTGACACCTCACGCACACACGTATGGGCTAAAACCCATCACTAAAAAACAAACCTTTTTTTTTTGTTTTCTTTCTTTTCTATTTTTTTTTCTTTTTATTTGTGTGTGGTTCCCACTTGAGGAGGGATCCACCCAACATTCCCCCTCATGACTCAAGTGGAGTAATCAGTTGTCATTCCAACAACTATGCCACAAGTCTCAATCATCATGTCATCTGCATCTTCCAACAACTATGCCACAAGTCTTCAACATCACTTTTAACAAAAGTTCTTCAACAGTGCAACTCTTCAAAAGCTTTCTTTCTTTGGTGGTTTTTACATGTGCATCAGCATCAACATCTGACTGCATCTCTACTTTGTGACAACTTTCACGGTCTTCATCATGAGTTGGATCATTCTCTTTAACTCTATCCATGTCCTTCAACCGCTGGTCTTCTCTAAACTTAGCATCCCAACATTTGATAAGTTTCTTCATAACTGGATCATAAAACTTGTAACCAACTTCATCTAGGCCATAGGCAATAAACACATGTGTACCTGTTCTTCGAATATCTTCTGCCTTTACCTTTATTACCAGAATACCGGTTCTTGTTTCTCCCCCTTGATTCAGCAACAATTACCTCTGAATGCGAAGGAGAGTTTTGAGACATTCTTCTTATCTCCTCATTCAAAATACTGCTCTTCACAAGGTCCATTGACAGCACACCATCAACAGCAAAATTGGACAACGACATTCTAAACGTTTCCCACGAGTCAGGCAAAGAACCAAGAAGAAATAACTCTTGAATTTCATCATCAAATTTAATACACATAGCAGATAGCAGATTCATAATTCCTTGGAAAATATTCAAATGATCTGCACACGAAGTCCCTTCTTGGAACTTCAAACTCAGCATCTTCTTTATAAGATACATCTTGTTATTACATGTTTTCTTCGCATACAGTTGCTCAAGCTTATCCCATAAATATTTTGCATGTTTCTCCCCACTAATGTGGTTCAAAACGTTGTCATCAACCCACTGACAAATGTAACCACACAATTTTCTGTGAAGCAAAGTCCATTGATCTTCAGTCTTGTTATCTGGCTTCTCTGTAGCGAACACAGGTTCATGAAAATTCATCACATAAAGCAGATCCTCCATCTTACCTTTCCAAAGAGCATAATTTGACCCATTCAAGGTCACCATACGAGTTGTGTTGACTTCCATTGTTCACCACAAATTAATTCCACAAAAGAATCGAAGCTCTGATGCCAATTGTTCGGACCAGAGTGCACAGCAGAATATACTGAAGCGTTTGATTAGTCTCTTTAGTGGAACACCTAAATACCCTAAACTTTCTCTCTCTAAAAAGTGAAGTCAAACACAATTTTTTCCTTCTTTACTATTTTTAAGGAGAAGAAAAAAGTAGAAAATAAGCCGGGCCAAACGGGGCCGTGGTTGTTTATGTTTTTGACTTGGGACCATGGGATTTTTTGTTTGACCAATAGGTGAGAGAATTATTCAGTGTAGAAAGTCTATGATAGTCTATTGCAATCCAACGAATAATATTACTTTCCCACCGTGGGAGACCTATTGGCCTCTCCCACACTAGAAGACGCCTTGGAAGGATTGTAGAAGAGTGGTTTACATTGGAGGTGGCAACATAGTTAGGATGTCAATATATTATGATGATGTCATCCTCTCCAAATTTGCTAAAAAAGAGAAAATATAATAAATAAAAATTCAAAATTCATTTTTTTATATTTTTCAAACATGCTAAATTTTAAAATCGTATAAATATATCAATTGCATATGTTATCCTATAATCTCATAATACACATTAGATTCAATGTATTGATTAAAAAATTAAGTAACAAATCTAAATTATATTTTTGTATTTTTTTTCAAACATGGTAAATTCTAACTCAAATATATTACTTGTATACTATATCCTATAATCTCATTATTAGTTTCGGTGTATTTTCTTGTATAAAACCAACAAATATTTTATTTTATAAATTTAAAATCCAATTTTTTTTTTTTTTTTTGTATTTTCTCAAACATGTTAAATTCTTAACTCACATAAACATATTAATTGCATACAATATTGTATAATCTCATAATATACATTAGATTTATTGTATTGAAGATTACAACATAAATTTTAAAAAATGTCTAAAACTCATTGTCGTATTTTTCAAACATGTTAAATTCTTAACTCATAAATATATAAATTGCATATATTATCATATAATCACATAATACACATTAGATTCAATGTATAAATAAATATTAAAAAAATATTAACAAAGAAAAATAAATAAAAAATCTAAATTCCATATTTGTATTTTTTAAACATGGTAAATTCTTAATTCATAAATATATTAATTGCACACGATATCCTTTAATCTTGTGATAAATATAAGATTAAAAAAATATAAAATCCTTTTTTTTTTCAAACATGCTAAATTAGTACTCACTTTTTAGTATTGCTCAATTTTCCCCATATTTTAAAATTGCATTGCAAATTATCTCTCTCTTTTTCCTCTAATATAAATTCATGCTTCATTTCATTATATTTCTCGGACTTCCTCTTCATTTTTTAACCGAAATTTCAATTTTTTCTTTCATTTCGATAATATTAGGTGTCATACCCCAATTTTTGACCTAAGATCCCACATCATATTCTCATTATTCATTTTATGCATCACTAAAAAAAATCCAAAAAATGTGTTAATTTATTTAAATTTGTTATTTTTAGTAACTTTATTGAAAATCCAAAAATATGTCAAAATTAGATAAGTTTTAATTTTTATTGAAAACAATCCCAAAAAATATGTTAAATATTTAATTTTTCCTTTTATCATTACTACTATTTTTATCATATTATTTTTTTCCTTTATTATTTCCTCCTTTTATCATTATTGTCATTTATTATCATTAATTAGTATTTTATTTATTATTATTATTATTATTTAAGAAAAAAAAAACAAAAAAACAAAGAAGAAGAACATCACGTGTCTTCCCCCTCCCTTTTTTTTCTCATTTGTTTGTTTTGTTTGTTTCTTTTATTATTATTATTAAAAAAAGAACCAAAAATTAGAAAGGAAACAACAAGTCAGGAACAATAGCACGCTTCATCCTTCTTTTTGCAGCTTTTCATTGCTTTTCAACTGTTCCCAAAATAAAGCTTTTAATTTTAACCAAATTTACACTCAATCAGAAAAGAAAAACCAATTTGTCTTCCCAAACCAAACTCTCATCATCACACAAAAAAATCATCCATTGGTCCAAAAACTCAGCAAACTTCTTTATAAATTGGGACAAAAAAATCAGAAACAAGGGGAGAGCCAATTTTTTTTTAACAGCAGTGACAACAAAAAAAACTCAGAGGAAGAGAAAATTTCAAAACCCTTTTCCTCTCATCCAACCAAATCACAAACACCACTCAAAACCAAAACAGAAACAAAAAGATATAAAGAAGAAGAAAAATCGAACAGAGAAGAAAAAAAGTAGAAAGGTTGTTCTTTTTTCCTTTTTTTTTTTCCTTCCAAAAAATTAAAATCTAGATCTTGGTTTTTTCCAAAACTCATTTCAAAAAACTAAGTTGTTTTTCGGGATCTAGACGGAAAAGGATTTCAGAAAAAGGTTTTTTTTAAAAAAAGAGTTTTTTTTGGTTTCTGGTGGTGGCGCCGCTGTAACACCCCGTTTTCATAACGCAAAAAGGGCATTTTTTTTTTTTTTTTTTTTTAACAAACACTCAGAGTGCGCAAGACATTTTTAATTGAGCCGACATTAAATATTACAAACGAAGCATATATATATCACACCATATATATATTGTATTCGAAAATGCTAAGTGTAAACCTGAATAATTACAATCCATAAGTCTATGTGCTTACAAGCACTAACTAACCAAAAGAAGTTAGAATGTCCTATGCTAATCAAAAAGCACAGTGCACAAACACACCGGCGCATAGTCTAACTAAAACTACCACTCCAGCTCCAACACGAGCTCACTAAGGCCTAGAGCTGCCAACACCATCCTCTCGACCTACATCGTCATCTGGGGTGGGATGAGCCCGCAAATGAAAGAAAGGGTCACCACAAAATAAAAGTAGATATATATATATATATATATATATAACCGGTGCGAAAGATTGTACACGTAACAAAATTTCCACAAAACACAAGAGAAAGCTCTTAAAACATTCAACAATTCCCTCCAACGGGCTTATATATATAATGCACAACAAGCCTAATGCAGACTTCTACAATGGGTGTGGTACTGCCAGAGCTACCACATGCAAATGAATTCCGGAATTACTAATCATAACCAATAAAACCGCAAAGGGTTAAGGTGGATCCACTCACGCAATCACACCCCGTGGTCCACTCACGCAACCACTTATCGTACTCAATAAGATCCCGTAGGATTTTGGGTGGGTCCACTCACGCAACCAACACCCCGTAGTCCACTCACGCAACTACGCACAATGAATGCATGAGCATACGATCCCCTATATATGCTAATGCCACACATACATACCTCTCAAGCATATGTAACTAAATCATAGCAATTCATACATATATTTTCCAAATCATATGTAAATTGCACAAGTAATGTAAACACGTTCCCATCAACGAGCATACATAACACAAACATGTCAACACACAAACAATTGCGTCGCAGCGAATTCCAAGCATGTCAAACCGTTTTAAAAGACAGAAATAAAGTGGAGCCCTTACCTCGGCAAGCTCCCATCAACAACACACGCTTAGACAACACAACGCGCTTCCTAAAACAAGCAGCGTAACAATCAATACATTGTTCTCTAACCAATCGTATTGAAACTACACCAAAACCCCAAAAACCTAAAGGTTCCTAAGGAAAAACCACTCTTTCGGACATCGAACCAAAAATTACCGTATTGATCAACCACCATGATTTATTTGTACTATTTTTAGGGCCTAAAACAATTGTCAAAAGTCTTAAATAATTTGAAATGCAAAATGTCCGTTTTCTTGCATTATAAGCTACGTACTTTCCGAGTACCCGAAAAACTCGTTTCCAATCCCAACCACTTCCATAAATTAATAAAAAGGGATTAGAAGTTAAAAACCAAGTTTTAGAAATCAGAATCCAAAATCTCAACTCCCAGAGCTCGCCCTGGCGAGTTGGTGGCGAGTGAAGGCAGGGAGTACTGGTCTTACTCGCCCTGGCGTATTGTCATGACCTGTGACACTCGCCCTGGCGAGTAACCACTCGCCCAGCGAGTTGCACCTGTCATGACAGCAAAAGACAGCAACTCACACCACCTTTTTCCACCCAAGCCTAGTTTGATTCTATTAGTTCCCAACACTTTTTCAAGGCACAAAAGCAAACCATTTTCATAAGCAAGCAATTCGTTTCCGAAAGCTTGTTGGTTGCTTCGAGTGCAAGTTATTTGATTTTCATTTCCAAAATCAAAACCAAATCCAAGCACAAGTTTTATTACGGGCCTTAACCGTCCGGTAATCATTTTCAAACATGTTTTCAAGGTAAAAAGTAACACCACCTGTCACAAGAGTTTTAAACCACTTTGACCCCAAAAACACTACTCAAAACACTTAGGAAAATATTTTCATAAACCCCAAAATATTTTTCATCGGATTTTCTAAAACAAAACCATACAACGCATTTCCCTTTTGCCCAAAGGTTCAAAGACAACTTTTCTTTTCAAAACCTTACAACATAACCTCATGTAATTGATCAATACATAAACCAACCAAAACCCTAACTTTTCTCATGAGATTTTTCACCAACTCATGGAAAACAAAAACAACAAAGCCTAGCATGCTTACTAAACTCTCATGAACAACTTTCATGAAACAAGAACTAGCAAAAACAACCTTTCTCACCAAACCCTCTTAAGAACATAAACCCAAAAACCTCACAACTCTAAAAATCTACCAACCTAGGAGATGAGAAGAGAGGGTTACCTTAAGAAAGTGATTCTCTACAACTTTCCACTAAGCTTCCAAGCTTGAAATGGAGTGAAATGGTGAGAAATGGAAAATTTAGTGAAGGTTAGGGTATGAGAAAGTGATGGCACGATGGAAGAAGAAGAGAGTGAGTTGTGATGAAATTTTTCTAAGTCTCACAAAGTCATAAACCTCCTTACTATTATAAGCTCTTGATAGCCAAACCACCATTGGATCAAAGTCAAAAGTCCAAGCTTAAACCCTAGCCATTGGATCACTTTACTTTATGAGAAAGTCACAAGATTCAAACAACTCTCTCATAACAAGTCTCGTACTCAGCTCTCGCGCGACGCGACGAACGAAAACCACAAAAACATAAAACCTACGGAAAGAATGTCTAACGTCTAACATTTCCAAAACTTATCGCCGAATCTTTTTCCGCGACTGTAATTTTCTTCCATACCTTAGAAAATTATTCTCAGAACATAACCTCACTCACGCAGATATATAAAACTTCCATCCGAAACCTCACTTAAAACAGACACAGTACGATTTTTCATCCGCGGGTAAAATCCTACTCGTTTTTCCAAAAACAAGAATAATCCAAAACTCATCATTCTAAATCCACAGCATCCTTCTTATTCACAAAAGAGGATTACAAGACAAAAGCCTGTGCCTTTACAGCGCACGAGTCCAAAACAGATTCAATTACAGCAAAACTACTAATTACACGATGTTTCACAACACGAACACATCGGAACCCTAATAATCCTTAAACCAACTATACAATGAAATCTTGGGTCTTACAATACCACCCCCCTAAAAGAAGTTTCGTCCTCGAAACTTAGACGTCGTCAAACAAACTGGGGTACAACTCTTTCATCTTACTCTCGAGCTCCCAGGTGGTATCTCCTGTAGCTTCGTTCCATATTACCCTCACCAAAGGTATCTCTTTCGTTCTCAGACGCTTCATCTTCCTATCCGCAATCTTGATCGGCGGAACTTCAAATGACAAGTTATCCCTCAACTGGATGTCATCTGGCGTGATCACATGTGACGGATCCGGTGTATACTTCCGCAATTGCGACACATGGAACACATCATGAATCAAAGATAGTACCGGTGGCAACGCGATCCGATATGCTACCTTCCCAACCCGTTCCAAAATCTGATAAGGCCCTATAAACTTCGGAGTCAACTTCTTTGCTTTCAAAGCCCTTCCAACACCAGTTGTTGGGGTAACACGGAGAAATACATGGTCTCCCTCCTCAAACTCTAAAGGCCTCCGACGCCTATCCGCATAACTCTTTTGTCGATCTAGAGCAACCTTCATCATTGCCCTTATCTTTCGGACCTTGTCCGTCGTCTGTTGTACCATTTCCGGTCCTACTATCAAACTTTCCCCATCTTGGTACCAACACAAAAGAGTCTGACATCTCCTCCCATACAAAGCCTCGTATGGTGCCATTCCAATACTCACGTGGAAACTGTTGTTGTATGTGAATTCTATCAAAGGTAACACATCGTCCCAACTTCCACGATCATCCAATACACAAGCTCTCAACAAATCTTCTAAAGATTGATTTGTTCTCTCGGTCTGCCCATCTGTCTGAGGATGGTAGGCGGAACTCAATCTCAGTTTCGTCCCCAACGCCTCATGCAAAGTCCTCCAAAAGTGTGAAGTAAACTTTGGATCTCGATCCGACACTATACTTGACGGGATCCCATGTAACCTCACAATCTCAGCAATGTAAATATCGGTCAACTTTGCCGCTGTATCCGTAGTCCTTACCGGTAGAAAATGAGCGGATTTAGTCAAACGATCCACTATCACCCAAATGGAATCATGCTTCCTCCTGGTCTTAGGTAACCCAGTGATGAAATCCATAGAAATGCTATCCCACTTCCACTCGGGGATATCTAATGACTGCAGCATCCCTGCTGGTCTCTGATGTTCAATCTTCGCCTTCTGACAAGTCAAACACGACGCCACAAACTCGGCCACATCCCTCTTCATACCCGGCCACCAGAAATCTTGCCTCAGGTCCTGATACATTTTTGTTGCCCCGGGATGCATACTAAGCTTACTCTTGTGTGCCTCCCCTAGAATGGTGTTTCTCAAGTCCATCGCATCGGGCACACACACCCTACCATTACATCTCAAAATGTTGTCCGGTCCCACCTTGAAATCTCGGTTGGTTCCTCGAACAATCAAAGCCCTTTTCTCCATGAGAAACTCGTCACCTTGACAATTAGCAATGTCCTCTAACAAACCATTCGAGATGGTGATCATACCCAATCTCATATTCCCTAACGCAAACTCCACTTCCAGGTGCAAGTCTCGAAATTCTTTCAACAACTCTTGTTGACTAGCCATTTGTGCCGAACACGCTGACACACTCTTTCTACTCAAAGCATCGGCTACCACATTAGCCTTCCCCGGATGGTATTCTAAGGTAAAGTCAAAGTCTTTCAATGTTTCCATCCACCTCCTTTGCCTCATATTCAACTCCTTCTGGTCGAACAGATACTTGAGGCTTTTATGGTCACTAAACACAACGAAAGTGCAACCATAAAGATAGTGTCTCCAAATCTTCAATGCAAAAACCACGGCCGCAAGCTCCAAATCGTGCGTCGGATAATTCCTCTCATGCACCTTCAACTGCCGTGATGCATAAGCCACTGCTCTCTTGTGCTGCATCAACACACAACCCAAACCCTGATGAGACGCATCACAATAAACCTCATAAGGTTCATCTGACTGAGGTAACACCAACACCGGTGAAGTCGTCAACCGCTCCTTCAACAATTGAAAACTAAGTTCACACTGCTCAGTCTACGCAAACGGTTGATCTTTTCTCGTAAGTTGCGTCATTGGTGCCACAATCTTAGCGAATCCTTCTATGAACCTCCGGTAATAACCGGCCAAACCAACAAAACTCCTCACGTCCGTCACCGTCTGCGGTTGCTTCCATGCAAGTACTGTGTCAATCTTGGCTGGATCCACGGCAATTCCCTCTTTTGATATTATATGGCCAAGGAAATTCACCTCTTCCAACCAAAAATCACACTTCGACGGATTCGCATACAACTTTCTTTCCCGCAACACTTGCAAAACCATACGAAGATGCTCTTCATGCTCCTCTTCGCTCTTCGAATACACGAGAATATCATCAATGAACACAACCACGAACTTGTCCAGAAATGAATGGAATATCCGATTCATGTAGTCCATAAAAATCGCTGGTGCATTCGTCACTCCAAATGGCATCACTAGATACTCGTAGTGTCCATAACGTGACCGAAATGCTGTCTTCTGAACATCCTCTTCCCTTACTCTTATCTGATGATATCCAGATTTCAAGTCAATCTTGGAAAATACTGACGCTCCTTTCAACTGATCCATCAGATCATCAATACGCGGCAATGGATACCGGTTCTTGATAGTCGCCTTATTAAGCTTCCGATAATCCACACACAAACGGGATCTACCATCCTTCTTTTTCACCAATAAGACCGGTGCTCCCCACGGCGACACACTAGGCCTTATGAAACCCTTCTCTAACAAGTCCTCAATTTGACTTTTCAACTCTATCAACTCGGCTGGAGCCATCCGATAGGGCGATTCCGAAATCGGACCCGTACCCGGATGCAATTCTATGAAAAATTCTACCTCTCTACACGGAGGAAAAGCTGGAATCTCCGACGGAAACACGTCTTGGAAATTCTGAACTACCCGAATCTCCCCCATTCGGACCTCTGATATCACTCCCAAACTAGCAAGTGAAACAATCTCTGGCTCTCCGTTACACATAATCATTGTAAGCTGATTGGCCGACAGGTATCTCCGCACACCTGGCTCGGGAAAGAAAACCAATTTCCGAGCACAATCTAGTATAACATAATGATAAGATAGCCAATCCATCCCGAGAATGATCTCGAGAGATGTAAGCGGTAAACACACCAAGTTGACCAGAAACTCCCTATTCTGAATTACTACTAAACAATGCAAACATGCAGTATTCACTACCAAATCCTTAGCAGGAGTCAAAACATTCAAATCAAATGGAAGAACAGAAACATTCAAACTCAACCGATTTGCACAAGCCAAAGAAATGAATGAGTGGGTTGTCCCCGTGTCAATCAAAGCAGTTAAAGAATTACCTGCAATGTGACAGCTCTCGTGAATGGCATTGCTAGCCTGCCCACTCACTTATGTGCCCATACAGTAAGCACGTGCCTTTGCCGCAGGTCTGGTACCTTGTGAGCCTTGTGCCACATTAGCCGACGGCCCGGCCTTCGGGGCTTTGCAATCTCTAGCAAAGTGTCCCGGCTTCTTGCAATTAAAACAAACATGTCCCTGATTCCGGCATTCATTCGCATAGTGGCCCACTTCACCACACTTAAAACAGTCCTGCTTCCCGGTATTCTGACTGTCCTGATTCACCGATCGACCCTGTCCCTTATTATACTGTGGACGGTCATATGGCTTACTGCCTTGTTTTCCACGGTTCTGACTTTGATTCGGACCACCAGAACGACTTGGTCCCCCAGCACTAAAACCACCCTGACGGTTCACCCTTTTGTTTCTCATATCTTCAACCTCTTGGCACTTTTCAACCAAGACCTGAAATTGCCGAATACCCAATGGCACAACCGCATCCTGCAGTTCGTACCTCAGCCCATCTTGGAAGCGACGACACATATAGACCTCATCTATCCCATCCCTA
Organism: Trifolium repens; assembly: GCA_030408175.1. Lineage (NCBI taxonomy): Eukaryota > Viridiplantae > Streptophyta > Magnoliopsida > Fabales > Fabaceae > Trifolium > Trifolium repens. Next base: position 44,039,114 of record CP125850.1, on the reverse strand, counting down.
AAGAAGCGGAAGAAACGGGATAATGATTCAAACTTCTTGGAATATGCCTCCACATTCATACTCCCCTGACGTAGTCTCAGAAACTCCTCACCATACCTTTCCCTTGCAGTCTCAGGGAAATACTTAGCCAGGAACCTCCTCTTGAAGTTCTCCCAGTTAATCTCCTCATATGCATTTTCCATAATCAGACGGGTGTTCCTCCACCAAAATTCGGAACCCCCAAGCAGCTGATAGGTAGCTAGAACTACCTTCTCCCCCTCCGGACAATGAATTGCCCCAAATATCCTCTCCATAGCATGGAGCCATAGATCCGCTGTTTCTGGACCTCCCTCCCCATTAAACTTTGGAGGGGCCTGCTGATTAAAACTTGTGAGAACCCTAGACCCAGCGGCCAGGATCTCCCTGTCGCGCTTTTCAAGGTCTCTCTGCGCCTTAGCATGAGTTTGCGCAGTCACCGCTGCTGCCATTGTATTCATGGCATAAGCCATCTGATGGATGTCCACATCATCATCATCTCTAGCAGGTGCCCTTCTTGGAGGCATCGTTTCCTGCACATACCAATTCTCTTCGATTAGACCCTTATCCAAACATTTATGAATTCCAACAGAAAACCTCACTCAACGGATTACTAACCCATAACCCGACACAGAACAATACTAGAACTGACACTACTCTAGCTAAGTTCTAACCGACTCTGGACTAACGACTCAAGTATACACTTTCCCTTTGAAGATTTAAAGCCGTGCTCTGATACCACAAATGTAACACCCCGTTTTCATAACGCAAAAAAGGCATTATTTTTTTTTTTTAACAAACACTCAGAGTGCGCAAGACATTTTTAATTGAGCCGACATTAAATATTACAAACGAACCATATATATATCACACCATATATATATTGTATTCGAAAATGCTAAGTGTAAACCTGAATAATTACAGTCCATAAGTCTATGTGCTTACAAGCACTAACTAACCAAAAGAAGTTAGAATGTCCTATGCTAATCAAAAAACACAGTGCACAAACACACCGGCGCATAGTCTAACTAAAACTACCACTCCAGCTCCAACACGAGCTCACTAAGGCCTAGAGCTGCCAACACCATCCTCTCGACCTACATCGTCATCTGGGGTGGGATGAGCCCGCAAATGAAAGAAAGGGTCACCACAAAATAAAAGTAGATATATATATATATATATATATATATATATATAACCGGTGCGAAAGATTGTACACGTAACAAAATTTCCACAAAACACAAGAGAAAGCTCTTAAAACATTCAACAATTCCCTCCAACGGGCTTATATATATAATGCACAACAAGCCTAATGCAGACTTCTACAATGGGTGTGGTACTGCCAGAGCTACCACATGCAAATGAATTCCGGAATTACTAATCATAACCAATAAAACCGCAAAGGGTTAAGGTGGATCCACACACGCAATCACACCCCGTGGTCCACTCACGCAACCACTTATCGTACTCAATAAGATCCCGTAGGATTTTGGGTGGGTCCACTCACGCAACCAACACCCCGTAGTCCACTCACGCAACTACGCACAATGAATGCATGAGCATACGATCCCCTATATATGCTAATGCCACACATACATACCTCTCAAGCATATGTAACTAAATCATAGCAATTCATACATATATTTTCCAAATCATATGTAAATTGCACAAGTAATGTAAACACGTTCCCATCAACGAGCATACATAACACAAACATGTCAACACACAAACAATTGCGTCGCAGCGAATTCCAAGCATGTCAAACCGTTTTAAAAGACAGAAATAAAGTGGAGCCCTTACCTCGGCAAGCTCCCATCAACAACACACGCTTAGACAACACAACGCGCTTCCTAAAACAAGCAGCGTAACAATCAATACATTGTTCTCTAACCAATCGTATTGAAACTACACCAAAACCCCAAAAACCTAAAGGTTCCTAAGGAAAAACCACTCTTTCGGACATCGAACCAAAAATTACCGTATTTATCAACCACCATGATTTATTTGTACTATTTTTAGGGCCTAAAACAATTGTCAAAAGTCTTAAATAATTTGAAATGCAAAATGGCCGTTTTCTTGCGTTATAAGCTACATACTTTCCGAGTACCCGAAAAACTCGTTTCCAATCCCAACCACTTCCATAAATTAATAAAAAGGGATTAGAAGTTAAAAACCAAGTTTTAGAAATCAGAATCCAAAATCTCAACTCCCAGAGCTCGCCCTGGCGAGTTGGTGGCGAGTGAAGGCAGGGAGTACTGGTCTTACTCGCCCTGGAGCTCGCCCTGGCGTATTGTCATGACCTGTGACACTCGCCCTGGCGAGTAACCACTCGCCCAGCGAGTTGCACCTGTCATGACAGCAAAAGACAGCAACTCACACCACCTTTTTCCACCCAAGCCTTGTTTGATTCTATTAGTTCCCAACACTTTTTCAAGGCACAAAAGCAAACCATTTTCATAAGCAAGCAATTCGTTTCCGAAAGCTTGTTGGTTGCTTCGAGTGCAAGTTATTTGATTTTCATTTCCAAAATCAAAACCAAATCCAAGCACAAGTTTTATTACGGGCCTTAACCGTCCGGTAATCATTTTCAAACATGTTTTCAAGGTAAAAAGTAACACCACCTGTCACAAGAGTTTTAAACCACTTTGACCCCAAAAACACTACTCAAAACACTTAGGAAAATATTTTCATAAACCCCAAAATATTTTTCATCGGATTTTCTAAAACAAAACCATACAACGCATTTCCCTTTTGCCCAAAGGTTCAAAGACAACTTTTCTTTTCAAAACCTTACAACATAACCTCATGTAATTGATCAATACATAAACCAACCAAAACCCTAACTTTTCTCATGAGATTTTTCACCAACTCATGGAAAACAAAAACAACAAAGCCTAGCATGCTTACTAAACTCTCATGAACAACTTTCATGAAACAAGAACTAGCAAAAACAACCTTTCTCACCAAACCCTCTTAAGAACATAAACCCAAAAACCTCACAACTCTAAAAATCTACCAACCTAGGAATTGAGAAGAGAGGGTTACCTTAAGAAAGTGATTCTCTACAACTTTCCACTAAGCTTCCAAGCTTGAAATGGAGTGAAATGGTGAGAAATGGAAAATTTAGTGAAGGTTAGGGTATGAGAAAGTGATGGCATGATGGAAGAAGAAGAGAGTGAGTTGTGATGAAATTTTTCTAAGTCTCACAAAGTCATAAACCTCCTTACTATTATAAGCTCTTGATAGCCAAACCACCATTGGATCAAAGTCAAAAGTCCAAGCTTAAACCCTAGCCATTGGATCACTTTACTTTATGAGAAAGTCACAAGATTCAAACAACTCTCCCATAACAAGTCTCGTACTCAGCTCTCGCGCGACGCGACGAACGAAAACCACAAAAACATAAAACCTACGGAAAGAATGTCTAACGTCTAACATTTCCAAAACTTATCGCCGAATCTTTTTCCGCGACTGTAATTTTCTTCCATACCTTAGAAAATTATTCTCAGAACATAACCTCACTCACGCAGATATATAAAACTTCCATCCGAAACCTCACTTAAAACAGACACAGTACGATTTTTCATCCGCGGGTAAAATCCTACTCGTTTTTCCAAAAACAAGAATAATCCAAAACTCATCATTCTAAATCCACAGCATCCTTCTTATTCACAAAAGAGGATTACAAGACAAAAGCCCGTGCCTTTACAGCGCACGAGTCCAAAACAGATTCAATTACAGCAAAACTACTAATTACACGATGTTTCACAACACGAACACATCGGAACCCTAATAATCCTTAAACCAACTATACAATGAAATCTTGGGTCTTACAGCCGCCGCGCCGGCCGCCGCGACCACCTCCGGAAACCCACCGGTGTTCTTGAGAGAGATGAGAAACTTATGAGAGAGAGAGAGAGAAAGGAAGAACCAGAGAAAGAAAGAAAAATCAAAATACTACAAAGAAAAATTTTCAACAAAAAGAAAACTTCTCGAACCTTTTTTTTCAAATCCCATAAACACACACAACTCCAAATCCGAAACAGATCGAACAGAGAAGAAATTGAAAGGTAGAAAGTTTGTTTTTTTTTTTTTCTCTCAAAATTGAAAATCTAGATTTAGGATTTCTCAAGCTTTTTTTCTAAAAACTAAGTTGAAATCCGAAATCTAGATAAAAATTGAAAGGTACTATTATAAGCTCTTGATAGCCAAACCACCATTGGATCAAAGTCAAAAGTCCAAGCTTAAACCCTAGCCATTGGATCACTTTACTTTATGAGAAAGTCACAAGATTCAAACAACTCTCCCATAACAAGTCTCGTACTCAGCTCTCGCGCGACGCGACGAACGAAAACCACAAAAACATAAAACCTACGGAAAGAATGTCTAACGTCTAACATTTCCAAAACTTATCGCCGAATCTTTTTCCGCGACTGTAATTTTCTTCCATACCTTAGAAAATTATTCTCAGAACATAACCTCACTCACGCAGATATATAAAACTTCCATCCGAAACCTCACTTAAAACAGACACAGTACGATTTTTCATCCGCGGGTAAAATCCTACTCGTTTTTCCAAAAACAAGAATAATCCAAAACTCATCATTCTAAATCCACAGCATCCTTCTTATTCACAAAAGAGGATTACAAGACAAAAGCCCGTGCCTTTACAGCGCACGAGTCCAAAACAGATTCAATTACAGCAAAACTACTAATTACACGATGTTTCACAACACGAACACATCGGAACCCTAATAATCCTTAAACCAACTATACAATGAAATCTTGGGTCTTACAGCCGCCGCGCCGGCCGCCGCGACCACCTCCGGAAACCCACCGGTGTTCTTGAGAGAGATGAGAAACTTATGAGAGAGAGAGAGAGAAAGGAAGAACCAGAGAAAGAAAGAAAAATCAAAATACTACAAAGAAAAATTTTCAACAAAAAGAAAACTTCTCGAACCTTTTTTTTCAAATCCCATAAACACACACAACTCCAAATCCGAAACAGATCAAACAGAGAAGAAATTGAAAGGTAGAAAGTTTGTTTTTTTTTTTTTCTCTCAAAATTGAAAATCTAGATTTAGGATTTCTCAAGCTTTTTTTCTAAAAACTAAGTTGAAATCCGAAATCTAGATAAAAATTGATTTTAGAAAAAGGTTTTTTTTTTTAAAAAAAGGGGAGTTTTTTTTTACTTCCTGTGGTTGCGCCGCCGCGCCGGCCGCCGCACCACCACCGGAACCTTCATGTGTTCTTGATGAAATGATGTACAGGAGTGAGAGATAAGAAAGAGTGGAAACCAAGTGAGAGAGAGACAAAGAAAAATAGAAAATCTGGAAAGAAAAAAAAAATATATCCTGTCTTACTCCGTGCACCCTCTAATTACTCCATGCACCCCCAGCTGCGAATTGCTTTCTGCACCTCCTGGGTTGCTTGACGCGCCCCCTCTGACTTCTATTTATTTTTATTTTTTTGTTTTTTTGTTATTTGTGTGAAGACTAACATTTTTTTGCAGATTGGGCTTGGACTTAACCCTGTATTTTTGCCATTACTCCCTATATTCTGTTCTTTTATTATTTAGGACTTTGTCTATTTTATCGCATTTTTTTTTCTTTTTGCATCACTATTTATTTCGTTGAGAATTAGAATGTATTTAGGATTGATGTAAATATAAATGAGAAGTTGCATTGCATGCATATTTATTTATACCGCTTTATGTCATAAAACGAAAAAAAACTCCAAGGAAAAGGGGACTTTCATCTTGATCCGATATCATTATGAAATCCCTCGCGTTTAGTTTATTTTATAATTCTTAGTTCTTTTAGAATAACAAAAATCACAAAAACATTCAAATATTCAAAAAAAGCTTCAAAAATATTTTTCTATTATTGAACCTTGGATTTCAAACCAAGTGTTTCCGTCCTTTTTTTCCGAATCAAACTTCAATCAATTTAAATCACGTTTAGACTTTTCTTCACAATTTAAAATCAATCAACATCACACTTCATTTTTCTATGCCATTTCGGCCTCTTACCTTTTCTAAAAACCTTTTTTTCTTTAAACTTTAAAATCAATCAAACAAATCACTCGGCTTTTTACCCCGAACTACGGGATTTTGATCCCTCACGGGTACGTAGTGCAAAAGACTTCGCGTCTTCCCAAATCAACAAAATATCAAAAACATTTTTCTTTTCATGTTTCATCACTTTAACCACTTACATTTTTAGACCTTAATTTATAAGTAAATAAGTAATTTAGCACAAAGATAAATAAAAACAAGAGGTTCCTATAGAGTACTATAGACGTTTAGGGTGCTAATACCTTCCCTTAACGTAAACAACCCCTGAACCTTTAATCTCATAAAAATAGGGTTATTTCGAACTTTTCCCCTTTTCCTTGGAAAAATAAAAGCTCGGTGGTGAATAATAATTTGTGAGTCAAACTAATCAATAGTTTGATATCCGAAAATCACCGCGACAGAAATGGCGACTTCACTGGGGACTCCCCTAAACGAGGGTTGAGCCTAACTTGTTTTCTTTTTATCTTCGCGCTTTATTGTTTTTGCTCTTATACTTGTATATTTGTGTATGTGTTCAAATTCTTGCAAACATGAATGGTGAGATAAGTCCTACACCCGGACTTGAGAGAACCATAAGATAAGATAGTGGTAATGTTCATAATGCCTATCCGAGAGTGAATTTCGGGGTTGGCATATGTGATAACCACACTTAGCCGAGGAACCTTGGAAGTAACAATGTCAACATAAGTAATTGTGATTGGCGTTCTATTTTCGAGGAACCGACGAAGCTATGGACCTTTAGAGTTACATTTAACCCATCTTGGCTTTTAGGACGTAGTGCGGTGACTAATTAAGAGTAATCTTAAGTTGGTAAATACGCGATACTACACCCAAACGAGACTTTCCTACGGACGTTGTTGGAATCATAAGTAATTCCGTGACCAATGACTTCTGAAAGAGGTTGATAACTTTGAGAACTTATTATAACCCGTGATACAGGTACATGTGAAACCTTAGTCCTGACAAAAAGCGTGTTTACCCTCGACTCCAACATTATGGACTTAAACCCACCATGTTTTCAACATAATCATGCATACATGCAGTCATTCATAAAAAAAAAATAAAATTCCAACATCGAAGGGCTTAAACAAATTTTTGTGTAAACATTGCTTGTAAGAAGAAACACAAAAAAAAAAAAAAAAGAAAAAAAAAAGAGAATCACCTTGTAATGTTTTAGTTATCAAGTGTATAGATGTTTTCTACAATGGTTACAATTAATTTATAAGTCCTTCAATGAAATAAAACTTTGCATATTTTAGCATAAACATGTCATGCATCAAACTACATTCATAAGTTTCAAAACCGAGTCTCATATCTTCTTCTCTCTCTCTGCCTCAGTCAAACGAAAAGTGGCCCGACATATTCATTACAAGTCTACCCGTATCTACAACACTCGAGCCAACTTAAGGAAAAATGGATCATCTTGAACAAGAGAATCAAGCTCTTCGTGAAGAAGTGACATCCATGAAAGATGAGATAGAGAGGTTAACTACTATGATGAATGGTATAATGGCTGCTCAAGCTCAAGCTCAGGCATCAATCCCTCAGCTCACCGACACTTCTTTGGTTCAGCCGACTCCGACTGTGCTTACTAGCACTCCTCAGTTTACTATGCTTGAAGGTTACGCATGGGGCATGCCACTACATGTGTTCAGTGAAGGATTTTGTCCCGTAGTTTCTGAAATTCAAGCCTCTATTGCACAACAAGCAGCGTCGGTTCCTCCGCCTGTCCTATCATTTCCTCAAGCTACAATGACTTATTCAGCACCCCTTGTCCACACCATTCAGCAAGATCATGGACCTATCTTTCGTACTGAAAGTGCAGAACCATTTGATAGGGTGGATGATCTACAGGATAAGTACAAAGAGATGCAACGAGAGATGAGGGCTCTCCGTGGAAAAGAATTGTTTGGTCAAAATGCGCATGAACTCTGTTTGGTTCCCAATGTTATAATTCCACACAAATTCAAAGTCCCTGACTTCGAGAAGTATAAGGGGAGCACTTGCCCTAGAGCTCATCTGGTGATGTATGCAAGAAAAATGTCAACTCAGACCAACAATGATAAGCTATTCATCCACTATTTTCAGGACAGTTTGACTGGTGCTGCACTAAGGTGGTACATGGACCTTGATAGTACTGATATTCGTACTTTCAATGATCTGGCCAATGCTTTTATTCGACAATACGACTACAATTCTTACTTGGCCCCAGATAGGGATGAACTTCGGGCTTTGACTCAAAGAGAAAAAGAGTCTTTTTTCAAAGAGTATGCATAACGGTGGAGAGAACTTGCTGCACAGATCTGTCCACCTTTGGAAGAAAAAGAGTTGTGCAAGTTGTTTCTTAATACTCTCAGTCCATTCTATTACAAGAAGATGGTGGCCAGTGCGCCAAACAATTTTACCGAGATGGTAGCAATGGGAATGCGTCTCGAGGAAGGAGTTCGAGAAGGACGTTTGATGAAGGGGGATGCCCCATCTAACAATACAAAGAGGTTTGGCAATGGTTATCCGAGGAAGAAAGAGGATGAGGTTGGCATGGTGACCCATGGAGGATCCCGAACAGGATATCCCATTTACCCACATATCGCTGCTATCTCACCCATTCCTCAAAATCCGTATTATCCACCTCCTTACCCTCAACAACAAGCTCCTCAACAACCCTTCAACCAGCAAAACCGTACCCAAAGAAACCAATCATTTAACCCTATACCAATGAAGTACGCTGATTTGCTTCCTGCTCTTCTTGCAAAGAACCTTGTCCAAACCAAACCACCTCCTCCAGTACCAGAAAGACTCCCTACTCGGTACCGTACCGATCTCACATGTGCTTTCCACCAAGGAGCACCAGGACATGATGTTGAACACTGCTTTGCTCTTAAAAAAGAGGTTTAGAATTTGGTCCGTGCCAACCTTTTATCTTTTAAAGATTCAAACTCAGATGTCTAGGTTAACCCTTTGCAAACCACGAGTCCTGTATCTACTTGATTCAAGATTATCATGAAGCTTGTCCCTAGGATCACTAGGCCTTTTGTTTTCAAATTGTAATATCTTTCTTGCCAAGCATTTGTTTGCTTTTAAAATTGCACCTTTTAATTAATGTTTCTAAAATAATAAGCATGCATTTTTTGGAATCCATTCATTCATATTCACTCTTTTCTTGTGCCATCACAAATGGCGACGCTTTTCCACTTCACTTTTCATGTTATGCAAACTTGATGGGAGAATGATGTAAACTGGATGATTAAATTTGCTGATATATGCTTTCATTAGTAAGACCCGGTTGATGATGTAAGGCATTGTTTCATTTCCTAAACATTGGAGATATAAGGAGATAATCCGTAGTCAACCCCTTTGAGCCAGAAGTTGGTGTTTCTTTTTGCTATAAAAAAAAAAACCCTTAATCTTAATCCGGGACAGGGTAGTCTTTCAAGGTAATTCAATGATACATCTCAATACAAGAGGATCAATTCATCTAAAATGGAGAAGCTCATGAGAGGACAAAACTCATAAATACATATGGCAGTCACAATTCTCATACATCAAGGAGCCCACTAAGAGAAATTTGGGGCATCCCGATGTACCACCAAATTCAAAAGAATTGGTCCATGCAAAAATAAGGGATTAAAAAAAAATTTGAAAACAAGCTTGCAAATGAAAAGAAGTGACTGCCACTTCAAGAATCTCATCAAAGCTTCGACCGGAGCGCTAACTCAAACATTATTGTCAAAAATTCTCTTGTCGACCAAAGTGTGTCCGATGAATTAATTGAGCTTAGGAATGAAGGACATCAAAGAAGAATGGGTGGGTTAAAACAAAACTTTGAGCCTAATAATCCTTTTTTTTTTGAAAACCGTGAACAAGGCCACATTATAACCCTCAAGAGACCTAATTGAAGCTAGGTTAACTATGGAAGCAAAATCAGTAAAATTATTGTTAAAACTGACTCCACCTGTTTGTTGAGTAACTATCTTTCACATACACCACATGTGTTTTCAATAATATTTTCCGATTCCAAAACTTGCATGTGCATTGCATTGGAAACACTTTTAAAAAGAAAACAATTTTTTTGCAAATCTATATTTGGCACCAAGGAAATTCGAGCAAATGGTCTAATGAGGGCGAACCGCCACAAAACGCTCCTAACTTGGGGCAAATTACCTCATGATCCTTCCAATCAAGGGGCAAGTCCTTACATCCAGGGGCATACCCTCCAATGATTCAAGTCAGTGGCTATGAGCTCCCGCGTCATCGTCATATAAATGCCGATGCAGTCAAGAAATGCTTTGTCTAAAAAAATAAAAGAACAGCTCGGTAAGTCGAAAACCTGAAAAGGCGGCTTAGGCAAAAAAGGAGCGTCCCTGTGGATTGAAAACCCGAAGCGGCAGTCCAGGCAAAAATTAGGGGCATACAAAAAATATATATATTCCCGGTGGATTGAAAACTCGAAAGGGCGATCCATGCAAAAGTTAGGGATAAAAAAAAACAAAAAAAAAAAGCAAAAAAAAGCAAAGCATGATTGCCGAAGCGCACCCATGAGAAAACACTCTGATTCGGTTTGCAAATGGCGACTTCTGCCAGACTTCTGATTAATGGGCTTTATCCCCAAGAAATGTTTATTTCACCATCAGCTGATATGTGTCGGACCTTGCCCCGATGTTGTCTTAATTGATTTCCAGCAATGTTATCCCCGATGAAGACTGCCGAGTGGTTGTACTGTTATGTCGATCCACTTCCCATCTTATCGACTCAATTTTGTCTCATCCAGTTATTATACAGTCACACAGTGTGTCATACAAATACAAGTTTCATGCATGCATACATTCATACATACATTATACACACATCCTTACATACTTAACACATCCATACCTACATGCATACAACATGCTAACAAAATCATTCACACATGATTGCATTGACCATCCCGTGTCTTGCTTCATCTATTTCACAAAAGAGTCACCCCAGTGTATCTGATCCAGAGATGTCATCATCAAACATATTCCAAGTGCAGGTTTTGCAATCAACCAATTTGCAAATTTACATTTAATTTCCCCAAAAAAGATCATATCCAGTTTATCTGGTTAAGACAAAACATTTTCTTGTTGTGTCCTGCTCTCCTACATTGACAGCAGACAAAATCTTCATTTCATGTCCTGCTCTCCTACATTGACAGCAGACAATGTCTTTTATTTGTGTCCTTGCTCTCTTACATTGACAGCGGACAATGTCTTTATTTCCCGTCTTGCTCTCTTACATAGACAGCAGACAATACATTTTCTTGTTATGTCTTGCTCTCCTACATTGACAGCAGACAATATCTTTTATTTGTGTCCTTGCTCTCTTACATTGACAGCGGACAATGTCTTTATTTCCCGTCTTGCTCTCTTACATTGACAGTAGACAATACCTTTTCTTGTTGTGTCTTGCTCTCCTACATTGATAGCAGACCATATTTTTTCTTGTGGTGTCCTTGCTCTCTTACATTGACAGCGGGCAATGTCTTTATTTCCCGTCTTGCTCTCATACATTGACAGCGGACAATGTCTTTATTTCCTGTCATGCTATCTCACATTGACAGCAGACAATATATTTTCCTGTGGTGTCTTTGCTCTCTTACATTGATAGCGGACAATGTCATTCTCTTTATTTCATGTCTTGCTCTCCTACATTGACAGCAAACAATGCATTTATTTCGTGTCCTTGCTCTCTTACATTGACAGCGGACAATGTCATTCTCTTTATTTCATGTCTTGCTCTCCTACATCGACAGCAAACAATGTCTTTATTTCGTGTCCTTGCTCTCTTACACTGACAGCGAACAATATCCTTATGTTATGTCTCATTCTCTTGCATTGACAACAGACAATATTACCCTTTTATACTTTGGCCTTACTCTCTCTCATTGACGGTGGTGAACATCTTTTCTTTCCATGTTTTACAGTCAGTCAAGTTACCTTACACTGATGGTAGATAATGACTATCAATGTGTTCTCCAATGTTAGTAGTTTACCTCTTGCATTCACATTTGCATCATAAACATTCTTGGCATCTTAGGTCCAAAATTGTGTATTCTATATTTAAGTCTCTTCATCCCGTCAAGATGAAACTTTCATTTTCATCTCTCCGAATAAAGAAACTTAAATCGGGGCATCTGTCATACCCCAATTTTTGACCAAAGATCCCACATCATATTCTCATTATTCATTTTATGCATCACTAACAAAAATCCAAAAAATGTGTTAATTTATTTAAATTTGTTATTTTTAGTAAATTTATTGAAAATCCAAAAATACGTCAAAATTAGATAAGTTTTAATTTTTATTGAAAACAATCCCAAAAAATATGTTAAATATTTAATTTTTCCTTTTATCATTACTACTATTTTTATCATATTATTTCTTTCCTTTATTATTTCCTCCTTTTATCATTATTGTCATTTATTATCATTAATTAGTATTTTATTTATTTTTATTATTATTATTTAAGAAAAAAAACAAAAAAACAAAGAAGAAGAACATCACGTGTCTTCCCCCTCCCTTTTTTTTCTCATTTGTTTGTTTTGTTTGTTTCATTTATTATTATTATTAAAAAAAAAACCAAAAATTAGAAAGGAAACAACAAGTCAGGAACAATAGCACGCTTCATCCTCCTTTTTGCAGCTTTTCATTGCTTTTCAACTGTTCCCAAAATAAAGCTTTTAATTTTAACCAAATTTACACTCAATCAGAAAAGAAAAACCAATTTGTCTTCCCAAACCAAACTCTCATCATCACACAAAAAAATCATCCATTGGTCTAAAAACTCAGGAAACTTCTCTATAAATTGGGACAAAAAAAATCAGAAACAAGGGGAGAGCCAATTTTTTTTAACAGCAGTGACAACAAAAAAAACTCAGAGGAAGAGAAAATTTCAAAACCCTTTTCCTCTCATCCAACCAAATCACAAACACCACTCATAACCAAAACAGAAACAAAAAAATATAAAGAAGAAGAAAAATCGAACAGAGAAGAAAAAAAGTAGAAAGGTTGTTCTTTTTTCCTTTTTTTTTTTTCTTCCGAAAAATTAAAATCTATATCTTGGTTTTTTCCAAAACTCATTTCAAAAAACTAAGTTGTTTTTCGGGATCTAGACGGAAAAGGATTTCAGAAAAAGGTTTTTTTAAAAAAAAGAGTTTTTTTTGGTTTCCGGTGGTGGCGCCGCCGCGACCACCTCCGGAAACCCACCGGTGTTCTTGAGAGAGATGAGAAACTTATGAGAGAGAGAGAAAGGAAGAATCAGAGAAAGAAAGAAAAATCAAAATACCACAAAGAAAAATTTTCAACAAAAAGAAAACTTCTTGAACCTTTTTTTTCAAATCCCATAAACACACACAACTCCAAATCCGAAACAGATCGAACAGAGAAGAAATTGAAAGGTAGAAAGTTTGTTTTTTTTTCTCTCAAAATTGAAAATCTAGATTTAGGAGTTCTCAAGCTTTTTTTCTAAAAACTAAGTTGAAATCCGAAATCTAGATAAAAATTGATTTTAGAAAAAGGTTTTTTTTTTTAAAAAAAGGGGAGTTTTTTTTACTTCCTGTGGTGGCGCCGCCGCACCACCACCGGAACCTTCATGTGTTCTTGATGAAATGATGTACAGGAGTGAGAGATAAGAAAGAGTGGAAACCAAGTGAGGGAGAGACAAAGAAAAATAGAAAATCTGGAAAGAAAAAAAACATATATCCTGTCTTACTCCGTGCACCCCCCAATTACTCCATGCACCCCCAGCTGCGAATTGCTTTCTGCACCCCTGGGTTGCTTGACGCGCCCCCTCTGACTTCTATTTATTTTTATTTTTTTGTTTTTTTGTTATTTGTGTGAAGACTAACCTTTTTTTGCAGATTGGGCTTGGACTTAACCCTGTATTTTTGTCATTACTCCCTACATTCTGTTCTTTTATTATTTAGGACTTAGTCTATTTTATTGCATTTTTTTTTTCTTTTTGCATCACTATTTATTTCGTTGAGAATTAGAATGTATTTAGGATTGATGTAAATATAAATGAGAAGTTGCATTGCATTCATATTTATTTATACCGCTTTATGTCATAAAACGAAAAAAAACTCCAAGGAAAAGGGGACTTTCATCTTGATCCGATATCATTATGAAATCCCTCGCGTTTAGTTTATTTTATAATTCTTAGTTCTTTTAGAATAACAAAAATCACAAAAACATTCAAATATTCAAAAAAAGCTTCAAAAATATTTTTCTATTATTGAACCTTGGATTTCAAACCAAGTGTTTCCGTCCTTTTTTCCGAATCAAACTTCAATCAATTTAAATCACGTTTAGACTTTTCTTCACAATTTAAAATCAATCAACATCACACTTCATTTTTCTATGCCATTTTGGCCTCTTACTTTAACACCCCGTTTTTCAAAAGCCAAAAAGGGCATTATATTTTTTATTTTTTTTTCTTTTTCAACTAACACTCAGAGTGCGCATAATAGATTTTAAATGAGCCGGCATTCAAACATACAAAAGACTCATTACCATAAGGTGCTTCGACAAGCAAAGTGTATTCCTGAATAATTACAATCCAAGTCTAAGTATTAAAACACTTACAACAAAACAAGTTAGAATCCTATGCCTAACCAAAAAGCACGGTGCACAAAACACACCGGCGCATAGTCTAACTACTCTAAGCTAAAACTCCAGCCGCTCACTGGGGCCTGGAACAGCCACCGTCGTCAGCACGACCTAACCCATCATCTGGGTGGGATGAGCCCGCAAATGAAAGAAAGGGTCACCACAAAATACAAGTATATATATATATATAACCGGTGCGAAAGATGTACACATAACAAATTTCCACATACACAAGAGAAAGCTCTTTAACACAAAAGCAATTCCCACCAACGGGCTTATATATATGATGCACACCAAGCCTAATGCAGACTTCTACAATGAGTGTGGTAGATTCCCCATTACCACATGCATATGAATTCCGGAAGAGTAAGCATAATCAATAAAACCACAAAGGGTAAGGTGGATCCATTCCCGATAATCGCACCCCGTGATCCATTCCCGATAACCACGTACTATGAATGCATGAGCACACGATTCCCCTTATATGCTAATGCAACACATACATATCGTACACGCATATGTAATCACACCACAACAACACATACATATACATCTAGTCATACGTATTTAATCACATGTTCATACATACATCTCCAATCATATGTAAAACAACGAATCATGTATTTACCACGATCTCATATCGAGAATACATCACAAAAACATGCCAAACACACCACCAATTGCAACACAGCAAAATCTAAAGCATGTTCAACAAAACCGTTTGAAAAGACGGAAATAAAGTGGAGCCCTTACCTCGGCAAGCTTCCGTCAACAAAACGTTCACACAACACTACGTGCTCCCTAAAACAAGCAACGGACAATCAATACATCGTTTCCAAACCCAATGTATTGAAGCTACATCAAAACCCCAAAAACTCTAAAGGTTTCTAAGGAAAATTCACTCTTTCGGATACCATACCAAAATCTATCGTATTGATCAACCACCATGAGTTATTTGTACTATTTTTAGGACTCAAAACAAAAGCCAAAAGTCTTAAATAATTTGAAATGCAAAATGGCCGTTTTCTTGCGTTATAAGCTACGTACTTTCCGAGTACCCGAAAAACTCGTTTCCTATCCCCACCACTTCCATAATTAAATAAAAAGGGATTAGAAGGCTAAAAACCAAGTTTAGAAATCAGAATCCAAAATTTAAGGTTCCAGAGCTCGCCCTGGCAAGTTGGTGGCGAGTGAAGGCAGAGAGTACTGGTCTTACTCGCTCTGGAGCTCGCCCTGGCGAGTTGTCAGGACCTGTGACACTCGCCCTGGCGAGTAACCACTCGCTCAGCGAGTTGCACCTGTCATGACAGCACAAGACATCAACTCACAACTCCTTATTCCACCCCAAGCCTAGTTTGATTCTATTAGTTCCCAACATCTTTTCAAGGCATAAAAGCAAACCATTTCCATAAGCAAGCAACACATTTCCGAAAGCATGTTGTTTGCTTCGAGTGCAAGTTATTTAATTTTCATTTCCAAAATCAAAACCAAATCCAAGCACAAGTTTTATTACGGGCCCTAACCGTCCGGTAATCATTTTCAAACATGTTTTCAAGGTAAAAAGCGACACCACATGTCACCATAGTTTTAAACCACTTTGACCCCAAAACACTACCCAAAACTCTTAGGAAATATTTTCATAAACCACAAAATATTTTTCATCGGATTTTCTAAAACAAAACCATACAACGCATTTCCCTTTCGCCCAAAGGTTCAAAGACAACTTTTCTTTTCAAAACCTTACAACCTAACCACATGTTATTGATCAATACATAAACCAGCCAAAACCCTAACTTTTCTCATGAGATTTTTCACCAACTCATGGAAAACAAAAACAACAAAGCCTAGCATGCTCCCTAAGCTCTCATGAACAACTTTCATGAAACAAGAATCAATTCCTAACCTTTCCATCTCATGAACATAAACTAAAACTCATCATACCAAGAGTTTTAACCAACCAAAAATGAGAAGAAAAAGAGTGGTTACCTTAAGAAAGTGATTCTCTACAATCTTCCTCAAAGCTTCCAAGCTTGAAATGGAGTGAAATGGTGAAGAAAGGAAATTTGTGAAGGTTGGAAAAGTAATGGAGTCACACGTGAAAGAGAGAAAGAATGGAGTGGATTTTATGATTTTCTTAAGTCCACAAATCATAAACCTCCTTACTATTATAAAGCTCTTGATAGCCAATCCACCCTTGGATCAAAGTCAAAAGTCCAAGCTTAAACCCTAGCCATTGGATCAATTACTTTATGAGAAAGTCACAAGACATCTCCAACTCATCCCTAACAAGTCTCGTATACAGCTCTCGTGCGACGCGACGAACGTAAATCACAAAAACGTAAAACTTACGGAAAGAACGTTTAACGTTTAACATTTCCTAAACTTATCACCGAATCTTTTTCCGCGACTGTAATTTTCTTCCATACCTCAGAAAATTAATCTCAGGACATATCCTAACTCGTGCAGATATATAAAACTCCCATCCGAAACCTCACTCAAAACCGACGCAGTAAGATTTTACAACGACGGGTAAAATCCTACTCGTTTTTCCAAAAACAAGAATAATCCAAAACTTATTATTCTGAAACCACAAATAACTTCTTATTCAAGCAACAGGATCACAAGACCAAAGTCTGTACAATTACAGTGCATGAGCACAAAACAGGCTCAATTACAGCAAAAGCTAAAGATTACACGATGTTTCGTCACACGAACACATCGAAACCCTAATATTCCTTAGACCAACTATACAAAGAAATCTTGGGTCTTACAATACTACCCCCCTAAAAGAAGTTTCGTCCTCGAAACTTAGACATCGTCGAACAAACTGGGGTATAACTCTTTCATCTTACCCTCGAGCTCCCAGGTGGTATCTCCTGTAGCTTCGTTCCATATTACCTTCACCAAAGGTATCTCTTTCGTTCTCAGACGCTTCATCTTCCTATCCGCAATCTTGATCGGCGGAACTTCAAATGACAAGTTATCCCTCAACTGGATATCATCTGGTGTGATTGATAGGTCCGCAAGTGCACGGAAATATCAGTTATAGTATAAAAAGTTATCGATCCCACAGAGACCAATGTCAAGTACCGTATTCTGTTGTCAAAGTGTTTAGCTAAGGCGGTGATGATTAATTTGTTTGTAAAAAATAGAAAATACTTGTTTTTAATTACTTTTAATGACAAGAGACCGGAATATAACTTGCGTCAACCGTCGGTATTCACCGAGTCGTATTTTTATATTTATAATGAGAAAATATTTTCTTATAAAGAAAAGATTATGTTTTAAAATAGATTTTAACTGCGTAATCTAACTGCCCGCTTTCACGTGTCCAACGTGTTACGACACAAAACCTTTTTTAATGAAAATAATTACTTTTAATTACTCAAAAAGTTGCTTAAGGTAGAAAAATTAATTTAAAGGTACCGTCAGCTGTCGCATGTTCGGTACCGAATTTTAAGCGTATAAACGCCCGCTTTCGCGTGTCCGTTTACACTCTTAAAATTACCTTTTTGAAAACTGAATTTTTCCTAATTGATAAAAAATTGCTTTCGCAGTGTTTAGAATCAAAAACTGAATTTTTCTACGGTCAGATAAAGTTTTCATTCTTTTAAATTGAAACCGGTATCACTGTGTTTCTACTTTCGCAGTAAACTATGAGTTTTAAAAACAGAATTAATTCAGGCCTTAAACAATTCTCATTATAAACATTTATTTTCGACTCAATGGAATACCTTTGGTACGACGATCCTTACATTCCGGACTCTATATAAAATCTACTCAGACATGATAAATATGATAGACAAATATGAATTCATGGTATACTTCATTGTTGAAACAGGGAACGATTTTAACCGAGCAATTTTAAGCGGTGACAGAAGCATAAACCAGTTACTTAAACTTTTCTTAAATAAGCCTTTTTCAATCGAACCAATAAATCAAGTGACCAAATACTACAAATTAAAATATGCTCCCTGTTACTCTAACGTGTATACCATGTAAATGAAACACAATAAACAAATTGCAACAACAAAAGAAAATAAACAAAAGTACTCAGAACCTGTAACGAATAAACTCTGAATAAAATTGAATTAAGAATCGTAAATTGCAGTTGTAACAGATGCTGGAATCGACTTTAAAGCTCCAAACTTAAACTAAAAATTCTGCACTTATTCCCCGATGTGAGAAATTAAGCACTTTTACAATAAGTGAATTTTCTGGCTCATAAAAATAACGATAAGCTTGGATAATTATAACTGTGAAATGAGGTCCTATTTATAGATGAATTTTCCTGGTGAAACTCCTCAGAATCGTGGCTAAAAACATGGAGAAAGTGGAGAGGAATAGGAACTGCTTCTGAAACGTGCTTTATTTGCAGATTTTGATGGGCTGACTTTTTATTCTTGCTTTGTTGACTCCTTATGATGGGCTTGGGCTGAAGCTTTTGTTTTTTTTCTTTTTTTATTATTTTATTTCACCGCTTTTTGTCGTTTTGACGTGCAAGGACCTTTAATTAACATATACCTGAAATAGATATAAAATACCAGCATAACATTGCAAAATCTACGAAATCGAGATCAAAACATGTGTAAGTCGAGCTAAAATAATAGTGCATTTTACGTGTTATCAAACTCCTCTACACTTGAACCATTGCTTGTCCTCAAGCAATTTAGCTTGCATATAAAAATCAGTAGAATGCAAAGCAACTCACACACACGGACTTAAGAAAAATAGCAACACAAATACTCATACGTGGTCAGAATATTAGATCGGCTGAAATCAAGTAATTAGGTACTTATTCAAACAACAAGGGTATTGTAGCTACACACAAAATTCTCCCTCTTATGCATACCAATCCGGATCATGCCATTGTACCAAAGTCTAGTTCTCTTATTTGTTTCATCCTCTTTCATTCGAGACAGTCACATTAAGACCCTTTATCTATGTCACACACATGGTAGGAAAACCGGTTAGCATTATTATTCATCATCTTTCTATATACATGATGCACACTTTATTCTCCTTTTTTTTTACTTTCATTTATTTTTTCAAGGTTCAACAATAGTATTCCCTTTTTTATTCACTTTTGTGCATAAGATGATTCGCTTATATTCATCGACTAACCTACTTAATGTGTGACTATAGATGGTGTCCGACCGGATAGATAAACTACTTGAGGATTTACTACCAAATTAAAATCATAAGACTATGGCACAACGGGTATTCAAATTGACATCCATACTAGGGAGACTTTCAGTGTTGGAACAATACCGATTTTGTTTTAATTTTCTCTAATGTCCTTAACTTAGCCTCTCATCATTTCTAACCTATATACTTTCTAGGTGAACTACTTGTCCTAAATCCTTAGAAAAAATTTTAATTGGTTCAAGAAAAGGAGAAATTTAATAACAAAGCAAAAACACCACGCATAAAAGACTCAACAGCACATGCAAAGACTCGATATTACTACATTATTTTGAAAAATGAAAATCCTAAAACTACAAAGCAATTAAATTAAACTAAAGAAAGCGATAAATTTCCTCCCCCACACTTGAAACATACATTGTCCCCAATGTATTGCTAAAAGTGCGAAAAAGGAAAATAGAACCTGAAGATTTACGCTTGTATGTGGCTGATAGGTCTCAAGCGATCAATCTCTTTATTTATTGCAAATTCAAACAAACAAAAACATTAGATTAAAAACTCGTGGGTTGCCTCCCACGCAGCGCTTCATTTAAAGTCGGTAGCTCGACTTGCCAAAAGTTGACTTTCAGGGGGGGCAGAAAACTAGTGTGCAAACGTGTCGTGCACTTTCTGCCGGATGGTAATGCTTCAACCGCTGACCATTCACTATGAAATGTCCGGTGGATTCACTCCAGACTTCTATCGCACCAGATTTGTTCACTTTTGTTATCTTAAAAGGTCCAGACCATCTTGAGCGAAGTTTTCCTGGAAACAGTCGCAGTCTGGAATTGAATAGCAGCACTAACTCGCCCTCATGGAATTGTCTTCTACTGATGCGTTGGTCATGCCATTTTTTTGTCCTTTCTTTATAAATCAAGGCATTTTCGTACGCATCCAATCTCAACTCCTCCAACTCATGCAGGTCTAACATCCTTTTTCCTCCTGCGGCTGTATAATCCATATTTAGGGCTTTGATGGCCCAATAGGCTTTATGTTCTAGTTCAACCGGGAGATGACAAGATTTTCCGTAGACCATTTTAAAAGGGGTGGTTCCAATGGGAGTTTTGTAGGTTGTCCTATAAGCCCAAAGTGCGTCATCCAGCTTTGACGACCAATCTTTCCTTGACACAGAGACATTTTTCTCTAGAATTTGCTTTATTTCTCTGTTAGAGATTTCTGCCAATCCGTTTGTCTGTGGATGATAAGGGGTAGCTACTCTATGTCTCACTCCATACTTTTGCAAAAGCTTATCAAATAGATTAGATATGAAGTGAGACCCTCCATCACTGATGACGAGCCTAGGCATACCAAATCTTGGGAAAATGATTTTCTTAAACATTTTTATCACCACTCTTGCATCATTTGTAGGGGAGGCAACGGCCTCGATCCATTTTGACACGTAGTCAACAACAATGAGTATGTACTTATTTCCCATTGACGACGGGAAAGGACCCATAAAGTCTATTCCCCATACGTCAAAGACTTCCACTTCCAAGATAGGTTGTTGGGGCATTTCATCTCTCCTAGAGATGTTTCCAGTGCGCTGGCACCGGTCACACGCCACACAAAAAGTATTAACATCATTGAACATTGTGGGCCAGAAGAGGCCAGCCTGAAGGATCTTTGCAGCGGTTTTAGATTTGCTCATGTGCCCCCCATAAGGTGAGGAGTGGCAGTGGGCAATTACATTTTCTATTTCATCATCAGGGATACATCGACGGAAGATACTGTCTATTCCTCTTTTAAACAAGAGAGGGTCATCCCAATAATACTGCTTAACATCATGGAGGAATTTTTTTCTTTGTTGGTATGTCAAGTCGGGAGGCAAAACTCCAGCAACAAGGTAGTTAACAAAATCAGCGTACCATGGAGCTTGAGCTAGAGCAGATGCCTCCCAAGGTTCCTTTTTTATGCCCGAAGTTTCTTCCTCTAGGAAATCAGTTAGATGGCCATATCTATGTGCTTCAGCTGTAACAAAAGCTACTAATCCCTCGAAAGAGAAATAGTCATTTATGGGCGATTGCTCAAGTTTACCATCACTAATTCTCGACAAGTGATCCGCCACTACATTTTCTGTTCCTTTCTTATCTCGGATCTCCAAGTCAAACTCTTGTGGCAGTAGTATCCACCGAATCAGTCTCGGTTTTGCATCTTTCTTGCTTAGTAGGTACCTTATAGCTGCATGGTCCGTGTATATAATAATTTTCGACCCTGAAATATAGGAGCGGAATTTATCTATTGCGAACACAACAGCTAGAAGCTCTTTCTCAGTAGTGGCATAATTTATCTGAGCTTCATCTAAGGTCCTACTGGCATAATAGATAGCATGCAGTTTCTTATCTTTGCGCTGTCCCAAAACAGCACCTACTGCGTAGTCACTAGCGTCACACATGATCTCAAATGGTTGGCTCCAGTCAGGAGGTTGCATTATTGGGGCAGAGATCAGTGCACGCTTCAACAGCTGGAAAGACTCATGGCATCGTTCATCAAAGATGAACTCTGCGTCTTTCATCAGAAGGCCGGTCAAAGGCTTAGTAATTTTCGAGAAGTCCTTTATGAATCGCCGATAGAAACCAGCATGTCCAAGAAAACTCCGGACTTCTCTTACAGTTTTGGGAGGTTGTAAATTTTCAATAACCTCAATCTTAGCTTTGTCAACTTCAATTCCTCTTTCGGACACTACATGTCCGAGGACTATGCCTTCCTTTACCATAAAGTGGCATTTCTCCCAATTTAGCACGAGGTTGACCTTTACACACCGCTCAAGTACTCTCTCCAAGTTGGCGAGACAGGTTTCAAAGCTCGACCCACACACAGAAAAGTCATCCATGAAGACTTCCATGATGTCATTTAGGAAGTCGGCGAAAATCGCCATCATGCATCTTTGGAAAGTAGCGGGTGCATTACATAGCCCAAATGGCATTCTCCGGTAGGCAAAAGTACCATAGGGGCAGGTGAAAGTAGTTTTCTCTTGGTCATCCGGGTGAATTGGAATTTGAAAGAATCCCGAATAACCATCCAAGTAACAAAAGTATGAATGATTGGCTAAGCGCTCAAGCATTTGGTCTATAAACGGGAGAGGAAAATGATCTTTCCTTGTAGCTTTATTTAGCTTTCTATAATCAATGCACATCCTCCATCCCGTGACTGTACGTTTGGCGACGGAGTCGCCTTTGTCATTTTGCACTACAGTCATGCCACCTTTCTTTGGCACCACATGTACCGGGCTAACCCACTGACTATCAGATATGGGATATATAATTCCAGCATCAAGGAGTTTCATTACTTCTTTCTTTACTACCTCACTCATGTTGGGGTTCAGTCTCCTCTGATGCTCTCTAGAGGTTTTAGAATTCTCTTCTAGCATAATTCTGTGCATACAGACAGAGGGACTGATTCCCTTGAGATCATTAATTGTGTAGCCTATTGCTTCAGGGTATTTTCTTAGCACATCAAGGAGTTTCTCGGTTTCATCTTTACTTAGGTTAGCATTGACTATAACTGGGTGATTTGATTCACCGTCAAGAAACTCATATCTAAGGCTTTGAGGTAGTTCTTTCAACTCTATCTTAGGTTGCTCTGGTTCAGGTGTTGAGTTAGGAGTGAGGTCGAGGCATTTTAGTATATGAGAAATCTCGGTCTCTTCATCAACCTCTTCCTCCTCCTCTATTAGAATGGCATCCACCTCTTCAGTTGGTGGTGCTTCGGACAACAACTCCTTAATGCATTCATCAATTATGTCAATAGAACAACATGTGTCATTTATGGCAGGGCCCTTCATGAATTGGGACAAAATGAACTCTATCTTTTCTTCTCCAACCTCGAAGGTAAGCTTTCCTCTCTTTACATCTATGATAGCACCAGCAGTGGCTAAGAAAGGTCTACCTAGCAAGATTGGAATATGAGAGTCCTCTTTAATGTCCATTACTACAAAATCAGTAGGGATGTATAACTGACCGATTCTTAGTGGAACATCTTCTAGTATTCCTACTGGGTACTTCACTGATCGGTCAGCCAGCTGAAGGGACATCTTTGTTGGCTTGAGTTCTCCTAAATTTAGCCTCTCACAGATAGAAAGAGGCATCAAACTAACACTGGCTCCCAAGTCACATAAGGCTTTATCGATGACGTACTTTCCAATAACACAGGGAATTGAGAAACTCCCTGGATCCTTTAACTTTGGCGGCATTTTGTTTTGAATAATTGCGCTGCACTCTTCAGTAAGTGCTACGGTGCCGTCGTCATCGAGTTTCCTTTTATTTGACAAAATTTCTTTCAGGAACTTGGCATACGAAGGCATTTGAGTTATTGCCTCCGAAAAAGGAATACTGAGGTGAAGTGTCTTTAGAAGCTCAACGAACTTCTTGAACTGACCCTCGGTTTTAGACTTCGCAAGTCTTTGAGGGTATGGGATAGGCGGCCTGTAAGGAGGAGGGGGAACGTAAGGTTTTTCTTTTTCTTTTTCTTGGTCCACTACCTCCTTAGCCTTGGACGCTTCTCCTTGGTCAACTGTCACCGAGTCATTTCCAAGGTCATTCTCAACACTCTTTCCTACATCATGGTCTCTAGCTTTCTTCTCAATAGGATCTTCTAACGCTTTTCCATTTCGCAGCGTAACAGCGTTAGCGTGACCCTTGGGATTAGGTTGTGGCTGGCCTGGGAATGTTCCAGCCGGGGCAGATGTAGCCGCCTGCTGTTGGGCCACTTGAGAGATTTGTGTCTCTAGCATTTTGTTATGCACACCAAGCCTAATGCAGACTTCTACAATGAGTGTGGTAGATTCCCCATTACCACATGCATATGAATTCCGGAAGAGTAAGCATAATCAATAAAACCACAAAGGGTTAGGATGGATCCATTCCCGATAATCGCACCCCGCAGACCATTCCCGATAACCGCTTATTGGACTCAATAATTCCCGTAGGAGTAAGGTGGATCCATTCCCGATAATCGCACCCCGTGATCCATTCCCGATAACCACGTACTATGAATGCATGAGCACACGATTCCCCTTATATGCTAATGCAACACATACATATCGTACACGCATATGTAATCACACCACAACAACACATACATATACATCTAGTCATATGTATTTAATCACATGTTCATACATACATCTCCAATCATATGTAAAACAACGAATCATGTATTTACCACGATCTCATATCGAGAATACATCACAAAAACATGCCAAACACACCACCAATTGCAACACAGCAAAATCTAAAGCATGTTCAACAAAACCGTTTGAAAAGACGGAAATAAAGTGGAGCCCTTACCTCGGCAAGCTTCCGTCAACAAAACGTTCACACAACACTACGTGCTCCCTAAAACAAGCAACGGACAATCAATACATCGTTTCCAAACCCAATGTATTGAAGCTACATCAAAACCCCAAAAACTCTAAAGGTTTCTAAGGAAAATTCACTCTTTCGGATACCATACCAAAATCTATCGTATTGATCAACCACCATGAGTTATTTGTACTATTTTTAGGACTCAAAACAAAAGCCAAAAGTCTTAAATAATTTGAAATGCAAAATGGCCGTTTTCTTGCGTTATAAGCTACGTACTTTCCGAGTACCCGAAAAACTCGTTTCCTATCCCCACCACTTCCATAATTAAACAAAAAGGGATTAGAAGGCTAAAAACCAAGTTTAGAAATCAGAATCCAAAATTTAAGGTTCCAGAGCTCGCCCTGGCGAGTTGGTGGCGAGTGAAGGCAGAGAGTACTGGTCTTACTCGCTCTGGAGCTCGCCCTGGCGAGTTGTCAGGACCTGTGACACTCGCCCTGGCGAGTAACCACTCGCTCAGCGAGTTGCACCTGTCATGACAGCACAAGACAGCAACTCACAACTCCTTATTCCACCCCAAGCCTAGTTTGATTCTATTAGTTCCCAACATCTTTTCAAGGCATAAAAGCAAACCATTTCCATAAGCAAGCAACACATTTCCGAAAGCATGTTGTTTGCTTCGAGTGCAAGTTATTTAATTTTCATTTCCAAAATCAAAACCAAATCCAAGCACAAGTTTTATTACGGGCCCTAACCGTCCGGTAATCATTTTCAAACATGTTTTCAAGGTAAAAAGCGACACCACATGTCACCATAGTTTTAAACCACTTTGACCCCAAAACACTACCCAAAACTCTTAGGAAATATTTTCATAAACCACAAAATATTTTTCATCGGATTTTCTAAAACAAAACCATACAACGCATTTCCCTTTCGCCCAAAGGTTCAAAGACAACTTTTCTTTTCAAAACCTTACAACCTAACCACATGTTATTGATCAATACATAAACCAACCAAAACCCTAACTTTTCTCATGAGATTTTTCACCAACTCATGGAAAACAAAAACAACAAAGCCTAGCATGCTCCCTAAGCTCTCATGAACAACTTTCATGAAACAAGAATCAATTCCTAACCTTTCCATCTCATGAACATAAACTAAAACTCATCATACCAAGAGTTTTAACCAACCAAAAATGGGAAGAAAAAGAGTGGTTACCTTAAGAAAGTGATTCTCTACAATCTTCCTCAAAGCTTCCAAGCTTGAAATGGAGTGAAATGGTGAAGAAAGGAAATTTGTGAAGGTTGGAAAAGTAATGGAGTCACACGTGAAAGAGAGAAAGAATGGAGTGGATTTTATGATTTTCTTAAGTCCACAAATCATAAACCTCCTTACTATTATAAAGCTCTTGATAGCCAATCCACCCTTGGATCAAAGTCAAAAGTCCAAGCTTAAACCCTAGCCATTGGATCAATTACTTTATGAGAAAGTCACAAGACATCTCCAACTCATCCCTAACAAGTCTCGTATACAGCTCTCGTGCGACGCGACGAACGTAAATCACAAAAACGTAAAACTTACGGAAAGAACGTCTAACGTTTAACATTTCCTAAACTTATCGCCGAATCTTTTTCCGCGACTGTAATTTTCTTCCATACCTCAGAAAATTAATCTCAGGACATATCCTAACTCGTGCAGATATATAAAACTCTCATCCGAAACCTCACTCAAAACCGACGCAGTAAGATTTTACAACGACGGGTAAAATCCTACTCGTTTTTCCAAAAACAAGAATAATCCAAAACTTATTATTCTGAAACCACAAATAACTTCTTATTCAAGCAACAGGATCACAAGACCAAAGTCTGTACAATTACAGTGCATGAGCACAAAACAGGCTCAATTACAGCAAAAGCTAAAGATTACACAATGTTTCGTCACACGAACACATCGAAACCCTAATATTCCTTAGACCAACTATACAAAGAAATCTTGGGTCTTACACTTACCTTTTCTAAAAACCTTTTTTTCTTTAAACTTTAAAATCAATCAAACAAATCACTCGGCTTTTTACTCCGAACTACGGGATTTTGATCCCTCACGGGTACGTAGTGCAAAAGACTTCGCGTCTTCCTAAATCAACAAAATAACAAAAACATTTTTCTTTTCATGTTTCATCACTTTAACCTTTTACATTTTTAGACCTTAATTTATACGTAAATAAGTAATTTAGCACAAAGATAAATAAAAACAAGAGGTTCCTATAGAGTACTATAGACGTTTAGGGTGCTAATACCTTCCCATAACGTAACCAACCCCCGAACCTTTAATCTCATAAAAATAGGGTTATTTCGAACTTTTCCCCTTTTCCTTGAAAAAAATAAAAGCTCGGTGGTGAATCATAATTTGTGAGTCAAACTAATCAATAGTTTGATATCCGAAAATCACCGCGACATTAGGGTTGGGCAAACAAACTTGACCTGCATGAACTCGTGTGAACTGGAGGAAGGAAAAGAAAAACGGGTGGGTCATTGCAATTGAGTTGGGTCACAGGGTAAGAAATTTTATTTTCAACTGGACGCACACATATGGGACCGATTCTTATATACTCCAAGTTGCTTAGTCTGAACTTGGTTTTTTCTCTTCTCCCCCACAATGTTTCTTCCAACCCCTCTGAAATTCCAATTTTGCCCTCGTATATAGTTTTCGCAAAATATTTTCCAAAATTCATATTTTTTCGGATTCTATTTTCCGAAATCTAAACATAATTTTTAGATTTATTTTTTTCATTCATATTCCAGTATTTCTGTAACATCCCACTTTTATTATTAATTTTTAATAATAATTAGAGGTATAAATTAAGATAAATTCCCACTAATTTGTGTTGAGAAGGGCATTAAGATATACTAGGCCAACCAAGAGGAATTGGACAAGATGCCATGGGACCCACATTGAACTACTTAAGACCAAGCCTCATTCCACTATCTCATTTTCATTTTTCCAAGTCAGAGCAAGTATACTTCCTCCCTCTTCTTCTCACGCCATTTTCCATCATTTCAACCCAATCCACCTCTTTTTGGTTCATATCTCCACATGCAATTTGACATAGAAGCATAGAATTAGTTGAATCAAAACACTAAGCCCTCTTTCTCACGTTTTGCCCTTTCCTCTACATCAAATCAACCAACCCCAAAACTTCCCCTTTTCTAAGACTTGGAGCTACTGCATGTAGATTCAGTTTGTTCTAACCATTCAGAATTTGATACAAAGAATTGAACTCAGTTTTTCTTCTATTGATTGTCAACAAGAACCCTTACATTTCTACCCAAAAATCCCTAATTTCATTTCATCAACATTATGGGAAAATTTGCATGCAATGAATGCCACCACTTAACTCACTAATTGTCAGTTCATAAACTAAAGGATTGCTGCTCAGGAAGTTGAGGTAAGAAGAAAGAAACTCACTTTCCTGTTCAAAGTTATTATTCTTGAGTTTTCCCTCTTTTAACCCTTTTCAATTTAATCTCTCAAACTTACTCCAATGTTTCAATTTCTGAACTGCATGTGTAAATACCTCCCAAATTATATGATCCTTATGGCACTGGGAGTGTCTTGGGTGTTGCAGAAAAACGAGATTCCGAGTCAAACGACAGAACATGTTTTTCGCTCCTGTCGTGCTCGCCACAGCGAGCTATTACTCGCCTAGCGAGTTTAGCAGCTGTTGCGGCATGTGTTTCTTTATGTTCGTGCTAAATTCCAATACCTGAGGTGAGATAGTCTGAACCACTCATTACTATTTTAACCATCTGATATCTGTAGAACTTACCAAGTGATTCTTTTCTTTCCATTTCTTTGTTCAAAGGCACAATTGGGGTTCTAGTGAGTTCTGATGCACAAGGCTTTGTGGCTGTAGCTGAGTTTTGATTTAGTGTTAAAGCTCCTGAGTTAATCTCAATACAGGTGGGTTCTTTAGGCTAGTTAGTTAGATTTCCCTTAAATCAAAATTTGCATGATAACTTAGGAATATTAGGAATTGTTGTGTGAGAGGAATTAATCCCAAATTCCACTCCATTCTGTTTTTATATTATGTAAATTATGTTTCTGCACTGGTTAAATGAGGATTGTAGGTGTATTACTTGAAATATTACGATTTCTGCAAAACAGGGTAAGTTCTGCATGAACTCGCCACAGCGAGTAGCTGGCGAGCATCCATGGCGAGCTGGGCTCTGAGCTGATGAAACTCGCCATGGCGAGCTTCTGCTCGCCACAGCGAGTTGATTTAGGTCAGGACCTATAATCTCGCCATAGCGAGCTGGTAACTCGCCGTAGCGAGCTTGTACAGGATTGGCCTATATCTCCATTTTCTAAATGAAGTTTTCTACACTCGTTTTATATCCTCGTTATAATCAGATAGTTTGCAGTAACGTAATTAATATAATGTCGAACAGAATGTTAATCACGGATAATCATTAGGGTATAACATAGAAAATTAATTAGGTTTGTATGCTCCCCGGGATTGGGAAATTATGGTAGTAATAACTAATTTAGTTTCAGTCAGTTATGAGCGATCTTGTGATATCGCGTAATGGACTCCCAATGGGACAATCCATTAGGATATGTTATTGTGAGCTGCATGCCGTGACCGAATCGGTTGACGGATATGGCAGGCCTCTGAGATATGCTCACCTCAGAGTGTCCTTGTGTTTAAAATGAATAAGAGTTAAATTCTGTGTTACACCTTTTACTTTCAGTTTCAGGATATGATTATGTATATATTAGCATGATACGACTGATTTAGGTGCCCCCGGTGTAGTCACCTCTAGGAGGGTAGTAGGACTCACTGAGGCTTAGTAGTCTCACCCCACTCCAAACCAATTTTTTTTAGGTAGACAGGTTAACTGGAGCAAGGACCAGGATGGAGCTGATGATTGGAGCTGAGCTTGGATCATCGCATTAGACGATTTAGTCTTCCCTTGTTTTTAGTTTATCTGTGTATCGAGGAATTTAATTCTAATGTCCGCTGTATTATTTAAGCTCATCAACTATTGTAATGAATTATTTGTAATTCATGTGTTTTATCTCGTTAAATTTATTGTACTCAGATTCAATTATTTATGTCTTGACTAAATATTCTAGATATTTTAGTTGGGGCGTTATAATTGGTATCAGAGCAGGTCGATCCAGTATCGGACCTCGCCATGAGTCATTCCAATCCTTCCTAATAATACAGACCCTTTGGATCTGGACTGTTTACGCTGAAACCATCGCGTGCTGAGCCTGATCAACTCAGTATTGTGAATGGTAGGCAGGGTATTATGGTTTAGAACTGAAGTGAATTCTGGAATTCCACCGTTAAATCCGTAGTGAAGCTACAATCGAGGGGCAATCGTCGAAGGGAGTTCTTTTAAGTGGATATTGGAATGTGGCAAATGGTGCCACAGGAGTAAGTGCGTAAACAAGACAGGAGTAGAGTTATAAATTGAAGGAATGTAAGTGTACCCTTAAAACTGAAGTGCGCAGTGCACAACAGTATTCCACTGGCACAGTGTGTCAGGTGAATTTCCTGAATCTAGAATTGCCTTATCCACCGAGAGCCTAAAATCAGTCAAGTATATTGACCAAGTAACACCAGTAATAGGAGTAAGCCAAACTTATCTCGGGACGTTTAGTCATCCAGTGCAAACGAGGAACTCCCCTTTATTAGGAAGACTTAGATAAACCTCACATGTATTCCATTAATTTTTGTGAAGCCGAGAAGTTCACCCTGTTAGGAGACAACTTAGTAATACCTCAGCCAAGTAACACTAATCCCTGAGGACAACCAGTTAAGCTTACCCCAAGATTATTAAGCCTTAAGTGTTCTCATTGGAATGAGTACCCTCTCTCAATTAGTAACCAGTAATTATTCCGAACGATTAGAGACTTGGCCTTCACTAGTATAGCGACTAGAATTCTCTGCTAGCAGTACCGTACCCTTTCTTTAGAAACCAATAGGTATAGTGAAACTATTAGGAGCTTAATCGTAACTGATGCAACAATTAGAATTCTTGGAATTGGACACAATCAGGAATTAGAATGAGTATACCTTTCCTATTAGGAGCCTATGAGCATTTTGAGACTAATAGGAAAACCCAGCCTTAAACCAGTATTAGCAATCAGATTTCCCTTCTAAGAGTACCTTACCCAGAGGACGTATTAAGTAGTAGCACATAGGTGTTCCAGTTTTAGCAGGGTTAGTATAGTGAACCTAATGGATATTAGTAATAGGGATCCAACCCGAAATACCTAAGTTAGAGGAACCAAGATTAGAATGCTAGCACTTACCTTCATCACCCAGGTTACCTTATTAGATTATTAGTTAGAATATCCTTAACTAAGTCATTCTTACCCTTCAACTCGTGAGAACCCTTCTACCTCACCCTGAGGGACAAGTTACTTTTAGTACGACAATTAGAAAATCACCTTGCAACTACACCAGTCTTTAGCAGTATACCCAGCAAATTTTAGAGCCCAAACATAAACTAAGCTAACAGTTAGGAGTCCTTATAACTTCTTGGAAACTCTTCAATCAAAATTCCTAGGACATCATCACCGAATAGCTAGCAACCAAACCGACGTTAGAACCTTGTCACATAAGTATAACCTTGACCCACATCAAAACTGAATCCTTCTTTAGCAACACCGTCATCCCAATAGGTTTGTTAAGACCGTAAAAATTAAGTAACCAAAAACTAGCAATATAGCACTTACGACCAATTAATCACCCCGTTAAGAATAGGGAACCTCAGCACCTATACCCTAATGTTCTTTTATCGCAAGACCCACTAGGTGAACATTTAAGATAACCACCCCTAGGCGCCATCAATAGGATCAGTCTATCACTCTATACCGGAAAATTACACCGAACCATTATAGGTTAAGTTTTGATTAGTAATAACAATTGAGAGTTACCTTTAGTACGATCAGACGCCAGAGTCGAGCCGTAGTTGCCTTGTCATTAGATAGTTTAGAAACCGACAATTCAGTTTCATACTAGTTGACTATACACTACACGGATTCATGCAATAGAACTTGATAGCTATAGAATTAGTGGAACCAGATAACCGTACATCGAGAGTTGTCAGCCGGTTATTATTAGGCTATTACTTCACTATAGTGGACCAACTAGACACCCAGTCTGAAGATTAGGTTTGAACCGCCCTATTTTAACACTATCTGGATGCCAACCAGTCTTATTACCGCTTAGGATACTAATACCAGAAGTCGACGACACAGAATCAACATTAGTGCCAGACAGAGGGAGACATGACTCAATTAGATTAGAAGGTAGAAGCTCTATTAGAAACATCAGCCACCCAGACCAATCTTTTAGTACACAAGATTAGTTACCCAGACACAGGCAAACAAGTTAGTTCAACCCAGGATAGCCAACTGATACCTCCATACATTCAGACCTTTCAGCTAAGAGAGTATTAGAATCAGTTAGGCGGTCTACCGGTGAGAAATTGTCAGTGAGAAACCTTGAGTGGAAACCTAGTTACCCTAACCTGGGGAAGACAAATCTTCAATTGTCTATGTATCTCTAGAGATCCTAATTCAGCAGAGTCTTTGGACTGAACAATGCTCAATTCAATATACGCAAGTCTTGAAACACCATGGACGTGTGTATTCTCTGACCCGTCTAATCATGCCTCAGTTGGACAAATTCTTCTCATGCCTTAATGGCTTGACAACCACGTGTTGTACCTAAATTTAATTAGGGTGCAAACTTTTCAAATTTCTCGAAGCCAATTAGTTACCTCGAGGGTGATAATATTACACTTAAGTACCCACATTAAGTGTTTTCAGTCTTCCAGTTAAGTTATTATTAACAGAAATCTATCTGCGGAAGTTAATTATTTTTGAGAAGGTCAAGAATAATTTTTCAGTTTCATTTCCTACTCGTTCGTTGGTCTGTCAATCAACATACTTCAAACTACCCCAGTAAAACTTATCTAGCTCAGTATCAGCAAATCAGTTAAACTTCGTGCACTCAAAACCAGTAATATGTTCTTCCATAAAGTTAGTTATCTATCTTTCGTAGCCTTATCAGTCGAACTCAGAATTAAGTTTGGACCAGCCCCTAAATCAGTGGAATTAAGTTACACCAGTGAAAGCAGTATGAGGGATCAAGACCTGCTAACTCCGTGCTCCTAACCATGTAAGACCAGTGTGTTAACCTTGAGTGTCTCTGCCCGAATATTCCGACTTTCCAAAAATTCAATTCCTATAATCCCATGAGATCAAGTACAGAAGCCGGAACGCTCGAACTAGAGCTTTCCAATTCCAAGTCTAGTTGCCAGTAATTAGTTAGTGTAAGTGTAAGAGTTAATTACTCGCTTAGAGTAATGTACCATCCTCTTTTGGAAACCCTTTCCTATCCTTAGTGATCTGTTAAGATAACTCAGACAACCGTTCTACGCCAAACCGTTCAATTCAGCTTTAAGCGTTGCAAATTCAAACCTTATGATTTCAGCTAGCCAAGTTTAGGATCTGATTGCGTGGCCAGGTTCCATACATTAGCTACCAGTGAAGGACCCCAAACAAGTTTGACCTGTAACCCTGAGTTATGATCTGAACCTAAGTGCATTCGAGTGTTAAATGTATAACTCGATCATCGTGCCGTGTCGGGATCGATAGAGATTGTAGGTGGGATTTTATCGGATAACTATAGGTTCGTCTGCTCATGAGTTCGACTCATTGGCAGAAGGATCAGTAGTGTCTAGACGATTTTCCACTCGTTTTATATTTCGATCGATTCTGGAGTAATTACACAACACGTGATACAGAGGTACATATAACACGTCAAGCATAGTAGTGTTCAGAAAGGATAACGACAATATGATTGGGAGAATCTGGATATGACCATATCAATACCAGGCCAGATACCGACCCTATAAGCCAGTTGGATCTCGAACTAATTCCATTGGAATGGAAAAGGTAGAAGTAGTAGTAAGAAGCTGAATCAGAGTGCGCAGCCCTGCAACTTTAGAGAATGTGGGAATAGTCTTTAACCAGTAACCCCTAAGAGAGGAAAGTTTTATTCCAGGGGATTAAACAATGTTGACCGGTGTAAGGTGAAGTGTAGATTTGGACACGAATATAAACGATCTACCCTGTTGTAGGACGAAGGAGTT
Source organism: Trifolium repens (assembly GCA_030408175.1). Classification (NCBI taxonomy): domain Eukaryota; kingdom Viridiplantae; phylum Streptophyta; class Magnoliopsida; order Fabales; family Fabaceae; genus Trifolium; species Trifolium repens. The sequence continues at coordinate 44,004,736 of CP125850.1, read as the reverse complement.
TTGAATTTCGAGGACGAAATTCTTTGAGGGGGGTAGATTGTAACATCCCACTTTTATTATTAATTTTTAATAATAATTAGAGGTATAAATTAAGATAAATTCCCACTAATTTGTGTTGAGAAGGGCATTAAGATATACTAGGCCAACCAAGAGGAATTGGACAAGATGCCATGGGACCCACATTGAACTACTTAAGACCAAGCCTCATTCCACTATCTCATTTTCATTTTTCCAAGTCAGAGCAAGTATACTTCCTCCCTCTTCTTCTCACGCCATTTTCCATCATTTCAACCCAATCCACCTCTTTTTGGTTCATATCTCCACATGCAATTTGACATAGAAGCATAGAATTAGTTGAATCAAAACACTAAGCCCTCTTTCTCACGTTTTGCCCTTTCCTCTACATCAAATCAACCAACCCCAAAACTTCCCCTTTTCTAAGACTTGGAGCTACTGCATGTAGATTCAGTTTGTTCTAACCATTCAGAATTTGATACAAAGAATTGAACTCAGTTTTTCTTCTATTGATTGTCAACAAGAACCCTTACATTTCTACCCAAAAATCCCTAATTTCATTTCATCAACATTATGGGAAAATTTGCATGCAATGAATGCCACCACTTAACTCACTAATTGTCAGTTCATAAACTAAAGGATTGCTGCTCAGGAAGTTGAGGTAAGAAGAAAGAAACTCACTTTCCTGTTCAAAGTTATTATTCTTGAGTTTTCCCTCTTTTAACCCTTTTCAATTTAATCTCTCAAACTTACTCCAATGTTTCAATTTCTGAACTGCATGTGTAAATACCTCCCAAATTATATGATCCTTATGGCACTGGGAGTGTCTTGGGTGTTGCAGAAAAACGAGATTCCGAGTCAAACGACAGAACATGTTTTTCGCTCCTGTCGTGCTCGCCACAGCGAGCTATTACTCGCCTAGCGAGTTTAGCAGCTGTTGCGGCATGTGTTTCTTTATGTTCGTGCTAAATTCCAATACCTGAGGTGAGATAGTCTGAACCACTCATTACTATTTTAACCATCTGATATCTGTAGAACTTACCAAGTGATTCTTTTCTTTCCATTTCTTTGTTCAAAGGCACAATTGGGGTTCTAGTGAGTTCTGATGCACAAGGCTTTGTGGCTGTAGCTGAGTTTTGATTTAGTGTTAAAGCTCCTGAGTTAATCTCAATACAGGTGGGTTCTTTAGGCTAGTTAGTTAGATTTCCCTTAAATCAAAATTTGCATGATAACTTAGGAATATTAGGAATTGTTGTGTGAGAGGAATTAATCCCAAATTCCACTCCATTCTGTTTTTATATTATGTAAATTATGTTTCTGCACTGGTTAAATGAGGATTGTAGGTGTATTACTTGAAATATTACGATTTCTGCAAAACAGGGTAAGTTCTGCATGAACTCGCCACAGCGAGTAGCTGGCGAGCATCCATGGCGAGCTGGGCTCTGAGCTGATGAAACTCGCCATGGCGAGCTTCTGCTCGCCACAGCGAGTTGATTTAGGTCAGGACCTATAATCTCGCCATAGCGAGCTGGTAACTCGCCGTAGCGAGCTTGTACAGGATTGGCCTATATCTCCATTTTCTAAATGAAGTTTTCTACACTCGTTTTATATCCTCGTTATAATCAGATAGTTTGCAGTAACGTAATTAATATAATGTCGAACAGAATGTTAATCACGGATAATCATTAGGGTATAACATAGAAAATTAATTAGGTTTGTATGCTCCCCGGGATTGGGAAATTATGGTAGTAATAACTAATTTAGTTTCAGTCAGTTATGAGCGATCTTGTGATATCGCGTAATGGACTCCCAATGGGACAATCCATTAGGATATGTTATTGTGAGCTGCATGCCGTGACCGAATCGGTTGACGGATATGGCAGGCCTCTGAGATATGCTCACCTCAGAGTGTCCTTGTGTTTAAAATGAATAAGAGTTAAATTCTGTGTTACACCTTTTACTTTCAGTTTCAGGATATGATTATGTATATATTAGCATGATACGACTGATTTAGGTGCCCCCGGTGTAGTCACCTCTAGGAGGGTAGTAGGACTCACTGAGGCTTAGTAGTCTCACCCCACTCCAAACCAATTTTTTTTAGGTAGACAGGTTAACTGGAGCAAGGACCAGGATGGAGCTGATGATTGGAGCTGAGCTTGGATCATCGCATTAGACGATTTAGTCTTCCCTTGTTTTTAGTTTATCTGTGTATCGAGGAATTTAATTCTAATGTCCGCTGTATTATTTAAGCTCATCAACTGTTGTAATGAATTATTTGTAATTCATGTGTTTTATCTCGTTAAATTTATTGTACTCAGATTCAATTATTTATGTCTTGACTAAATATTCTAGATATTTTAGTTGGGGCGTTATAATTTCCGATTTTATTTTGCATAAATTTAACTTTGTTGGAAAACATTTTCCGAATACTCAAATATTTCGGAAAGAAGAATCCGAAATTACTTTGGAAAATATTTTCCAAAGTGATTTTGGAAAACGTTTTCCGAAATTCTATTATATGATCATATCCGCATATTTGTTGTTCTAACTTGATTTTTCATAGTCTAAATCATTTTTACCCTGTTTTTAACACTAATCAATATCCAAGCATAATTTAAAATAGTTTTACCCTGATTTTTCATAGCAATTGGAAAGTTATTTCAGAAAAACTGTTCAGATTATGTTTATATCTCACATCCATCAACGCAATTATATTTTATTATACTTGGATACTGATTAGTGTAAAAAACAATGTAAAAAATGATTGAAACTGGTGAAAAATTAGGTTATAATAACAAATTCACGGTTTTGATCACATATAACAGAAATTGAAGAAACATTTTCCAAAATCACTATAAAGAATATTTTCCAAAGCAATTTCGGATTTTGCGTTCCGAAATATTTGAATTTTTGGAAACCATTTTCCGAAAAAGTTAACTTTTTGGAAAATAGAATCCGAAAAAAAATATTTATTTTGGATGGAAACAAATAAATATAAAAACTACCTTTAAGTCTATTTTGGAAAATAGATTCCGAAAAAATATGAATTTAGGAAAACGTTTTCCGAAAATTATGAAGGTAAAATTTCAAGGGTGTTGGAAGAAATATGGGAGGGGGGCAGAAGAGAAAATTTCCTGACCCGACTGCATACTTAACCTACACTAAAATCCTTATAGCCATTACCCAATATACTAAGGCCCAAAATTGATCCGGCCCAATTAATTATCTTATATAAAACTCATCTTCCTATTTTCCAAACCCTAGATTGTTATTCCACTTTGTGGCCGCCTAGTTCTCTAAACTATACAACAAACCCTATTGTTTCACTCAAACAATTAAATCCTAGATTTGTCTACTCTCCAATTTCCAATCCATTTTTTTCTCTAAAACCTAGCTAATCAACATTATCATCTTCTTCGCCTCTTCAAGGTTTGTTTCAATTTTAAGTTCGATTTTGTTTCAAGTTGCATCACCCTCATCTTTCTCATGTCCGGTTGTATTTTTGTTTTGTAAAACTTATCTCTTATCTTCTTCTCTATTTCTCTTATCTGATTATGTTTCAATTTGCATCACCCTCATATTTTTTATTTTTCTTTTTGTTTCAACTGCAATGATAAAATTAAAAGATTTACGGTTTGCTGCTTTAATTCAGTGTTTTTGTTGTTAAACATATCTTCTTCTCCACTTCAATCTCAAAACTTCGATAGATAAGTTTTGAGATTGATTGATGCCAAAACAAAAGATAAAACAATATGAGGGAAAACGTATTCTAACATACATCCATGCAACTAAAACTCTTGATATGTCACTTCCTTCAAAACATAATGCAGAACCTGGCAGACGCACAAAGTTATTCAGATTCCACCACTACATAGATTCCATAGATGTAATGGCTAGAACCTGAATAGCTTTATGCGGCTGCCAGGTTTTGCATTATGTTTTGAAGGAAGTGACTACTTAGGGGTTTCAGTTCCATAGATGTTTGTTGGAATGCGTGTTTCCTCATTTTTTTTTTCTTTTTGTTTTGTTTCAATTCTCATCCCTTTCTCATATCCGGTTGATTTATGTTGTGTAACACTTATCACTTATATTCTTCTATTGTGCTTGCCCGATTTTGTTTAAATTTGTATCACCCTTATCTTTTTTTCTTTCTTTTTGTTTCAATTGTAATGGTAAAATTAAGATTTAGGGTTTGTTGCTATAGTTCAGTGTTTTTGTTGTTAAACATATCTTTTTCTCCACCTCCCTTTCTTAACAATCTTTTACGTTTTTTCCTTTTTGTTTCTTCATCTCTTGTGTAAATTATTTTTTAAGTGTTAATATTTTTTCATCTGTATTTTTTGTTTCAGCCTAATATGAGTTATGGACTTCAAAAATGACAAGAATTGTAGGTGTCAGTGATTATATGGAGTTTTTGGACTTGAATTCCACCGAAACCGCAAGGGTTCAACCCTACAAAACTTCGTACTTAATCCGCCATAATCAGAAATCATTACCCCAGTTTTTAACCCCATTTTTATACTTAAAAACCCACTATAATATAGTCTATTCGCTATTGGAATAGACCAAACGGTCTAAACATTTCCAATCTACTCAATTTGTCTCGAACAATATACTATCAAGATGGTGTCCTCTCTCTCTCTCTCCCTCTCTCTCCCCATCCTTCCCTCCTTGATACTTCACAACCTACTAAAGGATTTTTCCAAGATGAGTTTACTTTCATTTTTATCCATCGCCTTATTTTATTTACAATTTGTTGGATTTAAGCTTTGATTCTTTTGCTCGATATTTAACATAGATACAAAATAAGATATACAACTGTATGGTATAAATTACAATATCATAAAATAGTAGATTGTATATGGATGGATCAGTTGATGGCGATTGTGCGATTCTAAGAGAAGCCTCGAGAGATGTTTGAGTGTGAGAGCTTACTATATGGCATGAATGAATATTGTATTGAGCTATAATTAGAGACAAGTGGGTTGGGTTGTTCTTTTTCAGTTAGCCCATTAAGAGGTTGTGTATCCGTTAGAGGTAGAAAGCTCTCACACTCTAACTTTTTCTAATGTAGAGCGTGAGGATTTTCTACCTCTCACAGATGTGCAATTACTTTTATAAGTTTATCTTAACTAATGAGATAATTAGTGTGTGTATATTAGTTGAGGCTACCTCTCAATGGGCTAACTAAAAAAGAATGGCCTAACCCATAGCCGATTGTTTTTAATTACAGCCCAATACAATATTTATTAATGTCATTTATTAAGCTCTCACACCACTTCTCCCAAGGCTTTTCTCAAGATTGCACAATCGCCGCCGATCATACAAGGTACAAAATCTAATGTTTTATGACATTGTAATTTATGCCATATAATTGTATCTTTGATTTCAATGTCTCTATTAAATATCCAACTAAAGAATCAAGCTTTCAATCAAATAAATGGTAAACAAAATTAAAGAGGGCAATGGATAATAGTTGAAAAAATTGCACAAGAACCAAAATACGGACATTGGAAGAATTAGTAGAGTTCACAAAGTGAAAGAAGATGAAGTAACAGGGCGAGAGAGAGCGAGTGTTGATAGTGTTGGGACTAGAGTGCACAACATAATATACGAAAGCATTTGATTAGTCTCTTTTAGTGGAACCTCAACAACCCAAATTATCCAGCACAGCCAACACCAATAATAACAACAATAAAAGGAGTAAATAAGGACACCGTAATTTTAACGTCGAAAACTCTCAACGTGATCTTAAAAAACCAGGGATCGTGCAGACCAATAAAAAACTCCTCTATTATCAAATAATGAGTACAGACAATGTCTTCCTAATTTCTCTAGTAACTGACAAAGCTACAATAATCACCACCTATGGTGAAACTAATAACAAGAGAGCTAACAACTCACAAACTAGTGGGTATCACAAACTGACACAAAGAGAAGACAAAATTACTTAGAAAAATTATTAAGTAACTAACAAAGTGACAAAAAAAAAACTCAAATTTCAGTCGAACCGGAGAACGTTTGTCGAACACACTTTTCTCACCGGAATCCAATTCTTTCTCTCTGTACTTTCTCTCGGTGCGACGCTGCAGCTTTTGTTTCACGCACCTATTAACTGCCAATTGCAATTTCACTCCAACTTCAAACTAGGGATTTCTTCCCTTTATATAACAACACACACACAACACGTGACACCTCACGCACACACGTATGGGCTAAAACCCATCACTAAAAAACAAACCTTTTTTTTGTTTTCTTTGTTTTCTATTTTTTTTCTTTTTATTTGTGTGTGGTTCCCACTTGAGGAGGGATCCACCCAACATTCCCCCTCATGACTCAAGTGGAGTAATCAGTTGTCATTCCAACAACTATGCCACAAGTCTCAATCATCATGTCATCTGCATCTTCCAACAACTATGCCACAAGTCTTCAACATCACTTTTAACAAAAGTTCTTCAACAGTGCAACTCTTCAAAAGCTTTCTTTCTTGGGTGGTTTTTACATGTGCATCAGCATCAACATCTGACTGCATCTCTACTTTGTGACAACTTTCACGGTCTTCATCATGAGTTGGATCATTCTCTTTTACTCTATCCATGTCCTTCGACCGCTGGTCTTCTCTAAACTTAGCATCACAACATTTGATAAGTTTCTTCATAACAGGATCATAAAACCTGTAACCAACTTCATCTAGGCCATATGCAATAAACACATGTGTACCTGTTCTTCGAATAGCTTCTGCCTTTACCTTTATTACCAGAATACCGGTTCTTGTTTCTCCCCCTTGATTCAGCAACAATTACCTCTGACTGCGAAGGAGAGTTTTGAGACATTCTTCTTATCTCCTCATTCAAAATACTGCTCTTCACAAGGTCCATTGACAGCACACCATCAACATCAAAATTGGACAACGACATTCTAAACGTTTCCCACGAGTCAGGCAAAGAACCAAGAAGAAATAACTCCTGAATTTCATCATCAAATTTAATACACATAGCAGATAGCATATTCATAATTCCTTGGAAAATATTCAAATGATCTGCACACGAAGTCCCTTCTTGGAACTTCAAACTCAGCATCTTCTTTATAAGATACATCTTGTAATTACCTGTTTTCTTCGCATACAGTTGCTCAAGCTTATCCCATAAATATTTTGCATGTTTCTCCCCACTAATGTGGTTCAAAACGTTGTCATCAACCCACTGACAAATGTAACCACACAATTTTCTGTGAAGCAAAGTCCACTGATCTTCAGTCTTGTTATCTGGCTTCTCTGTAGCGAACACAGGTTCATGAAAATTCTTCACATAAAGCAGATCCTCCATCTTACCTTTCCAAAGGGCATAATTCGACCCTTTCAAGGTCACCATACGAGTTGTGTTGACTTCCATTGTTCACCACAAATTAATTCCACAAAAGAATCGAAGCTCTGATGCCAGTTGTTCGGACCAGAGTGCACAGCAGAATATACTGAAGCGTTTGATTAGTCTCTTTTAGTGGAACACCTAAATACCCTAAACTTTCTCTCTCTAAAAAGTGAAGTCAAACACAATTTTTTCCTTCTTTACTATTTTTAAGGAGAAGAAAAAAAGTAGAAAATAAGCCGGGCCAAACGGGGCCGTGGTTGTTTTTGTTTTTGACTTGGGACCATGGGATTATTTGTTTGACCAATAGGTGAGAGAATTATTCAGTGTAGAAAGTCTATGATAGTCTATTACAATCCATCGAATAATATTACTTTCCCACCGTGGGAGACCTATTGGCCTCTCCCACACTAGAAGACGCCTTGGAAGGATTGTAGAAGAGTGGTTTACATTGGAGGTGGCAACATATTTAGGATGTCAATATATTATGATGATGTCATCCTCTCCAAATTTGCTAAGAAAGAGAAAATATAATAAATAAAAATTCAAAATTCATTTTTTTATATTTTTCAAACATGCTAAATTTTTAAATCGTATAAATATATCAATTGCATATGTTATCCTATAATCTCATAATACACATTAGATTCAATGTTTTGATTAAAAAATTAAGTAACAAATCTAAATTCTATTTTTGTATTTCTTTTCAAACATGGTAAATTCTAACTCAAATATATTACTTGTATACTATATCCTATAATCTCATTATTAGTTTCGGTGTATTTTCTTGTATAAAACCAACAAATATTTTATTTTATAAATCTAAAATCCAAATTTTTTTTTTTTTTTGTATTTTCTCAAACATGTTAAATTCTTAACTCACATAAACATATTAATTGCATACAATATTGTATAATCTCATAATATACATTAGATTTATTGTATTGAAGATTACAACATAAATTTTAAAAAATGTCTAAAACTCATTGTCGTATTTTTCAAACATGTTAAATTCTTAACTCATAAATATATTAATTGCATATATTATCATATAATCACATAATACACATTAGATTCAATGTATAAATAAATATTAAAAAAATATTAACAAAGAAAAATAAATAAAAAATCTAAATTCCATATTTGTATTTTTTAAACAAGGTAAATTCTTAATTCATAAATATATTAATTGCACACGATATCCTTTAATCTTGTGATAAATATAAGATTAAAAAAATATAAAATCCTTTTTTTTTCCAAACATGCTAAATTAGTACTCACTTTTTAGTGTTGCTCAATTTTCCCCATATTTTTAAATTGCATTGCTAATTATCTCTCTCTTTTTCTTCTAATATAAATACATGCTTCATTTCATTATATTTCTTGGATTTCCTCTTCATATTTTAACCGAATTTTCAATTTTTTCTTTCATTTCGATAATATTAGGGTTGGGCAAACAAACTTGACCTGCATGAACTCGTGTGAACTGGAGGAAGGAAAAGAAAAACGGGTGGGTCATTGCAATTGAGTTGGGTCACAGGGTAAGAAATTTTATTTTCAACTGGACGCACACATATGGGACCGATTCTTATATACTCCAAGTTGCTTAGTCTGAACTTGGTTTTTTCTCTTCTCCCCCCCAATGTTTCTTCCAACCCCTCTAAAATTCCAATTTTGCCCTCATATATAGTTTTCGCAAAATATTTTCCAAAATTCATATTTTTTCGGATTCTATTTTCCGAAATCTAAACATAATTTTTAGATTTATTTTTTTCATTCATATTCCAGTATTTCCGATTTTATTTTCCAAAAATTTAACTTTGTTGGAAAACATTTTCCGAATACTCAAATATTTCGGAAAGAAGAATCCGAAATTACTTTGGAAAATATTTTCCAAAGTGATTTTGGAAAACGTTTTCCGAAATTCTATTATATGATCATATCCGCATATTTGTTGTTCTAACTTGATTTTTCATAGTCTAAATCATTTTTACCCTGTTTTTAACACTAATCAATATCCAAGCATAATCTAAAATAGTTTTACCCTGATTTTTCATAGCAATTGGAAAGTTATTTCAGAAAAACTGTTCAGATTATGTTTATATCTCACATCCATCAACGCAATTATATTTTATTATACTTGAATACTGATTAGTGTAAAAAACAATGTAAAAAATGATTGAAACTGGTGAAAAATTAGGTAATAATAACAAATTCACGGTTTTGATCACATATAACAGAAATTCAAGAAACGTTTTCCAAAATCACTTTAAAGAATATTTTCCAAAGCAATTTCGGATTTTGCGTTCCGAAATATTTGAATTTTTGGAAAACGTTTTCCGAAAAAGTTAACTTTTTGGAAAATAGATATAACGCCTCAACTAAAATATCTAGAATATTTAGTCAAGACATAAATAAATGGATCTGAGTACAATAAATTAAACGAGGTAAACAGAAAATAATTCTTTACATCAGTTAATAAATTTAAGAAATACAGCGGAAAAGGATAGAAATCCAAGATATACAAATAAACTAAAACAAGGAAAGACTAAAATCGTCTAAAGTGATGATCCAAGCCTCGCTCCAATCATCAGCTCCATCCTGGTCCTTGCTCCAGTTAACCTGTCTACCTAAAAAAAATTGATTTGGAGTGGGGTGAGACTACTAAGCCTCAGTGAGTCCTACTACCCTCCTAGAGGTGACTACACCCGGGGATCCTAAAATCAGTCGTAGCATACTAACTTAACTAATATAACATAATAGCATAATATAAAGGTGTATCACAGATTAATAAACTCTTATTCATTTTAAATACGAGGACACTCTGAGGTGAGCATGTCTCAGAGGCCTGCCATATCCGTCAACCGATTCGGTCACGGCATGCAGCTCACAATAACGTATCCTAATGGATAGTCCCATTGGGAGTCCATAACGCGATATCACAAAATCGCTCATAATTGACTGAAACTAGTTTAGTTATTACTACCATAAATTCCCAAAGCTCGGGGAGCATACAAACCTAATAATAGTCTAAGTTATGCCCTAATAATTATCTGTGATTAACATTCTGTTCGACGTTATATTAATTATATTACTGCAAGCTATCTGGCTCTGATGAGAATATAAAACGAGTGTGTGAAGTTCGTTAGAGAATAGAAAATATAGGCAAGTCCTGTACAAGCTCGCTATGGCGAGTCACCAGCTCGCTATGGCGAGATTATAGGTCCTGACCTAAATCAACTCGCTGTGGCGAGCAAAAGCTCGCTACGGCGAGTTTCATCAGCCCAAAACCCAGCTCGCCATGAATACTCGCTGATTACTCGCTACGGCGAGTTCATGCAGAAACTTCCCTGTTTTGTCAGAAATCATAGTTTTCAAAGTAACACCTACAATTCTCATTTAAGCTAGTGCAGCTATATTAATTTACATACTATAAAACAGAATGGAGGTGAATTTGGAATTTAATTCTCCTCACACAACATTTATTCCTAATCCTATGTTGACATGCAATAATTCATAGATTTGGGGAACTAACTAAACTATCCTAAAGAACCCACCTGATAATGAAGCTTTAACGGGTATAAGGTTCTGCTACTGCCACAAGCTCCTTCACTAGAACTCACTTGAAATCCCCACTTGTGTTGCTAGAGTGAAAAATGGAAAGAATGGTTTCACGATGGTTAATGATCAGTGGTAATTTAGAATAGTCAGAACGAGGCTTGAAAGACGTTGGTTAACTCACCTCAGGCCAGAAACTCGTACGAACAGAGGAAAGACACATGCAGCATCATCTGCTTAACTCGCTGCAGCGAGTACCCAGCTTGCTCAGCGAGCGTGACAGCATGAAAGGGGAAAGTTCTGTCGTTCCTCCAAAATTCCACATACCCACAGCACTCAAAACACCAGAAATTCATGGCCACACACACGAATAAAACAGAGTCAGTTCTTGGAATAGAGAGGGTGTTCAAGATAGAGATTTAGGAAGAGGAATTGAAACATGATCTTACCCATTTCTTGATTCCAATGGATGAGAGTGAAAGATAGGCCTCTTGCATGTTGATTCTTGCACCATAGTTGGATGAAGATGCTGATAGTGATGATGGAGGACAGATTAGGGTGTTGATTGCATGTTTACATGGTGGTACCAACTCAGAAATTGAAATCAAAGGACATGGGTCATGTTGTTGTTGTTGCTAGATGAAAAGAGAAACAAAGTTGTTGGGGGCGTGAGACATAGAAGAGAGGAGGCTGGGTTTCATCTGCTGAGTTTGGGAAAGAATGGAAAACAAGGGCCTTGATTTGGGTTTTATAGACTTAGTAAGGCTTAATTACCTTTGTGTCCTACTCCATTTGTCACTTAAAATATTAGTGCTCTACTAATATTTCCCTTACTTATTCTCTTGATTCCCAATTAAGTTCTAAATACTCATTTAATTAATATTCCTCTATTAATTAAAATTGGGATGTTACAATAGAATCCGAAAAAAAATATTTATTTTGGATGGAAACAAATAAATATAAAAACTACCTTTAAGTTTATTTTGGAAAATAAATTCCGAAAAAATATGAATTTAGGAAAACGTTTTCCGAAAATTATGAAGGTAAAATTTCAAGGGTGTTGGAAGAAATACGGGAGGGGGCAGAAGAGAAAATTTCCTGACCCGACTGCATACTTAACCTACACTAAAAGCCTTATAGCCATTACCCAATATACTAAGGCCCAAAATTGTTCCGGCCCAATTAATTACCTTATATAAAACTCATCTTCCTATTTTCCAAACCCTAGATTGTTATTCCACTTTGTGGCCGCCTAGTTCTCTAAACTATACAACAAACCCTATTGTTTCACTCAGATTTGTCTACTCTCCAATTTCCAATCCATTTTTTTGTCTAAAACCTAGCTAATCAACATTATCATCTTCTTCGCCTCTTCAAGGTTTGTTTCAATTTTAAGTTCGATTTTGTTTCAAGTTGCATCACCCTCATCTTTCTCATGTCCGGTTGTATTTTTGTTTTGTAAAACTTATCTCTTATCTTCTTCTCTATTTCTCTTATCCGATTATGTTTCAATTTGCATCACCCTCATATTTTTTATTTTTCTTTTGTTTCAACTGCAATGATAAAATTAAAAGATTTACGGTTTACTGCTTTAATTCAGTGTTTTTGTTGTTAAACATATCTTCTTCTCCACTTCAATCTCAAAACTTCCATAGGTAAGTTTTGAGATTGATTGATGCCAAAACAAAAGATAAAACAATATGAGGGAAAACATATTCTAACATACATCCATGCAACTAAAACTCTTGATATGTCACTTCCTTCAAAACATAATGCAGAACCTGGCAGACACACAAAGTTATTCAGATTCCACCACTACATAGATTCCATAGATGTAATGGCTAGAACCTGAATAGCTTTGTGCGGCTGCCAGGTTTTGCATTATGTTTTGAAGGAAGTGACTACTTAGGGGTTTCAGTTCCATAGATGTTTGTTGGAATGCGTGTTTCCTCGTTTTGTTTTATCTTTTTGTTTTGTTTCAATTCTCATCCCTTTCTCATATCCGATTGATTTATGTTGTGTAACACTTATCACTTATATTCTTCTATTGTGCTTGCCCGATTTTGTTTAAATTTGTATCACCCTTATCTTTTTTTCTTTCTTTTTGTTTCAATTGTAATGGTAAAATTAAGATTTAGGGTTTGTTGCTCTATTTCAGTGTTTTTGTTGTTAAACATATCTTTTTCTCCACCTCCCTTTTCTTAACAATCTTTTATGTTTTTTCCTTTTTGTTTCTTCATCTCTTGTGCAAATTATTTTTTAAGTGTTAATATTTTTTCATCTGTATTTTTTGTTTCAGCCTAATATGAGTTATGGACTTCAAAAATGACAAGAATTGTAGGTGTCAGTCATTATATGGAGTTTTTGGACTTGAATTCCACCGAAACCGCAAGGGTTCAACCCTACAAAACTTGGTACTTAATCCGCCATAATCAGAAATCATTACCCCAGTTTTTAATCCCATTTTTATACTTAAAAACCCACTATAATATAGTCTATTCGCTATTGGAATAGACCAAACGGTCTAAACATTTCCAATCTACTCAATTTGTCTCGAACAATATACTATCAAGATGGTGTCCTCTCTCTCTCTCTCTCTCTCTCCCTCTCTCTCCCCATCCTTCCCTCCTTGATATTTCACAGCCTACTAAAGGATTCTTCCAAGATGAGTTTACTTTCATTTTCGTGCAATTTTTTTTCATTTTTATCCATCGCCTTATTTTATTTACAATTTGTTGGATTTAAGCTTTGATTATTTTGTTCGATATTTAACATAGATACAAAATAAGATATACAAATGTATGGTATAAATTACAATATCATAAAATAGTAGATTGTATATGGATGGATCATTTGATGGCGATTGTGCGATTCTGAGAGAAGCCTCGAGAGATGTTTGAGTGTGAGAGCTTACTATATGGCATGAATGAATATTGTATTGAGCTATAATTAGAGACAAGTGGGTTGGGTTGTTCTTTTTCAGTTAGCCCATTAAGAGGTCTCTCCACCTCAACTAATATATATATATATATATATATATATATAACATTCTATTAGATTACGATAAAATTAAATAAGAGGTTGTGTATCCGTTAGAGGCAGAAAGCTCTCACACTCTAACTTTTTCTAATGTAGAGCGTGAGGATTTTCTACCTCTCACAGATGTGCAATTACTTTTATAAGTTTATCTTAACTAATGAGATAATTAGTGTGTGTATATTAGTTGAGGCTACCTCTCAATGGGCTAACTAAAAAAGAATGGCCTAACCCATAGCCGATTGTTTTTAATTACAGCCCAATACAATATTTATTAATGTCATTTATTAAGCTCTCACACCACTTCTCCCAAGGCTTTTCTCAAGATTGCACAATCGCCGCCGATCATACAAGGTACAAAATCTAATGTTTTATGACATTGTAATTTATGCCATATAATTGTATCTCTGATTTCAATGTCTCTATTAAATATCCAACTAAAGAATCAAGCTTTCAATCAAATAAATGGTAAACAAAATTAAAGAGGGCAATGGATAATAGTTGAAAAAATTGCACAAGAACCAAAATACGTACATTGGAAGAATTAGTAGAGTTCACAAAGTGAAAGAAGGTGAAGTAACAGGGAGAGAGAGAGCGAGTGTTGATAGTGTTGGGACCAGAGTACACAACATAATATACGAAAGCGTTTGATTAGTCTTTTTTAGTGGAACCTCAACAACCCAAATTATCCAGCACAACCAACACCAACAATAACAACAATAAAAGGAGTAAATAAGGACACCGTAATTTTAACGTCGAAAACTCTCAACGTGAGATTAAAAAACCACGGATCGTGCAGACCAATAAAAAACTCCTCTATTATCAAATAATGAGTTGTAATATCCCACATTCTAAATTACCTAATTAATTTTAATTAGAGCTTTTGCCTAATTTTTCAAAGTTAATTAGTGGTGTTTAATTAATTAATCTTGTGAACTAAGTGGATTAATTAGCACTAAGAAATTCAAAATCCTCCCCTCCATTTCTTTCTCTCTCACGTGTCCCTCTCTCTCACTTTCTCTTGTTATGACTCACACTCTACTACCAATTTTGAGCTCACACCCCTCCTAAAAGAATGAGTCATGATTCCACTCAATATTAACCACTACATTGCATGCAAACAAACTTGACTCTTCTCATTATTCATCTCTAAGCTTCAGAAAATCAGAAAACAACTCCCTCATGTCTCTCCCTCACTCACGAGCAACAACAACAACAATACTCCCAAAATCTCCAATCACTCACAACACCCAAGTTGGCTTTATGCATCACAAGTCTCTAACCACTCCCTCAATCTGCAGAGATTCCTTACCTACATGATCAGAACATCAATTCAGTTCTGAATCCTCACTTTCCCAAGCCTCACATGAAGCAACATGACAACAACCCCATTCTCACCAATTTCCTACCCAATGAGAATGCATGCAACCATTGAACCAGCAAATTCGTGTACTGTTCCTACACCTCAGAAACTACTATAAATAACCCTCCTTTCCAGCTGAATCATTCATTCAAACACCATTCAAATTCGTAGAGCAAGAACTAAGGGTTTCAAGTGTCACAATTCCAAGTTCTGGTCCTGTGTTCGTGGGGCATTCTAGGAGGTTTCAGTAGCTGCATTAGGAGCCCAGAAGCGAGATTAAAGCTTCATTCAGGTGGGTTCTTAGGTTAGTTAGATAGATTTCCCAAAATATGAAATTTTGCATGTTAACTTAGGATTTAAGAAAGTGTTGTGTGAGAGGAATTAATCCCCAAATTCCTCTCCATTCTGTCCTATATTATATATATTGTGTAATGGCATGACGTAGAATGAGGATTGTAGGTGTTGAACTTGTAAAAATAGGACTTTTCGTGAAACAGGGCAGGTTCTGGGTGAACTCGCCACAGCGTGTTCAGGGCGAGCATCCATGGCGAGCTGGGTTCTTCAGGCTGATGAACCTCGCTCTGGCGAGTAATAACTCGCTGGGCGAGTGGATTTGGGCCAGGACCTATAATCCTGCCATGGCGAGCTTCCACACGCTGCAGCGAACTCCTACAGGACATGACCTGTAACAACACGCCCTGGCGAGTGATAACTCGCCAAGCGAGTTTGACAGGAAACAGAATTTTTATTTCAAAATCTCTAAAGAACTATGACACTCGTTTTAGATCCTCATCTAAGTTGAATACACTTGCAGTAACACAATTATATAATGTTATACAGTATGTTAATCATAGATAACCTTAGGGTATAACTTAGGGAATTTAGAAATGCATGTTCCCCGGGACTTTGGTAAACTATGGTAGACTTCAACTAAATTAGTATCAGTCAGTTTGCTGCGATCTAAATCGCTTTCTGGACTTCCAATGGGATAATCCATCAGGTTATGTTTTGTGAGCTGTATGCCGTGATCGATCCGATCGACGGATAAGGCAGGCCTCCGAGATATGCTCACCTCGGAGAATCCTTGCGGTTAAAATGAATAAGACTAATTTCTGTGACACACCTTTATTTATGCTTATATATTATGATATGTTATGAATATATGTTATGACTGATTAGGATTCCCCGGTGTAGTCACCTTAGGAGGGTAGTAGGACTCACTGAGGCTTAGTAGTCTCACCCCACTCCAAACAATTTTTTTCAGATAAACAGGTTGGCTAAGGTATGCTCGTTGGTGTGCTAGTAGCTGTGCATGGAGGATTTGCATTTGTTCTTGCTTTCCTTTATTCCGTATCTTGTTGTATTTCAATAATCCTTTGATTGTACCGTTGGACTTATGTTTTTGCTTCCGTTGTATCTTAATCTTTGTTGTACTTAGCACCTGCGTGTGCTTTATTCTCAATGTAATAATAATGTACTCGTTATCAATAATAATATTCCACTGATATTCTAGATATTTCATGTGGGGTGTTATAATTGGTATCAGAGCAGGTCGATTCAGACCGTGCCAGAGTTCATTAGTATTACTAATCCGAATCCCAGTATTTGTCTGGATTTCTAACATCTGTTCTAGATGTCATGTCACCTTAAGCCTAGCTAACTTGACTTGATATTGGCAGTTAGAGCATTATGTCAGGAGCAAGACGAGGACGTGGAAGGCCTAGAAGAAACGTTGCTGATGATGATGATGAACCTGAAATGTACGGTGATGCTAATGCTAACATGTGGACTGAGATGATGCATCAGCAGCAGCAGTTTCAGGCCCAGCAAGCCCAGCAGCATCAAGAGTTCATGGCTATGTTTCAACAGCACATGAACAATCCTCCCCATCCGCAGCAAGGATCAAGTGCTGCTTTCAGAGAGTTCTGCCGCATGAGTCCACCAGAATTTTATGGAGAATACAATCCAGCGAAGGCCCGGGAATGGATCCAAAGAATGAGTGGGATCCTAGAATCAATGGATTGCACTGAAGCTGACAGGGTTGTGTTCGTCTCCCGCTTCTTTAGGGGCGACGCATGTAACTGGTGGGATGGAACAAAGTCATACATGGAGGTTAGTCAGATGGAGATGACTTGGAGTAATTTTCGACGCCTTTTTGTCGGACATTACATCCCGGAGAGCTATCAATTCCAGATGGAACGAGAGTTGACCGAACTGAAGCAAGGAAGTATGTCTGTGGCAGACTATACCATGAAGTTCAATGATCTGGTTTGCTATGTGGCGGACGGCAATGATGCCCCAACTGAGTCATGGAAGATGAAGAAGTACCGGTTTGGTTTAAGGGCTGACATAGCACATGACGTCTCTATGCAGCATATCACTACCTTTGGTGATTTGGTGCAAAAGAGCTACCATGCTGAGGCAGATCTTAACAGTATTAATAAGGAGCGCGGTGAAGCTGTTCAGAAGAGGAGAGACTCTGGAAAGTTCAATCTGCAAGTAAGGACTAAGGGGAATACCAGCAAGGGAAAACAGAGTTACTCTCAACGTTCACCAAGGAACTGTGCCGAATGTGGTTTTCCTCACAGTGGAGAATGCATGAAGGGGAAGAACATGTGTTACTATTGTAAGCAGCCAGGCCACTACAAACATGAATGTCCTAAGCTGAAGAGGCAAGGCGATTCCAGCGGCGCTTCTAAAAGCAAAGGTCGGGTATATTCACTTGACGGTGAGAAAGTCAGATCTAATAATGCTTTGATTATGGATGTGTGCATGTTAGGACAGTCTGAAGTATTAGTCTTGTTTGATTGTGGAGCTACTAATTCCTTTATAGCCGTTGACTGTATTCAGCGACTGCAATTGCCCTTTGTGCCTTTAATTCCCCCAATGACTGTAGCTGTTGCTACAGGTGGCAAGGTTACCTCTAAGCGAGTTTGTCAGAATTGTCCAATTCTTGTGGGCAGTAAAGTCTATCGTATAGACTTGATCTGTCTACCCTTGAAGGATATTGACATGGTCCTAGGCATGGATTGGCTATCCGCCAATACTGTGTACATTGGATGCGCCGAGAAGAATCTGTTTATTCCAACTGAAACTTCTGCAGAGAGTAGAGCACTTACTGCTTTGCTCCAGAATACTCATCAGATGATCCAGTACTTAGGTGCCAGTACTAAGTGTTTCAGTGTCCTGTTTACCATCGATCCGGAACCCAATTTGAGCCCTAGTGATATTCCAGTTGTTAGTGAGTTCTTAGATGTCTTCCCAGATGATATTATGAGTTTACCTCCCGAAAGGGAAGTGGAGTTTTCCATCGATCTAGTTCCTGGTTCCCAGCCAATCTCAGTTGCCCCGTATAGGATGTCTCCCTTAGAGCTTCATGAACTGAAATCCCAGCTTGAAGAGTTACTTCAGAAACACTTTATCCGGCCCAGTGTCTCACCTTGGGGAGCACCGGTGTTACTCGTGAAGAAGAAGGATGGTACGATGCGTCTGTGCATTGATTATCGTCAACTCAACAAGGTCACAATTAAGAACAAGTATCCCTTACCAAGAATTGATGACCTTCTGGATCAACTCAGAGGTGCTACTGTCTTTTCCAAGATTGATCTTCGTTCTGGGTATCATCAGATCCGTATCAAGTCCTCGGATGTTTCCAAGACAGCATTCAGGACTCGCTATGGACATTTTGAATTCTTGGTCATGCCTTTCGGTTTGACAAATGCTCCAGCCATCTTTATGGACTATATGAATCGGATTTTCCAGCCGTACCTTGACCAGTTTGTTGTTATCTTCATTGATGATATTCTGATCTATTCTAAGGATTCACAGGAGCATGCGGAGCACCTGAGAATTGTGTTGAGCATCCTAAGAGAGAAGCAACTGTATGCCAAGTTCAGCAAGTGTGAATTTTGGCTATCTGAAGTTAAGTTCTTGGGTCATGTCATATCGCAAGGCGGTGTGTCTGTTGATCCGTCCAAGGTAGAAGCAGTACTGAATTGGGAAAGACCCAGAAGTGTTACCGAAGTCAGGAGCTTTCTCGGTTTGGCAGGCTATTACCGGAGATTCATCTTAGGATTTTCGGAGATTGCTTTACCGTTAACCCGTCTGACCAGGAAAGATGCAACTTTTGATTGGGATGCTGCTTGTGAATGGAGTTTCAGAACCTTAAAGGAAAAACTAACCACAGCACTAGTGTTAGTAATTCCTGACCCAACCCGTAAGTACGTGGTGTACTGTGATGCGTCCAACAAGGGACTTGGATGTGTACTGATGCAAGATGGAGCAGTTGTGGCATACGCATCCAGGCAGCTAAAACCTCATGAGCAAAATTATCCTACCCATGATTTGGAGTTAGCAGCCATTATCTTTGCCCTCAAGATCTGGAGACATCATCTGTATGGAGTGCAGTTTGATCTGTTCAGTGATCACAAGAGCCTGAAGTACTTGTTTGATCAGAAGGAATTGAATATGAGGCAACAGCGTTGGATGGAGTATCTCAAGGACTTCGACTTCAACCTCAATTACCACCCTGGAAAGGCTAACGTAGTGGATGATGCCCTGAGCAGAAAGACATTGTATGCATCAGAGTTGTTGATGCAACAGTGCGGTCTGTATGAGAAGTTCAGGGATCTCAATCTGAATGTGGTATATCGTAAGAGCGGTATCCGTATTAACAGAATTGAAGTGTCCTGTGAGTTACGCCCTAGGATTGTGCAGGCTCAGCAGGATGATGTAGAGTTGCAGAAGAGGATAAACCATCAGGAGTTCTCAGTAGCCACGGACGGTGCTATTCTCTATGAAGGCAGACTTTGTGTACCTCAGGATGATGAGCTGAAACGGTTGATTCTGGAAGAGGCACACAAAAGTGGATTTTCAATTCACCCTGGATCCACCAAGATGTATCACGATTTGAGGGAGAACTATTGGTGGCCTAACATGAAAGCAGAGATTGCTGAATTCGTGTCAAGGTGTATTGTTTGCCAACAGGTGAAGATAGAACACCAGAAACCTGGAGGACCGTTGCAACCATTAGATATACCCGAATGGAAATGGGAACATATCACAATGGACTTTGTAGGAGGACTGCCATGTAACCTGAGAGGTCAAGATTCGATCTGGGTAATCGTGGACCGGTTGACTAAATCAGCTCATTTCATTCCAGTGAAATCCACCTACAAGGCCCCTCAATATGCAACTATATTCATGGAGCAGATTGTAAGGCTGCATGGTGTACCTTTGAGCATCGTGTCGGATAGGGACCCGATTTTCACTTCAAGGTTTTGGAAAGCATTTCATAATGCGATGGGAACTCGATTGAAGATGAGTACGTCGCATCACCCTTAGACTGATGGTCAGTCAGAAAGGACTATTCAGACCCTTGAGGATATGCTTCGGGCATGTGTGTTAGAGGATGGTGGTTCGTGGAGTAATCACTTACACCTAATAGAGTTTGCATACAATAACAGTTACCATGCCAGTATCGGTATGGCACCTTATGAAGCTCTGTATGGCAGGAAATGTATAACTCCGTTGTGTTGGACAGAAGTTGGTGATCGTAGTTTCTTGGGACCAGATATTGTCCAAGAGACCACGTTAAAGATCAAGTCCATCCGTGATAAGCTGAAAGTTGCTCAGAGTCGGCAGAAGAGTTATGCCGACAAAAGAAGGAGATTTTTGGAATTTCAGGAAGGTGATCATCTGTTCTTGAGAGTTACTCCTAAGTTGGGTTTGCGAGGTGTATTCAAAACTAAGAAGCTCTGTCCAAGATTTATTGGACCTTATCAGATTCTTCGACGCGTCGGTCCTGTAGCCTATCAGTTAGCTCTTCCTCCATCTATGTCAGGGTTACACGACGTGTTTCATGTGTCTCAACTACGCAAGTACATTCCTGATCCTTATCATTCAGTGGAATTGGAACAGATCAACCTTCAGCCAGATCTAACCTATCAGCCGGATCCTGTACGGAATGTTGAACGTGATGCCAAAATCCTTCGAAACAAGAGGATTCCTATTGTCAAAGTTGAATGGGCTCAGTCTCCTGACGGTGAATTCACATGGGAACTGGAGTCAGACATGCGGAAGAGTTATCCTTATCTTTTTCCAAGGTAAATTTCTTAATTTCGAGGACGAAATTTCTTTGAGGGGGGTAGGTTGTAATATCCCACATTCTAAATTACCTAATTAATTTTAATTAGAGCTTTTGCCTAATTTTTCAAAGTTAATTAGTGGTGTTTAATTAATTAATCTTGTGAACTAAGTGGATTAATTAGCACTAAGAAATTCAAAATCCTCCCCTCCATTTCTTTCTCTCTCACGTGTCCCTCTCTCTCACTTTCTCTTGTTATGACTCACACTCTACTACCAATCTTGAGCTCACACCCCTCCTAAAAGAATGAGTCATGATTCCACTCAATATTAACCACTACATTGCATGCAAACAAACTTGACTCTTCTCATTATTCATCTCTAAGCTTCAGAAAATCAGAAAACAACTCCCTCATGTCTCTCCCTCACTCACGAGCAACAACAACAACAATACTCCCAAAATCTCCAATCACTCACAACACCCAAGTTGGCTTTATGCATCACAAGTCTCTAACCACTCCCTCAATCTGCAGAGATTCCTTACCTACATGATCAGAACATCAATTCAGTTCTGAATCCTCACTTTCCCAAGCCTCACATGAAGCAACATGACAACAACCCCATTCTCACCAATTTCCTACCCAATGAGAATGCATGCAACCATTGAACCAGCAAATTCGTGTACTGTTCCTACACCTCAGAAACTACTATAAATAATCCTCCTTTCCAGCTGAATCATTCATTCAAACACCATTCAAATTCGTAGAGCAAGAACTAAGGGTTTCAAGTGTCACAATTCCAAGTTCTGGTCCTGTGTTCGTGGGGCATTCTAGGAGGTTTCAGTAGCTGCATTAGGAGCCCAGAAGCGAGATTAAAGCTTCATTCAGGTGGGTTCTTAGGTTAGTTAGATAGATTTCCCAAAATATGAAATTTTGCATGTTAACTTAGGATTTAAGAAAGTGTTGTGTGAGAGGAATTAATCCCCAAATTCCTCTCCATTCTGTCCTATATTATATATATTGTGTAATGGCATGACGTAGAATGAGGATTGTAGGTGTTGAACTTGTAAAAATATGATTTTTCGTGAAACAGGGCAGGTTCTGGGTGAACTCGCCACAGCGTGTTCAGGGCGAGCATCCATGGCGAGCTGGGTTCTTCAGGCTGATGAACCTCGCTCTGGCGAGTAATAACTCGCTGGGCGAGTGGATTTGGGCCAGGACCTATAATCCTGCCATGGCGAGCTTCCACACGCTGCAGCGAACTCCTACAGGACATGACCTGTAACAACACGCCCTGGCGAGTGATAACTCGCCAAGCGAGTTTGACAGGAAACAGAATTTTTATTTCAAAATCTCTAAAGAACTATGACACTCGTTTTAGATCCTCATCTAAGTTGAATACACTTGCAGTAACACAATTATATAATGTTATACAGTATGTTAATCACAGATAACCTTAGGGTATAACTTAGGGAATTTAGAAATGCATGTTCCCCGGGACTTTGGTAAACTATGGTAGACTTCAACTAAATTAGTATCAGTCAGTTTGCTGCGATCTATGTCGCTTTATGGACTTCCAATGGGATAATCCATCAGGTTATGTTTTGTGAGCTGTATGCCGTGATCGATCCGATCGACGGATAAGGCAGGCCTCCGAGATATGCTCACCTCGGAGAATCCTTGCGGTTAAAATGAATAAGACTAATTTCTGTGACACACCTTTATTTATGCTTATATATTATGATATGTTATGAATATATGTTATGACTGATTAGGATTCCCCGGTGTAGTCACCTTAGGAGGGTAGTAGGACTCACTGAGGCTTAGTAGTCTCACCCCACTCCAAACAATTTTTTTCAGATAAACAGGTTGGCTAAGGTATGCTCGTTGGTGTGCTAGTAGCTGTGCTTGGAGGATTTGCATTTGTTCTTGCTTTCCTTTATTCCGTATCTTGTTGTATTTCAATAATCCTTTGATTGTACCGTTGGACTTATGTTTTTGCTTCCGTTGTATCTTAATCTTTGTTGTACTTAGCACCTGCGTGTGCTTTATTCTCAATGTAATAATAATGTACTCGTTATCAATAATAATATTCCACTGATATTCTAGATATTTCATGTGGGGTGTTATAATGAGTACAGACAATGTCTTCCTAATTTCTCTAGTAACTGACAAAGCTACAATAATCACCACCTATGGTGAAACTAATAACAAGAGAGCTAACAACTCACAAACTAGTGGGTATCACAAACTGACACAAAGAGAAGAAAAAATTACTTAGAAAAATTATTAAGTAACTAACAAAGTGACAAAAAAAAAAAACTCAAATTTCAGTCGAACCGGAGAACGTTTGCCGAACACACTTTTCTCACCCGAATCCAATTCTTTCTCTCTGTCGTCAGAGCTCTCTGTACTTTCTCTCGGTGCAACGCTGCAGCTTTTGTTTCACGCACCTATTAATTGCCAATTGCAATTTTCACTCCAACTTCAAACTAGGGATTTCTTCCCTTTATATAACAACACACACACAACACGTGACACCTCAACCACACACGTATGGACTAAAACCCATCACTAAAAAACAAACCTTTTTTTTTGTTTTCTTTCTTTTCTATTTTTTTTCTTTTTATTTGTGTGTGGTTCCCACTTGAGGAGGGATCCACTCAACATTCCCCTTCATGACTCAAGTGGAGTAATCAGTTGTCATTCCAACAACTATGCCACAAGTCTCAATCATCATGTCATCTGCATCTTCCAACAACTATGCCACAAGTCTTCAACATCACTTTTAACAAAAGTTCTTCAACAGTGCAACTCTTTAAAAGCTTTCTTTCTTGGGTGGTTTTTACATGTGCATCAGCATCAACATCTGACTGCATCTCTACTTTGTGACAACTTTCACGGTCTTCATCATGAGTTGGATCATTCTCTTTAACTCTATCCATGTCTTTCAACCGCTGGTCTTCTCTAAACTTAGCATCACAACATCTGATAAGTTTCTTCTTAACAGGATCATAAAACCTGTAACCAACTTCATCTAGGCCATAGGCAATAAACACATGTGTACCTGTTCTTCGAATAGCTTCTGCCTTTACCTTTATTACCAGAATACCGGTTCTTGTTTCTCCCCCTTGATTCAGCAACAATTACCTCTGACTGCGAAGGAGAGTTTTGAGACATTCTTCTTATCTCCTCATTCAAAATACTGCTCTTCACAAGGTCCATTGACAGCACACCATCAACAGCAAAATTGTACAACGACATTATAAACGTTTCCCACGAGTCAGGCAAAGAACCAAGAAGAAATAACTCTTGAATTTCATCATCAAATTTAATACACATAGCAGATAGCAGATTCATAATTCCTTGGAAAATATTCAAATGATCTGCACACGAAGTCCCTTCTTGGAACTTCAAACTCAGCATCTTCTTTATAAGATACATCTTGTTATTACCTGTTTTCTTCGCATACAGCTGCTCAAGCTTATCCCATAAAGATTTTGCATGTTTCTCCCCACTAATGTGGTTTAAAACGTTGTCATCAACCGAATGACGAATGTAACCACACACTTGTCTATGAAGCAAAGTCCACTGATCTTCAGTCTTGTTATCTAGCTTCTCTATAGCGAACACAGGTTCATGAAAATTCTTCACATAAAGCAGATCCTCCACCTTACCTTTACAAAGGGCATAATTTGACCCATTCAAGGTCACCATACGAGTTGTGTTGACTTCCAATGTTCACCACAAATTAATTCCACAAAAGAACCGAAGCTCTGATGCCAGTTGTTCGGACCAGAGTGCACAGCAGAATATACGGAAGCGTTTGATTAGTCTCTTTTAGTGGAACACCCAAATACCCTAAACTTTCTCTCTCTAAAAAGTGAAGTCAAACACAACTTTTTCATTCTTTACTATTTTTAAGGAGAAGAAAAAAAGTAGAAAAAAAGTCGGGCCAAACGGGGCCGTAGTTGTTTTTGTTTTTGACTTGGGACCATGGGATATTTTGTTTGACCAATAGGTGAGAGAATTATTCAGTGTAGAAAGTCTATGATAGTCCATTGCAATCCAACGGATAATATTACTTTCCCACCGTGGGAGACCTATTGGCCTCTTCCACCCTAGAAGACGCCTTGGAAGGATTGTAGAAGAGTGGTTTACATTGGAGGTGGCAACATAGTTAGGATGTCAATAAATTATGATGATGTCATCCTCTCCAAATTTGCTAAAAAAGAGAAAATATAATAAAAATTCAAAATTCATTTTTTTATATTTTTCAAACATGCTAAATTTTTAAATCGTATAAATATATCAATTGCATATGTTATCCTATAATCTGATAATACACATTAGATTGATTGTATTGATTAAAAAATTAAGTAACAAATCTAAATTCTATTTTTGTATTTTTTTTTTCAAAAATGGTAAATTCTAACTCAAATATATTACTTGTATACTATATCCTATAATCTCATTATTAGATTCGGTGTATTTTCTTGTATAAAAACCAACAAATATTTTATTTTATAAATCTAAATTTCAATTTTTATTTTTTTTGTATTGCTAATTATCTCTCTCTTTTTCCTCTAATATAATTACATGCTTTATTTCATTATATTTCTCGGACTTCCTCTTCATTTTTGTACCGAATTTTCAATTTTTTCTTTCATTTCGATAATATTAGGGTTGGGCAAACAAACCAGACCTGCATGAACTCGTGTGAACTGGAGGAAGGAAAAGAAAAGTGGGTGGGTCATTGCAATTGAGCTGGGTCACAGGGTAAGAAATTTTATTTTCAACTGGACGCACACATATGGGACAGATTCTTATACACTCCAAGTTGCTTAGTCTGAACCCGGTTTTTTCTCTTCTCCCCCCAATGTTTCTTCCAACCCCTCTAAAATTCCAATTTTGTCCTCGTATATATTTTTCGCAAAATATTTTCCAAAATTTATATTTTTTCGGATTCTATTTTCCGAAATAGACTAAACATAATTTTTAGATTTATTTTTTTCATTCATATTCCAGTATTTCGGATTCTATTCTCCAAAAAATTTAACTTTTTTGGAAAACATTTTCCAAATACTCAAATATTTCAGAAAGAAGAATCCGAAATTACTTTGGAAAATATTTTCCAAAGTGATTTTGGAAAACGTTTTCCGAAATTCTATTATATGATCATATCCGTATATTTGTTGTTCTAACTTGATTTTTCATAGTCTAAATCATTTTGACCCTGTTTTTAACACTAATCAATATCCAAGCATAATCTAAAATAGTTTTACCCTGATATTTCATAGCAATTGGAAAGTTATTTCAGAAAAATTGTTCAGATTATGTTTATATCTCACATCCATCAACGCAATTATACTTTATTATACTTGGATACATATTAGTGTAAAAAACAATGTAAGAAATGATTGAAACTGGTGAAAAATTAGGTTATAATAACAAATTCATGGTTTTGATCACATATAACAGAAATTCAAAAAACATTTTCCAAAATCACTTTAAAGAATATTTTCCAAACCAATTTCAGATTTTGCGTTCCGAAATATTTGAATTTGTGGAAAATGTTTTTCGAAATAGTTAACTTTTAGGAAAATATAATCCGAAAAAAAATATTTATTTTGGATGGAAACAAATAAATATTAATTTTGGGAGGTTGGTCGGAGTTTTTTAATTTTAATTTTATTTTTTGCATCGTCTGTTTCTCTGTGTCGTCACCTCCAATGTTCGTTTCGCGTTGTCCATTTTCTGTTTCACTTCCGGCGCTTGGTGTTATGTTTCACTAATGTTGGTTCCGTTTCCGACGGATGTTGTTGTTACATTTTTGGGTGGTTTTAATGGTTCTCTGTTTCTGGTGGTTTTGATGGCTGTCTGTTTTGAGTGTTTGTTGTGATAGTAGGCGGCTCCTCTGGATGTTGTTGTAGGTGATGGTGGTGTGATGGTTGTCGCATCGCCGGTGGCCGGATCTGTGCGTCGCCGGTGGCCGGATCTGTGCGTTGTGGTGCTCTGGCGTGATTTTGTGGTGGTGTTGTGCAGTGGTGTATTTGGTTTTGCTGCTATTTTAGGTAGTGGTGGTTTCTTTGGTGGTTCTGGTGTGGTGGTTGTGACACGAGTTGCTCTGTTTCGTTGTTGTTATGTTTTGATGGTTTTGGTGGTTGGAGAATTCAGTTTGGTTGGATTTGGTTTTGGCCAAAATGCCGCTCTTTCTTCGTGGTGGTGACGACGTTGTTGCCCTCATGGTAGCTAGTGGTGCTGACATGGAGGTGGGTTATTGGTTTGGAGGTGGTGCTAGTGGAGCTGCAGATTCTGCCGGCGGTAGTTGGTGGGATTGGAGGTGGCAGAGCTGACGACGCTGATCCGGTGGTAGTTGTCATGGTGGAGATGGTGAGGTGATCTACTGTTCAAGGTGTGTTGGAGGTGAGGAGGTGGGTCTAGAGGTTGTGATTTCGGTGGTCTTGATATCGGTGTCAGAGCTGTTTGTGTTGGGCATATCTTCAAATTCTGTTTCAATGGAACCACCCTGCAGCGTCATTATCCTTTGCCAAAGCTTTTCATAGGCGCGGTTTTAGCCCTTTACGTCGCCGCTTTTGTGTTGTTAATTTTGGTTTTGAGAGGTTGATGTTTGTTTCTGTGTCTTGTTTAATCTCAGTTTGTTGTGATTGTGTGGTTGTATTTGCGCTTTGATTTCTGGATGAGATTCGTGATGTCGTTGGATGGAGGTTCCTTTTTTAATAGGTTTGGTTTGATATCTGAATGTGAATGGATGCTTATTGGCATTAGAGCCATTGTTTTGGTTCCGATGGAGTGTAGGATGGGCGGGGATGGTAGTTTGTGTAATTACCTTTATTTGAGTTTTGGGGCGTTTTTCTGTTATTGTTCTAGCTTGCTGAATTAGGTGTTCACATTTGGGTGATTGTATGAATTTTTAGGACTTGCCTTTGGTATTGATGGAATTCTTCCTTTGTGAAGAATTATGAATGAGTTGTTTTGCGGACTATGCTCGTCTTGAGCTCAATTACGTTACTAATAAAATTTAGCCATTCAAAAAAAAAAAAGTCTCTTTTAGTGGAACCTGAACAACCAAAATTATCTAGCACATCCAACACCAACAATAACAACAATAAAAGGAGTAAAAACTTTAAATAAGGAGAATGCAATTTTAACGTGGAAAACCCTCGACGTAAGAGTAAAAAACCACGGGTCGTGCAGCCCAATCAAAAACTCTTCTATTATCAAATACTTAGTACAGACAATGTCTTCCTAATTTCTCTAGGAATTGACAAAGCAACAATAATCACCACCTATGGTGAAATTAATAACAAGAGAGCTAACAACCTCAGAAACTAGTGGGTATCACAAACTGACACAAAGAGAAGACAAGATTACTCAGAAAAATTATCTAAGTAACTAACAAAGTAACAAAAACAACATATTTCAACCAAAACAGAGAACATTTCCCGAACACATTTTTGTCACCGGAATACAATTATTTCTATTTGTCGTCGAAGCTCTTTGTACTTTCTCTCGGTGCAACGCTGCAGCTTTTGTTTCACGCACCTATCAATTGCCAATTGCAATTTTCACTCTAACTTCAAACTAGGGATTTCTTCCCTTTGTATAACAACACACACAACACGTGACACCTCACGCACACGCATTTGGGCTAAAACCCATCACACAAAAACAAACTTTTTTTTATTTTCTTTCTTTTCTATTTGGTTTTCTTTTTATTTGTGTGTGGTTCCCACTTGAGAAGGGATCCACCCAACATTCTCCCCCTCACGACTTAAGTGGGGTAATCATTTTTCATTACAACAACTATGCCGCAAATCTCAATCAACATGTCATGTGCATCTTCAACCAATGCAGGAGCTTAGAATCGTCTTGGAGTGGATGGACTCACACTTGAGGAGGAGATTGTTGTGGCAAGTGTGAGTGAGTAAGTCCCACATTGTTTAGAATGGTGGAGTTGAACACTTTATAAGTGAGAAGACCCATAAACCTAACACCTTAAGGTTTTGGGTTAAAGTGTGGTGTCCAACTCACTTGTGAAGTTGTTCTTAAGCCCAATGTGGATGATGCCCCTGGCTGCCCCCTCATGGTGACCCATCAGATAATATTTGATTTGATACCAGAGAAATCTCCAAATAAAGAAGGCACTGGAATAAATCTGCAGTGTAAATATGTAACATCCCTACTTTATTTAATAGAAGAAAATTAAATAAAATCAATTATTATAGTCTAATTGGGAAATTAAGTGAACAATGTGGAAAAGTGATAAATTAACACTAGTACTTTAAGTGGCAATTTGGTAATTAAGCATCAATCTTCCTATAAAACCAAGCCAAAGGCCCTTGCTACTGATTCTTTTTCCAATTCAGTAGATGAATTCCACCCTTTCTCTTCTATGCCTCACGCCCCACACCTCTGTTTCTATTCCTCACCACACAACAACATCTCTACCAAGCAATTAACCCATTAATTGGCCAAGCTAAGATGAAACAAGACAAGAGCTTCAACTCCTTTCCTCTTGTGCTTTGTTCGTTGACCCTTTTTCTTTCCACTAAAATCATCACTTCTCAAATGGGTACCATAAACTTCCTGCATGTCAAGAACTCACTCAATTTTAGAGCTTCAAAGGTTGGAGAATCAAGGTAAGAAAAGCCAATCTTAATAATCTCATGAAACTCCTCTTTTGATTCAAACATTCAATCTTGAACCCTCACTTGAAATTCTTTGTGCATGTGTACTTTTCTGTCGAAACCATGAGTTTGGAGGAGGTTAGAAGGCCTGGGTAGTTTGGAGAAGTGGAAAAATTGGGAGAAATTGCAGAATCCCGTTCTTGGTACTGTCTCGCTCGCCAAGCGAGCTACAACTCGCTGCAGCGAGTCCATCAGGTGGCTACTGCATGCGTTTTTCTGATCCTGATGCGTAGTTCCAATTTTGGTAAGATATTTCTAACCTTTCTGGTTCCATTCTCAGCCATTAATAGTGCAGTTTCATTTCCTTTAACCTTAGCAAGCTCTAGAGTGCTCATAGTTCCATTCTTTTCTTTTACTCAAGCTCCCAAATTGGAAATGCAAGTGAGTCCTGGCCCAGAGTCATGCAGCTGTTGCTGAGCTTAGTAGCAGTGCTAAAGCTTCTGAGTTAATCTCAATACAGGTGGGTTCTTTAGGATAGTTTAGTTAGCTTCCCAAAATCATGAAATTGCATGTTAACATAGGAATTTAGGGAAATGTTGTGTGAGGAGAATTAATCCCCAAATTCACCTCCATTCTGTTTTATGTTATACAATTTATATTGCTGCACTGGTTTTAAATGAGGTTTGTAGGTGTTTCTTTGAAAACTATGATTTCTGACAAAACAGGGTAATTTCTGCTTGAACTCGCCGTAGCGAGTAGTCAGCGAGTATTCATGGCGAGCTGGGTTCTGGGCTGATGATACTCGCCGTAGCGAGTTTCTGCTCGCCACAGCAAGTTGATTTAGGTCAGGACCTATAATCTCGCCATGGCGAGCTGGTGACTCGCCACAGCGAGCTTGTACAGAACTTGTTTATATTTTCTATTTTTCTAACGAACTGCACACACACTCGTTTTATATCCTCATAAGAGCCAGATAGTTTGCAGTACTATAATTAATATAATGTCGAACAGAATGTTAATCACAGATAATTGTTAGGGCATAACTTAGAATATTATTAGGATTGTATGCTCCCCGGGTCTTGGGAAATTATGGTAGTAATAACTAAATTAGTATCAGTCACTTAGGAGCGATTCTGAATTGTCGCATATGGATTTTCCCAATGGGATTATTCATCAGGTTATGTATTGTGAGCTGTATGCCGTGATCGGTCCGATCGACGGACAAGGCAGGCCTCCGAGATATGCTCACCTCGGAGAATCCTTGCGGTTAAAATGAATAAGAGTTAATTTCTGTGTTACACCTATATTTATGCTATTATGTTATGATTATGTAAATGTTAGTATGATACGACTGATTAGGTACCCCGGTGTAGTCACCAATAGGAGGGTAGTAGGACCCACTGAGGCTTAGTAGTCTCACCCCACTCCAAACCAATTTTTTTTTAGGTAGACAGGTTAACTGGAGCAAGGACCAGGATGGAGCTGATGATTGGAGCGAGGCTTGGATCATCACATTAGACGATTTTAGTCTTTCCTTGTTTTAGTTTATTTGTATATCTTGGAATTCTATTCTTTTCCGCTGTATTTCTTAAATTCATTAACTGATGTAAAGAATTATTTTCTGTTTATCTCGTTTAATTTATTGTACTCAGATCCATTTATTTATGTCTTGACTAAATATTCTAGATATTTTAGTTGAGGCGTTATAATTGGTATCAGAGCAGGTCGATCCAGTATCGGACCTTGCCATGAGTCATTTCAACTCTCCCTAAGTAATACAGACCCTTTGGATCTGAACTGTTTACGCTGAAACCGTCACGTGCTGAGCCTGATCAACTCAGTATTGTGTATGGTAGTCAGGGTATTATGGTTTAGAACTGGAGTGAACTCTGAAATTCCAACGTGAAACCCGTAGTGAAGCTGCAAAGAAGGAGCATTCGTCGAAAAGGACTCTTATAAGTAGATATTGGGATGATGGCAAATGGTGCCACAGAAGTAAGTTGTGGATGGCAAGCGATGAATGCAAGTGTATCTTTATGCTGAGATGCTTAGTGCATAACAGTATTCCACTGGAACTATGTGTCAGCTAAACTTCCTGAACCTATAAGTCACCTTATCTTGTCGAGAGCTTAATTTCAGCCAAGTTTGTGGACCCATCAACACCAATGATAGTAGGCAGTAAACCAAAACTCATCCTAAATTCAAGTTAGTATACGACTGGGAGTTATGAGTATTGTGCAAGGTAGAGAATTGGGCGAACCACAGAATTATCCTTCTACACTCTGTCAAACTCGCTTAGCGAGTAAACGCGCGCTGCAGCGAGCTTAGCAGGCTGCTACTGCTTGTTGCAACCTAGTTCTCTGTTCAGTCATTCTTAGCCATGGTGAACAGTCTCAAGCTCTCCTTATGTATCTTATCATTCTACCTTTTGAAGTTTTGGTGTAAGCAATCCCAGTCGACCTTGTGAGCATAAGAGTTGTTGAGGAATTACGTTTGGAGATGAAATTAGGAATCGGAGACGATAAGAAATTGGACTGAGTGTACCCTACTATCAAAAGCCCATAAGTATAGTGGAACTATTAGAAACTTAACCATAACTGATGTAACAATTAGAACCCTCGTAATCTGCATCCGTACCCGAGAAAGCATATTAGTCCAATCACCTATAGGACTCCGAACCAGTAACTCAACATAGTGAACCTGAGGGATATAATAGAAATTCAATCGAACCGTCTGTATTTGAGGAACACAATTAGGACAAAATCACATACCAATATCTCCTTAGGACACCTTATTAAGTTATCATTCAAAGTGCCCTTAAATAAGCCACTCTTACCTTTCAACTTGTAAGCACACCACTACCAAGCCACTGAAAATCAAATTACCTATAGTACATTAATTAGGGATTTCCTTTTCAACCACCCCGGTAAAACTTACCTAGCTCAGTATCAGCAAATCCGCTAAACTTCGTGCATTTGAATCCAGTAATCTGTTCATCAATAAAGTTAGTTATCTGTCCTTCGTAGCTTTATCATCTGAGTCCAGAATTAAGTTTGGATCAATTTCAAGTTCAGCGGAATTAAGTATTATACCAGTAGAAGCAGTGTTGAGGAAACAAACCTGCTAACTCTGTACTCATATCCACGTAAGATCAGTGTGCTAATCTTGAGTGTCTCTGCCCGAACTTTCAACTTTCAAAAATTCAATTCCTGTAACCTCGTGAGACCAAGCGCTGAAGCTTGAACGCCTGAACCAGAACATTCCAAACCCAAGTCTAGTTGCCAGCAATTAGTCAGTGTAAGTGTAAGAGTTGAGTACTCGCTTGGAGTAATGTACCTTTCTCATTTGGAAACCCTTTCCTATCCCTAGCGATCTGCTAAAAGGATTCAGTCAACTGTTCTGAGCCAAACCATTCAATCCAGCCTTAGCGTTACAAATTCAGACTTTATGCTTCCAACTAGCCAAGTTTCATATATT
This sequence comes from Trifolium repens, assembly GCA_030408175.1. Lineage (NCBI taxonomy): Eukaryota > Viridiplantae > Streptophyta > Magnoliopsida > Fabales > Fabaceae > Trifolium > Trifolium repens. The sequence goes on along the minus strand of CP125850.1, from coordinate 43,971,189 downwards.
GGTTACCAGCGAAGGACTTCAAACAAGTTTGACCTGTAACCCTGGGAATGATCTGCATCTAAGTGCGTCCGCGTGTTAAATGTACAACTTAATCAGCGTGTCGAGTCGGAATAGATAGAGATTGTAGGTGGGATTTTATCGGATAACTATAAGTTTGTCTGCGGATGAGTTCCACTCATTGGCGGAGGAACCAGTAGTGTTTAGACAATTTTCCACTCGTTTTATATTTCGATTGATTCTGGAGTAATTACACAACACGTAATACAGAAGTACACATAACATGTCAAGCATGGTGGTGTCCAGAAAGGAGAACGACAATATGGTTGAGAGGATCTGGATCTGACAATATCAGTACCAGGCCAGATACTGACTCTCGAACTCAAGTGAAACTGGAACTAAATCCAGTGGGAATGAAAGAAGTATAATGGTAGTAAGAAGTTGAATCAGAGTGCGCAACACTGTAACCTTGGGACTGTGAGAATAACCTTTAACCAGTAACCTGTAGAGAGGAAAGTTTTATTCCAAGGGATTGAATGCGTTAAACTGACGAATAGACAAAGTGTAGTTTCAGATGCAGACCTAAACAACCTACCCTGTTATGAAGTGGAGAAGTTTGAATTTCGAGGACGAAATTTCTTTAAGGAGGGTAGATTGTAACATCCCTACTTTATTTAATAGAAGAAAATTAAATAAAATCAATTATTATAGTCTAATTGGGAAATTAAGTGAACAATGTGGAAAAGTGATAAATTAACACTAGTACTTTAAGTGGCAATTTGGTAATTAAGCATCAATCTTCCTATAAAACCAAGCCAAAGGCCCTTGCTACTGATTCTTTTTCCAATTCAGTAGATGAATTCCACCCTTTCTCTTCTATGCCTCACGCCCCACACCTCTGTTTCTATTCCTCACCACACAACAACATCTCTACCAAGCAATTAACCCATTAATTGGCCAAGCTAAGATGAAACAAGACAAGAGCTTCAACTCCTTTCCTCTTGTGCTTTGTTCGTTGACCCTTTTTCTTTCCACTAAAATCATCACTTCTCAAATGGGTACCATAAACTTCCTGCATGTCAAGAACTCACTCAATTTTAGAGCTTCAAAGGTTGGAGAATCAAGGTAAGAAAAGCCAATCTTAATAATCTCATGAAACTCCTCTTTTGATTCAAACATTCAATCTTGAACCCTCACTTGAAATTCTTTGTGCATGTGTACTTTTCTGTCGAAACCATGAGTTTGGAGGAGGTTAGAAGGCCTGGGTAGTTTGGAGAAGTGGAAAAATTGGGAGAAATTGCAGAATCCCGTTCTTGGTACTGTCTCGCTCGCCAAGCGAGCTACAACTCGCTGCAGCGAGTCCATCAGGTGGCTACTGCATGCGTTTTTCTGATCCTGATGCGTAGTTCCAATTTTGGTAAGATATTTCTAACCTTTCTGGTTCCATTCTCAGCCATTAATAGTGCAGTTTCATTTCCTTTAACCTTAGCAAGCTCTAGAGTGCTCATAGTTCCATTCTTTTCTTTTACTCAAGCTCCCAAATTGGAAATGCAAGTGAGTCCTGGCCCAGAGTCATGCAGCTGTTGCTGAGCTTAGTAGCAGTGCTAAAGCTTCTGAGTTAATCTCAATACAGGTGGGTTCTTTAGGATAGTTTAGTTAGCTTCCCAAAATCATGAAATTGCATGTTAACATAGGAATTTAGGGAAATGTTGTGTGAGGAGAATTAATCCCCAAATTCACCTCCATTCTGTTTTATGTTATACAATTTATATTGCTGCACTGGTTTTAAATGAGGTTTGTAGGTGTTTCTTTGAAAACTATGATTTCTGACAAAACAGGGTAATTTCTGCTTGAACTCGCCGTAGCGAGTAGTCAGCGAGTATTCATGGCGAGCTGGGTTCTGGGCTGATGATACTCGCCGTAGCGAGTTTCTGCTCGCCACAGCAAGTTGATTTAGGTCAGGACCTATAATCTCGCCATGGCGAGCTGGTGACTCGCCACAGCGAGCTTGTACAGAACTTGTTTATATTTTCTATTTTTCTAACGAACTGCACACACACTCGTTTTATATCCTCATAAGAGCCAGATAGTTTGCAGTACTATAATTAATATAATGTCGAACAGAATGTTAATCACAGATAATTGTTAGGGCATAACTTAGAATATTATTAGGATTGTATGCTCCCCGGGTCTTGGGAAATTATGGTAGTAATAACTAAATTAGTATCAGTCACTTAGGAGCGATTCTGAATTGTCGCATATGGATTTTCCCAATGGGATTATTCATCAGGTTATGTATTGTGAGCTGTATGCCGTGATCGGTCCGATCGACGGACAAGGCAGGCCTCCGAGATATGCTCACCTCGGAGAATCCTTGCGGTTAAAATGAATAAGAGTTAATTTCTGTGTTACACCTATATTTATGCTATTATGTTATGATTATGTAAATGTTAGTATGATACGACTGATTAGGTACCCCGGTGTAGTCACCAATAGGAGGGTAGTAGGACCCACTGAGGCTTAGTAGTCTCACCCCACTCCAAACCAATTTTTTTTTAGGTAGACAGGTTAACTGGAGCAAGGACCAGGATGGAGCTGATGATTGGAGCGAGGCTTGGATCATCACATTAGACGATTTTAGTCTTTCCTTGTTTTAGTTTATTTGTATATCTTGGAATTCTATTCTTTTCCGCTGTATTTCTTAAATTCATTAACTGATGTAAAGAATTATTTTCTGTTTATCTCGTTTAATTTATTGTACTCAGATCCATTTATTTATGTCTTGACTAAATATTCTAGATATTTTAGTTGAGGCGTTATAAAATACATTTGAAGTTGAATGCAAAACAAACATCATATAATCGATTTAATACCGATGGTAAATATGTATTGGTTGGGAACCGCCTATGGTTGATTCGGTTGACTGGATTAAAATAAATACTGACGGTTCTAGTCAAAGAGGGAGGAGGAGGATGTGGAGGTTTGCTGCGAGGTACTGACGGTATATGGATTTGTGGATTCAATAAGTTTTTTAGGAGCTGCAATTCATATGTTTCTGAATTATGGAGCTTGTTAGAGAGCTTGTGGATAGCAAGATTATATGGTTTTGGTGGAGCTAAATATGTAAGTTGGTGGTGTAGAACTCAAACAATTGTGAATAAGGAAAACAGTTTTGTTGATTTCTTCACACGAAAACTCTAATCTTATCACTCTCAGATGAGTTGAGTTTATAACAGATTCTATCTTGTACTGGTATCTAGATCGGACATTATACTTGTCATCTTTACTGAATTTCCTCATCGTCTATCTGTAATTAAATGTTGCGGCATCAAGATTCTATTTATTTCCATTTGCAATGGTCAGAAGTCTTTCAGAAGCTTTAGTCTGTAGTTTACCCAAGATCTAACACTGGCAAGTTTGATCTGACATTAGCTTTGAATAAAAGACTAAGCACAATTTGCTTTACTTGACATAAGTTATACTTTGGAACTTCAACAAAGTCATCTTGATTTTGTCAAACTCTTTGTTCATATCATTATGTTGATGTCGGACACTAACTACACTTGTGATTAAATTCGATCACTATGTGCTTACATTCAATCAATAATATTTTCTTAAATTATTACCAGTATATATGTGTGTGTCATCATGTACTTCACGACGTCAAGTCATAGACTCACCTAAAATGAGTGAACCAAAAAACTTTTTGAAACAGCTAAATACAACAGATATCATGAAGTGCTGGCTTAATCTCTTGAGGAATATCAATTATGTGTTTTCTATGAAGTTCTTTTGTTTCAAGTATTATTGGAGTGTAACTAATAGGTGAAAAAGCCATTGAAAAGTCAACAAGGAAGAACCTGGTCAATACTCAATACAACAAGTTACTTGTTATTATTGATATAAATCTTAAGCACTTTCATTGCAATTTTTCTTTTGATGACACAAAATTAAAGTAGTTGCATGACACCCCTTTTCTTTCTTATATTAATCAAACATTAAAGTAGTTGCAAGACACAAAATTTAAATAAAATAAATAAATAAAAAGAACTTATAAGCTTTTGGTTCTAAAAGAATATAGATTTATGCAATTGTTAAATACCTGTCACTTCCTTTGAAAATGTTGTTAGGCTCTTTGTGGGGTGATGTATAGTACAATATAGTAGCAGCTAGTTTGGCTAATGCTACGGTGGACCATCTTAAAAAGTGGTCCATCGTGGACAAGTAATCAATACTATTATAACGAATATGAATTTTACAAAATTGAAAATCATATAGATCATCTATAAATTCTTTTAGAAAAATTAAAAATCATTTGATATGTTATTAAGACCCATTAAGATTAACGGTTTATGGAAAAAAAAATTATACCGTTAATCTTGATAGGTCTCATTAATATATCAAATGATTTTAAATTTTTCTGAAAGTTTTTATGAGTGATCTAAATGGTATAAACTTTCGATTCAACGGTTAGAATTTATATTCGTTATAAGGTTATTCATGACTGGTCCACCATGGATCACTTGAAGAAGTGGTCCGTATTAGAATTTTCCCTTAAGTAACATTAATATTATGGCTTTCAATTTTGACTTTTTTTATTTGTATCATATTTTGTTTTTGGTTTGAACGGTTCTTCAATCCCTCCACTCTATTAGGGATGGCAACAGGTACCCATGGGTGCGGGTTTCACAATATCTAAGTTTGCATCCGAACTCGAACCAAACTCAAAGATTATTCAGTTGGCAAAATAACACTCACGTCCAAACCCGTTGGATTCGGGTTTTTCCACCCAAATTCGAACTCGTAGAAAAAAACCCGCAAAAATACAATAGCAATATAGTTTGGTAACAAGCATAGTTCAAATTTTCAAGAAAATGCAACAATAAAACTGAGTATTATTAAATTACATTAAAATACAACAATAACATAGTTTGGTAACATAATATTCAACATAGACTTCTAAGAAATTGAATTACAATTATATATATATATATATATATAAGAATAATTAGGTAATTTAATATATAAGCGGGTGTGGTTTAGGGTGCGGGTTTGAGTAATCCCAAATCCGCACACGAAATATCGGATGTCACCCGAACCCAAACTCAGTCAGCTCAAGTTTTCACTCGTTGATTGTGCATTAGCAAACATGCAATGGTTGATTGTGACACTTGTGTATGTTTTGTTCTGCAGTGAAAAAAATTCAGTTCATAAATCCAACTTTAGTAAAATTCAGTTTTAGTTCGGTTCAGAACCGGTTTACCTAAAATCAGTTTATATCTTTGAACCGATTTAGTTTCTGATAACTGGTTTAAAACCCGTTTTCTAATCAAACTGTTTTATTTTTGAAAAACCGGTTTTAAAACAGATTTATGTTTTGTTCCGTAGTGAAAAAAATTCATTTCATAAAACAAACATTAGTAAAATTCAGTTTTAGTTCGGTTCAGAACTATTTTAGAAACATTTTGTATCTTTGAACCGATTTAATTTCAGATAACTGGTTTAAAATCCGTTTTCTAATAAAACTGGTTTATTTTTGAAAAACTGGTTTTAAACCAGATTTATGTGTTTTTTTTCCAGGTTGTGAGCCACAAAGAGCCTCACTGTAACTAGCTTTTAGGTCGGGCCGATTTCCGTTCGGTTATGCAGTTTGGATCACTAGTGGCTTATTTTAATAGTTGGCCCTAATATTTTTTCCAATTATTTTTTTATTTTGCTCATAGGTCCTCCAAAATTTCACTTTTACCCTTAAATATAGTTCTGAAATTACATTTCGAACTATGCTTTAGTTTGAACGTTATCTCCAGATCTCAATTCATATGTTATCTTCCCAACAGAGTTAGGGAAGATATTGGAATGGAAGGAATTAGGTAGAGTTTCAAGCTAGCAAAGGTCAAATTTGGATCAGGCCATCAGGGTATTATTATTGGGCTTGGCATCTCAGACCACTATTGGCCTAAACTGCTAGTAATAGCCGAAACGAACTCGAACCGAAGAACTAGTTAAGGTCAAATTTGGCTTGGTCAAGATATTTTACTCTTATTTGAATACTTAGCAATGATTTTCATTTCAAGAAACTATTATTAACCACTTTAGAAAGACACAAATCAACCAAATCACAAGATTATGTAAAAACAAAACCAAATTGCAAGATGAAATCTTATTAGCTAATATATCATATCATATATATGCTAATGGTAAAGATTTTATATTTTACCAAAAACAAAGATTTGATATAAAAATATGTATTAGTATGTTACTGTAATATTCTCACTAGTTACCTGTTTATTCATGCCTAAATGTTACAGTTAAAAACAAACATTAAATGAAATCTTATTAAAAAAAAGATTTATGAAGAACATATATCATGTTAGTGTAATATTTTCACTGGTTCAATGACGGCACTGCTAAAGCATCCTCGTCCTCTAATAAGGGCACTTGTTTAAGCCTCATGCCTGGTTCTATTCTATTTTTTGGAAACACCAAATACGATACAAAAGCACATAATATGTTTTATTCTAGTCTAACTTATTTGTCAAAATATTTGGTTTTATAAAGACAAACATAAACATAATGTTGACATTTAACCTAACATCCAGAATGTTAGATTTTGTAATTGAATACAAAATACAAATTCCAAATAGACTACAAAATACAAATTCTAAAGTATGGCATGGTGCTTTAGAATTCGGGGTTGAATGTAATTCTATTGGTGATAAGGGTGGTGTTGTGAAAGGGGTTAAGAGTGGCATGGAGGTAGTATGTTTAAAAGAAATACAGGAAAATGAAAAAAGAGATGAGGTAGAGAGTGTTAGAAGGGAGCACAAAAAATCTGTTTGTCGATGAAGATAGTCTCTCTCAATCTAAGAGGGTGGGGTGGGAGTGCTAAGAGGAGGAGGTTGAGCTCTTTTATTCAGCAGGAGGCGTTCGATGTTTGTCTACTTCAAGAAACGAAAAAAACATCCTTTGAAGATCATCTAATCCATAATTTATGGGGGGGGCATCAGGATGTGGATTGGGTTGTTTAAGAATCTACAGGTTTATCAGGAGGTATGCTTATTATTTGGAATTCTCTGGCCATGGCTTTTTGGGAATTAAGGTAGAGAGGGATGGTAATGTGCTTCATATTGTTAATGTTTATTCCCCGTGTAATATATCCGGAAAGAAAAGATTGTGGGAAGAATTGTTGACTGTCAAACAACAAAGTGATGCGGGGGAGTTGTGTGTGGGAGATGATTTTAATGTCGTTTTTGGCTTCTGAAAGAATTGGCAGTAGTGTTAATGGTAGACCAGAGGAAAGAATTCTCTTTAATCATTTTGTGGAAGACATGGAGGTGATTGATGTTCCGGTCTTAGGTAAGAAATTTTCCTGGTTCAGTGGTGACGGTAAATCCATGAGCCGGATAGATATATATTTGTTGTCCAATGGATTTATCACCTCTCAAGGTATATCAGGGCAGTGGATAGAAGACCGAGATATTTCTGATCATTGTCTAATTTGGTTAACGGCCTCTCCTAACAATTGAGGTCCTAAACCGTTTAGGGTGATTAATGGTTAGGTTGAGCATCCTGAGTTTCATTCCTTTGTTGAGAAGGCTTGGAAGGGTTTCGATGTTCACGGTAAGAAGGCTTATGTTTTGAAGGAGAAATTTAGGCTTCTAAGAGATTATTTGAGAAAGTGGAATAAAGAAGTTTTTGGCATTCTTGACTTAAACATCGAGAAGACGGTGAAAGACTTAAATGATATCGAAGGCTTATTGGCAAGGGATGTAGCCGATGTGGAGATGACTAGAAGAGAAGGGTTGAACAAAGAGTTTTGGATACAACTTCACTTTAAGGAAAGCCTCCTAAAACAAAAGTCTAGATTGCGGTGGGTAAGGAAGGTGATTCAAATTCAAAATACTTCCATGAATCAGTTAAAAGTAGGAGAAGAAGGAATCAGTTAGTGGCTTTAAATGACGGTGACCATTGGGTGCAGGGAGTAGATTAGGTCAAGGGCTTTGTGAAGAATTAATTTCAAGGAAAGATGGGAAAGTAGACCAAACCTCAACGGCATCCAATTTCAATCTCTTTCTGCGGAGGACAACATTCTGCTGACGGCGCCTTTTTCTTGTGAAGAAGTGAAATAGGTGATTTGGAACAGTGACAGGAACAAATGCCCAAGCCCCGACAGTTTCAATTTTAATTTTCTAAACACGTGTTGGGAGATTATAAAAGGTGATATTGTGGATTTCTTTTCTGAATTTTATAACAATGTCGTTCTCCCAAAGGCTATTACTGCTTCTTAATCCGAGGCGAAGAGCAACTTGGTCTCCGATTCTTGCTTCTTTGAGGAAGAGACTTTGTGCTTGGAATGGGCGCAACCTCTCTATCGGAGGTAGAGTTACTCTCATTAAATCCATTTTATCTAGTCTTCCGCTTTATTTCTTCTCTTTTTTCAAGGATCCGGTTTATGTTTTAAAAGAGTTGGTGAGCATATATTCAAAGAAGATTCTTGTGGGGGGCAGTTTGGATAGTAGTAAAATGTGTTGGGTTAGTTGGGATCGCATTTGTCAACCTAAATAGAAAGGAGGTTTAGGCATAAAAAATCTAGTTCTTTTTAATTCGTCACTTTTATGCAAAGGGAAGTGGAGAAGCTTGAATGATCGTGAGGCGACGTGGCATGATCTCTTGATGTTTAGATATGGGTCCTTAATTGCAAATTTTTTATTTGGGGAGGGTAGACCCGGTCTCAAACAAGCTTCTATTTGGTGGAAGGATATTTGGAGATTAGGAAGCGAAGAGGATGGCGGCTAGTTTGGTAATAACATTAGTAGTTGGCTAGCTGATGGTAAAGACATTGGTTTTTGGAAGAAAAAGTGGATAGGAACAGTATCGTTGCGTGATTCCTTTTCAAAGCTTTTCAACAAATATTTGCATCAATATTGTCGTATTTCAGCAATGGGCAATTGGGAGAGTAACGAGTGGAGATGGAAGTTTGACTGGACAACTAAGTTGTCTGCTGCTGAAACAATTTCAGCTCACGATCTTTTGATGTTGTTAGATCACATTCGACCAAGAAGGGATCCTAGAGATAGGTGGAAGGGGACTCCTCATGCGACTGGTTTGTTCTCGGTTAATTCTGCGTATGTATGTTTGCTGAACAAGTTTGTGACGGATGCTCTCGATCATAACATGGTGCTTGCGTTGAACAAACTTTGGATTACCAATGCTCCATCGAAAGCTAGTATTTTTGGGTGGCGCCTGTTGCTTGATAAATTTCCTACTAAAGTGGCTTTGATTAATGAAGGTATTATCACAAGAAATTTAGAAATGTGTTGTGTGTATTGTCTAAAAGAAGTGGAAGACATTCAACATGTGTTCTTCAAGTGTGACGTGATTGTTCAAGTGTGGAGCTACATATTCAAGTGGATGGGAGTTAATTTCCTGGTATTTACTTCTGTTCTCGATCACCTTTTATCATTTGGTGGTATTATCAAAGGAAAGAATACTAAGAGGCTTCAAAATATTATTTGGCTTGCAACAACTTGGTGTATTTGGCGTACTCGGAATAACATTCTTTTTAGATGAGATTATGCTAATGTTAATTCCTTAGTGAACCAAATTTTGTATATTGCTTTGTTGTGGCTCATAGGTAGACTAAGGAGTATAGTTGATTTTTATTTCCAAAATTGGTGTAATAATCCTTTTGAATGCTTTCATCGCATCTAAAGTGATCCTATTTGAATTGTAAGGGCCGAGTACCTCTTGTACTCCTTATAATTCCATTTTTTGCTTATAAAAAAAAAAAATTGGCTAGCAGTAATTAAAGCACTTAGGTTTTACGAAGACATGAACAATGATGACATTTTAACCTTATACTCAGATATTTAACGAAAAATACTGATCAGATTCAGTATTTATATTCAAGTTCAAGATTTCATAAATTCAAAGAGAAAATTAACATTCAAATAGAGAATATAGTCCTATTAAAAATTTACTTGTAAACCCATACCATTATGACATTCAATAATACAAATTGTAAGTTAGTTTTCATGTTTTGGTTAATGTACTATATTATACTAAACATATTTTAGTTAATGAAATGTTATAAATACCCTTTGATCACAAGAAAAAATCGGAAACTATATATTGTTGCCAATAAAAACAACCGTAGAATAAAATGTAGGTAAAAATTGATACTTCCACAATTATTTATGAAAACAACTAAAAAATGTCATTAAATAATAGTTCAACAATTATTCGATAAACCAATCGAAAAACATTAACCACAATAAGTAAAGTTAAAATAACTAAAATATTTTAAAATTCAACAATTTACTAAGTACCCCAATCCACAAATATTGGACACAGAAACAAGATAAATTTTATTCTCCCATTATCAAAAGACATCATTATTCCAAGAAACATTCCAAATCTCAAAACTAGCAACGGAACCCCTAACTCTGCAAAAAAACATAAAGAACTTTAAGTAAACTACCATAGTATTCTATAAATAAGCTCATGAAATCAAAGCACAAATGAGTGCTTAATCATAGCCAAGGAAATTTAACAACATTTTATCATATATATGGAACGAGTATTATTTTTTCCTTGTTTGTCAACCAAGTGTCGAAACATACAAAAAAAAAACTAACAAGACATGAAAATAAGGTTAAAGAAAAACCTTCAAAAGTGTGCATTATCATGAACATTGTATCGTTCAGGTCTTATCTTGGTTAAATTCATGCCTGGAAAAAGATCCTGTAAAACATAATTATTCAACAACAAAATACATGCATCAACATTCTACAAAAAAATAATATAAAATCACTTCAATACGACAACTAAATAAAAAAGATTAAGGTGACAATAAAAATTGTATTCCTAATCATATTCTACATCACATCTAGAAATTTTATAAAAATCCTTGTTTATGCTTAGAACAACACAATTAATAATACTTGCACAACATTCTCTAAAATCTAATCAACGTAATCATGTAATCAACACAAGAAAAAAATTGAAAAAAATATGTTCAACTCAACAATCAAACACGGAAGACTAAAAATCCAAATTCTTGTAACAAAAGAAAACTCATTTACTACTTCCTAGTCAAATTATACATTAATTATATCTAACAATTTTAGCACAACATATGATCAGAAAGACACAACAAAAAACAACTACAAGCTTACCCAAAAAAAAAAAACTACAACTTACAAGCATTATTAACATCATAAAAAAAACTACACAAAAACTAATCATCGCCATTATCATCATTGATCATTTTTAGGTAAATTAAGAGCATTATAAGACATCATAGTGCCTATTAGACATCAGAGGAACATCTAGTAGCGCTAATCATATGTGTCTTTGTATCATCATTGATTCATCATCATCAAAATAAACAAATAATATGAATTAGATAAAATAAAAATAAGTACGACTAACAAATTCAATCAAAATAAAAGTTTAAGAGTGGGAAAATTACATCAAGGTTTTTATGCACAACCCTTGATCTCTTATTAAGTTTCTTTGGAGGCTTTTCTCCGGTCATTAAATTGAAATCAAATTCAATCTCTTCCTTAGTAAGAGATATCACCAACTCACGCTTCTCCATCACTGGCCTCTCAACCTTAGGCTGAGGTCCGATATTTGTAGCAGATCGGTGCTTGCTTGAACTCGTTGGTGTCACATTCTTCCTTGATCTTCCTCCTTTGCCACTTCCATTGTTTCGTTGTTTCTCAGGGTTCACTCGCGGCTTCCTAGGCCTCAGGTTCCATGTTTTTACGAATGGGGTGTTTGATTCTTCATCTGAACATTTCACCCCCACTTCATCTTCTGCTTCTCTGTCACTTTCTCCATCATCGTTGTTCGCTCCAGAACCTTTGGCCTTCACGGGAGATCCAACAGATACTTTTGATTTCCCCTTCTGAATCAGATCCAATTGATTTTGGTTTTTGTAAACCAGTTTTTCACTAATTTGATCTTTCTCTACGTTGTTTACATTAGGGTAAAATGGAGTGGATGTCACCATTGTTCGTGACAACAACGATGGAGGTGGAGGGTTTGTGGTGGGATTGTGGTGGGATTGACTGGTGTAGGGTTGTTTGATTCTGAATTGAGTACCAAGTTTTGACTCAAAATGAAAAGATGAATTGATAATTCAGTGAATAAAATGAAGAATTGTGAGAAATATAATGAAATGAAGCATATATATATATATATATATATATATATATATATATATATATATATATATATATATATATATATATATATATATATATATTAGAGGAAAACAAGTAGAAATTAGAATGCAATGTAAAAAATTGGAGAGAATATAAAAAATGGGCAAAACTAGAAAGGGTGTTTGTGAGAGGAAAGAATCTTTTGAACAATTATAAAAATTCAAAAATAAATTTTAGATTTTTAATTTATAATCTTCAATACATTGAATCGAATGTACCATCTGATTGTATGGTCAACAAATCTAATTAATGTGTTTATATTTTCTTTATATAAAATGATTATTATTGGTATCAAATTATTTACTTTGACCAACCTTTTTTTTTTTTGAATCAGCTTTGACCAACTTTTATTAAATTATTATTTTTTGTTATTTTAAGATATCATAAAAAGTTTAAACCTCAATAACATTATTTGTCATTTTTATGTCCTTTTAAGATATCTTAATTTATTCTTTCATTTTAAGATATCTAATCCAATTTTGTGCGATTTTATTTGGAATAAATTTTGGATATTTAAATTGCAAATTTTAATTTTTTTTATTAAATATTAATTTTATAAAAACATGGTAAATAATAGGCTTAATTCAACATTTGGTTCCTTATGTTAATTTTAGGTTTCAATTTGCTCTCTTATGTTTTAAAAGTTTCAATTTGATCCCTTATGTTTATTTTAGGTTTTAATTTGGTCCCTTATGTTTTAAAAATTTCAATTTGGTCCCTTATGTTTATTTTAGGTTTTAATTTGGTCATTTCCGTCAGTTTTATCTTATGTGGCAGATGGTTTGCTTACGTGGACAGACACTTGGACACATGTCAAAATTAAACGGTGTTAATGACAAAACTGACGGAAATGACTAAATTGAAGCGTAAAGTATACATAAGAGACCAAATTGAAACTTTTAAAATATAAGGGTCTAAATTAACAAGGTGCACATTTTCACTTTGGACAAAAAACCCTTGACATTTAGTTATTTTACACTAGAAAATTAAGGGTTAGTTGGGTAAATTTTATTAAATGTTATGTACCCATTTGCTAATTTACACCAACTTATATAAAACAATTTTATGTTTTTTTATTAGAAATATGTTGTTTGAGAATTTTAAGGATAAAATATGTTTTGTTGTTTTTTTCTTTATAAAACTCCGTAATTGCCCTTTATTTTTGAACTTATTTGAAATCGTGGAAGAAGGGTATTTTTAGTCATAATAGAAAAAGTACCTTGCTAATTTAGACCTTTATATTTTTAGATGGGTCTAAATTAGCAAATCTCCCGCTGCTCCCGAAGGAGAGCAGTCCACCTGAAGCTTCGTCCTCCTAGGTTGGCCGGATCTTCAGAGCTGTTGCCAATCATTAGTGGATAGGAGTTGAAGTCTCCCAAAACTGACCGAACTGTCACTCCCATATCCCAAGCCATATGTTGTTGGGGCAGCCCTATTTTTGCAATGCGCAATGGAGGTGATGACAGTAATTTATATGATGTTTTTAGTATTATTTATTATTAGTTTAGTATAAGTTTTAGACCAATTACAAGTCAAAAACCTAAAGAAGCAAAGCTACTTGTCCAAGAAGTCAAGAAATGAAGAAAATGCATAAAAAGAGGCTAAAAGGAAGAAAATGTGCAACTTTCAGTCTGCAGACCATAACTTGAGCTACGAGTATCGGAATGAGTTCCGTGACCATGCGTTGGAAAGCTAAGACAAAAATCTACAACTTTCGTGTTAAAGCAAAAACGTAATTTTGCAGTCTCATTGTGCTACGATGGAATTCATCGCAGTATGATGGAGCTGCTTGTTGGCCAAGACAGCGCAAGTTTTATTTTCAAAAGAAATCTTTTCATCGCACCACGATGACATGTATCGTGGTACGATGGCATTACTTGGTGGCTAAGTAAGCTTAAAAATTAAGCAACTAAATCCTATGGTCATCGTGCCACGATGGGATCCATCGTACCACGATGTGCCTTGCTGCCTAATGTTGGAACAAAAGAGGTTCTGACATGACCTAATTAAGTTTTGATGATAACAAGAGTATTAATATACAATAGGGTATACTGATTATTTGATCGAAGTGTGCAGATATACAAGTTAATTTTAATATTCCCCAGAAGCACATTGGAAGTTCTTATGTGACAAGCAAATTCTGACCATGTCGTGATTCATCAGAAGATGCAACATCCATTCACATCAGAAGCTAGAGATGAGACTCTGAAGATTGGAAATATCAGATTCTGATAAGAGCAGTGAGAGCCGTTTTGTCAGAAGAACATTCTCTGCAACAAATGATTGAATATCATCATCACACTCTGACATTCCAAAAGCTGATAGAATCAATCTTATCCACAGGATAGTGATGTTAGTACTATTGTACGAACTTATTACCGGATTTGGCTAAAACGTTATCCTCAAGATTGATCGTATTAAAGGTTACCTGATTTGGTTAAAGAATGGTATTATCTACAGCTGGCAAAATCTCACCGCATCAAATTCAAATCAAATGCGCTCCACCTTCATCTATAAATAGGAGCAGATTTGAAGCTTTAGGATAGACACTTTGAACAATTTGAAAGAGCTGTTATTCTGTCAAAATCATCCTAGAGCACTAACAACTTCAAATACAACTTGAACTCATATTGAAATCCAAGACTCCAGTTTCAGCTTCTGTTAATTCATTAGTTGAACCTTAGAATTCTTATATTAAGATTCTAAGTTAAGTCTTGTATCAAAAGTTGTATTTCATTGTAACTGAACATTGATTTGCATATCATTTGTTCAGACTCTGTTTTTCTTATATTTGTTTTGGAAGTCTCTTGCCTGCGTGCTTGAGCATTAGGAAGTCTCTTGTTTGTACACTTGAGCATTGGAAGTCTCTTGCAAGGTTGCTTGAGCATTTGTAATCTGTTGAGATTATAGTGAACTCTCTTGGTAGTACAAGAGGACTGGACGTACTCCCGGTTTGTGAGAGGAACCAGTATAAAATCTCTGTCTCTATCTTTCTCTCTACCTTCAAAGTTGTTTGTATACTTGAGCATTGGAAGTCTCTTGCAAGGTTGCTTGAGCATTTGTAATCTTTGGTGATTATAGTGAACTCTCTTGGTAGTACAAGAGGACTGGACGTACCCTTGGTTTGTAAGGGGAACCAGTATAAAATCTTTGTCTCTATCTTTCTCTCTTTCTCTCTATCTTCAACGTTCTGATCAAATTGTGTTTTGGCTTTTCTAAACCGCTGCAAACTCTGATAAGTTTTTCATAACTTAGAAGAATTTTTAAACTACCAAAAACACAATTCAACCCCCCCTTCTTGTGTTTTTCACACCTTCAATTGGCATCAAGAGCCCGGTTCTGTTTTTAATCACCTAACATTGAGACAGTTTCCTGTTGAAAAACACTATGACTGAAACTCCAAGTGGTAGCATGAAAGCAGATTCTCATGACTATGATGTTGAAGACAATAAGACAAGTAACAAAGCACCAAAGTTCAATGGAGATGCATCTAACTTTTCCTGGTGGAAAGATAGAATCTACAGTCATCTTATTGGTTTAGATGATGAGCTTTGGGACTTAGTTGAAGAAGGGGTAACCTTCCAAGGACTTGATGAAAAGGGAAGGTTATCTATTGAAGAAAGAAAGAAGTTCACTCCCACAGAAGAGAAGCTATACAAGAAACATCACAAGGTCAAGGATCTTCTAATTGGATGTATAACTCATGATGAATACCTCAAGATCACAGACAAATCTACTGCCAAGAGCATTTATGATTCCTTATGTTCTACATATGAAGGAAATAAACAGGTTCAAGAGGCAAAGGCTACTCTTCTGATCCAACAGTATGAACTCTTTAGAATGAAGGATGATGAGAATATTGAATCCATGTATTCGAGGTTCAAAATTCTAGTGGCTGGTCTCCAAGTTCTAAAGAGAAGCTACACAACTTCTGATCATGTAAGAAAGATTTTGAGAAGCTTACCTTCAAGGTGGAGGCCTAAGGTAACAGCTATTCAAGAAGCTAAGGATTTGCACAAACTTGGCTTCGAGGAATTGATAAGTTCACTCATGAGTCATGAGGTTGAACTATCTTCTGATAAGCCTCAGAAGAAACTAAAATCTTTGGCCTTGCCATCTATATCAGTTTCATCTAAGGCTCTGAAAGCCAAAATTGTAGAATTTGAAGCCGAGGAATCTTTCGTAGATAATCAAGAAGAAGGATCAGACGATGATTTCTTTGCACTCTTGTCCAAAAATTTTCAAAAGTGGTCACTAAGGAAGGGCAAAAATTTTCAAGGCAGAGGATCTGGATCAAGAAACAACACCAGCAAAGAGAAGAAGGATGACACAAAAAATTGTTTCAATTGTCATAAGCCTGGACACTTCATGGCTGATTGTCCTGAACTCAACTCCAAGGGTAAAGGAGGAAAGAGTATAATCAAGAACAAAGCCAAGAAGAGTCTGATGGCAACATGGGAGGATATCAATGAACTATCTGAGGATGAAGACTCTGAGGAAGCAAACCTAGCGCTTATGGCCACTGGTGAATCAGACCATGACAGTGATTCAGAGTGTGACACAGACGATATTG
This sequence comes from Trifolium repens, assembly GCA_030408175.1. NCBI lineage: Eukaryota > Viridiplantae > Streptophyta > Magnoliopsida > Fabales > Fabaceae > Trifolium > Trifolium repens. Next base: position 43,954,386 of record CP125850.1, on the reverse strand, counting down.
ATGAGGTAATATCTAAAATGTCTAGTACTCAAATGACCAAAGCTTTGAAAGATGTAATGGTGAAGTACATGGAAAAGTTGAGTGAGCTAGATTTTTGCAAACAAAAAATGAAGCTACTCAATGAAAATCTCACCTAGACTCAAGCAAACTATCAAAAATCTCTTAAAACAATTAAGGTGCTTGAGACTGGATGTAGAACATGTCACAAACCCTATGACGAGTATGAAATCTCTCTTCAAGAGTTTGTTCACCATAACATAGACAAAACCAGGGAAACTTCCGTAATTCATGGTGGGCTCAGCAATTATTATAAAAGACAAGGACTTGGTTCTCTTACATCTCCTAATGTGGGAAAATCAAACAAACCTGTCTTGTTGAGCAAGTCACCATCAGAATCTTATTCAAACTTTACTAAAAGTACATCAGAACCTTTGACTGTGTCTGGTACTCTTGTGAGCATGGAACCACAAGATAAGGTATCAAAAGATGACTCATCTTCTGAACCTAAGTCTTCTAAAACCCAGGTTCCCCTCACATCAGTACCCATGTCTACTCAAGTTAAAGCTGTCAAAGTACCAAAGCCTGTTGATAAGCGGGGCACTAGTACTTCTAAAGCAAACTTGGTAACTGGTTATCTGACACAATCAAGAGGAAAATCTCAGAGACAACATAAGCCTAAACCTTTTTCTAAAGTATGTTTACACATTTGAATCAATTCCTTATCCCTTCTGATTCCTTTTAACTATGAACTTTACTGAAAGGGGAGAAAATTTAAGAACCTAAAATAAGTTTTCATAGATAATGTAAGAGAAGCTTGCAAACCTCCTCTGAACGTTATTGGACTCTGAGAAGCAAAGCTTACAAACCTATGCTTCTGAGAGTCAAATATGAAAATTTAATTTAAGTTAATAAATTAACTCTTAAACTGCTTTAATTAATTATGGATAAGACTTAGGGGGAGCTTACAAACCTAACCCTATGGATTATCAGACTCAGGGGGAGATTGCAAACCTTTGAAACCTGAAGTCAACATAATTTAATTAAATCAACAACAATTGAATTTTAATGCTTTAGTTTGTCATCATCAAAAAGGGGGAGATTGTTGGAACAAAGTGGGTCTGACATGAACCTCTAATATTTAAAGTGGTTTTGATGATAACAAAGTATTAAAATTACTATTGGAATTACTAATGATTATTCTAGTGTGCAGAATTACAAGTTAAAATTCGTTCAGAAGCACTATGAATAATAGCAGAGAAGCCAGTTAAACAAGCTCTGAAAGCACATCACTGTTCATCAAAAGCTTAAATTTTGCGTGCTGAAGAAAGTGACTCTAGGGATAAAAACAAGGCTCTGAAGGACTCAGAAGCTGAAGACCTCAAGAAGCTATGACAACAGCACCTGAAGCAAAAGGAATTTACGTCACTCAAGAACTGACAGAATCAGAATCAATGATTGAAGAACAATCTACTTCAAGGCTCTGTCACATCCACAAGAAGGAATATTCGTTGGTACAACGTTAACCTTATCCATAAGTGGAGCGCATTTGAGGATCGTACTATTGTACTATTATTACTCAAAATGGACGAGTGATAATTCAAATAGCAAGGTAGTGGAATTGAAGATATTTGCCAAAGAAGGCAACTACAGCTATCACAATTGTACGAGTAAAATCCAGCTGGCACATTATCTCTCTGCAACGGTCATCATCTTCCTTCAAGTATAAATAAATGACTCAAATGGAAGAAATGACCACTGTTCTATTACTGCGTTTAAGGCTCTGAAGCATTCTGACGTCATTTGTTTAATCTGTCATTCAAAGTCTTAAAGCAATCTGTGTTGTATTTTGTAAACACCTCTGATAGTATATCAAGTGTCCATTAACATTCATTCTTAGATTTTAAGTTTGTTTGTGAAGTCTCTTGTTTAGTGAAACTTGAGCAACTGAGAAGTCTCTTGCAAGAGTGCTTGAGCAAGTTGTAATCTTGAATAGATTAGAGTGGAAATCTCTTGTTAGTAACAAGGGGACTGGACGTACTCTCAAGTTGTGAGGGGAACCAGGATAAATCTTTGTGTCTTTCTCTTTCTCTCAGCACCCTTTACCTTATTTGTGTTATTATCCGCTACAAACTAGTTTTAAGTTAGAAAAAGTTTTAAATTTCTAAAACACAATTCAACCCCCCCTTCTTGTGTTTTTCCACCTTCACTTCCAATCAGAATCCCATTCAGATTCTAACTCGGATAAGGACTCTTGTTGTTTGGTCTTGGATCTTGTTTGATAATTGGCTCTGACAGGAGCAGAAGTTGATGCCTTCATCTTCTGAAGGTTCTTCTTAGACTCTGAGTCTTGTTGAATCTTCACTTTCTTCTTCTTCTTCTCCTGTGATTTCTTACTTTTGATCACTCTTCTATCCTTATCCATTGTGTTGTTCTATAACGAAATGGAAGTGTTGAGTGAAATGACAAAGTGATGGTCCTTATATAGTGGATTCAAACCAGACAAGTTCATGGTTTTACGACAAATCATTTAATTGGTATAGATGTAACCACCTTGACTGCATTGAAACTCTACTCTTGACCATTTTTTTTAAACTTGTCATTTAATTTCTTTTGTTAGTTTTATCTTTTTGTTTAATGACAAAAGGGGGAGTAAGAGTCGTAATTAATTTATGCAATGCTAAACTGAAACCAAATTCCATTTTTTATTTATTAAAATTATGTCTTCGTATGATATGATTTTGAGGAAAATATTAGTTTAAATTTGAACTTCTGATACATGGTACGCATAAAAGAAAAGTGCAATTTTCTTTCATGGGTATCAGACTTAGGAGGAGAGCTTGCAAACCTAGCCTCTGAGAGTCTAGTGTATTAGTTTAGTTCAAAATTCAAATAATTATTTTTAAACTGATTTAATTAATCATTGCTGAACTTAGGGGGAGCTTGCAACACTCATCAACCTAAGAGATGCTTGATAAATTTTATCAACAACCTTTGTAAATTAATAATTAGTTTGTCATCAATCAAAAAGGGGGAGATTGTTGGAACAAAATAGGTTCTGACATGATACAATTAAGTTTTGATTGATAACAAAGGTATTAATATACAATAGGGTATACTAATTATTTAATCGAAGTGTGCATATATACAAGTTAATTCTTTAAATTTTCTAGAAGCACATTGGAAGCTCTGATATGTCAAAGCAAGTTCTGACCAGATTTTAAGGCATCAGAAGATGCAAGTTATATTCGTCAGAAGCTAGTAACAGACTCTGATAAGAGCAGTGAGAGCCGTTTGTCAGAAGAACATTCTCTGCAACAATGATTGGAAATCATCATCATCCTCTGACATTCCAAAAGCTGATGGAATCAATCTTATCCACAAGATAGTGACGTTGGTACTATTGTACGAACTCATTACCTGATTTGGCTAAAACATTTTCCCCAAGATTGATCGTATACAAGGTTACCTGATTTGGTTAAAAATGGTACTATCTACAGCTGGCACAATCTCACCGCATCAAATTCAAATCAAACACGCTCCACCTTCGTCTATAAATTGGAGCAAGTTTGAAGTTCTAGGAGACGACACTTGAACAATTTGAAAGAGCTGTTATTCTGTCAAAATCATCCTAGAGAACTAAGAACTTCAAATACAACTTGAACTCATATTCAAATCCAAGACTCCAGCTTCAGCTTCTGTTAATTCATTAGTTGAACCTTAGAATTTTTGTATTAAGATTCTAAGTTAAGTCTTGTATCAAAAGTTGTATTTATTTGTAACTGAACATTGATCTTCATATCAATTGTTCAGATTCTGTTTTCTTATATTTGTTTTGGAAGTCTCTTGCCTGCGTGCTTGAGCATTAGGAAGTCTCTTGTTTGTATACTTGAGCATTGGAAGTCTCTTGCAAGGTTGCTTGAGCATTTGTAATCTTTGGTGATTATAGTGAACTCTCTTGGTAGTACAAGAGGACTGGACGTACCCTTGGTTTGTAAGGGGAACCAGTATAAAATCTCTGTCTCTATCTTTCTCTCTATCTTCAACATTCTGATCAAATTGTGTTTTGGCTTTCCTAAACCGCTGCAAACTCTGATAAGTTTTTCATAACTTAGAAGAATTTTTAAACTACCAAAAACACAATTCAACCCCCCCTTCTTGTGTTTTTCACACCTTCAAGACCTGATATTTTATTCAGCGTATGCTTGTGTGCAAGATTTCAATCAGATCCTAGAGAATCCCACTTCACAGCAGTGAAAAGGATTTTCAGGTATTTGAAAGCAACTTGTAACATTGGATTACTGTATCAGAAATCCAATGACTACAAGCTGATTGGATTTTGTGATGCTGACTATGCTGGTGATAGAATTATAAGAAAATCCACCAGTGGCAACTGTCAGTTCATTTTTGAGAATTTAATTTCATGGGCTAGTAAAAGGCAAACCACCATCGCTATGTCAACAGCAGAAGCTGAATACATATCAGCAGCTAAATGTTGTACACAACTACTTTGGATGAAATATCAATTGGAAGATTATCAAATAAGCAGTAACAATATTCCTTTATAATGTGATAACACTGCAGCTATTCACCTCTCTAAAAACCCTATTTTACATTCAAGAGCTAAGCATATTGAGATTAAACATCATTTTATCAGAGACTATGTTCAAAAAGGAGTAATTGATCTCAAGTTCATTGAAACTGAAAATCAATGGGCTGATATCTTTACAAAACCTTTAGCTGTTGAACGTTTTGATTTTATCAAAAAGAATCTGAACATGATGGAGATCTCTGATTAACTTAGTCTCTGATGAAAAATTTGTGTTTATAAGAATCTAATAGCAGTCAGAAGCTGAAGTCATCAGAACCTTCTGTATCAGAAGTTGTGATGAGAACATCTTCTGATAAACTATCAGAATCTGTTAGAAGGAAAATAGTTCTGGCGCGTAATGAAAAATCTTTTATAAAAACCTTTTCGTTTTCCCTCACTTACGTGTCAGTTATTCAAATAATCTTTTGAAATACGTGTCTTGTTGCAAGAGGATAAAGAGGTTGGTTAATGATGATTAGCATTTCTAATTCCTATTTGAGGTAAAATACTCTACTACCCCCTACGTGTCTGTACTTGTTTTTGCGCGAAACTTTTCTATTTAAACACACAAACATTTCACATTCACACTTTTGCACTCTCACAACCTACACTTTCTTCTTCTAAAACTCAGAGCAATTTCTTTCTCCCTCATTTGAAACCCTAAATTCTCAAACTTCGTCCATGGCTTCTTCATCTACTCAAAGTGTTGATGCATGCATGATCTTGCCTAAGGAATCCAACCCTACTGTGTTTGCTAAAGATCAACGTCCTTACAAGTATGATGACCTAAATGTTGCGATTGAAAACCCCGTTGATCTTGAAGGGTTAAGAGTAAACGGTTTCTCTGAGGTTGTAGACCTTTTCAAGAGACAAGGAATGGAATACTACTTTGACGTGATGAATGGACCAACATATACGGAACTTGTCAAGGAATTTTGGATGAAAGCGTCCATTATCACCAGAGAGAAGTACAATCAGAAGATTGAAGAGATGATTGAGGAAAATCCTGAACAAAAAGGTAAAACCTCTAAGGAAATGGGATTGAGACCTTTCGTAGGAGCAGAAATTGAATCATTTGTGTTTGGATTCAGAATTTCTCTCAGATTGTGTCATATCTATGAGGCTCTGAAGATAGATCGTGGTGGTCTTGTTATCAGAAACTCTGATGAAGTTGGTTCTGATGTTGAAGAGTTTATATTCAAACCTAAGGCTGACCCCAAGGACAAGTTTGAATGTACCAACAACTGCAAAGTCATCTACAAGATTTTGATTGACAGCATTTTGTCCAAGTTGGGAGGCACTGATCAAATTTTAAACCTTTAGAAGCTGTTCACTTTTCATGTTGGTAAAGGAAATTTTCGGGATATTGGTAAGCTTATCTTTGATCATCTTGTTGTTTCTATACTCTCCAGCAAATCTATTGTGCGACATTAAGGCTACTCAGTCATATGTTTGCACAGTGTGGTTTGTTGGATACTATCACACCGTTTCTCCCAGGATATGGTTCCTTCCTGCTTAGTTCTAAATTTGTTAATAGCACTACTCTAAGGTACCTGAAACTGATGAAAAACAACCAGATTGTTCATCCAACACGCCCACTGCTGATCAGAGATTCTGAGGATAACATTGATGAATGTATGCTTGTACATGCCAGTGATATTGAGGCTAAGAGAGTAATAGAAGCACATGCTGATTACTTGAAAAAGCTAGGTGCTGAGGTAGGTACTGGAGAACCTATAGGATTAACAATCAGACAATCAAGGATTTTGGAACAACCAACCAGAGTCTATCCTGTCAAAAGAAAGGCTGTTAAGAGTCCTGCTGGGAAGAAGGTTGCTAAAACCCAGAAGACTACAGCTCCTACATCATCAAAGAAACCAAAGGCTAAGAAGATTGTTATGGAGGATCTTACAGAAGAAGAGAAGGAAAATGCTGCGTTACAGGCAGCTTTGGAAAAGGTTAATGAATTCAACAAGAAGCAAGAGGCTCTAAAGGATGGCTATGACTGTGGAATTGATCCTGAAGTTTTCAAGGACATGTACTCCAAACTTCCTCCAAGAGCTTCTGATGATGTGCTGGCTCAACAGACTATGTGTGGAATGGCTGATGGTAAGTTTTCTAATTTTATTGGAAGCAGATTAGCTTTTAGAGATTATTTCAGAAGACTACAATACCCTTCTGAAATCAAAGTTAAACATGCTTTTGATAAGATTTTTAAAGGAGTTAATTCTAAGAAAGATCTCACTCTTTCTAAGAATCAACCATCATCAGAGCAGTTTAACCCTATTCAAACTAACCCTTCAGAATCTCAAGCTAATAATATATGTAATGATGCAGCACAAGCTTCAACAAGTACTGCACCAGTCATTCTTCCTTTGGATGAAGATTCTGAACGCACACCTTCACCACCCCCTCAAAATTCCCCCACACACCATGAAACCCAAATTCTGCAACCAACACCAAACTCTGAAAATGTTCAACCAGAGACAACTCTAGAAAAATCACCAACACCTCAACCAGAAAATGAACCACAACCACAAACACCCCCACCAGAACATACTCATTCAGAACATGAAAACCAAAAATCACCAGAACATACTCATTTAGAACATGAAAACCAAAAATCACCAGAACCTAAAGTTGCTGAAGTAATTGGTGAACCTAACTCTGAAGTACATGCTGTTGAGCAATCCCCACATCATGTGGCTATGGACAACTCATGTACTTTACCAACACCACTCAAGAAACAATTCCAACAAATTGATGAATCTCTGAATCTTGAAGTTATTCAGAAAACCCCTCCTCACCAAACCAATCACCTCAAGAACCTAATGCAGGATTTGTCCCTTGACTGCATCTATGTTCCTCCTCACCTACCTTCCAGAATTATCAATGAACCCTTAGAACAAACCCAAGATGATATATCTAGTTTGCTGGAAGCTGTTGACAAAAATATTAGAAGAATGTCCAGTGCTATTCCTAACAGGTCTATTGAAACAGCACACATCAACAAAGAGTGTGACATCATGGAAGAAAATCTACATCAGACACAGCTAGTTCTAAATCTAGCTTATTAGAATCAGAGGGAGAAGAAGGGTTTTCTTCCCTAGGAGGAACATATGTACTCAAGAATTCCTTCCAGTCAGAATCCCATTCAGATTCTGACTCGGATAAGGACTCTTGTTGTTTGGTCTTGGATCTTGTTTGGTAATTGGCTCTGACAGGAGCAGAAGTTGATGCTCTCATCTTCTGAGGTTTCTTCTTAGACTCTGAGTCTTGTTGAATCTTTTCCTTCTTCTTCTTCTTCTTCTTCTTCTCCTGTGCTTTCTTACTTTTGATCACTCTTCTATCCTTATCCATTGTTGATTTTTCACAATGAAATGGAAGTGTTGAGTGAAATGACAAAGTGATGGTCCTTATATAGTGGATTCAAATTTGACAAGGTCATGGTTTTACGACAAACCATTTAATGGGTGTAGTTGTAACCACCTTGACTGCATTGAAACTCTAATATTGACCAATTTTCTCTTAACTTGTCATTTAATCTTTTGTCAGTTTTATTTTTTTTTATTAATGACAAAAGGGGGAGTAAGAGTCGTAATTAATTTATGAAATGCTAAACTGAAACCAAATTCCATATTTTAATTTATTAAAATTATGTCTTCGTATGATATGATTTTGAGGAAAATATTAGTTGAAATTTGAACTTCTGATACATGGTACGCATAAAAGAAAAGTGTAATTTTCTTTCATGGGTATCAGACTTAGGGGGAGAGCTTGCAAACCTAGCCTCTGAGAGTCTAGTGTATTAGTTTAATTCAAAATTCAAATAATTATTTTTAAACTGATTTAATTAATCATTGCTGAACTTAGGGGGAGCTTGCAAAACTCATTAACTTAAGGAATGCTTGATAAATTTTATCAACAACCATTGTAAATTAATACTCTTTAATTGTTTCTTTAATGCTTTTAATTCCAACTAACTCAAAAACCCCCAACTTTGTTGCTTTTATAAATTCCTAAATTCTCTTTAATTGAATTGTTATACACAATCCATGTGGAGACGATTTTACTTACTACTTTATTACTTGTGACGATTTTGTACACTTGCAAATAAGTCATCAAGTTTTTGGCGCTATTGCCGGGGATTGTTGTTTCAACAAGGCAATTAGTGTTAATTTAGGAATTTTATTTTTCAGTCAAATATTATAAAAACCAAAAAAAATATTTTATTTATTTTAGTTGATTTTGTTAGAATTTATTTATATTCAGTTTATTTATTTAGTAGATTTCATTTATTTAAAATATTGATTGTGTTAGGATTTATTAGATTATTAAAAAAAAAAAGAGATCTTGTTTTAATTAGTAGTAGTATATTTTATTTTCTTTTATATTTTATTTTTATTCCTCTACATAAAAAAAAAAATTTGTTTCTAAAAAAAAAAAAATTTCCTGAAATAAATAAATAAATAAAAATTTCAAAAATATGTTCCTGCAATATTGAACTTACAGACGATTCTGGCTAAGGACAAGGCTTGGTATTTAAGCGATCCATTGTGATCCACCTCCCTTACCTGGGAATCCCTGTAGTGATATATTTGCGACAACAATAAAAAATAAAAAAAAATAAAAAAATTCAAGATCTTTTTATCTTTTTATCTTTTTCATTGTGCTTTACTACTAACCTGTTTCGTTGAGTTTAGTATGCAATGACAGAACATACAGGAAACCTCATGACATCCATTGTGATGATATATCAATCCATCGTTGATATTAGCGAAGATGTAGATGTACCCTTTGAAAAAGGATCTAGACCTCTTCTTGGAATATTTTAACAAAGCTGCAAAAGAAAGAGGACTATCACCTGTGGAAGAAACTCTTAGCAAGGATCTTGAAGCACAAGAAGGTGTGTGAACTGGATCAGTTACAACCCAAATTGAGCTAGGTGTGTCTAAATCATTTTACCCTGTTTTTAACACTAATCAATATCCAAGCATAATCTAAAATAGTTTTACCCTGTTTTTTCATAGCAATTGGAAAGTTTTTTCAGAAAAATTGTTCAGATTATGTTTATATCTCACATCCATCAACGCAATTATACTTTATTATACTTGGATACATATTAGTGTAAAAAACAATGTAAGAAATGATTGAAACTGGTGAAAAATTAGGTTATAATAACAAATTCATGGTTTTGATCACATATAACAGAAATTCAAAAAACATTTTCCAAAATCACTTTAAAGAATATTTTCCAAAGCAATTTCAGATTTTGCGTTCCGAAATATTTGAATTTGTGGAAAACGTTTTCCGAAAAAGTTAACTTTTCGGAAAATAGAATCCGAAAAAAAATATTTATTTTGGATGGAAACAAATAAATATTAATTTTGGGAGGTTGGTCGGAGTTTTTTAATTTTAATTTTATTTTTTGCATCGTCTGTTTCTCTGTGTCGTCACCTCCAATGTTCGTTTCGCGTTGTCCATTTTCTGTTTCACTTCCGGCGCTTGGTGTTATGTTTCACTAATGTTGGTTCCGTTTCCGACAGATGTTGTTGTTACATTTTTGGGTGGTTTTAATGGTTCTCTGTTTTGGGTGGTTTTGATGGCTGTCTGTTTTGAGTGTTTGTTGTGATAGTAGGCGGCTCCTCTGGATGTTGTTGTAGGTGATGGTGGTGTGATGGTTGTCGCATCGCCGGTGGCCGGATCTGTGCGTCGCCGGTGGCCGGATCTGTGCGTTGTGGTGCTCTGGCGTGATTTTGTGGTGGTGTTGTGCAGTGGTGTATTTGGTTTTGCTGCTATTTTAGGTAGTGGTGGTGTCTTTGGTGGTTCTGGTGTGGTGGTTGTGACACGAGTTGCTCTGTTTCGTTGTTGTTATGTTATGATGGTTTTGGTGGTTGGCGAATTCAGTTTGGTTGGATTTGGTTTTGGCCAAAATGCCGCTCTTTCTTCATGGTGGTGATGACGTTGCTGCCCTCATGGTAGCTAGTGGTGCTGACATGGAGGTGGGTTATTGGTTTGGAGGTGGTGCTAGTGGAGCTGCAGATTCTGCCGGCGGTAGTTGGTGGGATTGAAGGTGGCAGAGCTAACGACGCTGATCCGGTGGTAGTTGTCATGGTGGAGATGGTGAGGTGATCTACTGTTCAAGCTGTGTTGGAGGTGAGGAGGTGGGTCTAGAGGTTGTGATTTCGGCGGTCTTGATATCGGTGTCAGAGCTGTTTGTGTTGGGCATATCTTCAAATTCTGTTTCAATGGAACCACCCTGCAGCGTCATTATCCTTTGCCAAAGCTTTTCATAGGCGCGGTTTTAGCCCTTTACGTCGCCGCTTTTGTGTTGTTAATTTTGGTTTTGAGAGGTTGATGTCTGTTTCTGTGTCTTGTTTAATCTCAGTTTGTTGTGATTGCGTGGTTGTATTTGCGCTTTGATTTCTGGATGAGATTCGTGATGTCGTTGGATGGAGGTTCCTTTTTTAACAGGTTTGGTTTGATATCTGAATGTGAATAGATGCTTATTGGCATTAGAGCCATTGTTTTGGTTCCGATGGAGTGTAGAATGAAGGTGTGAAAAACACAAGAAGGGGGGGGGGGGGGGTTGAATTGTGTTTTGGGTAATTTGAAATTTTCTTCTAAGTTATGGAAAACTTATCAGAGTTTGCAGCGGTTTAGAAAACAAAACACAATCAAGAGTAACTTTGAAGGTAGAGAGAAAGAGAGAAAGATAGAGACAGAGATTTTTATACTAGTTCCCCTCACAAACCGAGAGTACGTCCAGTCCTTTTGTACTTCCAAGAGAGTTCACTATAATCACCAAAGATTACAATTGCTCAAGCACACAAGCAAGAGACTTCCAATGCTCAAGTATACAAACAAGAGACTTCCTAATGCTCAAGCACGCAGGCAAGAGACTTCAAAACACAAGTTTAAGAAAAACAGAGTCTGAACAATTGATATAATGATCAATGTTCAGTTACAAAATAAATACAACTTTTGAAACAAGACTTAACTTAGAATCTTAATACAGAATTCTAAGGTTCAACTAATGAATTAACAGAAGCTGAAGCTGGAGTCTTGGATTTTGAATATGAGTTCAAGTTGTATTTGCAGTTTCGTGCTTTAGGATGATTTTAGCAGAGTAACAGCTCTTTTCAAATTGTTCAAGTGTCGTATCCCAAAGCTTCAAACTTGCTCCAATTTATAGATGAAGGTGGAGCGTGTTTGATTCGAATTTGATGCAGTGAGATTGCGCCAGCTGTAGATAGTACCTTTGTTAACCAAATCAGGTAACCTTGTATACAATCAATCTTGGGGAAAACGTTTTATCCAAATCAAGTAAAGAGTTCGTACAATAGTACAAACGTCACTATTTTGTGGATAAGATTGATTCCTTCAGCTTTTGGAATGTCAGAGTATAATCATTGATGCAGAGAATGTTCTTCTGACAAAACGGCTCTCACTGCTCTTATCAGAGTCTGATATGCATCTTCTGATGAATAGTACTTGCATCCTCTGATGAATCACATATGCATCTTCTGATGTCTTCAAGTTCTGATCAGAGTTTGCTTTGCCATATCAGAGCTTCCAATGTGCTTTTAATGAATATAAAAATTAACTTGAATATCTGCACACTTGGAGTAAATAATTAGTATACCCTATTGTACATTAATACTTTTGATATCATCAAAACTTAATTGGGTCATATCAGAACCTCTTTTGTTCCAACAATCTCCCCCTTTTTGATTGATGACAAACCAAGTATTAATTTACAATGGTTGTTGATAAAATTTATCAAGCATCTCTTAGGTTGATGAGTTTTGCAAGCTCCCCCTATGTTCAGCAATGATTAATTTAATCAGTTTAAAAATAATTATTTGAATTTTGAACTTAAACTAATACAATAGACTTTCAGAGGCTAGGTTTGCAAGCTCTCCCCCTAAGTCTGATACCTATGAAAGAAAATTGCACTTTTCTTTTATACGTACCATGTATCAGAAGTTCAAATTTCAACTAATATTTTCCTCAAAATCATATCATACAAAGACATAACTAAAAAAAATAATTTTGGAATTTTGGTTTCAGTTTAGCATCTCATAAATTAATAACAACTCTTACTCCCCCTTTTGTCATTAAACAAAAAGATTAAACTGACAAAAAATAAATGACAATTTAGAAAAAAATGGTCAAAATTAAAGTTTCAATGCAGTCAAGATGGTTACAACTACACCAATTAAATGGTTTGTCGTAAAACCATGAACTTGTCTATGTTGAAACCACTATATAAGAACCATATACTTTGTCATTTCATTCAACACTTCCATTTCATTGTGAAGAATCAACAATGGAGAAGGATAGAAAAGTGATCAAAAGTAAGAGAGCGCAGGAGAAGAAGAAGAAGAAAATGAAGGTTCAACAAGACTCAGAGTCTAAGAAGAAACCTCAGAAGATAAAGGCATCAACTTCTGCTCCTGTCAGAGGCAAATATCAAACAAGATCCAAGACTAAACAACAATAGTCCTTATCCGAGTCAGAATCTGAATGGGATTCTGATTGGAAGGAATTCTTGAGTACATATGTTCCTCCCAGTGAAGAATACCCCTCTTCATAATCAATGAGATCACTTCTCATTGATCTCCCTATAAGGAAGTGAAGAGAATGTTGCGAACTCTTCCATTTCCCTTAGATTCAAATAAGCTAGATTTAGGACTAGCTGTTTTTTATGTAGAATCCAAGTGAAAAGTTGGATAAAAACTTATGTAATCAACAATTTTCAATTGAATAAACTCATTATTTAGCTTTGAAATCTTTGAGATGATATTTGTCTCAAAATCATTTATGAAAGCATAATAAAAAATAATAATAACCAAACAAACAGATAAATAATTGAACACAAAAATAATTAACAAACAATCAAGTACTTAAAAGGATATTCAGCAAGATTACAAAACAAGTAACATATTATAATAATAAAATAAGCAAAACAAGTGCATAGAATCCTTGGTTTATGGTTGATCAAGTTGAGGAGGTAATCTGGCATTGATGCTCTGGAGGGTAGTTATTATAGCAGCCAACATAGTAGAATGCTCATCAAGTCTTCTCTGAAAGTTATCTTGATTTTCCCTTATGTGTTGAGCATATTCTGGTGCATTCCTGGCAATCTGTTCAAGCCTTGCCTGTTCAGCAGCTCTTCTAGCTTCCTCTGCTAGCCTGGCTTACTCAGCTTCTTGCCTTTCCCTTTCAATGCATTCATCCTCCAATCTTTTCTTTTCCCTTTCCTCAGCTTCCAACCTTTCTCTTTCACGCCTCTCTTCCTCTTCCTTTCTTGCTATTTCATTTCTTATGTTTAGATCCCTGGTGTAAGCTTCCCTTACTGATCTGATCATATACACCAGATTCTGCTCCATAAGGTCACACTCTTTGTTGATATGAGCTGTTTCAATAGACCTGTTGAGAATGGCGCTGGACATTCTTCTAATGTTCTTGTCAACGGCTTGCAGAAAGCTAGTGATATCATCCTGGGTTTACTCTAAGGGTTCATTCATAATTCTGGAAGGTAAATGCGGTGGAATATAAATACAGTCCATAGAAAGATCCTGCATCAGGGTTTTGAGGTGATTGGATTGGTTAGGTGGGGTTTTCTGAGCAATTTCAAGATTCAAGGTCTCATTGATTTGTTAAACATGTTTCTTGATGGGTGTAGATAAGTCACATGAGTTATCCATAGCCACATGATGTGGGGATTTCTCATGAGCATGTTCATCAAAGTGAAGGGTCTCAGACACTTGATTTTGATGAGGTTCTGGTGATTTTTGATGGTTATGTTCTGATGGAGTATGTTCTGGTAGGGGTTCATTCTCTGGTTGTTTATTTTCTGGTTGGGTTTCATTCTCTGGCTGTGGGTCATTTTCTGGTTGATTATTTTCTGGTTGTGGTGTTGTTGGTCTTTCTTGAGTGTTCACAGGTTGAACATTCTCAGAGATTGGTAGAGTTTCTGTGACAGGGATGTCAGGGGGTGGTGAAGGTGTTTTATCAGAATCTTCATCCAAATTTTGAATGATAGGTGCAGTACTTGTTGAAGCTTGTGCTGCATCATTGTATATAACATAGGAACGGAGGTTAGTTTTGTAATAGATTATAAAATTTTAGAATTTTTAATAGCAAAAATAAGATTCCTTGGTTTGTGTGTTATTTCCAAATTGTTCCTTATAAAAAGGAACGGAGGGAGTATTAGTTTGAGATTCTGATGGGTTAGATAGGATGAGGTTAAACTGCTCTGATTTTGGTTGATTCTCAGAAAGAGCATTGTCTTTCTCAGAATTAACTCCTTTGAAAATCTTATCAAAAGCATGTTTAACTCTGATTTCAGAAGGGAATTGAAGCCTTTTGAAATAATTTCTAACTCCTTTGCCGCCTCCAATAAAATTAGAAAACTTACCAGTTTCATTCCCATACAGAGTCTGTTGTGCCAGCAGATTATGAGGATCATTCCATTTAGGAAGCTTCTTATGCATGTCGTCAAAAGCAGACTCTTCAATACCACAATCATAACTGTCCTTCAGAGCCTCTTGCTTTTTGTTAAACTCTGCAACTTTTGCCAATGCTGCCTGAATCACAGCTTCTTCCTTTTCTTCTTCTGTAAGATCCAACAATGCAGGCTTCCTAGCCCTTGGTTTCTTTGAGGATCTTGGAGCTGTAGTTTTCTGAGTCTTAGCAGCCCTCTTCCCAGCAGGACTCTTGGCAGCTTTTCTCTTGACTGGTTCAAGTTTGAGAGGTTGTTCCAAAAGCCTTGTTTGTCTAACAGTTAGCTTTGTAGGTTTGAAAATGTATTCCTCCACATCAGGACCAGCTTCATCAGAGTGTTTGAGTACTAAACCACCACGCTCTAGCTTCAGAGCCTCAAGAATGTGGCAAAGTCTGATGGAGATTCTGAATCCAGCCACAAATGATTCAATCTCTGTAGAAACGAAAGGTCTCAATCCCATTTGCTCTGGGGTTTTACCACTCAGTTCAGGGTTTCCTTCGACCATCTCCCTGCTCCTCCTAATATGAACATCTCTTGTGATAACAGAAGCTTTCATCCAGAATTCCTTAACAAGCTCTGTGTACATTGGTCCATTCAACGCATCAAAGTAGTACTCCAACCCTTGTCTCTTGTAATGATGAACAACTTCAGGAAAACCGTTTACTCTAATACTTTCAAGATCAACGGGATTCTCAATCGCAACCATTAGTTCATCATATTTGTATGATCGTTGATCCTTAGCAAACTCAGTGGGGTTGGATTCTTTTGGTAAAACCATGCATGCTTTAACACTTAAAGTAGATGAAGAGGCCATGGATGAGATTTGGAAGTTAGGGTTTCTAAGGAGGGAGAAAGAAATTTCTCTGTGTTTTAGAAGAATGAAAGTGTAGGTTGTGAGAGTGCAAAAGTGTGAATGTGAACAGTTAGTGTGTTTAAATAGAAACTTACGCGCAAAAACAAGTACACATACACAGGGGTATTAGAGTATTTTACCACAAATGGGAATTTGAAATGCTAAACATCATTAACCAACTTCTTTATCCTCTTGCAACAAGACATGTGTATTAGAAGATTATTTAACTAACTGACACGTAAGTTTGGGAAAAACGAAAGGGTTTTTACAAAAGATTTTTACTTACGCGCTAGAACCATTTACCTTCTAATCAGATTCTGATAGCGTGTCAGAAGATGTTCTCATCACAACTTCTGATACAGAAGGTTCTGATGACTTCATCTTCTGATACTATTAGATTCTTACAAACACAAATTTTTCATCAGAGTCTAAGTTAATCAGAGATTTCCATCATATTCAGATTCTTTTTGATAAAATCAAAACGTTCAACAGCTAAAGGTTTTGTAAAGATATCAGCCCATTGATTTTCAGTTTAAATGAACTTGAGATCAATTACACCTTTTTGAACATAGTCTCTGATAAAATGATGTTTAATCTCAATATGCTTAGCTCTTGAATGTAAAATAGGGTTTTTAGAAAGGTGAATAGCTGCAGTATTATCACAATATAAAGGAATATTGTTACTGCTTATTTGATAATCTTCCAATTGATATTTCATCCAAAGTAGTTGTGTACAACATTTAGCTGCTGATATGTATTCAGCTTCTGCTGTTGACATAGCTATGGTGGTTTGCCTTTTACTAGCCCATGAAATTAAATTCTCACCAATGAACTGGCAGTTACCACTAGTGGATTTTCTTTCAATTCTATCACCAGCATAGTCAGCATCACAGAATCCAATCAGCTTGTAGTCATTGGATTTCTGATAGAGTAATCCAATGTTACAGGTAGCTTTCAAATACCTAAAGATTCTCTTCACAGCAGTGAGATGAGATTCTCTAGGATCTGATTGAAATCTTGCACACAAACATACACTGAATAAAATGTCAGGTCTTGAGGCAGTTAGATAAAGAAGAGATCCAATCATACCTCTATACAGCTTCTGATCAACCTTGCCTTCAGACTCTTCTTTGCCTAGACTTGATGTAGGATGCATTGGAGTATTCATGGGTTTGCAATCTTCTAAGTTGAACTTTTTCAGAAGATCCTTTATATATTTGGATTGATGAATGAATGTTCCTTTCTCTGTTTGATTTATTTGAATACCAAGAAAGAACTTCAATTCTCCCATCATACTCATTTCAAACTCATCCTGCATAAGCTTAGAAAAGTTCTTGCAAAGAGTGGCATTAGTTGATCCAAAAATGATATCATCAACATATATTTGAATGATTAAAATGTCTTTCTTAAGGGTCTTTTTGAAAAGTGTATTGTCAACTTGTCCTTTTTCAAAACCATTGTCAACCAAAAAAGTACTCAGTCTCTCATACCAAGCTCTGGGAGCTTGTTTGAGTCCATAGAGTGACTTCTTTAGTCTAAACACATGATCAGGATTTGTTAAATCTTCAAATCCAGGAGGTTGTTTGACATACACTTCTTCAGAGATGACACCATTTAGAAATGCACTTTTCACATCCATTTGATATAAAGTAATACCATTATTGACTGCATAGGATAAAAGTAACCTGATTGCTTCCAGTCTTGCTACTGGAGCATATGTTTCAGTGAAGTCAATTCCTTTTTGTTGACTGTATCCTTGTGCAACAAGTCTGGCTTTGTTCCTAGTGACTTCACCTTGTTCATTCAATTTGTTTCTGTATACCCATTTTGTTCCAATAATGTTCTTATGCTTTGGTTTGGGTACCAGATCCCACACATCATTTCTCTTGAATTGATTTAACTCTTCTTCCATTGCAACTATCCAAGCATCATCTGAGAGAGCTTAATTTGTTGTCTTGGGTTCAATCAAAAAACTAATCCAAACAATGATTCTTCAACTCTGAAGTTTGACCTTCTTTTTTTCTTGGACTGTTCTTGTTTCCTAGAATGAGCTCTTCAGGATGTGATGATTTGTATTTGAATGTGTTCCTTGGAATATCAGATTCTTCAGAGTTATCATCAATAGTTTGATGTTCTTGAGCAGCATCAGAAGGTGCATCTTCTTGAGCTTCAGAGTCTTCTACAGATTCTATGTTGTTATCATACTCTGGAGCTTCATCTTCTGACTCATCAGATCCTGACAAATCTTTAACAGGCTCTGACTTTTTATCATCAGGCTCTTTATCATCAAACTTTACGTGCATTGATTCTTCCACTATATTAGTTTCAGAATTATACACCCTGTATGACTTAGAGCGTTCAGAGTATCCAATGAAGATACCCTTACAGGCTTTAGAGTCAAATTTCTTAAGATGGACTTTGTTATTCAGAATGTAACATGTACAACCAAATTGATGAAAATAAGAAATATTGGGTTTTCTTCCCTTAAAGAGTTCATATGTTGTTTTGTTCAAAATAGGTCTTATATAGATTCTATTCTGAATATAACAAGCAGTGTTAACAGCTTCTGCCCAAAAGAATTTTGCTAAATTATTTTCATGCATCATGGTGCGTGCCATTTCTTGTAAAGATCTATTCTTTCTCTCTACAACTCCATTTTGTTGTGGAGTTCTAGGAGAAGAGAATTCATGGAGAATTCCATGTTCTTCACAAAATTTTTCAAAAGGTTCATTTTCAAACTCACCACCATGATCACTTCTTACTTTCAAAATTTTGGAATCTTTTTCATTTTGAATTTGGGTACAGAAGATGCTAAACACTTCATATGTATCATCTTTATTTCTCAGAAATTTAACCCAAGTCCATCTACTATAATCATCTACAATGACTAATCCATATTTCTTACCATTGATTGAAGCAGTGCTAACTGGTCCAAAAAGATCAATGTGTAAGAGTTCCAAAGGTCTAGTAGTAGAGACAATGTTCTTGTTCTTAAAACAACTTTTGACAATTTTTCCTTTTTGACAGGAACCACAAAGTGAGTCTGAGTGATATTTTATTTTTGGAAGGCCTCTGACAAGATTGTCCTTGCTAAGCTTAGAAATTAATCTCCAGTTAGCATGACCCAATCTTTTATGCCAGATCCATTTTTCATCACGCAGTGTCAAAAGACAAAGCACTTGTTGTTCCTTTAAATCAGAAAAATTGACTTTGAACACATTGCCTTTTCTATTTCCCTTAAAGACAATGGATTGATCAGAGTTTCTGATTACAGTACATGAATCCTTATTAAACATAACATCATAATTACTATCACACAATTGACTTATGCTAAGTAAATTATGATGTAGTCCATCTACTAACCAAACATCAGAAATTGACAAAGAAGAATTACCTACTGTACCTATACCAATGATCTTTCCCTTCTTGTTGCCACCAAACCCTACTGTTCCTCCCTCTTGCTGATTCAGGGTGTGGAATAAGAGCTTGTCTCCTGTCATGTGACGTGAGCAGCCAGAGTCCAGATACCATGAGCTTTCTTTTCTTCTTTGGGTGCATACCTGCAGCATACACTATTTCAGATTTTGGTACCCATACTCTGATGGGTCCTTTTTGGTTAGTTTTGAGAGTCTTATTCTTCTTGTTAGAATACTCATAAGATCTGGAGTCAACAGAGCCTTTTGAAAAACGTTTAGGCTTATGTTGTCTCTGAGACTTTCCTCTTCAGTGTGTTAGAGAACCAGTTACCAAGTTTGCTTTAGAAGTACTAGTGCCCCGCTTATCAACAGGCTTTGGTACTTTGACAGCTTTAACTTGAGTAGACATGGGTACTGATGTGAGGGGAACCTGCGTTTTAGAAGACTTAGATTCAGAAGATGAGTCATCTTCTGATACCTTATCTTGTGGTTCCAAGCTCGCAAGAGTACCAGACACAGTCAGAGGTTCTGATGTACCCTTAGTAAATTTTGAATAAGATTCTGATGGTGACTTGCTCAACAAGACAGGTTTACTTGATTTTCCTACACCAGGACATGTAAGAGAACCAAGTCCTTGTCTTTTGTAATAGTTGCTAAGTCCACCATGAATTACGGAAGTTACCCTAGTTTTATCTATGTTATGGTGAACAAACTCTTGTAGAGAGATTTCATACTCGTCATAAGGTTTGTGACATGTTCTACATCCAGTCTCAAGCACCTTAATTGTTTTAAGAGATTTTTGATAGTTTGCTTGAGTCTGGGTGAGATTTTCATTGAGTAGTTTCATTTTTTGTTTGCAAAAATCTAACTCACTCAACTTTTCCATGTACTTCACCATTACATCTTTCAAAGCTTTGGTCATTTGAGTACTAGACATTTTAGATATTACCTCATCAATGTCGTCAGTATTAGACTCTGAATCATTTTCATCGTCTGACTCACCAATGGCCATAAGCGCTAGGTTTGCTTCCTCAGAGTCTTCATTCTCAGATAGTTCATTAATATCCTCCCATGTTGCCATCAGACTCTTCTTGGCTTTGTTCTTGATCGTACTCTTTCTTCCTTTACCCTTGGAGTTGAGTTCAGGACAATCAGCCATGAAGTGTCCAGGCTTATGACAATTGAAACAATTTTTTGTGTCATCCTTCTTCTCTTTGCTGGTGTTGTTTCTTGATCTAGATCCTCTGCCTTGAAAATTTTTGCCCTTCCTTAGTGACCACTTTTGAAAGTTCTTGGACAAGAGTGCAAAGAAATCATCATCTGATCCTTCCTCTTGATTATCTATGGAAGATTCCTCTGCTTCAGATTCTACAACTTTGGCTTTCAGAGCCTTAGATGAAACTGAAATAGATGGCAAAGCCACAGATTTTAGCTTCTTCTGAGGCTCATCAGAAGATAGTTCAATCTCATGACTCATGAGTGAACTTATCAATTCTTCCAAGCCAAGTTTGTCCAAATCTTTAGCTTCTTGGATAGCTGTTACCTTAGGCCTCCACCTTGAAGGTAAGCTTCTCAAAATCTTCCTTACATGATCAGAGGTTGTATAACTTCTCTTTAGAACTTGGAGACCAGCCACAAGAATTTTGAATCTAGAATACATTGATTCAATATTCTCATCATCCTTCATTCTAAAGAGTTCATATTGTTGGATCAAAAGAGTAGCCTTTGCCTCTTGAACCTGTTTGTTCCCTTCATATGTGGAACACAAGGAGTCATAGATGCTCTTGGCAGTGGATTTGTCTGTGATATTGAGGTACTCATCATGAGTTATACACCCAATGAGAAGATCCTTAACCTTGTGATGTTTCTTGTACAGCTTTTTGTCTGTAGGAGTGAACTTCTTTCTTTCTTCAACAGATAGCCTTCCCTTTTCATCTAATCCTTGGAAAGTTACCCCTTCTTCAACTAGGTCCCAAAGCTCATCATCTAAACCAATAAGATGACTGTAGATTCTATCTTTCCACCAGGAAAAGGTAGAAGCATCTCCATTGAACTTTGGTGCCTTGTTGCTTGACTTATCCTCAACATCATAGTCATGAGGAACTGCTTTCATGCTCACACTTGGAGTTCCTTCAGTCATAGTGTTTTTCAACTAGAAACTGTTTCACTGTTAGGTGATTAGAAAACAGAACCAGGCTCTTGATGCCAATTGAAGGTGTGAAAAACACAAGAAGGGGGGGTTGAATTGTGTTTTGGGTAATTTGAAATTTTCTTCTAAGTTATGGAAAACTTATCAGAGTTTGCAGCGGTTTAGAAAACAAAACACAATCAAGAGTAACTTTGAAGGTAGAGAGAAAGATAGAGACAGAGATTTTTATACTGGTTCCCCTCACAAACCGAGAGTACGTCCAGTCCTCTTGTACTTCCAAGAGAGTTCACTATAATCACCAAAGATTACAATTGCTCAAGCACACAAGCAAGAGACTTCCAATGCTCAAGTATACAAACAAGAGACTTCCTAATGCTCAAGCACGCAGGCAAGAGACTTCAAAACACAAGTTTAAGATAAACAGAGTCTGAACAATTGATATAAAGATCAATGTTCAGTTACAAAATAAATACAACTTTTGAAACAAGACTTAACTTAGAATCTTAATACAGAATTCTAAGGTTCAACTAATGAATTAACAGAAGCTAAAGCTGGAGTCTTGGATTTTGAATATGAGTTCAAGTTGTATTTGCAGTTTCATGCTTTAGGATGATTTTAGCAGAGTAACAGCTCTTTTCAAAATTGTTCAAGTGTCGTATCCCAAAGCTTTAAACTTGCTCCAATTTATAGATGAAGGTGGAGCGTGTTTGATTCGAATTTGATGCAGTGAGATTGCGCCAGCTGTAGATAGTACCTTTGTTAACCAAATTAGGTAACCTTGTATACAATCAATCTTGGGGAAAACGTTTTATCCAAATCAAGTAAAGAGTTCGTACAATAGTACAAACGTCACTATTTTGTGGATAAGATTGATTCCTTCAACTTTTGGAATGTCAGAGTATAATCATTGATGCAGAGAATGTTCTTCTGACAAAACGGCTCTCACTGCTCTTATCAGAGTCTGATATGCATCTTCTGATGAATAGTACTTGCATCCTCTGATGAATCACATATGCATCTTCTGATGTCTTCAAGTTCTGATCAGAGTTTGCTTTGCCATATCAGAGCTTCCAATGTGCTTTTAATGAATATAAAAATTAACTTGAATATCTGCACACTTGGAGTAAATAATTAGTATACCCTATTGTACATTAATACTTTTGTTATCATCAAAACTTAATTGGGTCATATCAGAACCTCTTTTGTTCCAACATAGAATGGGCGGGGATGGTAGTTTGTGTAATTACCTTTATTTGAGTTTTGGGGCGTTTTTCTGTTATTGTTCTAGCTTGCTGAATTAGGTGTTCACATTTGGGTGATTGTATGAATTTTTAGGACTTGCCTTTGGTGTTGATGGAATTCTTCCTTTGTGAAGAATTATGAATTAGTTGTTTTGCGGACTATGCTCGTCTTGAGCTCAATTACGTTACTAATAAAATTTAGCCGTTCAAAAAAAAAAAGTCTCTTTTAGTGGAACCTGAACAACCAAAATTATCCAGCACATCCAACACCAACAATAACAACAATAAAAGGAGTAAAAACTTTAAATAAGGAGAACGCAATTTTAACGTGGAAAACCCTCGACGTAAGAGTAAAAAACCACGGGTCGTGCAGACCAATCAAAAACTCTTCTATTATCAAATACTTAGTACAGACAATGTCTTCCTAATTTCTCTAGGAATTGACAAAGCAACAATAATCACCACCTATGGTGAAATTAATAACAAGAGAGCTAACAACCTCAGAAACTAGTGGGTATCACAAACTGACACAAAGAGAAGACAAGATTACTCAGAAAAATTATCTAAGTAACTAACAAAGTAACAAAAACAACATATTTCAACCAAAACAGAGAACATTTCCCGAACACATATTTGTCACCGGAATACAATTCTTTCTATCTGTCGTCGAAGCTCTCTGTACTTTCTCTCGGTGCAACGCTGCAGCTTTTGTTTCACGCACCTATCAATTGCCAATTGCAATTTTCACTCTAAGTTCAAACTAGGGATTTCTTCCCTTTGTATAACAACACACACAACACGTGACACCTCACGCACACGCATTTGGGCTAAAACCCATCACACAAAAACAAACTTTTTTTTTTTGTTTTCTTTCTTTTCTATTTCGTTTTCTTTTTATTTGTGTGTGGTTCTCACTTGAGAAGGGATCCACCCAACATTCTCCCCCTCACGACTTAAGTGGGGTAATCATTTGTCATTACAACAACTATGCCGCAAATCTCAATCAACATGTCATGTGCATCTTCAACCAATGCAGGAGCTTAGAATCGTCTTGGAGTGGATGGACTCACACTTGAGGAGGAGATTATTGTGGCAAGTGTGAGTGAGTAAGTCCCACATTGTTTAGAATGGTGGAGTTGAACACTTTATAAGTGAGAAGACCCATAAACCTAACACCTTAAGGTTTTGGGTTAAAGTGTGGTGTCCAACTCACTTGTGAAGTTGTTCTTAAGGCCAATGTGGATGATCCCCCTGGCTGCCCCCTCATGGTGACCCATCAGATAATATTTGATTTGATACCAGAGAAATCTCCAAATAAAGAAGGCACTGGAATAAATCTGCAGTGTAAATACATTTGAAGTTGAATGCAAAACAAACATCATATAATTGATTTAATACCGATGGTAAATATGTATTGGTTGGGAACCGCCTATGGTTGATTCGGTTGACTGGATTAAAATAAATACTGACGGTTCTAGTCAAAGAAGGAGGAGGAGGATGTGGAGGTTTGCTGCGAGGTACTGACGGTATATGGATTTGTGGATTCAATAAGTTTTTTGGGAGCTGCAATTCATATGTTTCTGAATTATGGAGCTTGTTAGAGAGCTTGTGGATAGCAAGATTATATGGTTTTGGTGGAGCTAAATATGTAAGTTGGTGGTGTAGAACTCGAACAATTGTTAATAAGGAAAACAGTTTTGTTGATTTCTTCCCACGAAAACTCTAATCTTATCACTCTCAGATGAGTTGAGTTTATAACAGATTCTATCATGTACTGGTATCTAGATCGAACATTATACTTGTCATCTTTACTGAATTTCCTCATCGTCTATCTGTAATTAAATATTGCGGCATCAAGATTCTATTTATTTCCATTTGGAATGGTTAGAAGTCTTTCAGAAGCTTTAGTCTGTAGTTTACCCAAGATCTAACACTGGCAAGTTTGATCTGACATTAGCTTTGAATAAAAGACTAAGCACAATTTGCTTTACTTGACATAAGTTATACTTTGGAACTTCAAAAAAGTCATCTTGATTTTGTCAAACTCTTTGTTCATATCATTATGTTGATGTCGGACACTAACTACACTTGTGATTAAATTCGATCACTATGTGCTTACATTCAATCAATAATATTTTCTTAAATTATTACCAGTATATATGTGTGTGTCATCATGTACTTCACGACGTCAAGTCATAGACTCACCTAAAATGAGTGAACCAAAAAACTTTTTGAAACAGCTAAATACAACAGATATCATGAAGTGCTGGCTTAATCTCTTGAGGAATATCAATTATGTGTTTTCTATGAAGTTCTTCTGTTTCAGGTATTATTGGAGTGTAACTAATAGGTGAAAAAGCCATTGAAAAGTCAACAAGGAAGAACCTGGTCAATACTCAATACAGCAAGTTACTTGTTATTATTGATATAAATCTTAAGCACTTTCATTGCAATTTTTCTTTTGATGACACAAAATTAAAGTAGTTGCATGACACCCCTTTTCTTTCTTATATTAATCAAACATTAAAGTAGTTGCAAGACACAAAATTTAAATAAAATAAATAAATAAAAAGAACTTATAAGCTTTTGGTTCTAAAAGAATATAGATTTATGCAATTGTTAAATACCTGCCACTTCCTTTGAAAATGTTGTTAGGCTCTTTGTGGGGTGATGTATAGTACAATATAGTAGCAGCTAGTTTGGCTAATGCTACGGTGGACCATCTTAAAAAGTGGTCCATCGTGGACAAGTAATCAATCCTATTATAACGAATATGAATTTTACAAAATTGAAAATCATATAGATCATCTATAAATTCTTTTAGAAAAATTAAAAATCATTTGATATGTTATTAAGACCCATTAAGATTAATGGTTTATGGAAAAAAAATTATACCGTTAATCTTGATAGGTCTCATTAATATATCAAATGATTTTAAATTTTTCTGAAAGTTTTTATGAGTGATCTAAATGATATAAACTTTCGATTCAACGGTTAGAATTTATATTCGTTATATGGTTATTCACGACTGGTCCACCATGGATCACTTGAAGAAGTGGTCCGTATTAGAATTTTCCCTTAAGTAACATTAATATTATGGCTTTCAATTTTGACTTTTTTTATTTGTATCATATTTTGTTTTTGGTTTGAACGGTTCTTCAATCCCTCCACTCTATTAGGGATGGCAACAGGTACCCACGGGTGCGGTTTTCACACTATCTAAGTTTGCATCCGAACTCGAACCAAACTCAAAGATTATTCAGTTGGCAAAATAACACTCACGTCCAAACCCGTTGGATTCGGGTTTTTCCACCCAAATTCGAACTCGTAGAAAAAAACCCGCAAAAATACAATAGCAATATAGTTTGGTAACAAGCATAGTTCAAATTTTCAAGAAAATGCAACAATAAAACTGAGTATTATTAAATTACATTAAAATACAACAATAACATAGTTTGGTAACATAATATTCAACATAGACTTCTAAGAAATTGAATTACAATTATATATATATATATATAAGAATAATTAGGTAATTTAATATATAAGCGGGTGTGGTTTAGGGTGCGGGTTTGAGTAATCCCAAATCCGCACACGAAATATCGGATGTCACCCGAACCCAAACTCAGTCAGCTCAAGTTTTCACTCGTTGACTCAGGTGTGAGTGCGGATGGCCCCACGCGTTTGGGCTTACTTGCCATCTCTACACTCTGTAATACTCCATCCCCATCGATTTTGCTATATTACACAATTAATAAATATAATTAATGTTGTATGTAAAAGAGAAATTATGAGTTAATTCACAAAATTGTACTTCATTGATTGAATGAGAAAGATAAACTGAAGAATTAAAAGAAGAAAGAGAAATAAATAGTTAAGGGTATAATAGGCAAAAAAGCATTAAATGCTCTATTGGTAATGTAAAGCGACTTATAATTTCGTACAACTTTTTTTTCTCAAAATAACTTATATTTTAGTACGTAGTAATTGATACTAAGTGTCATAGATTCAATCATATATTTTTTTATAATATATAAAGATAAATGTTGTAGTATATAAAAAGGTTCTTTGATTTATCTCAATAAATATTTTTAAAATATCATTTTTTTATAACTTTTAATAATAGATAACTAAAAATATTAAAAGTCAAAGTTGTGCATTAGCAAACATGCAATGGTTGATTGTGACACTTGTGTATGTTTTGTTCTGCAGTGAAAAAAATTCAGTTCATAAATCCAACTTTAGTAAAATTCAGTTTTAGTTCGGTTCAGAACCGGTTTACCTAAAATCAGTTTATATCTTTGAACCGATTTAGTTTCTGATAACTGGTTTAAAACCCGTTTTCTAATCAAACTGTTTTATTTTTGAAAAACCGGTTTTAAAACAGATTTATGTTTTGTTCCGTAGTGAAAAAAATTCAGTTCATAAAACAAACATTAGTAAAATTCAGTTTTAGTTCGGTTCAGAACTAGTTTAGAAACATTTTGTATCTTTGAACCGATTTAATTTCAGATAACTGGTTTAAAATCCGTTTTCTAATAAAACTGGTTTATTTTTGAAAAACTGGTTTTAAACCAGATTTATGTGTTTTTTTTCCAGGTTGTGAGCCACAAAGAGCCTCACTGTAACTAGCTTTTAGGTCGGGCCGATTTCGGTTCGGTTATGCAGTTTGGATCACTAGTGGCTTATTTTAATAGTTGGCCCTAATATTTTTTCCAATTGTTTTTTATTTTGCTCATAGGTCCTCCAAAATTTCACTTTTACCCTTAAATATAGTTCTGAAATTACATTTCGAACTATGCTTTAGTTTGAACGTTATCTCCAGATCTCAATTCATATGTTATCTTCCCAACAGAGTTAGGGAAGATATTGGAATGGAAGGAATTAGGTAGAGTTTCAAGCTAGCAAAGGTCAAATTTGGATCAGGCCATCAGGGTATTATTATTGGGCTTGGCATCTCAGACCACTATTGGCCTAAACTGCTGGTAATAGCCGAAACGAACTCGAACCGAAGAACTAGTTAAGGTCAAATTTGGCTTGGTCAAGGTATTTTACTCTTATTTGAATACTTAGCAATGATTTTCATTTCGAGAAACTATTATTAACCACTTTAGAAAGACACAAATCAACCAAATCACAAGATTATGTAAAAACAAAACCAAATTGCAAGATGAAATCTTATTAGCTAATATATCATATCATATATATGCTAATGGTAAAGATTTTATATTATACCAAAAACAAAGATTTGATATAAAAATATGTATTAGTATGTTACTGTAATATTCTCACTAGTTACCTGTTTATTCATGCCTAAATGTTACAGTTAAAAACAAACATTAAATGAAATCTTATTAAAAAAAAGATTTTATGAAGAACATATATCATGTTAGTGTAATATTTTCACTGGTTCAATGACGGCACTGCTAAAGCATCCTCGTCCTCTAATAAGGGCACTTGTTTAAGCCTCATGCCTGGTTCTATTCTATCTTTTGGAAACACCAAATACGATACAAAAGCACATAATATGTTTTATTCTAGTCTAACTTATTTGTCAAAATATTTGGTTTTATAAAGACAAACATAAACATAATGTTGACATTTAACCTAACATCCAGAATGTTAGATTTTGTAATTGAATACAAAATACAAATTCCAAATAGACTACAAAATACAAATTCTAAAGTATGGCATGGTGCTTTAGAATTCGGGGTTGAATGTAATTCTATTGGTGATAAGGGTGGTGTTGTGAAAGGGGTTAAGAGTGGCATGGAGGTAGTATGTTTAAAAGAAATATAGGAAAATGAAAAAAGAGATGAGGTAGAGAGTGTTAGAAGGGAGCACAAAAAATCTGTTTGTCGATGAAGATAGTCTCTCTCAATCTAAGAGGGTGGGGTGGGAGTGCTAAGAGGAGGAGGTTGAGCTCTTTTATTCAGCAGGAGGCGTTCGATGTTTGTCTACTTCAAGAAACGAAAAAAACATCCTTTGAAGATCGTCTAATCCATAATTTATGGGGGGGGGGGCATCAGGATGTGGATTGGGTTGTTTAAGAATCTACAGGTTTATCAGGAGGTATGCTTATTATTTGGAATTCTGGTTATTTCAAATTTATGAGTAGTTTCTCTGGCCATGGCTTTTTGGGAATTAAGGTAGTGAGGGATGGTAATGTGCTTCATATTGTTAATGTTTATTCCCCGTGTAATATATCCGGAAAGAAAAGACTGTGGGAAGAATTGTTGACTGTCAAACAACAAAGTGATGCGGGGGAGTTGTGTGTGGGAGATGATTTTAATGTCGTTTTTGGCTTCTGAAAGAATTGGTAGTAGTGTTAATGGTAGACCAGAGGAAAGAATTCTCTTTAATCATTTTGTGGAAGACATGGAGGTGATTGATGTTCCGGTCTAAGGTAAGAAATTTTCCTGGTTCAGTGGTGACGGTAAATCCATGAGCCGGATAGATAGATATTTGTTGTCCGATGGATTTATCACCTCTCAAGGTATATCAGGGCAGTGGATAGAAGACCGAGATATTTCTGATCATTGTCTAATTTGGTTAACGGCCTCTCCTAACAATTGAGGTCCTAAACCGTTTAGGGTGATTAATGGTTAGGTTGAGCATCCTGAGTTTCATTCCTTTGTTGAGAAGGCTTGGAAGGGTTTCGATGTTCACGGTAAGAAGGCTTATGTTTTGAAGGAGAAATTTAGGCTTCTAAGAGATTATTTGAGAAAGTGGAATAAAGAAGTTTTTGGCATTCTTGACTTAAACATCGAGAAGACGGTGAAAGACTTAAATGATATCGAAGGCTTATTGGCCAGGGATGTAGCCGATGTGGAGATGACTAGAAGAGAAGGGTTGAACAAAGAGTTTTGGATACAACTTCACTTTAAGGAAAGCCTCCTAAAACAAAAGTCTAGATTGCGGTGGGTAAGGAAGGTGATTCAAATTCAAAATACTTCCATGAATCAGTTAAAAGTAGGAGAAGAAGGAATTAGTTAGTGGCTTTAAATGACGGTGACCATTGGGTGCAGGGAGTTGATTAGGTCAAGGGCTTTGTGAAGAATTAATTTCAAGGAAATATGGGAAAGTAGACCAAACCTCAACGGCATCCAATTTCAATCTCTTTCTGCGGAGGACAACATTCTGCTGACGGCGCCTTTTTCTTGTGAAGAAGTGAAATAGGTGATTTGGAACAGTGACAGGAACAAATGCCCAAGCCCCGACGGTTTCAATTTTAATTTTCTAAACACGTGTTGGGAGATTATAAAAGGTGATATTGTGGATTTCTTTTCTGAATTTTATAACAATGCCGTTCTCCCAAAGGCTATTACTGCTTCTTAATCCGAGGCGAAGAGCAACTTGGTCTCCGATTCTTGCTTCTTTGAAGAAGAGACTTTGTGCTTGGAATGGGCGCAACCTCTCTATTGGAGGTAGAGTTACTCTCATTAAATCCATTTTATCTAGTCTTCCGCTTTATTTCTTCTCTTTTTTCAAGGCTCCGGTTTATGTTTTAAAAGAGTTGGTGAGCATATATTCAAAGAAGATTCTTGTGGGGGGCAGTTTGGATAGTAGTAAAATGTGTTGGGTTAGTTGGGATCGCATTTGTCAACCTAAATAGAAAGGAGGTTTAGGCATAAAAAATCTAGCTCTTTTTAATTCGTCACTTTTATGCAAAGGGAAGTGGAGAAGCTTGAATGATCGTGAGGCGACGTGGCATGATCTCTTGATGTTTAGATATGGGTCCTTAATTGCAAATTTTTTATTTGGGGAGGGTAGACCCGGTCTCAAACAAGCTTCTATTTGGTGGAAGGATATTTGGAGATTAGGAAGCGAAGAGGATGGCGGCTAGTTTGGTAGTAACATTAGTAGTTGGCTAGCTGATGGTAAAGACATTGGTTTTTGGAAGGAAAAGTGGATAGGAACAGTATCGTTGTGTGATTCCTTTTCAAAGCTTTTCAACAAATATTTGCATCAATATTGTCGTATTTCAGCAATGGGCAATTGGGAGAGTAACGAGTGGAGATGGAAGTTTGATTGGACAACTAAGTTGTCTGCTGCTGAAACAGTTTCAGCTCACGATCTTTTGATGTTGTTAGATCACATTCGACCAGGAAGGGATCTTAGAGATAGGTGGAAGGGGACTCCTCATGCGACTGGTTTGTTCTCGGTTAATTCTGCGTATGTATGTTTGCTGAACAAGTTTGTGACGGATGCTCTCGATCATAACATGGTGCTTGCGTTGAACAAACTTTGGATTACCAATGCTCCATCGAAAGCTAGTATTTTTGGGTGGCGCCTGTTGCTTGATAAATTTCCTACTAAAGTGGCTTTGACTAATGAAGGTATTATCACAAGAAATTTAGAAATGTGTTGTGTGTATTGTCTAAAAGAAGTGGAAGACATTCAACATGTGTTCTTCAAGTGTGACGTGATTGTTCAAGTGTGGAGCTACATATTCAAGTGGATGGGAGTTAATTTCCTGGTATTTACTTCTGTTCTCGATCACCTTTTATCATTTGGTGGTATTATCAAAGGAAAGAATACTAAGAGGCTTCGACATATTATTTGGCTTGCAACAACTTGGTGTATTTGGCGTACTCGGAATAACATTCTTTTTAGATGAGATTATGCTAATGTTAATTCCTTAGTGAACCAAATTTAGTATATTGCTTTGTTGTGGCTCATAGGTAGACTAAGGAGTATAGTTGATTTTTATTTCCAAAATTGGTGTAATAATCCTTTTGAATGCTTTCATCGCATCTAAAGTGATCCTATTTGAATTGTAAGGGCCGAGTACCTCTTGTACTCCTTATAATTCCATTTTTTGCTTATAAAAAAAAAATTGGCTAGTAGTAATTAAAGCACTTAGGTTTTACGAAGACATGAACAATGATGACATTTAAACCTTATACTCAGATATTTAACGAAAAATACTGATCAGATTCAGTATTTATATTCAAGTTCAAGATTTCATAAATTCAAAGAGAAAATTAACATTCAAATAGAGAATATAGTCCTATTAAAAATTTACTTGTAAACCCATACCATTATGACATTCAATAATACAAATTGTAAGTTAGTTTTCATGTTTTGGTTAATGTACTATATTATACTAAACATATTTTAGTTAATGAAATGTTATAAATACCCTTTGATCACAAGAAAAAATCGGAAACTATATATTGTTGCCAATAAAAACAACCGTAGAATAAAATGTAGGTAAAAATTGATACTTCCACAATTATTTATGAAAACAACTAAAAAATGTCATTAAATAATAGTTCAACAATTATTCGATAAATCAATCGAAAAACATTAACCACAAAAAGTAAAGCCAAAATAACTAAAATATTTTAAAATTCAACAATTTACTAAGTACCCCAATCCACAAATATTGGACACAGAAACAAGATAAATTTTATTCTCCCATCTTCAAAAGACATCATTATTCCAAGAAACATTCCAAATCTCAAAACTAGCAACGGAACCCCTAACTCTGCAAAAAAACATAAAGAACTTTAAGTAAACTACCATAGTATTCTATAAATAAGCTCATGAAATCAAAGCACAAATGAGTGCTTAATCATAGCCAAGGAAATTTAACAACATTTTATCATATATATGGAACGAGTATTATTTTTTCCTTGTTTGTCAACCAAGTGTCGAAACATACAAAAAAAAAAACTAACAAGACATGAAAATAAGGTTAAAGAAAAACCTTCAAAAGTGTGCATTATCATGAACATTGTATCGTTCAGGTCTTATCTTGGTTAAATTCATGCCTGGAAAAAGATCCTGTAAAACATAATTATTCAACAACAAAATACATGCATCAACATTCTACAAAAAAATAATATAAAATCACTTCAATACGACAACTAAATAAAAAAGATTAAGGTGACAATAAAAATTGTATTCCTAATCATATTCTACATCAGATCTAGAAATTTTATAAAAATCCTTGTTTATGCTTAGAACAACACAATTAATAATACTTGCACAACATTCTCTAAAATCTAATCAACGTAATCATGTAATCAACACAAGAAAAAAATTGAAAAAAATATGTTCAACTCAACAATCAAACACGGAAGACTAAAAATCCAAATTCTTGTAACAAAAGAAAACTCATTTACTACTTCCTAGTCAAATTATACATTAATTATATCTAACAATTTTAGCACAACATATGATCAGAAAGACACAACAAAAAACAACTACAAGCTTACCCAAAAAAAAAAAACTACAACTTACAAGCATTATTAACATCATAAAAAAAACTACACAAAAACTAATCATCGCCATTATCATCATTGATCATTTTTAGGTAAATTAAGAGCATTATAAGACATCATAGTGCCTATTAGACATCAGAGGAACATCTAGTAGCGCTAATCATATGTGTCTTTGTATCATCATTGATTCATCATCATCAAAATAAACAAATAATATGAATTAGATAAAATAAAAATAAGTACGACTAACAAATTCAATCAAAATAAAAGTTTAAGAGTGGGAAAATTACATCAAGGTTTTTCTGCACAACCCTTGATCTCTTATTAAGTTTCTTTGGAGGCTTTTCTCCGGTCATTAAATTGAAGTCAAATTCAATCTCTTCCTTAGTAAGAGATATCACCAACTCACGCTTCTCCATCACTGGCCTCTCAACCTTAGGCTGAGGTCCGATATTTGTAGCAGATCGGTGCTTGCTTGAACTCGTTGGTGTCACATTCTTCCTTGATCTTCCTCCTTTGCCACTTCCATTGTTTTGTTGTTTCTCAGGGTTCACTCGCGGCTTCCTAGGCCTCAGGTTCCATGTTTTTACGAACGGGGTGTTTGATTCTTTATCTGAACATTTCATCCCCACTTCATCTTCTGCTTCTCTGTCACTTTCTCCATCATCGTTGTTCGCTCCAGAACCTTTGGCCTTCACGGGAGATCCAATAGATACTTTTGATTTCCCCTTCTGAATCAGATCCAATTGATTTTGGTTTTTGTAAACCAGTTTTTCACTAATTTGATCTTTCTCTACGTTGTTTACATTAGGGTAAAATGGAGCGGATGTCACCATTGTTCGTGACAACAACGATGGAGGTGGAGGGTTTGTGGTGGGATTGACTGGTGTAGGGTTGTTTGATTCTGAATTGAGTACCATGTTTTGACTCAAAATGAAAAGATGAATTTATAATTCAGTGAATAAAATGAAGAATTGTGAGAAATATAATGAAATGAAGCATATATATATATATATATATATATATATATATATATATATATATATATATATATATATATATATATATATATATATATATATATTAGAGGAAAACAAGTAGAAATTAGAATGCAATGTAAAAAATTGGAGAGAATATAGAAAATGGGCAAAACTAGAAAGGGTGTTTGTGAGAGGAAAGAATCTTTTGAACATTTATAAAAATTCAAAAATAAATTTTAGATTTTTAATTTATAATCTTCGATACATTGAATCGAATGTACCATCTGATTGTATGGTCAACAAATCTAATTAATGTGTTTATATTTTCTTTATATAAAATGATTATTATTGGTATCAAATTATTTACTTTGACCGACCTTTTTTTTTTTGAATCAGCTTTGACCAACTTTTATTAAATTATTATTTTTTGTTATTTTAAGATATCATAAAAAGTTTAAACCTCAATAACATTATTTGGCATTTTTATGTCCTTTTAAGATATCTTAATTTATTCTTTCATTTTAAGATATCTAATCCAATTTTGTGCGATTTTATTTGGAATAAATTTTGGATATTTAAATTACAAATTTTAATTTTTTTTATTAAATATTAATTTTATAAAAACATGGTAAATAATAGGCTTAATTCAACATTTGGTTCCATATGTTAGTTTTAGGTTTCAATTTGCTCTCTTATGTTTTAAAAGTTTCAATTTGATCCCTTATGTTTACTTTAGGTTTTAATTTGGTCCCTTATGTTTATTTTAGGTTTTAATTTGGTCATTTCCGTCAGTTTTATCACATGTGGCAGACGGTTTGCTTACGTGGACAGACACTTGGACACATGTCAAAATTAAACGGTGTTAATGACAAAACTGACGGAAATGACTAAATTGAAGCGTAAAGTATACATAAGAGACCAAATTGAAACTTTTAAAATATAAGGGTCTAAATTAACAAGGTGCACATTTTCACTTTGGACAAAAAACCCTTGACATTTAGTTATTTTACACTAGAAAATTAAGGGTTAGTTGGGTAAATTTTATTAAATGTTATGTACCCATTTGTTAATTTACACCAACTTATATAAAACAATTTTATGTTTTTTTATTAGAAATATGTTGTTTGAGAATTTTAAGGATAAAATATGTTTTGTTGTTTTTTTCTTTATAAAACTCCGTAATTGCCCTTTATTTTTGAACTTATTTGAAATCGTGGAAGAATGGTATTTTTAGTCATAATAGAAAAAGTACCTTGCTAATTTAGACCTTTATATTTTTAGATGGGTCTAAATTAGCAAATCTCCCGCTGCTCCCGAAGGAGAGCAGTCCACCTGAAGCTTCGTCCTCCTAGGTTGGCCGGATCTTCAGAGCTGTTGCCAATCATTAGTGGATAGGAGTTGAAGTCTCCCAAAACTGACCGAACTGTCACTCCCATATCCCAAGCCATATGTTGTTGGGGCAGCCCTGTTTTTGCAATGCGCAATGGAGGTGATGACAGTAATTTATATGATGTTTTTAATATTATTTATTATTAGTTTAGTATAAGTTTTAGACCAATTACAAGTCAAAAACCTAAAGAAGCAAAGCTACTTGTCCAAGAAGTCAAGAAATGAAGAAAATGCATAAAAAGAGGCTAAAAGGAAGAAAATGCGCAACTTTCAGTCTGCAGACCATAACTTGAGCTATGAGTATCGGAATGAGTTCCATGACCATGCGTTGGAAAGCTAAGACAAAAATCTACAACTTTTGTGTTAAAGCAAAAACGTAATTTTGCAGTCTCATCGTGCTACGATGGAATTCATTGCAGTATGATGGAGCTGCTTGTTGGCCAAGACAGCGCAAGTTTTATTTTCAAAAGAAATATTTTCATCGCACCACGATGACATGTATCGTGGTACGATGGCATTACTTGGTGGCTAAGTAAGCTTAAAAATTAAGCAACAAAATCCTATGGTCATCGTGCCACGATGGGATCCATCGTACCACGATGTGCCTTGCTGCCTAATGTTGGAACAAAAGAGGTTCTGACATGACCTAATTAAGTTTTGATGATAACAAGAGTATTAATATACAATAGGGTATACTGATTATTTGATCCAAGTGTGCAGATATACAAGTTAATTTTTATATTCCCCAGAAGCACATTGGAAGTCCTGATGTGACAAGCAAATTCTGACCATGTCGTGATTCATCAGAAGATGCAACATCCATTCACATCAGAAGCTAGAGATCAGACTCTAAAGATTGGAAATATCAGATTCTGATAAGAGCAGTGAGAGTCGTTTTGTCAGAAGAACATTCTCTGCAACAAATGATTGAATATCATCATCATACTCTGACATTCCAAAAGCTGATAGAATCAATCTCATCCACAGGATAGTGACGTTAGTACTATTGTACGAACTTATTACTGGATTTGGCTAAAACGTCATCCTCAAGATTGATCGTATTCAAGGTTACTTGATTTGGTTAAAGAATGGTACTATCTACAGCTGGCAAAATCTCAACGCATCAAATTCAAATCAAATGCGCTCCACCTTCATCTATAAATAGGAGCAGATTTGAAGCTTTAGGATACGACACTTTGAACAATTTGAAAGAGCTGTTATTCTGTCAAAATCATCCTAGAGCACTAAGAACTTCAAATACAACTTGAACTCATATTCAAATCCAAGACTCTAGTTTCAGCTTCTGTTAATTCATTAGTTGAACCTTAGAATTCTTATATTAAGATTCTAAGTTAAGTCTTGTATCAAAATTTGTATTTCATTGTAACTGAACATTGATTTGCATATCATTTGTTCAGACTCTGTCTTTCTTATATTTGTTTTGGAAGTCTCTTGTCTGTGTGCTTGAGCATTAGGAAGTCTCTTGTTTGTATACTTGAGCATTGGAAGTCTCTTGCAAGGTTGCTTGAGCATTTGTAATCTGTTGAGATTATAGTGAACTCTCTTGGTAGTACAAGAGGACTGGACGTACTCTCGGTTTGTGAGAGGAACCAGTATAAAATCTCTGTCTCTATCTTTCTCTCTACCTTCAAAGTTGTGTTTAATTGTGTTTTGATTTCTAAACCGCTGCAAACTCTGATAAGTTTTTCATAACTTAGAAGAAATTTTCAAACTACCCAAAACACAATTCAACCCCCCCCCCCCCCCCCCCCTTCTTGTGTTTTTCACACCTTCAATTGGCATCAAGAGCCCGGTTCTGTTTTTAATCACCTAACAGTGAGACAGTTTTCTGTTGAAAAACACTATGACTGAAACTCTAAGTGGCAGCATGAAAGCAGTTCCTCATGACTATGAAGTTGAAGATAAGACAAACAACAAAGCACCAAAGTTCAATGGAGATGGTGCTACCTTTTCCTGGTGGAAAGATGGAATCTACAGTCATCTTATTGGTTTAGATGATGAGCTTTGGGACTTGGTTGAAGAAGGGGTAACTTTTAAAGGACTTGATGAAAAGGGAAAGCTTTCTGTTGAAGAAAGGAAGAAATTCACTCCTACAGACAAGAAGTTATACAAGAAACACCACAAGGTCTAGGATCTTCTTATTGGATGTATAACTCATGATGAATATCTCAAGATCACATACAAATCCACTGCCAAGAGTATTTATGACTCCTTATGCTCCACATATGAAGGGAACAAACAGGTTCAAGAGGCAAAGGCCACTCTTTTGATCCAACAGTATGAACTCTTTAGAATGAAGGATGATGAGAATATTGAATCTATGTATTCTAGGTTCAAAATTCTAGTAGCTGGTCTCCAAGTTCTAAAGAGAAGCTATACAACTTCTGATCATGTAAGAAAGATTCTGAGAAGCTTACCTTCAAGGTGGAGGCCTAAGGTAACAGCTATTCAGGAAGCTAAAGATTTGGACACACTTGGCTTGGAGGAATTGATAAGTTCACTCATGAGTCATGAGATTGAACTATTTTCTGATGAGCCTCAGAAGAAACTAAAATCTGTGGCTTTGCCATCTATTTCAGTTTCATCTAAGGCTCTGAAAGCCAAAGTTGTAGAATCTGAAGCAGAGGAATCTTCCATAGATAATCAAGAGGAAGGATCAGATGATGATTTCTTTGCACTGGTGAATCAGACAATGAAAGTGAGTCAGAGTCTGACACAGAAGATGTTGATGAGGTAATCTCTAAAATGACTAGTACTCAGATGGCTAAAACTTTGAAAGATGCTATGGTGAAGTACATGGAAAAGTTAAGTGAGCTAGATTTTTGTAAACAAAAATTGAAGCTACTTAATTAAAATCTCACCCAGACTCAAGCAAATTTTCAAAAATCTCTTAAAACAATTAAAGTGCTTGAGACTGGATGCAGAACATGTCACAAACCATATGATGAGTATGAAGTTTCTCTTCAAGAGTTTGTACACCATAACATTGACAAAACTAGGGTAACTTCCATGATTCATGGTGGGCTCAGCAATTATTATAAAAGGCAAGGACTTGGTTCCCACACATCTTTTGATGTGGGGAAATCAAACAAACCTATCTTGTTAAGCAAGTCACCGTCAGAATCTTATTCAAACTTTACTAAGGGTACATCAGAACCTCTGACTGTGTCTGGTACTCTTGTGAGCTTGGAACCACGAGATAAGGTATCAGAAGATGACTCATCCTCTGAACCTAAGTCTTCTAAAACCCAGGTTCCCCTCACATCAGTACCCATGTCTACTCAAGTTAAAGCTGTCAGAGTACCAAAGCCTGTTGATAAGCGGGGCACTAGTACTTCTAAAGCAAACTTGGTAACTGGTTCTCTGACACTCTCAAGAGGAAAGTCTTAGAGACAACATAAGCCTAAACCTTTTTCTAAAGGCTCTGTTGACTCCAGATCTTCTGAGTACTCTAACAAGAAGAATAAGATTCTCAAAACAAACCAAAAAGGACCCATCAGAGTATGGGTACCAAATCTGAAATAGTGTATGCTGCAGGTATGCACCCAAAGAAGAAAAGAAAGCTCATGGTATCTGGACTCTGGCTGCTCACGTCACATGACAGGAGACAAGCTCTTGTTCCACACCCTGAATAAACAAGAGGGAGGAACAGTAGGGTTTGGTGGCAACCAGAAGGGAAATATCATTGGTATAGGTACAGTTGGTAATTCTTCTTTGTCAATTTCTGATGTTTGGTTAGTAGATGGACTACATCATAATTTACTTAGCATAAGTCAATTGTATGATAGTAATTATGATGTTATGTTTAATAAGGATTCATGTACTGTAATCAGAAACTCTGATCAATCTGTTGTTTTTAAGGGTAATAGAAAAGACAATGTTTATAAAGTCAACTTTTCTGACTTAAAGGAACAACAAGTGCTTTGTCTTCTGACACTGAGTGATGAAAAATGGATCTGGCACAAAAGATTGGGTCATGCTAACTGGAGGTTAATCTCTAAGCTTAGTAAGGACAATCTTGTCAGAGGTCTCCCAAAAATAAAATATCACTCAGACTCACTTTGTGGTTCCTGTCAAAAAGGGAAAATTGTAAAAAGCTCTTTTAAGAACAAGAACATTGTCTCTTCTACCAGACCCTTAGAACTCTTACACATTGATCTATTTGGACCAGTTAGCACTGCTTCAATCAATGGTAAGAAGTATGGATTAGTCATTGTGGATGATTATAGTAGATGGACTTGGGTTAAATTTCTGAGAACTAAAGATGACACATATGAAGTGTTTAGCATCTTCTGTACCCAAATTCAAAATGAAAAAGATTTCAAGATTTTAAAAGTAAGAAGTGATCATTGTGGTGAATTTGAAAATGAACCTTTTGAAAAAAATTTATGAAGAACATGGAATTCTCCATGAATTCTCCACTCCTAGAACTCTACAACAAAATGGAGTTGTAGAAAGAAAGAATAGATCTTTACAAGAAATGGCACGCACCATGATGCATGAAAATAATTTAGCAAAATTCTTTTGGGCAGAAGTTGTTAACACTGCTTGTTATATTCAGAATAGAATCTATATAAGACCTATTTTGAACAAAACAACATATGAACTCTTTAAGGGAAGAAAACCCAATATTTCTTATTTTCATCAATTTGGCTGTACATGTTACATTCTGAATAACAAAGTCCATCTTAAGAAATTTGACTCTAAAGCCTGTAAGGGTATCTTCATTGGATACTCTGAACGCTCTAAGTCATACAGAGTGTATAATTCTGAAACCAATACAGTGGAAGAATCAATGCACGTAAAGTTTGATGATAAGGAGCCTGATGATAAAAAGTCAGAGCCTGTTAAAGATTTGTCAGGTTCTGATGAATCAGAAGATGAAGCTCCAGAGTATGACAACTACATAGAACCTGTAGAAGACACTGAAGCGCAAGAAGCTACACCTTCTGATGCTGCTCAAGAACATCAAACAAATGAAGACAACTCTGAAGCAACAGAGATTCCAAGAAATACATTCAAGTACAAATCATCACATCCTGAAGAGCTTATCCTTAGAAACAAGAATAGTCCAAGAAAAACAAGGTCAAACTTCAGAGATGAAGAATCATTGTTTGGATTAGTATCTTTAATTGAACCAAAGACAACAAATGAAGCTCTCTCAGATGATGCTTGGATAGTTGCTATGGAAGAGGAGTTAAATCAATTCAAGAGAAATGATGTATGGGATCTGGTACCCAAACCTAAGCACAAGAACATTATTGGAACAAAATGGGTATACAGAAACAAATTGAATGAGCAAGGTGAAGTTACAAGAAATAAAGCAAGACTTGTTGCACAAGGATATAGTCAACAAGAAGGATTTGACTTCACTGAAACCTATGCTCCAGTAGCAATACTGGAAGCAATCAGGTTACTTTTATCTTATGCAGTTAACAATGATATCACTCTTTATCAAATGGATGTTAAAAGTGCATTTCTTAATGGTGTTATTTCTGAAGAAGTATATGTCAAACAACCTCCTGGATTTGAGGATTTAGCAAATCCAGATCATGTGTTTAGACTAAAGAAATCACTCTATGGACTCAAACAAGCTCCCAGAGCTTGGTATGAGAGACTGAGTACTTTCTTAGTCAACAATGGTTTTGAAAAAGGACAAGTTGACAATACATTATTTAGAAAAACACTAAAGAAAGACATTTTGATCATTCAAATTTATGTTGATGATATCATCTTTGGATCAACTAATGCCACTTTGTGCAAGAATTTTTCTAAGCTTATGCAGGATGAATTCGAGATGAGCATGATGGGAGAATTGAAGTTCTTTCTTGGAATTCAGATAAATCAAAAAAAGAAAGGAACATTCATTCATCATTCAAAATTTATAAAAGATCTTCTGAAGAAATTCAATTTGGAAGATTGCAAACCCATGAACACTCCAATGCATCCTACATCAAGCTTAAGCAAAGAAGAATCTGAAGGCAAAGTTGATCAGAAGCTCTATCGAGGTATGATTGGATCTCTTCTTTATCTAACTGCATCAAGACCTGATATTTTATTCAGCGTATGCTTGTGTGTAAGATTTCAATCAGATCCTAGAGAATCCCACTTCACAGCAGTGAAAAGGA
Organism: Trifolium repens; assembly: GCA_030408175.1. Classification (NCBI taxonomy): domain Eukaryota; kingdom Viridiplantae; phylum Streptophyta; class Magnoliopsida; order Fabales; family Fabaceae; genus Trifolium; species Trifolium repens. The sequence goes on along the minus strand of CP125850.1, from coordinate 43,912,876 downwards.
TTTTCAGGTATTTGAAAGCAACTTGTAACATTGGATTACTGTATCAGAAATCCAATGACTACAAGCTGATTGGATTATGTGATGCTGACTATGCTGGTGATAAAATTGAAAGAAAATCCACCAGTGGCAACTGTCAGTTCATTGGTGAGAATTTAATTTCATGGGCTAGTAAAAGGCAAACCACCATAGCTATGTCAACAGCAGAAGCTGAATACATATCAGCAGCTAAATGTTGTACACAACTACTTTGGATGAAATATCAATTGGAAGATTATCAAATAAGCAGTAACAATATTCCTTTATATTGTGATAACACTGCAGCTATTCACCTCTCTAAAAACCCTATTTTACATTCAAGAGCTAAGCATATTGAGATTAAACATCATTTTATCAGGGACTATGTTCAAAAAGGAGTAATTGATCTCAAGTTCATTGAAACTGAAAATCAATGGGCTGATATCTTTACAAAACCTTTAGCTGTTGAACGTTTTGATTTTATCAAAAAGAATCTGAACATGATGGAGATCTCTGATTAACTTAGTCTCTGATGAAAAATTTGTGTTTATAAGAATCTAATAGCAGTCAGAAGCTGAAGTCATCAGAACCTTCTGTATCAGAAGTTGTGATGAGAACATCTTCTGATAAACTATTAGAATCTGTTAGAAGGAAAATAGTTCTGGCGCGTAATGAAAAATCTTTTATAAAAACCTTTTCGTTTTCCCTCACTTACGTGTCAGTTATTCAAATAATCTTTTGATATACGTGTCTTGTTGCAAGAGGATAAAGAGGTTGGTTAATGATGATTAGCATTTGTAATTCCTATTTGAGGTAAAATACTCTACTACCCCCTACGTGTCTGTACTTGTTTTTGCGCGAAACTTTTCTATTTAAACACACAAACCTTTCACATTCACACTTTTGCACTCTCACAACCTACACTTTCTTCTTCTAAAACTCAGAGCAATTTCTTTCTCCCTCATTAGAAACCCTAAATTCTCAAACTTCATCCATGGCTTCTTCATCTACTCAAAGCGTTGATGCATGCATGATCTTGCCTAAGGAATCCAACCCTACTGTGTTTGCTAAAGATCAACGTCCTTACAAGTATGATGGCCTAAATGTTGCGATTGAAAACCCCGTTGATCTTGAAGGGTTAAGAGTAAACGGTTTCTCTGAGGTTGTAGACCTTTTCAAGAGACAAGGAATGGAATACTACTTTGACGTGATGAATGGACCAACATATACGGAACTTGTCAAGGAATTTTGGATGAAAGCATCCATTATCACCAGAGAGAAGTACAATCAGAAGATTGAAGAGATGATTGAGGAAATCCTGAACTAAAAGGTAAAACCCCTAAGGAAATGGGATTGAGATCTTTCGTAGGAGCAGAAATTGAATCATTTGTGTCTGGATTCAGAATTTCTCTCAGATTGTGTCATATCTATGAGGCTCTGAAGATAGATCGTGGTGGTCTTGTTATTAGAAACTCTGATGAAGTTGGTTCTGATGTTGAAGAGTTTATATTCAAACCTAAGGCTGACCCCAATGACAAGTTTGAATGGACCAACAACTGCAAAGTCATCTACAAGATTTTGATTGACAGCATTTTGTCCAAGTTGGGAGGCACTGATCAAATTTCAAACCTTTAGAAGCTGTTCACTTTTCATGTTGGTAAAGGAAATTTTCTGGATATTGGTAAGCTTATCTTTGATCATCTTGCTGTTTCTATACCCTCCATCAAATCTATTGTGCGACATTCAAGGCTACTCAGTCATATGTTTGCACAGTGTGGTTTGTTGGATACTATCACACCGTTTCTCCCAGGATATGGTTCCTTCCTGATTAGTTCTAAATTTGTTAATAGCACTACTCTAAGGTACCTGAAACTGGTGAAAAACAACCAGATTGTTCATCCAACACGCCCACTGCTGATCAGAGTTTCTGAGGATAACATTGCTGAATGTATGCTTGTACATGTCAGTGATATTGAGGCTAAGAGAGTAATAGAAGCACATGATGATTACTTGAAAAAGCTAGGTGCTGAGGTAGGTACTGGAGAACCTACAGGATTGTCAATCAGACAATCAAGGATTTTGGAACAACCAACCAGAGTCTATCCTGTCAAAAGAAAGGCTGTTAAGAGTCCTGCAGGGAAGAAGGTTGCTAAAACCCAGAAGACTACAGCTCCTAGATCATCAAAGAAACCAAAGGCTAAGAAGATTGTTATGGAGGATCTTACAGAAGAAGAGAAGGAAAATGCTGCGTTACAGGCAGCTTTGGAAAAGGTTAATGAATTCAACAAGAAGCAAGAGGCTCTAAAGGATGGCTATGACTGTGGAATTGATCCTGAAGTTTTCAAGGACATGTACTCCAAACTTCCTCCAAGAGCTTCTGATGATGTGCTGGCTCAACAGACTATGTGTGGAATGGCTGATGGTAAGTTTTCTAATTTTATTGGAGGCAGATTAGCTTTTAGAGATTATTTCAGAAGACTACAATACCCTTCTGAAATCAAAGTTAAACATGCTTTTGATAAGATTTTCAAAGGAGTTAATTCTAAGAAAGATCTCACTCTTTCTAAGAATCAACCATCATCAGAGCAGTTTAACCCTATTCAAACTAACCCTTCAGAATCTCAAGCTAATAATATATGTAATGATGCAGCACAAGCTTCAACAAGTACTGCACCAGTCATTCTTCCTTTGGATGAAGATTCTGAACGCACACCTTCACCACCCCCTCAAAATTCCCCCACACACCATGAAACCCAAATTCTGCAACCAACACCAAACTCTAAAAATGTTCAACCAGAGACAACTCTAGAAAAATCACCAACACCTCAACCAGAAAATGAACCACAACTACAAACACCCCCACCAGAACATACTCATTCAGAACATGAAAACCAAAAATCACCAGAACATACTCATTCAGAACATGAAAACCAAAAATCACCAGAACCTAAAGTTGCTGAAGTAATTGGTGAACCTAACTCTGAAGTACATGCTGTTGAGCAATCCCCACATCATGTGGCTATGGACAACTCATGTACTTTACCAACACCACTCAAGAAACAATTCCAACAAATTGATGAATCTCTGAATCTTGAAGTTATTCAGAAAACCCCTCCTCACCAAACCAATCACCCCAAGAACCTAATGCAGGATCTGTCCCTTGACTGCATCTATGTTCCTCCTTACCTACCTTCCAGAATTATCAGTGAACCCTTAGAACAAACCCAAGATGATATCTCTAGTTTGCTGCAAGCTGTTGACAAAAATATTAGAAGAATGTCAAGTGCTATTCCTAACAGGTCTATTGAAACAACACACATCAACAAAGAGTGTGACATCATGGAAGAAAATCTGGTACTCATGATAAGATCAATTAAGCAGGCCTATACTAAGGATTTGGACTTCAGGAATGAATTGGCTAGAAAGGAAGAGGAAGAGAGATTGTTAAGCGAGAAATTGGAAGCTGAGGAAAGGGAAAGAAAAAAGTTGGAAGAAGAACGTCTTGAAAAGGAGAGGCAAGAAGCTCAAGCTAGAGAGGAAGCTAGGCTAGCCGAATAGGCTAGAATAGCTGCTGAACAAGCAAGACTTGAGAACATTGCTAGGAATGCACCAGAGTATGCTCACATCATCAGAGAAAATCAAGAGAATATGCAGAGAAAGATTGATGAGCATTCAAATGTGTTGGCAAGCATTCTTACTACTCTCCAGAGCATCCATGAAAGATTACCACCAGCTCCTCAACCTTAAACCTAGGATTCTCTGCACTTTGTTTTTAATTTCAAATATTATCTTTTGATGTTTTGCTGTGTAACTTTAATTGAATCCTTGTTTATTTAAGTACTATGTTGATTGTGATTAATCTTTTGAATGTGTTTATAATCTGTTTATTTTATGTTCTTTATGGTATGCTTTCATAAATTTTTTTAGACAAATATCAACACATAGACTTCAAAACTAAATAAAGAGTTTTTATTCAATTGATAATTGTTGATTACATAAGTTCTAATCTATCTTCTTACTTAGATTCTACATCAGACACAGCTAGTTCTAAATCTAGCTTATTAGAATCAGAGGGAGAAGAAGGGTATTCTTCCCTAGGAGGAACATATGTACACAAGAATTCCTTCCAGTCAGAATCCCATTCAGATTCTGACTCGGATAAGGACTCATGTTGTTTGGTCTTGGATCTTGTTTGGTAATTGGCTCTGACAGGAGCAGAAGTTGATGCTCTCATCTTCTGAGGTTTCTTCTTAGACTCCGAGTCTTGTTGAATCTTTGCCTTCTTCTTCTTCTTCTCCTGTGCTTTCTTACTTTTGATCACTCTTCTATCCTTATCCATTGTTGATTTTTCACAATGAAATGGAAGTGTTGAGTGAAATGACAAAGTGATGGTCCTTATATAGTGGATTCAAATTAGACAAGGTCATGGTTTTACGACAAACCATTTAATGGGTGTAGTTGTAACCACCTTGACTGCATTGAAACTCTAATATTGACCAATTTTCTCTTAACTTGTCATTTAATCTTTTGTCAGTTTTATTTTTTTTGATTAATGACAAAAGGGGGAGTAAGAGTCGTAATTAATTTATGAAATGCTAAACTGAAACCAAATTCCATATTTTAATTTATTAAAATTATGTCTTCGTATGATATGATTTTGAGGAAAATATTAGTTGAAATTTGAACTTCTGATACATGGTACGCATAAAAGAAAAGTGCAATTTTCTTTCATGGGTATCAGACTTAGGGGGAGAGCTTGCAAACCTAGCCTCTGAGAGTCTAGTGTATTAGTTTAGTTCAAAATTCAAATAATTATTTTTAAACTGATTTAATTAATCATTGCTGAACTTAGGGGGAGCTTGCAAAACTCATTAACCTAAGGAATGCTTGATAAATTTTATCAACAACCATTGTAAATTTATACTCTTTAATTGTTTCTTTAATGCTTTTAATTCCAACTAACTCAAAAACCCCCAACTTTGTTGCTTTTATAAATTCCTAAATTCTCTTTAATTGAATTGTTATACACAATCCATGTGGAGACGATTTTACTTACTACTTTATTACTTGTGACGATTTTGTACACTTGCAAATAAGTCATCAAGTTTTTCGCGCTATTGCCGGGGATTGTTGTTTCAACAAGGCAATTAGTGTTAATTTAGGAATTTTATTTTTCAGTCAAATATTATAAAAACCAAAAAAAATATTTTATTTATTTTAGTTGATTTTGTTAGAATTTATTTATATTCAGTTTATTTATTTAGTAGATTTCATTTATTTAAAATATTGATTGTGTTAGGATTTATTAGATTATTAAAAAAAAAAAAGAGATCTTGTTTTAATTAGTAGTAGTATATTTTATTTTCTTTTATATTTTATTTTTATTCCTCTACATAAAAAAAAAGATTTGTTTCTAAAAAAAATAAAAATTTTCTGAAATAAATAAATAAATAAAAATTTCAAAAATCTGTTCCTGCAATATTGAACTTACAGACGATTCTGGCTAAGGACAAGGCTTGGTATTTAAACGATCCATTGTGATCCACCTCCCTTACTTGGGAATCCCTGTAGTGATATATTTGCGACAACAATAAAAAATAAAAAATAATAAAAAAATTCAAGATCTTTTTATCTTTTTCATTGTGCTTTACTACTAATCTGTTTCTTTGAGTTTAGTATGCAATGACAGAACATACAGGAAACCTCATGACATCCATTGCGATGATATATCAATCCATCGTTGATATTAGCGAAGATGTAGATGTACCCTTTGAAAAAGGCCTAGACCTCTTCTTGGAATATTTTAACAAAGCTGCAAAAGAAAGAGGACTATCACCTGTGGAAGAAACTCTTAGCAAGGATCTTGAAGCACAAGAAGGTGTGTCAACTGGATCAGTTACAACCCAAATTGAGCGAGATTCCATAGGGAACAAAAGTGCAGACTTTGAGGGTGATGAAGAGGTGGCTAAAATCCTAAAAAGTGAGGAAGCAAAACACAAGGTAGATGAGGAACCCTCACAAAACAAGGAGACATATACAAGAGACTTAGAGAGGTATATTGAAACAATACAAAAGCTAGATTCAAGATCACCAGAAAAGGAGCAACAATGGGATAACTGCATACTCCTAACAGAAGAATATAGTGAAATTCTCACAATGGAGCCTCAACAAAAGCGGGACGACTCGAGAAGTCTCCCAATACCTTGTTCTATTGGCGAGACAAATATTGAAGGAGCACTCTGTGATTTTAACTCTAACATAAATTTGATGTCTATATCTCTTGCAGATGACCAGTGGGAGCCAGAATTCCAGAACATGAAACTTATTCTAACCAATCTCAGCATAATCTATCCATGGGGTGTCTTCAAAGATGTGCCTATCAAAGTCAATGACCTGGTTATCCCGGTAGACTTTGTTGTTTTAGAAGAAGAAATTCCTCTAATCCTTGGAAAACCATTCTTAGCAGCATGTCGCATATTGATAAATAATCAACAACAGGAACTTGAACTAAGAATGGATGACAAGGAAGAAGCACATGATGAAGAAGAAGATCAAGAGAAACAATTGGTTGAAATAGAAACGGACCAACATGACGCGTCAAGTGTTCGGGATGAAGATTTCTCCAAGGGAGCTGAACCCCAACCAATGAAGATTCAAGAGCAAGAAGAACATCCTAGTAACAAAGCAGAGGAAAAATCAGAAATTGATAAAGTCATAGATATGATTTATGCTTTGTTCGCTACGGTCAAACTGAAGAGGATATGGAAGCAACATCCTCTCTTTCTCCAGTTCATGGGATTCCTAGCAAAAAAGAGGAAGAAGACAGATGATATATTCCATCTCTCATATAAGACGCCCTAACAGTCTTTTGAAGTCTAGCTAATGACTTTAAAGAAGCGCTTCTTGGGAGGCAACCCAAGGTATGTTTTATTTCTTTCATTTATTTTCTCACATTTTAAAAAGTTTTTTAAATTAGATAGTTTTCAAAACTACTAAGATATATTTTCAAAAGGGAAGGAATGCCAATTTTTAGGCCTAAAAAGATTTTTAAAGAACTGTTCCAAAGCCCATAGTGCAACAAATTTCCTATTGTGTCACGATGAAGATAAAACTTTTGAAAAATATGGCATTGGAATAGCCATCGTGCAATGAAACTGCTCATGACACGATGAAAGTTTGGAAGTTTCAAAAAGAAACACCAGTTGCAACATTTACACCATCCACCCAATTAACCCTACACTTCTAAACCTTCAAATTCACCATCATCATTTCTTTTCTATTCATTCATCCATCACCACAAAAATCAAACCTCAACATTATCCTACCCCTCCATTCCCAAAACTTCTATACAGCCATTAGACCACAAAATTCAGTCCCAATGCACCAAAGAAAAATAAAAATAACCTCCAGATTTTTATCCAGTCAAGATGGAAGGATGAATGAACGTCTCAAGTCCCAAGTAAAGGAGAGACGGTCTCTTGGGACAAAGACGCGGACATTCTTAACCGAGCAAAAAGGATTACCACCAAATTGAGCAACAAAAGACAAAGTCAGCTATCAAACCTGATCAGTCACGGTGCACAGTGGGTGAAAAGGTGAAGTAGCTATGACGACGTTACAAAAGTTCAAATTTTGGGGTAACAAAGCCATAGTAGCAACATGCTGCATATCAGACTCAGAGCAGGCACAAGCAGGTGAATACTCAGATAACATCATGGACCTGTTGAATAGGGAGCTGAACCCTATACACCTGGTGTATCATCAACCAGGGCGGGCAGTAAGTCATGGAGCATTCCCGCTGTTCCCTTCTATCTTTGTATCTTAGTAGTTTATCATCTATGTAATGAATGTCATTTCCCGACAGCCCCCTATGCTTACAAAAAAAATGCAATAACTGTTTGCTTGTTTATTATCTAGTGCATGTTAAAAGTTATAAGCAGAGTTCCAGTGACGTAACGACTAGATTTGGATGATTTGAATTCCACGCCTTTATACAAAGAACACCGAAGGTGATTGCTCTAAAAGCGCGGAAGTTTGAGAGATAACGAGACGAGTGATGAAGCTGGTGTGTGTGAGAAAAGTGTTCGATCTTCAGATATACCTAAGCCATGTGAGGATTTAAGCCAAATATTTCCAAACGGTATTACCACTTTCTTTCGATCTACTATGATAGTACCGTGCACATGTTTATTTTCTAGAACTTGCTCTAATTCTCTGCTGACAGGATAATTTGATATATATGCATTGAGGCAATTGTTTGTTATAACCTAGAGCCTTTTCAAGCCACCCTTATTATTATTATTATTATTATTATTATTATTATATCCTTTGCTAGCCAATTTTGAGCCGTAAAAAAATATTATCCCTTTTGTTTCGGTGACAAACCACATTACAAGCCTATAGACCAGAAAAACAATGATTTACCCTCTTTGGAGTTAGGTAATAGTTCTATTAGTCTTGGCAGCAAAAAAAGTTTAGAGTTGCTCATGGAACTAGCAACATCTGAGTTTGGGGTGGGTGTACAGAGAACTATCACTACAAAAAGAAAAAAATAAATGAAAAAGAGACGGGAAACATCCAAAATTCCCTAAAAAAATAGTCTCTTAAAAAAAAATGAATGCAAAAAGAAAAAAGGGCAAAAGAAAGAGCCAAAGGGAAAACAGTGATAGAAAAAAACCATATAAAGACACATCTGATTCTTACTCTCTGATACCAACACAAAAAGGCACCCTAAGGAATAAGGTTGCGTACACAAAAAGTAAACAACGTAGAACTTAACTCCACATGTTTAGCCTACTATTCCCAAAAATGTCCTACCTTGACCTAAACCACGTTATAACCCTGAAAAGTCCTCCAAAAATGCATGTTTATTAAATTTTGACTGGATACTTGGAATTCTGGCAAGCCTATGGTAAAATGGCAGGTTGTACGATGATTGAGAGATAACTCTTTCAATTATGAGCGAAAAATACAAATGTGAGAGAGAGAAAAGATTGAACATGGACTTTTGTAGGCCAAGTGTTGACTATTGGCGTCTCTTGAGCCTAAGTGTTGACTAAGCATGATCGCTGAGCATGATGACAATAATTTATATGATGTTTTTAGTATTATTTATTATTAGTTTAGTTTAAGATTTAAACAAATTACAAGGCAAAAACCTAAAGAAGCAAAGTTACTTGTCCAAGAATTCAAGAACTGAAGAAAATGCATAAAAAGAGGCTAAAAGGGAGAAAATGCGCAACTTTCAGTCTGCAGACCATAACTTGAGCTACGAGTATCGGAATGAGGTCCGTGACCATGCATTGGAAAGCTAACACAAAAATCTACAACTTTTGTGTTGAAGCAAAAACGTAATTTTGCAGTCCCATTGTGCTAAGATGGCATTCATCGCAGTATGATGGAGATGCTTGTTGGCCAAGACAACACAAGTTTTATTTTCAAAAGAAATCTTTTCATCGCACCACGATAACATGTATCGTGGTACGATGGCATTACTTGGTGGCTAAGTAAGCTTAAAAATTAAGCAACTAAATCCTATGGTCATCGTGCCACGATGGGATCCATCGTACCACGATGTGCCTTGCTGCCTAAGTCCGAAAAACTATAAATAGAGCTCTCCTCCTTCATAATTATTCATTCAGAAATAGAGAGAACTATTACTCTCTAAAGGAAAAGGAGGAGGGGCTCTAAGGTTAGGTTTTCTTTTATGCATTATTTTATTCTGGTAATTTAATTATGCAAAATAGTAGCTAAACCCCCTCTGGGTTAGGTTGAGTAGATGAACTTCCCTAGAACTACTTGATCCATGTAATTGGTCATTATATTATTGCAATTCAGTCTTTATTAGTTATTTAATTATCATCTATGTTTAATGCTTTTCATTAGTATACGTATTAGTGAAATTGATCTAGATATCGATTGTTTTCGGGAGATTCTTTTGGTATTCAAATTGATGATAATTATTCAACAGGGTTATTGTAGGGATACGTAACTTGCGTCTATTGTAGGGATACGTAGTTCGTGGTTGTGACTTTTGAATTAACGTTCTTTAATGCTTTCATAATTTCTCATCTCACCTAAGGGATTACGGAGTTGTTAATAGTGAATAGGGTAATAAGACACGGGAGTGATTATTACTACTCAAGAGTTAATTCGTAGTGATGAATGTGACTTAATTTGAATTGTGAAATATAATACAAGTAGGAAAAGGGAAGGGATTTGTAATATCCCAACTCCTAAATTATCTAACTAATTTTAGATAGAGGTTATCTATTAAAAATTAGTATCTTTTGGAAGTGGTTAATTAATTAAAACGTGGAATTAAGTGTATATCGTGTGAATTGGTAAGTTTAATTAAGTCTAAGCCACACAACTAATACATTAGTCCAACAATTGAGATTAATTAAAATGGGCAGATTTAAACTTCCCTCTCTCATTTTCTCTTGCTCATGACTCACTCACCACTCCCATTCTTAAGCCTCCACCTATCCTTCAAGCTATGAGTCATGAATCCACTCAAACTTATTTCATGCAAGATTAACTCCAATTCTCTCATTCTAGCTTCAGCCAAAAATCAGAAAAACATACTCCTTCTTCTTCCTCTTCCCCACGCAAAACACAACAACAACATAATCCAACTTTCTCAATTTTCTCAAACTCAAGATTTTGGACATATCTCACTAACCCACTTAAACAAGCAGAGATTCCTCACATGCATTCACATCAGTAATGGTATCTCTGTAGCCACTGCAGAATCATCAACACCCAATGCCTCACATGATACAAGAAGACAACAACCCCATTCTTCACCATTTCACTCACCAATGAGAAAACATGCAACATTGAAACCACAGATTCGTGAACTGTTCATACACCTCAGAAACTGCTATAAATAACCCCACCTACCAGCTGAACCATTCATCCAAACATCATTCAATTCATAGAGCAAAGTTTAGGGGTTTCAAAGAGTCAAATCTTCCAATTCTAGTCTGGGGTTCGTGGGGCTCTATAGGAGGTTTCAGTAGCTGCATTAGGAGCTCAGAAGCAAGGTTAAAGCTTCAATCCAGGTGGGTTCTTAGGATAGTTTAGCTAGTTTCCCAAATTATGAACTTTTGCATGTTAACATAGTAAAATTAGGAAAATGTTGTGTGAGAGGAATTAACTCCCAAATTCCTCTCCATTCTGTCTTATATTATATATATTATGCGACTGCATAGCTTAGAATGAGGATTGTAGGTGTTAAGCTGGTTAAAAATGGATTTTTCGTGAAACAGGGCAGGTTCTGTATACACACGCTGCAGCGAGTTGCAAGCGTGCATTCATAGCGAGCTGGGTCTTCTGGGCTGATGAAACTCGCCGCAGCGTGCACTTGTGCGCTTAACGAGTTGATTTAGGCCAGGACCTATAAACTCGCCGTGGCGAGCTAGCAACACGCCGTAGCGAGTTGTTACAGGACATTCCCATAAAACTCGCCGGAGCGAGTTATGACTCGCTGAGCGAGTTTGACAGAACAGAACTGAATTTCAAAACTGTTTTCTAAACTGAGACACTCGATTTATATCCTCATCTGAGTTATACCTTTTTGCAGTAGCATGATTTATATAATGTGAAACAGCATGTTAATCACAGATAATCTTTAGGGCTTAATCTAGAGATTCATAGGTTTGTATGTTCCCCGGGAAATTGGAAAATCATGGTAGAAATAACTAAACTAGTATCAGTCAGTTCAGCTGCGATTTATGTCGCTTTATGGACTCCCAATGGGATAATCCATTAGGTTATGATTGTGTGAGCTGCATGCCGTGACCGAATCGGTTGACGGATATGGCAGGCCTCTGAGATATGCTCACCTCAGAGTGTCCTTGTGTTTAAAATGAACAAGATATAATTTGTGTTACACCTTTATTTTATGCTTATGTTTTATGATATAATGTTAGTATGCATGACTGATTAGGTTCCCCGGTGTAGTCACCTTAGGAGGGTAGTAGGACTCACTGAGGCTTAGTAGTCTCACCCCATTCCATACAATTATTTTTCAGATAAGCAGGTTGGCTAAGGTATGCAGTTGGTGTGCTCGTGGCTCTTGCTTGAGGATTGCATCTTTTTCATGCTTTTCTAGTTTCCTTTGTTATCGTTCCGCTGCTAATAAATTCTGTTGTATTGTTGTACTCGTTATTCTGCTTCCGTTGTTTCATCTATCTTGTTGTATTTAGCACCTGCGTGTGCTTGAATTTCTGAGTTGTAATAATAATGTACTCGTTATCAGTAATAATATTCCACTAATATTCTAGACATTTATGTGGGGTGTTATAATTGGTATCAGAGCAGGTCGATTCAGATCGTGCCAGAGTCCATTAGTATTACAAATCCGAATCCCGGTTCTTGTCCGGATTTCTAACATCTGTTCTAGATGTCATGTCACTTTAAGCCTAGCTAACTTGACTTGATATTGGCAGTTAGAGCACTATGTCAGGAGCAAGACGAGGACCCGGAAGACCTAGAAGGAATGTTGCTGATGATGATGATGAACCCGAGATGTACGGAGATGCTAATGCGAACATGTGGGCTGAGATGATGTACCAGCAACAGCAGTTTCAAGCCCAACAGGCCCAAAAGCATCAAGAATTCATGACTATGTTTCAGCAACAAATGAACAATCCTCCACGTCAGCAGCAAGGATCAAGCGCTGCATTCCGTGAATTCTGCCGAATGAGTCCGCCGGAGTTTTATGGGGAGTACAATCCAGCGAAAGCCAGGGAATGGATTCAACGAATGAGTGGAATCCTTGAATCCATGGATTGCACCGAAGCTGACAAAGTAACATTCGTCTCCCGCTTCTTTAGGGGCGACGCGTGTAACTGGTGGGATGGAACCAAGTCGTACATGGAGGCCAGTCAGATGGAGATGAATTGGGAAAATTTCCGACGCCTTTTCGTTTGACATTATATCCCAGAGAGTTACCAATTCCAGATGAAACGTGAGTTGACTGAACTGAAGCAGGGGAACATGTCAGCAGCGGAGTATACTATGAAGTTCAATGAGATGATCCCAGTGAATCATGGAAGATGAAAAAGTACCGGTTCGGACTGAGAGCTGACATAGCGCACGATGTCTATATGCAGCATATTACCACCTTCGGTGATTTGGTGCAAAAGAGCTATCATGCAGAAGCAGATCTGGGTAACATTCATAAGGAGCGTAGTGAAGCTTTTCAGAAGAAGAAAGATTCTGGAAAATTCAATCTGCAAGTGAGAACTAAAGGTACTACAAGTAAGGGAAAGCAGAGATACTCTCAATGTTCACCAAAGAATTGTGCAGAATGTGGTTTCCCTCACAGTGGAGAATGCATGAAGGGAAAGAATATGTGTTACTATTGTAAGCAGCCAGGCCACTACAAGCACGAATGTCCTAAACTGAAGAGACAGGGAGATTCCAGCGGTGCCTCAAAAAGCAAAGGTCGGGTATACTCACTTGACGGTGAGAATGTCAAATCTAATAATGCTTTAATTATGGATGTATGCAAGTTAGGCCAGTCTGAAGTTTTAGTCTTGTTTGATTGTGGAGCCACTAATTCCTTTATAGCCGTTGACTGTGTTCACCGACTGCAATTGCCCTCTGTGCCTTTAATTCCCCCTATGACTGTGGTTGTTGCCACGGGAGGCAAGGTTACTTCTAAACGTGTTTGTCATAATTGTCCTGTTCTTATGGGCAGTAAGGTCTACCATATAGATTTGATCTGTCTACCTCTGAAGGATATAGATGTGGTCCTAGGCATGGATTAGCTTTCTGCCAATACTGTGTATATTGGATGTGCTGAGAAGAATCTCTTCATTCCAACCGAAACTTCACCAGAAAGTAGAGCTATTACCGCTTTACTCCAGAATACTCATCAAATGATCCAGTACTTAGGTACTAGCAGCAAATGTTTCAGTGTCTTGTTCACCATCGATCCGGAACCCAGTTTGAGCCCCAGTGATATTCCTATTGTTAGTGAGTTTTTAGATGTATTCCCAGATGATGTTATGAGTCTACCTCCGGAAAGGGAAGTTGAGTTTTCTATCGACCTTATTCCTGGATCCCAGCCTATCTCAGTTGCCCCTTATAGGATGTCTCCCTTAGAGCTTCATGAACTGAAATCTCAATTGGAAGTGTTGCTTCAGAAACACTTCATTCGACCCAGTGTCTCACCTTGGGGAGCACCGGTGTTACTCGTCAAAAAGAAAGACGGTACGATGCGTCTGTGCATTGATTATCGCCAACTCAACAAGGTCACAATGAAGAACAAGTATCCTTTACCACGTATTGATGACCTTTTGTATCAACTTAGAGGTGATACTATCTTCTCCAAGATTGATCTTCGTTCTGGGTATCATCAGATCCGTATCAAGTCCTCGGATGTTTCCAAGACAGCATTCAGGACCCGTTATGGACATTATGAATTCCTGGTCATGCCATTCGGTTTGACTAATGCTCCAGCCGTATTTATGGACTACATGAATCGGATATTCCAGCCTTACCTTGACAAGTTTGTTGTTATCTTTATCGATGACATCCTGATCTATTCGAAGGATTCACAGGAACATGCTGAGCACTTGAGGATTGTGTTGGGCATTCTTAGAGAGAAGCAACTGTATGCTAAATTCAGCAAGTGTGAATTTTGGCTATCTGAAGTTAAATTCTTGGGAATTGTCATATCGCAAGGCGGTGTGTCTGTTGATCCATCCAAGGTAGAGGCAGTCTTGAATTGGCAGAGACCCAGAAGTGTAACTGAAGTCAGGAGTTTTCTTGGCTTGGCAGGTTATTACCGGAGATTCATTTTAGGATTTTCGGAGATTGCTCTGCCGTTAACTCGTTTAACCAGAAAGGATGCAGTCTTTGATTGGGATGCCGCTTGTGAATGGAGTTTCCGAACCTTAAAGGAAAAGCTAACAACAGCACCAATGTTAGTAATTCCAGATCCAACCCGTAAGTTTGTGGTGTACTGTGACGCATCCAACAAAGGACTTGGGTGTGTACTTATGCAAGATGGAGCGGTTGTAGCATATGCGTCCAGGCAGTTAAAACCTCATGAGCAGAACTACCCTACTCATGATTTGGAACTAGCAGCCATTATCTTCGCCCTCAAGATCTGGAGACACCATCTGTATGGAGTACAGTTTGATTTGTTCAGTGATCATAAGAGTCTGAAGTATCAGTTTGATCAGAAGGAGTTGAATATGAGGCAACGACGTTGGATGGAATACCTCAAGGATTTTGACTTCAACCTTAATTACCATCCAGGAAAGGCCAATGTGGTGGCAGATGCCTTGAGCAGAAAGACATTGTATGCATCAGAGTTGTTGATGCAACAGTGCGGTCTGTATGAGAAGTTCAGGGATCTTAATCTGAATGTGGTATATCGTAAGAGCGGTATTCGTATCAACAGAATTGAAGTGTCCTGTGAGTTACGCCCAAGGATTGTGCAGGCTCAGCAGGATGATGTAGAATTGCAGAAGAGGATAAACCATCCGGAGTTCTCAGTAGCCACGGACGGTGCTATTCTCTATGAAGGCAGACTTTGTGTACCTCAGGATGATGAACTGAGACGGTTGATCCTGGAAGAGGCACACAAGAGTGGATTTTCAATTCACCCTGGATCCACCAAAATGTATCGTGATCTGAAGGAGAATTACTGGTGGCCCAACATGAAAGCAGAGATTGCTGAATTTGTGTCCCGGTGTATTGTCTGTCAACAGGTAAAGATTGAACACCAGAAACCTGGAGGACCGTTGCAACCGTTAGATATACCCGAATGGAAATGGGAGCATATCACCATGGACTTTGTAGGAGGACTACCACGTAACCAGCGAGGTCAAGATTCGATCTGGGTAATCGTGGACAGATTGACTAAATCAGCTCATTTCATTCCAGTGAAATCCACCTACAAGGCCCCTCAATATGCAGCCATATTCATGGAGCAAATTGTAAGGTTGCATGGTGTACCTTTGAGTATCGTGTCGGATAGAGACCCAATTTTCACTTCAAGATTTTGGAAAGCATTCCAGAATGCGATGGGTACTCGGTTGAAGATGAGTACGTCACATCATCCTCAAACTGATGGTCAGTCGGAAAGGACTATTCAGACCCTTGAGGATATGCTTCGGGCATGTGTGTTAGAAGATGGTGGTTCATGGAGTAACCCCTTACATCTAATTGAGTTTGCCTACAATAACAGTTACCATGCCAGTATCGGTATGGCGCCATATGAAGCTCTGTATGGCAGGAAGTGTAGAACCCCGTTGTGTTGGACGGAAGTTGGTGATCGTGGATTCTTGGGACCAGATATTGTCCAGGAGACCACATTAAAGATTAAGTCTATTCGGGATAAACTGAAAGTTGCTCAGAGTCGGCAGAAGAGTTATGCCGACAAGAGAAGGAGATTTCTGGAATTTCAGGAAGGTGATCATGTGTTCTTGAGAGTTACTCCTAAGTTGGGTTTGCGAGGTGTGTTCAAAACTAAGAAGCTCTGTCCAAGATTCATTGGACCTTATCAGATTCTTCGGCGCGTCGGTCCTGTAGCCTATCAGTTAGCTCTTCCTCCATCTATGTCAGGGTTACACGACGTGTTTCATGTGTCTCAGCTCAGAAAATACATTCCTGATCCTTATCATCCAGTGGAACTGGAACAGATCGATCTTCAGCCAGATCTAACCTATCAGCCGGATCCTGTTCGGATTGTGGAACGTGATGCTAAAATACTTAGGAACAAGAGGATTCCTATTGTCAAAGTTGAATGGGCTCAGAGTCCTGACGGTGAATTCACTTGGGAACTGGAGTCAGACATGCGGAGGAGTTATCCATATATGTTCTCGTGGTAAATTTCTTAATTTCGAGGACGAAATTTCTTTAAGGGGGGGTAGGTTGTAATATCCCAACTCCTAAATTATCTAACTAATTTTAGATAGAGGTTATCTATTAAAAATTAGTATCTTTTGGAAGTGGTTAATTAATTAAAACGTGGAATTAAGTGTATATCGTGTGAATTGGTAAGTTTAATTAAGTCTAACAACTAATACATTAGTCCAACAATTGAGATTAATTAAAATGGGCAGATTCAAACTTCCCTCTCTCATTTTCTCTTGCTCATGACTCACTCACCACTCTCATTCTTAAGCCTCCACCTATCCTTCAAGCTATGAGTCATGAATCCACTCAAACTTATTTCATGCAAGATTAACTCCAATTCTCTCATTCTAGCTTCAGCCAAAAATCAGAAAAACATACTCCTTCTTCTTCCTCTTCCCCACGCAAAACACAACAACAACAACATAATCCAACTTTCTCAATTTTCTCAAACTCAAGATTTTGGACATATCTCACTAACCCACTTAAACAAGCAGAGATTCCTCACATGCATTCACATCAGTAATGGTATCTCTGTAGCCACTGCAGAATCATCAACACCCAATGCCTCACATGATACAAGAAGACAACAACCCCATTCTTCACCATTTCACTCACCAATGAGAAAACATGCAACATTGAAACCACAGATTCGTGAACTGTTCATACACCTCAGAAACTGCTATAAATAACCCCTCCTACCAGCTGAACCATTCATCCAAACATCATTCAATTCATAGAGCAAAGTTTAGGGGTTTCAAAGAGTTAAATCTTCCAATTCTGGTCTGGGGTTCGTGGGGCTCTATAGGAGGTTTCAGTAGCTGCATTAGGAGCTCAGAAGCAAGGTTAAAGCTTCAATCCAGGTGGGTTCTTAGGATAGTTTAGCTAGTTTCCCAAATTATGAACTTTTGCATGTTAACATAGGAAAATTAGGAAAATGTTGTGTGAGAGGAATTAACTCCCAAATTCCTCTCCATTATGTCTTATATTATACATATTATGTGACTGCATAGCTTAGAATGAGGATTGTAGGTGTTAAGCTGGTTAAAAATGGATTTTTCGTGAAACAGGGCAGGTTCTGTATACACACGCTGCAGCGAGTTGCAAGCGTGCATTCATAGCGAGCTGGGTCTTCTGGGCTGATGAAACTCGCCGCAGCGTGCACTTGTGCGCTTAGCGAGTTGATTTAGGCCAGGACCTATAAACTCGCCGTGGCGAGCTAGCAACACGCCGTAGCGAGTTGTTACAGGACATACCCATAAAACTCGCCGGAGCGAGTTATGACTCGCTGAGCGAGGTTGACAGAACAGAACTGAATTTCAAAACTGTTTTCTAAACTGAGACACTCGATTTATATCCTCATCTGAGTTATACCTTTTTGCAGTAGCATGATTTATATAATGTGAAACAGCATGTTAATCACAGATAATCTTTAGGGCTTAATCTAGAGATTCATAGGTTTGTATGTTCGCCGGGAAATTGGAAAATCATGGTAGAAATAACTAAACTAGTATCAGTCAGTTCAGCTGCGATTTATGTTGCTTTATGGACTCCCAATGGGATAATCCATTAGGTTATGATTGTGTGAGCTGCATGCCGTGACCGAATCGGTTGACGGATATGGCAGGCCTCTGAGATATGCTCACCTCAGAGTGTCCTTGTGTTTAAAATGAACAAGATATAATTTGTGTTACACCTTTATTTTATGCTTATGTTTTATGATATAATGTTAGTATGCATGACTGATTAGGTTCCCCGGTGTAGTCACCTTAGGAGGGTAGTAGGACTCACTGAGGCTTAGTAGTCTCACCCCATTCCATACAATTATTTTTCAGATAAGCAGGTTGGCTAAGGTATGCAGTTGGTGTGCTCGTGGCTCTTGCTTGAGGATTGCATCTTTTTCATGCTTTTCTAGTTTCCTTTGTTATCGTTCCGCTGCTAATAAATTCTGTTGTATTGTTGTACTCGTTATTCTGCTTCCGTTGTTTCATCTATCTTGTTGTATTTAGCACCTGCGTGTGCTTGAATTTCCGAGTTGTAATAATAATGTACTCGTTATCAGTAATAATATTCCACTAATATTCTAGACATTTATGTGGGGTGTTATAGGATTCGAAACAACCTAACTATTCTTCTCATCTTAATCTTTAATTGTTTCTTTAATGCTTTTAATTCCAACTAACTCAAAAACCCCCAACTTTATTGCTTTTATAAATTCCTAAATTCTCTTTAATTGAATTGTTAAACACAATCCCTGTGGAGACGATTTTACTTACTACTTTATTACTTGTGACGATTTTGTACACTTGCAAATAAGTCATCAGGAGGGTTCGGGCTCCTACAACGGTCGATAGCTTAAAGAAGAGAGCTCCTATCATGGCAAGATGATAGGATCCAGTTGCTACTAGAATGGAATATTCTAAAGCATTCTCATATGCAAGAATTGGAACTAATTGTGCCAGTTCCAGTTTTGAACTACCGCATACTTGTTTCATAACTTGCAACTGAGCGGCAGACCCGACGCGACTGACAGATAAACCGACGTTAATAGCTTTTATTAGAAATATGTTGTTTGAGAATTTTAAGGATAAAACATGTTTTGTTGTTTTTTTCTTTATAAAACTCCGTAATAGCCCATTATTTTGACTTATTTGAAATCGTGGAAGAAGGGTATTTTTAGTCATAATTGAAAAAGTACCTTGCTAATTTAGACCTTTATATTTTTAGATGGGTCTAAATTAACAAATCCCATATATATTTAAATATATCCCGATGCTCCCGAAGGAGAGCAGTCCCCCAGTCCACCTGAAGCTTCGTCCTCCCAGGTTGGCCGGATCTTCAGAGTTGTTGCCCACCATTAGTGGATAGGAGTTGAAGTCTCCCAAAACTGACCGAACTGTCACTCCCATATCTCAAGCCATATGTTGTTGGGGCAGCCCTGTTTTTGCAATGCGCAATGGAGGTTCAGGCTCCTATAACGGTCGATAGCTTAAAGAAGAGAGCTCCTGTCATGGCAAGATGATAGGATCCAGTTGCTACTAGAATGGAATATTCTAAAGCATTCGCTTATGCAAGAATTGGAACTAATTGTGCCAGTTCCAGTTTTGAACTACCACATACTTGTTTCATAACTTTCAACTGAGCGGCAGACCCGACGCGACTGACAGATAAACCGACGTTAATAGCTTTTCTAATTCTCCGATAAAAAACCTGTTTCCAAACAGATTTGTCCAACCGTAATGGAGATAACATTGATGGAAATATAGGTTGATACGTCTCCAGCTTGTGTTTTAATGACGGCTTATCTCTATCCGTAATATATATATATATATATATATATATATGTGTGTGTGTGTGTGTGTGTGTGAGTTTTTCTATACACACCCTTTCAATTTTATGAAGGTGTGTTTTAGCATCATTCACCTTTTCAATTAGACACTAAAAGCCCTTTTCTCTCTCTTCAAATTGTGAATCAAATTGTGAATCATTAAATGTCTTTTATGGTCATTTTCATACCATATATTTACTCTCTCTCTCCCTCTTCAACCCATCATCGTATTTATCTTTAAGTAAAGAAGCACAGTCTTTGGCTCATAAAAAAATGCACTATCTTTCTTCAAGAAGCTCCAAGTGCTAGTCACTAACACCATTTTTTGTTCAAATGTCATGCTGAACTTAATTTAAATTTAAATCTAAACCTTTCATATTTATAAAATAAATTGTTATTAAAGATTATAAATTAAAAATAAAATAGAAATTGGAATGAAAACACTTTCCCATCCACGGAGAAATTGAAAAGAATATTGGAATAAAAGCGATTAAATTGAAATTATAAATAAAAAGTAGGAAAAAAACTTTAGCATTTGAAGAAGATAGCTTTGTTGCATTCAATTCAAAACTTCAATTGAGAAATGTCAATTTAATACAACAATACAAAATATTAATTACAAAATACATTAGAGCTCCTTTAACAGCCCTTCATGTGATTTCTGATCGTTCTCACTTTCATCTCTGGTCACTCAATCGCCAGCGATTGTTGGGAAAACCGGCAACGGCGGTAAACAAAATATTCATCTTTACACGGTTGCATTCATAGCAGAAATAAGAGAGTGAGAGGGATATGTATGCTTTGGACTTCATTGTGTGAAGATCTATGAAAAAGATAAGCCGTCGTTGAAGAATCGAAGGAAGCCGACAAGCTTGTTGTTTCTAGCTGAAGAATATGAAGAGACCAGATGAGTAATTGAATGAGAAGGAAAAAGGGATCATCACGTGGATGCTGGTGTTTAAAATAAAAATTTAATCTCAACCATTTATTTAATTCAATGGCTGGGATTTAACCCTCTCACCCTCTCATTTTAAAATCCCTCTCACTTGAAAGTTCATATATATATATATATATATATATATATATATTCAAAACATATGAAATAGGTGAATGCAAGACATCATACAAATAAAAAGTTATATAAGTATTAAATATATGTATGCGGCAGTGTAAAACAATTTTAAATAATCAATCCAAAATTCGTTTCGATCAGCGGTTTTCACAAAGAACATACAAACATATCTAATTAAAAATGTTTGATTTTTATGATGCTTTTTGTTTTGTATTTTTTTTTCTTCGATTTATTTGCAATTTGGATTTGAACACCCTACTTTGTTGATGGCACTTGAGACACAAGATGGTATGACCTAAATGGCAACTAAGCATGTGCATATTGAATTAATGAGTGTGTTTTGTTACTTTGATTGGTTGATCACTTTTTGGCAAAGGAAAGATTGGTTGCAAGAGAGAAGCATGTTCAAATGATTAACTTGGAAGAGAGAGGATTGCAAGAGAGACTAGATATGAAGAGAATGTAAGAGATAAACGAAGTGTAAGATTAAAAAAAAATATTAATTTTTAAATAATCAATCCAAAATTCATTTCGATCGGTGGTTTTCACAAAGAACTTACAAACATATTTAATTAAAAATGTTTGATTTTAATGTTGCTTTTTGTTTTGTTTTTTTTTCTTTAATTTATTTGTAATTTGGATTTGAAATTATTTGGATTTGAATACCCCTACATTGCTGATGGCACTTGAGACACAAAGATGGTATGGCCTAAATGGCAACTAAGCATGTACAAATTGAATTAATGAGTGTATTTTGTTACTTTGATTGTTGATCAATTTTTGGCAAAGGAAAGATTAACCGCAAGAGAGAATCATGTTCAAAAGATTAACAAGGAAGAGAGGATTGCAACTTTGCAAGAGAGACTGAATCCGAAGAGAATGTAAGAGATAAATGAAGTATATGTTTTTTTAAAAAAAACTTGATGTGCGGCGTGATGTGGAGCACGTTAGGGTTAAGATATACGATGTGGTTCCTAATGTGCTAACATAAAAAACATGCAATAACTTGATGAACAAGGAAAATAAAGTGCAGAAGATAAAAAACACAATGAGTTTGTTAACCCAGTTCAGTGCAACTTACTTACGTCTGGGGGATACCAATCCAGAAATGAATCCACTATGATAGTTCCAATTCAAAGCTAAACAATCCCAGTTTACAAATTATCACTTAGACACTACCCGTGCTAATTCTACCTAGGTCCTCCCTAGATATGACAACCTCTGGTCACTTCCTATAACCTACCTTGCAACCCACAAGGATTTAAATAACAAACTCAATGATGGAGACGCACTCCTAACCTAAAGAACATACTTGTGCTTCAAAGCTTTGAGTGATTCAAAGTCCAATTCTTGTTTCAAACTAGAACCAAGAAAAGGAACAGCTCTGTGCTTAAAAGCTTAAGAGCTAAATACAACCCCAGTTCAAGTCTCAATGGAAACAAGAAACAAAGGGACAAAGACTGAAATCTAAAGACTAGGAAATATAATTCTAAATTCAGTGAGTAAAACAAGTCTTCAGTCTTCCTTTATATAGAACGAGATCTGGTAGCTGGCCATCGTATTCTTCAAGAAACAAATTCAATCTTTTTACAAAGATATGTTTGTTTTAAATCTTTTTGAATCTTCTAGTAACAAACCGGCCTTTTTAAATCTTTTCTGAATCTTTTTCAATGTTTCAGCTCGTTCCTTGGCGCGCAAGCTAGCGTGGATGTGTTTGTTTCAAAACAAATCTTTTTCAAAAGATCACACGCAAATAATGAAAGCGCGTTATTTTAGGGCATTCAGTTCAGGTACCATATGTGTGCACATCAGTCACCACATATGGACCAAAGGCTTATTTTGACAAATGAAGCCAACCCTATACATATAATCAACCTTACAGGTTGAAAACACTAACAATCTCCCCCATTGGCAATTTTTGGCTAAAATAACCTTTGGAATAAGCCAACTAAAGTTTGGAGAGAATCATTAGAACATCAAAGGCGTGTAGCAGCGGAATCTTGCCTCATATCTTCTGAGAGAATAAAACTCCCAACATACAAGCATGGTGATGAATCATGCACACAGTTAAGAGGGGAAGCATCTTTAGCAGCTTCAGTAAAATACTTTACTCCCCCTAAATTCAAGTACCATCTACAGCAGTCTTCAAAGGATCAGTCTTTATTCATCTCGTCTCTTCAAAGTCTTCAAAAGTTGTGCAGAATACAAGCACATTTTGTCTTCGACGATGTGCACACATCTGGTATCACATCATGTACCAGAGTAAGCATATTGCACTACCTTATGTTTTACTCCCCCTGGATATACTACTTATCTTTTCTCCCCCTTTTTAGCCATAATATTGACAAAAAGTTAAGATCAGAAAGAGTAATAAAAAAGTATTGGGGTCATTAATTGTTTAATCATTATAAGGTAGGCACTTCAAAGTGCAAAAAGCATAAAAGCATGAAAAATTGAAATACTGCTAAAAACAGCTGATACAGGGAAAATATGAATTACAACAATTCAAAAATCAGCACTCCCTTCAGTATCCTCAGTTGCATGGTCACCAGCCTCTTCATCTTCTTCAATACCAACCTCAAGCTGATCCTGCTTTTCCTCTAACTCCAAACCTGCTATAACAGCTTCCAACCTAAGCTTCTTCTCTTCTAAGACCTTGCAAGTTTCCTTCAAAGTAGAAATCATCTCCTTTCTACTTATAGCACCAGTAGCTCATGTGCCCACATATGAGTCCACATTCGGATCTTGAGCACTAAAAGAGATAGCAGATCCTCTTCTACATGCCATATCCTCCTTCACCAGAACATCAGGTCTCTGGTTCACAATTATTCCACAGAGCAGAGAGGGAAAGGCTATAAGCATCCTAATAGCTAGGGTTTTGGCATGATTGATAGTTTGTTCAAAAATATAAGTGCCAAAATCAAAGTTTACTTTGTTACCTACACAGTAGATAAACCTAGTCAAACCTGTTGCAACCTCATAATTGTGCGTTGTAGGCACCTAATTCACAGCAGCAATTCTGTTGAGGAGAGTGAACATTGGAGTAAGCTTACTTGTAGGTAGCTTTCCCTTCTTAGGCCAATGATTGACCTTGCCTCCAGTGATGCTTATGTAGATAGCATCATCAGTAACCTCCAGCTCAGGATATGGCTCTTCACTTCCTCCCAGATAGGTGTTGATGATGTCAGGTGGGAAAGTGATCTCTTTTCCTCTCACAAAAACCTGCTGGTACTCCTTCAGGAACTCCTTGACTAACTTCTCATAGCATTTATCCAGCCCAGATACTGTCTTCATCAAGCCAGCATGCTTGATCAGCTTCATGACCTCCTTGCATTGTAGAGCTTCCTTGCCAAACTCTCTTTGTAGTGCCAGCCTTCTACTGACTACAAACTTCCACCTTGCAACATTTTCCAGTGAATGAAAGGAGATGTTGTCAATGGGAACATCAGGAACCCCTTGTGGTATCTTCTTCTTCTTGATATACTTCTTCTCAAAAGCTCCAATGTGGACCACATTGAGCTCTACATCCTGATACTCTTCTTCTGCCTCAGACTCACTGATGTGGGGCACATCCTTCTCCCCATCGAATTCAGAGTCACTTGATGGTGGCTCTTTTCTTTTCAAGATTTTCTTCTTCTTCTCTGTCTGAGTAACGACCTTGCTGGAACTTCTGCTAGGTCCATACTTGATAGGCTTAGTTGCACTCTTCTGTTTTTCTTTGTTGGAGGGTGCAATAGCAGCAGCAGAGACCTTTCCACTTCTTGTCCTTCTAGCAATGCTGTCTTCAGCAACTTGCCTTAGTGATAGGTCCAAATCATAGTTGTCTGCATCCACAATGTCCTTTTGTCCATCAGCTTCTTTGTCAGATGCTTTGGAGCTTTCTTCTTCTTCAGAATTCTTGGACTCTTCACTCTTATCAGCCTGAGTGTCATCCTTAGGACCTTCTTCATTGGACATTTGCTTCTCCACTACTGTTTGATCATCCTCAGGATCTTCTCCTGTGCCCTGCTCTTCTTGTGCCAAAGATGTGTTAGCATCTGGCACAACATCAGCATCATTGATTTCCCTAAGGACATCATTGATGATCTTCTAAGTTATGGTGTCGCGTTTTTCTTCTGTGATCTTCTCAGCAGCAATCTTGCTGAACATCTCTAAGGTTTGTGTAGGATCACCTTGGTCTTCATCACATGTCTTCTCAGATTCTGCGGTTTTATCACCAATATGATCAAGATAAAGACTTTCCATGGTGTGAGCAGTCTTGGAAGTCTCTGTTGGAACAAAAGAGGTTCTGACATGACTCAATTAAGTTTTGATGATAACAAAAGTATTAATATACAATAGGGTATACTAATTATTTACTCTAAGTGTGCAGATATATAAGCTAAAATTTTATATTCACTATGAGTACATTTGAAGCTCTGAAATGGCAAGCAAATTCTGACCAGAACATGCTCATCAGAAGATGCAAAGTTAAGTCGCGTCAGAAGCTGCATATCAGATGCTACACTATCAGAAGCTGTGTTTTGAAGACATCATGTTCTGATATGTGCAGTAAGAGTCGTTTTGTCAGAAGAACATTCTCTGCAACAATGATTGGTTTTCATCATCTTCTGACAACCCAAAACCTGGAGAATCAACCTTATCCCCAGGGATAATGACGTTGGTACTATTGTACGAACTTATTACCTGATTTGGACGAATCTTTCTTCCCAAGATTGTTCGTACACAAAGGTTACTTGATATGGTTAAGGATTGTACTATTTCCAGCTGGCGAAATCTCACTGCAACGGATTCAAATTCAAGACGCTTCACCCTCTACTGTAAATAAGAGCTGAATTGATGTTTTTGTGCACAAAACATTTGAACAATTTTGTAAGAGCTGTTACTCTGCAAAAATCATCCTAAGCACAAAAACAACTTGAATACAGCTTGAACTCATTTGAATATCCAAGACTCAAAGCTTCAGCTTCTGAATCATACAGTTGTTGAACCTTAGATTTCTTTTATTAGGATTTGACTAGGGTCTGGCAAGTGCACCAGTCTATCGTCGAGTAATAATTCACACTCTAGTGTATAGAATGAGTTCGTATCCACATGGATCGTGCCGCAACTTCACTAGCGTTATTTAAGTTTGTGATAGTTTGCATTCGCTTTGGGTTTTGAAAAAGGTTTTTATAAAAAAAAGCGTAATGCTTGCAGAAATATAAAAGCAGAATGTATAAATAATAGATTCAAGAAATATAGAGGTTAGGTGTGGTGGTTGGACTCCCTCCCTTCTTCATATTTGGCATGACCGTTGTATAACATAGTTATTTAGATTATGTTCGGCGGTGAATTATCCCTGTTGTAGTAATACCTTACTATTACACTATGTCTATTAAAGTTTCCTTGCATTAGCAACTAAGGTACCTACGAGAGCCTAACCTCGATGTGTCACATACCCTAATTACTAAGTGAGTTGTTTATAAACATGCATTATAATCTTCACCAATTAACCTCTAGGTCCTAGTATCGGGCTATTCATCTTCTAAGTGCTCAGATCACACCTAGTGCATGATTCCTCCTCGAACCGCTCAGTTCACGACTAGTTTAGGATGTTACCGTCTCTATTCACCTAGCATTATTTACTACTAGTTCCGGACCATACCAAGTCAAAACCTGATATCAATTCTAAGGGCGCTCCCGCTTATCCGGCCAGATTACGAGATACGTTATTAACTGCAGGAAAGTAAATAACAAACACAATTACTAAATATCATTTATTATAACTTAGACTCAACCACAGACTCCAAATATTCATTGTGGAGTTCATCTTCTCCACCACAACCTAAGGAATAAATTATAAAGACTACATATTTAAAAGAAATTATAACCTAAACATAAAAGCCTAAAGAAAACATACCTTGCTGAGTTAGTTTTCCCGTAAGGGGAGAAAACTGTGCCCAATAGAGCTCCTCTGAACCTCTCCTTATAGTAGAGAGTGTTCTACTATTTCTGAATGATTTTAACAATGAAAGGGAGACTCTATTTATAGTTTTCGCAATGGGCCTCAGCAAGGCATCGCAGTACGATGAAGCCATCGTGCTGCGATGTGAAGATTTAGTTCAGTTTTATAACTGATCCTGTGCATTTCATCAGCTTGGGCGCCAAGTTACTCCATCGTGCTGCGATATGATGCATCGTGCTGCGATGAGGAGATTTTCTTCAGATTTATTGCTCTTGATTTCTTGGCGAACAAGCAGCTCCCATCGTGGCACGATGGGAGCCATCGTGCTGCGATGGAATGCTGATTTTCTTCACTTTTTGGGCTTTTTCTTGTCTTTTTGCTTCTTGGACTCTGTCTTGATGCTTTTTCCTGCTTTTGTAGGTTTTCCTTCGTATTTGGGCCTGTCTTGGTCATTTTACTACAAATAATAACACTAAAAATACCATAGAAATTCCTGTCATCACAACCCCAAACTTAAACTGTTGCTTGTCCTCAAGTAACATGCTGTCAGACAAGAACGTTAGAAAAACAAGAGATAAATAAAGATGATAGGAATTTCACAACCTCTTTGTATTTCAGCAATGGTACCGCTGATTTTCTTACCGCCGCGATCATGCTCAGTCCTGCTAGGCTCAGGAGACGTCAATAGTAGCAAATCGGACAAATGCCTGCAAGGGTCCATGTCCAACTTTTCTCTCTCTCACATTTGTGTTTTTCGCTCATTTAATTGAAAGGGTTATCTCTCAATCATTGTGCAACCTGCCATTTTACCATAGGCTTGCAAGAACTATAAGCAACCGGTCAAAATTCAATATACATTGGAGGCTAAACATTGGAGTTATAACGTGGCTTAGGTCAAGGTAGGACATTTTTGGGAATAGTAGGCTAAACATTGGAGTTAAGTTCTACTTTGTTGTTCCTTTTTGTGTACGCAACCTGTGTTCCTTAGGGTGCCTTTTTGTGTTTAGTATCGGAAAATAAGAACCGGATGTGTCTTTGTGTGGTTCTATTTATCACTTTCTTTGCCCTTTGGCTCTTTCTTTTTCATTTTTTTTTTTTTTGAAGAGACTATTTTTTTAGGGATTTTTTATGTTTTCCCGTCTCTTTTTTCATCATTTTTTTTTTCTTTTTGTAGTGATAGTTCTCCGTATACCCACCCCAAACTTAAACGTTGCTAGTTCCATGAGCAACCCCAAACTTATTTTGTTGTCAAGACTTTGAGAACTATTACCTTAACTCCAAAGAGGGTAATTCATTGTTTTTCTGGTCCATAAACAGGATACAATGAATATTGGTATTGGTTGACACCGGTATATAAGTCATGTTATACCGTTTTATAACAAGCCCTTAATTCTATAGTTACAGAGAATTCGTGTGCTTGAGAGTCCCTGATAATTAAATTTAAATAAACCCAAGATTTTACCATGACTGCAATTTTAGAGAGACGCGATAGCGAAAACCTATGGGGTCGCTTCTGTAACTGGATAACCAGCACCGAAAACCGTCTTTACATCGGATGGTTTGGTGTTTTGATGATCCCTACCTTATTGACCGCAACTTCTGTATTTATTATTGCTTTCATTGCTGCCCCTCCAGTAGATATTGATGGTATTCGTGAGCCTGTTTCTGGATCTCTACTTTACGGAAACAATATAATTTCTGGTGCCATTATTCCAACTTCTGCGGCTATCGGTTTGCACGTTTACCCAATATGGGAAGCTGCATCCGTTGATGAGTGGTTATACAACGGCGGTCCTTATGAACTAATTGTTCTACACTTCTTACTTGGTGTAGCTTGTTACATGGGTCATGAGTGCGAACTAAGTTTTCGTCTGGGTATGCGCCCTTGGATTGTTGTTGCATATTCAGCTCCAGTTGCAGCTGCAACTGCAGTTTTCTTGATCTACCCAATTGGTCAGGGAAGCTTTTCAGATGGTATGCCTCTAGGAATCTCTGGTACTTTCAACTTTATGATTGTATTTCAGGCTGAGCATAATATTCTTATGCATCCGTTTCACATGTTAGGTGTAGCTGGTGTATTCGGCGGCTCCCTATTCAGTGCTATGCACGGTTCCTTGGTAACTTCTAGTTTGATCAGGGAAATCACAGAAAATGAATCTGCTAATGAAGGTTACAGATTCGGTCAAGAGGAAGAAACCTATAATATTGTAACTGCTCATGGTTATTTTGGCCGGTTGATCTTCCAATACGCTAGTTTCAACAACTCTCGTTCTTTACATTTCTTCATAGCTGCTTGGCCTGTAGTAGGTATCTGGTTTACCGCGTTAGGTATCAGTACTATGGCTTTCAATTTAAATGGATTTAATTTTAACCAATCCATCGTTGATTCTCAAGGTCGTGTAATTAACACCTGGGCTGATATTATTAACCGCGCTAACCTTGGTATGGAAGTTGCTTGTATCGTGGTTTGTCACCGAAACAAAAGGGATATTATTTTCTACGGCTCAAATTTGGCTTGCAAAGGATATAATAATAATAAGGGTGGCTTGAAAAAGGCTCTGGGTTATAACAAACAATTGTCTCAATGCATATAATATCAAACTAACCAGTCAGCAGAGAATTAGAGCAAGTTCTAGAAAATAAACAAGTGCACGGTACTCTCATAGTAGATCGAAAGAAAATGGTAATACCGTTTGGAAATATTTGGCTCAAATCCTCACATGGCTTAGGTATCTGAAGTTGAACACTTGTCTCTCAGACATCCGCTTCATCACTCGTCTCTCTGTTTCCCGAACTTCGCACTTCGGAGCAATCACCTTTGGTTTTCTGTATGAAGGTGTGAAATTCGGCTCATCAAGATTTATAACTTATTTCGCCGCAATCTTACCTATAACAGTTAGTCATGCACTAGATAATAAACAGCAAGCAGTTATTTAATTATTTTTTAAGTTTGAATAAGGGCTGTTGACAGATTAAGATGACGTGCAGAATTCTAGGCATACATTTATTGAAGTGAAAAACTGAATTGAAAATGCTGAATTGAAATTACTGAATTAAAAATACTTAATACTTATCCTTGGGTTGCCTCCCAAGCAGCGCTTGTTTAGCCTCTCATTAGCTTGAGGCATTTCCTCCATTACAGATGATAGGTTCGCATTTCTCTCTCTTCTGTAGGAGCCTTCGCCTTAGCTCCTCCCTCTTTCTTGTTGCTTCTTTAATACTTTTCTGGGTTCTGTTTTTCTTTGAAGGTGGCAAAACAGAGTTGTCCATCATCTTCTGAAGGTACTGTTTTTATTATGGACTTCCCTTTGCCTTTTGGTGGATGTTCCTTCTTTCGTTCTCTTGGTGCATTAACCCAGCTTTTCTTTTCTCTTTCCTCTTTTCTCTCAGCAGCCGGCTTCTTCAGAGGTGGCGTATTCACCCCAAACTTAGATCTTCTGGCCACCTTTCGGTTTCTACCCCATGCTTTGACCCATGTTGCTCGGATGTCCACTTCAATGGTTAGCCTCTTCAATATTTCAGTGAGTTCTTCGAGTACCTCCTCTTCCTGAGTTGTCTCTATTTCTAGCTGCGCCATTTCATTCTCCAGTTTTGTTATCTCTACCTTTACCTGTACTTCTTGATCTGGAGTCGGTGGTGTAGCTTCCCTATCTTTCCACTCTAGCATGAAGCACACCTCTCTTCTGGTTCTTGAAGCTTTGATGGTTCTTTCCTCCGCTTCACTTCTTAGAGTCAACTCGGCGAGCTCCACATTAATGAGTGCCCTGCTGGTTGCTAAGAATGGTCTTCCAAGTATAATGGGATGCTCTTCGTCTTCTGGGATATCCAGGATCATGAAGTCTGCTGGAAATACCAGGTCTTCGACTTTCACCAAGACATCCTCAATTGTACCTGCTGCGTAGATTGTTGATTGATTTGCTAAGACGAGTTCCCTTTTTGTACCCGCATTTGGTCGTGTGAGTTTTAATTTCTCCGCCAAAGATAATGGCATTACATTAACACTAGATCCCACATCACATAATGCTAGGATTCCTGCTTCCTCAATCTGACAGAGTATGGTGACGCTTCCAGGATCTGTCTTCTTGGGTGGCAGTCTTGTTCGGCTTTCTCGGTACTCCCTCAGCTCTCTCATGAACTCGTCATAAGCCTCATCTAGAGTCATATCGAACAGCTTGTACCACTCTTCGTAGTCTTTTACCTGTTCGTCTCTTCGTTCCTGTTCTGATTTTTTATCTTTCAGGACTTTGCACTCCTCCTTTGGATTGTCCACCGTGTTACCTGCAATATCTTTAGAAACATGAGTGCTTACCAGTTTAGAGAGTTGACCAATCTGGGTTTCAAGACTTTTTATCGTCGCCCCCTGGTTGGCTATTGTCGTCTGGCTATTTTCAAAGTTAGTTTTGCTCATGTTAGCAAATTTATTGAGTAACTCTTCCAATGGAGATGGGTTTCTTGGTTGAGGTGCAGCTTGAGCCTGGTTCCCTGTTTGAGTAAATTTGGGTGTTTGCTCCAACCTGGGTTGTAGTTGTTTCCCATGTAATTCACCTGCTCTTCGCTCCCTCCTGGCAAACAATGCCCATTAAGGTGATCTTCTAGGCATAAGTCGCAGACTCCGTCCACCTTTTTAACACTGGCTTCCTTCACCGCTTTCTCTTTATAAGCAAGTTGCCTCCTTAGTAACTCGATCTCTACTTTGTAGGCAATCTCCTGGTCCATCTTCAGAATTCCAGGTGTTTTTTCAGCTCGATCGTGACTCATGTTGTATTCATTCTGGCACATTTGTTCAACCAGATCCTTAGTCTCTGCGTAGGTCTTTACTTTGATGGACCCACCAGCTGAGGCATCTAGTATCATCCTGTGTTGCATCTTTATACCAGCAGTGAATAGTTGCATCTGCTCCATAACACTAATGTTGTGGTTATGACACCTTCTCATAAGCAGCCTGAACCGTTCATAAGCTTCGCACAGCGTTTCAGACTCATGCTGTTTGAAACTCAGAATCTCAAACTTTCTCTTCTGGAATAGTGTATGTGTGAAGAATCTTTCTAGGAACTTGTCTTCAAGCTCCTTCCATGTTGCAATCGTTCCCCTTGTCAAGCATTGAAGCCAATCTTTAGCTGGACCTGTAAGAGAAAAAGCAAATAAATACAGCTTCTTCTGGTCCTCAGAAACGTTTTCCGGCACCTTCTGGATCTGACATGTCTCTGAAAACTTTGCAAGACGATCCCAGGGATCATTGTTGGCACGTTCGTCAAACTGGCTCTCCCGCAAACCTGTAAGAACATTACCCTTAATATCAAAGTTAGCTGGATTCGCCGGTTGGAATCCCAGTGAGATCTGTTCTGTGTCAGTCCTCTTGCAGTAATCTCCCATTGTAACTCTCTGCTCGTCCCCCATGGCTTTGGTGGTAGGCTCTTCTTCTGTGTTAAGATTACTGGATCTTGCAAGCCTTTGTGCTGCTCTCCTTTTCCGGAACATTCTTTCGGGTTCAGGGTCGTACTTTAACTCCAGAATATCCTGTTATCAAACACAACAAATGAATACCTTCAGTAGCACTGGAAAATTAAATCATGAAACTATTTTTGGTTTGTCTCATATGTCTTTGTCACCATGAAAATTCCCAGGTAAGTGAGGTGGATCACACCGGATCGCTTAAATACCAAGACTTATCCTTAGCCAGAATTTCACAGATCAAAATCCACAATCATCAACAAGATTTTTGAATTTTTAATTTTTCTGTATTTTTGAAATATTTTTGCAAACTTAAATAAATCTAATAAGGCTTTGTAAACACTGTTGGAACAAAGTGGGTCTGACATGAACCTCTAAGATTTTAGTTAGTTTTGATGATAACAAAGTATTAAAATTGCAATTGGTATTACTAATGTTTATTCTAGTGTGCAGAATTATAAGATAAAATTCATTCAGAAGCACTATGAATAAAAGCAGAGAAGCCAAGCAAAGAGGCTCTGAAAGCTTATCGCTGATCATCAGAAGCTCAAAATTCATGGTCTGAAGGAAGTGGCTCTGAAGACAAAGGCAAGGCTCTGAAGGTATCAGATGCTGAGAACATTAAGAAGCTACACTTCAGGCTCTGAAACAAAAGAAATTTGCGTCACTCAAGAACTGACAGAATCAGAACCAATGATTGAAGAACAATCCATTTTAGGACTCTGTCATATCCACAGGAAGGAATATTTGTTGGTACAACATTAATCTTATCCATAAGTGAAGCACATTTGAGGACTGTACTATCGTACTATTATTACTCAAAATGGTTGAGCAATAATTCAAATTGCAAGGTAGTGGAATTGGAATTCTTGCTAAAGAAGGCAATCAACAGCTAGCAATTGTACGAACAAATTCCAGCTGGCAACTTATCTCTCTGCAACGGTCATCATCTTCCATCCAAGTATAAATAGAAGACTCAAATGGAAGAAATGACTACTGATACATTACTGTGTTTAAGGCTCTGATATATTCTGACATAATTTGTTCAATCTATCATTCAAAGTCTTAAAGCTATTTGCGTTGTATTTTGTAAACACCTCTGATAGTATATCAAGTGTCCATAAACAATCATTCTTAGATTTTAAGTTTGTTTGTGAAGTCTCTTGTTTAGTGAAACTTGAGCACCTGAGAAGTCTCTTGCAAGTGTGCTTGAGCAAGTTGTAATCTTGAAAAGATTATAGTGAAAAACTCTTGTTAGTAACAAGGGGACTGGACGTACTCTCAATTTGTGAGGGGAACCAGGATAAATTCCGTGTCTTTTTTTCTCTCTCTCTCAGCACCCTTATTTATTTTGTGTTAATATCCGCTGCAAACTTGTTTTAAGTTAGAACAAGTTTTAATTCTGAAAACACAATTCAACCCCCCCTTCTTGTGTTTTTCAACCTTCAATTGGTATCAGCAGCAAGATCTGTTGCGTAACTCACATAACTGTGAAACAGTAAAGATCCAAAAGGAAAAACATGTCTGCTGAGAAGAACAACAATGAGATTCCTTTCAACTATGACTCAAACTCACATGAAAGGAAGTCATCTGATAAGGTTCCTTTCTTCAACGGAACTGAGACTGGTTACCCCTTTTGGAAAACCAAGATGTATAGTCACATCATGGGATTTGACTGTGACTTATGGGACTTGGTAGAAGATGGAGTAAATTTTGAAAATATGGACTTAGAAGGAGTAGTTAGTTCTCAGAATAGGAAATCTTTTACACCTACTCAGAAGCTAGAGTACAAGGAGCATCAC
Source organism: Trifolium repens (assembly GCA_030408175.1). Classification (NCBI taxonomy): domain Eukaryota; kingdom Viridiplantae; phylum Streptophyta; class Magnoliopsida; order Fabales; family Fabaceae; genus Trifolium; species Trifolium repens. Next base: position 43,878,380 of record CP125850.1, on the reverse strand, counting down.
TCTGTAAAAGGAATGATGACAAATGCAATCTCACATGATGAATACCTTAAAATTGGAGATAAAAGAACTGCAAAGTCAATTTGGGATTCCTTAAAATCCAAGTATGAGGGCAACAAACAAGTTAAGGAGGCGAAAGCTAACTTGTTAGTGCATCAGTGTGAGTTGTTTAAGATGAAGGACGGAGAGGATATAGAAACTATGTTTTCACGGTTTCAAATTTTAGTATCTGGACTTCAAATATTAGACAAGAGTTATACTGAAGCAGATCATGTGAGAAAGGTACTAAGAAGCTTGCCACCTAAGTGGAGACCCAAGGTGACTGCTTTTCAAGAGTCTAAGGATTTGGATACTGTATCCCTTGAAAGCTTAGTTAGTTCATTGAAAAGTCATGAAATGGAATTAATGATTGATGAATCAACCAAGAAGATGAAAGGGATAACCTTAAGCTCCAAGAGCTCATCAAAGGCTCTGAAGGCTAAGGTTGTAGACTCTGATGACGAGGCTTCTGAAGAAGGCAATGAGATTGGGTCTGGGGATGAAGAGGAGATGGTGCTGATGGCTGCTAAAGTTTCCCAATGGGCGAAACGAAGCAAGAAATACGCAGGAAAGTTTGGAGGATCTTCCAAAAGAATGAGCACTGTCAAAGACAAGAAGGAAGATCTAAACAAATGTTTCAAATGCAACAAGCCTGGCCATTTCATTGCTGATTGTCTGGAAAACAAGAGCAGACCATCTAAGCAAAGCTCCAGCAAAGAGAGATACAAGAGTAAAGTCAAGAAGAGCTTCCTAGCAACGTGGGAAGACCTTGATAAAGACTCAGATTCAGAAGGCGATGAGGAAGCAAATCTAGCACTGATGGCAACTACCTCTGACAGAGAGGACTCTGAAGCAGGTTCAGACTCTGAAGATGAGGAAGAGGTAATAGCTAAATTATCTAGAACTGAGTTAGTAGATTCTCTTAAGGATGCCTTAAAAATGCTCACTAAAAAGGCAGGTGAATGTAAGGTCTTGAAAAAGGCTTACAATAAACTAACTGAGAAAATGAACATAATAGTTGAAGAAAATGAGTCTCTAGAAAGTAGAAACTCATTTATGGAAACTCATTATGTTTATAATGATAAGGTTCCTCCAGAGCATGAATTTGCTCTGCAGGAATTTCTTATCAACGGCATGAAGAGAAGCAAGATAGCTTCCTTAATATATCATGTTAGTAGGAACAGAGGTGAAGGTCTTGGATTTTCACATTTTAAAGATAATCCATTACTTTCTAAATCCTCTAACACTGATAAAGCAAAACCTAAGGCTGTGTTTGTTAAAAGTCAATCAGAAGTCTTAGATATACCAAATTCTGAAAAATCAATTGAGTCAGAGGCTAAGAAGTCTCAGGCTCTGAATACTTCAGAGCCTAAGGCCTCCAAACCTCAGAACAATGTAAAAACAAATAAAATTCTGGTATATTCTAAAGCTAAGCCTAAAAGTTATTCAGAGCCTAAAAAGTTTTCTAAAAGCTCTAATAAAAGGACTACTGATAGACCTCACAAACAAAAGTAACCTAGGGTAGCAAGGACTAACCATAAAGACCCATAAAAATATGGGTACCAAAATCTGAAATTGTTTATGTATTAGGTTTGCGCACCAAGAAGGCAAGAGCACCATTCTTGGTACCTGGACAGTGGCTGCTCGCGTCACATGACAGGAAACAAGCATATGTTCCAAACCCTGACTCTGAGAGAGGGAGGAACTGTGGGATTTGGAGGAAACCAAAAAGGGAAGATCACTGGTACTGGTACAGTTGGTAATTCTTCTCTTTCTATTAAAGATGTTTGGTTAGTTGATGGTCTTAAACATAATCTACTTAGCATTAGTCAATTCTGTGATAGTGGATATGTTGTTAAGTTTAATAAAGATGCATGTACTGTAATTAGAGAGTCTGATGAGCCTGTAGTGTTCAGAGGCCTAAGGAAAGGCAATGTTTATAAAATCAATCTGTCAGAACTCACAGAGCAAAATATAGTATGTCTTCTATCCTTGAATGATGAGAAATGGGTCTGGCACCAATGCTTAGGACATGCTAACTGGAGATTAATCTCTAAGCTCAGCAAACTAAGTTTGGTTAAAGGCCTACCCAATCTTAACTATCATTCAGATGCTCTGTGTGGTCCTTGTCAGATTGGTAAGATTTCAAAAACTTCTTTTAAACCCAAAAACATTGTCTCTACCTCAAGACCTCTTGAACTGCTTCACATTGATTTGTTTGGCCCGGTAAGTACAGCATCAATCAATGGAAAGAAGTATGGACTTGTCATTGTTGATGATTACAATAGATGGACTTGGGTTAAATTTCTTGGAGTAAAAGATGATGCATTTGATGTGTTTACCATCTTCTGCACACAAGTGCAAAGTGAAAAGAGTCTTAAGATCCTAAAGATCAGAAGTGATCATGGGGGTGAGTTTGAAAACGAACCCTTTGCAACTTTCTATGAAGACCATGGAATTATCCATGAGTTCTAAGCTCCTAGAACACCACAACAAAATGGTGTTGTAGAGAGAAAGAACAGGTCTCTACAAGAGATGGCAAGAACCATGATGCACGAGACTAAACTTGCTAAGCACTTCTGGGCAGAAGCTGTGAACACAGCTTGTTATATTCAAAATAGGATCTATATCAGACCTATACTGAATAAAACAACATATGAACTTTTCAAAGGAAGAAAGTCCAACATATCTTATTTTCACCAGTTTGGATGTACCTATTACATTCTGAACAATAAGGCCTACAAAAGAAAATTTGATGCCAAAGCTTGTAAGGGAATCTTTATAGGTTACTCTGAACGCTCAAAGGCATACAGAGTGTATAATTCTGAAACTAACACAGTGGAAGAATCTATACATGTTAGATTTGATGACAAAGAGCCTGACAGTAAAATGTCAGAGCAAGACAATAGTTATGCAGGTGTTCCATATCAGTATAACAATTCAGAACCTGAGAAAGCATCAGAAGCAAATGAAACTTCAAAAGCTGAATTGGAAGAAGTCTCAGAAGAAGCATCTCCAATAGAAGCATCTGAAGAACATGATGATGTCTCAGAAGATGATACCCAAGCAAGTGCTGAAACTAATGAAGCTCCAAAGAGAAAATCCAAATATAAATCATCACATCCAGAAGATCTCATCCTTGGTAACAAAGAAAGTCCAAGAAAAACAAGATCAGATTATCAACAACATGATTCACTTCTAGGACTCATATCTATGATAGAACCTAAGACTGTTGATGAAGCTCTTTATGATGATGGATGGATTGTAGCAATGCAAGATGAGCTGAATCAGCTTCAAAGAAATGATGTGTGGGACTTAGTGCCAAGACCAGCACATAAGAACATCATTGGAACCAAGTGGGTATTTAGGAACAAGCTGAATGAACAAGGTGAAGTGGTAAGAAACAAGGCTAGACTTGTAGCACAAGGCTACAGTCAGCAATAAGGCATTAACTTCACTGAAACATTTGCTCCAGTAGCAAGACTGGAAGCAATCAAGTTATTGTTATCATATGCAGTTAATAATGTTATAACCTTATACCAAATGGATGTTAAGAGCGCCTTTTTAAATTGTGTAATTTCTGAAGAAGTATATGTCAAACAACATCCGGGGTTTGAGGATTTGAAAAACCCTGAATATGTTTACAAATTAAAGAAATCACTCTATGGTCTCAAACAAGCTCCTAGAGCTTGGTATGAGAGGCTGAGTAATTTCTTATTGGAAAACGGTTTTCAAAAAGGTCAAATAGATAATACTCTCTTCAGAAAGACATCTAAGAAGGATATCTTAATTATTCAAATATATGCTGATGATATTATATTTGGTTCTACTAATGCGTTTTTGTGCAAGAATTTCTCCAAGCTGATGCAGGACGAATTTGAGATGAGCATGATGGGTGAACTGAAGTTTTTCCTTGGGATTCAAATTAATCAAGGAAAAGATGGCACTTACATTCATCAGAGCAAGTATACAAAAGAGCTTCTGAAGAAGTTCAACCTTGAAGATTGTAAGACAATGGCCACACCCATGCATCCCACAAGCAGCTTGAGCAAGGAAGAAATTGGCAGCAAAGTAGACCAAAAGCTATACAGAGGTATGATTGGTTCTTTGCTTTACTTCACAGCATCTAGACCTGATATTTTATATAGTGTATGCTTGTGTGCAAGATTCCAGTCAGATCATAGAGAACCTCATTTAACTGTTGTTAAGAGGATATTTAGATATCTGAAAGGAACTACTAATCTAGGAGTTCTTTATAAAAAATCCCTAGATAGTAAGCTAGTTGGATTCTGCGATGCTGACTATGCTGGAGACAGGATTGAGAGAAAATCCACTAGTGGAAATTGCCAATTTATTGGTGAGAATCTCATATCCTGGGCCAGCAAGAGACAAGCAACCAGAATACATCTCAGCTGCTAAATGTTGCACCCAGCTTCTCTGGATGAAATATCAGTTAGAGGATTATAATATAGCTGAAAGTAGTATTTCACTGTACTGTGACAATACTGCTGCTATTCATTTGTCTAATTACCCAATTTTGCATTCCAGAGCTAAACATATAGAAATAAAGCATCATTTTATAAGAGATCATGTTCAAAAAGGCACTATAGATATTCAATTTATTGATACTGAACATCAATGGGATGACATATTTACAAAACCTTTGGCTATTGAACGTTTTTATTTTATTAAAAAGAACTTGAACATGCATTTCATCTCTGAAGAAAACTAGCTCTGAGATGCAAAATAAAATTAGGATCTGAAGCTCCTTCAGAGCCTCTAATAATTCAGAGTCTCCTTTGGGAAGCTCTGAATAATATGGGTTCTGAAGGGTAACAGGTTCGGATGAGGTGTTAGATACAAATGAGTTTGGCTCTGAACTAGACGGAAATGAAACGTTTAGTACTAGTTAGTGTACAACAGATGTCTGTACACACGTCAGCTATGATTAAGCCTCTCTTACACGTGTCTAGATCCTGATGGGTAGAGAACAGTTAATGATGAATTTGCAGTTAAACAATTTTAAATTAATTTTAAACTGTTCGCGCTCCCTCGTTTGTGCTTATTTTATGAGTGTGTACTGTATTTGATATAAATTGTCACTTCACTCACAAAGCACAATTTTTTCACATAATCACTTCCTACACAACCCTAAACCCCAGAAATTTGCCCAAATTCTCTCTACTTTTAAAAATCGTCTGTGATCATGACTGCTCAACCTACTCGCAACATTGTTCAACGTGAGTTCAACCCAGAACTACCTCCTGTGATCAATCTCTCTTCTTAAGCAAAACTCGTATTTAAAGATAATGCAACCGATGCTGGTCCGGAATCATTTGAGTTTGTTACAGAGAAGTTTATTGATTTTGAAAGTCTAAAAGAAAATGGTATTGATATTCAAAGTTTATTCTTTGATCAACAATGGGGAAATTATTTTGAGATGTTGAATGGTTTCGTTTACTATGATATTGTGAAGTATTTCTGGCAAAAAGCAACAATCTTTGATAAGTTTCAGGCTGATGGAGAAGTTAGAAAGATGGTAGAAAAGGACAGTTCTTTGAAAGGAAAAACAAGAGTTCAACTGGGTTTAAGACCTTTCAAAGGAAAAGAGATTAGGTCTAACATTATGGGAATCAGTGTTCTGATCACTCAAGAACACGTAGCGAAAGTATTGGGTTTGGATAATGAGGGGGAGAATGTGGATGACTATGATGACAAGAGCAAGATTCATGAAGCAAAATTTCAACTTTGCTTTTAGAGTATTTCTTGCCTCTATTATCACTACTAGAGAAGGAGGATTTGATACAATCTCAGTACCTCACAGACATTTCATTTGGCTCTTGTATAAGAAGGGCAAGATCAATCTGGCAGAGCTTCTGTTTGACCATCTCTGCTTTACAATCTCCAAGAGTAGAACCAAATCACCTTCTGTGATTTATCACCCAAGGTTGATTTCTGAAATAATTCGTCAGACAAGACTGACTGATATTTTGAGCTCTAAAGAGAAATTAAGAGTCTTTCAAACTGCTAAGTATGATGCTAGTGTTTTGGTGAACATGAAGCTAGTAAAGAAAGAAGATCTGAAGAAACCTCTAAAGACTATATATGAAAACTACTTCTGGTGTGATGGTTTTCCAACAATATCTGAACATGACAATGAGGATGTTATCAAGAATTTTTTGGAAATTGTGAAAAGAGATACTGGAGTGAGTATGCCCAGGAGCATGGTAGTCAGTGTACCAAACTGGGATATTTTCAAAGGACCTAAGGAGATTACGAGGTCAAGAAGGAAACCTCAACCAGTAGAACAAGAATTAGTTGAGGAAGGATCACAAGAACAATCTGAAGATACCAGTGCCACTGAGGAAGATGAACAAGTCACTGAGGAGCAAATTGCTAGAATTGCTCAAAGAAAAGCTGTTGGAAAAGAGAGGAGATCAAAGAAGAGGAATGAGAGGCCTGCAGCTGCTGAAGAAGATCTACCGGTCAGAGCTCCTAAACGGAAAAAGACTGTGGTCTCTAAGCCCAAAGCTGCTGACACTTCAAAAGGTAATGTCTCTGAGCCTAATCCTGTTAGCAATGCTGAAGCTCAAGAACCCCCTATAGACTATACCAAACCTCTTAATGTTGTCCTACCTTCTCCACAACACATATCATCATCTTCATCAGAAGGTACTTCTTCTGATACCAGCACTGACTCTTCAGAGCTGCGTAGAAAATCCTCTAAGTACCTCAACAAAACTCACAAAAAGACTCCCATGAAAAAGGCTCAATTTAAAAAGACCCCCAAGAAAACCAAAAATAATCCACCAAAGGAAACAATAGTTATTGACACTTCTATCCTTGACCACCTCACCACTCACTTGTTTGGTGATGCCTTTACACATTCTAATCTAGATTCACCAAATCATCCTATAAACAAATTTGTGAATACTACATCTGAACCACCTCAAGATCCACCAGTTCAAGAACCACCAATAATCATTGTTCAAACACCACCTCAAAACACTATTGTCCATGAACAAGAAAATCCACCCACCTCCTCACCAGCCATTCAGGATGAAGTAATGACTCATTCTGAAGTTCACATTGCTTCACCTAAACCATCAGAACAACTACCCCCACACTTGCCAGAACAAATCATCACTGATGAACATGTTCAAAACACTCCTGAAAAAGAACACCACACCACCACTGAACAAACACCATCTGAACACCAAAATACTCAAACACCTCCCAGAACACCTCTTACACATGGTCCTACCTACAAGCCCTTGACAGTGTATGAACTGATTCTCCCTGTTGATTTTGCTTTGCCTATTCAAGAGAGGCTAATGAAAGAAACCATCAACATTGATGATGAACCAATTCCATTATCTCTCTCTCCAGAACACACCATTGACCTTAGCAAAATCAAAATCACCCCTCTCAAAAGAAAGAGACCTGAACCAACCATTCCCTTCAACAAAAGCCAACCCTTTTTTAATCCCATCTCTGAACCAAATCTTAAGCTTATAGATATTGCTATCAGCATTAGTCTCAAGAGACTGAAGTGCATGGAAAAAGAGACTCTTATTTTTCCTTCTGATGTGGATGCTGAAATCAGGGATTTGGAAGGAAAGTTTAGTGAAACTTTGAAGCTTCTGGGTGATCATGTCAAGGAAAGGATCAAAGGAAAAGGCATGGATGCTATCAGCCATATCATGGACTCTGCCAACCACTCTCATGCTCCCAGACTCACCTTTTTCAATTATGAAGAAGAGTGTCAACGTTTGGAAAGTATAGGTCCTTCAGTTGAAGAAGCTGCAAGGTTTCTTGAGGAGGAAGAAAAGTATAACCTGAAGGTGGAAAAACACAAGAAGGGGGGGTTGAATTGTGTTTTAGAAATTTAAAATTTTTTCTAACTTAAAACAAGTTTGCAGCGGATAATAAACACAAAGAAAGTAAAGGGTGCTGAGAGAGAGAGAAAGACACAAAGATTTATCCTGGTTCCCCTCACAACTTGAGAGTACGTCCAGTCCCCTTGTTCCTAACAAGAGATTTCCACTATAATCTATTCAAGATTACAACTTGCTCAAGCACTCTTGCAAGAGACATCTCAGATGCTCAAGTTTCACTAAACAAGAGACTTCACAAACAAACTTAAAATCTAAGAATGAATGTTAATGGACACTTGATATACTATCAAAGGTGTTTACAAAATACAACTCAAATTGCTTTAAGACTTTGAATGACAGATTAAACAGATTGTGTCAGATTGCTTCAGAGCCTTAAACGCAGTAATGTAACAGTAGTAACAGTTAGTCATTTCTTCCAATTGAGTCTTCTATATATACTTGAGGAAGATGATGACCGTTGCAGTGAGATAGCGTGCCAGGTGGAATTTACTCGTATAATTGTGATAGTTGTAGTTGCCTTCTTTAGCAAAGAAAATCAATTCCACTACCTTGCTATTTGAATTATCACTCATCCATTTTGAGTAATAATAGTACAATAGTACGATCCTCAATTGCGCTCCACTTATGGATAAGGTTAACGTTGTACCAACAAATATTCCTTCCTGTGGATGTGATAGAGCCTTGAAGTAGATTGTTCTTCAATCATTGGTTCTGATTCTATCAGTTCTTGAGTGACGTAAATTTCTTTTTGCTTCAGGTGCTGTTGTCATAGCTTCCTGAGGTCTTCAGCTTCTGAGTCCTTCAGAGCCTTGTTTTTATCCCCAGAGTCACTTTCTTCAGCACGCAAAATTTAAGCTTCTGATGAACAGTGATGTGCTTTCAGAGCTTGTTTAACTGGCTTCTCTGCTATTATTCATAGTGCTTCTGAACGAATTTTAACTTGTAATTCTGCAAACTAGAATAATCATTAGTAATTCCAATTGCAATTTTAATACTTTGTTATCATCAAAACCACTTCAAATATTAGATGTTCATGTCAGACCCACTTTGTTTTAACAATCTCCCCCTTTTTGATGATGACAAACTAAAGCATTAAAATTCAATTGTTGTTGATTTAATTTAATTATGTTGACTTCAGGTTTCAAAGGTTTGCTATCTCCCCCTGAGTCTGATAATCCATAGGGTTAGGTTTGTAAGCTCCCCCTAAGTCTTATCCATAATTAATTAAAACAGTTTAAGAGTTAATTTATTAACTTAAAATAAATTTTCATATTTAACTCTCAGAAGCATAGTTTTGTAAGCTTTGCTTCTCAGAGTCTGATAATGTTCAGAGGAGGTTTGCAAGCTTCTCTTACGTTATCTATGAAAATTAATTTTAGGTTCTTAAATTTTCTCCCCTTTCAATAAAGTTCATAGTGAGAATGAATCAGAAGAAATAAAAATTGATTCATATGTGTAAACATAACAGTTTCAGATCTTTTCGGCAGAATTAGAATCAATCAACATTAATTTTACACTGTCCTTACTCCCCCTTTTGGCATCAGTCAAAAAGACACAGAAAACTAAGCAGTCAAACGCGCCATAAAACAAGGCAGACAAGTCAATAAAGTGGTGACAACTGAATTCATTAAATGAATTGTGTTGATTCCCAGTTTGACAAGAGAGCTTGATGACACTATAAAAGGGATGATTCCTCTCATTTTACTCATTCAGAGTAATCAAGTAACATCAAAAGAAAAACACACAATGGAAAAGCAGGTTACCAAGGATGGTTCAGGCTCAGATACTGAGAGCGAGAAGGAACCAGAGCCCTGGCGCTGCGAAGAAAACAGAGCTCGTTATGAAAGAAACAAGCGAGAACTGATTTTAACAGAATCAGAGCAAGAGGAAATGGGCTCTGATCTGGAAGAGTTTCTATGGACTTATGATGACGACTTGCCAGAGGAGTACTATCAGGCTCAAGTTAAGGAGGCTACTGAAGACCTGCTCTCTTATATTAGGGAGAAGCATAAGAGGTTGGATGCAGAAGCCTCTAAAACCAAGCCTAAGTCTAAGTAGGGTCATTATCATAATGTAATAAAGACTCTTCTAAATTAATAAAATAAAGTGTTCCTGCTATTAATTTCTTTCTTTTAAGCATGTTTTCTTTATATTCATTTACAAATGTCAGAAAACCAGTTACCAGACACGCCTCATTCGGTATTGGTGCCCCGTTATTAAACAGGCGATAATACTAAGAAGCTATATCATGAGTAAACAGGAGTACTGATGTGGGGGATACCTTAGGTTTTGAAAATCCTAAAAACTATAAGTGTAAAAATCAAAATTCTCTTCAGCATCTTGCACTAGGTTCAGTACCCACAAGAATACCAGACATAGGCAATGAATATATATTTTAATCTTGAAGACAAAATAAAATAAACACACAAGCACAAGCACTCAGATATGGATAATAAAAGTTTGAATTAAAAACAAATTATCCAAAAAATTACATAAGAACCAATAATGAAAAACAACATAGAACAAGTGCACAAAATATGGCTAAGGTTTCTTAACATCTGCTATTGCCTTCAAAAGGGTCAACATCATGTCATCCATCCTTTTGTGAACTGTCTCCACAGCAGAATTCACGTCATTTCGCACATCAACTCTTAGCTCATCAATCTCATTAGTAAGTTCAGTTCTGATGTTGTCCAATGCAGCTTGAACTGCTAGAGGTATGGGTGAAGAGGTATAAGGCATATCAGTCTTTATTGGAGAGCTAGGAAGAGTAGCCACTATAATGGGCTTCTTACCTTTATCAGAATCATCACCAATACCCTTCTCAGAGGTTTCATCAATCTGATCCTGATCAAACATCTCAAAGTCTTCTTGATCTGCCTGATTCTCCTTTATCTTGTTTGTTTCATCCTCAGCAATGTGCTTAGCCCTTTCCACCAACATTTTAAGTGCCTCTTGATCAGCTAGCCTCTTGTGTTCAATCTCAGCAGCTATCCTAGCCTGATCAGTAGCTCTTTCATACTCAGCTTCTTCCCTGATTAATTTCTCAGCTGTTTCACATGCACTTCTTGCTAGCTTCTTGATCTCAGCATCCAGTGCTGCCAAACGTGCAAGTTCCTCTTCATGATTATAAAATGTAAGACGAGGAGCACGTGACCTTTCAGCTGTATCCATTATCATACTGACAGCAGTCATTCCTTTTCCTTTGATTTTTGACTTCACATGATCACCCAGAGTCCTAAGTGATTGGCTGAATAGATATTCCATCTCTCTGATTGAAGCATCAACATCAGATGGAAATATCAGAGTCTCTTCATCCATTGCCTTAAACTTCTTCAGTCTAAGACTAATAGCAGAACCTAGTTGCTCAACATTTGGTTCAGATGATGGATTGAGGAAGGGTTTGGTTGGATCAAAAGGGATGGTTGGGTCAGGTCTCTTTCTTTTCAGAGGGGTGATTTTGATTGAACTAATGTCTAGGCTCTGAGAGGGGGATAGTGATATAGGTTCATCATTTATATCAATGGCTTCTTTCAGCAGCCTCTCATGAATTGGAAATGCAAAATCAACAGGTAAGACAAGTTCTTCTATGGTTAAGGGTTTGTAAGATGGTTCATAGATAGGTTCTGATGGTTGTGTTTGTCGTTCAGGGGTCTTTTCAGGGGTTGAGAATTTAGGTTGAGGTGTGGATGGTGGTTGTTCAGCATTGTCATGAATGGGTGGAGAATGGGGTGATTGAATTGGTTGTTCAGAATGAGTCATGATATCATCCTGAACAGGTGCGAAGGTGGGTGGATTCTCTTGTGCTATATCATCAAGATATGGGGGTGGTGTTTGTATGGATTGTATAGGAGGGTCTTGAGTTGATGGATTAGCATTGGTATTCACAAATGGACAATTGATTGGTGAGTTTGAGTTTGAATTTGTGAAAGCATCACCAGATAGGTGTTGGGTAAGATGATCAAGAACAAAAGTGTTTGTGGGTTGTTCAGGAATGGTGTTATCTTCTTCTTCATCAGAAGAGATGGGTATGGATTGCCTGGGGGTTCTTTTGATAGTTTTCTTTTTCTTGGCTCTCTCTTTCTTAATTCTATCCAACTTTGCAATTAACTCATCAGAGTCAATGCTTGAATCAGAAAGAGTTCCCTCAGATGAGGATGATGATGATGATGATGGTTGAGGACTAGGTAAAACAACATTTAAAGGCTTGGTGAAATCTATGGGAGATAGTTGTTTGGGAGGTTGAGCAGCAGAGGTGCTATCAGTATTAGACTTAGAAGATTTACCTTTGGATGTGTCAGCAGCTCTCTTTTTAGAAGCTACTGTCTTTGACTTTTTAGCATCTCTGACATGTTGATCCCCTTCAGCATCAGCAGGTCTATCAAGTCTCTTCTTAGACCTTTTCTCCTTCTGAGCAGCTTTTCTTTGAGCAATGCTGGCTAACTGTTCCTCAGTGATTTGTTCATTCCTTTCAGTGGCCAATCCTTCAGCACCACTATTCACTTGCTCTGTTTTATTAGCAGCATCATTCATATTCCCAGGTTGTGCTTGAGAACCTTCCTCAACAATCTCTTGTTCAATGAGTTTAGGTTTCCTTTTTGATCTTGTGATCTCATTGGGGCCTTTGAAAATATCCCAGTTAGGTACACCAACTACCATACTCCTGGGGACACTTATTCCAGTGTCTATTCTCACTACTCCAAGAAGTTCTTGATCACAGCATCATTATCATGTTCTGATATGGTGGGGAAACCATCACACCAGAAGTACTCCTCATACACAGCTTGCAGAGGTGTCTTAGCTTGCTTGATTTCTTCTTTGGTTTTCTTCTTCATATTTACCAGTACATTAGCATCAAATTTAGCAGTATTGAAAACTCAAAGCTTCTCCTTGGTGCTCAAAATATCAATCAGCCTTGTTTGGCGTATGATCTCAGATATCAACCTTGGGTGATGAATGTTTGAGGTTGATTTTCTTCTGCTTTTAGATATGGTCAAGCATAGATGATCAAACAGTATCTTTGCCAAATTAATCTTGACCTTCTTGTACATAAACCAAATGAAATGCCTGTGAGGAATAGAAATTGTGTCGTATCCTCCTTCTCTGGTAATGATGGATGCAAGAAACACTCCGTAGGCAAATCCAAAGTTATGCCTCATGAATTTTGCCTTTCCAAAATCACTGTTTGAACTACCAGGCAAGAATAAGTCCTTTTTAATGGCTTCCAAGTGCTTACTCTTTTCATCATAATCATCAACATTTTCTCCTTCATTATCCAAGCCCAGAACCTTTGCAATGTGCTCTTGAGTAATCAACACATTAATTCCCAAAATGTTTGACCTTATCTCCTTCCCTCTATAATGTTTCAAACCTAGTTCTCTTCTTGATTTTCCTCTTAGAGAACTATCCTTCTCTACCATCTTTTTGACCTCTTCATCAGCGCTTATTCTATCAAAAACTGTTGGAACAAAGTGGGTCTGACATGAACCTCTAATATTTTAAGTGGTTTTGATGATAACAAAGTATTAAAATTACAATTGGAATTACTAATGATTATTCTAGTGTGCAGAATTACAAGTTAAAATTCATTCAGAAACACTATGAATAATAGCAGAGAAGCCAGTCAAAACAAGCTCTGAAAGCACATCACTGTTCATCAGAAGCTTAAATTTTGTATGTTGAAGGAAGTGCCTCTGAGGACAAAAACAAGGCTTTGACGGACTCAGAAGCAAAAGGACCTCAAGAAGCAATGACAACAGCATCTGAAGCAAAAGGAATTTACGTCACTCAAGAACTGACATATTCAGAACCAATGATTGAAGAACAATCTACTTCAAGGGTCTGTCACGTCCACAGGAAGGAATATTCGTTGGTACAACGTTAACCTTATCCATATGTGGAGCGCAATTGAGGATCGTACAATTGTACTATTATTACTCAAAATGGATGAGTGATAATTCAAATAGCAAGGTAGTGGAATTGGATATCTTTACCAAAGAAGGTAACTACAGCTATCACAATTGTACGAGTAAAATTCCAGCTGGCACCTCTCTCTCTGCAACGGTCATCATCTTCCTCCAAGTATAAATAGAAGACTCAAATGGAAGAAATTACTACTGTTCTATTACTACGTTCAAAGACTAAGAAGCATTCTGACACTATTATTTCAATCTGTCATTCTAAGTCTTAGAACAATTTGAGTTGTATTTTGTAAACACCTCTGATAGTATATCAAGTGTTCCTAAACATTCATTCTTAGATTTTGAGTTTGATTGTGAAGTCTCTCGTTAAGTGTAACTTGAGCATTTGAGAAGTCTCTTGCAAGTGTGCTTGAGCAAAGTGTAATCTTGTAAAGATTATAGTGAAAAGCTCTTGTTGAGAACAAGGGGACTGGACGTACCTTCAATTTGTGAAGGGAACCAGGATAAATCTGTGTGTCTATCTTTCTTTCTCTCAGCTTCTCTTTGAATTTGTTTTAAATCCGCTGCATTAAACACCTTAAGAACCAAAAAGTTTTAAATTCCTAAAACACAATTCAACCCCCCTTCTTGTGTTTTTCCACCTTCAAAAACTGTTGCTTTCTGCCAGAAGTACTTAACAATGTCATAATAGACGAACCCATTCAACACCTCGAAATAGTTCTTCCATTGTTGATCGTAGAATAAACCTTGAACATCAATCCCGTTCACTTTTAAACTTTCGAAATCCACAAACTTCTCATTGACGAACTCAAAAGCTTCTGGACCAGCGTCTGTTTGATTTTCTTTGACGACAAGTTTTTCTTGAGACTTAAGGTCTATAACTGGTGGTAAAACTGGATTGAAAGGTTGTTGAACAATTTCGTTTGAAGAACGAGCGGCCATTGTTACAGAATGTTAAGAAGAAGAAATTTGGGAATATCTGTAAGGTCTAGGGTTGTGTGGGAAGTGATTGTGTGTAAAAGTTGTGCAATGTGAGTGAAGTGACCTATAAATAGCAACTAGCACACAAACACAGAAAAAGAAAGCCTTGGGAGGGAGCGCGAATAGTTTTAAAATTAAATAATAGAGTTAACTGCCATAATCATCATTAACTGTTCTCTGCCCGTCAGGATCTAGACACGTGTAAGAAGGACTTAATCACAACTGACGCGTGTACAGACAACTGTTGTACACTAACTAGAACTAAACGTTTCGTTTTCGTCTAGTTCAGAGCCAAACTCATTATTATCTGACACCTCATCAGAACCAGTTACCATTCAGAGCCCAAATTATTCAGAGCTACCCAAAGGTTACTCTGAATTGTTAGAGGCTCTGAACGAGCTTCAGATCCTAATTTTATTTTGCATCTCAGAGCTAGTTTTCTTCAGTTATAAAATGCATGTTCAAATTCTTTTTAATAAAGTCAAATCTTTCAATAGCTAAAGGTTTAGTAAATATATCAGCCCATTGATGTTCAGTATCAATGAATTGAATATTTATTGTACCTTTTTGAACATGATCTCTTATAAAATGATGCTTAATTTCAATATGCTTAGCTCTGGAATGTAAAATAGGGTTCTTAGATAAATGAATAGCAGCAGTATTATCACAATACAAAGGAATCCTGCTCTCAGCTATGTTATAGTCCTCTAGCTGATATTTCATCCAGAGTAGTTGTGTGCAACATTTAGCAGCTGAGATGTATTCTGCTTCTGCTGTGGACAAAGCAATGGTTGCTTGTCTTTTGCTGGCCCAGGATATGAGATTCTCACCAATAAATTGGCAATTTCCACTAGTGGACTTTCTCTCAATCCTGTCCCCAGCATAATCAGCATCACATAATCCAACTAGCTTACTATCTATGGATTTTTTATAAAGGAGTCCTAGATTAGTTGTTCCTTTCAGATACCTAAAGATTCTCTTAACTGCTGTTAAGTGAGATTCTCTAGGATCTGATTGAAATCTTGCACACAAACACACACTGTACAAAATATCAGGTCTAGATGCTGTCAGGTAGAGTAAGGAACCAATCATACCTCGATACAGCTTCTGGTCTACTTTAGTGCCAATCTCTTCCTTGCTCAAGCTGCTTGTGGGATGCATGGGTGTGGCCATTGTCTTACAGTCTTCAAGGTTGAACTTCTTCAGAAGCTCTTTTGTATATTTGCTTTGATGAATGTAAGTGCCATCTTTTCCTTGATTTATTTGAATTCCAAGGAAGAACTTTAATTCACCCATCATGCTCATCTCAAATTCATCCTGCATCAGCTTGGAAAAATTCTTGCACAAAGAGGCATTAGTAGAACCAAAAATAATATCATCAACATATATTTGAATGATTAAGATATCTTTCTTAGATGTCTTTCTGAATAGTGTATTGTCAATTTGACCTTTTTGAAAACCATTTTCTAATAAGAAATTACTCAGTCTTTCATACCAAGCTCTAGGAACTTGTTTGAGACCATAAAGTGATTTCTTTAATTTAAAAACATAGTCAGGGTTTTTCAAATCCTTAAAACCTGGAGGTTGCTTGACATACACTTCTTCAGAAATAACACCGTTTAGAAAGGCGCTCTTAACATCCATTTGGTATAATGTAATTCCATTATTAACAGCATATGATAGAAGTAACCTGATTGCTTCCAGTCTTGCTACTGGAGCAAATGTTTCTGTTAAGTCTATACCTTCTTGCTGACTGTAGCCTTGTGCTACAAGTCTAGCTTTGTTCCTTACCACTTCACCTTGTTCATTCAATTTGTTTCTAAATACCCACTTAGTTCCAATGATGTTCTTATGTGCTGGTCTTGGCACTAAGTCCCATACATCATTTCTTTGAAACTGATTGAGTTCATCTTGCATTGCAACTATCCATCCATCATCAGTTAAAGCTTCATCAACATTCTTTGGTTCTATCATAGATATAAGTCCCAATAAAGATTCACTTTGATGAAAAGCTGATCTTGTCTTTCTTGGACTCTCTTTGTTTCCAAGAATAAGATCTTCTGGATGTGATGACTTGTATTTTAATGTTCTTTTTGGAACTTCAGAGGTATCTTGTATATCATCTTCTGAGATATCATCATGATCTTCAGATGCTTCTATTGGAGATGCTTCTTCAGAGGCTTCTTCCAATTCAGCTTCTGATGTTCCATTAGCTTCTGATGTTTTCTCAGGTTCTGAATTGTGATATTGATATGGTACACCTGCATAGCTATCAACTTGCTCTGACATTTTACTGTCAGGCTCTTTGTCATCAAATCTGACATGTATAGATTCTTCCACTATGTTGGTTTCAGAATTATACACTCTGTATGCCTTTGAGCGTTCAGAGTAACCTATAAAGATTCCCTTACAAGCTTTGACATCAAATTTTCTTTTGTAGGCCTTATTGTTTAGAATGTAACATGTACATCCAAACTGGTGAAAATAAGAGATGTTGGGCTTTCTTCCTTTGAAGAGTTCATATGTTGTTTTATTCAAGATAGGTCTGATATAGATTCTATTTTGAATGTAACAAGCTGTGTTTACAGCTTCTGCCCAGAAGTGCTTAGCAAGTTTTGTCTTAAGCATCATGGTTCTTGCCATCTCTTGTAAAGACCTGTTCTTTCTCTCTACAACACCATTTTGCTGTGGTGTTCTAGGAGCTGAGAACTCATGGACAATTCAATGGTCTTCACAAAAAGTTGCAAAGGGTTCGTTTCAAACTCACCCCCATGATCACTTCTGATCTTTAAGATCTTGAGACTTTTCTCACTTTGCACTTGAGTGCAGAAGATGGTAAACACATCATATGCCTCATCTTTCACTCTTAGAAATTTAACCCAAGTCCATCTACTGTAATCATCAACAATGACCAGTCCATATTTCTTACCATTGATTGAGGCAGTACTTACCGGGCCAAACAAATCAATGTGAAGCAGTTCTAGAGGTCTTGAAGTAGAGACAATGTTTTTAGGTTTAAAAGATGTTTTTGAAATCTTACCAATCTGACAAGGACCACACAGAGCATCTGAATGATAGTTGAGATTGGGTAGGCCTTTAACCAAGCTTAGTTTGCTGAGCTTAGAGATTAACCTCCAGTTAGCATGTCCTAAGCGTTGGTGCCAGACCCATTTCTCATCATTACCAGATAGAAGACATACTATCTTCTGCTCTGTGAGTTCTGACAGATTGATTTTATAAACATTGCCTTTCCTTAGGCCTCTGAACACTATGGACTCATCAGACTCGTTGATTACAGTACATGCATCCTTATTAAACTTAACAACATATCCACTATCACAGAATTGACTAATGCTAAGTAGATTATGTTTTAGGCCATCAACAAACCAAACATCTTTAATATAGAGAGAAGAATTACCAACTGTACCAGTACCAGTGATCTTCCCTTTTTAGTTTCCTCCAAATCCCACAGTTCCTCCCTCTTTCAGAAGTCAGGGTTTGGAACATATGCTTGTCTCCTGTTATGTGTCGTGAGCAGCCACTGTCCAGGTACCAAGAATGGTGCTCTGGCCTTCTTTGAGCGCAAATCTGCTACAAAAATAATCTCAGATCTAGGTACCCATATTTTTATGGGTCCTCTTGAGTTAGTCCTTAATGCCTTTGGTTGTTTTTGTTTATCAGGCCTTTCAGAAGCTCTAGAGTTATTCAGGCCTTTTGGAAAACTTTTTGGCTTTGTATAACTCTTAGGCTTTGCTTTAGAATATAACAGAGTTGTCTTTGTTTTGACATTAGTCTGAGGTTTAGAGATCTTAGGCTCTGAAGGTTTCAGAGTATGAGATTTCTTAGCCTCTGACACAACTACTTTTTCAGGCTCTGATATCACTATTGCTTCTGATTGGCTTTTAACAAAAACACCTTAGGTTTAGAATTATCATTGTTAGAGGATTTAGAAAGTAATGGATTATCTTTAAAATGTGCAAATTCAAGACCTTCACCTCTGTTCCTACTGACATGGTATATTAATGAAGCTATCCTGCTTCTCTTCATCCCATTGATAAGAAATTCCTGCAGTGCAAATTCATGCTCTGGAGGAACCTTATCATCATAAACATAGTGAGTTTCCATAAATGAGTTTCTACTTTTTAGAGACTCATTTTCTTCAACTACTATGTTCATTTTCTCAGTTAGGTTATTGTAAGATTTTTTTTAAGACCTTACACTCACCTGCCTTTTTAGTGAGAATTTTTAGGGCATCCTTAAGAGAATCTATTAATTCAGTTCTAGATAGTTTAGATATTACCTCTTCCTCATCTTCAGAGTCTGAACCTGCTTCAGAGTCTTCTCTGTCAGAGGTGGTTGCCATCAGTGCTAGGTTTGCTTCCTCATCACCATCAGAATCTGAGTCTTTGTCAAGATCTTCCCATGTTGCCAGAAAGCTTTTCTTGACTTTACTCTTGTACCTTTCCTTGCTAGAGCTTTGCTTTGATGGTCTACTTTTGTTTTCTGGACAATCAGCAATGAAATGGCCAGGCTTATTGCATTTGAAGCACTTGCTTTGATCTTCCTTCTTGTCTTTAGAAGCACTAGTTCTTTTGGAAGATCCTCCAAACTTGCCAGCATATTTCTTGCTTCTTTTTGCCCATTGTGAAACCTTGGCAGCCATCAGCACCATTTCTTCCTCTTCATCAGACCCAATTTCTTGACTCTCTTCAGAAGCTTCATCCTCAGATTCTATTACCTTAGCTTTCAAAGCCTTTGACAAGCTCTTGGAGCTTAAGGCTATCCCTTTTATCTTCTTAGTTGACTCATCAGTCATTAACTCCATTTCATGACTTTTGAGTGAACTAACTAGGCTTTCTAGGGATACAATATCCAAGTCCTTAGACTCTTGAAAAGCAGTCACCTTTGGTCTCCATTTTGGTGGCAAGCTTCTGAGTACCTTTCTTACATGATCAGCTTCAGTATAACCTTTGTCCAATACTTGAAGTCCAGATACTAGGATTTGAAACCTTGAAAACATCGTTTCTATATCCTCTCCATCCTTCATCTTGAACAACTCATACTGATGCACCAACAAGTTAGCCTTTGCTTCCTTAACTTGTTTGTTGCCCTCATACTTGGATTTCAAAGAATCCCAAATTGACTTTGCGGTTCTTTTATCTCCAATTTTAAGATACTCATCATGAGAGATGGCGTTGGTCATCATTCCTTTTACACTATGATGCTTCTTGTACTCTAGCTTTTGAGTAGGTGTAAAAGACTTCCTGTTCTGAGAACTGACTACTCCTTCTAAGTCCATATTTTCAAAGCTAACTCCGTCTTCTACCAAGTCCCATAAATCACAGTCAATGCCCATGATGTGACTGTACATCTTGGGTAACCAGTCTCAGTTCCATTGAAGAAAGGAACTTTATCAGATGATCTTCTATCTCTAGAATTTGAATCATAGTCAAAACCAACTTCATTGTTGTTCTTGCTCTTCACAGCAGACATGTTTTTCCTCCTGGATCTTTACTGTTTCACTATTAGGTGAGTTAGGCAACAGCCCAGCTCCTGATACCAATTGAAGGTGGAAAAACACAAGAAGGGGGGGTTGAATTGTGTTTTAGAAATTTAAAACTTTTTCTAACTTAAAACAAGTTTGCAGCGGATAATAAACACAAAGAAAGTAAAGGGTGCTGAGAGAGAGAGAAAGACACAAAGATTTATCCTGGTTCCCCTCACAACTTGAGAGTACGTCCAGTCCCCTTGTTCCTAACAAGAGATTTCCACTATAATCTATTCAAGATTATAACTTGCTCAAGCACTCTTGCAAGAGACTTCTCAGATGCTCAAGTTTCACTAAACAAGAGACTTCACAAACAAACTTAAAATCTAGGAATGAATGTTAATGGACACTTGATATACTATCAGAGGTGTTTACAAAATACAACTCAAATTGTTTTAAGACTTTGAATGACAGATTAAACAGATTGTGTCAGATTGCTTCAGAGGCTTAAACGCAGTAATGTAACAGTAGTAACAGTTAGTCATTTCTTCCAATTGAGTCTTCTATTTATACTTGAGGAAGATGATGACCGTTGCAGAGAGATAGCGTGCCAGGTGGAATTTACTCGTACAATTGTGATAGCTGTAGTTGCCTTCTTTAGCAAAGAAAATCAATTCCACTACCTTGCTATTTGAGTTATCACTCATCCATTTTAAGTAATAATAGTACAATAGTACGATCCTCAATTGCGCTCCACTTATGGATAAGGTTAACATTGTACCAACGAATATTCCTTCCTGTGGATGTGACAGAGCCTTGAAGTAGATTGTTCTTCAATCATTGGTTCTGATTCTGTCAGTTCTTGAGTGACGTAAATTTCTTTTTGCTTCAGGTGTTGTTGTCATAGATTCCTGAGGTCTTCAGCTTCTGAGTCCTTCAGAGCCTTGTTTTTATCCCCAGAGTCACTTTCTTCAGCACGCAAAATTTAAGCTTCTGATGAACAGTGATGTGCTTTCAGAGCTTGTTTAACTGGCTTCTCTACTATTATTCATAGTGCTTCTGCACACTAGAATAATCATTAGTAATTCCAATTGCAATTTTAATACTTTGTTATCATCAAAACCACTTCAAATATTAGAGGTTCATGTCAGACCCACTTTGTTCCAACATAACCAACTGGTTGATGATGCTGAGCAGGCTAGGATAGCTGCTGAAACAGAACATAAGAGGCTGGCAGAGCAAGAAGCTATAAATTTGTTTGTTGATAGAGCAGTTCAAATTGTTGTGGTTGAGACTGCTAAAATCCATGAGAATCAAGCAACTGAAGAAGACCACACTATGCTTGATTAGAACTTAAATGAAGCAGGCTCAGATAAGGGTAAGGCTCCCATTGTTGATAAGACTCCTCCTAGCTTACCTCCAAAAATTATTCAAGGCTCTCCTTCTTCCACTCTTCCTCCAGCCATCCAAATGGCTCTGCATGATATTAGAGAAGAAATGAAGAATGAGATAGATGAGCTTAGCGCTGATTTTAGAGAAGACTTAACCAGATCTGGTGAAGCTACTAATAGGAGATGAGATGCTATGATGGAGATGCTGCTGAAGCTTACTCAGAATCAACCAAATCATTAGCCTTATGTTTGAGCACTTGTTTGAAAAATGTTTTGATGTATTTTGTTTGGATAATTTTCCTTCTTAATTGAACTTCATATTATCCATATCTGTGTGTTTAGATTGTTGAATGTATGAATGTTAATTTTATTTTTGTTATCAAAATTAAAATATATATTCATTACTTATGTCTGGTATTCCTGTGGGTACTGAACCTAGTGCAAGATGTTGAAGAGCATCTTGGTTTTTAAACTTATAGTTTTAGGATTTTCAAAACCTAAGGTTCCCCCCACATCAGTACTTCTGTTTACTCATGATATAGCTTCTTAGTATTATCGCCTGTTTAATAACGGGGCACCAATACCGAATGAGGCGTGTCTGGTAACTGGTTTTTCTGACATTTGTAAATGAATATAAAAGAAACATGCATAGACAAAAGAAAGAAATTAAAAGCAGAAACTTTTTATTAATATTATTGAAGAATTCTTTATTACATTGATAATGATACCCTACTTAGAATCAACGTCAGCAGCCTCTGGCTTATCCTTCTTATGTTTTGAACTCACATAAGAAAGTAGGTCACGCAGGGCTTGCTGAGCTTCAGCTTGATACTCTTCGTAAGGCTTGTCATCATCATATGTCCATAAGAACTCTTCCAGGTCAGAGCCTATTTCTTCAAGCTCAGACTCTGTCAGAACCACCTCTCGCTTGTTTCTTTCATACAAATGTCTGTTTCTTTCGCAGCGCCAAGGCTCTGCTTCCTTCTTGGTCACTTCGTTTGATCCTGAAGCACCCTTCGCAGCTTGCTTTTCCATTGAATGTTTGTTACAATGTTCTTTGATTATCTTGTATAAAATGAGAAGAATCATCCCTTTTTATAGTGCTCTCAAGCATTCTTGTCAACATGGGAATCAACACAGTTCATTTAATGAACATAGTTGCAATCACTTTTTTGACTTGACTGTGTTATTTTTATGCACTTTTGACTTTCATTTTCTGTGTTTTTTAACTGATGCCAAAAGGGGGAGTAAGGATAGCGTTAAAATTAATGTTGATTGATTCTATTACTGCTTAAAGACCTGAAACTGTTATGAATATGCATTCTGAATCAATCTCTATCCTTTTTGAATTCTCAATCTGAACTTTATTGAAAGGGGAGAAAATTTAAGAACCTAAAATTAAAATTTCATAGATAATATAAGAGAAGATTGCAAACCTTCTCTGATTATTATCAGACCCTAAGAAGCAAAGCTTACAAACCTATGCCTCTGAGAGTCAAATATGAAAATTTAATTTAAGTTAATAAACTAACTCTTAAACTGTTTTAATTAATTATGGATAAGACTTAGGGGGAGCTTACAAACCTAACCCTATGGATTATCAGACTCAGGGGGAGATTGCAAACCTTTGAAACCTGAAGTCAACATAAATAATTAAATCAACAACAATTGAATTTTAATGCTTTAGTTTGTCATCATCAAAAAGGGGGAGATTGTTGGAACAAAGTGGGTCTGACATGAACCTCTAAGATTTTAGTTACTTTTGATTATAACAAAGTATTAAAATTGCAATTGGTATTACTAATGTTTATTCTAGTGTGCAGAATTATGAGATAAAATTCATTCAGAAGCACTATGAATAAAAGCAGAGAAGCCAAGCAAAGAGGCTCTGAAAGCTTATCGCTGATCATCAGAAGCTCAAAATTCAAGGTCTGAAGGAAGTGGCTCTGAAGACAAAGGCAAGGCTCTGAAGGTATCAGAAGCTGAGAACCTTAAGAAGCTACACTCCAGGCTCTGAAACAAAAGGAATTTGCGTCACTCAAGAACTGACAGAATCAGAACCAATGATTGAAGAACAATCCATTTTAGGACTCTGTCATATCCACAGGAAGGAATATTCGTTGGTACAACGTTAATTTTATCCATAAGTGGAGCGCATTTGAGGACTGTACTATCGTACTATTATTACTCAAAATGGTTGAGCAATAATTCAAATTGCAAGGTAGTGGAATTGGAATTCTTGCTAAAGAAGGCAATCAACAGCTAGCAATTGTACGAACAAATATCCGCTGCAAACTTGTTTTAAGTTAGAAAAAGTTTTAATTCTCAAAACACAATTCACCCCCCCCCCCCTTCTTGTGTTTTTCTACCTTCAAACACAATCCCCAGCAATAGCGCCAAAAACTTGACTAGGGTCTGGCAAGTGCACCAGTCTATCGTCGAGTAATAATTCACACTCTAGTGTATAGAATGAGTTCGTATCCACAGGGATCGTGCCGCAGCTTCACTAGCGTTATTTAAGTTTGTGATAGTTTGCATTCGCTTTGGGTTTTGAAAATGGTTTTTATAAAAAGAAGCGTAATGCTTGCAGAAATATAAAAGCAGAATATATAAATAATAGATTCAAGAAATATAGAGGCTAGGTGTGGTGGTTGGACTCCCTCCCCTCTTCATATTTGGCATGACCGGTGTATAACATAGTTATTTAGATTATGTTCGGCGGTGAATTATCCTTGTTGTAGTAATACCTTACTATTACACTATGTCTATTAAAGTTTCCCCGCATTAGCAACTAAGGTACCTATGAGAGCCTAACCTCGATGTGTCACATACCCTAATTACTAAGTGAGTTGTTTATAAACATGCATTATAATCTTCACCAATTAACCTCTAGGTCCTAGTATCGGGTTGTTCATCTTCTAAGTGCTCGAATCACACCTAGTGCATGATTCCTCGTCTAACCGCTCAGTTCACGACTAGTTCAGGATGTTACCGTCTCTATTCACCTAGCATTATTTACTACTAGTTCGGGACCATACCAAGTCAAAACCTGATATCAATTCTAAGGGCGCTCCCGCTTATCCGGCCAGATTACGAGATACGTTATTAAGTGCAAGAAAGTAAATAACAAACACAATTAATGAATATCATTTATTATAACTTAGACTCAACCACAGATTCCAAATATTCATTGGGGAGTTCATCTTCTCCACCACAACCTAAGGAATAAATTATAAAAGAGTACATATTTAAATTACAGTAAAGAAATTATAACCTAAACATAAAAGCCTAAAGAATGAAGGAAAATAGTAATAGAAAAGCAGCGGAATATAAAAATTTTCCTTTAGTGATCCTTACGAATGAGCATGAGTTTGTGTTTAGGATTTTACCTCTTGTTGAAAATCCTTTTCTTTTCTTTCACGAACGGTGGCTGATCAACACTTTATCACGAACCGGATTGATCACGAGCGTTGATGATGAAGAGCAACGCCTCTAGTAGTCCACACGAACAGTCACCTTCAATAGAGTGTTAGCCCTTTATGTTTGAAGGCTATGCAAAAATATTGAGAGAGAGAGAGAGAGAGAGAGAGAGAGAATTATTTTAACTCTAAAATAATTCTTGTGCTTTTAGTGTGTTCAACAACAACTAATCAACAACTAACAGAGCTATGACAAGAGGTCTCTATTTATAGATATTTCTTGTCTTGTGCACTAAGACAACTCTTGTCTTGGGCACCAAGATATCTCTTATTGGGCAAAGCCCAACAAGAAACAATGTACTAGGGTGCGCGCCCCCCATGAGTAATATTACTCATGTGCGCAGCCTCCCACCATAACCTATGGTGTTCTTGCTCATTTAAATTACCGTGATACCCTTATCACATTGCACATAAACCGTACCTTACGGTGTTCCCTTTTTATCTCAATATTAGACTGTCCTTTAGTGTGTGACCCTTGTAGGTTTCCATAACGTTGGCAATTATATTAAATCCTTTATTTAATATAATAAACAATGAGCGGTATCTAGCAACACATCATTGCTACCCAAGTTATGATAAATTAACATGTGATCAAAACATAACCTTTAGTGATAATATATGTGTGTACAATTACCCCTTTGCCCTTAATGTCTATATTGAACACAAAGCATACTTGGTATCATCTTTGTCCAGTTCAATATTGGGCCCATGACATTTATCCTGTTATGCAGGATTGGCAAATTCCATCTAGGTCACTACTGTCCCTCAACATGCTTTGTGAAGTACCCATCAACTGCCTTTATGGTTATCCTGTTACGGACAACGTTAGATCAGCAACAAAGTACTTGACTCCACATCTAGGGTACAAAGTGGATTCAGGTCTAAGGGCGGCTTACACCATTATCACCATGAGAGTGACTTATGACACTTTGCATAACTTTGCATGTAGTACTCTCATAGCGGGTCAATCCGGTATAAATATTACTCCTAATATTTCTTATACCTATGTCAAGACTTGATAACTCCTTATCCCATGATCCATGAGATGCGATCATCAACCTATCTTCATAATAGTCTTTATGCTTTAAGGTTATCCCTTTTCACCTTAAAGCTTGACTATGGATACTTTAGGAATAGCGTCCTTATTTTTAATGTAATCTCATGATTAAGTCACACTTAATATTAAACGGACTTTCTATTCTAGGGACTTCATTATTTTGACCGTTACAAACATAATAAAGAAAATGTCTTTGATTATTAATAAAAGAAACAATATATTATTAATAATTAATTCAATACAAGTACTAAAGTCATTGGCCTCTAGGGCTTACACCAACAAAGAAAACATACCTTGCTGAGTTAGTTTTCCCGTAAGGGGAGAAAACTATGCCCAATAGAGCTCCTCTGAACCTCTCCTTATAGTAGAGAGTGTTCTACTATTTCTGAATGATTTTAACAACGAAAGGGAGGCTCTATTTATAGTTTTCGTAAGGGGCCTCAGCAAGGCATCGCAGTACGATGAAGCCATCACTACAACATTTTACACTTTCAGCAATGCCAGAAAACCGTTGCTTAAAGCACTAAAACCGTTGCTGAAACCATTACGCAACGGTTTTCCAGGCGTGGGATATACGGCCGTTGCCTATTCAAATAGGCAACGGTTTTTTACTTTTTAGCAACCGATCCTTGAAACCGATGCTAAAACATATGAAAAGGCAACGGTTTTTGCACTTGTTTCAGGCAACGGCTTTCTACATGCAACGGGAAATAACCGTTGCTGCTTACATGTTTAAGCAACGCTTTAAAGCTGTTGTCTAAGCTTTATATGTAATTCAATGTCAATGTCATTTAAGAACAAAAAACCGTCGCCCCACACTGTAAGAACAAAAAAACGTTGCCTATTCTTTTAATTCAATGTCATTTAAGAAAAACCAATATCATGCATTTATCATATTTTTAAGTGGAAATTTAGTTTCACTCTTGTGTCTCAGACATTATCAAATTTATTTAAAACAAATACATTAAATTACTTGAGATACAAAAATTACTTTTATTCACTACATCAAAAAAATAACTACAAACAATAGTATAAAGCTAAACTCTTCAAAGGTAAATATACAACATTCCTAACTAGTACTGTCATTCCTAGAGTTGAAAATGGTTGTGAATGTATAAAATCTACTACCCTGGATAATGAAGCTCTTAAGCCGCATTTTCAAGTTTAGTCCAACTCTCACTAGACTCAGTTATGATGAACCGCATTGCACCTTGGGCACTGCGTTGTTGCTGGACACAGTAAAGACGCTGAGACACAAAAAGAGAAGTATGTGAGCATATAGAAGAATACGAGCAGACATAGGAATTTCTCATTGTTTTCACACATGTTATGATTGTAAATCAGTAGTCATTAACACTTGTTATTCTATGAATTTGACTCAAGCATTAGACATGGTCACATGGATTCTACTTAACATAACATATATACTAGCTTTATATTCTATAAAACTTTCCCAATATGAGAGCCAAATTATATATACTTCCGTTAGCCAAATTAAATCATGTTTGTCATGGCCCTATGTCTCACGCATACAAATCTTCCATTTGTCATAACCTGTGTGTCATCACGATACACCGAAGTTTGAATATGGAGCTATATGTAAATGTTAATAAAATTGATTCTAAAGGTGTGAAATTGATTTTGTTTCTACAATTTATTCTAACTTTTTTTCTTTTTAACAAAACAATTTGTTCAAACTTGAAGTTGGAATTTTGAATTTTTATCTCTATAATTCATTTCAAGTCATGAATTTATCTAAAGATATTCAAAGCTAACATATAATATAGCATCCATCTAGGGATTTAAAAGTTAAAAACTAAACCTGCTGCATAAGCCATTGTAGGAACTTGATTAAAGAATGCAACAAAGTAAATAAAGTAAGGTACACAGCAGTTCAAAGTTGCATAAAATGAAACCTGTTGCATGAGCCATTGTAGGAAATTGATTAAAGAATGCATTCTTATGAGGCAACTTAGCTGAACATACTCTTCTTCTCCAATGTCTCCTTAAGAGGCAATGCAGCAACTTGTTTAAAGCATACATCCTGAGTGCAGTTTCAACATAGTTAGTAGCAGGGTAATTTAGGGGCTAAAGACAAGCTTTCCGCAATTAGCTTACAAATGAGTGGAATCTAGTAGTAATTAAAACTTACTCATATTAATTACTAAAGCACCATATCTAGTCAGTGTTTGCCAGGAAATACAGAACAAATGGAGGGTGCCAAGATAGAATTAAAACAAACAATAAAATAAAAATTAAAAAAAATCAACCAATTCCCTGAATCACTAGTGGACATGAATTCATACCCGTAACTGAATCTAGTTCTAAACCATATTAAATATAGTTATATGGAATAATTAGTTCACATAAAAAATTGGAGAGAAACATATTTGAGCTACAGAATTACACAAAAGGTATTCATAAGTTGGAAAACATCGTAGCTTTATTTAACTTAAACAAAATAACATCGACTCACATAGCTTTTGGATTGGAAATATCCAAGAAGTCTTTAGTGTGAGGCTGTAACTTAACATATGTTCCTTTTGGAAGTGTCACATTTTTCACTCTTACAATGTCCCCCTCTTGTAAGAGCATGTTCTCCATCATCTGCATAAGAACCCAGAAGAGCATTTCAATTAAAATAAAAACTCTGAGAACAATAATGGCGAAACAAGCTTACAAGCATATTCACAATCAATTTTGAATTCCTACCCAGTATGGCATGTAAATCATGCCTTCCTCTGCAATGAACTCCAGAACACCACAATGAGAAACCCGCTCAGCAGCGTCATTACGAAGTTCAAACAACATCGGATAATCAATATGCAGAGATGCTGCAAATTAGACTTCATATTAGTATTGAAAAACTCATAAGATACATACAGCTGGGATAAGAATGCAAAATAGATAACAGTCCATCATTGACAGAACTAACCTAGACGATCAAGGGCTGATGGAGGCATTATAACTGAAGCACAACAATAATTTAATTTTCACATTAGACGGGAACTCAGAAAACAAGTTATTCCAAAAATTCAGAGCTAACATGGACATCGAAACTTACTTTTGTCACCACTTTCAAGTTGGGGCTGCAGGATTGAGATGCAAAAAATAACATGACAGAAAAGTTAGAATTGTTTATTAAATAATTGATTTAAACTTTTACAAATGTCACAACTCTTGTGTTAACTACTAGAGAATAATGACACTTCAATTGGATATCTTTAGTTTTTCTTTCTTTAGATTTGACATTTCATTTCCCTGAACAAGTCTAAAGTTTGGGTCAATAGGATATCTACTAGAGATCTGCTGTAAGTTCCAAATAGTCGCGACAGTGACAAAAACCCATCGTAGAAAACACCGCATTATAAAGCGGCGACAATTGTGCCCGAAACCGCTGCAATTTGAGTGTCGCTAAATTGATATTTTCTTGTAGTGATTACAACAGACAACTAACATATCCAAAAGATAGTAGTACCATGATTATAACATAATAGATATACAACTGCTTCTGCCTCATATCTCCTCCAATGTTTATACCATGCCACTACAAACTGTCTTTAAAACACACTGAAACCTACAATTTAAACCATGCCTCTGACAGTAGATACACACCAACAACAACACCAAAAAGAGAAGAAACTCATAAATTATCGCACACAAAAAAAAAACCACAAAATTCATCAAAGATACGAAAATAAATCAACGTATTTATGCTTAAAGTCCAATGCAAGTGATTTAGAACAAATGAAAGAGATGAGAAAATGCTAGAACAAAAATCATAAATTAATACATGGATTTACAAGATAAATATTACATTACAATCAAATAAGGTTTGTCTAAAATTGGGGAAACCTTAAAATTGATCAGCAACAGTTTCACATCACAATCAAATACACAAAATCAAAATTGCTTTGGAAAGAAAAAGAAGATTAAAGGTGACTGACCAGCTGGTAAGACATGTTAATGTTTGTTGATTGGCTCATTTTTGTATGAACAATGTTGGATGCAATGTTTCAACATCCTGATACCTTTCCAGGCTGAGTGAGACGCGCGCTCATTTAATGTGAAATCTTTTAAATATGGAAAACGCGTTGTCCTGTTTATGGCTCATTTATTAGAAGATTTCTGCGTGATCATTTCCAGAAGAGCTCTGCATTGCTTATGGAAACAATTGACCAAACACATAAATGACGTGTGGAATCATGCAAAGAGATTGAAGCCCAAGTTTCAAAGAAGCCCATGAAGACTCTTAGTATATAAGCTTCTTTGTAATCCTAATTTCAGGACGTGTGTGTTGTATTCTGAAAGTAGATCATTTTGTGTTAGGGTTTGTAACGTGTGAGCCTACCTTGCGTTTCCTTTATGCAAGTCTAGGACATAGGATATTGTATCTGTGTAAGACTACTCCAAAGCTTTGAAGTACGGAGTTGGTCTGGTTTTAGAGTGTGTACTCAAATTACTATATCTCTGTCTAGTATCACTAGGTGTGTGATGGATTAGGAGGTGAGATGGGATCTCAGACTTAGGAGTTCCTGAGTTGTAGTTGCACAAGATAGTGTCTAAGTCTTAAGGTGTGAACGGGTGTGTTTAGCTTAGGATTAGAACTATCATAGTGAACTTCTCTCCTGGATTGGTATCCCCCAGACGTAGGTCGCTGTTTTGCGCCGAACTGGGTTAACAATTGAACCGTGTCATTTATTTTCTGTCAACTTTATTTATTCTAGTATTTGCGTCGTTCAGTGAATGTTCCAACATCGTATTCAACATCTCAAGTGTTGGAACATTACATAGCACATCCTATACCTGTGTGCCGGAATTTCAATTGGCATCAGAGCGGGCACCCTGCCTGTACCTGGGTGAGATCTAGGGAAAATACTTTCTGGCGCTATGGAAAGGGAAGGAGGTTTTGTCAACAGACCACCCTTGTTGGATGGAACGAACTATGATTACTGGAAGTCTCGTATGGCTGCATTTCTCAAGTCCATTGACTCCCAAGTCTGGAGGGCTATACTCTCAGGTTGGGAAGCTCCCGTTGTTATTGACAAAGATGGGAACAAAACAAATGTCCTGAAGGCAGAGCTTGAGTGGACTAAGGAAGAACAAGAGCTGTCTACCTACAACTCCAAAGCCATCAATGCCCTGTTCAATGGGGTTGATAGAAGCATGTTCAGATTGATCAAGAAATGTGTAGTTGCCAAAGAAGCCTGGGACATCTTGGAAACTGTACATGAAGGTACATCTAAGGTAAAAATGTCTAGACTTCAACTCCTTACTACAAAGTCTGAAAGTTTAAAGATGAAAGAGGATGAAAGTGTTCATGAATTCTACATGAACATTCTGGATATAGCCAACTCGTTTGACGTCCTTGGTGAGAAGATGAGTGATGCTAAGTTGGTCAGGAAGATTCTTAGGTCACTCCCTAAGAGGTTTGATATGAAAGTCACAGCTATAGAAGAGGCACATGATATCAACACCATGAAAGTTGATGAACTAATTGGCTCTCTAGAAACGTTTGAATCGGCTATAAATGAAAGAAGTGACAAAAAGAGCAAGAGTATAGCTTTTGCCTCCAACACTGATGATTGTGAGTCTACAGGTGAGATTGATGAAGATGATGGTTTCTCTGAAGCTTTGGCCATGGTTGGTAGAAAACTTAGACAAGCTTGGAAACAAAAACCAAATGGGCAGAACATCCGATTCAACATCAACACTCAACCTGACAAGTTCAAAAAAGGTAAAGGTGATGATAAGCAAGCCCCTTCAAAAGGTATACAATGTCATGAATGTGAAGGGTATGGTCACATAAGGACTGAGTGTGCTACATTCCTCAAGAAACAAAAGAAGAGTATGACTGTCACTTGGTCTGATGAAGATGATTCTGAGGAAGAAAGTGAAACAGCAAAGTGTGTGACTGCTCTTGCTGGAGTTTGTGCATCAGATGTTGAGTCTGTTGATGAAGGGCTCTCATACGATGATCTTCTTGCATCCTATAGAGACCTATATGAGAAGGACTTGGAGATCAACAAGGTGCTGCGCAGACAAAAGAAGACCATTGCTCAACTGACTGTTGAAAGAGATGAAGGATTAACAAAGATAGCAGGATTATCTGATAAAGTCGCCCAACTCAATTCTCAGCTGGAAAGTGTCATGAAGCAAGTCAGAATGATGAATGTTGGAACAGATCTTCTTGAAGAAATTCTGGATAATGTACCAAGTGGGAAGTTGAAATCTGTTGGGTACAACTATTCAAGTCTGAACCAGTATCAACAGGATCCTGAAACCAAGTTTACATCAGCTGAAGAGGTTTTTGATCCTTGTACCGGAAAGAAGATGCCGAAGCATTCTACTCAACATTGCAGAACCTACCCCGTTCCAAAATTTGCGCTTGATTCAAAACCCCATGTGCATCAAAGACCTAAAAGTCAGAGGCGATATCGAAGGTGGGTGTGTCATCATTGTGGTGAGAAAGGACACATAAGACCTTACTGCTTCAAACTGTTTGGATATCCTAAATGGTATCATCACAATACAGAGGAGCAAGTCAACACTCCTACACATCAGCCTGAGAAGGAATGGAAGCCAAAGCTTGTGAATGAGGAAACAGCGCAGATTGCTCACATTGCTCTCAAAGCCACTTCTAGAAACTGTTGGTACTTTGACAGTGGGTGTTCAAGACACATGACTGGGGAAGATGATCATTTAGATGAACTTGAACCATATGCTACTAGCTATGTGACTTTTGGAGGTGGAGCCAAGGGTGAGATTGTTGGGATTGGAAAAACTGTCAAAAGAGGGCTACCTAAACTAGAAAGGGTGCTGTTTGTGAAAGGACTAACTGCGAACCTAATCAGTATCAGCCAGCTATGTGATCAAGGTATGAAAGTAGATTTCACTGATTCTAGATGTGAAGTTAAAGATGCACAGGGAAAGGTAGTAATGACAGGGATGAGATCAAAAGACAACTGTTACCACTGGGTTGATAATGAAGATTCAAACATCTCTACATGTCTGGTTAGTAAGGAAGAGGAAGTTTGGCTGTGGCACCAGAAGTTAGGCCATCTACATCTAAGAGGGATAAAGAAAGCTATTTCAACTGGAGCAATAAGAGACCTGCCTAAGCTCAACATTGAAGAGGGCAGAATATGTGGTGAATGTCAGATCGGTAAGCAAACCAGAATGTCCCATCAGAAGTTGGAACATCAGGTAACCACAAGACCACTTGAATTACTACATATAGACCTTATGGGACCAATGCAAGTGGAAAGCATGGGGGGAAGAAGGTATGCCCTGGTAGTTGTTGATGACTTCTCCAGATTCACATGGATTGAATTCATCAGAGAAAAATCAGATAGTTTTGATATTCTCAAGCTTCTCTGCTTACAACTTCAAAGAGAGAAGAATCTGTCTATTGTAAGAATCAGAAGTGATCATGGGAGAGAATTTGAAAATGCCAAGCTCTCTGATTTCTGTGAGTCAGAGGGAATAAAACAAGAGTTTTCCTCACCAATTACCCCACAACAAAATGGAGTAGTGGAAAGGAAAAACAGGACCATCCAAGAATCTGCAAGAGCCATGCTACATGCCAAGAAACTTCCATATCATTTTTGGGCTGAGGCTATGAACACAGCATGCTATGTCCACAATAGAGTGACCATGAGAAAAGGTACTAACTGCACTATCTATGAGCTATGGAAGGATAGGAAACCAACTGTAAAGTACTTTCATGTCTTTGGAAGTAAGTGTTACATTCTGGCTGACAGAGAACAGAGAAGAAAGATGGATCCAAAGAGCGATGAAGGGATTTTTTTGGGATACTCAAGAAATAGCAGAGCCTACAGAGTGTATAACTCCAGAACCAAAACCATGATGGAATCAATAAATGTAGTAATTGATGATCTTGGTACTGATACTGAAGCAGATGTTGCAGAAGATGTTGAAGCATTCCCCCCAACAGGAACATCTGGTGAAAGTAGGACAAATGCTCAAGAAGATGAGGAAGTAAGGGAAACTCACACTGTCAACAAAGGTCCCTCAGTCAGGGTTCAGAAGAATCATCCTCAAGAACTCATCATTGGTGATCCTCAGCAAGGAATCACTACCAGAAGAACCAATGAGGTAATTAGTAATTCTTGTTTTGTATCTCTGATGGAACCAAAGAATGTCAAGGAAGCTCTTAAAGATGAATACTGGATTGAGGCAATGCAAGAAGAGCTCAACCAATTTACAAGGAGTGAGGTTTGGGATCTAGTACCTAGACCAAATGGAGTAAATGTCATTGGCACTAAGTGGGTCTACAAGAACAAAACTGATGAGAAAGGAGTAATCACTAGAAACAAGGCTAGGTTAGTTGCTCAAGGATACACTCAGGTGGAAGGTCTTGATTTTGATGAAACTTTTGCACCAGTAGCTAGGTTGGAGGCTGTCAGATTATTACTAGGAGTTGCATGTATTCTAAAGTTCAAACTGTATCAAATGGATGTCAAAAGTGCCTTTCTAAATGGGTACTTACAGGAAGAAGTTTATGTTGAGCAACCCAAAGGATTTGTGGACACCAAGTATCCTGACTATGTGTACAAACTGAAAAAGGCCTTGTATGGTCTAAAGCAAGCCCCTAGGGCTTGGTATGAGAGACTCACTCAATTTCTGGTAAATAATGGATACAGGAAGGGAGGATCAGACAAGACTTTATTTGTTAAAGAAAGTGAAGGAAATCTGATGATAGCTCAAATATATGTTGATGACATAGTGTTTGGAGGGATGTCGAATCAGATGGTTCAACATTTCATATCCCAGATGCAGTCAGAGTTTGAAATGAGCTTGGTAGGAGAATTAACTTATTTTCTAGGCCTACAGGTCAAACAAATGGAGGATACAATATTCATCTCTCAAAGCAAGTATGCTAAGAATATTGTGAAAAAGTTTGGTCTAGACTCTGCTAGTCACAAGAAGACTCCAGCACCCACACATTTAAAGTTGACAAAGGATGAGAGTGGCATATCTGTTGATCAAAGTCAGTATAGAAGTATGATAGGGAGCTTGCTCTATCTCACTGCAAGCAGACCAGACATCACTTTTGCTGTTGGTGTGTGTGCCAGATATCAAGCAGACCCAAAAGTCAGTCATTTAGCTCAAGTGAAGAGGATTCTGAAATATGTCAATGGAACCTGCAATTATGGAATCCTATATTCTCACAGTGATTGCTGTAAGCTCATTGGGTATTGTGATGCAGATTGGGCAGGAAGTGCAGATGATAGGAAAAGTACCTCAGGTGGTTGTTTCTTTCTTGGTAACAATCTAATCTCTTGGTTTAGCAAGAAACAAAATAGTGTAGCTTTGTCTACTGCAGAGGCAGAGTACATTGCAGCTGGTAGCTCATGTTCTCAAATGATGTGGATGAAACAAATGCTCCAAGAATACAATGTTGAACAGGATGTTTTAACATTGTACTGTGATAATTTGAGCGCAATTAACATCTCCAAGAACCCTATTCAGCATAGTAGAACTAAGCATATTGACATTCGTCATCACTTTATAAGGGATCTTGTTGAAGATAATGTTATTACATTGGAACATGTGGATACAGAAGAACAAATCGCAGATATATTCACAAAGGCATTAGACTTGAAGAAATTTGAGAAACTCAGGGGTATGTTGGGTATTTGCCTGCATGAGGAGTTATAGCAGTTAATGGGCTTTAGGCGTGCAACTGTCATTTTTCCCTCTTTCTTATATTTTTGCACGCAATCCAAGGAAAATCAAAATCACATCATTACCTTCCTTTTTCAACTGCTCCTCACACGTTATATACTCCACTTCTCAACTTCTCAGGTTTCTAATCCTAGTTTTTCTGTTGCCGTCATAAAACTCCCCATCTCCTTGTACTCTCTGCAAAAATCATCAAAAATTGGTCAAATCATGTCTTCATCCACCAAAGCCCCCACTAGTAACGATGTACCCCAACCTACTGCTAATGAGGTTCCATTGCATGCTGATCCTATCACCACTGTTTTTCCTGATGAAATCATTACTACTACTCCTCCCAAGACGAAATCAAAGAAGAAGAAATCTAAGAAGAGTAGCAAATCCACCCCAGAATCTCAAACGACTACTGATCCTAAGAAGAAGGAACGGAAGTTGAAAAGGGGTGAGTGTCGTTTTCCTTTGAACATGCATGATCTTATGACAAAGGATGATCCTTTCAACCTCGAGAAGAAGGGTGATGTTGAGTCATCTAAGAATTCAATCGAAGATGCAGATGTTGAAGCAACAAATATTGCTCCCACCAATTCTAATAAAGGTAATGCTTCTGAAACCCTAGGATCTGATGAAAACATAGGTCTAGATGCCTTGAATGAAGCAATTAATAATATGGATGTTGATAAGCCTGCTGATGTTGTTGAAAAGAAAGGGGATGATACTGTTCATCAAACCCCTAAGATTTCTGAGATTCCTGAGAATACTCAGGATGTTGGACCGGATGTTGAAACATCCTTGGACCAACAAGCAAATTTCTCTGAGGGTAATACAGAGGAAATTGCTGAAGAGGATGATGCTGTTGAGGCTGAGAAGGAAGTTAGTAAGCCGTCTAGTGATCCTGGTAAAGGTACTCAGGCTATACCTGAAGTCACTGTTGAGATTCAGTATGATGATGAGGAAATCTCTGTTCATCAGGAACATGAGGTCATTACTGTAGGTGATAATGCTGAAGATGCTGTTGATAAAGTCCCTATATCTCAAGCTTTTGGGATTTCCAAGCGTTTGAGGAGTAGTAAGGGTAAATGTGTTGCTGGGCCACAAGAAATACCTCAATCTGTGAGGAAAACTGCTGGTAAAAGTGTAGGTGTAGGTCCTAAGAAGGGTTGGAGTAAGGTGACCTCTCCGGTCTCTGGTGTTAAGACAAGGAAAAGGAAGGCCGCTGCCTCAAGTGATACAGAGTACAATGTTGAAGAAGATGTGCCAAACATCCCTGCTCCTGACACTGGTATGAAAAAGTCTGCTGTCAAGTCTACTGTGAAGAGAGCTCCTACAGCTGTGAAATCTGTGCCAACTGACAAGATTTCCTTCCACTATCCTGAGTACTCGTACAGGTGGAAATACATTTATCACAGAAGACTGGCCTTGGAAAGAGAACTAGGAGAGGAAGCTCAGAAAGTTGTGGAGGTTGTGGATTTAATTAGAGAAGCTGGTCTTATGAAAACCATTTCTAAGCTGGGTCCTTGTTATGAGCAAATTGTCAAAGAGTTTCTGGTCAATATTCCTGAAGACTGTGATGATCCTGCTTCTGATGATTTTCAGACCGTGTTTGTTAGAGGTGAAGCCATAAAATTTTCTCCTAAAATCATTAACAACTATCTGGGTATTGTGGAGGAAGAGTGTCAACCATTGCAGGTGACTGATGCACAGGTTTGCAAAGTGATAACTGCAAACCAAATCAAGGTCTGGCCAAAGAAAGGTAAGATTCCTTCTGCCAAGCTATCTGTGAAGTATGCTATGTTGAATAGGATAGCTGCCACCAACTGGGTCCCTACCACCCACTCCTCTGATGTAGCTACTGAATTAGGAAGGTTGATTTTTGCTGTTGGTACTCACAAAAGGATCAATATGGGTAAATTCATTTTTGATCAAACCATTAAACATGCCAAGTCTACAGCTGTAAAACTCCCAATTGCTTTCCCCACTCTGTTGTGTGATCTGATTCTTGAACAACAGCCTGCTCTCAAGACTGTTGATGATGTGGCTAAGCCTAGAGAGGCCCCCTTGTCCTTCCACTTCAAGCTGTTTGCCAAGCATCATGCTCCAGACATTGTTGGAACATCTAGTACTCAAGCTCCAGAAGTCACTATGTCCAGGAAAGATATTGTTGTTGCTCTGAAAGACACCTGTGTCATGCTGGATGAGAAGAAAGCCTTGTTTGAAAAGATGATAGCTGCTCTTGAGAGTGAAGAAGAGGTTGCTGAAGCTGCAGATAACCAGAATGAGGAAGAGAATGCTGAAGACAACCCTGAGTCTGAGGCTGCAGAATCTGGAGATGAGGAAGAAACTGACAGTGACCCTGACAATTGATCATCTTCCTATCTGTGTTTTTTATTTGCTTTGTTAATTCTGCTCCTGTGTTGGACAAATTTTTTTTGCTGGTCTGTAATATTGGGCTCTGTCCTGACTACTTGTGTGGATCTATGCTTTATTTCCTGATAATATTATGCCTTTATTTGGCAAAATTTCGTGGCAAAAAAGGGGGAGTAATGACTGATTTCATCAATGTATTTGGTGTGTATGTTTGAGGGGGAGTGATGTTCTTGCAGGTGATCTTTGATTGAGGGGGAGTGTGCTCATGTTGTTATCCCTCAATGTGATACATGATGTTGAAACATTCTTGCATGTGATTTAGAACCTTATGGCAAATTCTGTGTGCTTCTGCTGTGTGTTTTGCCTCTGATGTTCATCTTAAGTAATAACTGTAGTGTATGAATGCTCCCTTGATTTGTGTGTCTGTGTTGATCAGGAGATTCATGCCATCTGTGCTATAGATGATTGTCTACCAGGTTCTAGAGTGTTTTAGCCAAAAATTTCGCCAAAGGGGGAGATTGTTAATGTTTGTTGATTGGCTCATTTTTGTATGAACAATGTTGGATGCAATGTTTCAACATCCTGATACCTTTCCAGGCTGAGTGAGACGCGCGCTCATTTAATGTGAAATCTTTTAAATATGGAAAACGCGTTGTCCTGTTTATGGCTCATTTATTAGAAGATTTCTGCGTGATCATTTCCAGAAGAGCTCTGCATTGCTTATGGAAACAATTGACCAAACACATAAATGACGTGTGGAATCATGCAAAGAGATTGAAGCCCAAGTTTCAAAGAAGCCCATGAAGACTCTTAGTATATAAGCTTCTTTGTAATCCTAATTTCAGGACGTGTGTGTTGTATTCTGAAA
This sequence comes from Trifolium repens, assembly GCA_030408175.1. Classification (NCBI taxonomy): domain Eukaryota; kingdom Viridiplantae; phylum Streptophyta; class Magnoliopsida; order Fabales; family Fabaceae; genus Trifolium; species Trifolium repens. The sequence goes on along the minus strand of CP125850.1, from coordinate 43,839,192 downwards.
GTAGATCATTTTGTGTTAGGGTTTGTAACGTGTGAGCCTACCTTGCGTTTCCTTTATGCAAGTCTAGGACATAGGATATTGTATCTGTGTAAGACTACTCCAAAGCTTTGAAGTACGGAGTTGGTCTGGTTTTAGAGTGTGTACTCAAATTACTATATCTCTGTCTAGTATCACTAGGTGTGTGATGGATTAGGAGGTGAGATGGGATCTCAGACTTAGGAGTTCCTGAGTTGTAGTTGCACAAGATAGTGTCTAAGTCTTAAGGTGTGAACGGGTGTGTTTAGCTTAGGATTAGAACTATCATAGTGAACTTCTCTCCTGGATTGGTATCCCCCAGACGTAGGTCGCTGTTTTGCGCCGAACTGGGTTAACAATTGAACCGTGTCATTTATTTTCTGTCAACTTTATTTATTCTAGTATTTGCGTCGTTCAGTGAATGTTCCAACATCGTATTCAACATCTCAAGTGTTGGAACATTACATAGCACATCCTATACCTGTGTGCCGGAATTTCAAGACAAACGTTTGCTTGGAGATGAGAAGCTAGGGTTTTCGTTTTTGTTGGCGATTCAAAAGATGTTGATTTTGGGTTTTGATTTTCTAGGAGAAGTGTGAAGAATCGTGGAGAAGAGCAGTTAGGTTTGCGTTTCCATTGATTCGAGAGTCAATCGATGAAAGGGTTTGGGTTTTGTTAAAGGAGAGAAGAAGAAGAAGAACAAGTCGATGGAAGGAGGGTACCACGGCGGAAATCCGACTTTGGGTGTTGTAGTGCTGTGATGGAAGAGGTTCCATGGATCTGATTTTGAATGGAGGCCAGTAGTGAAAGTGTTGGACGAAAGGGTTTTTTGCATTTTATGTTTTGAAGTTTCTGCGTTTTGAGTGTTTGTTCTGTTTTAGAAAGATAAATAATTTTTATTATTTATTTTTTCTTATAACAATAAAGAGATTTAGGCAACGGTTTAGCAAGGTTAAAAGCAACGGTGGCATATGTGTGGTCTATTAAAATACAAAACCGTGGACAAAAGTAGTTTAGGCAACGGTTAGGTATGTGTTGGCTGTTAAACATGAAAAGGCAACGGGTATTATATAACCAACGCCTACAAAGCCGTGGCCAAAAATAAATAGGCAACAGTTTTCAATATGATGACGAACAAAGCCGAGGCACCTAGCAACCTGTCAAAAACCGTTGACTATTATCCTTTAAGCAACGCTTTTTAAGCCGTTGCCTATAGTTTCGTTGCCTAAAGTCAAAAATGTTGTAGTGCATCGTGCTGCGATGTGAAGATTTAGTTCAATTTTATAACTGATCCTGTGCTGCGATTTCTAGATGAAGCCATTCTGGAGGAGCAGTTGATTCAGCAATTTCTAGTCTTCATCTATCTGGTGTTTCATCCATTTTAGGTTCTATCAATTTTATAACAACTATCTCCAACATGCGTGGACCTGGAATGACTATGCATAGATCACCCCTATTTGTGTGGTCCGTTCCAGTAACAGCATTCCCACTTTTATTATCACTTACTGGCAGGCGCTATTACAATGTTATTAACCGATCGAAACTTTAATACAACCTTTTCTGATCCCGCAGGAGGGGGAGACCCCATATTATACCAGCATCTCTTTCGGTTCTTCGGTCATCCAGAGGTGTATATTCCAATTCTGCCTAGATCCGGTATCATAAGTCATATCGTTTCGAATTTTTCGGGAAAACCGGTCTTCGGGTATCTAGGCATGGTTTATGCCATGATCAGTATAGGTGTTCTTGGATTTCTTGTTTGGGCTCATCATATGTTTACAGTAGGCTTAGACGTTGATACCCGTGCCTACTTCACCGCTGCTACCATGATCATAGCAGTCCCCACAGGAATAAAAATCTTTAGTTGGATCGCTACCATGTGGGGGGTTCGATACAATACAAAACAACCATGTTATTTGCTGTAGGGTTCATCTTTTTGTTCACCATAGGAGGACTCACTGGAATAGTCCCGGCAAATTCAGGGCTAGACATTGCTCTACATGATACTTATTATGTGGTTGCACATTTCCATTATGTACTTTCTATGGGAGCCGTTTTTGCTTTATTTGCAGGATTTCACTATTGGGTGGGTAAAATCTTTGGTCGGACATACCCTGAAACTTTAGGTCAAATCCATTTTTGGATAACTTTTTTCGGGGTTAATCTGACCCTCTTTCCCATGCATTTCTTAGGGCTTTCGGGTATGCCACGTCGCATTCCAGATTATCCAGATGCTTAGGCTGGATGGAATGCCCTTAGCAGTTTTGGCTCTTATATATCCGTAGTTGGGATTCGTCGTTTCTTCGTGGTGGTAACAATCACTTCAAGCAGTGGAAATAACATAACAAGGGCGAACATTCCTTGGGCTGTTGAACAAAATTCAACCACACTGGAATGGCTGGTACAAAGTCCTCCAGCTTTTCATACTTTTGGAGAACTTCCAGCTATCAAGGAGACGAAAAGCTATGTGAAGTAAAAGAAGGAAGAAAAGGTCGCCGACGGCGACTAAGAACCTAACAGAACTTTTCAAAATGTGGGTTCCAACGAAGAAGAGTTGAGGACCAACTTCGACCTAATTTAAGAGTTAAGAAAGCAAGCTCAGTTCAGAATGGCTACTTACCAACAGAGGATAGCGAGGTACTACAAGGCCGGAGTTAAGGAAATTTTATGGAGCTGAGCCGGAGCTGCTCCTACTGACTATGACTGGACAACTGTGGACTCTTTCTCAAAGTCTGACCCTGCCACCTATATTTGATTTGATGAAGCAACCATCACTGAAGCTATTTTTTTTGTAGCCAGCTCAACTCCATTTAACAGGTTAGTAGCTAAAGGTAAGGCTTCATTCCCGAGTGGACGAGAAGAAGGAGCAAGCCCTATTAAGGTTAAGGGAAGAGGCTATTTTACTAGACTAGCTACCGAGCTGACTCAAGGAAGCCGGAAAGAAAGGGCCTCAAGACAGCTTCGGCAACAGAAAGTCGAGCTGAGGAATACGGAAGAGAAGCGGATTCAACTCAATCTTAGCCTAAGAGCTGTTCAGAGAAGAGAATCAAAGGTCAACGGCCAATGGAGGATTTATCCCTCCCCCGGATTCATCTTAAACCGACCGATATGTCGAGATGACATCCAGCACGAGAGCAAGAAAAGGAAATGGTCTCCGTGCTGCTTCAAGTCACGCCACTCTCACCAAGATAGAATCATGGTCACATCTGTAGTATATATATAGTTTCTAGAAGCGGAATGCCAATCGACACAGGTAGCCGGATTGAGTTCTGCAGCTTTTTTTTTACGATACTGACGAATGGAAGAATGAATGAATCAGATGAGCTCCAGTCTGGACTCTAATTGGTCAAACAGGCGGGCCAAGAGATAATAAAAGGACACCAGAAGAGCAAGAAAAAGAGATGTATGATAAGAGTCCTTATCCTACCCACCCAATTTATTTAGTTTATGGGAGTAGCAAGAACAGCTTCATTTAAAAGGTTAGCCGCGTACCAAAGAGCTCGATCAGCTATTCTATTTTTCAGTCCGGTTGACGCCACTCGATAGGAAGAAAAGAGCATAAAGGTTTTTCGAAGGCTTCAACCCCTGTTTCAGCTGAGAGCATTGATTCCCCTGGCACCTCTCTTCCACAGCTTGGCACGTTTAAAGAAGGTGCCTACACTAAAGTGTACAAAGTGGCATAAAGTTCTTCTTTTCGGGTTCGGTCAGGAGGGACAAAAGAGAGATGCTTTCTATCAGTCGCGGATACCGCCCCCCCTCATGCTCCCACGGTCCGCTTACCGAGGAATAGAAAGGGAGGACCGGGGGCCAGAGCAAGTTGGGTTGGGGTGGGGGAGCATGCAAAGTTATGAGAGTACTACATGCAAAGTTATGCAAAGTGTCATAAGTCACTCTCATGGTGATAATGGTGTAAGCCGCCCTTAGACCTGAATCCACTTTGTACCCTAGATGTGGAGTCAAGTACTTTGTTGCTGATCTAACGTTGTCCGTAACAGGATAACCATAAAGGCAGTTGATGGGTACTTCACAAAGCATGCTGAGGGACAGTAGCTTGGGCGCCAAGTTACTCCATCGTGCTGCGATATGATGCATCGTGCTGCGATGAGGAGATTTTCTTCAGATTTATTGCTCTTGATTTCTTGGCGAACAAGCAGCTCCCATCGTGGCACGATGGGAGCCATCGTGCTGTGATGGAATGCTGATTTTCTTCACTTTTTGGGCTTTTTCTTGTCTTTTTGCATCTTGGACTCTGTCTTGATGCTTTTTCCTGCTTTTGTAGGTTTTCCTTCGTATTTGGGCCTGTCTTGGTCATTTTACTACTAATAATAACACTAAAAATACCATAGAAATTCCTGTCATCAGGTTTCTAAGTTAAGTCTTGTCATTGAGTTGTATTTATTTTATTTCATTGAACTTTGATTTGTATATCAGTGTTCATATACTCTGTTTTATTTGTAAGTTGTTTTGAAGTTTCTTGCGTGTGTGCTTGAGCAAAGGAAGTCTCTTGTAAGTTTACTTGAGCATTGGAAGTCTCTTGCCTGTGTGCTTGAGCATTGTAATCTTTGGTGATTATTAGTGAACTCCCTTGGAAGTCCAAGGGGACTGGACGTACTCTCGGTTTGTGAGAGGAACCAGTATAAAATCTCTTTCTCTCACTCTCTTACTATTTCATACTCCTTGCTGTTTGTGTTTTTGTTTTTCTACCGCTGCAAAATCTGATAAGTGTTATAACTTTGAAGAAATTTTCAAACTACCCAAAACACAATTCAACCCCCCCCCCCCCCCCCTTCTTGTGTTTTTCACACCTTCAATTGGCATCAAGAGCCTGTTCTGTTTTTATCACTTAACAGTGAGACAGTTTCTAAGCTTATGCAGGATGAATTTGAGATGAGCATGATGGAAGAATTGAAGTTGTTTCTTGGAATTCAATTAAATCAAACAAAGAAAGGAACATTCATTCATCAATCAAAGTATATAAAAGATCTTCTGAAGAAATTCAATTTGGAAGATTGCAAGCTCATGAACACTCCAATGCATCCTACATCAAGCTTAAGCAAAGAAAAATCTGAAGGCAAAGTTGATCAGAAGCTCTATCGAGGTATGATTGGATCGCTTCTTTATCTAACTGCCTCAAGACATGATATTTTATTCAGTGTATGCTTGTGTGCAAGATTTCAATCAGATCCTAGAGAATCTCATTTCATTGCTGTGAAGAGAATCTTTAGATATTTGAAAGCTACTTGTAACATTGGATTACTGTATCAGAAATCCAATGACTACAAACTGATTGGATTCTGTGATGCTGACTATGCTGGTGATAAAAGTGAAAGAAAATCCACTAGTGGCAATTGTCAATTCATTGGTGAGAATTTGATTTCATGGGCCAGTAGAAGGCAAACCACCATAGCTATGTCAACAGCAGAAGCATAATACAAATCAGCAGCAAAATGTTGTACACAACTACTTTGGATGAAATATCAATTGGAAGATTATCAAATAAGCAATAACAATATTCCTTTATATTGTGATAATACTGCAGCCATCCATCTTTCCAAAAATCCTATTTTACATTCAAGAGCTAAGCATGTTGAGATTAAACATCATTTTATAAGTGACTATGTTCAAAAGGGTGTAATTGATCTTAAGTTCATTGAAACAGAAAATCAATGGGCTGATATCTTTACAAAACCCTTAGCTGTTGAACGTTTTGATTTTATCAAAAAGAATTTGAATATGATGGAAATCCCTGAATAGCTGAGACTCATAAGTTGAGACCATCAGAACCTTCTGTATCAGAAGTTGTGATAAGATCATCTTCTGATGTACTATCAGAATCTGTAAGGAAAATCTTTTACATAAAAACCCGTTCGTTTTCCTTCTACTTACGTGTCAGTTATTTAATAAACTTCTAATCCATGTGTCCTTTTGCAAGTGGTTAAAGAAGTTGGTTTATGATGATTAGTGTTCTAATCCCTATTTTGATAGGTAAAAGACTCTACTACCCCTATATGTCTGTACTATTATTTTTTGCGCGAACTTTCTATTTAAACACATAACTGTTCACATTCACACTTTTGCACTCTCACAACCCACACTTTCATTCTTCTAAAACTCAGGCAATATTCTTTCTCTCTTAAACTAGCAAACCCTAACCTCCAAACTTCATCAAATGTCTAAAGTTAAAGCTTGCATCATTGAAACCGAAAACTCCATCCCAAACAAATTTGCAAAAGATCAACGGTCGTACAAATATGATGATGTTCAATTTGCCGTTGAGAATCCGGTAGATTTTGAAAGTCTTAGAGTAAATGGGTTTCCTGAAGTGAAGGAACTTTTCGAAAGACAAGGTTTGATGTATTACTTTGACATTTTGAATGGTCCAACGTATACGGAGTTAATCAAAGAATTTTGGATGAAGGTGACGGTTGTTACAAGGGATAGATATAATGCTAAGTTGAAGAAGATGGTTAAGGAAAAACCAGAGTTACAAGGAAAAACACCTATGGAAATGGGTATAAGACCGTTTGTTACTACTGAAGTTGAATCATTTGTGGCTGGATTCAGAATCTCAATTAGATTGGCTCACATCTATGAGGCTCTGAAGTTATCAGATGATGGTCTCTTTCTCGAGACATCAGATTATGTTGCCCCAGATGTTGAGCAGTTCATATACAAGGAGAAAACTAATCCTGCAGATAAGCTTCAACTGACAAATATCTGCAAGGTGATTTATAAGATTCTGATTGATAGTATTGTGCCCAAGCTGGGAGGTACTGATCAAATTTCTGCTGTTCAGAAGCTCTTCACGTTTCATGTTGGAAAGGGAAACTTATTGGATGTTGCTAAGCTAATCTTCATCCATCTTCTGGACTCCATAGAAGTTGACAAACCTATCATTCACCATGGCAGACTCCATAGTCACATGTTTGCTCAGTGTGGATTGTTGGATGCTATCACACCTTTCTTCCCTGGGTATGGTACTTATCTGACTAGTTCTAAGGTGGTCAACAGCATTACTCTGAGGTATCTACACCTTGTGAAGAATAACAAGATTGTCCATCCAACACATCCTCTGCTCATTAGAGAAACTGAAGATAACATTGCGTAGTGTAGACTGGTTCATGTAAGTGATAGGGATGCTAGAATTGTAGCAGAAGCTCATGCTCAATTTTTGAAAAGTCTTGGATCTGAAGTTGGAAGTGGCGAGCAACAATCAAGGATTCTGGATCAACCATCCAGAGTCTTCTTGAAAAGGAAAGCTGCTAAGAGTCCTGCAGAGTCTCGTGGCAAGAAGGTTGCTAAGACAAATACTGGACCAAGAAATCCCAGAAAGCCAAAAGCATCTAAGAAATTATTGTTGGAAGATGCAACAGAAGAAAAAAAGGAATTGGCTGAGATTCAAGCAGCAATTGAGAAAGTTGCTACTCTCAAAGAGAAGGAAGTAGAACTGAAGGATGGCTATGACTGTGGGATTGTCCCAAGTGTCTTTGATGAGGTGAACTCCAAACTGCCACCAAGAAATGATCCTCAGACTATGGCTGCTACTCACAAGATATATGGGCAAATAGAATTCAGTAAGTCTTCTGATACTCTTGAAAATAGCTCAGAAATTGTTAATGTCTTTCAAAAACCAAACAAAGAACAACCAATTTCAATTCCAGTTAAATGGGCTTTTAATAGAATTTTCAAAGGTGTTAATTCTAAGAAAGATCCTACTCTTTCTAAGAATCAACATAAATCAAAGCCATTTAACCCCCTTCAAACTAACCCATCAGAATCTCAAGCTAATAAAATATCTCCTGATGCAGCACAAGCTACTACTTCAGGTACTGCACCAAACATTCACTCTATGGATGTTAATGAAGATTCTGAAGCTACACCTTCACCACCCCCACAAGCTCGTGAAAAGAACACACCCCCTCATGATTCTGTTCTTTTCATTGATCCAAAATTATTAAGTCTGAAACCTACCCCAGAAGTTGAACAAACTAAACCACAAACACCCCCACCAGAAAATGAACCCACAAATCACCAGAACCTGAAATTCAAATAACCTCAAACTCTGAAGATGTTCAGAATCCAAACTCTCCAGTGATTGTTGTTGAAAAATCCCCACAACATGTGGTTTTGGACAACACCCTCACTGTTGACACTCAAATCAGCCCTCATCTCCAAGCAATTACTAGGAACTTGGAATCAGACTCTGCTGATATTTCATCTTCTGATGTAAACTCTTACATGCAGAACCTCTTTCATCAATGTATGTACGTCCCTCCTCACCTACCCTCTAGGATCCTGAATGAACCCATTAGTGAAATCAAGGAAGACATTACAAAATTACTGCAAGCTGTTGACAAGAATATTAGGAGAATTCAAATTGCTATTCCTAATATGTCTATTGAGTCAGCAGACATTGACAAAGAGTGTGATCTAATGGGAGCTGGACTTCAGAATATGATTAAGGCCATCAAAGAATCCTATAAGAAGGAATTGGAATTCAGGAAGGAATTGGCTAGATTAGAAGCTGAGAGGATTGAACAAGAGAAGAGAGAAGCTGAGGAGCGTGAAAGAAATAGATTGGAGGATGAAAGACTTGAAAAAGAAAGGCAAGAGGCTCAAGCAAGAGAGGAAGCTAGACTAGCAGAAGAATCTAGAATAGCTGTTGAGCAAGCAAGGCTTGAACAACTTGCAAGAAATGCTCCAGAATTTGCTCAGCTTATGAGACAAGATCAAGATAATTTGAAGAAGAAGGTTGATGAACATTGTTGGCTACTATCCTTGCTACTCTTCAGAGCATTGATGCAAGATTACCTCTTCCTCCTCCACCTCAACCCTAGGATTCTATGCACTTTATTTTATTTTGTTGTGTAATTATTCAGAATCTGTTTTGACTATGTTTGTGGAACCATTGTTTTAATTAATCACTGAAGTACTTGTTTGTTTTATTGGTTACGTTATTCTGTTTGATTATATTCTGTTATTTATTTATGCATGCACAAATGTTTTTGAGACAAATATCAACACATAGATTTCAAAACTAAATAAAGAGTTTTTATTCAGAAATTAATTGTTGATTACATAAGTTCTAACCCAACTTTTCACTTGGATTCTACATCAAAACAACTAGTTTTAAATCTAGCTTGTTAGAATCAGAGGGAGAAGAAGGGTATTCTTCCCTAGGAGGAACATATGTACTCAAGAATTCCTTCCAATCAGAATCCCATTCAGATTCTGACTTAGATAAGGACTCTTGTTGTTTGGTTTTGGATCTTGTTTGATAATTAGCTCTGACAGGAGCAGAAGTTGATGCCTTCATCTTCTGAGGATTCTTCTTAGACTCTGAATCTTGTTGAATCTTCACTTTCTTCTTCTTCTTCTCCTGTGATTTCTTACTTTTGATCACTCTTCTATCCTTTTCCATCTTTGTATTTTAACATACAATGGAAGTGTTGAGTGAAATGACAAAGGTTTATGGTCCTTATATAGGATTTCAAAACGGACAAGTTTAAGGTTTTACGACAAGTCATTAAATTGGTTTAGTTGTAACCACTTTCTTAAACTTGACTGTCTTGAAACTCTCTCTTTGACCATTTTTTTTCAAACTTGGCATTTATTTCTTGTCAGTTTTTCTTTAATCTTTTTGTTTAATGACAAAAGGGGGAGTAAGAGTATATTAATTTGTGGAACACTAGACCTGAAGCCAAAATTCCAATTTTTTTATCAATTTATTTTGACGTTCTGATTTATATATTAAGGAAAATTTCTATTTGAAATCTGAACTTATTATACATGGTACATATGAGAGAAGAGTGCAATTTTCTTTTATAAGTATCAGACTCAGGGGGAGAGCTTGCAAAGCTAGCCTCTGAGAGTCAAGTGTATAAGCCAAGTTCAAAATTCAAATAAATATTTTTAAACTGATTTAATTAATCATTGCTGAACTCAGGGGGAGCTTGCAAAACTCATAAACCTGAGAGAACTATGATATAATTAATCAACAACCATTGTAAATTAATACTTGGTTTGTCATCAATCAAAAAGGGGGAGATTGTTGGAACAAAAGAGGTTCTGACATGACTCAATTAAGTTTTGATGATAACAAAAGAGGTTCTGACATGACTTCAATAGGGTATACTAATTATTTACTCTAAGTGTGCAGATATATAAGCTAAAATTTTATATTCACTATGAGTACATTTGAAGCACTGAAATGGCAAGCAAATTCTGACCAGAACATGCTCATCAGAAGATGCAAAGTTAAGTCGCGTCAGAAGCTGCATATCAGAAGCTACACTATCAGAAGCTGTTTTTGAAGACATCATGTTCTGATATGTGTAGGAAGAGCCGTTTTGTCAAAAGAACATTCTCTGCAACAATGATTGGTTTTCATCATCTTCTGACAACCCAAAAGCTGGAGAATCAACCTTATCCTCAGGGATAATGACGTTGGTACTATTGTACGAACTTATTACCTGATTTGGACGAATCTTTCTTCCCAAGATTGTTCGTACACAAAGGTTACTTGATATGGTTAAGGATTGTACTATTTCCAACTGGCGAAATCTCACTGCAACGGATTCAAATTCAAGACGCTTCACCCTCTACTGTAAATAAGAGCTGAATTGAAGTTTTTGTGCACAACACATTTGAACAATTTTGAAGAGCTGGTACTCTGCAAAAATCATCCTAAGCACAAAAACAACTTGAATACAACTTAAACTCATTTGAATATCCAATACTCAAAGCTTCAGCTTCTGAATCATACAGTTGTTGAACCTTAGATTTCTTTTATTAGGATTCTAAGTTAAGTCTTGTCATTGAGTTGTATTTATTTTATTTCATTGAACTTTGATTTGTATATCAGTGTTCATATACTCTGTTTTATTTGTAAGTTGTTTTGAAGTATCTTGCGTGTGTGCTTGAGCAAAGGAAGTCTCTTGTAAGTTTGCTTGAGCATTGGAAGTCTCTTGCCTGTGTGCTTGAGCATTGTAATCTTTGGTGATTATTAGTGAACTCCCTTGGAAGTGCAAGGGGACTGGACGTAGTCTCGGTTTGTGAGAGGAACCAGTATAAAGTCTCTGTCTCTCTCTTTCTGTCTCTCTCTTTCTCTCACTCTCTTACTCTTTCATACTCCTTGCTGTTTGTGTTTTTGTTTTTCTACGGCTACAAAATCTGATAAGTGTTATAACTTTGAAGAAATTTTCAAACTACCCAAAACACAATTCAACCCCCCCTTCTTGTGTTTTTCACACCTTCAGTCTCAACCTTTGATTTCTTGCTCTTCTTCTTCTTTGATTTCTCAGCAGAGGGAGGAGGAGTTACAACAATTTCTTCTGTAACATTTGTACTTTTCTTCTTTGATCGCTTAGTACTCTTTTTCTTGATGCTTGTTGGAGAAACCACTGAAACAGGAACTGTATTAGTGATGATCACACCAGAATCAATTTCTTGATTAGGGTTTGATGATGATGGAGCAGAGTTTTGTTGAGATTTTGCAGTAATAGTAGACATGGTGAAAACAGGATTGTGAGATAAGTTGCGAAAGAGAGAGTTGAGATCAACTAGGGTTTGATTGCAGAGAGAGTGATACGTAAACAATAGGGATGTTGAAGTGTTTGCGTGAAAGATGAGATAGCCTTGATATAGGGAGTGATGACCGTTGGGAGAATCTTGTGATGATTGCCTTTGGATTGCGTGCACAAATAAACAGAGGGAAAGGCAGGTATACATTGCACGCTTGAATAGCATTAGTTGCTATTGATCATCAAGAAAGCAAATACCAAGTTTGCCCCTTAATGTCTCACACTTACTTGTATCCAAAGTTTTTGTAAGTATGTTAGCCAGTTGATTTTCTGTGGCTACATGCTTCAAGGTCACAAGATTATCTTCCACTAAATCCCTAATAAAATGGTGACATACATCAATGTGCTTAGTCCTACTATGTTGGATAGGATTTTTGGAAATATTTATAGCACTCTTATTGTCACAATATAATGTGAGCCCATCTTGCTCCACATTGTACTCACTCATCATCTGCTTTATCCCAAGAAATTGGGAGCAGTTGCTTTCATCTGTACCATACTAAACTTTGGTTGTGGAAAGAGCTACACAATTTTGTTTCTTACTAAACCATGATATTAGGTTGTTGTGTAAAGAGAAACATATACCTGAGGTACTCTTCCATTCATCTATATTGCCAGCCCAATCAGTATCACAATAGCCTATCAGCCTTGAGTCCTCAGATTTGGAGACCTATGTGGCCACATAAGGTTCCACATTATGATCTTTAGATGTCACCTGTTGTTGAAGGATTGGATGTAACTTCTGGATTTGCTTCTCAATCTGACCTTCACCACATATATCTCCTTCTTCAATAGTGAAATTTTGGTAGCAAGTTACACATGTGCAGCGTGATGTGGTGCACGTTTGGGTTTAGGTATACGATGTGTTGCCTAATGTGCCAATATCATAAACATACGATAACTTGATGAACAAGGAAAATAAAGTGCAGAAGATAAAGAACACAATGAGTTTTTTAACCCAGTTCAGTGCAGCGCACTTACGTCTGGAGGATACCAATCCAGGAATGAATCCACTATGATAGCTCTAATTCAAAGCTAAACTCCCCCGTTTACAACCTCTCGCTTAGACACTACCTTGTGCAAACTCTACCTTGCTCCTCACAAGATATGACTTCCCCCAGTCACTTCCCAGCTATCCTACCTTGCTCCTCACAAGGATTTTTACAAACTCAATGATGGAGACGCACTCCCAACCTAAAGAACCAACTCGTGCTACAAAGCTTTGAGTGATTCAAAGTCAAAATCTTGTTCAAACTAGAATCAAGAAAAGGAACAGCTCTGTGCTTAAATGCTTAAGAGCTAAATACAACCCTAAGTTCAAGTCTCAATGGAAACAAGAAACTATAGGGACAAAGACTGAAATCTAAAGACTAGAAAATATTATTCTAAATTCAGTGAGTAAAACTATGTCTTCAGTCTTCTTTATATAGAGCGAGATCCTGAAAGCTGGCCTTTGTATCTTCAAATAACAAACTCAATCTTTTAACAAAAGATATGTTTGTTTTAAATCTTTTTGAATCTTCTAGTAACAAACCGGCCTTTTAAATCTTTTCTGAATCTTTTTCAATCTTTCAGCTCGTTCCTTGGCGCGCAAGCTAGCGTGAATATGTTTGTTTCAAAACAAATCTTTTTCAAAGATCACACGCAAATATTTGAAGGCGCGTTTTTAGGGCATTCAGTTCAGGTACCACATGTGTGCACATCAGTCACCACATCTGGACCAAATGCTTATTTTAACAAATGAAGCCAACCCTAAAATAAACTCAACCTTACAGGTTGAAAACACTAACAATCTCCCCCTTTGGCAAATTGTGGCTAAAATAACCTTTGGAGTCAGCCAACTAGACTTTGGAGAGAATCATTAGAACATCAGAGGCGTTGCAGCAGCGGAATCTTGCCTCATATTGATGCGGAATATCTGCAAGTGCACAGATTTACCGTGTAGTTATAAAAGATTATCGTTCCCACGAGGACTATTTCTTCAATACTTCGCTTATGTTTTTAATATGTTGTAAGGTTAAGGCTATGAGTTGAATGGAAAGAAAATTTAATTAAATAACTTGACTTTATAAAAATAATAAGACTTAAATAACCGGAATATGAATTTAAGTTGCTTCAAAGGATTCGACAATTAATTTGTGTTTAGAGAAAAAGTTTAGTTTCTAACAAATCAAATGTTGATTTAAAGACATGCATCTCACACTCTCGCGCTGTTGAATTATATCATATAGAAATAAAATAAATGCTTCACTCTCGCTCTCACATTTACTTATAAAAATACTTTTTGAAAATCAATTTAATTCAATTAGAAACAATCTAGTTTTCACAAAACAGTATTAGTTTAAAAATATAGTCCTCACACCGTCGCGCTATTGGACTGATATTATATTATATAAATCAATGCTTTGCTGTCGCTCACTCATTTATTTATAAAATACTTTTTGAATACTAATATAGTTTAATTAACCTTAAAGAGCTGTCGCGGTGTTTAAAGTTAATGTCCAATTTTTACTATCTAGTATAAAACCTCACACTGTCACGCTATTGGTATACACCTTAGTTAATTTTCACTGTCGTGCAAAATTATAGTCTATCGTTTAATTAAAAATTGGTACTGAAAACTAGTTTTGAAAATAGAATTACAAATTAATTACCGAACCCAAATCTGCTCCCTATTTCACATTCCGGTTTTATTAAATTAGCTGGACATAGTTGAAATTAAAAACATACTTATTAAATAATTAACAGGAATATTAAATAGGAACATGACCATACGATTATAATAAACTGAAAGTAAAATAAAATAAACTAAACTAAAAAACAAAACTGAAACTAAAAAAAAATAAAACAAGTAAATTAAATGAATAAGAAACATGAATTAATACTTAAAGTAGACTTACAGAACTGAGACTGGAAAAGAAATGAGACTGGAAACTGGTACTAAAATAAATTGCTTAGACTTAAACTAATAACTGGTATTTTTTCTCTTAATTCTCTAAAGTTGCGTCCCCTATAAAAGGAACAGGTTACATCTATTTATAGTGCTTAGAAAGTAACTGACTTCCTATTTTTCTCCCCCCACGTTTCAATCCTTGTTAAGAAACATGACATCCCTGGAAGAAAGGAGAGAAAAAGTTGTAAACTCTTTGTATTGATCAAACTAAAATATTACAATATGAGAAAAGTTGAATACAATTGAATAGTGTAAGCTTATTTATAGGCTAACTAACTAGACTAATTAACTAGTAACTAACTATATCTCTAATAGCCTCCCGCAAGCTAGAACGTGTTCACAACACTTCTAGCTTGAGATAAGGAATACAAAAGTACATCGAATCAAAGGAAAAACAATGAGATGCCGGAAATACATCGGCCAAAATCAAAGCCATAAGGCAAGACGCTTAACCATTAAGCAGAAGCCATAACTCAAGGCTTAACCACTTAACAGAAGCTATCAAGGCTTAACCACCATAAGGCAGAAGCACAACAAACAAGGCCATAGGCCCAAAGGCTTAACCACCAAGCAGAAACTATACTCAAAGTTTAACCACTTGGCAGAAGCACACCAACAAGCCAATTAAGGCAACAAGCTTAACCATCAAGAGTACAATACACTCAAGACATAAGCAAATATCAATGCTTAACCATCTATAATAGAAGCATCATGCTTAACCATCATAAACAGAAGCTAGAAACAAGGATCAAAGCCAAATAGGCTAATAAGAAATCAAAGAATTCAACAATAGACAGAAAAATTCAATGAGCTAGAAAAGTGTCTTCAATCTTCACAAACAGAGGCAAAACCAATAGCAAGTGCACCCTTAAACCAAGGCTCCCAAAATGAGTCTGAAGCAATCAAGAACCATATATCCAAGCGTACCAAACAATGCACCAATCAATTCAACAACTAGAATTAAACTAGCAGGAACACAACCAACTTTAACAATACTAGAGGCAAGAATAAGCCAATCTCATCCATCTTTGTACCTCCAAAAGTTCAACACCAATCAGACTACCAATCTCTAGCAATCTCACTTGCAACACTCAAACACAACAAATTATATCCATTCCCAATCCAAATATGAAACCGAAGCCATAAACCACAGCTGAATCAAGAAATAAGGAGATATGCTTCAATTCTACTCAATACACTCATGCCTCTTCATATGCAACAACAAACATCTACAGCAACAAGAACTGTCAAAGAATCCAAATGCTCTATAAACTGAAGTAGGAAAACACCAAATCATGACTGGAATATGCAGCACATGATATATCCAGAATTGTGTTGTACCAGAACCACAAAACAAAGAAATCAACTCATATTCATTTCGCAATAAACTTGCAGTAAATCAACGTTGAAATCATCACTTGACACAAAAAATTTGTAGTAAAACAACTTAGATGTAATGTATCAATTGCAGAGATCAACTGAAATCCATTGCAATTAGCCTTCTGAAAGATCAATATTCAGGGAATAATATGAAGAAGTCCAACTTTCACCATAAACTCATGTAAAAGCTTACCAAATTCAAAGATAGCCAAGAACCAGAGGTATAACCATGGAAATCCATCTTCAACGAAAACATTGTAGCAACGACAGATCAACAAATCTACAATTCTCTGCACAAATCCATGATTCTCTTTGAATTAACCAAAAACAAATCCATAATCTTCATCGCTTCCCTCCATCACCGATGGTGAAAACTGCATCTCAAAAATCCTTGTTCCTTCAATTCAAAACGCTGAGGACAAAATTCCCTCACATGAAGAAGATATGCGATCACAAAATCCTCTGAATATCAAAGTTGAAAATGCCAGATCTAAAAATCGCAAACTGGAATGACGAGAAGAAATTGAAAACCCTAGAATTTGGGGGAAATGTCGAGAAGAATTTGCGATACTAACAGAATCAAATCGCAAGAACAGGAATAGTAACAAACTCAATAAGAAATTGAAAAACTCATAGACTGGAAATTTTGTTCGATCAAGAACTTGAACAAGAAATTGGATCATGAATCGGAATCGGAATAGAGATTGTGAAATTGAATCGATCGATGGAAACAGAATCACTGAGAGAATCTACAGATATGAAGAACACAGAAAATGAGAACGCAAAATGAAATTTTCTCTGGAAAATATTGAAAGAAAAAGGTAATGGAAAGAGAAAGTAAAAAGAAAGCTGAGAAAATTATATTTTCTCTAGAAAATGCAGCGGAAAATTTGTTCAAGGTGGATACCAATCTTGCTCTGATACCATGTTAAGAAACATGGCATCCATGGAAGAAAGGAGAGAAAAAGTTGTAAACTCTTTGTATTGATCAAACTAAAATATTACAATATGAGAAAAGTTGAATACAATTGAATAGTGTAAGCTTATTTATAGGCTAACTAACTAGACTAATTACCTAGTAACTAACTATATCTCTAATAATCCTATTTCCACTGAATTTATCTGTTGATTTTCCTATCAATACCTGGCTGCCATACGATTCGGACGGAGTGGATTGGTATCTGCAGAGAACTGGCATGTAAAGAGGAGAACAGTTACATGTGATGCTGAAACGTGGCGGGGGCCATACTTGAGTGGTGAGCAGCACACTTAATTCAAGCTTCACGTGCTCCTTAATTCAAGCTATGGCGGGCAGCATGCAGATTTGTAATGGGCTGCACTTGTGTGGCCTAAGTGGCTGCACTTGTGTGGCCCTTTTTGTCCGGATTTGCTCCTTTTCGGTCCGTTTTCGTTCCTTTATTTAATCCGTTCACTTTTTATCTGTCTAAATAAAATACCAGGAATTAGCAATTATTCATAAAATAAAATTACGAAATCAAAATAAAAATAATAAAAATATTATATTATATAACTAAATAAATAGTGTTTTTTTCGGTGTTATCAACTCCCCTCAACTTGAACCATTGTTTGTCCTCAAACAAAAAGATATAATAATTTTAGCGGTAGAGACATAAAGATATTCCTAGAGTCACGTATTTAATCTTGACCAAACTAGACAAATTAGTTTCTTGATCATACTAAAAATATCATGGAAACACAAATCAAACACGATCATGAATTTCTTCCTTATATAGACCATTCCGAATCAGTTTACTATAATCGAACTTAACTTTCATTTCTTCTTTCATCGCCCTCTTTTGACCCATGGTAATCACATTAAGCCCGTTATCTATTCACACACACATGGTAGTGAGTCTGTTAGTGATTATGACCCGGATCTTTTTCAATTTACTCACTTTCCTCTTTCTCTTTTGTATCATAGGATAGTTTTACATCTTGAGGTATTTCGCAGTTGGGCTAAATGACCGGATGAGGGTCACCTGACTTAGAGTGCGTAGTCCCTATTAAGATTTATACATCCTTGATTTTCAATTTTTTTTTTTTTTTTATATTTTTATTCAAAGTCATTCACTTATATTCGTCGACTCTACTACTTAGATAGTGATCCTAGATGGTGCCGACTACCATTGGATTTACTCAAGGATTAGTAAAGTGTCAAGAAAAATTTAAGCTCGGGTTCTAGCAAGTATCCAAATTGGTCTACATAATTAAGAAATTTAAGGTGTTAAAATGATATAGCTAGTATGAAAATACACTTATTCTGAAAATTCAGTCTCAATTACGTCTGTGACTCTGGAATTTCAAAATTGCATTGTTTCTTAAAAATTTTGTTATGGCTCAAGATTTTGGAGAAATTAAAAAAATGCACCGAAAAATATTTATTTGCAAAATGGAAAATTACTGAAAAGTAAATAAAAGCAATAAAGTCCTCCCCTCAACTTAAATCCAACATTGTCCTCAATGTTGCTACTCAAGAGTAGGATTGGAGCGGTAAACCTGGAGATTCACGCTGGTACGAAGATGATAGGCGTCTAGCGATCAATCTCTTTATTTGCTGAAAATTCAAATAAAAACAAAAACATTAAATTAGAAACTCGTGGGTTGCCTCCCACGCAGCGCTTTGTTTAAAGTCGGTTAGCTCGACTTCTCAATCCTTAAATCAAAAGGGTGCTTCTTTCAGGCTCACATCCTCAACATTGCGCATAACATGCTTAGGGTTCCATTTGAACATATCCAACCATCTCATAGGTGATTTCCCTTGTTGATTCTTTCTTTTGGGAGGGGGTGCTGGTTTCTTCTTCACCGTGTGAATCTTCTCGTGTGCCAGTATTTGGCAATCTTTCTTAAAGATTTGCGCTTGAGTATCAAAAAATCCATCCAGCCTCTTCTCGTAAGTCTCGGCTTCTTTGTGTTTTATATCGTGGAAGATATCATTCACTGGGTGGGTTTTTAGTATGACAGGAGGGACTTGTTCAGAAGGGGGTTTATCGACATGTCTTTCAACTATATCTAATCTGCAGGAAGAGTTCTTAAAGGTAGGGCTTTTCATGAATTGGGCCATTATGAACTTGATTTTCTCATCACCTACCTCAAAGGTAATTTTCCCTCTCTTTACGTCAATTATAGCGCCCGAAGTGGCTAGGAAAGGCCTGCCTAACAGAATAGGGATATCTGCATCTTCCTTTATGTCCATGATCAAAAAATCGGTAGGGATAAACAAATGGCCGATCTTGACTGGGACATTTTCTAGTATTCCCATCGGGTATTTAATAGATCTATCAGCCAACTGTAGGGATAACTTAGTAGGTTTTAACTCTCCAAGTCCGAGCCTTTTGCAGAGAGACAGAGGCATCAAACTTACACATGATCCTAGATCACAAAGGACTTTATCTATGACATGTTTACCAACAACACAAGGAATAGAAAAGTTTCCTGGGTCCTCGAGTTTTGGGGCTAGCTTGTTTTCACTAATAGCATTGCACTCCATTGTCCCAGTGTCTTCAAGGTTCCGCTTGTTTGATAGAATGTCTTTTAAGAACTTGGCATAGGAAGGTATCTGGGTTATAGCCTCAATGAAGGGTATGTCAATATGAAGCTTTTTCAGCATCTCAATAAATTTCTCAAACTGCCCCGGGATCTTAAATTTGATAAGTCTTTGAGGATATGGGATTTGAGGCTTGTAAGGAGGAGGGGGTACATATGGTATTTCTTTTTCATTTTCCCCTGCCTTCTTAGACTTAGATGTTTGTCCATTGTCAACTATCAATGGTTCACTCCTAGTATCTTTTGTAGTGTTCTTTTCTACACCTTTTCCTAGGTCCTGACTCCTAACTATTCTAGCAGGGGGATCCTCTAACTCTTTTCCGCTTCGCAGCATTATAGCATTAACGTGTCCCTTGGGATTGGGTTGTGGTTGGCCTGAGAGAGTGCCAGCCGGAGCGGCAAGAGCTGCTTGTTGTTGTGCTACCTGAGAAATTTGTGTTTCTAACATTTTGTTATGGGTAGCTAGAGCGTCTACTTTGGTTGCTAATTGTTTCACTAATTCATTTGTTTGATTTAAGAATTTTTCCATCATTAGGTCCGAGTTAGACTTTTTCGGTGGATAGGTTGCAGCTTGTTGTCCTACTGGCCTTTGAAAACCTGGAGGTTGTTGAGTAGGAGGGAAAAGAGCATTGTTGTTCTTGTAAGAGAAATTGGGATGATTCTTCCAACCAGGGTTATAATTGCCAGAGTAAGGGTTCCCTTGGGCATAGTTCACTTGGTCGAGTCCAGCCAGTAATTGACAATCAGTAGGTACGTGTCCAGGGACTCCACAAAGTTCGCAGTTTGGTTGCACGGCAGCTACGGCAGCTGTGGGAGCTAAAGTTAGACTTTCTATCTTTTGAGTAAGGGCATCTACTTTGGCATTGACGTGATCTATACCGCTTACTTCGTACATACCTCCCTTTGTATTAGATTTCTCTATGGCAGCACGTTCGCTTCCCCATTGATAATGGTTTTGGGCCATGTTTTCTATAAGCTGATATGCTTCTTGGTAAGGTTTATCCATCAATGCTCCACCAGCGGCTGCATCTACGGTAAGTCTAGTGTTATAAAGCAGCCCATTATAGAAGGTATGGATTATAAGCCATTGTTCTAAACCGTGATGTGGACAGAGTCTCATCATATCCTTGAATCGTTCCCATGATTCGAATAATGATTCTCCATCTCTTTGCCTAAATCCGTTGATTTGGGCTCTTAACATAGCTGTCTTACTTTGCGGGAAATATCTAGCTAAGAATTGTTTCTTCAATTCATTCCATGTAGTGATGGAGTTCGGAGGTAAGGTTTGAAGCCAAGCTCTAGCTCTATCTCTTAGGGAGAAAGGGAAAAGACGAAGTCGTATCGTTTCGGGTGCGACACCATCAGTCTTGAACGTGTCGGCGAACTGCACAAACACTGACAAGTGGAGGTTCGGATCCTCCGTGGGAGAACCAGAGAATTGGTTTTGTTGCACGATTTGCAACAGAGCAGGTTTCAGCTCGAAATTCCTAGCTTCGACGGCAGGCGGTGCGATACTCGAATGGGGCTCCTCTTCAGAGGGGACTGCGTAGTCCTTAAGGGGCTTTTCTCGGTCGGCCATAGGTACGATATTAAAATGTTGTTGGAGTTCGCGGATTCGGCGTTGTAAATGTAAAAAACGCTCGATTTCAGGGATAGGTTGTTCTAACTCGTCTTGGGAGCTACGAGTGCTGGGCATACAACCTAGTTAAAATAAGGGCTAAAGGGATTGTCTTAAGCGTCACTAATTAAAAACTTAATTGCGAAATTTTGACTAAATTAGTCCCCGGCAACAGCGCCAAAAACTTGATGCGGAATATCTGCAAGTGCACAGATTTACCGTGTAGTTATAAAAGATTATCGTTCCCACGAGGACTATTTCTTCAATACTTCGCTTATGTTTTTAATATGTTGTAAGGTTAAGGCTATGAGTTGATTGGAAAGAAAATTTAATTAAATAACTTGACTTTATAAAAATAATAAGACTTAAATAACCGGAATATGAATTTAAGTTGCTTCAAAGGATTCGACAATTAATTTGTGTTTAGAGAAAAAGTTTAGTTTCTAACAAATCAAATGTTGATTTAAAGACATGCATCTCACACTCTCGCGCTGTTGAATTATATCATATAGAAATAAAATAAATGCTTCACTCTCGCTCTCACATTTACTTATAAAAATACTTTTTGAAAATCAATTTAATTCAATTAGAAACAATCTAGTTTTCACAAAACAGTATTAGTTTAAAAATATAGTCCTCACACCGTCGCGCTATTGGACTGATATTATATTATATAAATCAATGCTTTGCTGTCGCTCACTCATTTATTTATAAAATACTTTTTGAATACTAATATAGTTTAATTAACCTTAAAGAGCTGTCGCGGTGTTTAAAGTTAATGTCCAATTTTTACTATCTAGTATAAAACCTCACACTGTCACGCTATTGGTATACACCTTAGTTAATTTTCACTGTCGTGCAAAATTATAGTCTATCGTTTAATTAAAAATTGGTATTGAAAACTAGTTTTGAAAATAGAATTACAAATTAATTACCGAACCCAAATCTGCTCCCTATTTCACATTCCGGTTTTATTAAATTAGCTGGACATAGTTGAAATTAAAAACATACTTATTAAATAATTAACAGGAATATTAAATAGGAACATGACCATACGATTATAATAAACTGAAAGTAAAATAAAATAAACTAAACTAAAAAACAAAACTGAAACTAAAAAAAAATAAAACAAGTAAATTAAATGAATAAGAAACTTGAATTAATACTTAAAGTAGACTTACAGAACTGAGACTGGAAAAGAAATAAGACTGGAAACTGGTACTAAAATAAATTGCTTAGACTTAAACTAATAACTGGTATTTTTTCTCTTAATTCTCTAAAGTTGCGTCCCCTATAAAAGGAACAGGTTACATCTATTTATAGTGCTTAGAAAGTAACTGACTTCCTATTTTTCTCCCCCCACGTTTCAATCCTATTTCCACTGAATTTATCTGTTGATTTTCCTATCAATACCTGGCTGCCATACGATTCGGACGGAGTGGATTGGTATCTGCAGAGAACTGGCATGTAAAGAGGAGAACAGTTACATGTGATGCTGAAACGTGGCGGGGGCCATACTTGAGTGGTGAACAGCACACTTAATTCAAGCTTCACGTGCTCCTTAATTCAAGCTATGGCGGGCAGCATGCAGATTTGTAATGGGCTGCACTTGTGTGGCCTAAGTGGCTGCACTTGTGTGGCCCTTTTTGTCCGGATTTGCTCCTTTTCGGTCCGTTTTCGTTCCTTTATTTAATCCGTTCACTTTTTATCTGTCTAAATAAAATACCAGGAATTAGCAATTATTCATAAAATAAAATTACGAAATCAAAATAAAAATAATAAAAATATTATATTATATAACTAAATAAATAGTGTTTTTTTCGGTGTTATCACATATCTTTTGAGAGAATAAAACTCCCAACATACAAGCATGGTGATGAATCATGCACACAGTAAAGAGGGGAAGTGTCTTCAGCAGCTTCAGTAAAAAAATTTTACTCCCCCTAAATTCAAGCACCATCTTCATCTGTCATCAAAGGATCAGTCTTCATTCGTCTGGTTCTTCAAAGTCTTCAAAACGATGTGCAGAATACAAGCACAATCTGTCTTCAACGATGTGCACACATCTGGTATCACATCATGTACCAGAGTAAACATATTGCACTACCTTTCCTCTTACTCCCCCTGGATATACTACTTATCTTTTCTCCCCCTTTTTAGCCATAATGTTGACAAAAAGTTTAAGAATAGAAAGACTAATCAAATAGTATTGGGGCCATTAAAAGTGCAATATACAGAATAGATGGATCTTTGACAGATGTTCTAAGCACCAACACATGACCAAGGTCTTCAAAAAGAGATGCTTCAGTAGTCTTCAATTTCTTCAGTAGTTGTCTTCACAGAATCCATATAGTCCAGCAATCCATAGTTTTGTAGTCTTCATTCTTCATGGTTGCTGTATGTGCATTCATAGTTAAGCAAGTACAAGTTACCCATATTTCTATGATTGTAACTAAGTCACCCATATTGCTATGACTGTGACGTGAATCACCCATATTTCTATGACTGTGATCCTAAGCATAAAAGTCATCCATATTACGATGATCATGACTAAGCACTATGAATCATCTATATTGCTATGATTGTGATTATGATTATGCCCTATGCTTACAAAATTAAATGCTTTTTAGTTGTTTTGCACATAATCTACTCCTTCTATATCAAAAAGGTCATTTTTTGACCTTGCCTTCAGTAATGCTCTTACAGATAGCATGATTTGTAGTCTTCAGCTTTGGATAAGGCTTCTTCTTCTCAGAGGCTCCAATGTGGACCACATTAAGCTCTACATCAGGATCTTCTTCATAGTTTTTTCATCACATTATGAAAGGTGGAATAGTCTTGATATATGATGATGAGATAAACCTGTGATGACTGCCTTTGGATAGCGTGCATAAATAAACGGAAGTAATAGGCAGGTCTCTGTTGCACGCTTCAATAGCAAGATTGCTATTGATCATCAAGAAGGAAAATACCAAGTTTGCCTCTTAATGTCTCAAACTTATTTGCATCCAAAGCCTTTGTAAAAATGTCAGCCAGTTGATTGTTTGTGGCTACATGTTCTCAGGTCACAACCTTGTCTTCAACTAGATCCCTGATAAAATGGTGACGAATATCAATGTGCTTGGTCCTACTGTGTTGGATAGGATTCTTGGAAATATTTATAGCACTCATATTGTCACCGTATAATGTGAGCACATCTTGCTCCACATTGTACTCACTCAGCATCTGCTTCATCCAAAGCAATTGAGAACAACTGCTTCCTGCTGTGATATACTCTGCTTCTGCTGTTGAAAGAGCTACACAATTCTGTTTCTTGTTGAACCATGAAATTAGGTTGTTGCCCAGAAAGAAACATCCACCTGAGGTACTCTTCCTATCATCTGCACTGCCTGCCCAATCAGCATCACAATATCCTGTCAACCTTGTGTCTTCACCATGAGAGTACATAATATCATAGTCACTTGTGCCATTCACATACTTCAGAATTCTTTTGACTTGTGTGAGATGACTCATCTTAGGCTCAGCTTGGTATCTAGCACATACACCAACTGCAAAGGAGATATCAGGCCTACTTGCTGTGAGGTAAAGTAGACTGCCAATGATGCTTCTGTATAGGCTTTGATCAACACTGACACCTTTCTCATCCTTGGTGAGTTTAATACGAGTTGTTGCAGGATTTCTCTTGTGTGTTGCACTCTCCATTCCAAACTTCTTCACAATATTCTTGGCATATTTGCTTTGAGAGATGAATATTGTGTCCTCCATTTGCTTTACTTGTAGACCAAGAAAATAGGTTAATTCACCTACAAGGCTCATCTCAAACTCAGATTGCATTTGATGTACAAATTGTTTAACCAAAGCATCTGTCATGCCACCAAACACAATATCATCTACATAGATTTGTGCTATCATGAGCTTCCCTTTTTCTTGTCTTACAAACAAGGTCTTGTCTGTTTCACCCTTTTTGTACCCTTGCTGTAGAAGAAACTTGGTTAGCCTTTCATACCAAGCCCTTGGAGCTTGCTTCAACCCATACAAAGCTTTCTTCAATCTGTAGACATGATCTGGGAGATTAGGATCAACAAATCCCTTTGGCTATGCTACATACACTTCTTCATTTAAGTACCCATTGAGGAAGGCACTCTTCACATCCATTTGAAAAAGCTTGAACTTCAAAATACATGTCACTCCTAGAAGTAACCTTATAGACTCACGACGAGTTACTAGAGCAAAGGTTTCATCAAAGTCTACTCCTTCAATCTGACCTTTATCTAACTCTTGATCTGCTTTCTCAGAATTCTCTTCAACTTCAGAGTCTTCAGGTTGGGAGAGTGATGTGACCACATAAGGTTCCACATCATGAACTTTAGATGTCACCTGATGTTGAAAAATAGGATTTGCTTGTCAATATGACCTTCATCACCTATATCTCCTTCTTCAATAGTGAGCTTTGGTGGCCCTCTGATGGCTTCTTTGGAGATAAGTTTCTTCAATCCCTTTAGATTCAAATGCCCAAGTCTTTGGTGCCATAACCTTTCTTCATGTGGTAGAATGAGTTGTTTCTTGAGGAACCCATAAGTAGCAGTTGTCTTTTGATCTGGCTCCTTTCATTAATAACTTTCCTTTGTCATTAGTGACCAGACACTCATTCTTTGAGAAGTCAACTTTAAGCTCTTGATCAGATAGTTGACTTATACTGATCAGATTAGCTTTCAGTCTTTTGACAAGCAGAACATTATCAAGCTTGGGCAAACCATTATTGATTAGTTTCCCAATTCCCATGATTTGTCCTTTAACACCATCAGCAAAGGTCACATTGCTTGAAGTGTATGACTTGATATCTACCATAAAGCTTTCTACACCTGTCATGTGTCTGGAGCAGCCACTATCAAAGTACCAATCCTTTTTAGATGAGGCTCTGAAGGATGTGTGAGCTATATGAGCAGCTACTTTGGCTTTTGGCTTCCATTCTTTCTTGGTTCTGGTTGTTCCATGATATGCTCTGGGTTGAGGTTTCTTCTTTGGGTACCCATAGAGCTTATAGCAGAAGGGTTTGATATGGCCATGCTTCCCACAATAGTGACACTTCCATGAAGTGAACTTTTTCTTGTGTACAGGTTCCTAATGTGGTGCAGGATGTGGCAACATCACCTTACAGTCAGATTTGTTTTGAGCTGGAACAAATTTTGATTATGGGGTTTCATTGATGTAAATTTTCTCATAACCTATCACAGTTGGGTCATTAGCATGATTCCGGATTATGAGAATTTCATCAAGCTTCTTTGTTCCAGAGTTGAGCATCCTAGCTGACTTGGTCATGTTTTCCAAGTTAGATGTCAATGACTTAACTTCATCCTAAAGGCTAGTAATCTTAGCTTGTAGCTTTACTCCTTTTGACTTGAGTTGATCAATGGCAGCTTCTTGTTCTACCTTGGTTGCTTTTTCTGACTTAAGTTGATTAATGACAGCCTCCTGTTCTACATTTGTTCTGCATACTTCCTCACTTCTGATGTATAGCTCTTTGTATGCTGAGGCTAGTTCCTCATAAGTAAGTTCTTCATCACAGGACTCTGTATCAGAATTACACACACCAGTCATGGCGCTTACATGGTTGGCAGTTTTACTCTCCAATTCATCTTCATCAGACCAATATATTGGAACAAAATAGGTTCTGACATGATCCAATTAAGTTTTGATGATAACAAAGGTATTAATATACAATAGGGTATACTAATTAATTAATCCAAGTGTGCAGATATACAAGTTAATTCTTTAAATTTACTAGAAGCACATTGGAAGCTCTGATATGTCAAAGCAAATTCTAACCAGATTTTCAAGGCATCAGAAGATGCAAATTATGTTCGTCAGAAGCTAGTATCAGACTCTGATAAGAGCAGTGAGAGCCGTTTGTCAGAAGAACATTCTCTGCAACAATGATTGGAAATCATCATCATTCTCTGACATTCCAAAAGCTGATGAAATCAATCTTATCCACACGATAGTGATGTTAGTACTATTGTACGAACTAATTACCTGATCTGGCTAAAACGTTATCCCCAAGATTGATCGCATACAAGGTTACTTGATTTGGTTAAAAATGGTACTATCTACAGCTGGCGCTATCTCACCGCATCAAATTCAAATCAAACACGCTCCACCTTCGTCTATAAATTGGAGCAAGTTTGAAGTTCTAGGATACGACACTTGAACATTTGAAAAGAGCTGTTATTCTGCCAAAATCATCCTAGAGCACTAAGAACTTCAAATACAACTTGAACTTATATTCAAATCCAAGACTCCAGTTTCAGCTTCTGTTAATTCATTATGTTAAGTCTTTGGTATTGGCTGCATTTTTGGAAATAAACTTGATGTCAGATGTGCGATCCGATGCTCTGGCATTGCGTAGAGCATTGTAAATGTCTCAGGAGGAGCGCTCATGAAAAAGTTCTATTTATGGAATGTTGGTTTCTCTCTCATGTATCTTGCATGGTGCGTTTTATAAGGTTTTATATAAGGAAGGTTTTTAATGCTTCAGATTCAGTTCAAGAATATTTCTAAAGAGTATCTGCGTTGAAGAATATATTTTGGAAGAATCTCTTTTATTTAATATGGAGTTAATGCTTGGGTCAAAGAAACCAAGCCCATGTTTCTCTAATTGTCTGAAGTATTTAAAGGAGCTGCAAAACCCTAATTAGTAAGTTGTTCACGCCGTTATTGTGCTTTGACTAGAATTCTAGGTTTTGCGTGTGTATTGTTTATTGTGAGCCTTTCTTGTGCCACATTGATGCAAGCTTAGGACGTGTTTCTTGAGTTGTAATTGTGTGATCCTTCTCCTAAGCTTTGAAGTACGGAGTTAGGACTTTTGGTGTGTTTAACACTCTAAGCCTTTAGGTACGAGTGTGTAGTTTTTAGGAGTGTGTCTCCAAAACTGGTTTTGTCTCTGTGTATTGAAATCCTTGCTGTGTGTGTAAGGTTGTAAGAGAGTGAGATGGGATCTCATATCTAGGAGTTCCTAGGTAGAAGAGTCATTGGTAGTGCCTAGGTTATAAGTTGTAAATGGGGCGTTTGCTGATAACTTAGAACTAGGACTATTATAGTGATATTCCTTCCTGGATTGGTATCCCCCAGACGTAGGTTGCTGTTTGCGCCGAACTGGGTTAACAAATATCCTGTGTTCTTTATTTGTTCATTTGCTTATTTTATTTTGTTACACACGAGGCCGTATAGATTGCTAGAGCATCGAGTAGAGCATCGTGAATAGCGTGCCAGGAATTTCAATTGGCATCAGAGCAGGCACCCTAACATATTTGGGTGAGCTCCAGGGAAGTTATTTTCTGGTACTATGGACATGGAAGGAGGAACTGTGGGCAGACCACCACTTTTAGATGGCACCAACTATGATTACTGGAAGTCGCGTATGATGGCCTTTCTAAAATCTATGGATAGCCAAACTTGGAATGCAGTTATCAAAGGTTGGGAACACCCTGTGATGAGGGGCACAACCGAATTAAAGCCAGAAGAGAACTGGTCTAAGAAAGAAGATGAGTTGGCTCTTGCAAACAACAAAGCCTTGAATGCTTTATTTAGTGGAGTGGACAAATACATATTCAGGCTAATCAAGCAATGCACTGTGGCAAAAGATGCTTGGGAAATTCTCAAGACTACCCATGAAGGGACACCCAAGGTAAAGATGTCAAGGCTCCAACTTCTAACTACTAAGTTTGAGAACCTCGGAATGAAGGAAGATGAAAGTGTACATGATTTTCATATGAACGTGATTGATTTTGCCAACTCATTTGATTCACTTGGTGAAAAGATCCCTGAAGAAAAGCTTGTGAGAAAAATTCTCAGGTCTCTACCTAGGAAATTCGACATGAAAGTTACAGCCATTGAAGAAGCTCAAGATATCTCAAGCATGAAAGTGGATGAGCTTATTGGATCACTTCAAACCTTTGAATTATATATAAATGAAAGATCTGCAATGAAGAACAACATCTGTAAAAATGGTAATGTTCAAAGAAAAGGTGAACCTGGTGATGAAACTGTTGAGCATATTGCAGCATTCACTGGTAGATATGAATCTGATGAAGATTCTTGTGATGAAGACATAACTTTTGATGAGCTTGCTAGCACCTACAAAGAACTACTTACAAGGTATGAAGAAATGTGTAGAATTCTTGAGAAGCAGAAAAAGACCATTAACAAACTTCAAGCTGAAGTAAACATACAGGTTAAAAAGGCAACACAAGCTGAAGAGAAAGTCATCTAAGTAAATGTTCAAATGGATGATCTAAGGAAACGTGTAAGTCAGCTGAACCCAGGAACCAATTTTCTTGAACAAATCCTAGAGAGTGTACCAAGTGGTAAAGCAAGGTCAGTTGGGTACAACTACACAAGTCTTAACCAGCATCAACTGAATCCGGAAACCAAGTTTATGCCCGCTGAAGGAGTTTTTGATCCTTGCACTGGAAACGTGATGTTGAAGCATCATACTCAACATCCTAGAAAAAACCCAAGTCTGAATCAGTATCAACAGGATCCTGAAACCAAGTTTACATCAGCTGAAGATGTTTTTGATTCGTGTACCGGGAAGAAGATGCTGGAGCATCATGCTCAACATTCTAAAGCCTACCCTGTTCCTAAATTTGAGTCTGATTCAAAACCCCATGTGCACCAAAGACCTAAAAGTCAGAAGAGATATCGAAGGTGGGTATGTCACCATTTTGGTAAGAAGGGACATATAAGGCCCTTCTGTTTCAAGCTGTATGGGTATCCCGAGCAGAACCAGCAAGCAAAGCCTGCACCTGAAGTGATAAATGTGAAGAAGGAATGGAAACCCAAAGATGGCTCCTCTACGTTAAACACCAAGGCAACTCACATTACTACTTCTACTAAGAAGAAAGGAACATCTATGCATGTAAGTGAGTCTCCCTCTTCCTCGATTTATGTCCCTTTTGGTACTGAAACCAGGCCATTAGTAAAGGTTAAATCTGATGAAACTCTAGGACAACCTAGTTTGAATGTTGGTATTGAATGTGCCAATATGTCACCTACAAAGGTTGTTGATACTGTTATTGGTTCGCTCAAGGAAACTCTACATGAGTCGAATGTTGTGCCAGATGTCTCAGCATCTGTGGCCTTGCCTTGGCAGACATTCGATTTGTTGTTACTATTCTGATTCTGGGCTTTGCCCTGGATATTTGAGCACTCTTCAGTGCATATGGTCTGTAATATGTCAAATTTGTGGCAAAAAGGGGGAGTAAAAATTTGGTATGTTTTGATTATGATTATGATCTGATTAGTCTACTGGTTGGTTTATCTGCACTGCTATGGTTATGATATACTTGAAGTGTAGCTTGAATGAACTGTGTAGTAGTATGTAGTTGTATGGTTGTGTGTGCCCTGATGCAGGTGTTGAGGGGGAGCTGATTTGTATTATGCAGGGGGAGATGTTGGATACAATGCTCCAACATCCCATGCATGTGTGCAGGGGGAGTAGACTTGTGAAAATGCTGAAGCATTCTATCCCACATCCTATCATGTTTATTTTGTTGACCATTTAAGGCGAAGTAGTTATTTTGTTCCGCTGTTGCATGCCTCTCTGATAATCTTAAAAGATACAATTATTATTTTCTACTGTTTTCCATGAAGGAGTAGTATGGTAAAATTTTGAAGTATAGCCTCTACAGATCTTTATGCTTGTGTGTTTATGTTGAGAAAAAGAAATGTAGTTGATGTATCTGCTTAAGTAGTATCTGTATGGTCATAATTTGTTTTAGCCAAAAATTTGCCAAAGGGGGAGTTTGTTAAGTCTTTGGTATTGGCTGCATTTTTGGAAATAAACTTGATGTCAGATGTGCGATCCGATGCTCTGGCATTGCATAGAGCATTGTAAATGTCTCAGGAGGAGCGCTCATGACAAAGTTCTATTTATGGAATGTTGGTTTCTCTCTCATGTATCTTGCATGGTGCGTTTTATAAGGTTTTATATAAGGAAGGTTTTTAATGCTTCAGATTCAGTTCAAGAATATTTCTAAAGAGTATCTGCGTTGAAGAATATATTTTGGAAGAATCTCTTTTATTTAATATGGAGTTAATGCTTGGGTCAAAGAAACCAAGCCCATGTTTCTCTAATTGTCTGAAGTATTTAAAGGAGCTGCAAAACCCTAATTAGTTAGTTGTTCATGCCGTTATTGTGCTTTGACTAGAATTCTAGGTTTTGCGTGTGTATTGTTTATTGTGAGCCTTTCTTGTGTCACATTGATGCAAGCTTAGGACGTGTTTCTTGAGTTGTAATTGTGTGATCCTTCTCCTAAGCTTTGAAGTACGGAGTTAGGACTTTTGGTGTGTTTAACACTCTAAGCCTTTAGGTACGAGTGTGTAGTTTTTAGGAGTGTGTCTCCAAAACTGTTTTTGTCTCTGTGTATTGAAATCCTTGCTGTGTGTGTAAGGTTGTAAGGGAGTGAGATGGGATCTCATATCTAGGAGTTCCTAGGTAGAAGAGTCATTGGTAGTGCCTAGGTTATAAGTTGTAAACGGGGCGTTTGCTGATAACTTAGAACTAGGACTATTATAGTGATATTCCTTCCTGGATTGGTATCCCCCAGACGTAGGTTGCTGTTTGCGCCGAACTGGGTTAACAAATATCCTGTGTTCTTTATTTGTTCATTCGCTTATTTTATTTTGTTACACACGAGGCCGTATAGATTGCTAGAGCATCGAGTAGAGCATCGTGAATAGCGTGCCAGGAATTTCACATTAGTTGAACCTTAGAATTTTTGTATTAAGATTCTAAGTTAAGTCTTGTATCAAAAGTTGTATTTACTTGTAACTGAACATTGATATTCATATCAATTGTTCAGACTCTGTTTTCTTATACTTGTTTTGGAAGTCTCTTGCCTACGTGCTTGAGCATTAGGAAGTCTCTTGTTTGTATACTTGAGCATTGGAAGTCTCTTGCAAGGTTGCTTGAGCATTTGTAATCTTTGGTGATTATAGTGAACTCTCTTGGTAGTACAAGAGGACTGGACGTACCCTTGGTTTGTAAGGGGAACCAGTATAAAATCTCTGTCTCTATCTTTCTCTCTTCCTCTCTATCTTCAACGTTCTGATCAAATTATGTTTTGACTTTTCTAAACCGCTGCAAACTCTGATAAGTTATTCATAACTTAGAAGAATTTTTAAACTACCCAAAACACAATTCAACCCCCCCCCCCTTCTTGTGTTTTTCACACCTTCAATTGGCATCAAGAGCCCGGTTCTGTTTTTAATCACCTAACAGTGAGACAGTTTTCCTGTTGAAAAACACTATGACTGAAACTCCAAGTGGTAGCATGAAAGCAGTTTCTCATGACTATGATGTTGAAGACAATAAGACAAGCAACAAAGCACCGAAGTTCAATGGAGATGCATCTAACTTTTCCTGGTGGAAAGATAGAATCTACAGTCATCTTATTGGTTTAGATGATGAGCTTTGGGACTTAGTTGAAGAAGGGGTAACCTTCCAAGGACTTGATGAAAAGGGAAGGTTATCTATTGAAGAAAGATAGATGTTCACTCCTACAGACAAGAAGCTTTACAAGAAACATTACAAGGTCAAGGATCTTCTCATTGGATGTATAACTCATGATGAATACCTCAAGATCACAGACAAATCTACTGCCAAGAGCATTTATGATTCCTTGTGTTCTACATATGAAGGAAATAAACAGGTTCAAGAGGCAAAGGCTACTCTTCTGATCCAACAGTATGAACTCTTTAGAATGAAGGATGATGAGAATATTGAATCCATGTATTCGAGGTTCAAAATTCTAGTAGCTGGTCTCCAAGTTCTAAAGAGAAGCTACACAACTTCTGATCATGTAAGAAAGATTTTGAGAAGCTTACCTTCAAGGTGGAGGCCTAAGGTAACAGCTATTCAAGAAGCTAAGGATTTGGACAAACTTGGCTTGGAGGAATTGATAAGTTCACTCATGAGTCATGAGATTGAACTATCTTCTGATGAGCCTTAGAAGAAACTAAAATCTTTGGCCTTGCCATCTATTTCAGTTTCATCTAAGGCTCTGAAAGCCGAAGTTGTAGAATCTGAAGCAGAGGAATCTTCCGTAGATAATCAAGAAGAAGGATCAGACGATGATTTCTTTGCACTCTTGTCCAAAAATTTTCAAAAGTGGTCACTAAGGAAGGGCAAAAAATTTCAAGGCAGAGGATCTGGATCAAGAAACAACACCAGCAGAGAGAAGAAGGATGACACAAAAAATTGTTTCAATTGTCATAAGCCTGGACACTTCATGGCTGATTGTCCTGAACTCAACTCCAAGGGTAAAGGAAGAAAGAGTACAATCAAGAACAAAGCCAAGAAGAGTCTGATGGCAACATGGGAGGATATAAATGAACTATCTGAGGATGAAGACTCTGAGGAAGCAAACTTAGCGCTTATGGCCACTGGTGAATCAGACCATGACAGTGATTCAGAGTCTGACACGGACGATATTGATGAGGTAATATCTAAAATGTCTAGTACTCAAATGACCAAAGCTTTGAAAGATGTAATGGTGAAGTACATGGAAAAGTTGAGTGAGCTAGATTTTTGCAAACAAAAAATGAAGCTACTCAATGAAAATCTCACCCAGACTCAAGCAAACTATCAAAAATCTCTTAAAACAATTAAGGTGCTTGAGACTGGATGTAGAACATGTCACAAACCCTATGACGAGTATGAAATCTCTCTTCAAGAGTTTGTTCACCATAACATAGACAAAACTAGGGTAACTTCCGTAATTCATGGTGGACTTAGCAACTATTACAAAAGACAAGGACTTGGTTCTCTTACATCTCCTAATGTGGGAAAATCAAATAAACCTGTTTTGTTGAGCAAGTCACCATCAGAATCTTATTCAAACTTTACTAAGGGTACATCAGAACCTCTGACTGTGTCTGGTACTCTTGTGAGCTTGGAACCACAAGATAAGGTATCAGAAGATGACTCATCTTCTGAACCTAATGTAGGGAAATAGTATCGTTTAACAGAGATATAAACGCAGCGGATTTTAAAATTAATTTCCCATCGGTGGATCCTTGTGAATGGACATGATCAGAGTCTAGATTATTACCTTTGAAGAGCAGATCCTTGATTGTATTTCGATCACAAGTACCACAAAATTGCAGCACCTCTAGCCGGTCCACACGAACAGACTCCTTCAACTTTTCAGTGCTAGCTGCTACAAGATGAAGGATTCGGGATTTCGGTTAAGGTTTCAGAATTTTAGAACTCTCTAAAATTCGGAATCTAAAGTGAAGTGAACAAATGAACTACACAAGACTCTATTTATAGAGTTTCTTATGTGGTCTTCAAGCCAAACGATTATTCGTCTTCATAAGCCCAATAACCACCTATCACTAATTGCACCCCCAAATAAGTCTTACTTATTTCTCCCGTTTTAACTGTTCTTATAAGTGTGACCCTGTAGGTTCTCATGACGTTGGCAATAATATTAATTTTAACATTATAAACAGTGAGCGGTATCTAGCAACACATCACTGCTACCCAAGTCACAAGAATGTCACGTGATCTGACAAACCTATTCGTGATAAATATCTTGTGTACAAATACCCTTTTACCCTTATGTCTATATTGAACACAAGGCATAGTATGTCACCCTTGCTAAGTTCAATATTGGGCCCATAGACATATCTCCTGTTATGTAGGAGGGGCAAATTCCATCTAGGTCACTCATGTCCCTCAGCATGATTCGCGGAATACCCATCAACCGACTTTATAGTTATCCTGTTATGGATAACGTTTGAACGGCAACAAGGTAGTACACTCCTACATCTAGGGTACATAGTGGTTTCAGGTCGAAGGGTGGAATACACCACTTATCACTATTAGAATATCTTATGACATTTCATAACATACTATGTAGTATTCTCATGGTGGGTCAATCTGATATAAATGTTACACTTAACCTTTATATCTATGTGAAGACTTGATAACCATTTATCTATGATCCGTGAGATGTGATCATCAGTCACTACAAGAAATATCGTTTTTGGCAGCGACAAATGTCGCTGCCAAAAACGCAAAGTTGCTGCAAAAAGTGTTTTTCGCAGCAAAAAAAATGTTGCTGCATGTCGCTGCCATAAGTGCCGTTGCGAAATGTTTTGCAAGGACAATTAATGTCGCTGCCATAACTTGTGTTTTGCAGCAACAATTAATGTCGCTTACAAAAGTAGTGTTTTTAGCAACAACTAATGTCGATGGCATAACTAGTGGTTTTTTGCAACAACATTTATTGTTGCTGTCATTACTCATGTTTTTTTCAACAACAATTATTGTCGCTGGCAAAAAAGCCATAACTAGTGTTTTTCGCAGCAAAATAGTTATTTTTTGTTAACGATATAAATTATTGTTATATCTTTTATACCTCAACAACAAAAATTATTGGAATAAATTAGATTTCCCAACTATAAAAGATATACAACATAAACCAACAAATTAGATTTAAAATAAAAGATATACAACATAAACCAACAAATTTATTTCGTAATATATTTTCTGAAAGAGAACAATTTAAAGATAACAAATAAGTGTTTTAAAAATTATAATACAATTCCTAAAGATAACAATCTAAAGGTAACAAATCAATCTTTAAAATATAGTCAGATAAGCTTCCTACTCGGAACAAACTTGTTACAACATATTTCCTACTCGAAAAACTTGCAAAAACGGTCTCCATTCGCAAACTCTCTTCTTTGTATAGTCAGATAAGCTTGTTGTAACTCAACTCACACGAACAATTGTTTAAAATCCCTTTTTGCTTGACAAATCTTAACAAATCTGAAAAACACAACAAACACAAAGAAAACAGAAAAAGAAAATAGTGATTTTTTCCCTTAGTAATGACTATTCAAAGGCAATGCGATAAAAAAATAGTCCTATTATATTATGAATTAAAGTAACATGTGAATTATAACAATAATTAGTAAGTAACTATCCATAATATTATGCAAGATGCAATATACTCTGAATTAAACTAACTTGAACATTATATAACTCTAATAATATGAAATAGAAAAAGTAGTAAAATATATATACCTTGAGGCTATCATCGAAGGGCATGCTCACACTGCATAAACCTCATCAAAGTTGTGACATTTGCTTAAATGAAAGTAAGGAAAGATGGATAAAAATTGATAGAAATCTCATATGCAAGAGACTAGTATGCAAACATAAAAAGTGATTAATGCAATATACTATGATATAAAAACATAAAATTGATAGAAAACTCACATGCAAGAGACTTCAGAACCATCCTTCATATAATTAAATGGATAAAAATCTACTTCCTTAACAAAGTTGGGTCTTCCAGCGGCGATTGAAAAATTCTAATACAGAATCAAGAACCAAGAGATGAACAAACCAGAAGAAGGGTGAACGAGAATCGATGAATCTGATCCTGTTTATATCGGTAAGATCAATTGAAATAAATTACTTGGAAAATAGGAGTGATGATTCCATTGTATACGAAGGAGAAGAAATAACATTGATTGATGATGGGATGATTAGGGATTGGAAGAAGAGATATTAGCATTCAAGGATTTGTGCATATCTCCTTCACGCGTGAGTTCAAAGTTTGTCGTATCTCAATTAGTAAAAACACACAATACTAATTTTATATTAGTATAAAATAAAAATAGAATAAAAACCATGCATATCCCAAATAACATAATTTCTATTTAATTAATAGAATTAGTAAATGCGTCAAAAAAAATATTTTAGCAAAAAAATTATTAATAGATGATAATTGAACCTTTTTAAGCGTCAGTTAAATGTTTGTATCTATCCAATTAGTCAAAATGCACAAATATTAATTTCTAACTAGTATTAAAAAACAAACCAAAAAAAAAAACTAGTATTAAAAAACCATGTGTATCTCAAATCCCAAATAATATAAAAAAACTAGTATTAAAAAACAAACAAAAAAAATAACAAGATTTCCATACACGCACAAAAAAAAAAAAAAAAACAAAAAAGAAGACAATGTGTATCTCAAATCCCAAATAACAAGGTTTCCTTTTAATTAATAGATAACATAAAAAAATAACCGTTTTTCATTTGATTCCCCCAAATTAATTATTCTATATAATAATTAATAATAAAAAATAGAGTAGTTAGAAGTTAACAAATTAAATAATTAAAAAATAATTAAAGATAGTTATAGAAATATATATATTACTATTAATAGCAATTTTAAAAATAGTAAGCATTCTCATCATATGACTAAATGACAAACTTAATATAATGTATTTCTACTAATAATATATTAAAACGAACTAAAAAAACTAAATTTGTTCTCATCAAGTTTGATAATATTTCAAATATTCAATCATTAAATGTAATTTTAGCTCTAAAGTTTTAAAAAAAAAAAAAGATACAAAACATAAAAATAGGAACAAAAATAATAATTTTAACTTAAAAAAAATCTACCCATAAAAATAGGAACATAAACACGATACAAGATACGTATAAAAAATAGTAATTGAGTGGTTTCCCAAAAACTTTACAAGGTTGTTGCAAAAAAATTATACTATTAGCGGCAATAATAATTATTGTTGGGATAATTAACTTTTCCCGGTGATAATGTTATTGTTGAGAAAAAAACTAACTTATAACAACAACTTTAATTAGTTGTTACGATATGTATATTTTTATCAACAATTTAAATGTCGCTGCAAAAAAGTCGCTGTTAAAAATATTATTTCTTGTAGTGAGTCTACCAACATAATAGCCTTTATGCTTTAAAGTTATCCCAATTCACAGTAAAGCTTGACTACGGATATTTTAAGAATAGCGTTCTTATGTTTAATGGATTCTCACAATTAAGTCACACTTAACGTTCCATTTAACGAACTAACTATTCTAGGGACTCTATTATTTTAACACATAAACATAATAAAGAAGTGCCATTATTTAATAAATAAATTATTCAATACAAGTTCCATGCAATTATAAATAATTGGCCTCTAGGGCTTACACCAACACCTAAGGCTTTGTTTGCGAGTTTAGAGGGGGAGGGGAGGGGAGGGTTTTGGAGGGAGGGAAATAAAGAGAATATTAGAGAAATCTTTTACATTTTTTGAGAAAGTATTTTTTATAGAAAATGACAAATAAATACATATGATTAATATATTATGAATTTAAAAATATTATGACAACATTAATTAAATTTGAAGAATTCATATAAACCCTCCAAATCCCCTTTAAACCCTCATCCAATACAATT
The DNA here is from genome assembly GCA_030408175.1 of Trifolium repens. Taxonomy (NCBI): domain Eukaryota; kingdom Viridiplantae; phylum Streptophyta; class Magnoliopsida; order Fabales; family Fabaceae; genus Trifolium; species Trifolium repens. The sequence continues at coordinate 43,800,795 of CP125850.1, read as the reverse complement.
TTTGAGTTCCTCCAAATTGGGGGGTTTTTGTGTTGGGAAGAAAAATTAACCCTCCAAACTCCTTCCCTCCCAAACTTGTTAATCTTTCCACTTGTTTCTTCCTTTTTAGCCTTTCCTTCCCATCCCTTCCCCTCCAAACTCGCAAACAAAGCCTAAGTCTTCTAAAACCCAGGTTCCCCTCACATCAGTACCCATGTCTACTCAAGTTAAAGTTGTCAGAGTACCAAAGCCTGTTGATAAGCGGGGCACTAGTACTTCTAAAGCAAACTTGGTAACTGGTTCTCTGACACACTCAAGAGGAAAGTCTCAGAGACAACATAAGCCTAAACATTTTTCTAAAGGCTCTGTTGACTCCAGATCTTCTGAGTATTCTAACAAGCAGAATAAGATTCTCAAAACTAACCAAAAAGGACCCATCAGAGTATGGGTACCAAAATCTGAAATAGTGTATGCTGCAGGTATGCACCCAAAGAAGAAAAGAAAGCTCATGGTATCTGGACTCTGGCTGCTCACGTCACATGACAGGAGACAAGCTCTTATTCCACACCCTGAATCAGCAAAAGGGAGGAACAGTAGGGTTTGGTGGCAACCAGATGGGAAAGATCTTTGGTATAGGTACAGTTGGTAATTCTTCATTGTCAATTTCTGATGTTTGGTTAGTAGATGGACTACATCATAATCTACTTAGCATAAGTCAATTGTGTGATAGTAATTATGATGTTATGTTTAATAAGGATTCATGTACTGTAATCAGAAACTCTGATCAATCTGTTGTCTTTAAGGGAAATAGAAAAGGCAATGTGTACAAAGTCAATTTTTCTGATTTAAAGGAACAACAAGTGCTTTGTCTCTTGACACTAAGTGATGAAAAATGGGTCTGGCACAAAAGATTGGGTCATGCTAACTGGAGATTAATCTCTAAGCTTAGCAAGGATAATCTTGTCAAAGGCCTTCCAAAAATAAAATATCACTCAGACTCACTTTATGGTTCCTGTCAAAAAGGAAAAATTGTCAAAAGTTCATTCAAAAACAAAAACATTGTCTCTTCTAACAGACCCTTAGAACTCTTACACATTGATTTATTTGGACCAGTTAACACTGCTTCAATCAATGGTAAGAAATATGGATTAGTCATTGTAGATGATTATAGTAGATGGACTTGGGTTAAATTTCTGAGAAATAAAGATGACACATATGAAGTATTTAGCATCTTCTGCACCCAAATTCAAAATGAAAAGGATTCCAAGATTTTAAAAGTAAGAAGTGATCATGGTGGTGAATTTGAAAACGAACCTTTTGAAAAAAATTGTGAAGAACATGGAATTCTCCATGAATTCTCTTCTCTTAGAACTCCACAACAAAATGGAGTTGTAGAATGAAAGAATAGATCTTTACAAGAAATGGCACGCACCATGATGCATGAAAATAATTTAGCAAAATTCTTTTGGGCAGAAGTTGTTAACACTTCTTGTTATATTCAGAATAGAATCTATATAAGACCTATTTTGAACAAAACAACATATGAACTCTTTAAGGGAAGAAAACCCAATATTTCTTATTTTCATCAATTTGGTTGTACATGTTACATTCTGAATAACAAAGTCCATCTCAAGAAATTTGACTCTAAAGCCTGTAAGGGTATCTTCATTGGATACTCTGAACGCTCTAAGTCATACAGAGTGTATAATTCTGAAACTAATACAGTGGAAGAATCAATGCACGTAAAGTTTGATGATAAGGAGCCTGATGATAAAAAGTCAGAGCCTGTTAAAGATTTGTCAGGTTCTGATGAATCAGAATATGAAGCTCCAGAGTATGACAACTACATAGAACCTGTAGAAGACTCTGAAACTCGAGAAGTTACATCTTCTGATGCTGCTCAAGAACATCAAACAAATGATGATAACTCTGAAGCAACAGAGATTCCAAAAAATACATTCAAATACAAATCATCACATCCTGAAGAGCTTATCCTAGGAAACAAGAATAGTCCAAGAAAAACAAGGTCAAACTTCAGAGATGAAGAATCTTTGTTTGGATTAGTATCCTTGATTGAACCAAAGACAACAAATGAACCTCTCTCAGATGATGCTTGGATAGTTGCTATGGAAGAAGAGTTAAATCAATTCAAGAGAAATGATGTATGGGATCTGGTACCCAAACCTGAGTACAAGAACATTATTGGAACAAAATGGGTATACAGAAACAAATTGAATGAGCAAGGTGAAGTTACAATAAATAAAGCAAGACTTGTTGCACAAGGATATAGTCAACAAGAAGGGATTGACTTCACTGAAACCTATGCTCCAGCAGCAAGACTGGAAGCAATTAGGTTACTTTTATCTTATGCAGTTAATAATGATATCACTCTTTATCAAATGGATGTTAAAAGTGCATTTCTTAATGGTGTTATTTCTGAAGAAGTATATGTCAAACAACCTCCTGGATTTGAGGATTTAGCAAATCCAGATCATGTGTTTAGACTAAAGAAATCACTCTATGGACTCAAACAAGCTCCCAGAGCTTGGTATGAGAGACTGAGTACTTTCTTAGTCAACAATGGTTTTGAAAAAGGGTAAGTTGACAATACATTATTTAGAGAGACACTAAAGAAAGACATTTTGATTATTCAAATTTATGTTGATGATATCATTTTTGGATCAACTAATGCCACTCTGTGCAAGAATTTTTCTAAGCTTATGCAGGATGAATTCGAGATGAGCATGATGGGAGAATTGAAGTTCTTTCTTGGAATTCAGATAAATCAAACAAAGAAAGGAACATTCATTCATCAATCAAAATATATAAAAGATCTTCTGAAGAAATTCAATTTGGAAGATTGCAAACACATGAACACTCCAATGCATCCTACATCAAGCTTAAGCAAAGAAGAATCTGAAGGCAAAGTTGATCAGAAGCTCTACCGAGGTATGATTGGATCTCTTCTTTATCTAACTGCATCAAGACCTGATATTTTATTCAGCGTATGCTTGTGTGCAAGATTTCAATCAGATCCTAGAGAATCCCACTTCACAGCAGTGAAAAGGATTTTCAGGTATTTGAAAGCTACGTGTAACATTGGATTACTGTATCAGAAATCCAATGATTACAAGCTGGTTGGATTCTGTGATGCTGACTATGCTGGTGATAGAATTGAAAGAAAATCCACCAGTGGTAACTATCAGTTCATTGGTGAGAATTTAATTTCATGGGCTAGTAAAAGGCAAACCACCATAGCTATGTCAACAGCAGAAGCTGAATACATATCAGCAGCTAAATGTTGTACACAACTACTTTGGATGAAATATCAATTGGAAGATTATCAAATAAGCAGTAACAATATTCCTTTATATTGTGATAATACTGCAGCTATTCACCTCTCTAAAAACCCTATTTTACATTCAAGAGCTAAGCACATTGAGATTAAACATCATTTTATCAGAGACTATGTTCAAAAAGGAGTAATTGATCTCAAGTTCATTGAAACTGAAAATCAATGGGCTGATATCTTTACAAAACCTTTAGCTGTTGAACGTTTTGATTTTATTAAAAAAAATCTGAACATGATGGAAATCTCTGATTAACTTAGACTCTGATGAAAAATTTGTGTTTGTAAGAATCTAATAGTAATCAGAAGCTGAAGTCATCAGAACCTTCTGTATCAGAAGTTGTGATGAGGACATCTTCTGAAACACTATCAGAATCTGTTTAGAAGGTAAATAGTTCTGGCGCGTAAGTTAAAATCTTTTATAAAAACCCTTTCGTTTTCCCTCACTTACGTGTCAGTTATTTAAATAATCCTTTGATACACGTGTCTTAGTGCAAGAGGATAAAGAAGTTGGTTAATGATGATTAGCATTTCTAATTCCCATTTGTGGTAAAATACTCTACTACCCCTATGTGTTTGTACTTGTTTTTGCGCGAAACTTTCTATTTAAACACACTAACTGTTCACATTCACACTTTTGCACTCTCACAACCTACACTTTCATCTTCTAAAATTCAGAGCAATTTCTTTCTCCCTCATTAGAAACCCTAACCCCCAAACTCCATCAATGGCTTCAATCATTCCAAGGGATTGTATAATCGACATTGCAAACTCCAAACCTACCACGTTTGCTAAAGATCAACGTCCGTATAAGTATGACGACCTAAATCTTGCGATTGAAAATCCGGTTGATCTAGATGGGTTAAGAGTAAACGGTTTCGCCAATGTAGTCAATCTGTTCAAAAGACAAGGTACGGAATATTATTGTGATCTACTGAATGGTCCAACATATACTGAAATGGTGAAAGAATTCTGGATGAAAGCAACAGTTATCAACAAAGAAGTGTACATTCAGAGAATCAAAAATATGGTTGAAGAAAATCCTGAACTTCAAGGTAAAACTCCAGAACAAATGGGTTTGAAACCTTTCACATCAACTGAGATTGAATCGTTTGTGGCTGGATTCAGAATCTCCATCAGAGTATGTAATATTTGTGAGGCTCTGAAGATAGACCGTGAAGGCCTTGTACTCAGAAACTCTGATGAGGTTGGTCCTGATGTTGAGGAGTTCATATTCAAACCTAAGGCTGATCCCAATGACAAGTTTGAATGGACCAACACATGCAAAGTTATCTACAAGATTCTGATTGACAGTATTTTGACCAAGTTGGGAGGCACTGATCAAATCTCTAACCTTCAGAAGCTGTTTACCTTTCATATTGGTAAAGGAAACTTTGTAGATATTGGTAAGCTTATCTTTGATCATCTTGCCATTTCTATTCTCTCTTCCAAATCTATTGTGCGATACCCAAGGCTACTTAGTCATATGTTTGCACAGTGTGGTTTGTTGGATACAATCACTCCGTTTCTCCCAGGATATGGTTCTTTTCTACTCAGTTCTAAATTCGTAAATAGCACTACGCTAAGGTACATGAAACTGGTGAAAAACAATCAGATTGTTCATCCAACACACCCACTGCTGATCAGAGACTCAGAGAAAGACATTGATGAATGTAGACTTGTGCATGTCAGTGATAGTGCTGCTAAGAGAGTTATAGAGGCACATGCTGATCTATTGAAAAAGCTAGGCGCTGATGTAGGAGATGGACAACCTACAAAATTAACCATCAGACAATCTAGGATTCTGGAGCAACCTACCAGAGTCCAACCTGTCAAAAGGAAAGATGTTAAGAGTCCTGCAGAGAAGAAGGTTGCTAAGACTCAGAAGACTACATCTCCTAGATCTCAAAAGAAACCAAGGGCTAGGAAAGTTTTACTGGAGGATCTCACTGAAGCAGAGAAAGAAAAAGCTGATTTGGAAGCAGCTTTGGAGAAAATTAATCGTTTCAATAAGAGGCAGGAGGAACTGAAGGATGGATATGAGTGTGGTATTGAAGACTCAGCATTTGATGATATGCATAAGAAGCTTCCTAAAAGGAATAATCCTCATAATCTGCTAGAACAACAGACTCTGTATGGAAAAGAAACTGGTAAATTTTCTAATTTTATTGGAGGCACCAAAGCATTTAGTGATTATTTCAGAAGACTTCAATTCCCTTCTGAAATCAAAGTTAAACATACTTTGAATAAGATTTTAAAAGGAGTTTATTCTGAGAAAGACAACATTCTTTCTGAGAATCAACCAACTTCAGAGCAGTTTAACCCTATCCTAACTAACCCATCGGAATCTCATGATAATCCTATATGTAATGATGCAGCACAAGCTTCCACAAGTACTGCACCTCTCATTCAAAATCTGAATGAAGATTCTGACCGCACACCCTCACCACCGCCTGAAAAATCCCCCACACACCATGTTAACCAAATTCTCAAACCTACCCCAAACTCTGAGAATGTTGAACCAGAGTCAATCCAAGAAAAATCATCACCGCCACCAGAAAATGAACCACACCCACAATCACCTCCACCAGAACATACACAACCAGAAAATGAAAAACCAAAATCACCAGAACCTATCTTGACTGAAGTGGTTAATCCTGAAGCACATGCTGTTGATCAATCCCCACATCATGTGGATATGGACAACTCATGTACTCTACCCACACCACTCAAGCAACAATTCCAACAAATTGATGCGTCTCTGAATCAAGAAGGTATTCAGAAAACCCTTCCTCACCAAACCAATAATCTCATGACCCTAATGCAGGATCTGTCTATGGACTGCATCTATGTTCCACCTCACTTACCTTCCAGAATTATCAATGAACCCCTAGAGCAAACCCAGGATGATATCACTAATTTTCTGCAAGCTGTTGACAAGAACATTAGAAGACTGTCCAGCGTCATTCCTAACAGGTCTATTGAAACGGTACATATCAACAAAGAGTGTGACCTTATGGAACAGAATCTGGTGTACATGATCAGATCAGTGAGAGAAGCTTACACCAGGGATTTAAACGTCAGGAATAAGATTGCTAGAAAGGAAGAGGAAGATAGGTTGGAAAGAGAGAGATTAGAAGCCGAGGAAAGGGAAAGGAAGAGGTTGGAAGATGAGCGCATTGAGAAGGAAAGGCAAGAAGCTCTAGCTAGAGAGGAAGCTAGACTAGCAGAAGAGGCTAGAAGAGCTGCTGAACAAGCAAGACTTGAGAACATTGCTCGAAATGCACCATAATATGCTCAACACATCAGAGAAAATCAAGAGAATATTCAAAGAAGGATTGATGAGCATTCATCTATGCTGGCTGCAATTATGACCACTCTCCAGAGCATCAATGCCAGACTACCACCTCAACCTTAAAACCTAGGATTCTATGCACTTGTTACTTTTAATTCATTATCATGTTCTGTCTTTTTGTTTGTAACTTATAACTAGTAACTGAGTGCATTATTATTACAATTGAAATTCAAAGCACGCGCAGGTGCTAAATACAACACGGATACAAAAACAACGGAAGCGGATCAAAATACTACGATACATCAAGAAATTATTAGAAATACAACAAGACAAGAGATAACTAGAAAGCATGAACAAGTATGCAATCCTCCAAGCACAGCTACGAGCACACCAACAAGCATACCTTAGCCAACCTGTTTAACTGAAAAAAAATTGTTTGGAGTGGGGTGAGACTACTAAGCCTCAGTGAGTCCTACTACCCTCCTAGAGGTGACTACACCGGGGAACCTAATCAGTCATAACATGCTAGCAATATATCATAATTCATAAGCATAAATAAAGGTGTAACACAAATTATATCTTATTCATTTTAACACAAGGACACTCTGAGGTGAGCAGGCCTTAGAGGCCTGCCATATCCGTCAACCGATTCGGTCACGGCATGAAGCTCACATAGTCATAACCTAATGGATTATCCCATTAGGAGTCTGTTGGAGTAAGCCCTAAGAGCCAATCTATTTTCATAGTATTTGCTTTAGGAGTTTGAATATAAATATGGCATTTATTTATTATGTTTGTAAGGTTGCAAAATAATGAAGTCCCTAGAATAGAAAGTCCGTTTAATAATTAAGTGTGACTTAATCATGAGATAATATTAAACATAAGGACACTATTCTTAAAGTATCCGTAGTCGAGCTTTAAGGTAAAGGGGATAACCTTAAAAGCATAAAGACTATTATGAAGATAGACTGATGATCACATCTCATGGATCATGGGATAAGGAGTTATCAAGTCTTGACGTAGGTATAAATATTAGGAGTAATATTTATACTGGATTGACCCGCTATGAGAGTACTACATGCAAAGTTATGCAAAGTGTCATAAGTTACTCTCATGGTGATAATGGTGTAGACCACCCTTAGATCTGAAACCACTTTGTACCCTAGATGGGGAGTGAAGTACTTTGTTGCTGATCTAACGTTATCCGTAACAGGATAATTATAAAGGCAGTTGATGGGTACTTTACGAAGCATGCTGAGGGACAGTAGTGACCTAGATGGAATTTGCCAATCCTGCATAACAGGATAAATGTCACGGGCCCAATATTGAACAGGACAAGGATGACACTGTGTATGCCTTGTGTTCAATATAGACATAAAGGGCAAAGGGGTAATTATACACACTGATATTATCACAAGAGGTTATGTTTAGATCACATGTTAATTTCTCGTAACTTGAGTAGCAGTGATGTGTTGCTAGATACCGCTCACTGTTTATTATAATAAATAGTGATTTATTATAATTGTCAACGTTACGGAAACCTACAGGGTCACACACATAAGAACAATCTAGTGAGATTGGAACACCGTAAGGTACGGTGCACCTTGGAGAAATAAGGAAATATGATAAGGGTATTATGGTAATTAAAATGAGCATTACATCATATGGTATGATGTAGCAAGAAGGGGGTGCAAATATGTACTAGACATATTTACATGAAAATAACGCCCACTATAGCCCATTTAGTTAAAAGGGCTTTAGTGTAATTTTGCCATGGCAAGTGGTTCTATAAATAGAACCCTTGTGGTAAGGAAAAAGAGTGACACACTTTTGTTACTCATTCTCATGAGCCTTTGTTCTCTCCTCTCTTGAGAAACCCTAATCACCTTTCTAGAGTTTTTGTGAAAAACCCTAATCCTTATTTTATGCCTCCTTTCTCCTAACCCTTCAAACCATTGGAGCTAGCACTCCATTGAAGGTTGTTGTTCGTGTGGACTGGCTAGAGGCGTTATACCTTTAACGCTTGTGATCAAATTCGTTGGTGACTTGGTGGTGACCTTGTTCGTGATTCAAAGTGTTCGATAGCCGTTCGTGATTTAAAGGGAGTTTTCGAATCAAAAGGTAAAACTCTAAACACAATTCATGACCATTCGTAAGGATCACAAAAGGAAAATTTTAAAATTCCGCTGCTTTTCTATTACTATTTTCCTTCAGAGTCCATAATAGCAACATAGGTCGCAACTGAACTGACTGATTCTAATTGAGTGATTTCTACCATAATTTCCAAATCCCGGGGAACATGCAAACTTAATCAATTCTAAGTTATACCCTAAGAGTGACTGTGATTAACATTCTATTTGACATTATATCAGTTATGTTACTGCAAATTGACTATTCTAGATGAGGAAATAAAACGAGCGATTAACACAGTTTGAAATCTAAAAAGTTGCAGGCTGTTCTGTGTAAGCTCGCCACGGCGAGTTACCTGCTCGCCATGACAGGTTTACAGGTCATTTTACACAATCTCGCCACGGCGAAATGCCAGTCCGCCATGGCGAAATCTCAGGTACTGACCTAAACAACTCGCCTGGCGAGCAAATGCCCGCCATGGCGAAGTTCTTCAGCCCAGAACCTTATTTTCGCCATGAGTGCTCGCCACCAATCCGCCATGGCGAGTTCATGCAGAATGGCCCCTGTTTTACGAATTTCACAAATTTTCCAAAGTTCCACCTACATTCCTCATTTAAGATAGTGCAGAAACATAAATTATATAATATAAGACAGAATGGAGGGGAATTTGGGAGTTAATTCCTCTCACAGAACATTTCCCTAATTTTCATATGTTAACATGCAAAAGTTCATTTTGGGAAACTAACTAAACTATCCTAAGAACCCACCTGTAATGAAGCTTTAATCTTGCATCTGGGCTCCTAATGCAGCTACTGCAACTCCTAGCAAGACCCACGAACTCCCTTGGCAGAATTTTGAAACTTGACACTTGAAACCCTTATTTTGCTCTAAGAATTGGAGTTGTGTTTGGTGATTGATTCAGCTGAGTATGAGGGGTCTTTATAGTGGGTTTTCTGATATGTAACAGCACATGATTTGGCTAAAGATTATACATGCATGCATTGTGATTGGTTGGTAAAAGATGAAGAGGTATGTGTGTTGTTGTTTTGAATCATGTGAAGCTTGGGGTTTGGTGGAACAGTGATGAGAATCAGAGGTTCAAATGCATGTGAGGCATCTCAGTAACTTGGGAAGTGAGGGTGATAAGAGGACAAGTTCTATTGTTAAGCAAAATTTAGGAATTTGGAGTTATGTTGATGTTGTTGTTTCACGAGGGAGATGAGAGAAATGGAGCTAAATGGCTTCAACTTTTCTGAAGTAATGCAAATGAAAGATGAGGGTTAGATTGCATGCAATACTAGAGGTTTAAAAGTGGGTGGAAACATGACTCATTAGAATGAGGTGAGGTGTTGGCTTGAGAGAGAGGGGGAGAAGTGGAGGAGGGAAGTTTGAAATCTCTTATGTTATTTAAATTACTTAAGAGTAATAGTGTACTAATATGTGAATTAAGTTTAATTAGTACCACTAATTCTAGCACATAATTCACTTTGTTCCTTAAATAATTTAACTAACCTCCTCTAATTAATTTATAAAATTAGGCAAAGCTCTAATTAAAATTAATTAGGTAATTTAGAATGTGGAATATTACAACCTACCCCCCTTAAAGAAATTTCGTCCTCGAAATTAAGGAAGTTACCTCGGAAAAAGATAAGGATAACTCTTCCGCATGTCTGACTCCAGTTCCCATGTGAATTCACCATCAGGAGACTGAGCCCATTCAACCTTGACAATAGGAATTCTCTTGTTCCGGAGGATTTTGGCATCACGTTCAACAACCCGAACAGGATCCGGCTGATAGGTTAGATCTGGCTGAAGATCGATCTGTTCCAATTCCACTAGACGATAAGGATCAGGAATGTATTTGCGTAGCTGAGACACATGAAACACGTCATGTAACCCTGACATAGATGGAGGTAGAGCTAACTGATAGGCTACAGGACCGACGCGTCGAAGGATCTGATAAGGTCCAATGAATCTTGGACAGAGCTTCTTAGTTTTGAATACACCTCGTAAACCCAACTTACGAGTAACTCTCAAGAACACATGGTCACCTTCCTGAAATTCCAAAAATTTCCTTCTCTTGTCAGCATAACTCTTCTGCCGACTCTGAGCAACTTTCAGCTTATCCCGAATAGACTTGATCTTTAACGTGGTCTCTTGGACAATATCTGGTCCCAAGAATCCACGATCACCAACTTCTGTCCAACACAACGGAATTCTACACTTTCTGCCATACAGAGCTTCATAAGGTGTCATACCGATACTGGCATGGTAACTGTTGTTATAGGCAAATTCAATTAGATGTAAGTGATTACTCCACGAACCACCATCTTCTAATACACAAGCTCGAAGCATATCCTCAAGAGTCTGAATAGTTCTTTTTGATTGACCATCAGTCTGAGGGTGATGCGATGTACTCATCTTCAATCGAGTTCCCATCGCATTCTGAAATGCTTTCCAAAACCTTGAAGTGAAAATCGGGTCTCTATCCGACACGATACTCAAAGGTACACCATGCAACCTTACAATTTGCTCCATGAATATGGCTGCATATTGAGGGGCCTTGTAGGTGGATTTCACTGGAATGAAATGAGCCGACTTAGTTAACCTGTCCACGATTACCCAAATCGAATCTTGACCTCTCTGGTTACGTGGTAATCCTCCTACAAAATCCATAGTGATATGTTCCCATTTCCACTCTGGAATATCCAATGGTTGTAACGGTCCTCCAGGTTTCTGATGTTCAATCTTCACCTGCTGACAAACAATACACCTGGACACGAATTCAGCAATCTCTGCCTTCATGTTAGGCCACCAATAGTTCTCCTTCAAATCATGATACATCTTGGTGGATCCAGGGTGAATTGAAAATCCACTCTTGTGTGCCTCTTCCAGAATCAACCGCTTCAACTCATCATCCTGAGGTACACAAAGTCTGCCTTCATAGAGAATAGCACCGTCCGTGGCTACTGAGAACTCCGGATGATTTACTCTCTTCTGCAACTCTACATCATCCTGCTGAGCCTGCACAATCCTTGGGCGTAACTCAAAGGACACTTCAATCCTGTTGATACGAATACCGCTCTTACGATACACCACATTCAGATTGAGATCCCTAAACTTCTCATACAGACTGCACTGTTGCATCAACAACTCTGATGCATACAATGTCTTTCTGCTCAGGGCATCTGCCACCACATTAGCCTTTCCTGGGTGGTAATTGAGATTGAATTCAAAATCCTTGAGGTATTCCATCCATCTTCGTTGCCTCATATTCAACTCCTTCTGATCAAACAAGTACTTCAGACTTTTGTGATCACTGAACAGATCAAACTGCACTCCATACAGATGATGTCTCCAGATTTTGAGTGCAAAGATAATGGCTGCTAATTCCAGATCATGGGTAGGATAATTCTGCTCATGAGGTTTTAGCTGCCTGGATGCATATGCCACAACTGCTCCATCTTGCATCAACACACATCCAAGTCCCTTGTTGGACGCATCACAGTATACCACATACCTACGGGTTGGGACAGGAATTACTAACACTGGTGCTGTGGTTAGCTTTTCCTTTAAGGTTCTGAAACTCCATTCACAAGCAGTATCCCAATCAAAGGTTGCATTCTTCCTGGTCAGACGGGTCAATGGCAAAGCAATCTCCGAAAATCCTAAGATGAATCTCCGGTAGTAACTTGCCAAACCGAGGAAACTCCTGACTTCGGTAACACTTCTGGGTCTCTCCCAATTCAACACTGCTTCTACCTTGGATGGGTCGACAGACACTCCGCCTTGCGATATGACATGTCCCAAGAACTTAACTTCAGATAGCCAAAATTCACACTTGCTGAACTTGGCATACAGTTGCTTCTCTCTAAGGATGCTCAACACGATTCTCAGGTGCTCTGCATGCTCCTGTGAATCCTTATAATAGATTAGAATGTCATCAATGAAGATAACAACAAACTGGTCAAGGTACGGCTGGAATATCCGGTTCATGTAGTCCATAAAGATGGCTGGAGCATTTGTCAAACCGAAAGGCATGACCAAGAATTCATAATGTCCATAGCGAGTCCTGAATGCTGTCTTGGAAACATCCGAGGACTTGATACGGATCTGATGATATCCAGAACGAAGATCAATCTTGGAAAAGACAGTAGCACCTCTGAGTTGATCTAGAAGGTCATCAATTCTTGGTAAGGGATACTTGTTCTTAATTGTGACCTTGTTGAGTTGACGATAATCAATGCACAGACGCATCGTACCATCTTTCTTCTTCACGAGTAACACCGGTGCTCCCCAAGGTGAGACACTGGGTCGGATAAAGTGTTTCCGAAGCAACTCTTCAAGCTGAGATTTCAGTTCTTGAAGCTGTAAGGGAGACATTCGATAAGGGGCAACTGAGATTGGCTGGGAACCAGGAACTAGGTCGATAGAAAACTCAACTTCCCTTTCAGGAGGTAAATTCATAATATCGTCTGGAAAGACATCTAAGAACTCACTAACAACTGGAATATCACTGGGGCTCAAACTGAGTTCCGGATCGATGGTAAACAAGACACTGAAACACTTGGTACTGACACCTAAGTACTGGATCATCTGATGAGTGTTTTGAAGCAATGCAGTGAGTGCCCTACTCTCTGCCGAAGTTTCAGTTGGAATAAACAGATTCTTTTCAGCGCATCCGATGTACACGGTATTGGCGGAAAGCCAATCCATGCCTAGGACTACGTCAATATCCTTCAGGGGTAGACAGATCAAATCTATATGATAGACTTTACTGCCCACAAGAATTGGACAATTCTGACAAACTCGCTTAGAGGTAACCTTGCCACCTATAGCAACAACTACAGTCATTGGGGGAATTAAAGGCACAGAGGGCAATTGCAGTCGCTGAACACAGTCAACGGCTATAAAGGAATTAGTAGCTCCACAATCAAACAAGACTAATACCTCAGATTGTCCTAACATGCATACATCCATAATCAAAGCATTATTAGATCTGACTTTCTCACCATTAAGTGAATATAACCGACCTTTGCTTTTAGAAGCGCCGCTGGAATTGCCTTGCCTCTTCAGCTTAGGACATTCATGCTTGTAGTGGCCTGGCTGCTTACAATAGTAACACATGTTCTTCCCCTTCATGCATTCTCCACTGTGAGGGAAACCACATTCAGCACAGTTCCTTGGTGAGCGTTGGGAGTAACTCTGCTTCCCTTTACTGGTGGTGCCCTTGGTTCTCACTTGCAGGTTAAACTTACCAGAATCCTTCCGTTTCTGAACAGCTTCACTACGCTCCTTATGAATGTTACCAAGATCTGCTTCAGCATGATAGCTCTTCTGCACCAAATCACCAAAGGTAGTGATATGCTGCATAGAGACATCGTGTGCTATGTCAGCTCGCAACCCGAACCTATACTTCTTCATTTTCCATGATTCACTGGGTGCATCATTACCATCCATCACATAACAGACCAATTCATTGAACTTCATGGTGTATTCTGCTACAGACATACTCCCCTGCTTCAACTCAGTCAATTCTCGTTCCATCTGAAACTGGTAAATTTCTGGTATATAATGCCCGACAAAGAGACGCCGGAAATTATCCCAAGTTACTTCCATCTGGCTAGCTTCCATGTACGCCTTCGTACCATCCCACCAGTTACAAGTGTCGCCCCTAAAGAAGCGGGAGACGAACACAACCTTGTCAGCTTCAGTGCAATCCATTGACTCTAGGATCCCACTCATCCTTTGGAACCATTCCCGGGCCTTCGCTGGATTGTACTCTCCGTAAAATTCTGGTGGACTCATGCGGCAGAACTCTCTGAAAGCAGCACTTGATCCTTGCTGCGGGGGTGGAGGATTGTTCATGTGCTGTTGAAAAATAGCCATGAACTCTTGATGCTGTTGGACTTGCTGGGCCTGAAACTGTTGCTGCTGGTGCATCATCTCAGCCCACATGTTTGCATTAGCATCACCGTACATATCAGGCTCGTCATCATCAGCAACGTTCCTCCTAGGCCTTCCAGGTCCTCGTCTTGCTCCTGACATAGTGCTCTAACTGCCAATATCTAGTCAAGTTAGCTAGGCTTAAAGTGACATGACATCTAGAACAGATGTTAGAAATCCAGACAATTACTGGGATTCAGATTAGCAATACTAATGAACTCTGGCACGGTCTGAATCGACCTGCTCTGATACCAATTATAACTAGTAACTGAGTGCATTATTATTACAATTGAAATTCAAAGCACGCGCAGGTGCTAAATACAACACGGATACAAAAACAAACAGAAGCGGATCAAAATACTACGATACACCAAGAAATTATTAGAAATACAACAAGACAAGAGATAACTAGAAAGCATGAACAAGTATGCAATCCTCCAAGCACACCTACGAGCACACCAACAAGCATACCTTAGCCAACCTGTTTATCTGGAAAAAAATTGTTTGGAGTGGGGTGAGACTACTAAGCCTCAGTGAGTCCTACTACCCTCCTAGAGGTGACTACACCGGGGAACCTAATCAGTCATAACATGCTAGCAATATATCATAATTCATAAGCATAAATAAAGGTGTAACACAAATTATATCTTATTCATTTTAACACAAGGACACTCTGAGGTGAGCAGGTCTCAGAGGCCTACCATATCCGTCAACCGATTTGGTCACGGCATGAAGCTCACATAGTCATAACCTAATGGATTATCCCATTGGGAGTCCATAATAGCAACATAGGTCGCAACTGAACTGACTGATTCTAATTGAGTGATTTCTACCATAATTTCCAAATCCCGGGGAACATGCAAACTTAATCAATTCTAAGTTATACCCTAAGAGTGACTGTGATTAACATTCTATTTGACATTATATCAGTTATGTTACTGCAAATTGACTATTCTAGATGAGGAAATAAAACGAGCGATTAACACAGTTTGAAATCTAAAACGTTGCAGGTTGTTCTGTGTAAGCTCGCCACGGCGAGTTACCTGCTCGCCATGGCAGGTTTACAGGTCATTTTACACAATCTCGCCACGGCGAAATGCCAGCCCGCCATGGCGAAATCTCAGGTACTGACCTAAACAACTCGCCTAGCGAGCAAATGCCCACCATGGCGAAGTTCTTCAGCCCAGAACCTTATTTTCGCCATGAGTGCTCGCCACCAATCCGCCATGGCGAGTTCATGCAGAATGGCCCCTGTTTTACGAATTTCACAAATTTTCCAAAGTTCCACCTACATTCCTCATTTAAGATAGTGCAGAAACATAAATTATATAATATAAGACAGAATGGAGGGGAATTTGGGAGTTAATTCCTCTCACACAACATTTCCCTAATTTTCCTATGTTAACATGCAAAAGTTCATTTTGGGAAACTAACTAAACTATCCTAAGAACCCACCTGTAATGAAGCTTTAATCTTGCTTCTGGGCTCCTAATGCAGCTACTGCAACTCCTAGCAAGACCCACGAACTTCCTTGGCAGAATTTTGAAACTTGATACTTGAAACCCTTATTTTGCTCTAAGAATTGGAGTTGTGTTTGGTGATTGATTCAGCTGAGTATGAGGGGTCTTTATAGTGGGTTTTCTGATATGTAACAGCACATGATTTGGCTAAAGATTATACATGCATGCATTGTGATTGGTTGGTAAAAGATGAAGAGGTATGTGTGTTGTTGTTTTGCATCATGTGAAGCTTGGGGTTTGGTGGAACAGTGATGAGAATTAGAGGTTCAGATGCATGTGAGGCATCTCAGTAACTTGGGAAGTGAGGGTGATAAGAGGACAAGTTCTATTGTTAAGCAAAATTGAGGAATTTGGAGTTATGTTGATGTTGTTGTTTCACGAGGGAGATGAGAGAAATGGAGCTAAATGGCTTCAACTTTTCTGAAGTAATGCAAATGAAAGATGAGGGTTAGATTGCATGCAATACTAGAGGTTTAAAAGTGGGTGGAAGCATGACTCATTAGAATGAGGTGAGGTATTGGCTTGAGAGAGTGAGGGGGACACGTGAGAGAGGGAGAAGTGGAGGAGGGAAGTTTGAAATCTCTTATGTTATTTAAATTACTTAAGAGTAATAGTGTACTAATATGTGAATTAAGTTTAATTAGTACCACTAATTCTAGCACATAATTCACTTAGTTCCCAAAATAATTTAACTAACCTCCTCTAATTAATTTATAAAATTAGGCAAAGCTCTAATTAAAATTAATTAGGTAATTTAGAATGTGGAATATTACATAACTGGCTGAATTCTATTCGTTTAAATACTATGTTTGTTGATTATTTATTGTGTTTGGTTATAATTTATTTACTTTTTGAATCTATTTTATGCTTTCATAATTTTTTTTTTACAAATATCAACACAAAGATTTCAAAGCTAAATAAAGAGTTTATTCAATTGAAAATTGTTGATTACATAAGTTTTTATCCAACTTTTCACTTGGATACTACATCAAAATCAGCTAGTTCTAAATCTAGCTTATTAGAATCTAAGAGAAATGGAAGAATTCACAACATTCTCTTTGCTTCCTTTTGGGAGATCAATGAGAAGTGATCTCATTGATTATGAAGAGGGGTATTCTTCCCTAGGAGGAACATATGTACTCAAGAATTCCTTCCAATCAGAATACCATTCAGATTCTGACTCGGATAAGGACTCTTGTTGTTTGGTCTTGGATCTTGTTTGATAATTGGCTCTGACAGGAGCAGAAGTTGATGCCTTCATCTTCTGAAGGTTCTTCTTAGACTCTGAGTCTTGTTGAATCTTCACTTTCTTCTTCTTCTTCTCCTGTGATTTCTTACTTTTGATCACTCTTCTATCCTTATCCATTGTGTTGTTCTACAATGAAATGGAAGTGTTGAGTGAAATGACAAAGTGATGGTCCTTATATAGTGGATTCAAACCAGACAAGTTCATGGTTTTACGACAAATCATTTAATTGGTATAGTTGTAACCACCTTGACTGCATTGAAACTCTACTCTTGACCATTTTTTTAAACTTGTCATTTAATTTCTTTTGTCAGTTTTATCTTTTTGTTTAATGACAAAAGGGGGAGTAAGAGTCGTAATTAATTTATGCAATGCTAAACTGAAACCAAATTCCATTTTTTATTTATTAAAATTATGTCTTCGTATGATATGATTTTGAGGAAAATATTAGTTGAAATTTGAACTTCTGATACATGGTACGCATAAAAGAAAAGTGCAATTTTCTTTCATGGGTATCAGACTTAGGGGGAGAGCTTACAAACCTAGCCTCTGAGAGTCTAGTGTATTAGTTTAGTTCAAAATTCAAATAATTATTTTTAAACTGATTTAATTAATCATTGCTGAACTTAGGGGGAGCTTGCAAAACTCATCAACCTAAGAGATGCTTGATAAATTTTATCAACAACCATTGTAAATTAATACTTGGTTTGTCATCAATCAAAAAGGGGGAGATTGTTGGAACAAAATAGGTTCTGACATGATCCAATTAAGTTTTGATGATAACAAAGGTATTAATATACAATAGGGTATACTAATTAATTAATCCAAGTGAGCAGATATACAAGTTAATTCTTTAAATTTACTAGAAGCACATTGGAAGCTCTGATATGTCAAAGCAAATTCTGACCAGATTTTCAAGGCATCAGAAGATGCAAATTATGTTCGTCAGAAGCTAGTATCAGACTCTGATAAGAGCAGTGAGAGCCGTTTGTCAGAAGAACATTCTCTGCAACAATGATTGGAAATCATCATCATCCTCTGACATTCCAAAAGCTGATGAAATCAATCTTATCCACACGATAGTGACGTTAGTACTATTGTACGAACTCATTACCTGATTTGGCTAAAACGTTATCCCCAAGATTGATCGCATACAAGGTTACCTGATTTGGTTAAAAATGGTACTATCTACAGCTAGCGCTATCTCACCGCATCAAATTCAAATCAAACACGCTCCACCTTCGTCTATAAATTGGAGCAAGTTTGAAGTTCTAGGATACGACACTTGAACATTTGAAAAGAGCTGTTATTCTGCCAAAATCATCCTAGAGCACTAAGAACTTTAAATACACCTTGAACTTATATTCAAATCCAAGACTCCAGTTTCAGCTTCTGTTAATTCATTAGTTGAACCTTAGAATTTTTGTATTAAGATTCTAAGTTAAGTCTTGTATCAAAAGTTGTATTTACTTGTAACTGAACATTGATATTCATATCAATTGTTCAGACTCTGTTTTCTTATATTTGTTTTGGAAGTCTCTTGCCTGCGTGCTTGAGCATTAGGAAGTCTCTTGTTTGTATACTTGAGCATTGGAAGTCTCTTGCAAGGTTGCTTGAGCATTTGTAATCTTTGGTGATTATAGTGAACTCTCTTGGTAGTACAAGAGGACTGGACGTACCCTTGGTTTGTAAGGGGAACCAGTATAAAATCTCTGTCTCTATCTTTCTCTCTTTCTCTCTATCTTCAACGTTCTGATCAAATTGTGTTTTGACTTTTCTAAACCGCTGCAAACTCTGATAAGTTTTTCATAACTTAGAAGAATTTTTAAACTACCCAAAACACAATTCAACCCCCCCTTCTTGTGTTTTTCACACCTTCAAAATATACAGAAAATCCCTTCTTCTGTTTCTTCAGATATATAGTGCATTCAGATCTGATATGACCATAGCCTTCACATTCATGGCATTGAACACCTTTGTCATCAGTTTCAAATTTTGCTGAAGTGTTTCCTTGTTTTTTGATGTCAAACTGGATGTGTTGCACATTCCTCCTCGGTTTTCTATCCACGCTCTTCAGAATCTTGTTAAATTGTCTTCCAAGTAATACTATATCTTCTGAGAGATCTTCTCTGGTGTCAAGGTCATCATCCACTTCCTCACTATCAGTGTTGGAGGTAAAGGCTATGTTTTTCCCTTTCTTCTCAACTTTATCACTGAAGTTCATCTCAAAGGTTTGAAGAGAACCCACAAGTTCTTCAACTTTCATGCTAGCAATGTCTTGAGCTTCTTTAATAGTTGTGACCTTCATGTCAAACCTCTTAGGTAGAGATCTGAGAATTTTCCTTACTAGCTTTTCATCAGATAACCTTTCTCCCAAGGAATCAAAAGAGTTTGCTAGGTTAAGAACATTCATGTGAAAGTCATAAATAGTCTATTCCTCCTTCATTATGAGATTCTCAAATTTTGAGTGGAGAAGTTGAAGTCTTGAACTTTTTACCTTGGAGGTCCCATCATGGGTTGTCTTGAGTATCTCCCATGCATCTTTGGCAACAGTACATTGTTTGATGAGTCTGAACATGTTTTTGTCAACTCCATTGAATAATGCATTTAAAGCTTTATTGTTGCCAAGAGCAAGTGTATCTTCTGCTGGAGTCCAATCTTCTTCTGGTTTGAGTACTTCTGTGTCAGCTCCATTAGCATCCTTGACTTTGGGATGTTCTCAACCTTTCAGCACTGCTTTCCAAGTTCTACTATCAATGGATTTTAAGAAAGCAGCCATGCGTGATTTCCAATAATCATAGTTTGTGCCATCCAGAAGAGGTGGTTTGCTGACCAAAGTTTTGTCCTTGTCCATGGTTCCGGAAAGTATCTTCCCTAGAGCTCACCCTAAAGCAGAACAGGGTGCCTGCTCTGATGCCAATTGAAATTCCGGTAGCAAGTTACAGATGTGCAGCGTGATGTGGTGCACGTTTGGGTTTAGGTATACGATGTGTTGCCTAATGTGCCAACATCATAAACATACGATAACTTGATGAACAAGGAAAATAAAGTGCAGAAGATAAAGAACACAATGAGTTTGTTAACCCAGTTCAGTGCAGCGCACTTACGTCTGGAGGATACCAATCCAGGAATGAATCCATTATGATAGCTCTAATTCAAAGCTAAACTCCCCCGTTTACAACCTCTCGCTTAGACACTACCTTGTGCAAACTCTACCTTGCTCCTCACAAGATATGACTTCCCCCAGTCACTTCCTAGCTATCCTACCTTGCTCCTCACAAGGATTTTTACAAACTCAATGATGGAGACGCACTCCTAACCTAAAGAACCAACTCGTGCTACAAAGCTTTGAGTGATTCAAAGTTCAAATCTTGTTCAAACTAGAATCAAGAAAAGGAACAGCTTTGTGCTTAAAAGCTTAAGAGCTAAATACAACCCTAAGTTCAAGTCTCAATGGAAACAAGAAACTATAGGGACAAAGACTGAAATCTAAAGACTAGAAAATATTATTCTAAATTCAGTGAGTACAACTATGTCTTCAGTCTTCTTTATATAGAGCGAGATCCTGAAAGCTGGCCTTTGTATCTTCAAATAACAAACTCAATCTTTTAACAAAAGATATGTTTGTTTTAAATCTTTTTGAATCTTCTAGTAACAAACCGACCTTTTAAATCTTTTCTGAATCTTTTTCAATCTTTCAGCTCGTTCCTTGGCGCGCAAGCTAGCGTGAATATGTTTGTTTCAAAACAAATCTTTATCAAAGATCACACGCAAATATTTGAAGGCGCGTTTTTAGGGCATTCAGTTCAGGTACCACATGTGTGCACATCAGTCACCACATCTGGACCAAAGGCTTATTTTAACAAATGAAGCCAACCCTAAAATAAACTCA
The DNA here is from genome assembly GCA_030408175.1 of Trifolium repens. Classification (NCBI taxonomy): domain Eukaryota; kingdom Viridiplantae; phylum Streptophyta; class Magnoliopsida; order Fabales; family Fabaceae; genus Trifolium; species Trifolium repens. The sequence continues at coordinate 43,779,438 of CP125850.1, read as the reverse complement.
ACCTTACAGGTTGAAAACACTAACAAATAGTGAGCTTTGGTGATCCTCTGATGTCTTTTTTAGGAACAAGTTTCTTCATTTCCTTTAGACTTAGATGCTCATAACTTTGGTGCCATAGTCTGGCTTCATTCTATTGACTGATAAGACATGTGGTAGACTGAGTAGTTTCTTTAGGAACCCATAAGTAACAGCTGTCTTCTGATCTGGCTCCTTTCATCAATAATTCACCTTTGTCATTAGTGACCAGACACTCATTCTTTGAGAAGTCAACTTTAAGCCCTTGATCAGATAGTTGACTTATACTGATTAGATTTACTCTCAGTCCTTTGACAAACAGAACATTGTCAAGCTTGGGCAAACCATTGTTGATTAGTTTCCCAACTCCCATGATTTGTTCTTTAACACCATCACCAATGGTCACATAACTTGAAGTACATGACTTGATGTCTACCAGAAATCTTTCTTCACCTGTCATGTGTCTGGAACAGCCACTATCAAAGTACCAATCTCCTTTAGATGAGGCTCTGAAGAGTGTGTGAGCTATATGAGCAACTACTTTGCCTTTTGGCTTCCATTTTTTCTTGGCCATTCTATAATATGCTCTAGGTTGAGGCTTCTTCTTTGGATAACCATAGAGCTTATAGCATAAGGATTTGATATGGCCATACTTACCACAATAGTGACACTTCAAGGAAGTGGATTTTCTTTTGTTCTCTGGTTTCGGATGTGGTGCAGGATGTGGCAACATCTTGAAGTCAGATCTGTTTCGAGCAGGAACAAAGTTTGATTCTAGGGTTTCATTGTTGTAACTTTTTCCATAACCTACCCCAGTTGGATCATTAGCATGATTTCTGATACTAAGAATCTCATTAAGATTCTTTGTTCCTGTACCAAGCATCCTAACAGTCTTGGTCATGATTTCCAAATTAGAAGTTACTAGCTTGACTTCATCTTCAAGGTTGGTTACTTTTGCCTATAGCTTCTGTTCTTCCATCTTGACTTGATCAATGATAGCTGACTAGGGTCTGGCAAGTGCACCAGTCTGTCGTCGAGTAATAATTCACACTCTACGAGTAGAATGAGTTCGAATCCACAGGGATCGTGTCGAAGCTTCACTAGCGTTATTTAAGTTTGTGATAGTTTGCATTCGCTTTGGTTTTTGAAAAGGTTTTTATAAAAAGAAGCGTAATGCTTGCAGAAATATAAATGCGGAATGTATAAATATAATATAGATTCAAGAAATATAGAGGCTAGGTATGGTGGTTGGACTCCCTCCCTTCTTCATATTTGGCATGATCGGTGTATAACATAGTTACTTAGATTATGTTCGGCGGTGAATTATCCTTGTTGTAGTAATACCTTACTATTACACTATGTTTATTAAAGTTTCCCTACATTCATAACTAAGGTACCTACGAGAGCCTAACCTCGATGTGTCAAATACCCTAATTATTAAGTGAGTTGTTTATAAACATGCATTATAACCTTCGCCAATTAACCTCTAGGTTCTAGTATCGGGTTGTTCATCTTATAAGTGCTCAGATTCCTCCTCTAACCGCTCAGTTCACGACTAGTTCAGGATGTTACCGTCTTTATACACCTAGCATTATTTACTACGAGTTTCGGACCATATTATGTCAAAACCTAATATCAATTCTATGGGCGCTCCCGCTTATCCGGCCAGATTACGAGAATACGTTATTAAAGTGCACGAAAATAAATAACAAACACAATTACTAAATATCATTTATTATAACTTAGACTCAATCACAGACTCCAAATATTCATAGGGGAGTTCATCTTCTCCACCACAACCTAAGGCAGCTACTACAAAAGACTACATATTTAAATTACAATAAAAGAATTAGAACCTAAACATAAAAGCCTAAAGAAAACATACCTTGCTGAGTTAGTTTTCCCGTAAGGGGAGAAAACTATGCCCAATAGAGCTCCTCTGAACCTCTCCTTATAGTTGTAAGACCCATAATTCTACTGTATCGTACGCAAGTTATAAGCGTAAGTAGTGGCTAAGAGTTTTAGGGTTTCTGTAAGTTAATTTCATAAGTATCGGGTAATAACAGCGTTATTGCTGAGTTGGAACTGGTTTTGGATTCGTGTACTATTTAAGCCCGGGCTTTTGGTTCTTAGTCCTCTTTTATATACGAGAACGTTCCTGTGCTTTCAGAATTATGAGTTTCGACTTTCTCCGTTTCTTGGAAAAACGAGTAGAAAACTGTGCCCGCTTCTTAAAATTTTACGGTTTCTGTTTTCCGTCGAATTTTAATTGGAGACTTTATATATCGGCGTGAGTTGGAATCTAGTTTCAGAATATTTTTGGGAGCTAAGGAAATAAATTTCAGTCGGAGAATAAAGTTTAGCGATAATATTTGGAAACGGTTTACGACGGACGTTTATTGGTTAGATTTTATATTTTTGAGATTTCCGTCCGTTAGCGAGGTGCGACTCGCCGAGAGCAAACGCGATGAGCTGAGTAGCGTAAAGTAGATATTTGTTCAAAAAGCAATCATGAGTTGTTTTGATCCAAAGGCTAGGGTTTAGTCTTGCAAGAGTTATTTTGATCCAAGGGCTTAGATGGAGCAAGAGGTTATTAAATAGTAAGGAGGTTTAACTAATTGGTCTTGGAAGCAAAATCACAAAAACTACTCCCTCCTCTCTTCTCTCACTCGGCCGAACCTTTCCACCCTTCACTATCCATTTCAAAATTTCATTTTTCTCAAGCTTGGATCATTTGCTTGTTAAGGAATCATCATCTTCTCAAGGTAACTAACCCTTCTCTTCCTTGATTCTCCATGAAATCCTCTTAGATTTTGAGTTTTATGATTATGTTCTTGAGAGAAAAAAATTTGAGAATTTAGTTTTAATTAGTTTTGATTCCATAGATGTGTTCATAAGAGTTATTAGTACACATGAGTGAAACATGAGTTGATTTCCATGGTTAAATCTTGTTTTCACAAATTTTTGGTTAAGGGTTTTGAAGAAAAATTTTGAAAAGATCATAAACTTGGATTGTGTTGTAAGATTTTGGTTTTGAAGTTAGTTTTGAGCTTTTTAACAAAATGGATTGGTGAATATGAAGTTAGTTTCGAAAAATGAGAAAAAAATTATTCTCGTGTTCTTGAGCGACTCGAAGAACACAATTTAGAAAAATTTATTTCGAGTTTCAAAAGGAGTCGGGTACACGATCGAATATCGTTACAAGCTAACGAATGTGGGCTAGGGTTTCAAATGAAAAAAAATGTGTAGGGTTGCCCTTTTTGCCTCATTTGGCCGTGGCACCCATATAGAGTTCGAGGAATCGAATTTCGAAAATTGTTTAGAGGCAAATAGCTTCCCATGATCATTGTTTAATTGTTTGATTGGTTATGGGATGTTTTGAAAAGAAAATGATCACTTGCCTTAAGAAAAACCTTATTTGAGATTTTTCGAAATTTGCGATTCGACTCTATAATTTCTAAATCGTTTTGATAAGTGCTAGTTAGGTATTATGGGATATTACCATGCATTTAGAAGTGAAAAATTTTGAGTAGAAGGTTGTTTTTAAAAATTTAGGCCGTGGCCTTTTAGTGGTGGAGGAAGAAATTCCAAAAATTTTCTAAGTCCACAATTGTGTGAAAATTTTGTATGTGTTGGATAATCTTAGTTTTGAAGAAAAATGAGTGTAGGAAAGGTTGTTAGGAAGAAAAAAATGTGTAACTTGTAACGCAAGAAAACTTCGATTTTTCATAAAAGTATTTTTGAAAAGTTTTAGTTGTGTTTCAAATGGTTTTTGTGGTGTGTGAGACAAGTCCTTGAAGTGGAAAATCCAGAATGGTTTTGGTTTATGATTTGAAAACAAAATGATTTCCGTGTTATAAAAATAGTACAATTTACTTCGTGAATTTTTAAACACTATGAGAATAACCTAAAATCATTGAGGGATATCTTTAGGAAGTACCTCAGACCCCTCTGGAGCTTTGAGAGCGAGTTTTGTTTCGATAGGATAAACGAGGAGTATTTTATTGATGTTACGCTACATTTATTTTAGGTAGCGTGTGTTGTAGATTTTCGCGAAATTAAAGAAACGGAAGCTTGCTGAGGTAAGGGCACCTTTCCTTTGTTTTATTTCCGTTGGTAGCATTGTTTGTATGCTTGTTGTGGTGTGCTTGAGTGTTTTGCATGTATATATTATGTATTCTCGTGACGAGAAATTGTTTACAAAATACATGCGTTGTTACATATGATTGTGAAAATATATGTATGAATATGATATGGGATTCCATATGCTAGATGGTATGTGATTGGTGCATTAGCATAGATAAGAGGTATCGTATGCTCATGCATTCATAGTACGTGGTGACCGTGATGGGCCACGGGGTGCGACTGATAGTGATTGGGTCCACCTTAATCCTGCGGGATTTTTATTGAGTCCAATATGTGGTGACCGTGATGGGCCGCGGGGTGTGATTGACAGTGATTGGGTCCACTCTAATCCTATGTGGTGACCGCGATGGGCCACAGGATTTTATTAACGCCCTGCGGGGTTTGGTAGGCTGGGCCTACGACTCTCTGCGGAGAGGTTAAAATTCCGGAATTTCATGCATGTGACAGCCAGTGATTGGGGTCACGATCATGTAGAGTCTGCATTTGTAGGCTATGTGTGCATTTAAATATTACATGATTACTTGTTTTTTTCGTAATTGGTAAGTGTATTATTCGTGGTATTTGTGGTGACCCTTGCAACATTTCATTTACGGGCTCCTCCCACCCCAGACGATGGACCACCTCCTGTTACCGATGCTCGTGAGGGAGACGGTGACTACCTGGGACTACGTTGACCGGTTACTGCTGACTGCTTGGAGCCTCGACCCAGCTTCAGGCACAGCTTCCTATCATGGGCGTGTTAGGATTATTACTAGTCGTGGCACTTTGCGGATTCATGAGTGCATGCTGTGGCAGACTCCACCTTTCCCCGTGCCACTACAGGTGTTACTAGGGATGTTTTGGACGGCTCCTGTGGGATCCCAGCCTGGGGCGCAGGGTGCGACCGGGGTTGAGGGTTCAGCTTCTGATGAGGTGTCTTCAGATGGATCGAGTACCCTCACTATACCGGCAGCTGTTTTGGAGGACAGTAGTTGTGTAGAGATTCCACCACCTGCACCTGTCCTTACTACTTCTTCGACCACACCTACCATGGATTTTATCTTACTCTCGAGTGACTCGGACTTCGGACCTGAGGAGTACGAGGCTACTTCCCGTGCTCGAGCCCCTTCGGAGAGCTCTTGTTTGGTGTGTGGAGAGCACCCTTGCCGTTGTCCACCTTAGGACATTTGACCGTTGACTTAGATTATCGCTGACTAGGAGTAGTGCTGATATTTTGGATGACTGTACATATACTCTTACACTTTTGGACCGGCCTCTTTTGTTTATGGCCGTAGTGTGCACCGGTTCATGACTGGTTGTTTATATTGTCATGAACCTGCTGCTATATTTTGGAGATGTAAATATTCAGGTTCACACTTTGCTTCTTTGAGAGGCACTATGATGCATATAGTACTATTTCTGTTATCTCGTGTGATTGTGCTGTTGTATGCTTTAGTTCCATTGTATGTTATAACGTCGGGCTTACCACTCGTCCCACGCGTACTCTGTTTGTTTTAAAAAAAAAATAAAATAATAATGCCCCTTTTTAGTCTTTGAAAATCGGGGTGTAACATTGTGGTATCAGAGCCCGGCTATAGATCATCAAGGGAAAGGTGTGTCGTAAGAGTTGTCAGTCGAGTTAGAACTAGAGTTTGATTAGTTCTAAGTGACCATTGTTTTGGTGTGTTGAGTTATTGACTCGTGGTATAAGATCTCTAAGAAAAAAATTGGAAAAGAATCTAACCAGAAAGTGGTTTGTGCAGGAAAACATGCCTCCAAGACGGGCACCTGCAGCTACTGGAGCTGATGACAATCAGGTAAACCAGATGGCTCACGCAATGAATACCATGGCAGCAACTTTAACTGCCCAAGCCCATGCCAAGGCGCAGAGGGATATGGAAAAGAGGGACAGAGAGGTTCTTGCTGCTGGATCTCGAGTCCTCACGAGTTTTAATCATCAGAATCCTCCTAAGTATAATGGAGAGGGAGGTCCTGATGCCGCAGACCTATGGCTTCAGGCGATGGAAAAGATTTTCGGAGCAATCCACTGCCCTGAGGGTGAGAAGGTGACTCTGGCCACCTACCAGTTGTCAGGAGGCTCTGAGTATTGGTGGAAGAACACTAGTCTCATGATGAATGCTGCTCATGAGGAGATAAACTGGGAAAATTTCAAGAGAAATTTTTTGGCTAAGTACTTCCCAGAGACTGCTAGAGAAAGGTATGGGGAAGAATTCCTGAGGCTGCGTCAGGGAGGAATGAATGTTGAGGCTTATGCGAAGAAGTTTGAATCTCTGTCAAGGTTCTTTCGTTTCTTCAGGGATGGCATAGACGAGAATTACATGTGTCGCCGTTTCCAAGATGGTTTGAAGTACGAGCTGCAAGATGCAGTGGTGCCCTTAGGTATTCGACACTTTCAAGTGCTGGTTGAGAAGTGTCAAGAGATTGAGGACATGAGAAACAAAGTGAATGAATCGCCAAGGAAATTCTGGTGCCGGGGGACCTAGTCGTCAAAGTAATGAGAATCAGAACCGTGGAAGGCAAGGTAATAAGCCTTACAACCGCCCTCAGAATAATAGAGGACCGAATCGCTCTGGGAAACAAGGGACTCGAGGAAACCAGGGTGGAGAGAAGCAGGGTTGCTACAAATGTGGTCAAGTAGGACACTATGCAAATGAATGTGGGAATAAGGCACAAGGAACTGTTTGCTTCAACTGTCAAAAGCCGGGTCACTTTGCTAGAGATTGCAAGGCCCCAAAAGTGGAACCGTCTGCAAATGTGACACAAGGAGCTAGACCCACTGCTAAAGGACGTGTCTACTGTATGGGCACGGAAGTGAGTGAGCAGGCCAGTAATGCCATACATGAGAATTGCCAGATTGCAGGTACCACTTTAACTGCATTGATTGATACTGGGGCAACCCATTCATTCATATCTTTGGATTGTGCAAATCGTATGAAATTGAATGTTTCTCTGCTGCCTTTTGATTTGAATGTTTCTACTCCTGCAAAGGATCTAGTGGTTAATACAGCCTGTTTGCACTATTTAGTGATGATTCAGAATAGAGAGTTTTTAATTAATCTGATCTGTTTACCCCTTCAGTCACTCGAGATCATTCTCGGGATGGATTGGTTGTCGTATCACTACGTTATTTTAGATTGTGCTCGGAAGATGGTCTTTTTCCCCGAGCCAGGAGTACAGAGATATCTGTCGGCTAACCGGCTTACAGTAACCGTGAGAAATGGAGAACCAGAAATTATTTCTCTGGCTAATGTAGGAGTGGCAACAGACGTGCAGATGGAAGAATTGCGTGTCGTTCAACAATTCCAAGATGTTTTTCCGTTAGAAATCCCAGGATTTCCTCCAACCAGAGAAGTAGAGTTCTTTATCGACTTACATCCTGGGACAGGACCAATCTCGGAGTCACCTTAGGCCCCAGCAGAGTTAATAGAATTGAAGAGTCAGATTGAGGACTTAATGGAAAAGGGTTTCATTAGGCCCAGTGTGTCTCCATGGGGAGCGCCAGTTCTTTTGGTTAAGAAAAAGGATGGGCGATCACGTTTATGTGTGGATTATCGAAAACTCAATAAGGCGACTATTAAGAATCGATATCCTTTGCCACGAATTGATGATTTAATGGACCAGTTGAAAGGTGCGTCGGTATTTTCAAAAATTGACTTGAAGTCAGGTTATCATCAGATAAGAGTGAGGGAAGAAGATGTTCAGAAAACAGCGTTTCGCTCACGTTATGGACACTATGAGTATCTAGTAATGCCGTTTGGAGTGACGAATGCACCCGCAATTTTTATGGATTACATGAATAGGATATTTCATTCGTTCCTGGACAAGTTCGTGGTGGTATTCATCGATGATATCCTCATTTATTCGAAGGGTGAAGAGGAACATGAAGAGCATCTCCGCTTGGTTTTACAAGTTCTGCGGGACAAGAAGTTGTATGCTAACCCGTCCAAGTGTGAATTCTGGATGGAAACAGTGAATTTTCTTGGTCACGTCATCTCAAAGGAGGGAATATCTGTGGATCCAGCCAAGATTGATACTGTACTTGCATGGAAACAACCGCAAACTGTTACAGACATACGGAGTTTTGTGGGTTTAGCTGGATATTATCGGAGATTCATAGAGGGTTTCGCTAAGATTGTGGCACCAATGACACAACTTACGAGGAAGGATCAACCGTTTGCTTGGACAGAGAAGTGTGAAGCTAGTTTTCAGTTGTTGAAAGAACGGTTAACAACCTCACCGGTTTTAGTTCTACCCCAGTCTGACGAGCCGTACGAAGTTTATTGTGATGCGTCGCATCAGGGACTCGGGTGTGTGTTGATGCAGCACAAGAGAGCAGTGGCTTATGCGTCACGACAGTTGAAAAATCACGAGAAGAATTATCCCACCCATGATCTGGAACTTGCAGCGGTAGTGTTCGCTCTGAAGATTTGGAGACATTATCTTTATGGATGTACTTTTGTTGTGTTCAGTGATCACAAAAGTCTGAAGTACCTGTTTGATTAGAAAGAGTTGAACATGAGGCAAAGAAGGTGGATGGAAACACTGAAGGATTTTGATTTCACATTACAGTAACATCCTGGGAAGGCTAATGTGGTAGCTGATGCCTTAAGTAGGAAAAGTGTATCGGCATGTTCGGCTCAGATGGCTAGTCTACAAGAGTTATTAGAAGAGTTTCGAGACCTACACCTTGAGGTTGAATTTGCGCCTGGGAATTTGAAGTTGGGAATGATCACTATTTCGAACGGGTTGTTGGAAGACATTGCCAGTTGTCAAAATGACAGTCTACTTATGGAAAAGAGAGCTTTGATAGTTCGAGGAACCACCACAGAGTTCAAAGTGGGACCAGATAATATTTTGAGATGCAATGGGAGAGTCTGTGTACCCGATGCTAAGAACTTGAGGAGCACCGTACTAGAAGAAGCACATAAGAGTAAGCTCAGTATGCACCCCGGGGCTACTAAGATGTATCAGGATCTGAGATTAAATTTTTGGTGGCCGGGTATGAAGAGGCACGTGGCGGAGTATGTGGCATCGTGTCTGACATGTCAAAAAGCTAAGGTAGAACACCAGAAGCCTGCAGGGATGCTACAATCGTTAGACGTACCAGAGTGGAAGTGGAATAGTATATCTATGGATTTCATCACTGGTTTACCCAAGACAAGAAGGAAGCACGATTCTATTTGGGTGATAGTGGATCGATTGACGAAGTCCGCCCATTTTCTGCCTGTCAGGATTACCGACACTGCAGAAAAGTTAACAGACATCTACGTGGCTGAGATTGTGAGACTCCATGGTATACCGTCAAGCATTGTTTCAGATCGAGACCCAAAATTCACTTCACATTTTTGGAGAACTCTGCATGAGGCTTTAGGGACGAAGTTGAGATTAAGTTCGGCTTACTATCCGCAGACAGATGGGCAGACAGAAAGAACGAATCAATCTTTGGAAGATTTGTTGAGAGCATGTGTGCTAGATGATAGAGGAAGTTGGGACGATGTCTTACCACTGATAGAGTTCACCTACAACAACAGTTTCCACACGAGCATTGGAATGGCTCCGTATAAGGCTCTTTATGGAAGAAGGTGCCAAACTCCATTATGTTGGTATCAAGATGGGGAAAGCATGATTGTAGGACCAGAAATGGTGCAACAGACAACAGATAAAGTCAGGAAGATACGAGCAAGAATGAAGGTTGCTCAGGATCGCCAAAAGAGTTACGCGGACAAGCGTCGTAGACCTTTAGAGTTTGAGGCAGGAGATCACGTATTTCTCAGAGTTACTCCAACCACTGGTGTTGGGAGAGCATTAAAGGCGAGAAAGTTGACTCCCAGATTTATTGGACCGTATCAGATTACAGAAAGGATAGGAAAAGTAGCCTATCGAATTGCTTTACCACCGATACTGTCCCAGATTCATGATGTGTTCCATGTGTCCCAGTTAAGGAAGTATGTTCCCGACCTGTCACATGTAATCACGCCAGATGACATCCAGCTGAAAGAAAACTTGTCATTTGAAGTTCCGCCCGTTAAGATTGCGGATAGAAAGATGAAACGTCTAAGGACCAAGGATATACCCTTAGTCAAGATAATATGGAATGAAGCTACAGGAGATGCGACTTGGGAGCTTGAAAGCAAGATGAAAGAGCAATACCCCGAGTTATTTAGCGACGTCTAAGTTTCGAGGACGAAACTTCTTTTAGGGGGGAAGTAATGTAAGACCCATAATTCTACTGTATCGTACGCAAGTTATAAGCGTAAGTAGTGGCTAAGAGTTTTAGGGTTTCTGTAAGTTAATTTCATAAGTATCGGGTAATAACAGCGTTATTGCTGAGTTGGAACTGGTTTTGGATTCGTGTACTATTTAAGCCCAGGTTTTTGGTTCTTAGTCCTCTTTTATATACGAGAACGTTCATGTGCTTTCAGAATTATGAGTTTCGACTTTCTCCGTTTATTGGAAAAACGAGTAGAAAACTGTGCCCGCTTCTTAAAATTTTACGGTTTCTGTTTTCCGTCGAATTTTAATTGGAGACTTTATATATCGGCGTGAGTTGGAATCTAGTTTCAGAATATTTTTGGGAGCTAAGGAAATAAATTTCAGTCGGAGAATAAAGTTTAGCGATAATATTTGGAAACGGTTTACGACGGACGTTTATTGGTTAGATTTTATATTTTTGAGATTTCCGTCCGTTAGCGAGGTGCGACTCGCCGAGAGCAAACGCGATGAGCTGAGTAGCGTAAAGTAGATATTTGTTCAAAAAGCAATCATGAGTTGTTTTGATCCAAAGGCTAGGGTTTAGTCTTGCAAGAGTTATTTTGATCCAAGGGCTTAGATGGAGCAAGAGGTTATTAAATAGTAAGGAGGTTTAACTAATTGGTCTTGGAAGCAAAATCACAAAAACTACTCCCTCCTCTCTTCTCTCACTCGGCCGAACCTTTCCACCCTTCACTATCCATTTCAAAATTTCATTTTTCTCAAGCTTGGATCATTTGCTTGTTAAGGAATCATCATCTTCTCAAGGTAACTAACCCTTCTCTTCCTTGATTCTCCATGAAATCCTCTTAGATTTTGAGTTTTATGATTATGTTCTTGAGAGAAAAAAATTTGAGAATTTAGTTTTAATTAGTTTTGATTCCATAGATGTGTTCATAAAAGTTATTAGTACACATGAGTGAAACATGAGTTGATTTCCATGGTTAAATCTTGTTTTCACAAATTTTTGGTTAAGGGTTTTGAAGAAAAATTTTGAAAAGATCATAAACTTGGATTGTGTTGTAAGATTTTGGTTTTGAAGTTAGTTTTGAGCTTTTTAACAAAATGGATTGGTGAATATGAAGTTAGTTTCGAAAAATGAGAAAAAAATTATTCTCGTGTTCTTGAGCGACTCGAAGAACACAATTTAGAAAAATTTATTTCGAGTTTCAAAAGGAGTCGGGTACACGATCGAATATCGTTACAAGCTAACGAATGTGGGCTAGGGTTTCAAATGAAAAAAAATGTGTAGGGTTGCCCTTTTTGCCTCATTTGGCCGTGGCACCCATATAGAGTTCGAGGAATCGAATTTCGAAAATTGTTTAGAGGCAAATAGCTTCCCATGATCATTGTTTAATTGTTTGATTGGTTATGGGATGTTTTGAAAAGAAAATGATCACTTGCCTTAAGAAAAACCTTATTTGAGATTTTTCGAAATTTGCGATTCGACTCTATAATTTCTAAATCGTTTTGATAAGTGCTAGTTAGGTATTATGGGATATTACCATGCATTTAGAAGTGAAAAATTTTGAGTAGAAGGTTGTTTTTAAAAATTTAGGCCGTGGCCTTTTAGTGGTGGAGGAAGAAATTCCAAAATTTTTCTAAGTCCACAATTGTGTGAAAATTTTGTATGTGTTGGATAATCTTAGTTTTGAAGAAAAATGAGTGTAGGAAAGGTTGTTAGGAAGAAAAAAATGTGTAACTTGTAACGCAAGAAAACTTCGATTTTTCATAAAAGTATTTTTGAAAAGTTTTAGTTGTGTTTCAAATGGTTTTTGTGGTGTGTGAGACAAGTCCTTGAAGTGGAAAATCCAGAATTGTTTTGGTTTATGATTTGAAAACAAAATGATTTCCGTGTTATAAAAATAGTACAATTTACTTCGTGAATTTTTAAACACTATGAGAATAACCTGAAATCATTGAGGGATAGCTTTAGGAAGTACCTCAGACCCCTCTGGAGCTTTGAGAGCGAGTTTCGTTTCGATAGGATAAACGAGGAGTATTTTATTGATGTTACGCTACATTTATTTTAGGTAGCGTGTGTTGTAGATTTTCGCGAAATTAAAGTAACGGAAGCTTGCTGAGGTAAGGGCACATTTCCTTTGTTTTATTTCCGTTGGTAGCATTGTTTGTATGCTTGTTGTGGTGTGCTTGAGTGTTTTGCTTGTATATATTATGTATTCTCGTGACGAGAAATTGTTTACAAAATACATGCGTTGTTACATATGATTGTGAAAATATATGTATGAATATGATATGGGATTCCATATGCTAGATGGTATGTGATTGGTGCATTAGCATAGATAAGAGGTATCGTATGCTCATGCATTCATAGTACGTGGTGACCGTGATGGGCCACGGGGTGCGACTGACAGTGATTGGGTCCACCTTAATCCTGCGGGATTTTTATTGAGTCCAATACGTGGTGACCGTGATGGGCCGCGGGGTGTGATTGACAGTGATTGGGTCCACTCTAATCCTATGTGGTGACCGCGATGGGCCACAGGATTTTATTGACGCCCTGCGGGGTTTGGTAGGCTGGGCCTACGACTCTCTGCGGAGAGGTTAAAATTCCAGAATTTCATGCATGTGACAGCCAGTGATTGGGGTCACGATCATGTAGAGTCTGCATTTGTAGGCTATGTGTGCATTTAAATATTACATGATTACTTGTTTTTTTCGTAATTGGTAAGTGTATTATTCGTGGTATTTGTGGTGACCCTTGCAACATTTCATTTGCGGGCTCCTCCCACCCCAGACGATGGACCACCTCCTGTTACCGATGCTCGTGAGGGAGACGGTGACTACCTGGGACTACGTTGACTGGTTACTGCTGACTGCTTGGAGCCTCGACCCAGCTTCAGGCATAGCTTCCTATCATGGGCGTGTTAGGATTATTACTAGTCGTGGCACTTTGCGGATTCATGAGTGCATGTTGTGGCAGACTCCACCTTTCCCCGTGCCACTACAAGTGTTACTAGGGATGTTTTGGACGGCTCCTGTGGGATCCCAGCCTGGGGCGCAGGGTGCGACCGGGGTTGAGGGTTCAGCTTCTGATGAGGTGTCTTCAGATGGATCGAGTACCCTCACTATACCGGCAGCTGTTTTGGAGGACAGTAGTTGTGTAGAGATTCCACCACCTGCACCTGTCCTTACTACTTCTTCGACCACACCTACCATGGATTTTATCTTACTCTCGAGTGACTCGGACTTCGGACCTGAGGAGTACGAGGCTACTTCCCGTGCTCGAGCCCCTTCGGAGAGCTCTTGTTTGGTGTGTGGAGAGCACCCTTGCCGTTGTCCACCTTAGGACATTTGACCGCTGACTTAGATTAGCGCTGACTAAGAGTAGTGCTGATATTTTGGATGACTGTACATATACTCTTACACTTTTGGACCGGCCTCTTTTGTTTATGGCCGTAGTGTGCACCAGTTCATGACTGGTTGTTTATATTGTCATGAACCTGCTGCTATATTTTGGGGATGTAAATATTCAGGTTCACACTTTGCTTCTTTGAGAGGCACTATGATGCATATAGTACTATTTCTGTTATCTCGTGTGATTGTGTTGTTGTATGCTTTAGTTCCGTTGTATGTTATAACGTCGAGCTTACCACTCGTCCCACGCGTACTCTGTTTGTTTTAAAAAAAATAATAATAATAATAATGCCCCTTTTTAGTCTTTGAAAATCGGGGTGTAACAATAGTAGAGAGTGTTCTATTATTTCTGAATGAATTAAACAATGAATGGGAGGCTCTATTTATAGTTTTCGTAATGGGCCTCAGCAAGGCATCGCAGTACGATGAAGCCATCGTGCTGCGATGTGAAGATTCAGTTTATTTTTATAACTGATCCTGTGCATTTCATCAGCTTGGGCGCCAAGTTAAGTCATCGTGCTGCGATGGAACACATCGTGCTGCGATGCAAAGATTTTCTTCAGATTTATTTCTTCTGATTTCTTGGCAAACAAGCAGCTCCCATTGTGGCACGATGGGAGCCATCGTGCTGCGATGGAATGCTGATTTTCTTCACTTTTTGGGCTTTTTCTTGTCTTTTTGCATCTTGGACTCTGTCATGATGCTTTTTCCTGCTTTTGTAGGTTTTCCTTCGTATTTGGGTCTGTCTTGGTCATTTTACTACTAATAATAATACTAAAAATACCGTAGAAATTCCTGTCATCACAACCCCAAACTTAAATTGTTGCTTGTCCTCAAGTAACATGCTGTCAGACAAGATCGTTAGAAAAACAAGAGATAAATAATAATGATAGGAATTTCACAACGTTGCTTATATTTCAGCAATGGTACCGCTGATTTCTTACTGCAGCGATCATGCTCAGTCCTGCTAGGATCAGGAGACGTCAATAGTAGAAAATCGGACAAATGCCCACAAGAGTCCATGTTCAACTTTTCTCTCTCTCACATTTGTGTTTTTCGCTCATAAATTGAAAGGGTTATCTCTCAATCATCGTACAACCTGCCATTTTACCATAGGCTTGCAAGAACTCTAAGCAACCGGTCAAAATTCAATACACATGCATTATTGGAGGTCTTTTCAGGGTTATAACGTGGCTTAGGTCAAGGTAGAACATTTTTGGGAATAGTAGGCTAAACATTGGAGTTAAGTTCTACTTTGTTGTTCCTTTTTGTGTACGCAACCTTTGTTCCTTAGGGTGCCTTTTTGTGTTGGTATTGGAGATTAAGAACCGGATGTGTCTTTGTGTGGTTCTTTTTTATCACTGTTTTTGCCCTTTGGCTCTTTCTTTTGCCCTTTGGCTCTTTCTTTTTCATTTATTTTTTTGAAGAGACTATTTTTTTAGGGAATTTTTTATGTTTCCCGTCTCTTTTTCATTTATTGTTTTTTCTTTTTGTAGTGATAGTTCTCCGTATACCCACCCTCAACTTAGACGTTGCTAGTTCCATGAGCAACCCCAAACTTATTTTGTTTTCAAGACTTTTTGAGAACTATTACCTAACTCCAAAGAGGGTAAATCATTGTTTTTCTGGTCTATAGGCTTGTCATGTGGTTTGTCACCGAAACAAAAGGGATATTATTTTTTACGGCTCAAAATTGGCTAGCAAAGGATATAATATATAAAGGGTGGCTTGAAAGGGCTCTGGGTTATAACAAACAATTGCCTCAATGCATATAATATCAAATTAACTAGTCAGCAGAGAATTAGAGCAAGTTCTAGAAAATAAACAATTGCACGGTACTCTCATAGTAGATCGAAAGAAAGTAGTAATACCGTTTTGGAAATATTTGGCTCAAATCCTCACATGGCTTAGGTATCTGAAGTTGAACACTAGTCTCACAGACATCAGCTTCATCACTCGTCTCTCTGTCTCCGAAACTTCGCACTTCGGAGCAATCACCTTTGGTTTTTCTGTATGAAGGTGTGAAATTCGTCTCATCAAGATTTATAACTCATTTCGCCGCAATCTTACCTATAACAGTCAGTCATGCACTAGATAATAAACAGCAAATCAGTTATTTAATTTTTTTTGTAAGTTTGAATAAAGGGATGTTTACAAATGAAGATGACATGCGGAATTCTAGGCATACTTTATTGAATTGAAAATACTGAATTGAAATTACTGAATTAAAATGCTTAAATACTTATCCTTGGGTTGCCTCCCAAGCAGCGCTTGTTTAACCTCTCATTAGCTTGAGGCATTTCCTCCATTACAGAGGATAAGTTCGCATGTCTCTCTCTTCTGTAGGAGCTTTCGCCTTAGCTCCTCCCTCTTTCTTGTTACTTCTTTCATACTTCTCTAGGTTATGTTTTTCTTTGAAGGTGGCAAAACAGAGTCGCTCATCATCTTCTGAAGGTGTTGTTTTTATGATGGACTTCCCTTTGCCTTTTGGTGGATGTTCCTTCTTTTGTTCTTTTGGTGCATTAACCCAGCTTTTCTTTTCTCTTTCCTCTTTTCTCTCAGCAGCAGGCTTCTTCAGAGGTGGCGTATTAACCCCAAACTTAGATCTTCTGGCCACCTTTCGGTTTCTACCCCATGCTTTGACCCATGTTGCTCGAATGTCCACTTCAATGGTTAGCCTCTTTAATTATTCAGTGAGTTCTTCGGGTACCTCCTCTTCATGAGCTGTCTTTATCTCTAGCTGTGCCATTTCATTTTCCAGCTTTGCTATCTCTACCTTTACCTGTACTTCTTGATCTGGAGTCGGTGGTGAGCTTCCATGTCTTTCCACTCGAGCATGAAGCACACTTCCCTTTTGGTCTTGGAAGTTTTGATAGTTCTTTCCTCCGCTCCACTTCTTAGAGTCAACTCGACGAGCTCCACATTAATGAGTGCCATGCTAGTGGCTAAGAATGGTCTTCCAAGAATGATGGGATGCTCTTCGTCTTCTTGGATATCCAGGATCATGAAGTCTGCTGGAAATACCAGGTCTTCGACTTTCACCCAGACATCCTCTACTGTACCTGTTGAGCGAATGGTTGACTGGTTTGCTAATACGAGTTCACGTTCTGTGCCAGCAGTTGTTGGTATGAGTTTTAACTTATCCGCCAGAGATAATGGCATTACGTTAACACTTGAACTCACATCACATAATGCTTTGACTTCTACTTCCTGAATCTGACATAATATGGTGACGCTTCCAGGATCTGTCTTCTTGGGTGGCAGTCTTTGTCGGCTCTCTCTGTATTCCCTGAGCTCTCTCATGAACTCATCATAAGCTTCATCTAATGTCATATCAAACAGCTTGTACCACTCTTCGTAGTCTTTGTTCTGTTCTTTTCTTTGCTGCTGTTCTGATTTCTGATCTTTCAGGACTTTGCACTCCTCCTTTGGATTGTCCACCGTGTTACCTGCAATATCTTTAGAAACATGAGTGCTTACCAGTTTAGATAGTTCACCAATCTGAGTTTCTAGACTCTTTATCGTCGCCCCCTGGTTGGCTACTGTAGTCTGGATATTTTCAAAGTTAGTTTTGCTCATGTTAGCAAATTTGTTGAGTAACTCTTCCAATGGAGATGGCTTTCTTGGTTGAGGTGCAGCTTGAGCTTGGTTCCCTGTTTGGTCTCATCGTAAATTTGGGTGCTTGCTCCAACCTGGATTGTAGTTGTTTCCCATGTAATTTATCTGCTCTTCGCTCTCTCCTGGCAAACAATGCCCATTAGGGTGATCTTCGAGGCAGAAATCGCAAACTCCTTCTACCTGTTTAACACTAGCTTCCTTCACAGCTTTCTCTTTATCAGCAAGTTTCCTCCTTAGTAACTTGATCTCTACTTTGTAGGCAATCTCCTGGTCAACTTTTAGAATTCCAGGTGTCTTATCAGCTCGGTCATGACTCATGTTGTATTCATTCTGGCACATCTACTCAACCAGATCCTTAGTCTCTGCATAGGTCTTTACTTTGATGGACCCACCAGCTGAGGCATCTAGTATCATCCTGTGTTGCATCTTCATGCCAGCAGTGAATAGTTGCATCTGCTCCATAGCACTAATGTTGTGGTTCGGACACATTCTCATAAGCAGTTTGAACCGTTCATAAGCCTCGCACAGCGTTTCAGATTCATGTTGTTTGAAACTTAGAATCTCAGACTTTCTCTTCTGGAATAGTGTGTGTGTGAAGAATCTCTCCAAGAACATGTCTTCAAGCTCCTTCCATGTTGCAATCGTTCCCCTTGGCAAGCATTGAAGCCAATCTTTAGCTGGACCTGTAAGAGAAAAAGCAAACAAACGTAGCTTCTTTTGGTCCTCGGAAACGTTTTCCGGCACCTTCTGGATCTGACATGTCTCTGAAAACTTTGACAGATGATCCCAAGGATCATTGTTGGCACGTCTGTCAAACTGGTTCTCCCGCAAACCTATAAGAACATTACCCTTAATATCAAAGTTAGCTGGATTCGCCGGTTGGAACCCCAGTGAGATTTGATCTGTGTCAGTCCTCTTGCAGTAATCTCTCATTGTAACTCTTTGCTCGTCCCCCATGGCTTCGGTGGTAGGTTCTCCTTCTGTGTTGAGACTACTGGTTTTTGCAAGCCTTTGTGCTCGTCTTCTTGCTAAGAACGTTCTTTCGGGTTCAGGGTCATACTCAAACTCCAGAATACATGTTATCAAGTACATCAAATGAATACCTTCAGTAGCACTGGCAAATTAATTGGTAAAACTATTTTTGGTTTGTCTCATGTGTCTCTGTCACTATTAAAATTCTCAGGTAAGTGAGGTGGATCACAACAGATCGCTCGGAGACCTTGACTTATCCTTAGCCAGAATTTTCACAGATTAAATCCCACAATCATCAACAAGATTTTTGATTTTTTAATTTTTTTGTATTTTTGAAATTTTTTGACAAACTTAAATAAATCTAGTAAGGCTTTGTAAATACAATCCCCGGCAACGGCGCCAACAACTTGACTAGGGTCTGGCAAGTGCACCAGTCTGTCGTCGAGTAATAATTCACACTCTACGAGTAGAATGAGTTCGAATCCACAGGAATCGTGCCGAAGCTTCACTAGCGTTATTTAAGTTTGTGATAGTTTGCATTCGCTTTGGTTTTTGAAAAGGTTTTTATAAAAAGAAGCGTAATGCTTGCAGAAATATAAATGCGGAATCTATAAATATAATATAGATTCAAGAAATATAGAGGCTAGGTATGGTGGTTGGACTCCCTCCCTTCTTCATATTTGGCATGATCGGTGTATAACATAGTTACTTAGATTATGTTCGGCGGTGAATTATCGTTGTTGTAGTCCGGTCGAGAGCGGGCAATTTGGAAAACGAGAAATAATTGTGTTTTTAATAACAGTGTGGTGGATAGGTCGGAGGTGGTGGACTTGGTGCAGCAACTGGCGTGGGGTTGGTTTTTGCATAATACGGCTAAGGGATCTTGCTTGTTATAGGAATGAGTGTGGAGTCCAGTCGATTGCATGATGTGCTAGTTTGTTGTGCTGCTCTGGTTTTTTCGGGCTGTTGTGTGGCTGGGAGTTTTTTGTTTTTTATGCCCCTGTTTTTGCTTTGCCTGCAGTATGCAGTTTCGTTTTTGTTTACTGCTATTTCGGTGGTTTATTAGTCCCCATGTGGCTATGTTGTAACCTGCTACTTTGTTGTTGTTCTCTTTGGCCTACTATGCATGTCTTATGCTAAGTAGTGTCTTAATAATATTCATTGTTCAAAAAAAAAATTACCCTTGTTGTTGTAATACCTTACTATTACAATATGTTTATTAAAGTTTCCCTACATTCATAACTAAGGTACCTACGAGAGCTTAACCTCGATGTGTCACATACCCTAATTACTACGTGAGTTGTTTATCAACATGCATTATAACCTTCACCAATTAACCTCTAGGTCCTAGTATCGGACTGTTCATCTTCTAAGTGCTCAGATCACACCTAGTGCATGATTCCTCCTCTAACCGCTCAGTTCACGACTAGTTCCGGATGTTACCGTCTCTATACACCTAGCATTATTTACTACGAGTTCCGGACCATATTAAGTCAAAACCTAATATCAATTCTATGGGCGCTCTCGCTTATCCGGCCAGATTACGAGAATACGTTATTAAAGTGCATGAAAGTAAATAACAAACATAATTACTAAAAATCATTTATTATAACTTAGACTCAATCACAGACTTTAAATATTCATAGGTGAGTTCATCTTCTCCACCACAACCTAAGGCAGCTACTACAAAAGACTACATATTTAAATTATAATAAAGAAATTATAACCTAAACATAAAAGCCTAAAGAAAACATACCTTGCTGAGTTAGTTTTCCCGTAAGGGGAGAAAACTATGCCCAATAGAGCTCCTCTGAACCTCTCCTTATAGTAGAGAGTGTTCTATTATTTCTGAATGAATTAAACAATGAATGGGAGACTCTATTTATAGTTTTCGTAATGGGCCTCAGCAAGGCATCGCAGTACGATGAAGCCATCGTGTTGCGATGTGAAGATTCAGTTTATTTTTATAACTGATCATGTGAATTTCATCAGCTTGGGTGCCAAGTTAAGTCATCGTGCTGCGATATACTCCATCGTGCTGCGATGCAAAGTTTTTCTTCAGATTTATTTCTTCTGATTTCTTGGCGAACAAGCAGCTCCCATCGTGGCACGATGGGAGCCATCGTGCTGCAATGGAATGCTGATTTTCTTCACTTTTTGGGCTTTTTCTTGTCTTTTTGCATCTTAAACTCCGTCATGATGCTTTTTCCTGCTTTTGTAGGTTTTCCTTCGTATTTGGGTCTGTCTTGGTCATTTTACAACTAATAATAATACTAAAAATACCGTAGAAATTCCTGTCATCAATAGCCCTTTGTTCTCCAGCTGTTGATTTTTCTGACTTAAGTTGATTAATGACAATCTCTTGTTCTGCATTTTTTCTGCATACTTCCTCACTTCTGATGCATAGTTCTTTGTATGCTGAGGCTGGTTCCTCATACGTGACATCTTCATCACATGAGTCATTATCAGAAAAACACACACCAGTCATGGCACTCACATGATTGGAAGCTTTATTCATCAACTCATTCTCAGATTCATCTTCATCAGACCAACTTACGGATAGCCCATTCTTTTGTTTCCTTAAGTAGGTAGCACATTCAGATCTGATATGACCATAACCTTCACATTCATGACATTGAACACCTTTGTCATCAGTTTCAGTTTTTCAAGTGTTTCCTTGTTTGCTGATGTCAGTCTGGATGTGCTGCACATTGCTCCTTGGTCTTCTTCCCATATTCTTCAAGATTTTATTAAATTGTCTTCCAAGTAGAGTTATATCATCTGAGAGGTCTTCTTCATCAACTTCCTCACTGTCATTGTTGGAGGTAAGGGCTATGTTTTTCCCTTTCTTCTCAGGTTTATCACTGAAGTTCATCTCAAAGGTTTGAAGAGAGCCTGCAACTTCTTCAACTTTCATGCTAGCAATGTCTTGAGCTTGACCTTCATGTCAAACCTCTTTGGTAAAGATCTAATAATTTTCCTTACCAACTTTTCATCAGACAGCCTTTCTCCCAAGGCATCAAAGGAGTTTGCAAGGTCAAGAATATTCATGTGAAAGTCATAAATAGTCTCTTCCTCCTTCATTCTGAGATTCTCAAATTTTGAGTGGAGAAGTTGAAGTCTTGAGCTTTTTACCTTGGAGGTCCCTTCATGGGTTGTCTTAAGTATCTCCCAAGCATCTTTGGCAACTGTACATTGTTTGATGAGTCTGAACATGTTCTTGTCAACTCCGTTGAATAATGCATTTAAATCTTTATTGTTGCCAAGAGTAAGAGTATCTTCTGCTGGAGTCCAATCTTCTTTGGGTTTGAGTACTTCTGTATCAGCTCCATTAGTATCCATGACTTTGGGATGTTCCCAACCTCTTAGCACTGCTTTCCAAGTTCTACTATCAATGGATTTCAAGAAAGCAGCCATGCGTGACTTCCAGTAGTCATAGTTTGTGCCATCCAGAAGAGGTGGTTTGCTGACCAAAGTCTCATCCTTGCCATGGTTCCGGAAAGTATCTTCCCTGGAGCTCACCCTAAAACAGAACAGGGTGCCTGCTCTGATGCCGATTGAAATTCCGGTAGCAAGTCACAGATGTGCGGCGTGATGTGGAGCACGTTAGGGTTAAGATATACGATGTGGTTCCTAATGTGTTAGCATCATAAACATGCAATAACTTGATGAACAAGGAAAATAAAGTGCAGAAGATAAAAAACACAATGAGTTTGTTAACCCAGTTCAGTGCAACTCACTTACGTCTAGGGGATACCAATCCAGGAATGAATCCACTATGATAGTTCCAATTCAAAGCTAAACAATCCCAGTTTACAACTTATCACTTAGACACTACCCGTGCTAATTCTACCTAGGTCCTCCCTAGATATGACAACCTCTGGTCACTTCCTATAACCTACCTTGCAACCCACAAGGATTTAAATAACAAACTCAATGATGGAGACGCACTCCTAACCTAAAGAACCAACTGGTGCTTCAAATCTTTGAGTGATTCAAAGTCCAGTTCTTGTTTCAAACTAGAACCAACAAAAGGAA
This sequence comes from Trifolium repens, assembly GCA_030408175.1. Classification (NCBI taxonomy): domain Eukaryota; kingdom Viridiplantae; phylum Streptophyta; class Magnoliopsida; order Fabales; family Fabaceae; genus Trifolium; species Trifolium repens. Next base: position 43,757,022 of record CP125850.1, on the reverse strand, counting down.
CAGCTATGTGTTTAAAAGCTTAAGAGCTAAATACAACCCTAGTTCAAGTCTCAATGGAAACAAGAAACAAAGGGACAAAGACTGAAATCTAAAGACTAGGAAATATAATTCTAAATTCAGTGAGTAAAACAAGTCTTCAGTCTTCCTTTATATAAAACGAGATCTGGTAGCTGGCCATCGTATTTTTCAAGAAACAAACTCAATCTTTTTACAAAGATATGGTTGTTTTAAATCTTTTTGAATCTTCTAGTAACAAACCGGCCTTTTTAAATCTTTTCTGAATCTTTTTCAATCTTTCAGCTCGTTCCTTGGCGCGCAAGCTAGCGTGGATGTGTTTGTTTCAAAACAAATCTTTTTCAAAAGATCACACGCAAATAATGAAAGCGCGTTATTTTAGGGCATTCAATTCAGGTACCATATGTGTGCACATCAGTCACCACATCTGGACCAAATGCTTATTTTAACAAATGAAGTCAACCCTATACATATAATCAACCTTACAGGTTGAAAACACTAACAGTTTTTATTTTCAAAAACTAAAAAAATTAAAATAAAGAATATATAAAGTTTCAATTAAACGTGAATTTTATAAAATCTGTATTCTTTATAATAACAAAGGTCATCGGAAAAAACAAATGAGAGGATGTTAGTTGTTAACTGATACTCCCTCCGTCCCAATTTAATTGATACAGTTGACTGTTGTTCACTATTCACACATATTGCTTTGACCTTATTTTTCTATTAATAAACAAAAATAAATATTAGTATATAAGATGTTGTTAGATTTGTCTCGATGAATATTTTTAAAATATCAAATTTTTATAATTTTTACTATCATACAATTAAAAATATTAATCATCAAAATTATGCATCAACATCGTAAATCAGTTAACTGTGTCAATTAAATTGGAGGAGTATATTTCACCTTTTATCAAACTATACTCAAACTCCATCAAATTTAAGAGATGAAAAAGACAACACGTTCTAACCATTGCTATAGGGAGATGTCATATTCATCACACTTCTCTCTCTATTCATTTCTTTCATTAGAATTCTTTTTCATACTTAAAAAATGAGAAAAGGTTTTATTTTCATGTATCAATGGTGGTAGAGTGTAACCGACATATTCGAGGGCTGAGATTTATAGAAAATTCCACGTGTCAAGTTCGATATCCACCAAGGCACCAATCTTGCAATTGACGGTGCTTCATTATTTTCTCTCATAACAAAAAAAAAAAATTATTTTCTCTCATAACAAACAACGTCGTTTTGTACACTAATTATAAATAAATAAACTAAGTCGATTTTAACTTTAAGTGAGAAAACAGTTAAATTACATTAATTAAATAAACTAAGTCCACAGCACATAATATAATAATTAATTGACTATTAATTATAAAATCTCCATTTGAGATCTGTTGTTAATGTTAAGTAGTTGCTATAAATAAAAGAGAGATACATTACAAGCCATTCGCATTTGCGAGTTTGAGTGATTAATTATTCTTACATTTCATTTCAGATCCAGAGAAATTCCACTCACAAAAACTCCAAAAACCACTTTCTGAGACTTTCATTCATTCCTCTAATTCTTAGTTCAGAGGAAGAAGAAGAAGAAGAAGAAGAAGAAGAAGAACGCACCCTCTGTTTTCTCTTGTGCGCGTTCAATTTGCCACGTATGTAACCATTTCTCGTTTTTAGATCTATGTAGTAGATATATATCATATGTCAATCCTTTTGAGCATTCTAATATTTTTAATGTTCTTTTCTTGATCTGAATTTGGCTGCTATTAATTAGTATGATATGATGCTTGTTATCATTTGATTTGCTATGATTGATTTGAAATTTGGATATATCATATGTGAAATGCATAATCTTATGACATTTATGATAAATGAAGGTGTTTTATTCTTTATTAATTAGTAGGTTGTATGTATGGTATGTCCTTGTTTTATTGTAAATCTTAATATCTTTAGTTTAACTAATAAAAACATTAATTATTTTTCATAACATAAGTAATGTGTAGATTAATGCGTCTTCTAAGTACAACTTAGACGATAATAGGCTTAGAAACATTTGTCGTTTTGGTTTTGTGGTGAGAAAAATTGATTTTGACAGAATTGATTCTGTAAATTTGATTTTGGCCAAAATTGATTTTAAGTGGTTTATGTTGGGATATATTAATGCAAAAGTGAGTTGAACAAAAAATTTAAGTGTAAAAATCAATTCTAGAATCAGAAGCTACGATTTATAGCTTCAAGTAGAATCAATTCTGGAGCCAGAATCAATTCTACTTTTGAAAAACCAAACAAACCTGAATCAATTCTACACGTCCAGAATCAATTCTGGCTGCTCCATAATTGAAACCTTGAAACCAAACATACATAGAGTATGTAAGTTTTGCCGCTAGGCTCGTTGAAACATAAAAGTATATGTAGATAAGTAGATCAACCTTAGTATCATATATGAATCATGAATTTGGTTTTTATTTTTTTATTATTTGCCTCTATTTGTGATTTTCCGAGTTTCGGTGGAAAAAAAAAATTCATCATATGTGCAGGTCTTTGTTTTGAAAGGAAGTAAAATTTGTGGCTGAGGAATATTAGGCATGTTTAGGTTATCTCCCAGGAGGAGTCAAAGATCCAAAGGCTTCAAGGTGAAGCATGCTCTACAAATATGTGTTCTAGTTGGTGTTTGTATTTGGTTGGTTTACCAAATTGGACACTCGCGCCAAAAAAAAGCGGCTTATGGAGAAACCACGAAATCCGGAAATGAGGTTATTAAGTTAGGGAGAAAGAACCTCAATCCTCTTGTGGAGGATACTACTGTTATAGATGCAAGACACAAGGAAAACGATGATGAAGCAGATGAACAAGACAACAAGCATGAAGATCAAACAAAATTGGACGATGTTAATGGCGTGGAAGATAGTTCTGAGCATAAAGAGGATTCGGTGGATCAAGAGAGTGAGGAGAGTTCTCAAAATGTTAAAACTGACATTGAAGGTGAACAGCATGTGGAGAAACTTGATGAAGAGAATGACAATGTAGACAATAAGGAGAGTGAAAGTGCAGCGAAAGAGAATGAGGAAATCAAAAAGGAGTTAGAGGACACAGAAACTGGAGAAACTAGTGATGAAAAGAGTCAGTCAGAGAATGAAGAGAACAAAGATGAAGAAAAGAGTCAGCAAGAGAATGAAGAGAACAAAGATGAAGAGAAGAGTCAGGTAGAGAATGAAGAGAAAAAAGATGAAGAAAAGAGTCAGCTAGAGAATGAAGAGAAAAAAGATGAAGAAAAGAGTCAGCAAGAGAATGAAGAGAAAAAAGATGAAGAAAAGAGTCAGCAAGAGAATGAAGAGAACAAAGATGGAGAAAAGAGTCAGCAAGAAAATGAAGAAAACAAAAATGAAGGAGAGGAGAAAGAAACTGGAGAAGTTAAAGAAGAAAAGAGTCAGCAAGAGAATGAAAAGACAAGTGAAACAGACACTAAAGATAAGGAGAAGGAAGAAAACAACCAGAACGAGACCGACGCGAAAGATCAAGTGGAGGGAAATCATGAGCCAGATAGTAAAGGGACAGAGGAGAGCAATGGAACAGAAGAGCAAAGTAAGATTCAGGAAGAGACTTCATCTGAAAATCAGGTTCAGGATGGTGAAAAGAACGAGGCTAGGGAGGAAAATTATGCCGGAGATAATGCCTCCAGTGCTGTTGTAGATCATAAATCGCAAGACGTCTCACAAGAAAGTTCTAACAAGACAGAAGAACAAATTGACAAAAAGGAAAAAAATGAGTCTGAGTCGGAGTCTCAGAAAAATAGTGATGAAACTACTGAAACCACTGATTCTACTGTTACAGAAAACAAGCAAGGAAATGAGAATGATCAGGCACAGACAGAGAATGATTCACAGAAGAGTTCTGTGTCAGAGTCAGGTGAGCAGAAGCAAGAGCAAGAGCAGAATAACACCGCCAAGGACGATGCACAAACAACGGATTCATCGTCAGAAAATCAAAACGACGCAACTGACAAACAGAAGGAAACATCGGAAGATGCTAACTCTAAGGAAGAGGACTCCAGCACCCAAAATACAACGCCAAAAACCGAAGATTCTAAATCAAACACTGCTGGCGATCAGACGGATTCCACTACCACATCTTCCTCAGAAACTCAAGACAGCAATACAAATCATGATGAATACAAGGACACCACTAATGAAAACCCGGAGAAAAATACCAGTCAAGAAGGAACACAACAGAGTGGTTCATCATCCAACACATCTGACAATAAAGATGCTACTAGCAATGAGGTTCAACTCACTACCTCTGATACTTCATCAGAACAAAAGAAAGATGAATCCTCGAGTGCAGAAACTAATTCTGAATCTTCACAGAATGACAATGCAAACTCGGTTCAAAGCAACACAAACAGCGGTGAAAGTGCTAATGAAAACAAAGATTCTAGCCAGGTTAGTTCATCTGAACAAAGTGGAGAGGGAAACTCAAACTCAGAAAACAACAGTGATGCTAATCAGAATGACTCAAACAACAATGAAAATGCTAATGACAATGGAAACACTTCTCATGATGCCAATGATGTGAATCAGAACGAAAACACTGCTCAGAGCAAAACTAGTGAAAACGAAGGTGATGCTCAAGTTGAGTCAAAAAAGGAGAATGAGGAATCTACTCATAGCGATGGAGATAGCAATTCTAACTCGAATGATCAAGGAAGTTCCGATCCTTCAATCACTCATGATGATAAAGAAACTCAGGATGACAAAGAATCCCGCGTTGATTTGGGAACTTTGCCAGAAAGCAATGGAGAAAGCAATAAAAAAGATGTTTCTTCTGCAGAATGATAATTCAAATGAATCATTTGTATCCTGCTGCTGTTTCTGATCCTACTTTCTATTTTGTTTCTTTTTTGTTAAGCCATGTATTGTTTTTTACTTAGCAAATATTCTTATCATATTTTTGTTTCCACAGGGTCTGAATAAGAATTTAGAAAGATAGAGTTGTATTAGTAAAAATTCCTTTTCTGTCTTATATGTAACCCGCACGTTTCGTAGAAGAATAATAATCACTTTAAATTGTCATCAAAGATAAGTTATTCTCTTTAATTTTGAGATCTTTCTTGTTATAGACTTCGAGCTAATCATTCCTTAAATTATTTATTGTTTATACTAGTATATTTTTTTATTTTCTTCTATACGTGTTTGGTGAAAATTTTATCTTAACTAGACATCAAATGACATGCCGTGTTTGGAGTTACTTTTTCTTGACTCCATGTCCATGGCATGGTTGAGCTGAGCCAATTTGAGTATTTGAAAGTAATAATGATGAGGTGATATTTGAGTCAAAAATCAGATAGAGTTCAATTGAAAAGAATATTGGAAAATTGAACAAGCAAGGTAGTTGGTCTTTCACTACGGAGATAGTGCCTATGCAGCTAACAGAATAGAAAGATAGCATAGTCTACATAAACTGTTGCACAATAAAATGTCACTTACCTATCGAATTCGAAAAGGTCAAAGAAAATGTGCACGAATGGGGAACTTTATCCTCTCCCGCCCCTAGAGGGTGCTATGCAAATTTCGGACATTGATTTCAATTTACAGCAGCAGTTAACGATATAAAATGATGAGCTAAATTCTAATAAAAAGTCAACAGTTCAAATTAAGAAGAAAAAAAATTAAATAGAACCACTATTATACAAAATTTGCTTATAAAGGAAACGCTGGGACACCAAGCTCACCAATGAATTAGATATAAAAGGATTTACTTGAGCGTCAAGAGGGACTAGAGCCTGATATCTAACTTTATCATCTTTAATTTTACAAAATGAGTCAATGAGTTATTCCATTTTATTATTCACCAAGTCGTGATGAATTGTACCTACCTAGTGATATTTTATGCTAAATTGCATAAAACATCCATTAGAAAACACAAGTCTTTCTTGTCATATTGGATCATTTTCTGTCAAAATTGCATCAACTAAACAAGACTCGAGGTAAAAACGCGCATAATATTGTTTGGCAATTTTATTTTGCTTCAACCATGAGAAAGAAGACAACATGAAAAATATCATGCCAAGTGCAAGTTCAAGATCACAATTCAATAAACAATATGAAACAGCAATAATAACTTTTTATGAGGTTACAACCAAAGGAAGAAAGACATCAGTGCCCACAAAACACCTTCATGAAACCACCGATATTCCTAGTGGTGCTCCTCCTTCACTTCAAAGAGCCCATCAGGACCTGTTTATCATTAAAGAGAAATGTTATACAGCCTGGAATTTCAGATCAACAAGATTATTTGAAAACAAAGGCGGACATGTTATCAATGGATGGACAAATAGCAGCAGTTCTGGCAATGCAAAATAGACAAAAAAACATGTATTGTCTACAAACTATCATAAACAAAAAAACATATGGCAATTAAGCTCAGAGAATGATTTAATAATACATACACGGACAAAAACATACAAAACGCATAACCGAAATTTGGCTGGATATAAAGCATATAGTCAACTCAGTAACTCATTTAATAGGTCGAGGTTTGTCTGTAAAAAAGACTTGTCTATCAAAATTTATACACAAAGAACTATTGGTGTTAGCATGAACAATTAATGGTTATTCCTCAAAAAATGAAGCCGAGTTCTAATAAATCCTGGAGTTAAAAGCAGGAAGACCTTGGAAAGTATCATGTGAACAGAAAAAAAGCATAAACTAACATTTTCTTAAATTGTGGCTAAAGAAATAGAAAAAACAAAAAAAATACAAGATCCACCTCGTAAATCTAAAAAATGGAGTTTGCAATATACCATTACCAATAAATGCATTATACAAAGATTATCACAATTAACTGTATGTAGCCTTATTTGACAATACTACTAGAAATATATAATATGAAGTGCATGCCAACTCCACCTAACTACTGTAATAAGCTAGATATGGGTGTTCTTCACATAATAAATGTCAAAGAATGCTGCAAATAATTAATGCACCAAAATACTAGAATTATGAGAGTACTGAAAAAATTGAATCAATCCAACTATTTTAGTGGAATGGTTTTTGGGTAACTTTTGGCTGGTGAAGGAAAATATAATATCACACAAGGCATAAAGAATAAAAAAAATAAAATCACAAGGAATAAGATGAAATACACATACCCCATGGGAACTCCTTATTGCGGATATGCAAATATGGGTATGCCTGCAAGAATAACAAAAGAATTAGAATTTTTCTCACTTAAAAAAATCAAAGCGAGTAGAAAAAATAAAAGATGAATCATACGAACACAAAGGAATCGTGAAATCTCACACAAATTTGGGCCTGAAGGGTGTATTATAGGGAAACAGTGACTATATCAGGAACATCAATCATAGAAAAACTTCTGAGCTAGACTCTATTGTATTTATTTTCTGGGTGCATACATGATACACCCCTTGCTTCTCTCTGTATTATATTTTGTATCAGTATTCTCACATAGAAAAATATAAACTTCGGGATACATGGAGTGCCTCATTTTAAGCCTTTCATTTCCTTACTTGTTCTAGAAATAGAGGGATGTTAATTTCTTGAATAGTTATTGTATAGATCGAAAGTTCCCATAAATATTAATGATTTGTTACACTTATGTACAATGAAAAGCAATAAATAGTTGGTTGACAGTGTTTGTTCTATTCATAATGTCATTTGTTGTCTTGACCTGGAGCACTAGGCACTAATATGGAAATACTACTGTAGAAATCAAGGAAGCTATAGATTAAATTGTTTTTATGAGCTGAAGGATCAATAAGTCATTTGATCTTTTATTTATAAACTACGTACGCTCAAACATCCATTTGATATGGGGCAAAGAGAAAATTAATATATATCAAAATAACGATCATAAAAAAGCAAACAAGTAGAAAACTGTGTCTCGCTCTCATCTCAAATTCTCTTCAAATTTCAAAAATGTTCATGAAAAAAAGAGAAAGACAAAAATGTTCACAGAAACTTTTTAACATGAAAGGAATTAAAAGATCAAATTCCATATATTAAAGGGAAGCTTACAGGAGGTTCGTCATAGTGGTGGTGGCCCTTAGATAGAATATAAGCAGCTAAAAGAGTGCATGAAGCAATGCCTAGATATGTAATCTTCTCCCATTTCTTCGTTTCATCTGATACAAAGGATAAGATAATAAGAATTAGAATACAAAAAACAAAATATTCAAATAGAAGCATGCAAAGAACAATATAAGGTAAAAGAAGCATGCAAGATAAAATCTATTAATCTCAACCTGGAACAGCTACATGATACTTGAACCAGAAATTCACAATTTGGAAAATATTAAGATGAAGCGAAACATAAAATTATATTGCTTTCACTTAACTCAATACATGTATCCCCAAAATAACTTGTGATGATGCATAGCAATGCAAATAAAACAAAACAAATAAAAAAAAAAATCTTAAATCAAAACAAACCGGATCAATCTAAAATCTAAATAATCCACATATCATTTCCCACATTCATAAATTAAAATAACGAAACCAAAATTAACATAACAAATGATATACATCAACGAAAATCATAGGAATATTCGAATTACATCCATTGAACAAGAGATATTCATCGAAACCCTAAAACAATAGAAAAGGGGTTAAATTATGAGAGAGAGGGAAAGGAATAAGGTACTGACATGCGTCATCGTGATGACCAGAGGAAGCAGAAAAGTTTCGCTTGGGAGCGGGAGAGACACCGGAGCCTCCCCGTCGTAGGACGTTGCGAAGAAAACCAGATCGCGCAAGGTTCGTCGCCATTTTACTATCTTCTCAATATGTTTAGCTTTTTGTGTTTTAAACAAGAACACTCTGAAAACTTATTATACTGTGAATGAATCAAAGTTTTTTTTCTTACAAACTAACCTGCCAATATTGGACCGGCCCAAGTAAACCTTATAACTTTTATGAATTTTGCTTTTTAGGCCCCCTTAGTTGCTCCCAAGCCCCCCCACTTTTGGACACAAAATACATTGGTTTCTATATCAAATCAACATTTTTTCATATCCTAGGGGAAGCCTGGTTTAGTGCCTGATTTACCAACAAAAAACCATTGTTTCGTTTCGTAGGATACGAAAATGCTTAACTTCGTTTTCTAGGATGCGAAAACACTTATCTTCGTTTTCTATGATACGAAATGTGTGACTTCGTTTCGCAGGTTCCGAAATGCCTCTTTATGGCTAGAAACTCAGAAGAACAAACTCAGTTTGATGAAAACGAAAATTTGGGGAAAAGTTGTGATTCTTAGGGTGTGAAAAGGGGTGATTCCTATCAATCGCCTATATAATTTACTTTACAGGTCTTGATGTCAGAGGAGTGTTTCTGTCATAATCGTTTGGTTTTGCTGTTTGTTTTAGATTGATGTATAGAAAGTTGTATAACAGGAAAATATTTATTTCAAAGAGATGAAATGGATTGATAAGCATTGTGCATAAAATAAAGTAGCCTACAAATTGATGGTGTATTTCATTAATTGATTGGAGTGCTGGGAGTTTAATAGGGAGAGGGATGTTGATTAAGGAATCATGGTATTTTGAAAAGGTTTGGTTCAATGTAGCAATAACCTCATTAAGGCAGTTGTTACATCTATAGGTCTATTTCAAAATTAAGCGATTTCGTAACCTAGGTTCCGAAACCTTCAAATTTTTCAAAAAAAAAAACAACTACGGGACGAAATGATGTTTTCTTAGGCGCAGACGTGCCCAACATGACATGCTTACCATAATTTTTCTTATTTTGTATCCTAGGATACGAAACTCTTCTTAAGAGTTACGAAATTAAGCTTTTTCGTAACCTAGGTTCCGAAACCTTCAATATTTTTTCAAAAATAAAACTGTACCGGTCAAAATAATTTAGGCCCAATTAATATAGGGTCCGGTCCACTTGGCCCAATTCGCCCGAACAAGGCCCAATTCGCTTCACTCGTCTATCACGTGCATACCCACGATTTCCCTCTAGCTGAACATAAGACACATGAAAAACGTCTCCCAATGCCCACTAAATGGAGTGGCGCCAAATGTAACCCCCACTCTCCCTCGTGAGGGATCATGGAGCTTAAGAGTAACCGTCACACACTCCATCACTTGAGGAGAGATCGTGGGATCATGGGGACAAATTGGAACTGCTTTTCTATCTCTATAAATACAACCCCCAAAGCAAAAATAAAAGGACTAAGCAATATCACAATTTCACACCATTGCATAATCATAGCATTTAGCAAATACACACCCCCTAGTGTTCTATCAGGAACATTTGGCGCCCACCGTGGGGCCCTGGTAAAACATTTTCCAGGCCTCAAGTCACAAAGAAGAGAAATCAGCAGCGATTGTTAGACTACTTGGCTATCACTTAGAAGGGGGGGGGGGGGGGGGGGGGTTGAATAAGTGCCCCTTAAAACAGCGTAGGTTTTTCAAAATTATTTCGTTTAAACGGTATGCGGCTATGCGCGGAAGCACCACCGGATCGGTAGTCTCTTTGCACCCGATTGATCACTGGAAAGGTAATATAGCCTTTGAACGTATGAAAAGACTTAGAAATTATCGTGTGCAAATATTCGAAATTAAACGTTTCAATTAAACAGCCCAAGCAAGGTAATAGTATCCAATCACAATCAAGATATACCAATTGAATTTTTGTGCACACGTAAGAGCACGAAAAATTCAATTGACTCAAAATTAAAGCGATTACTTAAAAGTAAAAGATTGAAAGAGAGAAAGACACAAGCGTTTGATTAGGGAGTTCCCCGGCTTTCGCGTCGTCCACGCGGTTGGCCGAGTACGTCTCCCCCCAAATAACCAAACGGGTTATTTGAGAGTATATAGATCAAAAATGATGAACACTAGTGCACAATTTACAATTGAAACTTATAAACCTATAACGAATCAAAAGTAAACTATGCGAATAAACCTCAACACACAATGAAGCTTCGCCCTCTGATTCCAACGATTCAACCCGTGCCAATCCGCACTTGATCGTCCAGCTGAGTCCTTCGCTTCTTGTTGTTGAACCTCCAAGATTCGCACGATCTTGAATCCCTTTGAGAGAAACCAACACCTTCGTCACAATTCAACCCGATCACGATTCTGATTCACCGCGAACCGTACCGAACGTTATCAACAAATATACAATCTCTATTGAATTGATCACATACTCAAACTTCAATTTGATTGCAAACTTGATGAAGATGATGAACTTGTGATGAATAAAACCTTTGATCCAAATTTTCACTCAATTTGAATCCCAAAGCGTTTTCTGATCTTTCACACTGGTTTCCTCTCTCATAGAATGACACACCACAATGCTATTTAAAGAGAGAATAGAATTGAGCAAATTTGGGCAAAATTTCACAGACATGTATCGATACAAATGATGGTTTGTATCGATACAAACCCTTTGACTAGCGTTAAAAATGAAAGATTTGACCTATGTATCGATATAAACACGGGTGTGTATCGATACATATATCAGTTTCTTGAAATCTTGACTGATATGTATCAAATCATGCAGGCATGATTCGATACATCATGTTCTTTCTGGATTTCTGAGAGGCATAGGTGTGTATCGATACATGCAAGCATGATTCGATACACAGGTAACTCTCTGCCTCTGAGAGACCACTTTTGTATCGATACAAGTGACGTGTGTATCGATATAAAAAGCACAAAATCAGTCTGAAGAAATTTCAGGACATATGTATCGATACAACTGATTATGTATCGATAGAAAATACCTAAAAATTAGTTTTTCAAAGTTTTAAAAAAGTTTTTCGTTGTCAAGTCATTTGTAATATTGCCAAAATATGTTCTACTCTATTTTCATGTGTTTTGACAATTATTAAAACATGAGGATGAACTGGTGCACTTACATTCTCCCCCTTTTTGATAATTGTCAAAACTATGCATAAGCTAACTAAGCCTATACCTAATATGCAATAAAATAGCAATATGTATACAGACGCAATGAACACCAAGGCTAACAATAAGCAACGCTCCCCCTGAGTTGATGCCATAATGCGTTTGACATTTGTTGATAAAAAATTCAAGACTTCTTTAGCTATTTATCCTTAGCTTGTGCATCCAAATCTCTCCCCCTTTGACAATATCAAAAAGAAGAAGAGAGCTCATTAGAAGTATCAAGTTCAAACATTTTTAACCATAGTCATATTGTGCACTTACATTTGGCGAAATGCATTATATGATAAAGTTTGCTAATCAAATAAATACATACAAAGATATGCCAAAATATATCAATGACGAATACCAAATATCATGACAAATATGGAATGTAGAATAACAAACCAAAACCAACGCATGAATATCGTAACATATCGACATTTTAATTCAACCAACATATCCAAATATGGGACGAAATAAACAGAATAATGCAACAAATGCATAAACATAAGAAATCATCCATACAAACCAAATTATCCAACATACCAAGTCATACAAACCAAAGTGAATGTTGTTCAAACATGACAATATTTAAAATTATCCGTACAACCATATCGAAATAAGAGAAGTCATAAGAAATAACAAAATAAAATTGTTCATGCGGAACGAGAAAATAAAAAGCAATAAAAACAAAGTTTAATCAAGCATCATCATCATCATTCATCCATGTTGTCTTGGTTAGGAGGAGGGTTAGATTGGTAGTAGCTTTGCATTTGAGCTTGCATGTCATCAAAGCGAGTGGTCACATAGGTTCGGAGTTCATTGGTGTTGGTGTACAACTCTTCAATTCTAGCATTTTGAGTCTGGTAATTCTGAGTGTACTCATTGTAGAAGGTAGTTTGTTGCATGCTCATATTTCTTAGCATGCCCATCATTTCATTCCAATTACCGCCTTCTTCACCTTGTCCTTCACCTTCACCTTCACCTTGCCTATCATTTCTTCTTTGTCTCCTACCTCTTGGAGCAGGTGCTTGGCCTACATTTTCTTCCTCTTGACCATTGTAGACATAGACATTGTCAACATTCAATACCCAGTTCATTTTGGCCATTTGAGTATCACTAAATTTTTGTAACCTTCCAAGAGTAGTGTACTCAATGGGAAGGTCTTGTCCAACCTTGAACTTCTTCAGGATGCTAGCTATCAAAGTACAGTAACCAAAGCTTTGATCACGGCTAGAGTTTCTCAAGTCAAACATCCTACTTACAATATAAAGTGGCCAGTCCACTTTTCGATCTTCCATTAGCAAAAACATGAGATCAATGTCTTTCCTATCCATTCTAGAACTTGCATTCTTAGGACGCAATATGTGACTTACAATCCAATAAATCACTCTAGCGGTCACAGTTAATTTACCGGTTCCCATAGTTTCCGGAATATTTCCATTTCTAGTTATGGAGGAAATGAAGACATTAGAATCATAATCAACCTGACTAACTTCAGTATAAGCCAAAAGATCTTCTCCGGTTATCCTACTACCGGTACTCATTCCAAACAAGTCAAACCACATATTTGCACTAAACCGATAAGTCTTACGTCCCCAACGAAATTCAAACTCAGCCTCATTTCTCTCCTGTAGTCCAGCATAAAATATCCTAACCAAAGTATCATTGTATTTGGTTTGCAAATCACAAAAAGTATCAAGTTGTTCATTTTCAAGAATTTCAGCAACATCATCGAGACGCAAGTTTCTAAGTGTTTCAGTATTAACAGATTTCTGAGGCAAAATACTCCTAGTTCGACAATATTGCATATAAGTAGTAACACAATCCTTATGAACAAATTCTTCCTCCCTAAGTCCAAAATTTGGAACGTCATCGTTACTACTTCCTATTTCCTTTCCACTTCTAGACTTTTTAGGAGCCATTTCTACGAGAGTGAGAATTAGGATGAGTTACCTTGAATGTTGATGAAGAACTTGGAAGAATTTCACAAACACAATTTGAAGAACCCTTGTCTTGAATGTGGAGATTTTGAAGCTTGAACCACCAAATTGATGAAGGAATGTGAATGGGTAATGAATTTGAAGTGGTTTAGAGTCAAATTTTGTGAGTTTTGGTTGAGTTTGAGGGAGATTGAAAATTTGTGAATGAGGGTTTGTGATGGTATTTTAGTATAGAAGAAGAGGTTTGTGTTGTTTGATGAATGAATGAATGAAAATTGATATATAAAACTGTTTTTACGCGTTTGTATCGATACAACATCATGTTTGTATCGATACAAGTTAGTTTTTCTGAAGCATGTATCGAAGCATGCGAGCATGTATCGATACATGAGACAGTGTCTGCCCAAACTGAAGAGTTATGTATCGATACAAGCATCATATGTATCGATACATATCAGTTCATTTTGAAATTTTGAAAAATAACTAACATGTATCTATACAGTGTTTATTTGTATCGATCCAAAATGCATTATTTTTGATTTTTCTCAAAACACATGAACTTATAAGTTTGAAAAATAATTTTTATGACTTCCAAATAACATGTATGTATGAAACACATATAACCAATAAGGTACATTCTTATGTATGTGAGCAAAACAAAATACCAAAGCACATTATAACATGAGAACACATGTTAAACCATATATGCATGATAAACCATTCACATAAGGAATCAAAGTACCAAAATCAATCATATGAAAATATATATATCTATGTATGCACACAAAGTCACATATAAGAACAAATCAAACATATACAAACCATGTATAAACTTAATATGGCAAATGTAATGATTTTTGTCAAATCCTCATTTAAGACGTATGAGTCTCAAAAACTTATAAATATTTTTGAGCAAAATTCTTGGAAATGAAGGATTAGACAACTATCAAAGCAAATATCATATTAAGGTGAAAGTTGTATGTATATGAACCAATATACAAATGCTAAGTAAAAAAAATATAAAGGAAAAGGTAGAGAATAGAATCTTCCCTTAAGTGTTATGTGGAGGAAGTGATCAATTTCCACAACATTGTAAGTGTTGAATTGAAGCTTTTCTCATCATTTTCCTTGTTCGTAAGTCTTGAACTCCATTGATTTAGATGTCTTTCGTCAATGGTTCAAGACATTCTCCTACATACTTAGACATTTGAAGTAGGTCCCCAACTCATGTTGGGTCCTAGTTGGTTAGTAGCAACATTATTGCTTAACTTGGGTAACCATTGCAATTTGCCTTTTGGTACCAAGGTTTTCCGAGCATGGCATTTTGCAATAGTATGACCCTTGTTACAACAATAATGACAAACGATATGAGGATTACTTTTCTTAGGATCCTTTTCAACAAATTTATACTTTTTATTTCTAGGTTTTAAAGATTTGTTGAATTTAGATGGATCAACCGCAAAAGTAATCTCCGGCTTAGATGGTTCTTTTAGCTTATCTTGCAACTTTCGCAAGTCTCTAGATAAGTAAAAGCATCCATCACATCCGGTTCTATCGTTACCATAACTATCAAACGTCACAAGAGGTTTTTGAATCATAGACTCTTTGAGAGCTTTCAACTCAAGCTCCGTTTCCGAAACTTTTGCCTCAAGGTATTTATTAACTTGCATTAAACCTTTTAGTCGTTGAAAAGCCTCTTTAGTCTCTTTGTGTAACTTTTCAAAAGCGACTTGCAACTCATGATATTCTAAAAGCGTATATGAGCTAGAGGGATTTTGATTTACCTTTTTAGGAGCAAGTTTCTTACGATCATAGGATGTTAAGCACACATTAGCCAATACATCTTCACCACTTGAGCTAGAGCTTGATGATGAAGAGGAAGATGAGCTTCCGCTCTCCCATGCAACATAAGCTTTCTTTCCTTTGTCCTTGCTTCCCTTTTTGAATGAAGGTGACTCCTTCTCTTTTCTCTTGAGCTTAGGGCAATCCTGCTTGAAATGACCAACTTTGCCACATTCATAGCATGCCCCTTTCTTGGAGTGCCTATCATCTTCATTCTTTCGGCGGTAACCACTATCTTTCCGAAACTTCTTAAGATTCTCATCGGAATGTCTTATCCCATTCTTTCTCACATATCTATTGTAGCGTCGAACGAAGAGCCTCATTTCCTCATCATCGGAATCGTCTTCGCTTGAGCTACTTTCCACTTGCTCAACCTTTTTGGACTTGGATTTGGAGGCCTTTAGAGCAATGGACCTCTTATCCTTTTCTTTTTCCTTTTCGTTGTGTTTTTTCTTTTTCTCACTTTTTCATGCTTTTCCAACAAATTAAGCACTTGTTCATGTTCCGTTAGCTTACCAAACAAGGTTGTGAGACTCAAAGTTGTAAGATCATTCGCTTCTTTGATTGCGGTGACCTTTGGTTGCCATGACCTATTAAGACATCTCAAAATCTTATTAGTAGCATCTTGATTTGTGATTGGTTTACCTAGACCATGTAACTTGTTGGTGATTTTTACAAATCTTTGTTGCATATCCGCAATGGTTTCACCATCTTGCATATGAAACAATTCGAACTCTTGAGTTAATGTGTTTATTTTCGAAATTTTGACCTCATTAGTGCCCTCAAAATGAGTAACTAATGTATCCCACATTTCTTTAGCCGTAGAACAATGCGACACATGATAAAATTGTTCAATCCCAAGGGATGAAATAAGTATGTTTTGTGCCTTTGCATCGTAATTGACCTTTTTCTTTTCATCATCCGTCCATTGTGCCATAGGCTTATTGGTGACAACGCCATTGAGGTCGGTGATTGTTGGAACAAACGGACCGTTCTCAATAGCATTCCACACTTCACCATCAAAAGAATTGATGTGAATCCGCATACTACTTTTCCAATAATCAAAATGATCTCCATTGAATATAGGAGCCCTATTATACGCCCCTTTCGGTGCAAAAGCCATGTTTTCTAATAATTGGCACAATCCTCCGAATTTTGTAAACAAAATTTAACCGGACTCGTGATACCCCTTGTTAGACTACTTGGCTATCACTTAGAAGGGGGGATTGAATAAGTGCCCCTTAAAACAACGTAGGTTTTTCAAAATTATTTCGTTTAAACGGTATGCGCGGAAGCACCACCGGATCAGTAGTCTCTTTGCACCCGATTGATCACTGGAAAGGTAATATAGCCTTTGAACGTATGAAAAGACTTAGAAATTATCGTGTGCAAATATTCGAAATTAAACGTTTCAATTAAACAGCCCAAGCAAGTTAATAGTATCCAATCTAATCCAATCACAATCAAGATATACCAATTGAATTTTTGTGCACACGTAAGAGCACGAAAAATTCAATTGACTCAAAATTAAAGCGATTAATTAAAAGTAAAAGATTGAAAGAGAGAAAGACACAAGCGTTTGATTAGGGAGTTCCCCGGCTTTCACGTCGTCCACGCGGTTGGCCGAGTACGTCTCCCCCCAAATAACCAAACGGGTTATTTCAGAGTATATAGATCAAAAATGATGAACACTAGTGCACAATTTACAATTGAAACTTATAAACCTATAACGAATCAAAAGTAAACTATGCGAATAAACCTCAACACACAACGAAGCTTCGCCCTCTGATTCCAACGATTCAACCCGTGCCAATCCGCACTTGATCGTCCAGCTGAGTCCTTCGCTTCTTGTTGTTGAACCTCCAAGATTCGCACAATCTTGAATCCCTTTGAGAGAAACCAACACCTTCGTCACAATTCAACCCGATCACGATTCTGATTCACCGCGAACCGTACCGAACGTTATCAACAAATATACAATCTCTATTGAATTGATCCCATACTCAAACTTCAATTTGATTGCAAACTTGATGAAGATGATGAACTTGTGATGAATAAAACCTTTGATCCAAATTTTCACTCAATTTGAATCCCAAAGCGTTTTCTGATCTTTCACACTAGTTTCCTCTCTCATACAATGACACACCACATTGCTATTTAAAGAGAGAATAGAATTGAGCAAATTTGGGCAAAATTTCACAGACATGTATCGATACAGCTGATGGTTTGTATCGATACAAACCCTTTGACTAGCGTTAAAAATGAAAGATTTGACCTATGTATCGATACAAACACAGGTGTGTATCGATACATATATCAGTTTCTTGAAATCTTGACTGATATGTATCAAATCATGCAGGCATGATTCGATACATCATGTTCTTTCTGGATTTCTGAGAGGCATAGGTGTGTATCGATACATGCAAGCATGATTCGATACACAGGTAACTCTCTGCCTCTGAGAGACCACTTTTGTATCGATACAAGTGACGTGTGTATCGATACAAAAAGCACAAAATCAGTCTGAAGAAATTTCAGGACATATGTATCGATACAACTGGTTATGTATCGATACAAAATACCTAAAAATCAGTTTTTCAAAGTTTTAAAAAAGTTTTTCGCTGTCAAGTCATTTGTAATGTTGCCAAAATATGTTCTACTCTATTTTCATGTGTTTTGACAATTATTAAAACATGAGGATGAACTGGTGCACTTACAGCGATGGCCGGAGGAACTCCTAACAACGACAGCCAACAGCAAGCTAACTTACAATTAGCAATCAACGAGATACGTCGCCTCCAAGCGGAGGTCGCCGAAATTCAGAAAGAAAAGGCAGAAGAAATAGCCAGAACAGAGGAAGAAGAGAACATTGAAGTCTCGCAACCCCTCGCTCAACAACTATGGGATGATCAGGTTCCACCGAATTTCAAAATCCCACAACTTCCGAGCTTCGACGGAAAAAGCGATCCACTAGAACACCTTATGGCAGTGGGCACTCAAACCGCCATCCTCGGAGCAGAAGAACATTTAAAGTGCAAGCTGCTATCAAGCACGTTCAAGGATGCTGCCTTGCGTTGGTACATGAACCTCCCAAAAAATTCAATAACAGGATACCAAGATTTTCACCGAAAACTCATCCATCAGTTTTCGGGGAGCAAGCACATACAAGTAACCGCTACGAATATGTTCAGCCTAAGGCAGAAGAGCTCAGAAACCCTCAGGGAATATCTGGCAAGGTTCAGCGAAGCCACCATCAAGGTTTCAAATCCAAATCAAGAAATGTTCGTGGCCGCCTTTTATAACGGACTACGCGCAGGGCATTTCAACGAATCATTAGCTCAGAAGCCCGCCGAAACCATGTAGGAGTTAATGAAGCGGGCTGAATGTTATATCAAGGGCGAGGAAAGTAATGCAGAGAAACGGTCAAGAGACCACAAAGAGCGAGCCCCGGTGTCTGGAGGCAACAGATACCCAGACTACCAAAGGCGACGCTGGCCTAACAAAGACCATAGAACCCCGTGAAGCAACGAAGGCTCATATTACCCTCAGAAAAGGGCAGCCAAGCCTTTCGAAGAATACGCACCACTCAACAGAGCCAGAGTCCATATCCTCGACGAGATCCTGCGGGCAGGATTAGCAAAGCGCCCACCTCCCCCAGATCGCCATTACACCATGGGGCGAAACGAGAACGAGTATTGCCACTACCATCGTTGCAGAGGCCACGATACAGAAAAATGTTTTCGCCTCAAAGATTTGATCGAAGAACTAATAAGAAGCGGACATCTCAAAAAGTTCATAAAGAGAGTAGCACAGGAGAACAAGGCGAGGCAAAGATCGCCAAGATCGCCACGTAAGCCACCGACGGAGGACACAAGGGAAAAGGATCAGCCCAGAATTGCCGTAAACACCATCGCTGGAGGATTCGCCGGTGGCGGAAACTCGAACAACGCCAGAAAACGCTATGTTAGGAAATCTGAAAGAGAGTTGGGCGTGGTGGGGCACGTATCTTTCCCCCAGCCACAGACTTGGCCTTCTCGCCAAAAGATGCCACGTATATCGCCCCACACGACGATGATCCTCTTGTTATACAGGTGCAAATCCTTAATTGTGACGTCAAGCGAGTGCTGATCGACTCAGGGAGCTCGGCAGACATAATGTATTGGGACGCCTTTAAGGCGATGCAATTGGCTGGCGAACAGCTCCAACCCTACCATGGTACCCTAGTGGGATTCACTGGCGACCAAGCAGAGGTAATGGGATATGTCACCCTGCTGACAACTTTCGGCGTGAAAGAGAATGCAAAGACAATCAAGGTGAGGTACTTAATCATCGGAAGACCAGCATTCAACGCACTTGGTGCGGCGATGTCCACTTTGTACCTCGCCATAAAGTACCCTTTGGACAACGGTGGGGTAGGAACGATAAGAGGCGACCAGATCTTGGCACGCCAATGCTACGAGTCGAGCCTCAAGATAAAGAAGAAGGAGATAAGCAGGCTTAACGTAAACAACACCAACACGCATGAAGCAGCGGAGCTTGATCCAAGAGAGGACTTCCAAGAAAGGAGAGTCAGTCACATCGAAGAGTTGGAGGAGATCCAAATAGGCCAAGAGCAACACCAAACAACTAGTATTGGTACCACCATGGGCGAAGAGGAAAGAAAGGGTGTCCTCGCCATCCTAAAAAAAACGTGGACCTTTTCGCTTGGAAACCAGAAGACATGCCGTGGATTGACGAAACTGTAATCACTCACAAGCTAGCTATCGCAAGCAACGCCAAACCAGTGGTGCAAAGAAAAAGGAAGCAGGGAGAAGAGAGAAAGGCAGCAGTAGATGAGGAAGTGGCAAAGTTGACGAAGGCCCAGTTCATTAAAGAAATCAAATATCCAGAATGGCTCGCTAATATAGTCATGGTAAAGAAAAGCAACGGGAAATGGAGGATGTGTGTAGACTTCACCGATCTGAATAAAGCATGCCCCAAAGACCCTTACCCTCTACCCAGCATTGACAGACTCATAGACGGCGCCTCGGGTTACAAAATTCTCAGCTTTATGGACGCGTATTCTGGCTATAACCAGATCAAGATGAATGCAGCAGACGCACCGAGTACCGCCTTCATGACAAATACCTGCAATTACTTCTACAGAGTCATGCCCTTTGGCCTTAAAAATGCAGGTGCCACCTATCAGCGTCTAATGGACAGGGTGTTTGCGCAGCAAATTGGGAGAAATTTAGAAGTGTACATTGACGACATGGTGGTCAAGACCCCTGAAGAGGGAGATCACGGCAAAGACCTGGCAGAAATCTTGGCTTCGGTCAGAAAATATAACATGAGGCTCAATCCAGCAAAGTGTTCTTTTGGTGTTCAAGCTGGGAAGTTCTTGGGATTCATGCTAACAAGGCGCGGAATAGAGGCGAACCCAGAAAAATGCCAAGCAATAATAAACATGCGGAGCCCGACGTTGGTAAAGGAAGTACAATAGTTAACAGGGCGAATAGCGGCGCTATCCAGGTTCCTATCTTGCGCCGGAGAAAGATCCTGTCACTTTTTTGCAGCACTCAAGAAAGGAGAAAGGTTTACATAGACAGAGCAATGCGAAGAGGCGTTCGACAAATTAAAAGAATTCTTGGCGTCGCCACCGGTGTTAGCACGCCCCCAGCAGGGCGTACCCCTGCTGCTATACCTCGCAGTATCAGATAACGCCTTAAGTTCCGCCTTGGTACAAGAGATAGAGGGCGAGGAAAGACCCGTTTATTTTGTCAGCAGGACACTCAGAGGAGCGGAACTAAGATATCAGAAGCTCGAGAAACTATCACTAGCAGTGGTAGTAACAGCAAGGAGACTTCGCCAGTACTTTCAAAGCCACAAGGTAATAGTTAAGACAGATTATTCCATCAAATAGGTACTCAAGAAGCCAGATTTAGCAGGGCGAATGGTGGCATGGTCGATTGAGTTGTCAGAGTTTGACATGACATTCTCACCAAGGGGGAGCATCAAATCACAGATACTAGCAGACTTCGTCCTTGAGATGACCTTCCCCCCAGAAGAGGAAGACAATCTACCCTGGACTCTCTCAGTAGATGGCGCCTCGAACATAAGAGGAAGTGGCGCAAGCGTAGTCCTAGAAGGACCTGATGAAGTACTCATAGAGCAATCACTACGCTTCGCCTTTAAGGCAAGCAACAACCAAGCATAATATGAGGCTCTTATAGCAGGAATGAAGCTAGCAAGGAAGATGGAAGTTACAGATCTACGGACAAAAAGCGACTCACAACTAGTTACCAACCAAGTATCTGGAGAATA
Source organism: Trifolium repens (assembly GCA_030408175.1). Lineage (NCBI taxonomy): Eukaryota > Viridiplantae > Streptophyta > Magnoliopsida > Fabales > Fabaceae > Trifolium > Trifolium repens. The sequence continues at coordinate 43,734,999 of CP125850.1, read as the reverse complement.
TCAAACAAAAGACCCACAGCTGGTCAAGTACCTAGAGAGAGTACAAAGCCTGGCTTCGCAATTTAAACGTTTTGAACTCATATACGTACCAAGGGAGCAGAACGCCAGGGCGGACCTTCTGTCCAAACTAGCCTGCACCAAAAAACCAGGAAACAACAGAACCGTCATACAGGAAACAATAGCTAAACCAAGTGCGGAGACCGCCGAAATACTTATGTTGGTAGAAGGCAGTGATTGGCGATACCCTTTGATCAGATACCTGCAGGACGAGGTTTTACCAGAAGAGAAGGAGGAAGCAGCAAGGCTAAAAAGAACAGCAACCCACTATGCCATGTTAGGGGATAAGTTGTACAAAAGGGGATTTTCAACTCCATTACCGTTGTGCGTGGGCGAATTGGAATCTCGGAGAATCGTGAAAAAAATACATGACGGGTCATGCGGAAACCATATTGGTGGAAGATCGCTAGCAGGGAAGGTCATAAGAGCAGGATTCTTTTGGCCAACAATCCTCGAAGACGCAAAGAGCTATGTTCGAGCGTGCGATAAATGTCAGAGATACGCCGAGCTGCACCACGCCCCGGGCGAACCCTTGAAGACAGTAATGTCCCCATGGCCATTTTACATGTGGGGAGTCGATATCTTAGGACCTTTTCCCGCCTCACAAGGTCAGGTCAAGTTCTTGCTAGTAGCAGTGGATTACTTAACCAAATGGATCGAGGCGGAGCCAGTAGCTACAATATCAGCAGAAAAGGTAATAAGTTTTTATTGGAAGAAAATTATATGCAGGTTTGGGCTCCCCAACTTCATCGTTTCAGACAACGGAACCCAGTTCACCAGTGAGAAAGTCATTCAATTCTGCGAAGGCTATGGCATAAGAAATACCTTTGTCTCGGTTGAACATCCTCAAGCGAATGGACAGGCGGAATCAGCAAACAAAGTGATCCTAAAAGCTATAAAAAGAAAGCTAGAAAGGAGGGACAAGAATTGGGCTGAACCACTGACAGCAATCCTTTGGTCCTACCACACAACAGTCCAGTCATCCACTGGCGAGACCCCATTCAAATTGGTCTATGGAACAGATGCCATGATACCAGTAGATATAGATCCCCCAAGTTGGAGGCGAGAAACGATAACAGCAATAGAGAACAAAATGGCGCTCGAAGAGAATCTAGACTTGCTGGAAGAGGTGAGAGAAGCTGCACACTTCAGGGAGTTTGCAATGAAGCAAAGAGTTTCGCGGAAATACAACACGAGGGTGATGCCCAGGAACTTCGCGGAAGGCGACCTGGTACTTAAGCGTCCAATGGGCAAGGATAAGGGGGGAAAGCTCACCCCAAACTGGGAAGGACCATTCAGAATACGGGAAGCATTCGGAGGAGGAGCATATAGGCTGGAAACAAAGAGACATAACAAAGAGACTAAGGCGATCCCCCAAAACAAAGAGACATAACAAAGAGACATAAATATATGATGGCGATCCCCCAAAACGTTAAAAACCGGAAATAAATTTATTTGAAGTCACCATATAAGACTAAGGCTTTGGCGAAGTAAAAATTATAAAGGCCATCATATAAGACTAAGGCGTTGATGTGCAAAATTATTTGAAGTCGCCATATAAGACTAAGGCTTTTGCGAAGTAAAAATTATAAAGGCCATCATATAAGACTAAGGCGTTGATGTGCAAAATAATTTGAAGTCGCCATATAAGACTAAGGCTTTGGCGAAATAAAAATTATAAAGGCCATCATATAAGACTAAGGCGTTGATGTGCAAAATTATTTGAAGTCGCCATATAAGACTAAGGCTTTGGCGAAGTAAAAGTCACAAAAGCTCTAAAGCTTGGGCATACAAAAATTACAAAGGCCACACCGTCACAGACACAAAGACAATTTTATTAAAAGGCCATAAAAGGCGAGAAATAGTACATCACGCCCAAAGGCTTACATTAAAAAGCTGAAAATCAAAAACGCAAAAAACAAAGAAAGACAAGAGGCTTAGAGACGTTGTTTGGGAGCCTTTCGGCCTAAAACTTGAGACTCTTTTTCGTTAGACTCCACAGTAACTCGTGATCCTCCCTCCACAGTGATTTGCGATCCACCATCTTCTTCAGAAGTATAACCACTAGGATAAAATTCCTGGGGGTTATAAGTTTTCAAAAATTCAGCATAATCCTCGTCAATGTCATCAGAACTGGAAGAATCTTAGGGAAGTGGCGGATTCTTTGGCTTCACCGTCTTGGAATCTCGCGAACGAGTGGTCTGGGACGTCGACCCCTCCAATTTCTTCTTACCCCTCTGTGTTTTCGAAACCATGGCAATGCTTCTCTTTGAACCTTTTCTAGCCATCTTGAAAGTTGTGAATGACTGCAAAGATAAAGAAGGCTCTTATTTATAGGCCAACACTCCAAAACCTAAATGGAGTAACTGAACCCGCAATAAAAGCGGAGAGCGGTTGCAACCACCCATTTATTAGGGTGCTTATATCGAGGGCAAAAGGAACAGGATAGAAATAACTCCTAAACACGTTTGACCAAATAACGGAACAGGAGAAAGTCAAGGATCGTTATCACCAAATAATGTCTTACTAAACTATCCACTTAGTGGCAAAATGTATTTATGGGGGCGACGCAAACAACAGTATTCATGCACGGCGATATCAAAAGGCGAACTAAACAAAATCATCCATTTTATAAATAGCAAGATGTCATATTGAAGCAGCAAAATGCGATCAAAAGAGCTTGAGAATTCTTCACCATTAAAGTTCATGTTACAAAATCACCCAAAAAGGGGAAATACATCAACAACATTACAAAAAACATTCAGGCGAATACAAGAGTAGAAATACAAAGTTTAAGCCGGAAGGCGAGACACCATTTTTCCATCCTCAACCTTCTTAAGGAAATCCACCTGGGCAAAAACATCGTCGTCGATCTCGGGGAAGAGTACCCGAACCTGCTCTATTACAGCTTGAAAGCCAGCCACAAAATTATTGGCCATATTCTCCTTCAGCTCATCATTTTCTGCTTCCAGGTCCTTCAAATCGCCGTCTAATCTCTCCGCCGCCGCATGAAGTTTTGACATGTCATCATCCCGCTTGGTAGCATCCTTCCAAATCTTCACTAACACCACAATCATAGCATTGCGGGCCGTTGTTAGATTCCTCTTCTCCTTCCTTAAAGGAGAAATTTTCTTCTTCTCCTTCGCCAAACTCTTGTTGAATCCAGCCTGACTCTTCGCCAGTTGATCGGCGAGATCCTTCTCCAAATCCTCCTTGGCAGCGCCTACCTCCTTCTCTAACTTCTCAGAAGCCTCTTTCTCTTGGCGGGCATACACCATCTGGTTCAGAGCCAAGCACTTCAAGCCGGTTCCAACGGCGAGCTTCCGAAGCTCTTCTAAATTGAGCGCATCCAGTCGGGATGTGCAGCCCTTCAAGTTCACCGCGATGAAGGCTATAGGATCGAAGTCTTCGTTCCAGGTAGGGAGCGATTCACGCCTCGAGTTCTCCCCTTCAGCTGCGGCGGAGTCTGCCACTTCGCCTTTCGACTTAGCCGGACTCACATGAGTAGAAGTTCGCCCTTGGCCACAGGAGGAGGCCTATGCTCCTGTACATCATCATCATCCTGCTCGCCCAGTGTGTCCACATCGTCCCCAAGACGAGCAGCTTTGTTGGAAGTAGAAGCGGTCTCACTCTTCCGACCCCTCTTCGTTGCCCTACCTTTCTCAGCCACGACAACTTGCGTCATCGGATCTACAGGGGTGTCTGGCGAGGCCATCTTCTGTTTCGCCCTAACCAAGTAGGAGGTGAACTCGTCATCAGAAATTATCTTCATTTTCTCTACAAAAAAGTAGTGAAAACGTTAGTACAAAGTCCGAAAAAACTACATGAAAACAAACAGGTAAAGACAACAAGTTAATACTTACTCAAATACTCAACCACCCCATTAGGGTTGGTCTCAAGCCCTACAAGTTCCTTCGTACTGAGAACGTCGAAGGAATTAAGAAACGCAACTGTTTCCATCTCAAAAGAAGACAAATGGTCAACATTAGGGCCTTTGATCAATCTAGGGTTGGGGGACCAGTAAAATGGGAATAGGGGAGTCCCGTCACTATCATACATCACATCTTGGCAGTTAGGGCCACCACGAACTCTATAAAAGGAATCTTGGTAATGCTTAAAGTTGTTAGCGTATAAGGCGAAAAGGGCCCTATGAGGCAGTGCGCATAATGACACCAGGCGATCACCAGTAAAACTCTTAATATGATAAAAGGAAAAGAAAACGCCTATGCTGGGCGTCAAGCCCAAGGCGAGACAGATGATCTGATAGGCTTTAGCAAAGCCCCAACTATTAGGGTGAAGCTGAACAGGAGCGACGTTTAAAGTGCGCAGAAGGGATACTTCGAAAGGGGTGAAAGGAAACCATAGGTTGAAAGTCTGCACAACCACTCCGTCCATCAAAAAGTAGTGGGGTGGGTCAAGGTTAACTGTAGTGGCGAAATCATTGACATCTACAGGCTCGACGATGACGTCGCACTCTTTTCCGGAGTCGGACAGTTTGATGGCCCCCCTAAGAGTTTGAATGCTATCTGGAGAATGGAATTTTGATTTGGTAAGCATCGTAGCAGTAGAAGAATCGAAAATCACCAGCTCCTTTCCTGTGAAAGATGAACGCGGGATTATCACACAATCGCTATCTCTACTACTAGGGATGGCAGACAGACCCAAACCCGCGGGGCCCGCCCGCACCCGAGTCAACGGGTGAAAACCCGAGTTGACTGGGTTTGGGTTTGGGTTCGGGTTCGGGTGCACCCGATAGTTCGGGTGCGGGTGTGGGAGTACTCAAACCCGCACCCGAAACCCGAAACCACACCCGTTTATATATGAAATTACATAAGTGCCCCTAAGTATATATAAGTGTAAAATTAGGGTTTCACACTTTCACTCATTCTTTCCCTTCAGTAATCACGCGGCCGCCTCCTCGTTCACAGACAACTTAGTCCTGTCCTCATCGTTCCAATCGTTCCCTTCAGCAATCACGCGGCCGCTACTCACTCGACCTCACTCCTCCGCCTCCTTCACCGGCGGCCGCCTCCTCGCCTCGACTCCTCCGCCTCCCTTCTCACACGCCTCGACTCCTCCGCCTCCTCGCCTTGACCTCACTTCTCACACGCGGCCGCTACAAATCAGGTTTCCATCAATATATTCTTCAAATTGTTTCCTGATTTGTATCTCAAAAGTTTCCATCAATATATTCTTCTAATCTTCTCTATCTTAATTTGTTTCATAATCTGATTTTTGTTAAGTTTTTATTTTGTTACTTAATCTGATTTTGTTTTAATTTTGTTACCTAATATGATAAATCCATTTTCCTAATCTTGTTGTGATTGCTGATTTTTTCATTCACTGATTTTTTTTGTTACCTAATATGATAAATCCATTATTATTATCTTAATTTGTTTCCTGATTTGTTTGTTCATTCACTGAGTTTGTTTGTTTTGTTGTAAACACAGTAGCTGATTGAATCTAAAGTTGATTGATTGCTAAAGTTGTAAACACAGACTGTGAATAGATAAGAGATTGATAGCATGTAGCTGATTTTTTTGTTGATAATAATAATAATTTTGTTGTTACACAGTAGCTGATTTTTTATTTGTTGTAAACACTGTGTTTGGTTCCAAAGTAGCTGATTGTTGTAAAATGATATTGCTAAAGTTGATTTTGAATCTAAAGTAGCTGATTGCTAAAGTAGTTGATTATACTCAAATTTTTAGCTAGTTATACTCCTCTGGTGTGGTAGGATATTATTGATAATTAGATGTTTATTCCACTTATACTTAAATTTTCAACATTTTTTATTCTGATTTGCTTGTTTATAACTACATGCTTTCATAAGTTCTAAATTTATTTTTGCTTGTTTTTAATAGGTCAAATGGATCAAGTGAACACAACCCCGGAAGGAACGTCTAATCCTACACAAGAAAGTTCATGTCAACCAACTCAAGTGAACACAACCCCGGAAGTATCTTCTAATCCGAGTCCGACAACTAATGCTGGGCAACAAGAAACAATTGATACAAGCTTAGAACCTGCATCAAAGAGGCTAAGAAGTGATGTGTGGAATGAATTTACAAAGATGAAAGTGAATGGGGCAGATAAGGCTGAATGCAAGTGGTGTAACAAACGACTTAGTGCCACTTCAAAGAATGGAACAAATCACTTGAAAGGACATCTAGGTATTTGTGTGCAAAAAAAGATCAAGAATAGAAACCATGACAAAGGACAACAATTCATCATGCCTACTATCTTTGAAGGAAAGGAAGAGTTGGGAATTGGATCTTATAATCCAGAAAATGTGAAGAAGTTGATCGCTGAAGCTATTATTATGCATGATTATCCACTATCAATTGTGGATCATGTTGGTCTTAGAAGAGTCTTTGTTGCTCTCCAACCCTTATTTAAAGTTCCTAGTCGAAACACAATCAAGAAGGAAGTATTGAAGGTTTATGATTTTGAGAAAACATGTGCTATGAAGATGTTAGATAGCCATGGAGGAAGAGTGGCGATCACCACAGATATGTGGACTGCAAGCAACCAAAAAAAAGGGTATATGGCGGTTACGGCTCACTATATTGATGGCTCGTGGACTTTACAAAGTCGAATCTTGAGGTAACAAAAAGATTTTCACTATATTGTTGATAAATTAATTGGATTTTTACAAAGTTTATTTTTTATAACTTATTTGTGTCTTTGTTTTTTGTGTTCTTAATGTTAGGTTCATTTATGTTCCAGCCCCTCACACTAGTGAAAGGCTTGGTGAAGCACTTGTTGATTGTTTAATGGACTGGAACATTGATTCAAAACTTTGTACTATTACTTTAGATAATTGTAGCACAAATGACTCCATGATTAGGAAAATTAAAGATAAGTTGCCATTGGAAAATTTGATAAGGGATGGGTCTTTGTTACAATTGCGCTGTTGTGCGCACATCCTAAATTTAATTGTTCAGGAGGGGCTACAAGTGCTTAAGGATGGAGTAGAAAAAATTCGGGATAGTGTAGGATTTTGGGTTGCTACAGCTAAAAGGTATGAAAAATTTGAAGATACCGCTAGACAATTAAGAGTTGCTTGCACTAGAAAGTTAGCTCTAGATTGTCCAACAAGATGGAATAGCACTTATAAGATGCTTGAGATTTCCATAGAGTACAAGGATGTATTTATTAGGTTGAAGCAACGTGAGTCTTTATACACTTGTTTGCCAACTAATTCACAGTGGCAATTTGCTAAGGATGTTTGTGGGTGTTTGAAATTGTTTAATGAAGTAACTGAGTTGATTTCTGGTACAAAATATCCAACTTCCAACTTGTACTTTCCTAAGATTTGTAGGATTAAGTTGGCAATAGAGGAATGGAAGAAGTCCTCCAATTCAATTATTGAGATGATGGCTACAAAAATGATGGAAAAATTTCAACATTATTGGAGTGGTGTTCATGATATGATGGGAGTTGCTGCAGTTTTGGATCCTAGGAAGAAGATGGCTGTACTTCATTTTTGGTTTCCTAAGTTGTATGGTTAAGACTCGGATGAACAAGTTAATAGAATCAAAGAGTTATGTTATGATTTGCTAGATGATTATCAGCGGATTAAACTTAGAGAAACACAGCCTACCACTCCATCATCCAGTGGTGCAACTAATGTTACTAATGATGAGGCTGAATTTGATGCGTATGTTGAGGCGATTGCAGTAAGCTCATGTTCAAGTGCTAAGTATGAGTTGGATCATTATTTGAGGGAGGCAGTTATAAAAAACACTCCATATTTTGACATTTTGAATTGGTGGAAGGTAAATGGAGTTGTGTATCCAACACTTCAAGCAATTGCAAGAGATGTGTTAGCTATTCCTATATCTACAGTAGCTTCTGAATCGGCCTTCAGTACCAGTGGTCGAATATTGAGTCCTCATCGTAGCCGACTCAATTGGACTACTGTAGAGGCTTTGATGTGTGCTAGGAGTTGGCTATGGGCTGCTGAGAATAATGGTAAAATTTTAAATTATTATTAATTCAACATATCTATCCTATCATTCTTATAGTATGTCGATTAATTATTCTTTGTTATTCTACATGTGATATATATTTATAGGAGCTAGAGTTGCAGAAGATTTTGCTACTGTGTTGAATGAAATGGATTCTGACGATGAAGGTATTTTACACTATATTTGTTTAAAAGTTTTAAGCTATATTGATGGCTTATTTTAACTTCAATTTACTTATTAATACAGCTGAATTGGTGGAAAGTTCTTCGGGTTACCATTTTGAAGATTAGAAATCGTTTTTTCTATGCTTTAACATGGTGAGTATTGAGGTTAGCTATTTAGCTTTCATTAACACTATATGTTACTTACTAATGGTATGAAAATTTCTCAAATAGAAATGAATGAAAATAGCAAAAGACTGAGAATTAGGGGGTCTTTATAGTTTGTTCCATTTTCTGGTTTCACTGTTTCTTGTATAAATCTTTGAAAATACTAGTTACTAATTCGTAGCAAATTTAATTAAATTCATGACATGTGAACATATTCAGATAAGATTAGTTTTCAGTAGGTATTCAACTTGCCTATGTATATAAATTAACAAGCATATATAATTGAATATACATTTTTTATGCATTTTTCATTCAAGGGATATATGTTTGATATACTAGTAGTCAAAATTGATGCATCATGTAGTAACTAGCATGATCCTAAAGATTGCTTTTATATTTTGATTGATATCCAAATGTGTACCCCATTTAAATCCGATGTTGTGTCATGCAGGCTTATATTGAGAAAGAGGACAGTAAGAAGTTGAAGCAAAAGTTGAAACGCCACTTGTGTTTGAATTTCTTTGGAAGAGTTAAAGACTATGTTACCATGTTGTAGAACTTAATTTAAGATTATGCCACTTCTAATGCTATTGTAGAACTTAATTTATGTTGTAGAACTTAATTTAAGATTATGCCACTTCTAATGCTATTGTAGAACTTAATTTAAATTGTAATGGAATGATTGTGGAAATTTGTGTTTCATTATTAATTCATGCTCTGGGTAAAAAAACCCGAACCCAACGGGTGTGGGTCTGGGTGTTAATTAAGCTAAATTTTGTGTTTTTGCTGCGGGTTCGGGTGTGGGTGAAAAAACCCAAACCCAACGGGTGTGGGCGTGGGTGTTAATTTTCCACCCAAATAGACAATGGGTTCGGGTGCGGGTGACACCCGATATTTCGGGTGCGGGTGTGGGGAGTGTCAAACCCGCACCCGTGGGCACCCGTTGCCATCCCTAACTACTACTACTTGAGGAGTCACTATCGCTCTCAACAATTGGGAGATTAAACATCTCTGTGACATACTTATCTTCATCAAGCGACCCATCCCTCCTAATACAATGGAAATATATTTGACGCTCGAGAGCGGATCCCAAAGGAGGAACTGAAGGAAAACCCCCTTCATCGTTTAAATCGCGGATTATAACCATAATGAGTAGAAGAAAAGTAAAAAGAAAAGGCGCAAAAGAGAAGGAACTTATACCTCAGAGATACAAGTAAGTGCTTGAGTGAAGGTTGATCCGCAAGCAAAAACGACTTTACTCGGAGTAAGAAGACGATAACGCAAGTGAAGGAATGAAGTGAAGGAATGCGAAGTTTAGCGCATATAAAGGCGTGAAAAACCGTTCGTTTGCCCAAAAAATAAAAGGAACTGAACCGTTCTAATACCCATTGGGTAATAGCTCGAATGCAGACACGTTATTGACACATGTCCTAGAACCAGGCAAAAAGAAAAATATAGGGAGTGACATCATTAATCAAATTTTATTCATCATCAAATGTCCTTTATTATTACAAGCATTCAAAGCATACAGGAAAAAGAGAGAAAAAGCCCTAAACTACGAAATTGAGCAACACACAAAGTAAGAAAATATATAGGCTAAACCTGGTTTGCAGCCTCCCTTGCATTATCCCAAAGTTCTTCGATTTTCTGACGGCATTCACGGGCGATTTCCAAATCGCCGTGGACATTAGCAGCATCTTCACCATGAACCCTGAGGCGATCCTGTAGTTCTAACAGCGTACGACGCTTCTCTAATAACCTCGTTATATCATCTTTGATATCCTTTTTCAGCTTGCACTTCTTCGCCTCCAGCTGATCAATTTCCGCCCTCAGTTTAGCGAGCTGATGCTTGAGATTATCTTCCTCATCAAAGCAAACCGCCAAGTTGCTTTCGTACATACGCATGCCTTCCTTCACGAACCACATCTCATAAAAAATTGCTGCATTTGTCCTTTGGCTATGACAACGCGACTCTCCAACCGCCATAATGAAAGGAAAGTCTTTGATCATCCGATCCTGTAACGCCAACAAGCAACCCAGGAATTCGTGCTGAGGCGGGGTTAGTCGCTAGGAGTAGTCACGAAGATTCGTGACCATGGAGGTGAAATCTTCATAATCGTGCATCAAATCCTCTGGCTCCTGCAAAAGTAGAGACCTCAGAGCATTAATTAGTGAAGCTACGGAAGAAGCCATGAGTAAAAGAGAAGTGGGAAATATGTGAAATGACGCTACCAATCATCCCCTTTTTATACTGAATAGGAGCAGGAGTTTTGAATATGCGGAATGGGAGGAGATATCGGTTACCTGAACGGCAATCCCGTTTTCTCCGTCAGAAAAATCAGGCTCAGAATTACATAAGCACGCCTAAAAACGAGGAAAAATGACTCAACAGCCTAAAGCTTATCAGCACTACGCCTCCTCGGAGCCTTGTATTTGGGGGGCTGTGTACCGGTCAAAATAATTTAGGCCCAATTAATATAGGGTCCGGTCCACTTGGCCCAATTCGCCCGAACAAGGCCCAATTCGCTTCACTCGTCTATCACGTGCATACTCACGATTTCCCTCTAACAGAACATAAGACACATGAAAAACGTGTCCCAATACCCACTAAATGGAGTGGCGCCAAATGTAACCCACACTCTCCCTCGTGAGGGATCATGGAGCTTAAGAGTAACCGTCACACACTCCATCACGGGACTGGTTATCGTCTATAAGGGGTCCTTATGGACCGTTCATAAGCTTAAGCCCATTAGCGCGCTACACAGCCCATTGCTACCCTACACCATACTTTTTCTTCATACACCCCCATAAATGAGGGAAATTTTCTCATGCACCCCCCAATTTTTGTCGCGCCCCCCAAATTTCTCGTGTACCCCCCAAATTTCTCGCGCACCCCCAAATGTCGTGCGCCCCCCAAATTTTTTTATTTTTTTTTTGTTCCTTCCTCTCCAAATTTCTAGCCAAAACCATTTTTTTGTTGGAATGATTTCCAGGAGTTGTACTGCAAAACCATTAAGTGCATAAAATGGTTTCAGATATTTGCATTATTAGATTTGAACAAGGTTGGGCAAGGCCACTTTACAGTCACTAGTTTGGGGCAGGCAGAGCATACAACAAGCAAAATGGTTTTGCAAGTATTGGCCTTTAGAAAGTGTAAAAAGAGCATTTTCTAGAAGCCACCCCAACCCACCATTCAATGCCAACAAATCAAGGGAGTTGACTAAATTTACCTTCACTTTGTCAATACCAAAACAATGAGAATCCAGTCATTCTAAATCTAGATGCGCAAGTAAAAGGTTTTAGTTTTAGCATGTCATCATTATGTTAAATTAATTTCTTTTGACAAACTTTTTCATTTGACGGATTCTTTTGACAAACTTCATTGTTAAATTATTAATTAACGTGTACTAACAAGTAAATATCTGAAACAAATATTTGTACTCCAAAACCATTTTGTTGTTGGAATATGGTTTCCAGGAGTTGTACTCCAAATTTCTCGCGCGCCCCCCAGTAGCGCGCGCCCCCCAAATCATGCTAAAACCATTTTGCATTGGGAATGGTTTCAGATATTTGCACTCTAAAACCATTAAGCGCATAAAATGGTTTTGGAGTACAATGCTATAATTATGCACTTAACATTTTTTTTCCCTCCCCACAGATTTCTAGTCAAAACCATTTCATGCACTTAACACTTAGAATACTAGCCTTGACCCTTTCCAATAATTTTCAACATGACAAAATTATGAAAGTAGTTATAATTTATGAGTTGAGTTATGACCCAGTCATAGAAAACAATCAACAATCCTTACCCAATGCACTTAATGGTTTTGGCTAAAAATCTGGGGGGAGGAAAAAAAAATTAAGTGCATAATTATAGCGTTGTACTCCAAAACCATTTTATGCACTTAATGATTTTGGAGTACAACTCCTGGAAACCATCCCAACAACAAAATGGTTTTGGCTAAAAATTTGGAGAGGAAGGAAAAAGAAAAAAAAATCGGGGGGCGCACGACATTTGGGGGTGCGCGAGAAATTTGGGGGGTGCATGAGAAATATGGGTGGCGCGCGAGAAATTTGGGGGGTGCACGAGAAATATGGGGGCGCGCTAGTAAGTTGGGGGGCGCGCGAGAAATTTGGGGGGGTGTGAGTAATATGGGGGCGCGCGAGTAAAATGGGGGGTGCGTGAGTAAAATTGTTGTGTTTTGATTGGCTTATGGACCATCCATAAGGATTGTCCTTATGGACAATAACTTTTGCCCTCCATCACTTGAGGAGAGATCGTGGGATCATGGGGACAAATTGGAACTGCTTTTCTTGCTCTATAAATACAACCCCCAAAGCAAAAATAAGAGGACTAAGCAAATATCACAATTTCACACCATTGCATAATCATAACATTTAGCAAATAGACACCCCCTAGTGTTCTATCAGGAACAAAAACCCATTTCGGATGCTACGGGACGACAAGATTTTTCTTAGGCGCAGACGTGCCTAACAGGACAGGCTTACTGTCGCGGTTGGAAAATTTCATTAACAATGAAGTCGCCATTAACATTTATTTCTCCCAAAAAGGGAAAGGAAAATATCACGAAAACCTTCAGTTAATATGGTTAAAGAATCATGGCGGATTCGGGAGTTGGTAATGCGAGGGGAAGGTGTTAGCACCCCTCGCATCCGTTGTACTTAACGGGAACCATTTAAGGGTTTCGGTTTGTCTGCGCGTTTGAATTAAAACTGCTCGGTCGTTTGGTTAGGTTTCTACTTCGTTTTCAATTTAAACAAAAAAAAAGGTTTTTATTAACGAGTTTGACGGTTGTAGGAGCCCGCTCCTACGTATTCCACAGAGTGCAATGGGAAATTCAAAGCTCACGTAGTTCTGATAAAAAAATGTTTGTCCAAAAAAAAAAGTTTGAGTGTTTGGTTCATTTTAGCGCCATGATGATTATGATTCAATGCCACGAGTCATACGTCAGGGGTCTAAACCATCCGGGGGTGAGAAAGTCATACGTCAGACTCCCCCTTTTTCGTCGTTTAATTATTATGAAAAAAAGGTTTAATTAAATTTATTAGAATGAGGATGATTCAGTGCCACAAGTCATACGTCAGGGGCCCAAACCATCCGGGGGTGAGAAAGTCATACGTCAGACTCCCCCTTTTTCATTCATTGAAAATGTTTTGGTGTGGCGGATAAAGAATTAAACCAAGCAGTCCAATAATAAAAGAATAGATGAGAGGTATAGAAGTAGAGAGATTACATAAATATAAGTGACATAATATATATAAAGCATGACAAATAAATAAATAATGAATAAATATGCATGAATGACATCAACTAAATAAAATGCATGAATAATTATGAGACAATTAAATATGCATGAATGAAACAAGAATGTATAATTATGGATGACACAATAATTAACTAAAATGCAAGAATTAAGTATCGAGGAACTAAAAATTAAAGCATAAGTATGAGAATTGCAAGAGAATAAATGAAATAAACACATAACAATGCATTTAATATAAACATATCTGTTTGTGCAAGTGAAATGTTTCAAAGCACTTAAAAAAGTTATTGTCCAACTTAAACACTTATGAAAATAAGTTAGAAAAGCAATTAACTCACAAAAATGACTTATGGAAATAATCTAATAAAAATAAAAGACAAATCTGAGTCTTAAATATTATTTAAGCAAAAAAAATTGGATCAATAAGCTTAGATAAGCTGCTGTCCAAATAAGTGCTTTTGAAATAAGCTAAAATAGTAATTAACTCAAAATGACTTAAGAAATAAGCTAAAAATAAAAATAAAGCTCAAAACTATCATAACAAAATTTTAGCATAACAAAAATGGCCCAATAAGCTAAAAGAAAAAAAAAACTTTGTCCGGATCCGGTGCGGTAGCCTAAAGAGGTCCACGCCATCAAACGCGTTCCCAGCCACCAGATCCATCATACTATTGGAATTTAAAAAAGGTTGAACAGATCTGGACCGTTCTCGCGCGTGCGCGTCTTCGAACGGCCAGGATTAAATCTGGGTTGATGAAGATGAATCTTCATCTTCTCCGGCGAGCTCTAGAGCTCCGGCACGGTGGTCCGGCCACCGGAGTTACTTCCAGTCACGAAAACAAGAAATTTAATATTCTATTTTGCACGAAAATCATAGGAATATTCGAATTACATCTATTGAACAAGAGCTATTCATCGAAACCCTAAAACAATAGAGAAGGGGTTAAATTATGAGAGAGAGAGAGAGAGAGAGGGAAAGGAATAAAGTACTAACACGCGTCGTCATGATGACCAGAGGAAGCAGAAAAGTGTCGCTTGGGAGCGGGAGAGACACCGGAGCCTCCCCGTCGTAGGACGTTGCGAAGAAAACCAGATCGCACAAGAGTTGTCGCCATTTTACTCTCTTTTCAATTCTGTTTAGCTTTTTGTGTTTTAACAGGAACACTCTGAAAAACAAACTAGATTTCTTCTTCTCGCACCTGGAGAGAAAAAATAGTTCACTTTCTAGAATATGAACAGAGTTCACGTCATAAGATGAGAACCTTATAAAATAGGGGAGATTGAAAGGTAGAAGATACAAAAATATTAATTTTTATAAAGTTTGCATCCTATGATGCAAACTGAGTTCTCATTCTAGAATAATATTAATTTTTTTCTAGATTTTACTCCCGTTTAGTTTGCTACTTAAATAGCGAGGAATATTTTTGAAATTTCTAGGAACTAACAAGCACATCTAGAGGGCGCGAAAAGAAGAATTGAACAAACTAACCAACCAATATTGGATCGACCCAATTGGTTCAATAACTTTGAAAAACATGGGGGTAGAGAATTTTCAATAACTTTTATTTGATCAAACTTAAAAGAAAGCTTATTTTTTATGGTTGCTCTTAGCCCACTTTAATTGTTTACTAAAAAATATATTACTATAGATATTTTTTGGTAAAATTTATACTACTAAAAATATCTTCTGATAAGATTTACATTATTGGAAGATATCTTTCTGTAAAATTTATACAACCAAATGATATCTCTCAACAAATGGAGGACATACAGGAATTCTAATCAATTTAGGAAAATGAAGAACAACTAATATTTTTTTATAATAAAAAGATAACTTTTTTCTCACATCTATTATTATGAAAATCCATTTCCATTCGGATTTATCTATCAACCCGGACAAGTAAAAAATGGCTCATTTTCAAATTTATCCATTTAGACACAAAATAACTTTGAGTGAAAAATATAAACTAAATACTCTTCAATTTCAAATATAAATAAAATTTTATATTTTAGATTTATTGAATAATTAATTAATTTAGTCTATAATATAGACCATATTAATTTATAATTCAATAACTTTAAAATGTGATTTTTTTATTGGAGAATGCTAACTAGTGCCCCGGGACACTAGTTAAGGTAACCAAATATTTTTATCTTGGAATTTGTAAAGTCAACATCTTAAAAGTTTAAATTTTTTATTTCTTCAATGCATATTTATTCTTTTATTTCTCTTTTTAGTTCATTAACTAGTGCCCCCGCCCCGGGGGCACTAGTTAGCAAGACCCTTTTTTATTTATATGAGCTATACATTCTCCGACAGACTTTTCAACACAATTTTTTTGTTGGATAAATTTCAAAAGTTTCATTTCCGTATATGTTAAAAAGAAATATACTCAAGGGTCCGTTTGCTGCGCATGATCGGATAGTGACAGGATATGGTATAAAATGGGATAAGAATATGATAGAATATAAGCAAAATAATAGTTATCCTATCATTTGTTTGACACACACATGATAACAAACATGATAACTATTTTATCATGTTTTTTATACATGCGTCATAATAATATGATAAGATATATATATATATATATATCATATTTAAATGACAAAATTATTTTTGTAAAACAATTATTTTTTCTAAATTATTTTGTAATATTGTAAATTTTATAAATAAAAAAGTTAAATAAGTAATGAAATAATTTTAAATAAAAAGTATGAGCAATAAACAAATTAACTTTTTTATATGAATCATGATAAATAAATAACTCAATTTTATATAAATATATGATATATCTTATATGTAAATAATAAATTATTTTATTTTTCTATTTTAATACGAGCAATAAGTAGGGGAATGGAACGAAGCGGGGTGACAACATAGTTGGGACGTCGACTCTGACTTTGATATATGAACGCTCCTAATTTATCAAAAAAAAAAACCTATCATTACAAGAAAATTATATTTAATTTGTTATAAAAATTTAATTTATCTCCCTATTTCGCAATTTTTAATAATTATTTTATCTTTAAATGTTGTAATTATAGATAAATGTAAATTACAAAATTACCCTTGTGAGAAAATCGGGTATATATTTAAAAATTAATTAGGCTTAATTCATACTTTGGTCTCTTATGTTTATTTTAGCGCTCAATTTGGTCCCTTATCTTTTAAACGTCTCAATTTGGTCACTTATTTTTTCTGAAGTTCTCAATTTGGTCCCCCCCGTCAAATTTTTCACTATTACCATTAAATTTGGACACGTGTCATCTGTCCAAGTGTGCCACGTGTCCAAAATTTTAAAAGACAAGGGACCAAATTAAGAACTGCAGAAAAGATAAGGGACCAAATTGAGACTTGCAGAAAAGATAAGGGACCAAATTGAGACTTTTAAAAGATAAGGGACCAAATTGAGACGTTTAAAAGATAAGGGACCAAATTGAGCGCTAAAATAAACATAAGGGACCAAAGTATCAATTAAGCCAATTAATTATTTTATTTTTAAGTTAATATCAAATTATTTTATAATATATATTTTATTAATTTTCATTTTGATTTTAAAATATATTTTACAAAATAATCAGTAAATATTTTTTTTATCATATCCTGCTGGTAACCTAGCTCAAATTCAGAATACGAATTATAAATAGAGAGTTAAGATAAGATAAGTTTCAGAATTAACTTATCATATCCTGCTATCTCGCCAAACACTGAATTAAGACAGAATATAATATGATTATCCTATTATGTCTCTTATCCTGCACACCTAAAGAGTATATTGTTATCACTCTAGCTATTATAAATTTGTACAAAAAAAAAACAAGTTTGATCGGTTCAACCAAGTGTTAAAATTTGAGATATAATTAAATAGAACAAATCTTTATTATAATAAAATGAGAGTAACTACAGGCACGTGAAAAAAACTTGAAAAAAATATGAATGGTTTAGATTTTGACACGTGAAAAAAATATATTATATCAACGGCTATGATAAAAACTTGAATATTACGTTGCCACGTCAATTAATGAATATGACACGTCATGTGTTTAAAAGTACAATACATATGTGTCAATATATGATTGGATGTGTATATAAAATAATTTTACACCAATCCCTAATTTTGTTACCTACTAATCCCTAATTATATGCTTTCATTTGATGATTGGATATACTCTATGGAATCTATTTTATTTATAGCCTTAAATTATGCATCTTTTATGATAAATAGAAACCTTTTGTTTCTTTCTCCCAAGAGTGTATCTTTCCCATTAATTATAGCCTTAAATTATGCATCTATTTTCACTTTTTCTCACATATTTACATTTTTTCTATTTGATGCAGATTTGACTTTGGGGTTCTATAAAGGTATGAATTGCTATAAATATTTTTGGTGTTTAAATTCTGATTATAGTTTGTAGTGTTCCATATTAATTCTCTATTCTTTTTGAATTTGATTTTTATTCCAATAGGTATGGATTCCTAAAGGTATTGAGACAATTTTAATTTTAATTTTTGTAGTGTTTCATATTAATTCTGATTATTGCATTTAAGAAAAAAATTTGAGTTTTATTTTTCTTAAGTTTCATATATTTTCTATTGGAATATATTTTTGTCCTTAAATTCGTTGATTCATGAATTTGTTGATTGCAGACATTAAGCATGGTTGCTGAAACTAATATAGAATCCTCGATAACTTTGATTGTCCGGTATTTTTTATCTTTGCTTTTTATATATGGTATAGGCATTTCAATTTTTTTATCAGATTTGGTTTTGATGATTTAATTGTTGTGAGTCACATACATCAAACATGAATGTAGTTGTGAGCAGCAAAGGTGGGTTGGATGTATTTTCTATTATATAATAAAGATAATAAGGATAACGACTAGGAGGATTGAGGCACTGCTCTGATTCCCCCAAAGACATATAGCCATTGCATATTTATAGGTGTGAGTTTTAATAGTATGTGTGATCTTCCCCAAATAGTGTGGTTGCCCTGGAATTTTAGCATGTTAATGTTGATTATCAAATTGCTACTTTTATTTGTAAAATTTGACCCTTGGTACTATGCAATTTTTACAGAAGTAAGATTTTATAAATAGAGAGGTTAGTGGGTTTTAATGTGTATGCTCTTTCAATATTTTTATATTTTTATTTTATTTTATTTTTTAATTGCACATTTAACTATATCAATATCAATTTAAAGTGTATATCTGACACTCTACTAAACCGTGCAAACGCACGGGTCAGAGTCTAGTAAGAGATAAAGTTGAATGACACCACCAAGGGTCATGTTTTCTTTTTTTCGATAATTCACCAAGGGTCATGCTTTTTTTTTTATAAGGAGGGAAAAGGAAAGGAAAAAAAAAGAGAAACTATCTAAAAAATAAAGTCCCACTAGCATATGCTAGTAAGAGAAGATTCATTCCAGCAAACGGCACATCTATAGGGGAAAAAGCCTCCAGGTTGAGTGCTCCAAGTTTGGTTAAGAAATCTGCACAAGCATTATCCTCCCGAAGGGTGTGAGCAACTTTGACTCTCTAATCTCTAACAAGAAGATCCTTTATATTGAGAATAGTAGTCGCGTAGTGGTGCCAAGGACAGAATCATAAATCAACTTAATAACTGTCTTTGAATCCGAATAGCACATAAGCTCTTTAATACCCAACCCCCAAGCCAACACTAAACCATGATAGACAGCCATAAGTACAGCATCAAGAATATACGAAAATCCTATATTACCCGCAAAACCATGGACCCAGGCACCATCAGAATTCCGAATCAGGCCTCCGAAGCCGGAAACTCCAGGGTTCCCGATGCTACTCCCATCAACATTTAAGATCATGCTAGTACCACTCTAAGCATTCCATCGAAATATTCTAGTAGGCAAACTCTCGTAGTGCTGATGGAAGCACTTTATAAGCAAGTCGGCAAAATTTTCAGTGTACATCCTAAGAGTATAGTAGGGAGTCAACTCATTGTCCATGCAAAGCTTGTTCCTTGCTCTCCAAATCCACCAGACTGCAGCCAAACATATAAGTTCTCTTCTTGAAAGAAGGTATGGTCCGTAAATCCAATCGATTTCCAGAAACGCTTAACAAACTCACAATCTCTTAAGCAATGCAAAATCGTCTATTAACCAAGGGTCATGCTTTGAGACTTACATCAATTAATAATTTTATTTAAAAATTTATATTTATCAATCCCACCATAAAATTATGTGATATTTCAGAAATATTAAATTTCAAATAAATTGA
This sequence comes from Trifolium repens, assembly GCA_030408175.1. Lineage (NCBI taxonomy): Eukaryota > Viridiplantae > Streptophyta > Magnoliopsida > Fabales > Fabaceae > Trifolium > Trifolium repens. Next base: position 43,715,100 of record CP125850.1, on the reverse strand, counting down.
ACAATTGTAGATGTGCCATCAAACAAAAAGTATTTAATAGTCAAATTTGCTGTTGATGGCAGCTCTACCAATAATCTAAGCATTGTTGTTTATACGAAAATTGATTATTGGTTTTGCATGCATGGTCTAGTGGAGTTGTTTCTATTATATATGCAGAACTCATGGCTATTTTATATGTGATAATTCTTGTTTGGAAAGAGGGATATGTAAAGGTTGTTGTTCAATCAGATTTGTTGATGACCCTTAATCACATTGTTTCATGCTGCATCACACTTTGAGAGAGTAACGTTAATGTACTAAATGACTACCTAAGCATAAGATAGGCTAGCATGCTTATTTTATTTTCAGATTTGACCTTGTCCTTCTCAAATGTCTCACTCACTAAGCTCTAATTGATATTTTACACATCTCTTTTGTTAGATTCTACTGGTTTTCTTTCCTATTGTTACTTTTCTTCGTAATAAGATACCAAGAATGTTAACCTGCCTATTAAATAGCATATTACCTGTCAAAAAAAAAACATATTACTTGTCAAATTAGCTATGAAAAAATTAAGTCCATCACACACCATATTTCTACTCTTTCATTGTGTGCACATTCCATTTTTCTAAAAGCCGAAGTCAAATGAGTTATCAATTTTTTTCAAGTGGATAGACGAGTTGCTCTCTAGTGCCAGAGTCTCAAACCAAGTACCTCAAGGTTGAAGGGTGATTTGTAGAAGTTGGATTTTGTAACTTTTGCAAATCATAGTGGCTCACCGTGATTTTTGAAAACTCTCCATGATACCAAATATGCATGCACAACTCAAGATTAGACAACGAACATGAGAGCAAAGGTCTTTGTCTCTCAAGAGATGTTGCTGCTATATACAAACCCTCTCGGGTTAAAAGTTTTTATTATTTATGAATTGCTTAGGAGACTTCAAAACTTAAGAACCAGTTTTAACAGAGTATAGCTATTAATTAAAGCAATTATAGCAGACAATCACTTGAAAGAGTAATTCTTTTATATGACAACCACGACCTTATGACTGAAGTTTATTTAGTACATTATTCCTTATTCCAAAAGCAAAAAGCCACAACCTTATGATATGATTGATGTTATTTAGTACAGAAACAAGGCAAGCTCCACATAAAGGACAGAGATATAAGAACATAGCACACTTAATGCATAAAAAATTGGTATGAAAAGCAACAAACAGAAGGTGCAAACATCTAAAATTAATCAATACTCCTCTCCATCATCACCATCTTCACCTTCAGTAGCCTCTGCACCGACTTCCTCGTAATCCTTCTCAAGGGCAGCAAGGTCTTCACGAGCCTCCGAGAACTCTCCCTCTTCCATACCTTCACCAACATACCAGTGTACAAATGCCCTCTTGGCATACATGAGGTCAAATTTGTGGTCAATACGCGAGAAAACCTCAGCAACACTGGTGGAGTTGGAGATCATGCACACAGCCCTCTGCACCTTGGCAAGATCACCTCCAGGAACAACAGTTGGAGGCTGATAATTGATTCCACACTTGAATCCAGTGGGGCACCAGTCAACAAATTGAATAGTGCGCTTGGTCTTGATAGTTGCAACAGCTGCATTGACATCTTTGGGAACCACGTCACCTCTGTACATGAGACAACAGGCCATGTATTTTCCATGGCGTGGGTCACACTTTGCCATCATGGACGAAGGCTCAAATGCGCTGTTCGTGATTTCAGCAACTGATAGCTGCTCATGGTATGCTTTCTCAGCTGAAATCACAGGAGCATAAGAAGAAAGCATAAAGTGAATCCTAGGATATGGCACTAGGTTAGTCTGGAATTCAGTAACATCAACATTCAAGGCACCATCAAATCTCAAGGAAGCAGTTAGTGATGATATCACCTGAATAAACCAACAAAATGTTAAAGGGGCACAATACAACACAAACATTACAATCTAAATATTGGTGTTTCAAAATATCGGAAAACTGAGAAGATATGAATTATAACAAGACAAATATTAGATGGCTAAGCGATTCAGGGAGCAAATTGCAGAATTTCAATGTACAGAATCAAAAGTGAAATTAAATCTTATTAATATATACCTGGGAAACTAAGCGATTAAGGTTGGTGTAGGTGGGCCGCTCAATGTCAAGGGAGCGCCTGCAAATATCATAGATGGCTTCATTGTCAAGCAAGACAGCCACATCAGTATGTTCGAGAAGGGAATGAGTGGAGAGGACACTATTGTAGGGCTCGACAACAGAGGTTGAAACTTGAGGGGAAGGATAGACAGTGAAGCCCAGCTTGGACTTTTTGCCATAGTCCACTGAAAGACGTTCCAGCAAAAGGGAACCAAGACCAGAACCAGTACCCCCACCCACAGCATTGAAAACCAGAAAGCCTTGGAGACCAGTGCAATTGTCCGCAAGTTTTCTGATGCGGTCCAAGCATACATCAACAATTTCTTTTCCAACTGAAGTAATTAAAAACAAAAGATAACAACATTATTACAGTTCGATATTAAACAAGGAAAATGTCATATTTGAAATATATAATTAATTACTGGTGTAGTGTCCACGAGCAAAGTTATTAGCTGCATCCTCCTTTCCGCTAATGAGCTGCTCAGGATGGAATAGCTGGCGGTATGTTCCAGTCCTCACTTCATCAATCACTGTAGGCTCAAGATCTACAAAAACTGCACGAGGTACATGCTTTCCAGCTCCTGTTTCACTGAAAAAGGTATTGAAAGCATCGTCACCTCCACCTACAGTCTTATCGCTTGGCATCTGCCCATCAGCCTAAAACAGGACATACAAAAAACAAATCTTAACTCCAAAGCATGTGAAGTAAATATAACAAATAGAAAGTACGGTTCCAAATTGCAGTTTCAAATTACAGTTACGCTACAAACAAATACTAACTCCAAAGCATGTGGAGTAAATATAACAAATAGAAAGTACGGTTTGAAATTGCGGTTCCAAATTACGGTTACCCTACAAACTGCGATATTACAACAAAATGTGGGCAAATAGGACTGCAATTGCCATTGTGATATTGTTACCTCTAAAACATTTATGTGACGGCCACAATTGCAGCTCAAGACCGCTATTTACAACTATGTCAACAACACCATTCTTTTCAACGTCCTCCTTACACACACGTATATTGTAAATGGACGCACACTTTGGTTATAAATTGTTTTTGTTATTATTAGAAAATTATAGAATGCCATTTGGTATTAAGATATGAGATAATTAAACAATTCATAAACCAAGAGAATTATCAATTAGGAATCTAAACACGATTCAAAGAATGAACGACTTATAAAAGCTTTACACATTTCAACAAATTACAAAAATAAATTCATACTTGAGATTAAGATTACACAAAAAAAGAAACTACTCAAGTAAATTGAATGATGGAACTAGATTATTCTAGAAAGTATTATCCAATTGAAAACCAGGATAATTTAAAGATATTTGTATCTATGATCAACACTTTTTATTTATCAAAATATACTTGAATGAAAGGCAAACATACAAGAAGTTGCGCCATTAATCATTTCTAGATGGCAAAACCAATTCTCGTGAAAACTAAATTCATAGACCTATGAGAGACAACATTGCTATGGATGATTCTTTGAACTCTTTTCAAAAGATCAAAACTAATTTGAAAATAAATACAAACAAATGAAGAATTGTAAATCAAAATTAAATGCAATTAGATTTACATTTCCAATCAATCAAGAAATACAAAACTAAATGCAAATCATAATTTGCGTTGAACTTTACATATACGTAGAATTGTAAATCATTTCAAGCAAGCAAAATCAAATACAAATCTCGCAAAGAAACAATGCCACAAGAATCAACATTGATCTATCAATATTAATAACAATATAAACAAAAATTGAAGATACGATTCAAAAATGAGGAACGAAATCAATAAATCTGTTGAGATTAGGGGAGATCGATGATTGTTACCTCAATGCCGTGTTCGAGGCAGTAAAGTTCCCAACAAGCATTTCCGACCTGAATTCCGGCTTGACCAATGTGGATCGAAATGCATTCTCTCATTTTTGCAGAAGTTGAAGAAAAAAAATTAAGATCGAAATGAAAAAAAGATTGAGAGATTGACGTTTATTAAGACGCCTCTCTTGTTTGTTGTTGTTGATATGATTTGATTAGAAGAAGAGAAAAGTGTGGTGGTTGTGTTTGAAATCGGTTTTTTTGTTTATTTGTAATGTAATGAGGAAAGAAACGGAAGGAAACCGTTTAATTGCGGTTACTTTTTTTTAATAATACAAAATTGCAAAAAAAATTAATTTAAAATTAGGTGAACACCATAATATTTTGAAGTTTTTTTTTAGATTGATATTTTTAAGTTTTGATAGGTAGTTTAATTGGCTGGAATAAACCTCGAAGAGATTGGGTTAAACTTAATTGTGACGGAGCCTATAAGGAGTCCTTGGATCTTGCAGGTTGTGGTGGCTTTATTCGAGACTCTGGAGGTCAATGGCTAATAGGTTATGCTCGAAAAATCGGAATGTGTGATGCTCTTCATGCTGAGATGTGGGGAATGTATGAGGGGCTAAAGATAGCTAGAAGCAAAGGTTTTTCGCATTTGATCGTGGAAAGTGACTCTAAATTGCTAGTAGATATGGTTACAAATAATTGCAAGATCAATGGGGCTACTCCCGTTCTGATTCGTCGAATTAGAGATCTGATTAATCTCCCTTGGCATGTTCATATTAACCACACCTTGCGGGAAGGCAACAGAGGTGCTGATTGGTTAGCTTCTTATAGTCTAACAAAGGATTCCTTTGTGTCCAACGTTCTAGAGGTCCCTCCGAGGGAACTGCAGAGTATTTTGTTTGACGACATTTCAGGGGCTTGCATGCCTAAAAATGTTCGTTTAATTTCGTAGTTTTTTTTTTTTTTTTTGGCTTTGCCCTCTTTCTGTACCAAAAAAAAAAGGTAGTTTAATTATTTAATTTAGGATTTAAACGATATACACCATCAGTGTAAAACAATTTTACACAGACCTCCAATGAAAATCCATCAATTTTCATATCACTCTACTCTTATATGATTAGAGTTTAATGGATATGCTCTGGCAGTGTAAATTAATTTTACACTGATATCTAATAAGTATCAAACATTTCTCCATGTCATACAATTGTACTGGAGTCTAGTGGGGTGATTTGGCTGAATAAACGGTTGGTATTGATTGATAGTGTAAAATTAGTTTACACTGTCTGTGCATATACATTTTTCTCATATGATTATTTTGAAACTACTTGTATGATATGGATGAATGGTGGTTTATTATTTGATGTTTGTGTGAAATTATTGGATCTCTGTGTTCCTCACAACTAACTTGTAACAAACTTGTAAGGATTACATGTTCTTTTCTTTGATGAATAAAAAATGTTAAATCTAACATCTTATTTTATCTGACAATTATGCCTTCTTGTTGTAACCAGTATTTTTTTTTAATAAATTTTAGACTTGGTGTTAACACCAGAATTATAAAATTCATGATATTGCTCAAACATTGGTGTTATAATTGGAAAAGAAGGAAAATACTCCTTTCGACTAGCCATGTGATTATTCAAACTAGGATTGGTCGAAATCAGCCATATTAAGTGGAATTTGACTAGACTATTTTGTGACGTTCGACAAATTATATGCAGCAGATTGATGGATGCCGAAGACTTCGAGTCGATGCAATAGATAGTAGGGTGTAGTCGAAGGCTTCATTTTCAACAAGAAGATACATATGATTCGAAGAAGTCATTAAAGGATAGTCATTCAAAGGGACATGTGTCAATTTTAGATTAAGAAAGTTATTAGATAAGACATGTGTCAAAATTTTAGTCAAGTTATAGGTAGTTATTTACTACTTTTATTTTCGACCGTAGGATCTAGTGTTAGCCTTTCCTACAAGGTCTATATATATGTGTTTGTAATAAGAAATAAGGGTTGGATCCTATTTTCTAAAAACTCTAAATGCCCACGCCGCGTGTGCAAAAGGGTTGAAGAGTGCATAGAAATGGATTCCATCCACCATTTACATTTGAATGCAAATTTACCGTCTTTGATTTCTATCCCAACTAATCTTTATTTCGACTCTTTCTTCCATTTTGTTTGTTCATTAGAATAAGCATTCTTTCTTTAACATTTATTTGCAACGCTTTTTATTCTAATTTGATCCTTTCGACTTCGTCGAAACAATGTCTTTTTAATGCATTTAATGCAAATCAGACAATAATTGTTCAAGCAAAAGATGTTGAACATTCATAAATTTTCCGGAAATTAACACACAAATATGTTCCGAGATTTACTAGTTGATCTCTCTTGTAATAATCAAACTAGCGTTTGTTTACCAAAAATCAGTGTAAACACTTGGGCTCAAATTTTTAGGGTTATTTACGATTGACTTATTTTATTTAACCAGTATTTTTTTAACCAGTATTGTGCACGATAATTTATGCAAATAAATTAATTAATTTTATGTATTATTCATAAACTTGTTAAGAAAATTTATGAAAAAATAATTTTAAAATATTATTTGAGTTAGTGAAAACTTATAAAATAACATAACAGCTTTTTTATTTGCATTAATAATTTTTTTGTAAACAAAAAAATACATCAATTCAAATAAATATCACTTAGCTTTTCTTATACAAAAGGATAGGGCAAAAACTAGCCCATTGCATGATTCACAAAAACAAACAAAAGTTACAGCTAGCTAGCCCATTGCCCTGTAATGCTTTCTTGGACCTTATATAGTTCATATGTGAGTTTGTTATTATGGAAAGCGGTAAAACGGAAACATTCATTAAATATCAGAGTTTGATATAACTATTAGATATCATTGTTTGTTTTTTTTTTAAACAAAAAAATACGTCAATTCAAATAACTATCACTTAGCTTTTCTTATACAAAAGGATAGGGCAAAAACTAGCCCATTGCATGATTCACAAAAACAAACAAAAGTTACAACTAGCTGGCTAGCCCATTGCCCTGTAATGCTTTTTTGGGCCTTTTATAGTTCATATGTGAGTTTGTTATTATGGAAAGCGGTAAAACGGAAACATTCATTAAATATCAGAGTTTGATATAACTATTAGATATCATTGTTTGTTTTTTTTTTTAAATAAAGCACAAACTTTATTAATCAGCAGAATTTACAAAGGACATATCATTTTGGATATGTTGGATTATACAATAAGGAAGGTTTGTTTCTCATTCCTTGTTGGGCTCAATACCGGCCAATTTGGCTAGCTCATAGGCCACTTTATTACCATTACGCCGCGTCCAGCTCACAGATATCCCTTCATTTTCCTTTACCCATTTCACACATTGAGCAGTGATTGTACCCCATTGAGTTCGAGCTCTCTTCTCACTGTGAACCGCATCTACAATTGCTTTTGCGTCTAACTCGATTATGGTGTTCCGGAGATTCCTCCGCTTTATCAGCTCCATCGCTTCATGAAGGCCTAAAGCTTCAGCTAAGAGAACACAGTCCGAACCTTGTCGAACCCGGGTGTTAGCCCATATTTTTACTAAGTAAAAATATGTTCTAAATGTATAATTAAAATAATTATGTTTAATTATATAATTATTTTAAAAGTCATTAAATATGTTTGGTTTTCAGAGCCAATGAATTTAATGATCAATCATGCATGAACATATAATAAATGTTCTATTATGGAGCATTTCCTTTAACTACGTATTCTTCTTCAGGATCCTTTCGATTTGGTCGAAGCTTCAGTAGGGTCGAAGTATCTAGCAGTGCAAGATTAAATTGTGGACTTAGCGAAATATTCAAGGAAAAGCATTATCATTTCGACTTCGATGGATACAACGGCTAATTCAGAAGACAAGAAAGGATTCAAATTCAAAATACGTGTCAAAGACACGCGTCCTCTCTGTAGTTATTTAGGCGTTATTAGCAGTTAGGAATTAGTGTCTATAAATAGCCTAGTTATGTGATCGAAAAAGGGGTCACAATCATTTATACAAGATCCTTACAAAACTCAAAGTATCCATGCTAACGAGAGAAACGAGTTCGAAAAGGAAAATGTATGTTATGTGAACCATTTTCATTCTGTAATCATTTACATTTGAATGCAAATTTACAGTCTTTTATTCCTATCCCAATCAATCTTTATTTCGACTCTTTCTTCCATTCTGTTTATTCAATTGAGTAAACATTCTTTCTTGCATTGCAAGTTACATAAAAAACATAAAAACAACACTTTATGAACACAAGAACAATAATGAATACCATTCTCTTTGAAAATATAAACAAAAGCACTATGTCCCGAGATTTACTAGTTGGTCTCTCTTGTAATAATCAAACTAGCGTTGTTTACCAAATTTCACAGTAAACAAATTGGCACGCCCAGTGGGAATGTGTGCTTTGTGTTTAAATTTTCTTCAAAGTTTGTGTATTTAATTTGTTCTGCATTTTAAATTGTTTCCAAAAGGTCTTGTGTGTAGTGTATGCTTCTGAGAAACGGGAAATCACTCCCTGAAATGGTTAGACCACCACCCAGAAATAACCCAAGAAAAAACATGGATGTTACAAACGGAAACAATAGTAACAGCGGTTCAAATCCTACAACCGCTTCGAGCGTTTCAGAGGCCATAGTCTCTCCTGTAATCAGTGAGATTGTGCCCAACGCTAGTGGGGCAACAGTTTCTACCCCAACATCTTCTGTGGTAAGTGCCACAATGACGATACCAACGTCTACAGTGGTACCTTCGACCACTACAGAACCCATCTTGACTTTCTCCCATGCTATGGAGGGAAATTTCTCTCCAAATAGGTCAAATGTTAATGGGGGTGGCGCTAGTTCTTCTACGTTCTCATTACCCTTTTCCCAATATGTGGGTCAAGGCACAAGTAGGAACTACCCATATGGTATGTCTACCAGTATGATGCAGGGTTTGCAAACAAGTGCATCATTATTCACAGAGTCGGCACCAGGCGTATTTGTTCCTAATAATCAGATAGTTTCTGGTTCTGCTACTCGAAACGTTAACCCTTCATTAACCAATGCTGCCTTAAATGCTTTGAGGCAACAAATGGATGAAAGTAATCATGATATGGTCAATATGTTAACACAACAAATTGGTACAGTATTTAACCCATTAATTCAAAATACAAACCAAAGTTACCAATTGTTGGCCAATCAAATGGGGAGAATTGTTGATTTCTTTGGGGCCCCTCAAGTCCCTAATCAACAAGTCCCCCAAATTCAAAATGTGGTGCCTTTGCAAATGGCACAAGCACCAAATAATGCCATCATGCCTGCACCAAATAATAATATGGTGAACCCCATAAACCAAATCCAACAACCAGTGCCAGTGGTCGAACCACAAGTGCAAGTTCAGGCACAGCAACAGGCTTTGCCCCAGGTCGAACAAAATCCTAGAATTGTGTTGGTTAATAGGAATCAGAACGCTGATGATGTAGTTAGAAATGTCCAGAACAATAACTTTGATGGGAAAAACAACATAGCCAATCTGGTCGAAACCATCCTGGCACAAAATGGTTTAAATATAGGCATGCATAGGCCTCATTTTGTCTCTGCCTTGTCAGAATATGTGCTTCAAACAGAACTACCAAGGGGTTGGAAGATCCCAAAGTTTACTAAATTTGCTGGTGATACTAGTGAATCCACTGTTGAACACATAACAAGATACTTAACTGAGGCAGGAGATTTAGCAAATAATGAGAATTTAAGAATGAAGTATTTTCCAAATTCTCTAACAAAAAATGCTTTTACATGGTTTACTACTCTCCCTCCACATTCAATTTTCAATTGGAATGAATTGGAGAGGGTTTTCCATGAGCAATTTTACATGGGACAATCTAAAATAAGTCTCAAAGAATTAGCAAGTGTTAGGCGCAAAACTCCTGAGTCTGTGGATGATTATTTGAATAGATTCTGCTTACTTAAGGCTAGATGTTTTACTCAGGTGCCTGAACATGAATTGGTCGAAATGGCTGCAGGTGGCCTAGACTATTCGATCAGAAAGAAGTTAGATACCCAACATCTAAGAGATATGGCCCAATTGGCTGATAGGGTTCGACAGGTCGAACGCTTGAAAGCAGAAAAGGCTAGAAATTCAAAGTATCATAAAAAAGAAAAAGTTGCTTATGTGGAAACACATGATAGCGACCAAGAATATGATATCTCTTATGAGGATGTTGAACAAGGGGAAGTAGACCTAGCAGAATTAAAACCTGGTCCCCCTTATACTTGTAAACTTTTAAAACCTTCAAATGGAAAAAATCCTGTTGAACCAAAAAGTGATAAATATGTTTCAAAAACTTACACTTTTGATATAACAAAATGTGATGAGATTTTTGATTTGTTGGTTACTGATGGCCAAATAGTGGTTCCAAAAGGTGTTAAAGTACCTCCATTAGACATGAGAAAGAAAAGATGTTATTGTAAATACCATAATTTTCTTGGACATAGAACCTCACAGTGTGTACTTTTCAGGGACTTGGTTCAAAAGGCTTTGAACGAGGGAAGGCTCAAATTTGGTGAGAAACCCAAAGCCACGAAGGCAGATCCTGAGCCTTCACAGAGTGCTGATACTCTCTATGCTGAGCCGCAAGTTATAATGATGGTCGAAGCCATGGAGGTTACAGAGGTGCAGGTAGAAAAAATCCCTGAAGAGGAATACTTCGAGAAGATGAAGGTGGTGTATCCTCGTGCTGAAGAGGATTTGATTGACTTCCTGAACAGATGCAAACTAGAAAACAAAGGAGTAATGCTTTGTGCCCGTTGCAGTGTTGTTTGTGATAAAGAGGCTACTGCAGGCCTTATGAAGTTCCAACCTGTGGCAAACAGACAGGGGGCAAACCCAAAGCAGCATCAGGACAAAGGAAAGGGCATTCTGACTCGACCAAATAACATGGTCCAAATTGATCGAAGGCCTACTTTTCGTCCCTCTGGTTCAATCCCTGTGGAACGTTTGATGCACCAAGGAACCATAAAATTCAACAAAGGTGCAATGGAAGTTGGTGGCTCCAGTGGCACCAAACTAAGCTACTCAGAGGATGTTAACAAATACTCTTACAGGAACAATTATAAGGGTAAACATCCAATGACAAGGACTCAATGGCGTAGATTCCAACGCCAAAAGAAATTGGCTGCAACTAATTCTCAAACAAGCCAATACAAAGAAGTGGCTAGAAGGCCAGCAAAAGAAAGGATCCTTCCCCCTATAGATGAAAACAAAATGGAAGATGATTATTTGCTGGACTCTGAGCTAGATTTTGATGTAATATGTGTGGTTTCCATATTACCATCAGAATATGATGTTCAATCAGAAGTAACTGAGCTCGAAACTGATTTCGACCAGTTAGAAATGGCTGATCCTAAGCCAATATGCTATTATGTCATGAACAATGGCTGTATCGAAGAGCAATAGGCTACATTCGAAAGGCCAGACTTAGGCATGAAAAACCATCTCAAACCCCTCTTCATCAGAGCAAAAGTTGAAGGAGTTGGAGTTAACAAAGTGCTGATAGATGGAGGAGCTGCTGTGAATCTAATGCCTCTATCTATGTTACCCAAGATTGGCAAATATGACTGTGATTTGTCAGCCCATAACATTGTTTTGTCAAATTATGAAGGCAAAACAGGACATTCAATGGGGGCAATCCAAGTGGATGTTGCTGTGGGCAGCATAGTTCGACCAACTCTGTTCCTAGTGGTTGACTCTAAGGCAAATTTCAACTTGCTGTTAGGGAGAGTGTGGATTCATGGAGTAGGAGATGTTCCTTCGACCCTTCACCAGAAGTTGATACTTTGGAGGGAGGATGGCTGCGTTGAAAATATAGAAGCTGATCAGAGTTTCTATATGTCAGAGGTAGACACCATAACTAAGCAAACCTTTGACAAGAATTTGGCGAATATTGCGCCATGCTATGATAGAGAGAATGCTTTCACACCCTCTGAGAATGTGATTCATTCTGTGAAACTCCACCCAACCCAAGGCTTTATATGGGAAAGAGAGGAAATAGATGTTGTGTCCTCAGAAGATGGAGTTATACCACCATCTGGGTCGAATGTTTATGAAGATTACTATGACTGAGTCCAATGCTTGGGCCAGAATTACGGCTTATGTGGCCGAAACTAGATTAAATACGGCTTTGGAAGCTGATGTGCATCAAAATATGGCTTTAGAGGCCAAGGTCGAAAGTAATGGCGCTTCTGTGCCACAAGCCCAAAGGCTCGATTGCATCTATGATGAAGAACCCCTGGGATTCGAAAGGGATCCACTTAATGAAACTCCTAAGATGCAAGCTCAAGACCCTTTGGAGGAAATTGACATTGGAAATGGCTCAGTAAAAAGGCCAACTTACATTAGTGCCAATATTGGTCCTGATTTAAGAGGAAAATTGGTACTACTTCTCAAGGAATTTAGTGATTGTTTTGCTTGGGATTATAATGAAATGCCTGGACTCAGTAGAGAAATGGTCGAACTAAAGCTACCAATCAAGGCAGGTAAAAAACCAGTGAAACAATTGCCAAGAAGGTTTGCACTAGAAATCATGTCCAAGATCAAAGAAGAGATCGAAAGGCTGCTGAAGAGTAAATTCATCAGAGCTGCCAGGTATGTAGAATGGTTAGCAAATATAGTTCATGTTATTAAAAAGAATGGTACACTTAGAGTATGCATAGATTTTAGGGACTTAAATAATGCTACACCAAAAGATGAATATGCCATGCCTGTGGCAGAAATGTTAGTAGATTCAGCAGCAGGCTTCGAGTTCTTGAGCATGTTAGATGGTTATTCTGGTTATAACCAAATATTTATTGCTAAAGAAGATGTATCTAAAACAGCATTCAGATGCCCTGGTGCTTTAGGCACTTATGAATGGGTGGTTATGCCTTTTGGTTTAAAGAATGCTGGTGCCACTTATCAAAGGGCAATGAATTCTATGTTTCATGATTTTATAGATACATTCATGCAGGTTTATATTGATGACATCATCATTAAATCCTCTTCTGAAGATAGCCATTTGCTATATCTTAGGCAATCTTTTGAAAGAATGAGGAAACATGGATTAAAAATGAATCCATTAAAATGTGCTTTTTGTGTGCATGCAGGAGATTTCCTTGGTTTTGTGGTGCATAAAAAAGGCATTGAAATAAACCAAAACAAGACAAAGGCTATCTTAGAGACAAAGCCTCCTTCGACCAAAAAACAACTTCAATCTCTGCTGGGAAAAATCAATTTCTTGAGGAGATTCATTTCGAATCTAAGTGGAAAAGCTCAAGCCTTTTCACCACTACTTCGACTCAAGAAAGATGATCCTTTTAAATGGAGTGAAGAGCATCAAAAGGCTTTTGATGATATTAAAGATTATTTAATAAAGCCTCCAGTTTTAATGCCTCCTAGTAGGAATAAAGCTATGAAGTTGTATATTGCTACGTCTGATAAGACAATAGGAAGCATGTTGGCTCAAGAAGATGATAATGGCATAGAAATTGCAGTTTATTACCTTAGTAGAGTTTTAAACGATGCAGAAACTAGATATACTGCCATAGAAAAACTTTGTCTTTGTTTATATTTCTCTTGTACAAAACTTAAGCATTATATAAAGCCTGTTGATGTTTATGTCTATTCCCATTTTGATGTTATTAAACATATGCTAACTAAACCTATATTGCATAGTAGAATTGGAAAATGGGCATTAGCATTAACTGAATATTCATTAACTTATAAACCTTTGAAGGCCGTTAAAGGCCAAATTGTGGCTGATTTTATAGTAGATCATTCTTTGGTCAAAATGCCACAGGAATATGTGGATATTCAACCATGGATTCTCTATTTTGATGGATCCAAACATAAATATGGAACAGGAATTGGAATATTGATTATATCACCCACTCAGGTTCCAACTAAATTCAAGTATAAAATAAATGGACTTTGCTCTAATAATGAAGCTGAGTATGAAGCTTTAATCACAGGCCTAGAAATACTAAAAGACTTGGGGGCAAAGAACATTAGAATAAGAGGTGATTCTGAATTAGTATTGAAACAATTAACACAAGAATATAAATGTGTTAAAGAGCACTTAACAAAATACTTTGCTATAGCTAGTTCTTTGTTAGATTGTTTCGACCATGTAGATATTGAACATGTACCTCGATTAGAAAATCAAGAAGCAAATGACTTAGCTCAAATTGCTTCAGGATATAAGATGTCAAAAGAGAAATTGACACAATTGATCGAAATTAGAGAAAAAATGGTTTTACAGGAATCAATTTCTGAACAATTGTCAATGCCAAAACTTGTGGGGGCAGCTACTATACCACAAATAAATGGTGAAATGGAAAACTCCCTTGAAAATTTTCAAATTTTTGCCATTGACAACTTGTCAGATAATGATTGGAGAAAGCCTATAGTGGATTATCTTAAGAATCCAACAGGAAATGTGGATCGAAAGATAAAATATAGGGATCTAAGCTATATAATTTTTGAAAATGATCTTTTCAAAAAGACTTCTGAAGGAATTTTGTTAAAATGCCTTAATGAAGCAGAAGCATATATAGCAATCTCTGATGTTCATAGTGGCACCTGTGGGTCCCATCAAGCAGGACATAAAATGAAATGGCTTTTGTTTCGACAAGGTCTATATTGGTCTTCTATGCTAAAAGATTGCATAGAATATGCCAAGGGTTGCCAAGAATGCCAAAGGCATTTAGGAATTCAACATGTACCTGCAAGTGAACTCCATTCAATAGTAAAACCATGGCCCTTTAGGGGTTGGGCTCTAGACCTGATTGGTGAAATTAAACCTGCTTCATCAAAGAATCAACGTTACATTTTAGTTGGAATAGATTATTTCACAAAATGGATAGAAGCAATTCCCTTACCAAATGTTGATCAAGAGGCAGTAATCAATTTCTTACAAAATTATATAATCTATAGGTTTGGAATTCCTGAAACAATCACTACTGATCAAGTTTCAGTTTTTACTGGACGAAAAATGCAGGAATTTGCCCAAGAAATTGGCTTTAGACTTCTAACTTCAACGCCATATTATGCACAAGCAAATGGTCAAGTCGAAGCAGCTAATAAAATTATTATTAATTTGATAAAGAAACATATAGCCCAAAAACCAAGAAATTGGCATAAAACCTTAGACCAAGTGTTATGGGCTTGCAGAAATTCTCCTAAGGAATCAACTAACACAACTCCGTTTCGACTAACTTATGGTCATGATGTTGTGTTACCAGTCGAAATACATTTGCAATCAGCAAGGGTACAAAGACAAATGGAAATACCTTTAGACCAGTATTACCAAATGATGTCAGATGAGTTAGTTGATTTGGATGAGGAAAGGCTTAGTGCTTTAGAAATTTTAACAAAGCAAAAAGAAAGAGTTGCTAAAGCATATAACAAAAAGGTTAAGTCTAAGTCTTTTAACATAGGAGAATTAGTTTGGAAAGTTATTTTGCCTATGGACAAAAAAGATAGAGTCTTAGGCAAATGGTCCCCAAATTGGGAAGGACCATTTAAAATTGTTCAAGTTTATTCTAATGGCGCTTATGAGATTGAGGAGTTGACTCCTGAAAAACGTACTTTGGGTATAAATGGAAAATATTTGAAGAAATATAAACCTACATTACTCGAAGTAAAAATAAGTGCAGAATAACACTTAAACATAAAAGCAAATGGTAATGAGAAATTATAAATTGCCATAAAATATGGACTTTGTTCAAGAATTACAAGTGAAAAATCCAAACAGGATTGGATAACCAGAAATTGTTCGAAAGGACAATAAACTAAGGAAAATTATAAACTCTTAGTATAATCAGCGTAAATCTTCTTTAGGGTGGCCAGCTCCTTTTCGACCACAAGGTTTGAACTTTCTAGAGACTTAATCTCTTCACCAACAACTTCTGCTGAACTAAAAGCTTGAAGTCCTTCCCTGCCCTGTGCATCAATCTGCTCTTGGGTCGAAGTCTTGGCCTCTTGTTCAATTCGAGCTCTTTTTGTCTCTTCATCAATGATCTTGCGCCTGTAACCAACAATTTGTTCCTCTAAGAGTTTGATTTGATCCTTATAGTGAGCAATATTGTCATCACACTCTTTAAGCTCTGAGTTGCCTTCGATCAGTTGAGAATTTAATTTGTCCACTTCAGCCTGTGCCTTCTGAGCCTTTTCAAAAAACATGGCTTGAGCTTGTTGTTGAGTAGCAAGCCTTGTGTCATTGTCAAGCCTTCTTTGCACTGCCTTGGCATATTGATCCACAATCAAACTGAGCTGGATAACTTTGCCTAGAGTTTCTTCATCAGTCCTAGGGTTATGCAGTTTCTTCAAAAAGGCCAAATGGCTATAAGCGCAAGCCGGATTCTCTTCGATCTGCTTTAACACATCTCTGTGGACAAAGGTAGTTGTAAGCTTTAGCAGCAAAGAGTCCTGGAGCACCATTGAGTCAATATCAGAGTTTGAAGGCGCAGAGTCAGTAGTGGTGTGCTCGCTCGACGTGGCGCTTTTATTTTGTCTCTTGGAAAGCATGACCCTAAGAGTGCCAGCAGGGTCTGATTTCTGCATATTAGTGAATTCCTCCTCTTGCACACCTAAGCTTGCAGAGAGCCTCGAGGTCGAAGAAACAGAGACGATGTCTGGACCACCAGCTTCAGGTATAGTGTCGGAATCATGTAGAGATTCTTGAGTCGAGCTAGCTTGGCCTGATGCTGTAGAAATGCTAGGCATTGTGTATTTGACGCTTGAAGCAGTGGCCAGAACTCTGTTGCCATCTCCTTCAACATTGGCTTCTGGTCCTCCTCCCATATTGCCTTCATTAAATGGCCCTGAGTCGACCTTACCATCACCCAAAGGGTCTTGATTATTATCCTCCTTATTCTCTGTTGGCACCTCTTGGGAGATTGGTTGTTTGTCCTCTTCAACAGGATTCTCCTTCGACTTGTCCTGTAAACACAAAGAAAATCAGTTAAGACTAAAGAATGATATGGAAAATTTGAAATTGAAAAAATAAAGTGAAGTATACCTCCTTAGCTTCGACCTCAGGACCAGTGAGGTTGTCATTTTCCTTCTCAGTGTTGGGGGCATCTTCATTTCCCTGCTGGTCATTTTGTTTGCCCTCATCACTAATCTTTTGATCCTTGATCAAAGTCTCTGATTGTGGCGCAGGATCACCCTTTGGCCCAGCAGTCTCCTCTTCTGCAGTTTCGACAGTTTGGTCTTGTTCGACCACATCTTTCTTTGCAGTGTCACTTTGGGGAGTTGGATTATCACCACTTTCACTAGAAGTGTGAATTTTTAGTGCTCTATGCACTTTGGATTTTTTAATTGCTGACTTAACCTTCACAACAACGTCAGCCCTTTTTTCTTCATTCTTCTTTTTCTTTCTCCTTTCATCCCCTTGATCCTTCGTGGGGGCTTGCTGAACTTTGGGTTCCTCAACTTTCTTCTTCTTCTTGGCTTTTTCAGCCTCATTTTCCTTAACCTCTTGTGTAGAGAGACCCTCTTCACTTGGTTGCGAGATCGAAGTCGAAGGCTGCTTTCTTTTTCTGACCAAAGGAACCTCTTGTTCTTCCTCCTCATCATCCTGAAATAACAACATTATGAATGTAAATAATGTTAAAATTTTGGTTAATATATACTATATTGAAAAAGCCAAAATGATTGATGTGAAAGGGGTGATCTTTATCTCTACATCCACAATAATGGTGTCCTTTGATTTCTTCGAGCCAGCAGATACAGTCTCAGGGCTGCTCTTCCCTTTTCCACTATAAGGATATAAATAATCAAAGTTAAGAACATATATTAAAAAGGAAAAGGAAGAAAGTATGCAAAATAAAAACCTAAGTTACCTTTGGTTTTGAGGTTTCGACCTCTGTTTTGATCTTTACGCCAGTAGGTTTCTTTACTTCAATCGAAGCTTTTGATGACCCATCATCTTTCTTCACACCCTTGCCTAAAATATGTTGTGTTAGTTAATGTAAAAGGTATGAAGTATTAAATCATATGAAAATATGTGAAGTATGTAGGGTAAAATTCTTTACCTCGACCTGAGACACTGATTTTCTTCCCAAGAGCTGGCACTATGAAGCCACTCTCCACCATCCCCAACAACTGCTCTGCATTACCAATTGAATGCCTAGTGTAATAGTCATTCCACCATCTGCTGAAGCCATCAGTACAGTAAAATGAAGGCTTATACTCGAAAGGTTTGAAGTTAAACTCATAATTTTCTATCATCCTCATGTATTTGTTGAAGGTCTTCTCAGTGATGCCAGTACCTAGAACCATTCGATCAAGGCTCTCAAAGAAACTCTTTGGCCTGATTTGAGACATACCAAATTGCCTGGCTACGCAATTAGGTTGGTATCCAACCAACCCATATTGGTTTGCATTAGACCCAATTCTACATGAAAGGACTGTCTGCTCCAGGTAGGCTCTCCAAACCTCATTCACCTCATCCTCATTGTCTGGGTCGAATGCTGGGAATTCTTCAACGAACCACGCTGCCCCATACTTACGCTCAACAAATGGAGCATGGCGCGGAAGAAACTTGTCGAAATTTAGAAACATCTTCATGTGTTTTATGAAGAGTCTCCTGGTATCCTGATCTAGAGATCGAGGGGCCAACCTAACCAATCTTTGCCCTTCGACCTCTCTAGAATCTACTTCCTGTTGATAGTCAGAAGGCACTATCAACCCTAATTCCGTCTCAAATGTGGCATTTAGCCAAAGTTGTAAGAGCCACATAGGTACAGCCACTGAGACCTTTGATCCGTCCTTTGATGCCTTGATAGCATCACTAGCATTACCCATTGCTTCGTATAAACTTGCCAGCAATAAGCGCCCCAAGCTGAAGAGCCTCCCTTCATTTATCTGTTGCGCCATAGGGATAAACATCCTAGCTACTTGCAGGGATTTCGAGCAAAAGACAAAGTGTGAAAGCCACAATGTCAAGAAGGCCACATGCTCTTCGTGTGACACTTATTCCCCTGCCTTACCCATGTTTTCTGCTATGTACTTGGAGAAGGTGTTTTCCTTGTAGTTCAATTCGATCTTGTCCCCAGTCTTGGTAGGATCGAAGTGATCACCATTAGGCCTAAGGCCTGTGATAGCAGCTACATCTAAAAGGGTGGGAGTTAACATGCCACATTTAAATTGAAAGGTGTTTGTGGACTTTTCATAGAAATGAAGGGCAGCTATAAGAAGTTATGGTTTATACTTAGGACCGGTTCGACTAAACTGGATAAGAGGGTAAATCCCATAGCTTTCCCAGGTACACTTAAAATCTTTTTCGACCCTATCTAACCAGGGGATATAGTCCTTATGGGCAGTATAAGGAGTAGCTCTAAATATCTTAAGGGCATTTTTCAAATACCCAAAATTATAAGGGTTCGACTCAAATATCCTAGGACCACAAGTCACATGCAAAGGAAAGAGATCGTTTACCTCTTTCGATATGACTTCAGAATGCCTTGGATAGGGGCCACAGAAGGCATGATTGTCTTTCTTTATGGAAAAGGGTATCATGAGTTGAGTTGTCCAGATCTTCCTTTCAGCGTCAGTACCAGAAGGTTCTTGAACCACCTCTTCTCCATCTTCGAGAATACGTAGATCTTTCCATTTTCCAGCAGTGGGTATTTCGAAATCCAAGTTGGAAGCCATTGTTGAACCGTAGAAGAACTTAAAAGTGAAAAAGGGTTTTTGGTTATGAAATCTGGAAAAAACTATGTATTTAGGGTTGAATCAGAGAGGAATCAACGCGGAATCTAATGTAGATTTCCTTGAACGGTTTAGAATTGCAAATGGTTTGAGAATCAGAGCTTGATTTTGCAAAAATTAGAAGATGAACAGTGTTGTTCGTAAAGAAAGCTCTGAGTTTTGGAAGTTGGTAAAAAGTGCTTCTTTGTTCCTTTGTTACTATTTATAGGGAAACGTGTCTGTCTTTAAAAATAAATCAAAAAGAAATTCAAATAATTTCTCTTCAACTTCTACGTGTGCCACGTCATCCACTATGCTAAAACCTAGGAACAATGATGGATTGTGGGGATCAAGGTGACAGTTACTTCTGAACGTGACATAAGCGCTGTCATTGGGAACAGTGTCAAAGCACGTGGGTTTTAAAATGTCTTTTCCTTTCTCGTTCGACCACTTGATCGAAACAGGCATTTGGGGGCAATTTGTTAGCCCATATTTTTACTAAGTAAAAATATGTTCTAAATGTATAATTAAAATAATTATGTTTAATTATATAATTATTTTAAAAGTCATTAAATATGTTTGGTTTTCAGAGCCAATGAATTTAATGATCAATCATGCATGAACATATAATAAATGTTCTATTATGGAGCATTTCCTTTAACTACGTATTCTTCTTCAGGATCCTTTCGATTTGGTCGAAGCTTCAGTAGGGTCGAAGTATCTAGCAGTGCAAGATTAAATTGTGGACTTAGCAAAATATTCAAGGAAAAGCATTATCATTTCGACTTCGATGGATACAACGGCTAATTCAGAAGACAAGAAAGGATTCAAATTCAAAATATGTGTCAAAGACACGCGTCCTCTCTGTAGTTATTTAGGCGTTATTAGCAGTTAGGAATTAGTGTCTATAAATAGCCTAGTTATGTGATCGAAAAAGGGGTCACAATCATTTATACAAGATCCTTACAAAACTCAAAGTACCCATGCTAACGAGAGAAACGAGTTCGAAAAGGAAAATGTATGTTATGTGAACCATTTTCATTCTGTAATCAATTTACATTTGAATGCAAATTTACAGTCTTTTATTCCTATCCCAATCAATCTTTATTTCGACTCTTTCTTCCATTCTGTTTATTCAATTGAGTAAACATTCTTTCTTGCATTGCAAGTTACATAAAAAACATAAAAACAACACTTTATGAACACAAGAACAATAATGAATACCATTCTCTTTGAAAATATAAACAAAAGCACTATGTCCCGAGATTTACTAGTTGGTCTCTCTTGTAATAATCAAACTAGCGTTGTTTACCAAATTTCACAGTAAACATCGGGTCACCGCACCAACGCAGCTCCCATCTTCCCGCCGCAACACTAGTCCCAAGACCCAACGGCCATCACTCAGAGAGTGAGCATCCACGTTAAGTTTGGTAAAGGTATTGGGAGGAGGACTCCAGCCAATGTTGTGACGATTAGCCCCAGATTCGATTGTTCTTTCCGGAACCCTAGCATGCTGATTTGCCTGATAATCTTGGAGGCTTTTCATAGCTTTGCGCACCATTTCATCTGGAGCTCTCGTTCTTTGAGGGCCTTGCTTCCGCATAAACCCTAACTGCCTTCATTGCGGTGCATAAAAACCTTAGCCGCCTTTATCGCGCTTTCCTTTTCCTTCTGCCTTCATTGCAGAATTTTTTCCCCACTGCCTTCATTGCAGTTTCAGCAGCAACAGCAAGCAACTGTAGCGTACTGTTCATGAATCACTGTTCACACGAGTACTGTTCCGGTTGCACTGTTCATTTGCGTCAGTGTTCACGCGCACACTGTTCATAAAAAAAAAAAGAGGATTTTTTTGCTATTGTGTTCTTCTTATTAACAAAGTCCCATAACATCGGTCAATATGTCAAAAAAAGGATTTGTTCCACTCAACCAAGATTAAATAAAGCGGTTGAAATCTTTTCTTAGTGAATTGGAGACACCAACAACAGTTACAACTTCTCTGCCATATTCAGGTATGTTTCTGTTTCCACTTTCTCTTGGTAAGTCTCAATTTTCTTTTGGATTTAATGCTTCAGATAAACCTTATAACCAATATTGGATACTGGATTCTGGAGCCACTGACCACATGACACCCTTACCCACACATTTCTCCACTTATTCACCCTGTCTTAGCAACAAGAAAATATCAACAGCAGATGGTACCCTTTTAACCGTAGCCGGCCAAGGAGATGTCCAAATAAGCCCATCTATAATCCTACGAAATGTCCTTCATATTCCCAAACTTTCTACTAGCCTAATTTCCATACAAAAACTCACAAAAAATATATCATGTAATGCTATATTTAATGACAATGCTTGTGTTTTTCAAGATAAGCATTCAGGGAGAACAATTGGAAATGCAAGAGAATGGAATGGTCTTTAT
Source organism: Trifolium repens (assembly GCA_030408175.1). Classification (NCBI taxonomy): domain Eukaryota; kingdom Viridiplantae; phylum Streptophyta; class Magnoliopsida; order Fabales; family Fabaceae; genus Trifolium; species Trifolium repens. The sequence goes on along the minus strand of CP125850.1, from coordinate 43,692,964 downwards.
TATTTGGATAACCGAAATCTCCCCCCAAATTCACTCAACAACTCATTTTTTTCAAAATCAATTAAGACCAACAGGGAGAAGGTCTTTCTATACCACTGCCGCCTTGGTCATCCTTCATTTAGAGTCATGAAACAAATATTTCCTTCCTTTTTTAAAAACTTAGATGTTGAGAGTCTTTGTTGTGAGGTGTGTGAACTTGCTAAACACAAGCGTGCCTCTTTTCCAGTCAGTACAAAAGTGAGTACTTCTCCGTTTTATTTAATTCATACCGATGTGTGGGGTCCTTCTAATGTTCCAAATATATCGGGTGCTCGATGGTTTGTAACCTTCATTGATGATTGTACTCGGGTTACATGGGTCTACTTACTAAGACAAAAGTCTGAAGTTACCTCTGTGTTTCTACATTTCTTCTCAATGGTAAAAAACCAGTTTGGAGTGAGTATTAAGAGGGTCAGGTCTGATAATGCCAAAGATTACTTCAATCACGGACTTAATTCATTTTGTCAAAAAGAGGGTATTATTCATGAGTCCTCCTGTGTTAAAACACCCCAACAAAATGGGATTGTTGTGAGAAAAAATAGGCACTTGTTAGATCAAACACGAGCTATATTATTCCAATATAAGGTTCCCAAGAAATATTGGGGAGAGGCGGTTTTAACCGCATCATATCTCATAAATCATTTACCTTCTAGTGTCCTTGCCTCTAAAACTCCTATGGAGGTTCTATCCTCATTTTATCCTGATGTGTCCACCTCTTGTAATCTTATTCCTAGAATATTTGGGTGTAAGTCATTTGTCCATATCCATAGTGATGGTAGATGGAAATTTGATCCTAGAGCCTTAAAGTGTGTCTTTATAGGGTATTCTTCCACCCAAAAGGGTTACAAATGCTTGAAGGAAAATAGCGTTATTTTAAGCAGCGGAATTCAAAATTTTTCCTTAGTTTGATCCTTACGAATTGGGCATGATATGTGTTTTAGGGTTTTTACCTCTTGAAGGGAAGAACCTTTGAATCACGATCTCTTGTAGGGAAAAACCTTTGAATCACGAACAAGACGATCACGAGCGTTGATGAAGATCACCGACGCCTCTAACTAGTCCACACGGACAGTCACCTTCAATAGAGTGTTATCCCTTTATGTTTGAAGGCTATGCAAGAATATTGAGAGAGAGAATTATTTTAGGATTTCCAATTCTAAAATATTCTTGTGCTTTTTTATGTGTATTGAGCAATGACAAGAGGTCTCTATTTATAGATATTTCTTGTCGTGTGCATCAAGACAACTCTTGTCTTGTGCACCAAGATATCTCTTATTGGGCAAAGCCCAATAAGAAACAAAACTAGGGCGCGCGCCCCCCATGAGTGGTAGTACTCATGTGCGCGCCCTTCCACCATAACCTATGGTGTTCTTGCTCGTTTTAATTACTGTGATACCCTTATCACATTGCACATACGCCGTACCTTACGGTGTTCCTTAATTATCTCAATATTAGACTGTCCTTATGTGTGTGACCCTTGTAGGTTTCCATAACGTTGGCAATTATATTAAATCCTTTATTTAATATAATAAACAATGAGCGGTATCTAGCAACACATCATTGCTACCCAAGTTATGAGAAATTAACATGTGATCATAACATAACCTTTAGTGATAATATATGCGTGTATAATTACCCCTTTGCCCTTTATGTCTATATCGAACACAAAGCATACTTGGTGTCATCTTTGTCCAGTTCAATATTGGGCCCATGACATTTATCCTGTTATGCAGGATTGGCAAATCCCATCTAGGTCACTACTGTCCCTCAGCATGCTTTGTGAAGTACCCATCAACTGCCTTTATGGTTATCCTGTTACGGACAACGTTAGATCAGCAACAAAGTACTTGACTCCACATCTAGGGTACAAAGTGGTTTCAGGTCTAAGGGCGGTTTACACCATTATCACCATGAGAGTAACTTATGACACTTTGCATAACTTTGCATGTAGTACTCTCATAGCGGGTCAATCCGGTATGAATATTACTCCTAATATTTCTTATACCTATGTCAAGACTCGATAACTCCTTATCCCATGATCCATGAGATGTGATCATCAGTCTATCTTCAAAATAGTCTTTATGCTTTAAGGTTATCCCTTTTCACCTTAAAGCTCGACTATGGATACTTTAAGAATAGTGTCTTTATGTTTAATGTAATCTCATGATAAAGTCACACTTAATATTAAACGGACTTTCTATTCTAGGGACTTCATTATTTTGAACGTTACAAACATAATAAAGAAATGCCTATTATTATTAATAAATAAAGCACTAAAGTATTGGCCTCTAGGGCTTACTCCAACAATGTTATCATCCACCGTCTCATAAATTCTTTGTCTCTCGAGATGTCACCTTTCATGAACAAGAAAGTTACTTAGTTCAAACTAATCTTCAGGGGGAGAGCACAAGTAAGGAAGATGAGTCTCTTGTACTTCCTGACCTTAATCTCGGACCAGATGTTGAGACTGAAATTGGTCCTGAAAATGTTGAAACTAAAGTTGACAATGTTGAGACTGAGATAGAGTCTGAAAAAGATGGAAATGTTGGTGTTCATGTGAGATATGGGAAAAATTTAGTATACACAAGGAAAAAGAATATCATTCCTGAATCTACTCATATCCATGAGTCCGATCGAACATTACATGAGGTAACCTTCCTTGACCCTTCAAACTCTAGTGATTCAATTTCTGAATTTTCTCATGCTCAGAAACCAGAATTTAGTTCAACCTTACAAAGGGAACCAGAATCCAACCCGATAAAATATAAAAAACCAAAACCCAGAGAAGTAACACCAATACACTCTAAAGACTCACATCTCCAAATTGCCCATAGGAAAGATACTAGAACCTGCACCAACAAGCCACTTTACCCTCTATCCAATTACCTATGCTTTGAACAGTTATCACCTACTCATAAAGCCTTCCTCATAAACCTAAACACTACCACAATACCTACCTCCTTATCTGAGGCATTGTCTGGCAGGAAATGGAAACAAGCCATGGATTTGGAAATGGAGGCACTTGATAAGCACAATACTTGGGAATTGGTTTCTCTACCAAATGGAAAGAAACCTGTAGGGTGCAAATGGGTGTACACAATAAAATACAAGGCTGCTGGATCTATTGAGAGGTACAAGGCAAGATTGGTAGCCAAAGGGTTCACTCAGACTTATGGAATAGATTACTCAGAGACATTTGCTCCGGTTGCAAAAATGAATACTTTCAGGGTGATATTATTTTTAGCAGCTAATTACAATTAAAACTTGCAGCAATTTGATGTAAAAAATGCCTTCCTTCATGGAGAACTTGAAGAAGAGATCTACATATGTACCCCCTGGATATCGTGAAGATATGGCTGCCAATGTCGTGTGCAGGTTAAAAAAAGGCTTTATATGGGCTAAAGCAATCACCACGAGCTTGGTTTGGAAGGTTCACTAAAGTTATGGTTGGTTTGGGCTTCAAACAAAGTCATGGAGATCATACTTTATTTGTCAAACACTCAAAGTCAGGGGGAGTCACGATGTTATTGGTGTATGTGGACGACATTATAGTAACAGGTGATGATGAAGAAGAGCAACAAATGTTAGCTAACACTTAGCCAAGGAATTTGAGATTAAGACCTTGGGAAAATTGAAGTATTTTCTAGGAATAGAAGTGGCTCATTCTAGGAAAGGGATTTTCATATCCCAACAGAAATACATTACTGATCTTCTGCAAGAGACTGGCAAGACAGCATGCAAGCCTGCATGTACACCAATTGATCCAAATGTAAAGTTGGGGAATGCAGAAGAAGATATTGCGGTTAATAAGGAAATATACCAAAGGTTGGTCGGAAAACTTATATACCTATCACATACTAGACCGGATGTTGCTTTTGTTGTAAGCCTAGTGAGCCAATTCATGCATCAACCAAAGGAGATTCATTTACAAGCTGCACTCCCAATTGTTCAATATTTGAAAGGAACCACAGGTAGAGGGATTTTTTTCGAACGAAATGGAAGTGTGGGACTTGAAGCATATACTGATGCTGACTATGCCGGATCAATTGTGGATAGAAGATCAACTACAGGATATTGCACTTTCTTAGGTGGGAATCTTGTGACTTGGAAGAGTAAAAAACAAAGTGTGGTATCCAGATCTAGTGTTGAAGCAGATTTCATGTCAATGGCACAAGGAATATGTGAATTACTATGGCTGAAAAGCATCTTGGAAGACTTGAGGATAAAGAGTGATGAACCGATGAAACTCTATTGTGATAATAAATCTGCTATTAGCATAGCCCATAATCCAGTGCAGCATGATAGGACCAAACATATAGAAGTTGACAGACACTTCATCAAAGAAAAATTGGATAGTGGTCTAATTTGCACTCCATATGTCTCTTCCCAAGGCAACCTTGCAGATCTTCTAACTAAGGGGCTGAACAGCAATAACTTTGAAAGAATTGTTTCCAAGCAAGGAATGATCGATATTCATTCACCAGCTTGAGGGGGAGTGTTGTAAATAAATAGTAAATATTTTATTATTATAAGCAATCTTTTATTTCTATTAGTAAATATGTATTCGGTCCATGAGCCCATTAGGTTAGAATAGCCTATATAAACACATTAGTGATTGTATTATTCATAACTTGAAATATAATAAAACGGAAACATTCATTAAATATCAGAGTTTGATATAACTATTAGATATCATTGTTTGTTTTTTTTTTTTTTGAAATAAAGCACAAACTTTATTAATCAGCAGAATTTACAAAGGACATATCATTTTGGATATGTTGGATTATACAATAAGGAAGGTTTGTTTCCCATTCCCTGTTGGGCTCAATACCGGCCCATTTGGCTAGCTCATGGACCACCTTATTACCATTACGTTGCGTCCAGCTCACAGATATCCCTTCGTTTTCCTTTACCCATTTCGCACATTGAACAGTGATTGTACCCCATTGAGTTCGAGCTCTCTTCTCACCGTGAACCGCATCTACAATTGATTTTGCGTCTAACTCGATTATGGTGTTCCGGAGATTCCTCCGCTTTATTAGCTTCGTCGCTTCATGAAGGCCTAAAGCTTCGGCTAAGAGAACATTGTCCGAACCTTGTCGAACCCGAGTCACCGCACCAACGGAGCTCCCATCTTCCCGCCGCAACACCAGTCTCATGCCCTAATGGCCATCACTCAGAGAGTCAGCATCCACGTTAAGTTTGGTAAAGGTATTGGGAGGAGGACTCCAGTCAATGTTGTGACGATTAACCCCAGATTCGATTGTTCTTTCTAGAACCCTAGCATGTTGATTTGCCTGATAATTTTGGAGGCTTTTCATAGCTTTGCGCACCATTTCATCCGGAGGTAAGCACTTTCCATTGAACTCTCTATCATTCCTCGCGAGCCATATGTTATACATGATTGTAGAGATAATCTGCAAATCTTCTGTTTTTGCTGTTTGTATCATGTAATCAATCCAGTCATTTACTATTGTTAGCTTCACGTGATCCATATTGATGGTAAGAGGGCAAGCGAACCACGCTTGTTTAGCCCATTCACACTCCATAAAAATGTGGTTTATAGTCTCTATTTTTGTGCCACAATAAGAGCAAAAAGGGGCACATCTAATACCTCGATAGAGAATATTATCTTTTACACGGAGGGCATTGGTAAGGGTTCGCCAGATTAGATGGGTTTGTTTAGGTAGGACAGCTAGGCTCCAAAGTTTTTTCCATCTAGTCTCCATGTCGTTGTGTGAGCTGGTAGCAGTAGTTGTCTCATGATCATCCCACTCCATAATGGCATGATAGCCAGATTTCACCGAGTAGTTTCCATCTTTTGTACCATACCAGCTAATGATGTCTTCAGAATTTGTATTAGTTAGGGGAATAGCGTAAATTTGGGTAGCTTCCATAGGGTAGAAATTCTGGTTGATGACTTGTTCCTTCCAGCACTTAGTCTCCTCATCAATGAGTTCAACAACTCTTTGGAGGGGTTAATCCACCTAATGCTCCCATATGTTGATACTTTTTCCATCTCCTATTTGCCACACACAACCTTTCTTTAGGATCCAACTGGCTTTTTGGATGCTTTGCCAAGAGAAGCTCCAGTTTTGAGTCCTTTTTGCTTTTAAGAAATCACATCTTGGGTAGTATTTTGCTTTGAACATTCTGGCCACCAAAGATTGAGGATTTGTGATAAGCCTCCAGCCTTGTTTAGCCAATAGAGCTTCATTAAAAGCTCTCAGATTTTTGAACCTTAGTCCTCCTTTATATTTTGCCTTACAGGTTTTCTTCCAATTTACCCAGTGTATTTTGCGCTTGTCCACATTATTACCCCACCAGAACTTGCAGATTTGGCTTTCCATATGATCACAAAAACTTTTTGGAAGCAAGAAGCTACTCATAATGTAAGTAGGAATTGCCTGAGCCACAACCTTGATGAGGGTTGCTCTCCCTGCAAAGGACAAGTGTTTTTCCTTCCACCCCTTAAGCTTCTTCCAAACCTTATCTTGGAGGAATTTGAAAGTTTGATTTTTAGATCTTCCAATGTAGGTAGGCATGCCCAGGTATTTGGAGAACTGCTCCACATGTTGCATTGGGAGAATTTGGTGTGTGGATCTCTTGACCTCCTCTTTAACATATTTGCTAAACATAATTTCAGATTTGTTTATAATGACCAGTTGACCAGAGGCGTTTTGATATTCTAAGATGATGTTGTTGATGTAGTGTACTTCCTCAATCTTTGCTCTGCAAAACATTAAGCTGTCATCGGCAAAAAGAAGATAAGTTATTTCAGGGGCACCCTGTGCTATTTTTACCCCTTTTATCTTATTTTCATTTTGGGCTTTAATTAAGAGATTAGAATGAACATCAGCACAAATGAAAAAAGATAGGGAGAGAGGGGGTCTCCCTGTCTGAGGCCCCTCTTTGGGTAGAAATTTTTTGTTGGGACTCCATTAAGGAGAATAGGGAAGGATACAGTAGTCACACACTGCATAATGATGTTGATTATGTTGTTGGGGAAGCCCATAGAAGTTAAAGTAGCTTGCAGAAAGTCTCATTCCACACGATCATAAGCTTTAGCCATAGCAGTCTTTATTCCCACAAAACCTTTTTTATTGTGTGAGTGAGAGAAGAAATGGAAGATTTCATAGGCCATGAGAGTGTTATCAGTTATCAGCTTGCCATGAAGGAAAGCACTCTGGTTTGGGCTAATAATATCTGGGAGAATGGTCTTTATTCTGTTTGCTATAGTCTTGGTGACAATCTTTAGAGTAACATTGCAGAGAGAGATTGGTCTGAGCTCACTAGCTTGGGTAGGATTAGGCACTTTTGGTATAAGACATATATATGTGTGATTGATGTGGTTAGGGGCCTTGTGTTGGTTAAGAATGTCAAGGGTCTCCTTAGTAACATTTTCCCCTACTATGTCCCAATAGGTATGGTAGAAAAGAGCAGGTAGCCCATCAGGACCACGTGCTGCCATGCTTTTCATGTCTCTAATAGCAGTGTAAACCTCATCTCCAGTAAACTCAGTGCTAAGGGTATCCCTCAAATCCTGGTTGAGCTTGTCTTTTACAACCTCCACAATGTTATTGATCTGATGGGTGGGTTGATTTTTAAAAAGAGCCTTAAAGTGATCTAAGAGCACAACAACAATATCTTCATGCTTTGTCTGGTACTGCCCCTGTTGATCTATGATTCCCTTGATGGTGTTTCTCTTTTTTCTTTGGCTGGCTTTCATGTGGAAAAATTTAGTGTTTTTATCACCATGTTGAAGCTAATCAGCTCTAGAACGTTATTTCCACCACATTTCTTCTCCATCTAGAAGCTTGTCCAGTTCAATTTTCTTTTCCTTTATGGCTTGAGTTAGGTCCTGGATCCCATGTTTCTGGTTAAGGTTCATTAGCTCATCCTGTGATTGTTTAATTTTCCTAGGAAGCGTGCCAAAAATATTGTGACCCCACCTATGGAGGGCTTCAAGGGTATGCTGGAGTCTATTGGTTAAGTTTCCTTGAGACATAGCCCAAGCATTTTTGACCTCTTGGTGGTGGTTGTCCTCTCTAGTCCAGACCTGTTCAAACCTTTTTAATCTGGGGATTTTTTCCTGCAACCTGTTTTGCACGTTAGATGAAAAATTAAGCATAATAGGGTTATGGTCAGAGTTGTACCGAAGTAAGTGGTGATTAACAAAATGAGGGAATCTATTAATCCAGTCAGTGGTAGCCAAAAACCGGTCCAATCTAGCTAAAATGAGGCTATCTCCTGGATGTTTATTAGTCCAAGTGTATTTATCCCCTGTGCAGCTTAGGTCCTGTAAATCACAAAGATATAAAATACTTCTAAAGCTATTAGTAATATTAGGGTCAATAAGGTTTCCCCTAAGTTTTTCATCATCACTTAACATGATGTTAAAATCTCCAAAGATCAACCACTGAGGGTGATTGTTGACTTCAGAAAGGTCATTAATGAGTCTACAAGTGAGGAGTTTGTTATGTTGTTGGGGGTATCCATAGATCTCAGAAGCTCTCCAATTGTTTGGCTCAGATTCTATAGAAATTAAAACATCAAAGTAGTTAAAATCAAAATTTATTATGTCAATCATGATAGTACAATGATTCCAAAGCAGAGCAATGCCACCAGCTTTGCCTCCACCAGTTGTGGAGCAGTTTACAGCATTCACACTATAGGAATCAAAACTATTAGTTATAAACTGAAAATTAGAGTTCACAAGCTTAGTTTCTATTATGAAAAGTAGGTCAGGAGAATGATTGGCCAGGATCTTCTTGAGGGCTCTCACTGTCCTAGGGTTGCCAAGCCCTTGGCAGTTCCACGATAAAATTTTCATGGTTTTGGGTTGACCTGCTGAGCACGGCCTACCCTTTGATAATCCATTTGTGTTGTATCATTGTTGTTTGTAGCTTCTGCCTCCATTTTCTGTCTTTTTGCTAGAGTGATTTGGTGTTGAATGGTTCCTCCTGGTTGCTGATTTCCCTTTGTGCTTATTCCTGCTATCTGTAGACTATTGTTTGTATGTATTCTTTGATTGTGTGCATCTAGCATCATGACTTTTTCCTGTATAGAGCTGCCTGTTTGTAGTTGGTGTGTTTGCATAAGTGTGGACTGGTGCTGTTGCTGATTGTTTTGTTATTGATCATTGTCTTTAGGTGTTTGAATTTTCATAGCTGCAAGTTTTTCCAATAGGCTGGTAGGAACAGGGGGGCTATTTTTCCCAAAATTTGGATCATGTGATGGGTTACTGTAGTATTTTCTGTCCTTAGCTTCCATTTTCCTTTTCCCATATTGTGTAGAGCATATCCAGGGACCTAGAGGGGCTAGTGTACCAAGGGCCATGGGTGCGTTTCTGCATAGCTTGTCAGCATGCCCTTTGAGCCCACATTTGAAGCAAAAAAGGGGCAGTTTCTCATATCGATAATTTATCCAGCAGTTTCCCTCATAAGGATTACCAACATGAATTCCAGAAGTAATAGGTTTATTGACATTCAGACTGACCTTTATTTTGATAACCATTCTCTTGCCTGGGTATTCATAGAATTCAGAGGCCTCCACATTTCCCATCAGAGAACCCAAGCTTTCTCCAATTTGTTTTGTTTTGCAGTGGGTGGGAAGACCCCATAATTGAATCCATATAGGAGCATGATTGAAATCAAGGGTTTGTAGATCTGTGTCCCTATCCCAAGGCTTCACAATGAGCCAAAAATTGCGAAAGATCCATGGGTTTCCTTGCAAGATTCTGTCCTGATCACTTTCTTTATCCATGAAAAACTGTAGCAACTTGCCTTCAATTTCTTGGACTTTCAGCCCTTTTGGTGCACCCCATATGCTTTCTATACCGTTTTGAATGGAGCTAACGTGGATGGAAAATTGAGGAAGAAGATGAATTTGAGTTTGAAGTCATTGTTGGAGATAAAGTTGACATTTTTTGAATTTTTGTTCATTTTTTCAAGCAAGGTAGCATTTGTTTCGGCTACTCATATTGATCCAAACCATGATAACAAAACAAAATTGGTGAAATCATTAAGTAACCTACGACGATGCGCTCATTTAGACCAAACTAGCTAAAATTAAAAATAACAAATAAAATATAAAAAAATGTAAGAAAATAAATGTTAGAATGAGGAGAATATGAGAGAGATTGGTGTGATTTTTTCACACAATGGTGGTCACCTTTTTATAGAATTTTTCAAGCCATTTGATTGGCTGAGCCTATAGGGGCGGAGCTAGGTAGGGGCTCGGGATGGCCGCGACCCGTGGCCACATGGCAATCTGTTTTGATTGCATAAGAGATTATTATTTTTTACTGCCGACAAGTTTGTTATTGGAATGCGAATGGAGCTTATAGTGTAGCATTGTTTTTAAAATTTTTGTCATTTTACACACTCATACTTTAAATAGCAAAGAAAATTAATTTGGAATAGCATAAAGGCGTTTCAGAGGACGCGAAAAGAAGAAATTATAACACTACATCTACCTTTAATTATAAGACCCTTTTGAGATTTTTTTGTTGTCCCTTTTTATAAGACCCCTTTCAAATTTTTAAGACCATTAATTTTTTTTCCCAAACATGCCCCTAAATACTCTAAAAACACATTAACTTATTCTCTCTTTTAAAGGTTAAAATTGTAAAACTAATCTTGTCAACAAATTTAATACTACAATCTACTTTCTTAATCTTCACAATTTTCTCAAAAGAATCTTATTTTTAAGGATGGAAGTATTAAATTATAAGAACCCAAGTTGTGAGGCTGTAGTGCCCACCGTGTGGGACTGTGGAGTGGACTTACGTTGAGCCGAGGGCAAAGCGCATTAATTGGTAATCATTTTGTTGGACTTCATGTGCACCAATCAAGTTAGACTGCCTTCTTCGTAAAAAAAAAATGTTAAACTTTCTTTACCACTTTCTTTCTTTTTTAATTTTTTATTTTATTTTAGCCTTTTCAACTTTTAAAAAATCAATTAAATTTTATAAAAAAAAAGTTGTTAGAATTAATTTAGTGGGCCCTAGTTAAAGATTTAAAAGAAGAAACTTTTTCATTAAAAATGTCACTTTCAACACTTTTAAAAAGTTGAATACACAAATTTCAAGATATTTTTACTATACTTAGTTTCCTTAATTAGTGTCTCGGGTCCCGGGCGCACTATTTAGTATTTTTCATATAAACATGCTCAATAATAAAAATTTAAACTATAATCTTATTTTATTGCGGAAATCGAATAAACATATAAGCATGTATATAAAATAGGATATATGACATATTGATTTATTAAAGATTAATATTAGGAATAACTGGACTGGATAAAAGAATCATTATACAAATGAACAAACCATTGATTATAGCCCTCAGCAGTAACCCTGAAACACAAAGGTTTGACGGTTGGTTCTTCCTCAACCAGTACCCTAATGCCCTGAATTCTCTTCAGATGGGGAGGAGAGATTATTTGCGGTGTTTTCCGGTATATTGGGGACTATAGCCTATATATAGTGTGATGACCCATTAAGATTCTCATTGTTTCCAAATGGGTCATCCCGACATCCACTCATGTTGAACTCATATCAATTAATTAAACAATTACCCAAATAAAAATTTAATTAGTCTTTTTACTTAATTTGATCACTAATCAATTAAGGTTCCGAATTGATAAATAGCTAATATAATTAATAAAGATTTTGCACATATAATATTATTAGAATATAATAAAATATTCCAACAAAAGTCAATTAAAGAAAATCAGATCAACTTAAAAGTTTGCTTTGACGAGAGAAAAGTTCCACAACTTTACTTGTGCACACTATAGTAGTATTCACCATAAGTTCTTTGTTGCATTGACATACTATATGGCTTAAATAGTGTTTTAGTCACCGTAATTGTCCCTTGTTTTGAAAAAAGCCTCTATTAAAAAAAAATTTATTTTAGTCCTTGCAAAATTAAAAAGTTTTGAAAATAGTCCCTGAATAGGATTTGTTGATGACATGTTACCATTTTATTGACGTGACAATTACTGACTGTGTTGAATAATACACGTGTCAAAACTATGCTGACATAACATTACACACTCATACAAAATTATTACTAGTATACTAATAAACATATTTTTGTATAAAGGAAAGCACTAATAAATATAATGGGGAACTTCTATGGTACATTAGAATAATTCTAATGTATCGGTATATTATGTTATAAAATTTATAAAATAATGATTGTTTTTATGAACTAAATAATTATTAGTCCATTATTGTATTTTAGAGATAATAATATCACAAGAAAAAAATACAATTTCATTATTTATAAGCATCACACTAATTTTTTAATATTTTTTCAAAAAAAAATTCAATATTGACTATTATGGGGAATAAAAATTTAAAAAATATCAAATTTTATATTTTTGACAATATTGATAAATAATATTTGGTTATTATAATATTTTTAATGGTAAAAAAATAATTTATTTTAAAAAAACATTCATTTAACTATTAATTTAATGTCGTAATGTACCTGTACATTAGAAATTGTCTAATATACCATAGAATTTTCCAATTATATATGCTAATAAGTTTTTCATTTACTGACTATTAACTGATTTGGATTCATAACAAGTCATAATATAAGATGAAATATGATCATTAATTTAGAAACTACTAGTATACAATAATGGCATTCTTGCTAACAATGTGCAACATTATTTTTTTTTGTAAATAGCCTAGTGGCTTGAAATTTCACTTTAAATTTAGATAAATGGAGTGTCTGGGATTTGAACCCCGACTTCTACATATATAGTGCGATATCTCAACCAATTGAGCTAAGCTCATGGGAACTTAATGTGCAACATTATTTATTTGTCTCTGAATAAAAGTTATATTAAAGTTTGATATAATGAACATATAAATTTTACACATATTTAAAAGTGTTCAAAGCCATATGACTCTCGGTATTAAGCCTCAAGCTTTGAAGATTTCTCTTCTCACCCCCTGCTTTTCTTTTTCACCCCCTGAGTTTCCGTTTATACTCTTAAAATAAAGTTCGGTAAATGTGAACCGAACTTTTAAACGGTTGAAAACATATGTGTATACGCTTAAAAAAAAGTTCAGTAAATGAAAACCAAACTTTTGAAGAATAAAATTAGGGATAAAATTGAATTTTTGGGGGAGTGAAAAAGAGACGCAAGAGGTGGGAAAAGAAATCTTCTCAAGCTTTTGCATCACGAGATTGTGGTGATCCAAGAAAAGGCCAGTCGAAGCCAAGTGCAAGGTCTCTAAATATAGTTGGGCCGACCCTGATCATGTAGACCATGTCTTTGCCACTACAAATCTCTCAATTTCATTTATCAAGCGCATTCCGATATAATATCCTCACTTCAATTCGGCAGCTTCCGGCCTCATCCACCGAACCATGTCATTGTTGTTTAGGTCTCCAACTGTGTCAAAAGATACAGCATGCACATTCCTTATTTTTCAGAACCTAGTGTCATTCCAGAAGAGTGTCACACACTAACCTAACAATAACGTACGTGTATTTTATCATCATTCGAGTGCTTAACCTTTTCAAATTTACATATTCAAGACTTTTTTGTGTGCATATTTTGATAAATTGAATTTAATTGTTTCAAACAGAGTTTCCCCACCTTATCCAATACTAGTACTCCATTAATTTTTGCATTATAGAAATTATTACTTGTAGCAGTTCTCTGCAATCATCAATGAAGTCAAAAGGAGAGTAATGAAATGGGGCAATGATGAAATGTCAATAGCGTGGGCTACCACACGGACAATACAATGTGGAATTTGTACTTTTCACTATCTGCTTTTATTACAGATACCTAAAGTCCTCAACTCTCATGGGCTGGCGACATAAATATATGAACCTTATTCTTGGTATGAAAAACACTTGGCTATCAATTCATCATTCTACCTAAAATAAACAATTATTATCCAAAAATATTACTGTTATGTATTATTTAATACTCCCTCAGGCCTTATTTATAAGCAAAAGTTACTTTTTAGGTTCATTGGAGAACTAATGTATCTAGTTTAAATATAGACTAGATACATTAATTCTCTAATGAACCTAAAAAACAACTTTTGCTTATAAATAAGGCCGGAGGGAGTATTAAATTCAATATTGTTGAATGTGAGTGAAATAAGATGCCTCGTATATCTAATCTCTTAAAGTTATAGTGATGATATAACGTCGCAATTATCTAGTCAAAATTTCACTTGTGTTTATAATGCCAAATAAAAATCATAGAAATCAAAATATCATAAATAAGATGTCTCGTATATCTAATCTCTTAATGTTATAGATGAAGATGTAATATTGTCGCAATTATCTGGTTAATTTTTTTTCAATGCTAAGTTAAAATCCAATAGAGAAAATCATATAAATTAAACATAAAAACCTCAAATGCCAATTCACACAAGAAACATATAGTATATTGCATATTTTTCAAGTGAGTTTCAACCTAAATCTTAAAAGCAACATTAGACAAAAGAAAACAGTAAAAGCAGTACATGATAATGTGATATCAAAATTAAAATAGTAGAGAAGAGAATTCTTGATTTGATATTACCAGGAGTTCTAATATAGGCACAAATATAAATGTATAGTGTTTAAGCACACTAACATGAGTGAGGAAAGAGAAAATATAAAATAATTTAATTTGAAATATTTTTCAAAAAAGTAAATGATGTGATGTTTTATGTATGTGTGCCTAAACACTGTTTATTTGTGTCTATGCCTATGTAAGACTTTATCTGATATTATATGTATGGACAATTTAATAGGTCCAATCCCTCATCTGCTTCCACTTCTTATGATAGATTTTCTTTCAAAGTTTTTTGTCATCTTGGTACCAAATCAACTTTCTGTCTTTCAGGTCTCAAATTCGTACCTCCATTTTCAAACCAAACATATATATATTCAACTTTCAAGTCATATCTAGGACTATAGGAGATTTATTTTTCGTATTAGTATATTAAAAAATGTATAGAAGTATAGAACAAATGATTTGTCACATGCAATATTTGGCTTGTTCACGTGAGGTTCTTCCAAATTTCAGTTGATCATAGTGTAATAATGCATCCGAGTGTTTTTTATCCCTTAGGATTCTTAAAAAAAACATTAGTGTCTCTATCAGTTATCTTTGGCATTGGCTAGCTGTTACTTGGATTCCAGCTGTTTTACATATTCCATAGTACCACATAATTGATCCTGATTATGGTGGTGAAAATCAATTTTAAGAGGTATGTTAAAGTAGCTTATAAGACTCTGTTTGGTAAAATTAGCGGTTAATTGATAAGCTAACTTATAGCTGATAGTTTATAGCTGATGACTGATAGTTAATAGCTTATGGCTGATAAGCTATTTGAAGTGTTTAGTAAAATTAACGGTACAACTAGCTGATAATGTAAAAAGACATTAAAGAACATTCTTAATTAAGATGGTAATTTAAATTTATTAATTAATATATCTCTTATATTTTATTATTAAATTAATTTGTGTATGCTAAAATTTTATTTTATTTTATTTTAATATAATATATCTTTCATGTCAAAGTGTATATGTACATTCTTAAGCTAATTGAAGTGTTTGGTAAAATTAGGGGTTGAACTGACTGATAAATTTAAAATAACATAACAGGACATCTTTAATTCAATAAAATTTATATCAAATTAATATATTTAAGATACTTAGAATTTAATAATTTAATAAATATATCTTTCATATATTATTATTAAATTAATTTATATATGCTGAATTTAAAAAAATATATTTTCGTTATATATTTTGTAATAAAAATAATAATAAAATATATTCACAATATAGCATAATTAAGATAAATTATAATTTTTGTCAAAAAAAATATTATAATTAACAACCTATAAGTTGATAAAAACAAAATAATAAGGATAGTTAATTAGTTTTACTAAGCTACCTATTATTATTATTATACTTTATATGTCAGATTTTTAAAACATCACGTTAAATTATATATCTACTTGTTTTATTTTAAATTATAATGATAATAAATTTACAAAGGGTAAAGATGAATTTTAGTTAAAATAATAAGGGTAAAAGTGGAAGAAAAAATGATAAGTTATAAGCTCATAAGCTACTTGAAATAGCTTATGAAAAATAAGTTATAAGTCAGTAAAATAAGCTATAAGTTCTTTCTGAAAAACTGTTACCAAACAGGTCTTTTAGCTTATAAGCTATAAGACATAAGTTATAAATCAGTTTTTTGGGTTTATCAAAGAGACCCTAAATATAGATATTTTGTCTTGGAACCGGTAGAGTTTGTTGGGGTGTCATTTTAAATCTCGATGGGTCAGGGGATTGGAGGCTCTCTGGTTGCTTCTACTTGTGGTTGTTCTTTTGCCTCTCTCTTTGTAAGGGTGTATTCTTCTTCTCGTGGTGGTACATTTGAGAGGTTTTAGTTGTAGAGGGTATACAATTCATTTTCTTCAAGAACAACATTTTCTTGATTTCTTGTTGTTCTACTTGTCTGTTTATTTTTCTTTATATCTATTTAGAGATTGTTAGGTGTCGTTCTAGTTGAATGTACTTTCTGTACCTCTTTATTTTTTGAACATTCTCTTGTACTTATTTCGTTTTTTATATATTGATACATAATATAATAGTCATTAAAAAAATATTTTGTACTATTTAATGATATAAAAAATTAATGATTAAAAGGCTAAATGCACAATTTTCAATTTTTTTCTATCCTTAACATGTGCCATAATATTTTCCTTAAGTAAATTGAGTTTGATAATAATTGAAAGTTGGATTTTACTCATTTTGTATCACATAATCAAATATATGTTTTTGAAACCATTTTTTTTTCTTCTTTATATTTTTGTGTTTTTCTCTCTTTCCATTTTTCTCTTTCAAACTAAGCACATCTTAAATGAAATTTTAGACTCAACCATCTAAATTAATCCGCTCTATCCCATCCTATTTTAGGACAATTAAAGATATACGATTATTGAGAATTAAACTAATTTGGCATATATAGTTGTGGAACACTATTCAGATCTTATACTAGAACTAATCAATGATAGTTAGAGCCCATCCCATTTCATCTTTATCTTTCACAAAATTGAATAAGAAATCATCATATAAAGACCGACATAGATTTTTTCATTTATAATTATAATAATGACCAGCAGTATCTTCTCATGTCTTTAAGTTTAAAGGTAACTTTCTCTCCATGCTTGCATGCACTGATTAATTTTATAGTACCATGATGGTCCCATACAAAAAGCACCCCAATATCTACATTTCTAATTTTTAAAAGTGGTTTGATTTGATTTAGTAAAACACTAGTAGTAAAATTGTACTCTTGTATATAAGGTGATGAAATCAATTTCTCTAGATTCCGTTAAATATATCTGCATATTCTTTAAGTTTTATGTTTATATTAAATATGTCTTTTAAGTTTTTTAATTATTAGATAAGTCTTTTAAGTTTTTCAAATATCAAATAGGTCTTTTAAGTTTTACGTTTGTATCAGATAAGTTCTTTAAGTTTTAAGTTTGTATCAAATATGTCATATTTCTTAAAGACATTTAAGAACATATTTGATACAAACTTAAAATTTAAATGACCTATCTGATACTTAAAAAACTTAAAGGACCTATCTGATACAAACGTAAAACTTAAATGATTTATCTTATACTTAAAAAACTTAAAGGACCTATTTAATACAAACGTAAAACTTAAAGGACCTATAGATATATTTTGACTCGTCAAAACTAACTATAGTTAAAGAACCTATGATTCGTACGCCACAAAGACTTCTTTTTTCTAACCAGTGGCCCAATTGTTCCACTCCTATTGAATAACATCTTATCATCAAAATCATAGCAACCGAAATCAATATGTCTCCATGCAATGTCGTTTTGGTTCAGCAGCATACCACTATAATTAAAAAGAAAATGCTAACGTTTGATCCTAAAAAACCGATGTATCTAATTTACATTATTTATTAATAAATTTAGAAAGTAATTCTTTTTTTTTATCAAGGACCAAAAAAAATATTAGAAAATGATTGTTGTTACCAGAAGTGAAAAAGAAGAAACACAAGAAGGCAAAATTAAAGGAGAAATTTTAATATCAGCTCACCTATGATCTCCTCAAAAAGGGGAGTTATATTTTGACCCACCACTAATAACATTACATATAAGCATTCTTGCTTTTCTTGCTTAAATTCTCCCGTAATAAATAACAATGCTCAAAAATATTACATTAAACGAGTACTCTTATAACTTTATAGAGTAAATATATTTTCTTTTTGATTTCCATAAATAGAAATTTTAGCCGGTCTTTGAAATTATAAGGTTAGTACCTCATATTTTAGTACTTTAACTTTGAAAAATAAAAATTTAATCATTTTAGGAGATTAGGTAGTTCAACATGCATGTTTGAACCAAAGATGAAAAAGTTATATATAAAAGATATACTACTTCTCTATTATAATATTCAATTCTCAAAAAATTTATTTTTTAGATTTATTAAGTAGCCGGTATATTTAGTTTATATGGATCATATATATACAGGGACGGAGCCACGTAGGAGAGAGTGTGGGCACATGCCTGCACAAAATTTTTAGGAATTTTTTTTTATATAGAGAGGATATGACATTGGGTGTAAGAGGCACCGTTTATTGAATTGTGGGCTCCTGGGTTGGGGGATGATTTTGTTTTCTCTAACAGCTCATGGCATTGGTGGCTCTCTCTTTGTATTTAAGGAGTGTGTGTAGTGTGCTTTGAAGTTGTTTGATTATTTTCTAGTCTATGATTTAAACATAGTTTTAATTAGTTTTTTAATTTACGAAAAATGTTAATTAGTGTTTCGGAGACGTTAATTAAGTAAATTTAATATAATAAATTGCATTGAATCTTGAGTAGTTAGTTTGTAAAATATAAAGTGTTGTTTTCAATGTAAAAGTTATATTTTTTTGTATACTTTGCTAGTATTCCGGGACACTAGTTAGCATGATCTTATATTGGTAGAGAATATTTATAATGTATATTTATGCTCTAAAATTGAAATGTAATATATATGGGGAGAGATCAAATTATACCGGTGTAATATTTGAATAATATTATACCGCTCAATAATGCTTTAACGAATTCAAATTTGAGTAATGGCGAAGTCAGGAAATTTATAAAGCCCGGGTAAACTCTTAGTTTTATACACAAATCTCAATTTTGTACTAAAAATCTCAATTTAAAAAAAAAAAAAAACTCAGTTTACCCAAAATTAACACTCAAAACTAACCCCTAAAATACCAATTTTTTTACCGGAGTCTTGGCAAGTACCCGGGCTTGCCGGGCTATAGATCCGCTGCTATATATATATACATGCACATATATTTAATGCTGCAAAGTTATGTATAAGATGCCCCGTCAAGTCAAAATTTCTGGCTCCGTCACTGTATATATATTGGCATGTTGTTTGGTATATTTAGTTTCTATCCAAAATTCAGAAGAAAAAAATAGTCCCTCATAAATGTTATCTAAGTAAAGGGTCAGGATCAAATAACACAAATGTGTCAAACTTAATAACATGACACATCTGATAATTCTTTACCGGATAATCGTATTACAAAATCAACTGTTGGATTCAAAGCTATTATTATATAGATCATGTCTATAAAATTTAACAACAATCGGAAATCATTTGATATGTCAATGAGATGCATAAAAACCAACGTCTTACAAAACTTCGTCAAAACCATTAATTTTTATCCTTCTTTTTAACCCATCAAATTGGTTTGTCATGGTTTTCCCTTAGGGCTTGTTTGTTTTAGGTGAAATAGGGAAGAGAGAAATTGGTGAGAGAGAAGTTGAAGAGAGATACCATACTTCTCTCGTTTGGTTTGGAAAGAAATTGAAGAGAGAGATTACTTTAAGGTGGGTCCCATTGGTTTTCAGTTTCCTCACTCAACTGCGAAGAAAGATGGAAGAAACATGCTCTCATTTTTTGTTTCCAATCCTACCCTTTTGTTGTCACTGTGCACAATAGATTGTTGCACTACTACTATTCATACTTCATCCTCACTCACTATTTTCATTGTTTTGTTTTTGTTTTTTTTGGTATTTCTACAATCTTCACTAGTGCACCGTCAATGTGTTTGAGTGTTATTCCACCATTTTACTGCAATAGCTAGCATTGTTTTTTACGCAGTAGCATTTTTTTTGTTTTGAGAAATTATACTTTGTTGTTTTTTTTTTTGGAACCAATTATACTTTGTTGTTGTTTCATAAAGATGCATTTTTTTTATAAGATAAAGATGAGATTTTTTTTAGAAGCAAAAGATAAGATTTTTTTTTTTTTGACACAATAAAGATAAGATTTTTTTAGATAGGGACTATTTTGTCAATTCATTAAACTATCACATCTCTTTCTTCTCTATTTCTTTTATTTTTCTCTTATACCAAACAATACCTTAAATCTACTCTATTTTTCATCTATTTCTCTCTTTTTATACTCTCTCTCACCTCTTTCTCTCTTCTCACTTTCTCTTCTCAACCAAACATACCATTAAGGAAATGGCAGGGAACAAACTGGTCCCAAAATTTTGAATTTCACATGCCTCTCTTTTTCTTCTCAGTTATGACGCACCAACCATATAGATCAAAATGCGACCATAATTATACTCTAACTTAAATGCATTTAGACATTTTTCTTAAAGGAAAAGTTTTTTTTTAAAATTTACTTATATATGAAACCGAATGGAGTATAAGTCATTTTAAAAAAAAAATTGTATCAAAATATAAGTCACTTTATATTACCAATCATTCATTTATTACTAAAGGTGAAACAAAATATATGTGTCACTGGTCAGAATTTCTGTTTTGGATTATACCAAACTCTC
This sequence comes from Trifolium repens, assembly GCA_030408175.1. Lineage (NCBI taxonomy): Eukaryota > Viridiplantae > Streptophyta > Magnoliopsida > Fabales > Fabaceae > Trifolium > Trifolium repens. The sequence continues at coordinate 43,672,039 of CP125850.1, read as the reverse complement.
AACCATAATATGCTATGCATAGACAGAGAGCATGGTCCACATCTCAAAACCAGAGTTATGGCGGGTTACTGCTGAGATGTGAAGCTGAGAATTCACCATGTTGAGGTTTCTATTATTGAGTACTCCTTCCGTTCTTATAAGAAAAAATTTGCTTTAAATATTTATAAAATATTTGGTTCATAATAAAAAAAAGAAACACAGAAAGAATTAAAAATGATAAAAAGAAAACGGGGAGATGTTAATTAAATAAATTTAAGACAACCTCTAAGTTGTTGTAGTGCTATGCTTTTAGAGATGCCTTCAATTGTAGTATCTTCATAATTAAGTACCCAACATTTTGTCTAAGATATCGATCTCAAATACTTACTAATTAGTTAAAGTTAGAATTAAAGGTATTGATATTATTTATTTTTTTGGTACAAAAAGGTATTGATATTTTAGTTATGAAACACGGACTCTGACACGGACACCGCGACACGATACGACACGGACACTCCGACACTGCTAATATAGAAAATATAGGACACCAACATCGCTATATATCTATAAAATATTTAAATTGAGATTTAAAATATATACATGTGCATTTAAGTTGAGCAAGTTTTTCATTAAAAAAACTTTTAAGAGAATATACGATAATACATTTGACCTTTATTCATCAATTTACTATTGAAAAACTAAAAATAATATAATCAAAATGTAATCTATTTAATCTCTCATTGATCAATATTATTGTTTCGACGTATCTTTAATCCAGTTAAATATGTCTAAGGACAGTTGAAGCAAAGAAAAATAATAATTATTTTGGGCACTTAACCGACACACGTTGTATGAGTGTCTTATAAGTATCGGACACTGGTCTAAGGAGTGTCGGAATAAAAGAAAAAATGGTTTTTTGGACACTTATTCGACACGTGTCGTACGAGTGTCATACGAGTATCGGACACCGACATGTGTCGGATACCACGACACGCCTAACCATAGAGGTTTCGGTACTTCATAGTATTTTAGTATACAATATATATGATAAATGATTGTAGTATAATTTATTTAGGTCTTAATCTTTTAGTTCAACGGAATAAAAAGGATTATGATACTTTAAAATTTGACGAAAAAATAAGTAAAATATGTCTTAGAATTAGAATTGGGTTTCTACTTGTTCCTAATAAGTTATCTCTTAAGAAAAATTTAAATGAATAAAAAGTTATTAAATATTTGTCACATTCATAATGATTTTTTTAACAATATAGCATAAGTCATTATAAGAAAATTTCAATTTATTGAGGAAATTTATTGGGGACTTTAAACCGCCAATAAATAAATAAAAACCGCTAATAAACACTTTTATTAGCAAATCATGGTCGCCAAAAAAATTATTTATCGATGGATTTTTGCATTTATTTTAAATTTTAACAGGCAATAAGTGTTTGTTTTCTTATGGTGAGTGAAGCCTTTACTCTTAATTACTCACAAGCTTAGATTCTTTTAGTTGGCTTTAAGACAAATCACGATTTAAAGTTCTTTGCTCTTCTCTAAAAAAAGAATGTTATCCCTTAAGAGCATTTTCAATGGTGGTACTATTTTAAGTATCATATATCACTAAAAAGTAGTTTTTACAATATCATGTAATATTTATGCAACTCAAACATATTTTGTTTCAATGGTGATACCATTTTAGGGATCATATATTATTAACAAATAATCAATTATATTTAATTTGATATACAAAAAAGAGTAGTATTAAATTGATGATACGGTACCTTAAATAAGATATCGTACGTATCATCAATTTTGATACATTTTATGTCACGTTATGAAACTCCAATAATAAAAAAAAGTAACTTAGTGATCATTAGTTTATAAAACTCTTTATAATACCTTATTGGAGATGCTTTTATGTAGCGAAATCAGTCTCCCATATAAATCCAGCTACTAATAGAAGAAGAATGACAATAGAAGAAGAATGTTAGTTTGCTATCGGTGAAATTAGGTATACCTTTTTTTTGTTTCTATTGGAATTTAGGAATTAGTTAATTAGAATATTAGTTTGCTAATATAGAAGAAGAATGACTATAGAGATTGATCATTAAAAACATAATTATATTGTTTTTGGCCGAGTGGTTGGATATACTATGAAATGTAGCAAAAGAAGGAGGTAGAGTTGAAACAAAGGAGATGTAAGAGAATGTCACATATACAGTAAGTATATGATACATGAAATGTTTTGTATTATAAAAATATAATTATATTATTTTAAATTAAATTTTTTATTAGATTTTACTTACTCGGTTGCAGAAAAAATGATAAACTATAAACTTATAAACTACTTGAAATAACATTTGAAAAATAATTAGTATAATAATTTTAAACTCATGATGAAAAAACGGTTATAAAATAAGTTTAACACCCACAGAACACATATTTTTTATTTTTTAGATATACTGATTCAAACTCATTCCAATCTAGTTTATTGCTACTATTTTTTTTATCGATTTTCAGTTAAACCAATGACTCAATCTGTTCAAAATGGGTTATTCTGTGTTACTTGCAGGTCGATCTTATGGTTTATCCGAATCGCTCACAACAAGTGACCGACAAAACCGAACCATGCCCATCCCTACCCACTTAGTTCAGTTCGATTCGGTTTTTCTCCAAAATCAAACAATGTTCATCCCTACCTGCGATTATTTTGAAGTGTTATCCACCAGGCGAAATAATCTTATGGGCATTATTGTGAAACTCAGGCGAAATGTTTAAATAATACTAGTGCATAGATAACCACAAAATAAAGTCCTATATTGTTCTGCTTGTGGTATCCTTCTAGTTCTAACGCAGTAACGTGGATCAGACGTACCTTTGCAATTGTTTATGTATATGACCATGAAAAGAATGAAAACATAAAAAGAAAAAAAATAGCTAAGTAATAAAATCACCCATTTGAGACATGAATGAATCAAAGAAAAAATAATTGAAAAGAATACATTTGACTCTTATCAATAAAGAAAAAAGGTCGAGTAATAATTAAATCCTTAAAGTATTAAAGTATCATTGTTTCCTCTTCTTGTGTAATGCACTCGGACAATATATACAATACAAAAAATTTGAAATAGGTTTCATGCGATCAATTATTTGCTGCATTTATGCATCATTTCAACCATGCATTGAGAATGAACAATCACAATTGAATTGATGATATAAATGCAGCAAATAATTGACCGCAGACAATCTTAATTGTCATGCAACTTAAATAATATGTCAATCTCCCTTTATTTTTTCCTCTTTACTTCATTCATTTTCTTGTTCTTTAAATTATATTCTTTGCATTGTTTTTCTTGCTAATTAAGCTAATTAATATTAGGTGAATACTTTGGTACACATATTATGTGGATATGTAACGGTACATATCCATCAAATTAATTGCTATGCACTGTCGATAATTTTTTTACACATGTAACAATTAAATTACATTATTGTGTCATTTTTTTGTTTGTTCATAAAATATTTTCTCCAACATCTCCATGACATGACTTAATTATTAGTGGTTAAAAAGTTTTACACAGCCAGTATATACAAATAAAATTTATAATATTTTGCAACAAAAGAAACACTAATAATAATAATAATAATAATAATAATCCTAGAAAGACAAAATTTACACTTTAGTTTTAAGTAAAACACAGTACCCTACATCTAGTTAATGCTTTGTTTGCATATGCCTTCAATTTGAGGCTAAAGATGCCCTCAATAGTCTTGAGTAATACATACCCTACATCTTAATTTTCTTATATGTATAAAGTATAAACCCCAAAAGAATATTTTATTCACAAATAAATAACATAAATGTTATAAACCATATCACCATGCTTAATACCTAACCCCATTGTGCTATATTGCTTGTCTTTTTCACTCTCTCTGTCAATGGTATCCACAAAAAGAAACAAAACTTTTCAGATCATGTTCACAAAGATAAATAATATAACCAAATACTTCCATTCCCACCAATAATTCAACTGTACAAATTATAAAAACCATTAACAAAATAAATATCCAAACATTAATTAAAACCCCACCCCATAAAAGATAATAAAACAAAGCCACAAGTTACTACATAACCTTAAAGGAAATAAAAACAAACAAACAAATCACACACTTCATATACTAAGAAGATCTTTAGGATCTTTTTCTGGAGACTCTAAACTGTTTGATGAAGACAAAGAAGATTCAGTGATTGTTAACATTGTTAAGTCTTCTTCAACATGTTTTGAGCTAGGTGATGGTTTTGGAAGTTCAGTAAGCATTTGAACGACTTCGCGCATGGTTGGTCTTTCTACCGCTTGTTCTTCAACACATAACATTGCTACATAGAACACATGCATAACTTCGTGCAGTGGAACCGAGGGAAGTCTAGGATCAAGAACTTTTAGAACACCTTCTTTGTTTGAATCTGTCATTTTTCTAACCCATTGTACAATGTCAACTCCATCGCCGAATTCTCCAACTGGTTTTCGCCCTGCTACGAGCTCTAGGAGTACCACTCCGAAGCTGTAGACGTCGCTTTTTTCATCGACTTTCAATGTGTATGCATACTCTGCAATCAAATTTTCAAAGGAAATCAACATCATTTTGCAACAAATAAAAATTATGGATCTTTCATGTTTGATCCCCGTAAAAAATTTGACCATTTTTAGTGCTAGCTTTTTAAAAAAGGCCAAGGGACTAAAAATTGAAATTTTATAGGGACCAAGAAAATATGTATATAATCATAACTACAGGATTAATTAATCCAATTAAAGGATTGAGGGGCCTATAATCAAGAATTAAACAAGGCATCTACAGAAGAATTTCAATTATTTACTACTATTTGCTTTAAGTAGTAATAATAATTGGAAGCATACTAATTTAGTGGAGAACTCGAAAGAGATCATTAGTGCTTGGTAGGAAAAAACAAGGTATAGTATTTTAGCATCATTAAATTAATTAATTAATTAATTAATTAATTAGGTGAATCAGAACAATATCTTATACAGTTCCCTTCTACACACACCTAAACCAGTGTTGTTGAGTCAAAAGAGACAATTTTGCTAAGGAAAAGACACTTAATTGCACAAGTTCAACAAACAAAATTATGAATTATATTGAATTACAGATATGTTACCTGGAGCTATGTATCCATAAGAACCAGCAATAGCAGACATGCATTCAGAAGTACCAGAATCTTGCAAGAACTTAGCAAGTCCAAAATCAGCAACATGAGCTTCAAAACTCGAATCAAGTAAGATATTGTTTGATTTTACGTCACGATGAACAATAAGAGGTGAACAATCATGATGAAGATAACAAAGACCCTTTGCAGATTCCACAGCAATTTTGTACCTTGTATCCCAATGCAAATGACCACCTTTCTTACCATGAAGTACTTCACCTAAACTTCCATTAGGCATGTACTCATAAACCAAAAGATTTGTCTCGTGGTTTGAACAGAATCCTAATAATCTAACAATGTGTCGGTGTCGAATCCGGCCTAAAGTTTGAATCTCAGCATTAAAACCATGATCATGTGAAGATCCTCTACTCATAGCCGGTAACCTTTTCACCGCAACAAGATCACCATTAGGCATTGCACCTTTGTAAACAATGCCAGCACCACCTTTTCCTATGATATTATCCTCTTTCAAGGAATCAAGAACATCATCAACCGTGAAGTCCAAACGCTGGAATGCGGTTAGTTTCCACGCACGAGCTTCGCTAGCCTTTTTCAAAGACCGAGCTTTGAAAATTGTAGCAACAGCAAACACAGCAGAACACACAAGCAATCCAATAACAAGCAAAAGCTTCACAGTAGAAGATAATGGTCCTTTAACATGAGGTTTGTGAGGACCATTAGCAACACCATCTTTGCAAGGACCCAAATAAGGTCCACAAAGTTCAGGGTTACCAAGGAAAGAAGTGTAGTTAAAGTAACTAAATTGGCCAGTACCAGGAACCAAACCAGTTAGATTATTATATGAAAAATCAACAGAAGTTAAGCTTTGCATTGAAGCAATAGAACCTGGAATAGTACCAACAAGATGATTCCTTGAAAGGTTCAAGTAATTCAATATCCTCATGCTAGTAATTTCCTTTGGAATCTCACCCGAAATATTGTTTCGGCTAAGATCAACAAAAGTTAAAAGCTTACAATGACTAATCTCAGGAGCAATAGGACCAGAGAATTTATTATGACTAAAATCAATCTTTGAAAGCTGTTGCAACTTTCCAATCTCAGAAGGGATTTTACCTGAAAACTGATTCCCATCAAGAAGAAGCTTTTGAACACTTGTGAAGTTCCCAATGGAAGGTGGTAATGGACCAGAAAGTTTATTGTTGGAAAGAGTAACTTGACCAAGATTTGGAGACATTGAAACAGGTTGAGGAAAGTTTCCTGATAAAAGATTATCTTGAAGCTCAACTTGTGTAAGTTCTGGAAGACCAAAAAGTCCTTTTGGAATTGACCCATTTAGAAAATTCTCACCCATTCTAATTCTACTTAAAGATTTACACTTTCCAAGTGAATCTGGAATAGGACCAAAAAGAAAATTCCCTAAAGCTATTAAAGTTTGAAGCTTATCCCCAAAACACATATTAGGAGGAAGTGAACCAGTTAACTTGTTTGAAGAAACATCAACAAGTGTAAGTTTTCCATTCTTCCCTAAATTCTGAGGAATACTTCCAGTGAAGTTATTCTCCCAAATCTGCAACACTTCAAGCGCCGGCATCTCGCCGATAAACTCCGGTATAGCACCATGAAGTTTATTTCTAAAAAGATTCAAAAGGGTAAGATTTTTCAGCTCAGCAAAACTCGCCGGAACTTCACCGGAGAAAGCGTTGTTAGACAAATCCATAGATTTCAAGCTTTTCAAGTTTCCGAGCTCCGGCGTAAGTGACCCAGAAAGTGCATTCACTTGAAGAAACAAAGTATCTAACTTTTGAAGCTTACCCAACTCCGCCGGAACTTCACCGGTTAAACCACAGTAAGCAGCATCAAACCTCACCAGCTCCGATAAGTTACCAATCTCCAGCGGAATACCACCGTCGTAGGTATTATAGTAACCAATGTAAAGCTCTTTAAGCGAAGTAAGATTACCGATCTCCGGCGGAATGGGTCCAGAAAGCTCATTACCAGAAACAGCAAGATATTCAAGATGAGTCCAAAAACCATACTCCGACGGAATTTTTCCGGTGAAAAAATTCCCACCCAGATGCAAATGACGAAGAAAACTCATTTTAGTAACAGAAAGTGGAAGAGTACCAGTCATGTTGTTATTGTAGAGATCAAGAACTTGAAGATTGAAGAGATTAGAGAGCTGAGAAGGAAAAGTACCATTGAAGACATTGTTGGAGAGGTTAAGGTAACGAAGAGAAATGAGAGATGAGAAAGAAGAGGGAATTGGGCCAGAGAATTTGTTGTCGGCGAGAGAAAGGTTAGTGAGAAAAGGGAGATTGGAAATGTCGTCGGAAAGTGTTCCAGTGAGAGTGAGAGAAGAGAGGTTGATGGAGATGACGTGGCGGTGTTGGCCACATGTTATGCCGTGCCAGGAACAGTATGGTGTTTTTGGGTTCCATGAGGAGAGGATATTTGTTGGGTCGTTAGTTATGGAAGATGATTTGAATGATAGTAATGTGTGGTATTCTGAGATTATGTGTGTTGTGGAAACTGAGTTGAATGTGAAGAGGAGAAGGAAAATGAGGTATGAGAGAAGAGGGAGCATTTTGGGAGAGAGAAATGGGGAGGAGTGGAGTGAAGTAGTGAGAGTGTGAGTAAAGTATTGAAGAAGGTTCAAGGTTTGGCCTTTGTTTAATGGAAAGAGAATACAGCCAGCAGCGTGATGAACAATTTCTATATTTTTTTCATGGGTCTCACTAAAATGAGTGTTTTCCAGGATACACTTTATAAAAAATTATTTACTTTTTATATTTATTAAATAATTAAAATATTAGTATGATAGTATGTGCGGTGCACGGGATAATTTTTTTTTTTAATATTATTTATACATTTGTTTTTAAATATTATTTGAGTAATTTGATTTAAAATTCTATGATAAAATTGAGTTAGTTTTTAAATTGTACAGGTTTAAAGATGTTACATCAAAGAGCGAGATGAAGAGTTCCCGTTCTACGCTATTAGAAGAATTTTTTCTTTCATCTTCATCCTCGGGACTATATAGGGACTCTATAAATATAAAATAATTATAAACATCATGGCCTTAAGACTTTTTGGCAGCATAGTTTTTTATAAAATTAAAATATACCAAGATTCTTTGATTGCGATAAATTCCTTCAAGGATGGTTGTGTGTTAAATCATCTTCAATCGACTCTTTTTTCTTTTAAATGTTGTCTATGTCTTTTTTTCATTTTATATTATTTAGAAGGTTGTCTATTTTTTTTTGCAAATGTCCATGAGATTAATTTTATTTAGTTTATTTGGGTATGAAAATACAATGTATTTTTCAGAATGTTAGATGAGCATAGTTGGATGTGAAGTACTCATTCGTTCCCCGTTCGACAATGCTGATAGATTCTCTCTTCATCTCTCAAGACTCTGTAGGGACTCCATCAACATAAAATAATTGTAAATTATATATTATTTTTCAAATCAATATTAACATATTTTGCCCTTGATCTTATACTTACACTTTTCTTGTCACCGTAACACAAAGAATCAATATTCAAGCGTGAGCATCAAATGAGAAAAAAATCTATGTGTAAATTTCCATTTACTTTGATAAATTAACATTCTCAAAAGACTTGAACGAAAGTTTATGGAAAGTTTAAAATTGTAATTATAAAAAAATTCCAAAAAATATAAAAAAAACTAAAATTATATTAAATTATTTTTGGTTTTCCATAGATTCAGCAGCTGATGGTAATTCTAATGAAAGTGTGACAGACATAAAATATGGATAACTCACGCAATCAGAATTCAAATTTAATTATTCAAGGTGCATTATTTTTAATAGTGGGAGTGAAAAGTGTTATGTGTTGTCCACCAATGATAAATTTTTTTCTCTCTCTCTACCTCTCTCCCTATTTCTATATCTCTCCCACACGATAATATTCATTTTCTAATGATATTTATTTGCTTATGTTTCATTTTTTTAAGGTTGCATATGTCATTATACTATGTTGTCTATGTTTTTCTTTCAATTGTTAAGGAGATTGATTTTATTTAATTACTTGAGTATGAAAATATGATATATGTTTAAGGATGTTACAGGAACATAGTGGGGTGGGAAGTACGCCCTCATTCCCTGTTTCTCGTTCAAAAACACTAAAAGATTTTCTCTCTCTCTCTTTCTCTCTCTCTCTCTCTCTCTCTCTCTCTCTCTCTCTCTCTCTCTCTCTCTCTCCCTGTCTCCCAATACTCTGTAGCGACTCCATCAATAAAAAATAATTGTAAATTCTATACTATTTTTCAAATGAATATTAATAAACTTTGAACGAAAGTTTATAGAAAGTTTAAAGCCTAAATTATTCAAAAATTCCATAGATTATATAAAGTAAAAAATTATAGTAATTTATTTTAGGGTTTCCATAGATTTCATCAATTGGAGGTAATTACAATAATGAAAGCATGATGAAGTGATGAACACAAAATATGACTACTTTCACCGTAAAAATTCAAATTTTAATTAGTCAAAATATATTTCATATTTTCAATTTATATGAAATTAGAGAAGTATTTTCCGTTTTCCGTTTCTACACCATTGAAACATTTCATATTATCAATTTATATAATATTAGAGTTTCTAAAAAAAACAATATAATATTAAAGAAACTCTAATTGAGTGCTTCTTGAAAAAAAAAATACATAACAAAAAACTCTTTAGGTTGATAAAAATAGTATAAACTTTTGATTGTTGATTGAAGTAATAATAAAGTAGTTTTATTATAAAAAAAATACGGTTGTTTTTTCTAATAAAAAAAGGATAGTAGATATCTATAAAATTAAAATACTATAAAAATTAGATTAGTGTTGTTAATGAGATTCGAATCACAGACCTTATACTAATAATAAGCTAATTTTCTCTAAAAAACAGAAAAAAGGTAGAATTTCATATACTATTATAAAAATTGAATTTTTGTTGTCAATGAGATTCGAACCAAAGACCTCGTGCTAAAAATTCCACATAAGTAGAAGCTCTATAATAATGACACGTAAGATTATTTTATTGAGAATGCACGAGAGAGCTCCGTGGGAATCTCGTGGAAAATTTTTATAAAATTTAATTGAAAATATGTGAAGTTAATGTAACGAGGATTAAAATTTTAATATTTTTAAAAAATAGAATTATTAAAGAGTGTTTCGAAAATACTTGTTAGCATTCACTTGTTGGACACTTGCTAGCATTTCACATCTCACCTCTTTTTATAAGGTTATGTTAACTAATGTCTCAGGACACTAGTTAAGTCTCGGGACACTAGTTAAGGAAACCAAAAACAAAATTTTTTTATAGAAAATACTTCCTCTGATCCTTTTTATAAGAAATAGAACACAAAAATTACAAAGATTTATGAAATACATTGTAAATAGTTATCTTCATTTAATACTCTATGGATTTACAGTTACTTCATGAATACCCCTATTTAATCACTCTTAATTCGACTAACTTGTTTACTTTTAATATTATCTCTCGAAATAAGGACACGAATGAAATTAAACATCTAATACATTTAAAAGTTGGTCAATGTTTTTTTATAAAAAGGACCAATATTTTTTTTCTAAAATGTTCATAATAAAAAGGACCGGAGGAGTAATATTTTTTACACTTTTTAGAAGTTTATGACACAGGTTCCAAAAAGACTTTAAATATTTAGTTCCTTAACTAGTGTTTCAGGATGACTAGTTAGCATTTTCCTTTTTTATATAATAATATTAACAATTTGTTAGTGAGGTTTGAATCCTCTCTATTTTCAATTGTTTCCATTTATTCTATTATTAAAATTTTTAAAATTTTTTAATATACAAAAAAAATTTGACTTCATTTAATACTCCTATCACACTTTTATAGTTAAAATGTTAAAAGTATATAAAATAAAGAAAATGAAAATAATTAAAAATTGAGAGATCTCAACTCCTCTCATTTGTTGTTTGTATATCATTGCAGGATAGTACAACTACCAATGCCAATTTCTTAACAATTTGTTTGTATCCTTGCAGTATAGTACAAATACCTGCCAACTTCATGTTCTATTATCCACTCACCTTTATAAAAAAAGGAAAATAAATAAATTAATATGTGCCTTTTTAATACTGTCTCCTTTTTGTTTCAATTTTTTTTTTAAAAATACTGTCTCCTTTTGTTTTTAAGTATCATACTTTAACCCTATACACTATTTATATAACCTTTTGATCATAATTATATATATATAGGGGAGGGATCAAATTACACCGGTGTAACATTTGAGTAATGTTACACCGCTCAATAACGCTTCAACGAATTCAAATTTTACAAAATTCACCGTTGGATTGAAAGTTTATATCGTATAGATCATCTATGTTGAGTTTTACAAAAGTCTAAAATCGTTTGACATATTTTTAAGACACATAAAGATTAACGGTATTCAATAAAAACGCATAAACCGTTAATCTTGATGTGTCTCAATAACATATCAAACGATTATAGATTTTTGTAAAACTCAACATAGATGATCTATACGATATAAACTTTCAATCCAACGGTGGATTTTGTAAAATTTGAATTCGTTGAAGCGTTATTGAGCGGTGTAACATTACTCAAATGTTACACCGGTGTAATTTGATCCCTCCACTATATATATATGGGGAGGGATCAAATTACACCGGTGTAACATTTGAGTAATGTTACACCGCTTAATAACGCTCTAACAAATTTAAATTTTACAAAATCCACCGTTGAATTGAAAGTTTATATCGTATAGATCATCTCTGTTAAATTTTACAAAAATCCAAAATCGTGTGACATATAACGGTAATCAATAAAAACACATAAACTGTTAATTTTGATGTGTCTCAATAACATATCAAACGATTTTCGATTTTTGTAAAACTCAACATAGATGATCTATATGATATAAACTTTCAATTCAACGGTGGATTTTGTAAAATTTGAATTCATTAAAGCGTTATTGAGCGGTGTAACATTACTCAAATGTTACACCGGTGTAATTTGATCCCTCCCCATATATATATCAAAATAAATATTACTATAGCATGTAAGATACTATTCAATTTGTCTCAATAGATATTTTTAAAATATTAAATTTTAAAAATAATTAAAAATATCAGTATCAAAATTGTGCATTAATATGCGTGCATTACTCAAAAGAGAAACATAATTAAAAAGAAACAGATGAAGTACATATGATAAAAAAATTAGAATAGTGTATTTAATTTTATTAAATATCAAAATATTGTATTTTTTAATAAGTAACTAGAGTAAAATATATTTCAAATGTGACACAATCAAAATGAAAATTACTAGCGATACACATATGAACTAAACTTCACATATAAAGACAAGTAGAAATCTTGGATAAGATTACCTTGTGAATCTTAATCAATCATCTCTAGAAGTTAGAAATCCATTTATTTTGTTATGAGCTCTATCAATATTATATTTACACCTTTTGAATTTTCGTATAGTTTGAGAAGGTGCACAATTGTTTGATTTCAGAGTTTGGGGAGGAAGTCATGATGCACAAATGGTTGAACTATTTATAATTTTTTGGCCTGAATTTCAACCCGAAAAATTCACCCAATTCAAACTGTTATCCGATTAAATCATAATCCGACCAAACCGAAGCTCTAAATGGATGAAAGTGAGACGAAATATTCAAAACATAAATTGTTTCAAATGGACAATTTTCGGCTCAAATTCGACCAAATTCGACCGTTGTCTGCCGCTATGCCATAGTAACACACTTAAGATGAGATAATAATATTTAAAAAAAGTATTTCTAAACTGTACCCCAGAGACATTCTTTAAGGATTTCATTTGGAGAAATAATTTATCCAAAAGTTGAATATTTCAATTTCTAATACGTTAACTGCACACATTCTCATAATTTTTTTAATAAAATTTTACTATTTAAAGGCTTAAGAAGTACTCTGAGAACACTATTTAGCATTTACTTAAAAAAAAAAATATTGTTATGATAATTAAATCCACTTAAGATGAGATACTAAACTTCTCCGGTCCCTTGCCCTATACAATGCCCTTAAAAATGTGATGCTCATGACCACATACACTATTGCTTCACGATCCTTAAATTGTTAAAAACACATGCACTTTAATCAACAACAAAAAGAGTTAAACACATGCACTCCTCTTATGATTACTATTACATTATTAACTTACTTTTGAATTTATGTGAAATAATTTATGTAAATAAGTAAATTTTTATGTATTATTATAATTTTTTTAAGTTAATTTATGATAAAAACAACTTATAAAATGCAATTGTTGTCAGTAAAATCTTTTAAATCAACAAAAACTTTATTTATTTACATAAACTATTTTAATAAACTCAAAAATAAGTGAAATTCGAACATACCCTAAATCAATCAGGCCAAACATCCACGGCAATAATCAAGCAAAAATATACTAGTATAGAACCTTTTAATTGGTCTCAATTTCAACTAGTAGGTACAAAATTTTGTGCGCACTAATATATGAACTTGTCCAACTCAAGAATCAAACAAGAATCTTAATTGACGAGGACGGTACTTAGCTATGTAGGTGCATCCCCACACATTGATTAGGAATAGTGATTTAGCATAAATCCTCCTAATCATTCACAAAGTCATGTGAAATAGTTTCTATCATGGGGGTGCTTTCTGATTTTTGCCACTAAAGTTTGATTTTGTCATTAGAATAGTGGTACCCTAAACTCATGAATCCAAAATATGTGCATCATTGATGGTCACTTTGAATTTGAGTTTACTTATTTATTACTCTTTTCGCTCTTTTTTATAAGAGACAATTACATTTTTGATTCACTTAATAATGATTATATTTAAGCTATAATATAAACCAAATACATCAACTATTGAATGGATTTAAAAAGTGAATTGTCTCTTATAAAAATGACCGGAGAAAATACTTTTTATTTATTGTCAATTTATGAAAACTAAATATGGATAAAAAAATATTAACGAGACAATTAATAGGGTTTGTTTATTAAAATGGGATCCTCTAATCCTTATTTTTCATAAATTGACTAACTTCAAGTTTTATACTAGTAATCAACTACCTCAATTTTTTGTGCTTAAATTATATAGCTCCTGCACACAACGGTAGAGACTGTTGTGCGCAGAATCTATATAATCCTTTAAGTTTTATGAGACTCAAATGAGCATTAGATTATCTCCAAAAAATTTAACCGTAAATCTAATCCATTTATTAAGTTTAAAAAGATTTGTATCATCTTATCTAAATATTTTTATTAACTACCCGCTAGTACTTACTAATTTATAGAGGTCAAGTTTGTCCTTATTAACCCTTTTGATTAACCATTAATTCCTCGTCACGTGTCATTCTTGACCAGATTAAATTTAATCAATGATACGGAGTAGTAATCTTGTTTTGTTGAGGCTCTGTTTTATTATATTAGAAACGGTTAATTAATCACATTGCACATTTGCACGTGATCGTATGACTTAAAACAAACAATATTTTTTGTGTAAAAAAAAAACAAACAATATTTTTAGGGTATAATATGCTATTGAGGAAATTTTTAGGATCCTTACAACATGTTTAATTTTAGGAGTACTGTAGATTTAAAAGAGTGTGAAGATTTAATTATCTACCTATTTCTAAGAAAAAACAAGCATCTCATTTGATAAAAATTATTTAATTAAAGTATGATTATTTAGTTTTTTAAACAAGCCAAAATGAAATATATATAAATATAGAAATAAAAAGTAGTCCTCTTAACACAAGGTGTGCCAATAACTACATCAGAATTTCAGAGGTATTATTACAAAAGAACAAAAGATGAAATACTCAACATTAGTCAATGCCCAAACAAAACAATGGGTTCGTCCACCAAGTATGATAGTTGTAACCAAGATTAACATTTGTAGTCTTCAACCACCTAAAAGAGAACATCTTTACTTTTTCCAACAAAAGAGGGACAGAGCAGGCTGTGTCGCTGAACAAGCGATGGTTACGCTCATTCCACAAAACCCAGGCACAAACTAGCCAAATGAGCTGCAGAAATGACCGGCGAGCACGAAGACCTCCAACTGAGTAAGTGAACTGAACAAAGTGAGCAGTGAGAGTGTGCGTATCAGCCGTCGAAAAACCAATCCAATAACGAACTAGTGCCCACAAGGAACCAAAGATGCTGCAGGAGAGGAAAAGATGCTGAGCCGACTCGATGCCACCACATCCAGACACACAAAGTTGAATCTCTGGAGGGATAATGCCGCGAGCCACCAAGTTTGATTTCGTTGGCAGCCTGTCGCGCAGAAGACGCCATGCAAAGATAGAGACCTTCAAAGGAACCTTGATTATTTAGTTAATAGAAACATTGCTTATATGTAGAGAGTTAGACTTCGAACCCATAATAAATTACTTAACAAGAGTATGATTATCTCTCATTTCATTAATCAATGCTCTCTCTATTTTGAAATTAGTGATACTTTTGTATAAATAATTTGTTCTAAAATAACTTACTTTTTTGATTTTCAACACAATATTAGTTATTTTTTGTTCAATTTATTCTCTAATTAATACTACTATTTTTATCATTCATAATTCAACATACTTTACTTTAGATATATGAAAATTATAACCTTTAAAAAATATATGAAAATAATAAATACACTACTACTTACTAAGGTTGAATAAAAATACTCTTCATATTCTGTTATTCATACATTTTTTAACATGTGTGAAATTTTGGGATGAAAAAATTGTGATATGTCAAGTCTGGGTTGAACTCTCAAATCAGATAAAAGAGTTGAGATTGAACAACATTTAAGTGAGATGACTGGTAAACTCAATGACTTGAGATTCTGAGCGAATATGTAGTGTTCAACCTCACTTGACAATTACTTTTAGTCCATTGTGTTAATTCAATAGTTGTATTAGAGTTGGTTCGACTTGATGCAACAGTAGAAGAGATTTCTAGTGTTGAATCACGGATGTCACGAGTCTTACACTTGAAGGAGAGATGTTGCAATATGTCAAATGTGAGTTAAAGTCTCATATTAGATGAAAAAATCAAGGTTGAACGACACATAAGTAAGAAGACCTATTAATCTAAATTCTTAAAATTTTGTGTGAAAAATATGGTGACCTACCTCACATGTATAGTTGCTCTTAGTCTAATTTGTTTAACCAACTTAGGCTTTAGTTTGAATTGATGGAATGAAATGGAATGTAGTGATATATAGTGGTATGGAGTGAGATTCCATTGTTTGGGTTCTTTAAAAATGAATGGAATGGAATGGAGTGGTATGTGATGGTATTCATTCCATTCCATTCCATCATTTTTTCTCATTTTTCTTCCCCTCCAATTTGGGGTGCGGAATCTAAACACTTCACAAAATATCCAAACAATGGAATTAAATTTATGTTTCATTTCATTCCGTTTTATTCCATTCCGCTCCGTTCTGTTCCGTTATGTACCATCAATCCAAACATAGCCTATCCTTCATGTTTTCAAGTGTGGCATTAGAGCCAGTTCGACTTATGTAGGAGCGGGAGAGAGCTCTCATGCTGGATTACAAATGCGGAGATTTTCACTTACTTGAAGGAGGGATGTTGTGAAAATCTTTGGTGAGTTAAAGTTCTACGTTGAATGAAATAGTTGAGGTTGAGTAACAAATAAGTTTGAGAACCTACAAAATCAATGTTTTAAGATGGTTGGTGAAGATGTAGTATCGAACCTCTCTTGTATAGTCAATCGAAATTCATTATATTGATTGAATCCAATGAGATTCTCTCGCATTGTCCAGTATAATATAGTATAAAATGATCAAGAGAAATGGTAATGGAACGATTTTTAATCATCTTAAATAAAGTGGGTGTACGTTAAATAAGAATGGGGTGAGAGTAGAAACGAAAGGAGTGGCTATCCACAAGACTCTCTAGCTGTAATAGCATTAAAATTTCACTAAGAACAAGAAAAACTAGGAACAAAATTTGTGAGCCCGAAACCCTTTTCCCCCAAAAACACGTTGTACCCATTTATAGGAAAATTTAAAATATATCGAAAGTTGTTTCTTTTGTCTGCTTTCACCTCTTGAAATCTTAAACTGTCCCTCTTGTTCTTTCTAAAAAAAACTTCAACTATCTGTGCTCCCGCAGTTGCCCTCCTTTTTTTAATAAGTTTATTCCAATGAGTGATCTAGTGATGTTAACAAGATGGAGTAATTTATACTAATACTCAATAAATTAGTAGTAATAAGTAATAACTTTTACGCTAAACTATACATTTGATCCTTTACGTTTATTTTAGGTTTCAATTTGGTCCCTTACGTTTAAAAAATTTCAATTTGATCCCTTACGTTTATTTTAGGTTTTAATTTGGTCTCTTCTGTCATTTTTTGCACATGTGGCAGACGGTTTACTTACGTGGCTGACGGTTTACTTACGTGGCAGACAGTTTGTACACGTGGACACGTTGACACGTGTCCAATTGAAACAGTGGAACAGTGAAATATGACGGAAGGGACCAACTAATGCAAACGTTGATAACGTAAGAAACCAAATTAAAACTTTTTAAACGCAAGGAATCAAATTAAAACCTAAAATAAATGGACTAAATATATAATTTAGCATAACTTTTAAAATATATCAAATATACAACATGGTCTGCCTTATTGGACTTTAGTGATGTTCTGAAAATTGAAGAAAGAGAAAGAGGAGTGAGAGTTAAGGTCGCGAAATTCTTAAGAATCATACAATACACGAAGAACAAAGAACACAGAGGCAGGCAGGGGGCAGACCAACTTAGTAATGACATGAAAATAATACTGTCATTAGCCTTGCTAGGTTGGTCATCTATACTAATATATAAAGGGAATACAAATTTTTGGGATGACTTTTTTGTTATTCCTATTTTACCCTTAAAAAAACTACCAAAAAAACAAACTAAGCATAACTTCCACATAAAAGTAGGTTTTCAGTTTTTTTATAGTACAAAAAAAAATATTTTTTTCTTCTTAATAACTAACCACAACAAAAAAGGAGGTCAAATAGTTATCAATTAACTAAGTCCAATAAAAAGGAGATTAAGTAATTATTTATATTTGTACAATAGAGAATATCGATCACAACAAACAAACAAAAAAAAGAATATCGATCACACAAACGGGCGGCGGCTAGTGAAAATAATACTGTATCATATTTTAAGACATGTAAATAAAGATTTTATGAACACCTAAAAATGCTAGGACAGACAATCACAGCTATCTTGAATGTGGATTGAGGTTTGAGTCTATAAAGCACACATGTTTAAGTGACGTGACATATAACATTTATGCTTATTCATAACTAAATAACTAATATATATATTAGGGTTAAAAGCTTTTACCCCTGCAAAGTAGGCGAGTTTTGCGTTATCCTGTAATTTTTTTTGTTGAGATTACCCCCTTGTAATGTTGTAGAACTTTTTTTTCTAGTTCATTTTACCCCCTGCAATTAGAGCTGTCAAAATGGGCCGGCTCGAATAGCCCGAATTTTTTTCCGGGCTCTCGGGCTTTTGGGCTGGCCCGTTTTTTTTTAAAAAAAAAAACATTTTTAAAGCAATAGATGAAGGGTAATGAAAAAAGAAGAAATTTAAGTGCCCAATAAATTTGACAAAGAGATCACAACATTAATTAATTACAAATATGATAAAATTTGTTAGTATTAATGTAAAGTTATTTAAGCTAGTTACAGTTTACGAGTAATTACGTAGAGAAATATTTCACGATCGTGGTTTTATATTTTTAGCTTATTTATTTATTTATTTTAATGAGACGATAAGTTACTTTTACTTTTAGCTTCTTTTCATTTCCTTATGTATATAATTTACGTTACTAGTGCATGTATATAATTTGCGTTACTAGTGCATATTTATTCTCTTAAATGCGCGTTTGATGGAATTGGAAGGTGTGTGTGACATGTGTGTTGTGTTGCTGCCGTGTTGTTAACTTATTATGTTTGTGTGGACTTTTAGATTGGTGGCCCAAGTAAAAATATTATAAACATCCTTCCTTATTTACTCATATATTTTTTTTTTTATTATAATTTAATCGGGCTTGCGGGCGGCCCGCGGCCCATTCGGGCCGGCCCATATTTTTGCGGGCTTTATCGAGCCAGACTAAAAAGGCCGAATGCTAATTCGGGCTAGATTTTTAAGGCCCAAGCCCGAAAAAAATTCGAGCTATTCGGGCCGGCCCATTTTGACAGCTCTAATTACAGGGGGTAAAATGAACTAGAAAAAAAAATTCTGGAACATTACAAGGGGGTAATCTCAACAAAAAAAAATTACATGGGGTAACGCAAAACTCGTATACTTTGCAGGTTGTAAAAACCTATTAACCCTATATATTACTACCGCTGTCCCAAAATATAAGGGATTTGGATCCTCTCGAAGTTTTTCTCTCATGTTTTCTCTCCTTTTCTTGACTACTGCATGTATGTCAACGCACAATTTTTATCACTAATATTTTTAATTCTCTATTTGTAAAAATTATAAAAACTTGATATTTTGAAAATACTCATCAAAACAAATCAAACAAGATCTTATATGCTTATATTTATATATTATTAAAAAAGTATGGTCAAAGCAAAATAAGTGAATAGTGTCATTTAATCAAAATAGCTCTTATAAAATGGGATAGATATATGGGAGCTTCTACGGTACATTAGTAAAATTCTAATGTATCGGTACAATAAATTTTTAAAATGATAAATAAACAATAATTTTTATAAATTTAAAAGTTATTTATTGACCATTATAATTTAGAAAA
This sequence comes from Trifolium repens, assembly GCA_030408175.1. Classification (NCBI taxonomy): domain Eukaryota; kingdom Viridiplantae; phylum Streptophyta; class Magnoliopsida; order Fabales; family Fabaceae; genus Trifolium; species Trifolium repens. Next base: position 43,652,051 of record CP125850.1, on the reverse strand, counting down.
CATAATTTCATAAGAGAAATCACAATTTTATTTTTTATAAACATGATACTAATTTTTTTAATATTTTTTTAATAAAAAATTCAATATTCACTATTATGAATAATAAAAGTTCAAAAAAAAAATTAAAAAATTTTATTTTATTTTTTTGACAACTTTGATGAATAATATTAGTTATTATAATATTTTATAAGATAGGAAAAAAACTTCTTCTAAAATATACTCATTTTTCTATTAATTTGAAAACCTATTGTACCGGTACATTAGAATTAGTCTATTGTACCGTAGAATTTGCCTAGATATATTATGTGAAAAGCAATTTTGTGTTGCACAAGTCAAACATTGTGCGGTAACTTCCTTTATGAACAAAGAAATTACAAGCCATAATGTTTGATTTGTGCAAGACAAAGTTGATTCACATGTGTTTCACAATCTCCCACTTAAAGTCATCTTTGTGAGCTTTTAAAATCTTTGTCGACTTTTTGTTGCTACGATTTTGATAGGCCAATCAATGCTGACAAGTTTATATGGAGTCGATCCTTGGGTGGCATGTTAGAAATGTAACAACAACAAGTTGTCAAGGTAAAAAGATTTTGAAGACTCACAAAGATGACTTTAAGTAGGAGATTGTGAAACATGTGAAAAGTGTAAAAGAGATTTGTGTTGCACAAGTCAAACATCGAGTTAAACGGAAGTTACTGCACAATGTTAAAAAAGGAATCATCGGATAACACAGGGCAATTCAAATTGAGAGTTTGAGTTTTAATTTCAACTCGCCATGCTCAAATTGAATGAAAGTAGGAGTTACAAAACATAGAATAAGTCCATTCCGACATTATCTTATCATTAAAAGCCTAATTTACAATCACACGTCCATTTCAATTGTTTCATCTTCACAAAACAAAATTCACGGCCCTTTAATAAAAGAGAAAATAATGCATTATAATTAGGAGAAAAGATCATTTCCAAAAAATATTCAAGAGTCTGCAGATTTTTTGTGAGTGTGAGTAGCAGCAGCAGCAAGAAACAGAGCACCAGTTCCAGAGCCACCATGAGAATGTTCAATGATAACATTATCTGAAAGATCATTTCCAAGCATTTCCCACACACTACTATGAAGATAATTTCTGAAAATACGGTAATGTTCATAAAGTCCACCTTCTACTATCACCACACTTTTTTTATTTTCAATTCTTCCAAGCTTCTTGATTATGGATACAATTCCAGCTCCGGCTAAGCGAGCACCACGCTCTGTTACTATGTCACAAACCTCGGCAACTAATTCGCGTGCCATTTGACTGCTGCTAGTGATCTAAGTTGGTATTGTTGAATTTCATAGTAAGTAAGTGTTTTAATTTGTGCATTTCTACATTTATATAAATGTTAATATAAAGGTGAAAATATTCTTACCCCAAAGACCTCATTGAGTTTCTCATATACTACTTCACGATCCTCTGATGTATCTTGATGCATTGCAGCCATATCTGGAGACCTAAATTAATTATCTGACAAGTTAGTTAGATTATTATTTGAATTATGCATTTCCTATGTGAAGTTGGAACTTTTTTCTTTTGATTCAATATGTGATAGGTACTAGAATAAAATTGTTTATATTTGTACGTGTCACGGTGTCAGTTTTCAACACTGAAATATGTGATTACATTAAATTAATGGTATTTTGTCAATATTTTAAAAGAGTCGACGTGTCACGATCGTGTTTGATGTATGTGTCCTAAGTCCTTACTTTATATCTTTTACTCCTTTATCCAAAGTCACTGCTAGTCTTTTTAAGAAATTTGTTTTATAACTTGCCGTATAAAGTGTGTGACGCCTTTAATTTGAAGTGTCAGTACTCCATAGGTAAAAAATGTTTCTTTATTTATTGTTAAGCATCTAATTTATCACCTATAGGAATTTGAAACAATCTATTATATGGCTAATGCTATGGTGGACCACCTTCACAAGTGGTCCACCGTGGACAAGTGGTCAATACTACTATAAAAAATATAAATTTTACAAAATCTACCTTTGGATTGAAAATTTGTATCATATAGATTATCCATATAAATTTTTAGAAAATTTGAAAATCATTTGATATGTTATTGAAACTTGTCAAGATTAACGGTATTTAATAAAAACTCATAAACTGTTAATTTTAATGGGTCTCAATAACATATCAAATGATTTTCAATTTTTCTAAATTATTTTTGGATGGTCTATATGAAATAAACTTTCAATCCAACGGTGGATTTTGTAAAATCCGTATTCGTTATAGTGTTATTCATAACTGGTCCACCATGGACCACGTCCATTCTAGAATTTGCCTCTATTATATATGTACCTTAGTGAGTATGGGGTCATCAATTTTGGAGGCACATTGCTTCCAAATAGGGCTGTTTCTTGGGCCATCTTCAACAATACCAGTCTAACAATTTCTCCTAAATACATTCCTGAAATCAGCTTTTCAAAAGTCTGAGGTAAAAGAAAGAAGTTTCAGGAACCAATTCTAGATAATGTATAATCAAAGGTAAGTGCTTAATTGTGATTTTAGTATCTATACCCCGCTTCCTTGATTTGAGCTTTCAGCATCTAAACTAGTGTCAAACGGTGTTAAAGGAAGATGAGAGGATCTGAAGTTTCCCCACTCCATGCTGATTATCTGCAACACTATATCATTCATAATCATTTAAATTGCTTAATTCACTATTGATAAGTTGTGCATCATGAAATTTAAGCTTTTATAAGAATAAAATGAGACCATCAAAGATAGAAGGCTAATTTACTAGATAGTGAGAGCTTTAATTTTTCGTCTTAACCTCTTTTACAAGAAAATGCATCTTAGTAATTGACTCGTATTTTCAGGGTACCAAGCTGTTGGGCTATGTGTACGTATGTTTGTGCACGCAAGCATGGAGGTGTGCACTTATACAAAAAATGATAAAATATGTTTTTGGTTATTGTAAAAATAGTGAATTTGAATTTTAGTTCGCGTATAAAAAAATTATTTCTCCTATAATTTCAAATTACTTTGGTTTTAGTTCCTAATGTGGTCATGTCTCACAAAAATACTGACATAGCCAGAATCTACTGACTGGACCACTGCCACGTGTTCAGAGGAAGCTGACTTGACAAATTACAGAGACGAAAACCAACATTCGCACAAATTACAAGGACGAAAAATAAAATTAGCTCAAATTAGAAGGGTGGAATTTAAAATGAAGAATTTTTTGTTAAAATAAGGAGTTTTTGGTTAAAATAGAGTTTCTAGTAAAATTATGAAATTGGGGGGGTGTCAATATCAGTGGTATAGTTATTTTGTAATTTTATTGGAATAAGCCCAATCAAATAAAATATATTTAAATAGAAAGAAATTAAACTCACAGAGAATAGAAAAATAATGATTCAAAGGGAGAACAAAGAGGAGAAAGTTTCAACACCAAACTTCAAGAACTTTTCTGCAAATCAAGGTAAGTGAAACTAGACGAAAGTTAGAAATTTAAAAGGAATATGTTTCAGAATTGAAATAATGATCTTAGATTAAATATCTTACGAGAAAATGAAGAATTTATGGGGTTTGTAGTTTGAAGAAAGTGAGACGAGTTCTTATATGGTAGTGGTGGCATGAAAGAAAATGAAGAATTGAAGAATGAGTTTTTCACATTTCTAGATTTTAAATTTGATTCCAGTAATTTGAGCGAATTTCGATTTTCGTTCCTACAATTTGTGCGAGTTTTTGTTTTCGACCTTGTAATTTGTGCGATTTTTGGTTTTCGTCCTTATAATTTGCCAAGTCATCGTCCTCTGAACACGTGGCAGTGGTCCAGTTAGTAGATTCTGACCATGTCAGCATTTTTGCTTGACATGACCATATTAGGGACTAAAACAAAATTAATTTGAAATTACAAGAACAAAACGGACAAATTTTATTTACAGGGACTAAAATCCAAATTTGCTAACTTTACAGGGTCCAAAAACACATTTTACCCTACATAAAATTAGGTCGCAAGTTCATATTTGAACAGAGCACTAAAAATATAAAGGATAGTTTAGGACACTCAAAATCTCAGAACGGCTCTAACTACTCATTTTCAATAGATAAATATTCTTTTGCTTGTAAAACAAGAAATTAAAGTGAATGTTATGGTAGTCACTAACCAGTTCATTTGAATTGGGTGATTCTGCAAGCTCACTTTCTTGTGCTGGTTCAACATAAGCAGCATTTGTGCTCATGCCAAGGGTAATTGCAGCTACATTGTCCTTGTTGTAGTACCTACCACCAGCCAAACCTCCAATGGTGTCATCAACCTATTAAGTGGTGTTAATGTTAATTTTAATCCTCTGTAACATGAAAAAAATTACAAAATTAATCGACCGAGCCAGCATCTAACCGGTGCAAAAACATGCATTTTCATTCCATGTTTCTTCAATGCTCGACTAAGGTCTTTCACTAATCCTTTGCGAACCTGATTACAAAGACTAATATAATGTAAAATAATTTTTTTCAAATTGTTTGGAAGAATCCAAATTCAATTTCTGTAAGAAATAATTCTTAATCAAACTTTATTTATTTTTTGTTCGAATGTACTCTGAATTATCAGAGTTCATTTTCTTGAAAACCAAAGGGTTAAAAATAAACATTAAAAAAATCGATAAACCAGAACTAGCCACTAACTCAACTGGGTCGTTGGTATTTTTTTGTTGAAATGTAGTTGTGGTGAAAGGCATAGATTTGTCTATTGGATATGATAGAGTAAAACCCAATTTCTTCTTCTTGGTGGGTGCATCTTCCTCATTCTCTGCCAGAGCATGTGCTGAAACAAAATTTGCTATCTCTGTAGCTACAAAATCAATTATTTCCTGACAAAAAAAAAAGTTTAATTGAGCAAAACAGTAATATATATAATAGTATGTTTGATGACAATTTTTTAAGGTAATTGACAAGTTTAATTTAAGTGCCAACCTAATAACCTAGTAATTAAAATTAAAAGATTTCCCATAAATTAGCTCCCCGTAAAGTTATCATATTCGAGATCTATGAGATAATAAATGTGAATATTAAATCGGTTTTTTGAAGTTATAACTTAAAAAATTTACAGTACTAGTGTCAATATGTGTGTCAATTTTGATCGGCGAAATGACACATGCAAAATAGATGCAAAGAGAATTTTAACCTCGCACCACAAAGATCACATTTGGAAACAATAACGCAACCGCTAAAAATACCTGAGATGTACCGGCCAAGACAGCATTGGGGACAGAAATCTCTTCCCTATGTAAACCAGAAATAGGCTTATCCTTTCCTCCAAGCCGTGCACACAACATCAACATGTTTGTGCCTTGCAAATTCACTCCATAAAAAAATCCTTCTTCTTCTCTACAACAAGTGCCAAAATACATCATTATAGGAGTAATTATTTAACTAGGCCAATCAAATTCAAAGCATAAAAAACAAATGAATTACTAGCAAGCAATTGATGAATTTAACACATACACATGCATTATTACATGACATTCGCGATTTAAATAATTTTATTAGTAAGATCTGATTGAACGTATGTGTAAAACTTATTTATATTATCGGTATATACAAATTAAATTCAAATTACCCGTTAGGAAGGGATGTAACATTGGAAATGATCATATTGAGAGTTGAATTAGTTGTTTTATTATTTGATGAAGCAAGAGAAGATTCCATGCTAGACACCAAATCATCAGCAACATGCCAAAGTTTTGTAACTGGGGTGGCACATTCCCTTGCAAATTTTCGAATCATGTTTTTTGTTTGTCTCAATTGTTGTTCTTTCCTTTTCTTCCATCTCCTAACAATTGCACCCACTGCTACCACAACAAGAGTTGTGCTTACAATCACCACCACTTCCTTCTTCATCCTTCAATAATAATGATAATCAGATCAAGATCAGAGAAAACAAAAATATTATTAACTGCTTTTTGATTAAAAAAGAATAAAATTATTAAAAGGCTATTTTACCTACGTTAAAATTATTGTGTAGGTAAAAAAATAAATAAAAGGAAAACTATTGGGGTATGAAACAATCAAATAACTGAAATCCGTTAATCTTGTGGTATACAGGAACGAGTATCATGGGGTTGAATGGATTTACGAGCTAGGAGGAAAAACTATATTTATTATATTTGGCTTACGCATTAAGATTAACGGTCAAATGCATAAATCGGTAATTTAGACCAATTTTAATGATATATCAAATGATTTTATATTTCTATAAAATTTAACATATATAAATGATCTATATGATATGAACTTTTAATCTAATGATAGATTTTATAAAATTTGTATTCGTTAAAGCGTTATTGAACGGTGTAACTTGATCTCTCCCCTATTATTATAATGGATCACAATAATTTAAATAAGTACTACTTCTGTCTCAAATATAAAATAAAAATTGTCAAAAAAAGTCGATATATCTAATCTAAAATTTATAATTTAGATATATCACAAAAAATAATTATTATAAAATGTTTAAATATTTTTATTTTTACTGGTCAAACTCTTTTTTTACTGACATGCTTTTGTCAAACATAATCTCAAGGCGTAAATGGGGCATGATGAAGAGGACGATGATCCTAGGTTCATAAAAATAAGTCTAAAATTTGAACACTAGAATATTTTTTTTTAAGGGACTATTAAGCCCAACAAAAAATTATAAGAAAAATCTTATTGGAGCACCACATTGATTCTAAGATGGCATGAATACGTGTTTTTAAATGAGAATAATCATTGCCTTATAGATCAGTTTTGTAGAGTTGAGTTACCCAATTCTAAGAATAATGATTGCATCTAGAAATGCATGTAGGAATTGTTTTCTAGGAGTATTTGAATTTTAAATAATTTTTTTAATGTTTTTAAATTAAAATATTTTATACTCCCTTATTAGTTAGAGCCCAAATTGTAGATTCACTCTTAAGCTAGCTACCAAAATTTTAGAAACAACTGCATAAGCTATGCAAAGGTGATTCTAATCGGTATATTTTTAATTAAAATAGGTTGTACCGTTGTAGTGCTCAAATCAATCTGGGGATGACCTACTTAGGTGGATTAATTAGATACTCAAATGAATAATTCTGCATATGGTTTCGATTGTAATATTGGTTACTTGAATATTCTTCATGCAAATTTTTTGACATTGATTCATTTAATTCAAATTTTCTGGGAGGAAGATTTGAGAGAGAAAGGGTGAGCATCGGGCGGGTTCGGGCCCAAAATGGTTCACCCGGAAAAAACCATGAGTGTAAAATCTTGGCCCATCACCGACCATTTCAAGTTTCGGTTTTGTCGGATGTCGGTTTAAATGGGTTACTCGTTGGTCGGTTCGGTTTATTCGGGTTAGCACATTGATAAAAAAAAGACACACACATATAGAATACCGTAATAAAATAACTTGTTAGTGAATACCATCTAAAAATTAGATCAACAATATGACAAATATATAATTTAACTTTGCAATAATACAGTCTAGCTTGAGTTTTGTGTGTAAATAACTTGTAATGTATTTTTTTTATAAAAGAAACGCAACTTCAATACATACGATAAGACGGAAAAAGACTCATGATTTTACAACCTCGGTCGGGTTCGGTTAACGACATATTTAAAATTTTAAAACCGAATCCGATTGTATTTAACCGTTTATACCCATTGTTTGTCATCGGTAGACCTGACAACCCGTATAAACCCGTCCGATACACCCAATTTAACCTCAGTTAAAATGGGTTCGGTCGGTTACGATATTTTTGCCCACCCCTAAGAAAATATATGTTAATACACCCGTTTCATACACACTACACTATTCATCTAGTGCAACATGCCGATGTTTCCATATATTCACAAATCACCACTACAAAAATGAGATAGTTATTAACAAATAAAGTATAACGATCTCGGTGGTATTTTTTTAGTGTTAGCAATCTAGAAAGTAGAAACGAATAGCAACCATGGAATATATTTGGGCTCAAACTGGGCTTAAATTGTGATTTATTGCCAGACTTGTGCCGTGTACACGTACTAGCTTCATTACTGTGTTATATATTTTTTTTGAATCGGCTAAATTTTATTAAAAAACAACTCCTCCACAAGAAGTGAAAGGAATTGTTGTGGAACATACAACAAAAGGTAACGTGATATAACACAATTACCAACACCTAAACAAACGCCCCAATCCACCCGTACACCAATAATGATTCACTAAACCTACCAGAGAAAACCCCTATCCGACCTTAGGAGACACTACTAGACACTAACTTCCGAACTCGAATTAAAATTACTCGGCCCATCAGATATGTCTTAAAACATTTTATGTCATATGTGCCCATATTTTTCATGTTTTTTCATAAACTGTTTTTATTTGTTTTCAGTTTTGTAATTATAAATTCTTGAATTAGAGAAATATGCACTTTAGTCTTTAGCCACTAGAAATCTTTTCCAAAGTATTTCTCAAAGAAAAGAACTATCAATTTTATTGAGAATTACAACAAAGTATATGTATAACTTATCAACTAGACATTATGTTAATAATAGAGTTTTGGGTAAAAGTTGCAATTTGGATGGTCATTGGAGCTCTGTTTGACGCATTCATGCACCCCAAAAACCAAACACATACTTTAGAGAGTATGTCGGGGGTTGCTTACTGTTCAGATTCGATCTCAAGAGTGGAACAACTTAATAATGTGCATAATGTAATTTTTGATATATGCATAAATGAAACCTTTGATGTTGCAGGAACTGTCACGATGATTGTGTGGTGCATACAGATTAATAGGGGCAGATCTATATAGAGGCTTAATGTGGCTAGTTATAGCCTGCACACCAGAATTTTCAATTTTTTATAGGTATATATACATATATTTATTATTGATTATTGTATATATATGTTTAACCATTAGTCTTTATCATAAAAGTGCTTCTGGTATTGTGGTAAAGTACCAGAACAACTGTGTTTGGAATGGCCTCAAGGACAAACTGAAGAGTGTTGCTATGCGTGCTGCACATATGATGAATGAATGGTGGGCTGTCAACAGATAGCAGCTGCGCCAAACAGAAGACATCAACACAACCAATATACAGTGGCAGCAACTCTGTTCCAGATGATGTAAATGTAATGTTGATGCGAGCTTCCATGGTGAATCTGGCCGTACGAGATGGGGGTGGTGTCTTCGTAATCCCCACAGTGCTTTTATTGTTGGAGATACGAATGTGAGTATGCATAAACTCTTTACTTTGGAAGGTGAAGCCATGTCCTTATTGGAGGCAATCCGTGAAGCCTCTTTTAGAGGGTGGTCCAAAATTATATTTGAAAGCGACCGCATAATTGTGGCGGATGCCTTACAAACTAATCATATGAGGGTATCAGAATTGAGCTCTATTATATTATGTCAATTAAGTCTTTGTTACATTGTAATTTCAATTTTGAAATTAAGTTCACCAAGTGACAAACAAACATGGTGGCTCACATTTTACTAGAGCGGCCATTTTTTTGGTCTAATCGCAAGTTTTTTTTTATTATGTCCCTGTTTATATTAAACCTTTTATTATTAATGAAAAATGAGTTGATTGTATGTGCTTAAAGTTATTGTGATGTAAAAAGTTGTATATTTTAGTAAAAAAAAAAGTAATCATAGTTGTTTATAAAAATTGTTTGTTCTTTAACATCTCAAATAGTGATTATAGAGACACCAACAATAAATCAGTTCGTGTTAAAAAAAATTCAATTAATAATTATGAAAAAAATTCAATTTGTACATATTTTTTATTTATAAGCAAAAAATATATTATTATAAGGAGTATAAGGGGTACTCAATCCTTACAAACAACAGTATCCATACTCAGCATCATAGCGTGAATCAACTATCCACCTTCTATGAAGGGTTTCAGAGGAACCGCCCAATTATGTGCTTGAAAGTCGGATAAATAAATATCAATTTGTACATATGTCTCACACAAGTTTCTTAACGGTAAATTTTTTTTATCACTAACATCGTGACTAATAAATAAAATTACCGGCATCTAAAAAATAGTAGTGTCAATAATGCTAAGCTATATATATCTATCATATTCTATGATTTCTATCCCCATTTTTCTTTCTTTGTGTACATTTGATTGAAGCTTATTTTTGACTTACATCAAGAAGGAATTTTATTGATGTACATATTTGATAAAGGCCTTTTAGAATTTAGTGGCTTACAGAAAGTAGACAGTATAAGACATAAGCCCCCACATGTCAAATTTGTGGTGCTGAAAAGTAAAAGCTTTTTATAAAAATAAAATAAATAAATGTGTCAAAAAAATGAATAAATAAATAAATAAAAAGCATTAAACCTCTTAAATATTTTCTTAATTAATTAGTAATGCAAAAGAAACGTTTCTTTATCTTGGTTGATTGTCCAAGAGCACCTTAAAGTCTTAAACCTCTTAAGTCAACATGTCATAATCCTACAGTTCACTAAATATCAATTAAGAAGCATCGTATACATGCATCATGCATGTTTCCTGTTTTGTGTAGTGAAAAGAGAAAGAATTAATAGTGAACAAAATATAAAAGAAATTTGAAATTGATGTAAATAATTGCAATCATTCTAGTGAAGAATATTTTTAAAACATGATCATTAATTAGAATCAAAGACTTTCTAAGACAAAACAAAATATATGAAGACAGATCTATAAAACGTTTTGTGTTCAAATGGTGTACAAGTTTTGCCTTTTGAGTTTTTGCATAAAGTCTTATTTCTGTAACAAATAGTCAAGTAGATTTAGACATGATGTCAATAAAAAAAAAAAGTTTAGACATTGATGCGCGAATCCTTCTAGCATTTTGACATTTTTTAGTTTTTATTTTTCCTAGATATTTTTATCAAGCTCTAAGTGTAATAGTCAGATACTAAAAGTGAACACGTCTCTGAATCAAAATTTAAACATAAATTCACCATGTTGTTGAAGATTATATTACTTTTAACAATATTTTAACAAATCTAGAAATCAAATCATATTATTTGTAATAGTTATTTTAGTTTTATTACGTTCATTTATTTTATATTAATAAAAAAACTTATTTAATTATATATGTTTCCCATCTCAAAGATAAAGCTTAAAAGATAAATTTTCTTTAACAATCACACAATATTAAGAAATTTTCATAATTTAGATGTTAAAAACTTTAGCACAGAGGAAAGATTAAAATATTACAGAAAAGAAAACAAATAGAAGATTAAAAGAATACAACACTAAAATAGCATGGATAGAGAGAAACTTTGAGCTCTGAAGCATGAAACACAACATTAACAGTTGGTAAATTTAGGGTTCAATGATAATTAGGGATTTCAGTTTTAGACTTTAGAAGAAAATGAGGTAAACAAAATAGATAGATTCATGCTATTTATAGGTATTTTTGCTGTAATTTATTCTTGTTTAATGAAGATGATGAAATTTATGATGAATATGGGTGAAGAACATGATGAACATGATAGTGTCAAATAACCGATTATCCCAAAAGTTTAAGCCCACCTACCAAATGCTTAAATTCCACTTTTTTTTAATTCGAAAGTGGGGGGGGGGGGGGGGGAGCGAAGACCGAACTCTAGACCACTTAGTCATAGAGACTTAGATACCATGTCAAATAACCGATTAACCCAGAAGTTTAAGCTGTTAGGATATGTCACATCAATAATTTTATATTATTTCTAACAGATAGAACACTCATAATGAATTATGGGTTGTAATACTTTGTTGTTGTTGCTGTTTATGAATTGGCTGGTTAATTTTTTATTTTTTTTGAAAATTAAAGAATTTGATGAAGATGATGGAGATCTTCATCTTTTTATGAATATTTTTATTTATTTAATAAAAATATATATATTTTTAAAAAATGTTATCTGATGTGGCAAGCCACATAAGTATTTTTTAAATAAAAGTGACAAAAAAGATTGAAGTCTTACAAATATATAAGATAAAAGACCTATATGTTATAACTAAAATATAAATGACCAAAATGTTACAAATAAATAAGATAAAAGATATGTTGTGTAATTTTGCCCAAAAAAAAAAGAAGAAAGAACAATATGATCACAAATATTGGCACCAAAAAGTAACACTAGTCCCTACTAAATACTACTTCTGTCCCTTATTACAAGCTCATATTGAAATTCTTCACTTATATTAAAAAAAAAATTGATAGTGTAATTAAAATGTACTTTTTAGGTATCATAATTATTAAATTGTCCTTGGTAAAAAAATATGTTTTTAGTTAACTTTTTATATTCCAATGCAAAGTAGGGTTATGTTTGAAAAACTAATAATAAATGTGTTAAGGAAATTGAAAATGAAATCATATTTAAGAACAAATTTTATCTTTAAAAGGGTGCTTATAATTAGAAACGGACAAAGTATCATTTACCAAATTATATACACATGGAAATTCTAAAAATCAATATTCAGGAAATTCAAGAATAGATTTTCTCCACTCTTCTTCTCAATTTTTACATTTCAAATTTTAACTAATTTTTCTTCTTTTCTTCAAATTACAATATTGTCCTAACTTTATAAATTTAATGGTCTAAATTTCACATTATTCCCTCATATTTTTTTTAAAAACTTGATTGTGTCAAAATAGGGAGCATATAGTAGTTGGTTGTACTCAAGGTTTTAAATCAAGGTCCGTTACCGCAAAAAAGGTCGCGACAAAAAGGTTTTGGTGTCTGCCGTTACCGTTTTTCACTGTTTTTACAAGGTGAAATAAAATCACGCCGAAACGCTGATACGGCCGCGACATAACACCGATACGGTCGCAACGAAACGGAATATGGCCGCGACAAAATGCTAATAGATATGGACTTCCATTTTTTCCAATAAAAATCACATTTTTAGTACAAATATGAACATAAATTATTAAGTGGTATCTTTTTTCAACTCTTTTCTAGTTCAAAACTATACATTTATCTCACATTTAAGTTGTTATACATATATTATAGTACAATAATTTTAATAAGATTTGTGCGATATTGTGATTAATTCACACCGTGACGACCGTAATTCATAACACGACAACCATAATAGTCGAAATCGCGAAATCCTTAACGCAACTGCGATCGCGACCGTGACCGTGACCGCGATCGATATTTAAAACCTTTTGTACTTATCGAATTTTCACACTCCCGGTCTTAATTTGTGTTTCAAAATTGATGGGCAAGTCTTTGGGACAAAGCTAGTGGGAAATAGAGAAAAGAGACCTGATAAATCAAAATCAATTAATAGGATGCTTTTGTCCTTTCTGTAACTATGGAATAACATAAGATCACCGACCATATATGTGGGCCTCTTAGTCAAGGCTATCATCAAGTCCACAAGGGGCATTGCCCTCAAATGACAACTTCAAAATTAAAAGAATTCAAATTATGATTGACCAAAAAAAGAAAAATCAAATAAGAGATCAATTTTTTTCTTCTCATTTAGCGTTACCATATACTTTCTCCGTCCCATAATATAAATAAAAATGAGTCAAAGAAATTTGATCTATTTAATTAAAAATTTGAGTTAAATACATTCACTTTTGTTGATCAATTTTCATTTGTATTTTGGGTTAAATTTTTACCATTGTAACTTTATAGGTAAGAGCAAGAAATTGAACATATCAAATATATTATCGGTTGAATTAATTATTATTAGGAAAATGTCAACATATATCCCTAGAAGTCTAATATAAAAAAAATAAATTATATTTGTATAATCAATTATTTTAACATTAAATTGTTTGTATTATTTAATACTACGTTTTGTCAAAAAAAAAAATACTACGTTTTTTTTTATTTTTAATTTCAATATATAGTTTATCACGTGCCTTAATAATATTGGAGGTTTATTTTTATTAGAAGTTTATATTATTTGATATATATATTTTTTGTATTTTGTTTGACAAACTCATAATGTTTCTTGTTGATGCATCATGAGTTTGAGGGTAAGTATTAATTAGATATAATAATTAGGCTTTTATTATTGGGCTTTTATGGTAGTTAGATTAGTCCATTAGGTATTATTATAAATTGTCTTTGTAATCCTTATTTTGTCAAGCAATTTATATTATTCTGATATTATTGAAACCCTGGCGGTTTTTATTTTCTGTTAATTTGTATTTTTAGTTCTAACAAATAATACATATTAACATCATCCTAATCATGGGCGATTCAAGCCTATGCAGTTGCTCAGACTTTGGCCAAAATTGTTAGTATTTTCAGGATTAGTTTAAGGTAAAATTGATATTTTTAGAGATTAATTTAGTGGTTAATTCATATATTATATCAAATGTAAAATTTTTCCTAGACTTTATAATAATCTTGGCCCAGCCATTTATCCTAATTATTAGCAAAAATAAAAACATCACTGTAATTTTTTTGGCAAAAGTTATTGTCCATAAGTCAAATCCTTATGGATGGTGCATAAGCCAATAAAAACACAACAGCTTTACTCACGCACCCCCCAAATTATTCACACGCCCCCCAAATTACTCGCGCGCCCCCAACTGTCAAGCGCGCCCCCAGTAGCGCGCCCCCCAAATCATGCTAAAACCATTTTGCATTGGGAGTGGTTTCATATATTTGCACTCTAAAACCATTAAGTTCATAAAATGGTTTTGGAGTACAATGCTATAATTATGCACTTAACATTTTTTCCCCTCCCCACAGATTTCTAGCCAAAACCATTTTATGCACTTAACACTTACAATACTAGCCTTGACCCTTTCCAATAATTTTCAACATGACAAAATTATGAAAGTAGTTATAATTTATGACCCAATCATAGAAGACAATCAACAATCCTTACCCAATGCATTTAATGGTTTTGGCTAGAAATATGGGGGGAGGGAAAAAAAATTAAGTGCATAATTATAGCGTTGTACTCCAAAACCATTTTATGCACTTAATGGTTTTAGAGTGCAACTCCTGGAAACCATTCCAACAGCAAAATAGTTTTGGCTAGAAATCTGGGGGAGGAAAGAACAAAAAAAAAAAAAATATTGGGGGGCACATGACATTTGGGGGCGCGCGAGTTACTTGGGGGGCACATGAGTAATTTTCCCTCACTTTTGGATGGGAGACATTCTTACATAGGCACACAAATATAGGCACAATATTTAGGCACACACACATCAATCAAAAAAATTAAAATGAAAATAAAATAGTCACATCAATTAATATAATTTTAATAATTTTCACTTTAACTATTATTTATCTATGAATATGTGCCTAAGACCTCAAATTTATATTTATGCCTAAGTAAATATTTTCCTATGGATGGTGCATAAGCTTGAATTATGGACAATAACCACACCCATTCTTTTTATTATTGTTATAATGATCAATGTTTTTACTACACTCTACGAAAAAAAATGTTTTTATTACATGGAAAAACCATAAGATGGATAAGTCGCTCATAATTCAAACGCCGTCTATGTTTCATGTTGGTCATCGTATTCCCCATTCGTTTTCTTTATACTATTGTTAGTAGGTATATATGGTGAATTAGTCATATTTGGAGTAGCAAAAACATAAAGCAAGTGGAGAAATTTGGAAGAAAAATTATAATCTTGAAAATGTTTGATTGCGTTTGCATTTTATTTTGATTATACTTGTTCTGGTGAATAAATAAGGGGGGTGATAAATAATTGGATCGTGTCTAAGAAATGAGTAATCCTTTCATTAGAAAAAGTTGTGAACCCTTTACAATGAAACATAAGCTCCTATTTATAGATTTCCAAAGATAACATTTATGAAGTACCACGATCATGGATACCCCATGATCATGGATACCCCATGATCGTGGCGGTTTCTTCTTCTTCCTCCGTCTCCCACGTGGCGGTGATGGGTGGTTTCTTCCCGTTTTGGTGGTGATCATGGTGGTAGGGGGTGGTTATTTCCTTCCACGTACTAATTTGCAGGCTGGGTCTTCATAAGAGCAGTTACAACTGGGGCGAGGGCGTCACCTAAATGGCGTGTCGCCTCAGCCTTGCTTTCCCGCCAAGTTTGTTCATTTGAATTTAATGGGTTGTACAATTGGGCCATTTGATCATTGGGCATATACCTTTATTTTTAGGCCTTAGCTCTGTCCACAGCCCCCCAAGCACGAGGCTCAAAGATGCGAAGTGGTGATAGTAATGGTCGCGACGAACGTGGTGATCGTGGGGGGTAACCGCCTACTGTTTTCCTTCGTGTGCATCGCCATTTCATTATAAATAACCTCCCTTACGCTGCTAAATCTTGTTCATATCTCCCATATTCCTTTAACTTCTGTGCTTTTGCTATTTTCAAAGTATGGATAACACCATCCCTGTGTTAGAGTCGCCGGCTATGCCTGCTATTAGGCGAGTAAGAAACAAAGTCGAGGAAGATATCGAAGATCACTTAGACAATGTGGGGGGGGTTCCAGACCTATGTTGAGGAACTTAACGACTACAAATGGCGTCTGACTGATGAACAAAAAGTCTTCTTGGAACTGGCTTTGGAGTTATCCAAGAGGTTGGAGAAGGACGCTGCTTTTATTGAAACCACCAATGCTGTTTTTGATTGCTATACCGCACTTGAGGATACGTTGGATAAGAAAATATCTGTCACTAAGGATAT
The DNA here is from genome assembly GCA_030408175.1 of Trifolium repens. Taxonomy (NCBI): domain Eukaryota; kingdom Viridiplantae; phylum Streptophyta; class Magnoliopsida; order Fabales; family Fabaceae; genus Trifolium; species Trifolium repens. The sequence continues at coordinate 43,635,419 of CP125850.1, read as the reverse complement.
CATTGATCTGCAGGAAGAGTCGTTGTATCTCAACTTATCTGTTGAAGAGGCCGTTGAGAATCGTATTGAAATACTGGAGAAGGAACTTCGTCCGTTGATGAAAAGGAATCTTCAACTAGATATTGAATATGATGTTGCTAGACTCATCAGGACTCGTTCTTCCCTGGCTCGCCTTAAGGAGAAGATGAACAGGTTGCATGATGATCAAGACAAAATCAGCCCTGACCTTGATGTCGCCAAGAAATACAAAAGTGAGATTGAAGATTTGCAGGCTGATACCGTTGCGGCGGCCTATGTTGTCGCCTAAGTAGTTTCTTTGCATAGTACTTAGAATTTTCTGCTTTCTTTGTTGTAATGTGCTTTGACACCTTTGTATTCCTTACTTTTATTCCCTCAATGTTGTACTTTTTGATCCATGATTAATGAAGCTTTTGTTTCTGAAGGAAAACTGTATCTTTTATATTTTACCTCGCCTTTGGGCGTGACCTTGGGTGCGGTCGAGCTTGCACCTCGCCTCAGGATACGCGTCAGTCATCGCACTGCCTTGCTTTTTCGAAACGTTTCGACTCTTCAAAACTCCTTTTTCAACCGATGCTTTGATAATTTGGACGCCCCCCACTTATAAGTTTAAAGGGTAGCGCCTTGAATTTTCAACCTGGTTTTAATTTTTTGGACGCCCCCCACTTGAAAGTTTAAAAGGTAACGCCTAGGATTTTCAACCTGATTTTAATTTTTTGGACGCCCCCCACTTGAAAGTTTAAAGGGTAACGACTAGAATTTTCAACCTGATTTTAATTTTTTGGACACCCCCCACTTGAAAGTTTAAAGGGTAACGCCTAGGATTTTCAACATGATTTTAAATTTTTGGACGCCCCCCCACTTGAAAGTTTAAAGGGTAACGCATAGGATTTTCAACCTGATTTTAATTTTTTGGACGCCCCCCACTTGAAAGTTTAAAGGGTAACGCCTATGTATTTCAACCCATTTCCGTCGTATTCAACTCATAAGATTTAAGGATATCGCCGTTTCTATTTCTGACGTTTCCTACTCGTAAGGTTTACGGAAAATGCCATGGTGTTTCAACTCGTTTCCGTCGTATCCAACTCGTAAGATTAAGGATATCGCCGTTTCTATTTCTGACGTTTCCTACTCGTAAGGTTTACAGATAACGCCATGGTGTTTCAACTCGTTTCTTCTTTCTTTTTCAGTCATGTATTAAGCATATGTGTCAGTTCTTCACAAAACCAAAAATTTAAAACGGAGGGCCTTAATAAAAACTCCTAATTTCATAGGAGAAAAGAGTGTCCCGCCGCTATTCATTAATTGGAATGAAAGATTTCAGTACATTTGATCATACACATGCAGTAACTTAATCATAAAATAACATTAAAATGTGCACGCTATGGCGTTGCTTTTCTTACTTTACGTGGCAGTTAACTGTAGTAAAACCTGAGATTGGCTGCGTTCCATGTCCTGTGTAGGACTTCTCCTTCCATCGTTTCAAGTCTGTAAGCTCCTCCTTCGAATGCTTCGTTGATTCTGATGGGGCCTTCCCAGTTTGCTGCTAACTTTCCTCCTTTATCCTTTCCCATAGGTCTTTTGAGGACTACATCTCCTTCTTGGAATCTCCTTGCTATAACTCTAGTATTGTACCTTCTAGCTGCTCGCTGCTTTGAAATGAATTCCCGAAAGTGGGCTTTGTCCCTTAACTCCTGAACCAAATCCAGATTCTCCTCTAACGCTTCTGAATTTTCCTCAAGTGTGAGGGTATCTCTACGCCAGCTTGGGGGGTTTATTTCTGCTGGGATCATTGCGTCCGTTCCATATACCATAGTGAAGGGCGCCTCACCCGTTGAAGACTAGGGTGTGGTATGATATGACTAGAGGATTGGTAAAAGGTGTGCGACCCAACCCTCGCCCTTGCTTGTAATTCTCCTTTTGATTGCTCTTAAGATCACTTTATTGGCGGACTCGGCTTGTCCGTTGGCCTGTGGATGTTCTACGGATATGAAAGTGTTCTGAATACCCTTTCCTTTGCAGAATTCGACTACTTTTTCGCTTGCAAACTGAGTTCCATTGTCTGAGACGATGTACTTAGGTAGTCCGAATCTGCATATGATTTTTCTCCAATAGAACTTCTTGACTTGATCAGCTGAAATGTTTGAGAGGGCCTCCGCCTCTATCCATTTGGTGAAATAATCAATTGCCACTATGATCCACTTTGCTTGTCCTGTCGAGGCAGGGAAACGTCCTAGGATGTCTGTTCCCCACATGAAGAAAGGCCATGGGGACAACACGGTTTTCAATGGTTCTCCTGGGGCGTAGTGTAGGTTCGCAAATCTCTGACATTTGTCACATGTCTTTACGTACCTGGCTGCATCACTGTGTAATTCTGGCCAATAGAAACCTGCTCTGAGAATTTTTCCTGCCAGGGATCTCGCCCCAATGTGACTTCCACATGATCCCCCGTGTATCTCTTCCAATATTCCCTTGGCTTCTTCTTGACTTACGCAAAGCGTGAGGGGTCCTGAAAATCCTCTCTTGTAGAGGTTGTTTCCTAGCATGGAGTACCATGTTGCTGCTCTCTTTAACTTGTATGCTTCCTCTTTTGCTGCTCTTGGAGATATCTTATGATTGGCGCTCTCAAATCTTCTGCTTCTATGATCATCATGATTATCTCTTCTGTGATGCTAGGACTTGCAATGGTTTCCTGAATGAAAGTTCTGTTGCTTCCAGGCTTTTTGGTGCTCGCTAACTTTGATAACAAGTCTGCTCTCGCGTTCTGCTCCCGGGGTACGTAAACCAACTCAAACGATTTGAAATGATTGGCCAAGTTGCGCACTTTCTCCAAGTACTTGATTAACTGGGGATCCTTGGCCTGAAACTCTCCTGATACTTGGTTTGTTACCAACTGCGAATCGATCTTTGCTTTGAGATCTGTTATGTCAATCTCCTTTGCTAACTTCATTCCGGCGAGCAGAGCTTCATACTCTGTCTGGTTATTGCTCGCCTTGAAAGCGAACCTCAACGATTGTTCAATGAGGACTCCATCTGGTCCTTCTAACACTACTCCGGCCCCACTTCCTCTGATGTTGGAGGCTCCGTCAACTGATAGGGTCCAAGGTTGTTCACTAATCTCTTCTGGGGGCGTCGTAAGTTCTAGCAAAAAGTCTGCTAGTATTTGTGACTTATTGCGCCTCTTGGAGAGAAAGTTATGTCAAATTCTGACAATTCTACTGACCATGCTACCATCCTTCCTGCTAGGTCTGGTTTTCTCAACACGTTCTTGATAGGATAATCTGTTTTTACCACGATTTTGTGGCTTTGGAAGTACTGCCTTAGTTTCCTCGCCGTTACTATTACTGCTAATAAGAGTTTTTCGATTTTTTGGTACTTAACCTCTGCTCCTTTGAATGTTTTGCTGACGAAGTAGATGGGCTTCTCTTCTCCCTTTATCTCTTGTACCAATGCAGAACTGAGGGCCTTTTCTGAAACGGCGTGGTATAGGTATATGATGTTACCTTTCTCAGGGCGAGTCAGGATTGGAGGCGAGACGAGGAATGTTTTTAAATTTTGGAAAGCCTCCTCCCACTGAGTGCTCCATACGAATCTTTCACTTTTCCTGAGTGTGGAGAAGAAGTGAAATGCTTTCTCTCATGCACAAGATAAAAACCTTGATAATGCTGCGATCCTTCCTGTTAACAGCTGTACTTCTTTGACTGATGTAGGGCTCCTCATGTCAATGATCGCCTGGCACTTATCTGGGTTCGCCTTTATTCCTCTGTTAGTTAACATGAACCCAAGGAATTTGCCTGACTGTACCCCAAATGAACACTTGGTAGGGTTTAACCTCATGTTGTATTTTCTCACTGAGGCGAGGATGTCACTTAAGTCTCGGTCATGTTCGCATGCTTTCGTAGTCTTCACTGCCATATCATCAATGTAAACCTCCAGATTTTTCCCTATCTGCTCTGAAAATACCCTATCCATCAATCTCTGATATGTGGCTCCTGCATTCTTTAAGCCAAACGACATGACATTGTAAAAATAGTTGCAGGTGTTGGTCATAAATGCTGTGTGGGGAGCGTCTGCGGGATTCATCTTGATCTGATTGTACCCTGAATATGCATCCATGAAGCTGAGCATCTTGTATCCTGATGCTCAGTCTATCAGTCTGTCAATGTTGGGCAAAGGATAGGGATCCTTTGGGCATGCTTTGTTCAGGTCTGTGAAATCCACACACATTCTCCATTTTCCGTTCGCCTTCTTCACCATTACGACGTTTGCTAACCAAGATGGGTACTTGATCTCTTCTATGAACCCTGCTTCCTTTAACTTTGTTACTTCTTCAATGATGGCTGCTCTTCTTTCCTAGCTAACTTTCCTCTTCTTTTGTGAGACGGGTTTTGTCTCGGGGGAGATGGATAGTTTGTGTGTACTGATTGTCTCGTCTATTCTTGGCATGTTTGAGGGATGCCATGCGAATAGGTCTATGTTTTTCTTCAATGTCGCTAGGATCTTTTCTCTCTCTTCTGGCTGCAGAGATGTGCCAATGTTGGTTGTTTGGTGTGTTTCTTCGCCAATTTGGACCTTCTCTAACTCCTCTATGGGACTTACCCTTCTGTCTTGAAATTCTTCCCTTGGATCCAGGTCTAAGGGACTGATCATATTGACTCCGCCTTTCTTAGGAACATGGCGAGTCGAGTCTGGGGCATTGAAGGCTTTGTGCTTTATCTTCAGACTGGACTCATAGCAACGTCTCGCCAGCGCTTGGTCTCCCTTTATGGTTCCTACTCTCCCATCCTGTAGTGGATACTTTATAGATAGGTACAGTGTTGACATGGCTGCCTCTAGAGTATTGAAAGCTGGTCTTCCTATGATGATGTTGTATGACGTGAAAGGGGTCTTCACCACCAAATATCGGACTTTGATGGTCTTGGCTTGGTCTCTTTCTCCAAATGTTGTAAGCAACGTGGTGTAACCCATGACCTCTACCTGCTCGCATGCAAAGCCTACTAGCGTGCCGTTGTAAGGCATTAAGTGCTCGTTGGATAGTTGCATGGCTTTGAAGGCTTCCCAATACATTATGTCGGCTAAACTTCCTGAGTCGATAAGTACTCTCTTCACATCGCAATTCAAGATTTGGACTTGAATCACTAATAGGTCGTCATCGTGTGGCATGACTTCCCTTTTGTCTTTTTTGGTGAAGGACATGTCCTGGGTGGACGAGATAGACGTGTGTCCCACAAACTTTGCTTCAAAGTCTGCTCGCCTCACATAACGTTTGCGGGTGTTACTCGATTCGCATCCTCCAGCGAAACCTTCTGCAATAGTGTTGATTGCTATTCTCACCTTTTCTCCTTCTGGATTTTCTCCTTGATCCCTTTGTGGGTCTCTTCGTACTTTTGGAACTACGACTTTTCTATTGGCGGCGTCATCCAGGAACTTCCTTAGATGACCACTCTTTATCAATTCTTCGATGAGGTCTCTTAACCTGAAGCATTTTTCGGTGTCGTGTCCCTTGCACCTGTGATATGCGCACCATGAATTCGTGTTCTGTCCTAACCGGTATTCCTTTCCTCTCTGAGGAGGCAACCCGGTGAGTCCTGTTTCTAGCAGTTCGTCCAGAATGTAGACCCTTGCTCTGTTCAAGGGCGTGTATTCTTTCTTTGGGAATCGGTCCACGTCTCGCCTTATTTGCTGGTGATATGGTTTTTTTTGGGGTTCATGCCCTCTGTGATCTGGTTGACGTCGTCTTTGTGGGTAAAAATATGGGGCTCTATTACCCTTGCTAAGTGGCTCTCTTTCTCTCGCGTCTCTGGACCTTTTTTCGGCATTACTTTCTTCGCCCTTGATGTAACATTCGGCTCTCTTGATAATTTCCTGCATCGAGGTTGCTGCCTTATGTGCCAAGGACTCATTAAAATGACCGGCTTTTAAACCGTTATGGAATGCTGCTACGAACATTTCTTGGTTAGGATTAGATACTTTAATGGTTGCTTCACAGAATCTGGCCAAGTATTCACGCAGAGTCTCAGCGTGGTTTTGGCGAGTAGTGAAGAGGCTGGTGGCTGTGACCTTGATGTGTTTTGATCCTGAGAATTGTTGGATGAATTGGCGCTGGAAATCCGTCCAACTTTCTATGGAATTCTTTGGTAAGTTCATGTACCATCTTAATGCTGCCTCTTTGAGGGTGTCTGAGAGTAACTTGCATTTCAGATGGTCGGCGACGCTTATGATGGCGGTTTGTGTTCCCACTGCCATTAAGTGCTCCGATGGGTCGATTTTTCCATCAAACGCTGGGAGATGTGGGGTTGAGAATCGTTAATTTCGTCCTCGTCATTATCATTTTCCTTGTTGGCCTTTTCCTGATCCATGGTTGTTACCTTAGCCTGAAGCCGCCTCAGTTCATTGACGGCCTCCGTCAAGGTCATATTAGTGTCTGAACCAATGCCATGATTGAGTGCACCTCCCGTCATGTTGGGAGATTTTTGTCTATCAAAAGTTGTAGGCTGAGAATCGTTTTACCGCAGCCCCACGGTGGGCGCCAAAATGTTCTGGTGAACAAATAAGGGGGGTGATAAATAATTGGATCGTGTCTAAGAAATGAGTAATCCTTTCATTAGAAAAAGTTGTGAACCCTTTACAATGAAACATAAGCTCCTATTTATAGATTTCCATAGATAACAGTTATGAAGTACCACGATCATGGATACCCCATGATCGTGGCGGTTTCTTCTTCTTCCTCCGTCTCCCACGTGGCGGTGATGAGTGGTTTCTTCCCGTTTTGGTGGTGATCATGGTGGTAGGGGGTGGTTATCTCCTTCCACGTACTAATTTGCAGACTGGGTCTTCATAAGAGCAGTTACAACTGGGGCGAGGGCGTCACCTAAATGGCGTGTCGCCTCAGCCTTGCTTTCCCGCCAAGTTTGTTCATTTGAATTTAATGGGTTGTACAATTGGGTCATTTGATCATTGGGCCTATACCTTTATTTTTTGGCCTTAGCCCAGTCCAATACATAAGTGGTGTGTGTATGAATAAATAAAACGATATGTAATAGGAGATGATTTGTTTTCAAGAGAAGTTAGAAAGAGACAATAAAAATAGTGACCTATATATACATATTGTTATGAATAATATTAGTGGATGTCCATATAGATCATTGACCCATGTATTTGGTTCAATATGTTTGTCTATATATAAAACTCATATATCACTCTAATGTAACCCTAATCCTAGTGATGAATAATACACTATTCTTTCTCTCATTTCTCTCTTCTTCATCTATATTATTGTTCTTGTTTACAACAGTTTATAACACGTTATCAGCACGATACTCTACCATATTATTGTTGCAAAAAGGTATCTGCTAAGAATCTCCATTCATCTTATTTTGCTGCGCCAAGGTATGCAAACAGAAACCTCCTTTCATTATTTTTGTTACATCATAACCACTATATCTATTATATTTGCTAATTCAATATATGCGACACATATGTAAGTGCACCAGTTCATCCTCATGTTTTAATAATTGTCAAAACACATGAAAATAGGATTGAACATATTTTGGCAACATTACAAATGACTTGACAACAAAGAACTATTTTCTAAAAACTTGAAAAACTGACTTTTAGGTATTTTGTATCGATACATACATTGGTGTATCGATACAAATGTCCTGAAATCTCTTCTGCTTGATTTTGAGCATTTTGTATCGATACATACATGGTCTGTATCGATACAAAAGAGGTCTCTCAGAGACAGAACAACTCCTGTGTATCGAAGCATGCTTGCATGTATCGATACACATCTGTTCGTTCTCAAAATCCAGAAAACTCAAGATGATTCGAAGCATGCTTGCATGCTTAGATACATATCAGTCAAGATTTCAAGATTCTGATATTTGTATCGATACACACCCGTGTTTGTATCGATACAAAGGTCAATTTTTCCAATTTTTAACGTTGGTCAAAGCATTTGTATCGATACAAATGATCATTTGTATCGATACATGTATGAAGAATTATGCCTAAAATTGCTCATTCTATTTTCTCTTTAAATAGCAATGTGTGTGATTTTTGTAAAAAAACATATGAGAGAAAACTAGTGTGAAAGATCAGATAAACGCTTTGAGTACAAATTGAGTGAGAATTTGCATCAAAGGTTTGATTCAACACAAGTTCATCATCTTCATCAAGTTTGCAATCAAAATTGGATTTGAGTATGGGATCAATTCAATAGAAGTTGCAGAATTGTGTGATAACGTTCGATACGGTTCGCGGTGAATCAGAATCGTGATCGGGTTGAATTGCGTTGAAGGTTCTAGTGTTTCTCTCAAGTGATTCAAGATCGTGCGTGTCTTGAAGGATTCGACAACAAGGAACGAAGGACTCAGCTGGACGATTGGGTGCGGTTTGGCACAAGGTGAATCGTTGGAATCAGAGGGTGAAGTTCCGTTGGGTGTCGAGGTTATTCGCATTAGTTTACATTTTGTCTTGCTATAGGATTATAGGATTATAGATTTCAATTGTAAACTGTGCACTGTTTGTTCATCAAGTTTTTGATCTATAAACTCTCAAATAACCCGTTTGGTTATTTGGGGGGAGACGTACTCGGACAAACGCGTGGACGACGCGCAATCCGGGGAACTCCCTAATCAAATCGTGTGTATCTCTCTTTATCTCTATCTTTTAATTTCGTTGATTTCGTTAATTTGATAAATCGATTGAATTTTTGTTGTTCGTATTGGTTCACAAAAATTCAATTGGTTCTTGCTTGATTGTGATTGAATTTGATAATCAAACCATATAAACTTGCTTGGGACTGTTTTTATTAATTACGTTAAATTTGGATATCTCGCATTAATCGTTCCGTAATTTTCCTAATTCGTTCAAGGCGATACTATCTTTCCTTTGGTCAAAAGGTGCAAAGTAGACTACCGATCTGGTGGTGCTTCCGCGCATTTGTTTTAATCAAATAATTTTTAAAATTGCCGTTGATTAAAGAAGCCACTTATTCAACCCCCCTTCTAAGTGGTTTAGCCTAGTAGTTTAACAACATATACATAACATTCTGATTTGTTATATTTGTTAATTCAATATATACTGCACAAATGTTTAGTATAATATTGAACCAAATCTCTTTTCAACCAAAGCAGTAATAATATTGAACGATACATGATACAATTTTGATTATAATATATTCAAATCAAGTGAATCAGTATTACCTATAATTATATATTTTTTATTTCCATAATCTATGTATTCCATATATATTTTTAGAAAAAATATATTTATGCATCCCTGAAGGATTGCAAAAGATATTTTGATTATATTATAAAGTTCCTGAAGAACTAATAAATTTAATCTATGAATCCTTGAAGACTTCGATAAAATTAGTTCCTGAAGAACTAGTAAATTTAATCTATGAATTCCTGAATAATTCAATAAAATTAGTTCCTGAAGAACTAATAATTTAATATATGAATTCTTGAAGAATTCAACAAACTTAGTTCCTGAAGAACTAATAAATTTATGAATTCCCGAAGAATTCAAGAAACTTAGTTCCTTAAGAACTAAGAAATTTAATTTATGGATTCCAGAAGAATTCAACAATTTCAGTTCCTGAAGAACTTGGAAATTTTATTTATGAATTCCCGAAGAATTCAATAATCTTAGTTCTTGAAGAACTTAAGAAATTTAATTTATGAATTCCTGAAGAATTCAACAATTTAAGTTTCTGAAGACTTAGAAAACTAGGTTTTCTCAGATCATGAATTCCGGAAGAATTTCAATAATTGAATAAGTTAAAAAATCTAAAATTTTGTTTTCCACGAATTCCTGAAGAATTCAATGATGATACATCCCTGAAGGATGGATAAATAATTGATAAGAACTATTATAGAGTTCTTGAAGAACATTGATTCATAATTTATGGTCCATAAGCACCATAGTGAAATTTTTGAAATATGAATCCTGAAGATTCATATCATACGTGTCTAAAAGTAACATAGTAGATATTTTAAAATATGAATCCTGAAGATGCATAAGCCTATACTTTTAGAAATACCGTAGAATGTCTTTTAAAATATGAATCCTGAAGATTCATAACTATAAGATTCATAGTTATTCGTTTGTTTCGTAACGGATATAATATTGAAAGAAAAAAAGAAGAAGAGATGTCAAATATTTCTATATATTACGAAACATATTTTTGGACAAAATAAGTGTAATGTAAAGATTATAAACCAGAAGTTTATATGACACTTATAAATATGTTAGTGCAATTGAAGCACAAAATATTGTAAACCAGAAGTTTACAATTTATCGTTGGCAATACCGGTTGGGTCATTCCGGATTATTATGATGCGAAAAAAAAATTCAATAGATATGCATTGAAGGGCCCGAAGTTCCTTCATTCTAATAATTTTTATGTGTTAAGGTTTGTTCCCAAAGGAAGTTGATCAATTAAGTAAATGAGCATATTTTATTGATATATCATGTGAACCAATTATAATTTTAATTGATGCATCAACTAAATGGTCACATGTATGTTTGATTCACAACCAGAAGTTTGTGAGGTACTAATTTGGTTAAGAGCTCATTTTATGTAAAGCATTTGATAAGTATCATGTCAATCAAAATTGACATTGAACATCTTGAAGTATATGTTGAATGTTCATAAAAAATGGACCCGAAGATCCATTCTTTAGACGTCTAAAGTTAATCAAATGAACGATACTTATGAAATCAAAACTTCTAATTTTTATTTTGGGAACACTCAAACGACTATGTTGAGATATTGTTTCGCATCAATGCCAATAAGTTATAATATGAAAGTCTTCCCCTTAATTTGAAATTAAATTTAGGTTTATAACTTAATATTTTTCATATAAGCATTTTTGGATGTGTTGGTATGTTCCAGTTGCTCCAATATAATGCATTAAGATGAATTGTTAAAGAATATTGGGAAATTAGATTTATAGCCCAGAAGGCTAATTATCAAGTGATGAACTAATTTTCTCAATATTAGGGGGGAGATAATAAGTAGCTGAAAATGTGAACCAGAAGTTCAAATGAATCACTTGATATAAATTATTATCTCATCTTGATCCTCTTATAAATAAGTATGAACCAGAAGTTCATAAAATAAATCATTTGCAAAGTTTATGAAATCAACTATCAGCTACTAATGCTTCAATCAAAATAGATGTCCCTGTTGGACAACCTTATTGCAAATGAGTTTTGGTACCACCCTGAAGCGTGGTAGGCCATTCGGTTCCAACGATAAAAATCCTCAAATTAGAAAATTAGCTAATATGAAATATGATCCAAGTGAGGAGATGAAAGTTTTGAAAAAAAAGTATTTGACATAATTGATTTATCAGTTCCAGAAGAACTTATCAAGTACTTGAAAGTTATAAATTTAAAGAGATCTCGAAGAATTGTGTCTTGAATGAAAATTATGTCATGCATGAAATACGATTGAACCGAGATGAAGTCAATGTTGACAATATTTTTACACATAATAAAGCGCTATATGTGATAGATGATAATGAGGATCATGAATCAAAGTATATTGAGAATTATAGACCATACATCTGAAGATGTGAAAATGATGAGATAAGAAACAATTCTCTTGCGAAAAGAAAATGATATTTAAAGTTTGACTTGTTATTCAAGGATATTGATAAATGTCTATTATTCAAGGATATGATGATATTACCAGAACTCCTGAAGAGCTTCTGAAATCTGTTGATTTAGTATTTCAATGAGGTTTTGTGTATGATGTCACTTTATGTGAACAAAGCTCATTTCATGTCTCAAGAAAATGATAAGTTACATGAATTGGTCTTAAAGTACCATATTTTAATTAGTTAAATTGAGGACATCATTGCATTTTGCAAAATCAAAGATATTAGAACAAAGTCAAGTATATAATTTGTATCTTAGAGATACAACAATATCATCCAATTATATGAAAGTTTTAGCACTACATCAAGGAAGTTCAGAATTTGGTTTTGTTGATGTTTGTGATTTTACACATACAAGAAATTTGAAGAAGATAATATCACATCAACGGCTAATACAGAGAAGAATGTATCAAAGTAGAAGAATCAAATATCTACAAAGTCATCGTCAAGCAAAGATTCTAATCAACTATATGGAAGATGAATTGAGCTTCTCCGGCTCATATATAATTGTCTTCATGAGGGGGAGATATAATTGTGTTATGCACTCTTTTTCCCTTCACCATGGTTTTATCCCATTGGGTTTTACTGGTAAGGTTTTTAACGAGGCAGTTTAAACACAAAGGATATGTTGTACTCTTTTTTCTTCACTAGAATTTTTTCCCACCGGGTTTTTTATGGTAAAGGTTTTAACGAGACACATTCTCGATGGATATCCAAGGTGGAGTGTTATGAATAATATTAGTGGATGTCCATATAGATCATTGGCCCATGTATTTGGCCCAATATGTTTGTCTATATATAAAACTCATATATCACTCTAATGTAACCCTAATCCTAGTGATGAATAATACACTATTCTTTCTCTCATTTCTCTCTTCTTCATCTATATTATTGTTCTTGTTTACATCAGTTTATAACACATTATTTTCTCGTATCTTAGTTATTCCTAAAAAATAAGATTAATTAGAGCTACATTTCTTTTTGTTGTTTCACAAAATAAAATTAATGAGATTTACAAATATATTTCTTTTCGTTATAACCTGTTCAATAACTTTTTTTTATTGAATACATATGGAGTATTTTATAAAACTTGTTGTTGGAGTCAAAGATTGTTTTGAATCACAATCAAACATTACGGTCCGTTTGGTTCGAAGTTTTTGGAGGGGAGGAGAGGGGAGGTGAGGGAATATTTTAAAATTTTACGTTTGGTTCAACTTTTTAACGGGGTGAGGGGAGGGAAGATGAGAAGTAATTTACTTTTTTACTCTTAACCTTATAAACTCCAAATAAGGATTAAATTATAATGGATATATTACGTCAAAAAAAACAAATCTAATGGATATATAACAAAAAAAAATCTAATTAGTAAAAAACCTAAATTTTTTTTGTTATAAAAAAAAATAAAACCTAGAATTTTAATATTCCAACAAGGATAATTTTAAATTTTAATAAAAAAATGAGGATAATTTTGTCAACATAATAAATTATGTTTTATTTCGCCTACCTTCCTTAAAACTCCCTCCCCTCCCCTCACCTCCCCTCCTTCTCGGTTGAACCAAACAAGCCCTAAAAATAAGACAGAGTATGTCCGGTATAGAAAATGAAGCAATATATATACAAACAAAAATAGAGACAAATTACAAAAGTATCAGCTCACAAGTCACAAGACAACCAAGAAGGAAATTAAGAACAAAACACAGGGCAAAACAAAGAAAATTACAAAACCTAACATACTTAATTTTATGTAAATTTTTAAGTGGGTGATGTTATTTAGGTTTGTTACATTATTTTTTTTTAATAAAAACTTGAATTATAAGGAGTATTACAATTCATGAAGATGCCATTAGATATTTTGAAGGCATTCTAATAGATCATTACATCAATCAGAAAAAAAAAATGAATAATTCTTCTTAATCTTCCTTTGAACCAAAATAATGTCACAAAGATAATTTGGTCCACTATTTTAGAATATTGGCTACTTCACCTCTGAATATAATATTATTACGGACATTCAATAAAAAGTCTACTATAGGCACAACTATATCACCTCAAATTTAGGCACACTCACATGTAATTAAAAAAAATAAATAGAAAATGATTAAAGTAATATTAATTGATGTGACTCTTTTATTTTTCTTTTAATTTTTTAGATTTGTGAGTGTGTGTCTAAATTTTGTGCCCAAACTCTTGTGCCCATGCAAGACTATCTCAACTTTATGTGGTAGCCAACCAAATTACGTAGAAAAGGAGCCCAGACTAAACACGTAGAAAAGGGGCCCAAACTCTTACAAAAAAAGATATCATGGGATTCAAGTATATGTTCAATCCATTATCATTACCAATTAAGTTTGATTTTTACGGAAGACAAAAACTCTATAAAAGGGGTCTGTGCTGTTACTAAAAAAGGTACTCTGGGTTCAAGTACATTTTCAATAAATTTCCCACTAACAATTGAGTTTGATTCCCACATAATGAACAAACTTTACTAGAGAGAGGAGTAGAGAAGATTGTGAAGTACATCACCGAGATTGCCTACTAAATATGTACGTAAAAGAGGGGTCTAGACTGTTACAAGTATCACGGTAGATGTATTAGAATCACAGTGACTCACCGTGATTTTGCTAAAGCCACTCTCTATAGCTTTTGAAAAACTAAGGTGGAGTACGTATTTCTGACGTATTCACGGTAATACGAAACATACACCGAATAATAATATATAAAACTCAAAATGGTATCATCCTTAGAGATGCTCTAAGAGACAAACAAAATGTTCTAAAATATAAAACTCTGAATTACTGGTATCATTCTTGAGAACCAGAGGATTAATCAAAAGAATTTCCAAAAATGGTACTCGTACTCTTATAATTATGAACAAATTAAGGCGATCAGTAATGTATTCATGATCCAATGACAATATCCAAAGTTATAATTAGATTAAGATCTGGGGTTTCCTATATTAAATTGCAATAGGAATATAATAATCCCATGATCCAATGACAATTAAGCACAAAATTAAATTTAGTCAACTTCTTCTATATAAAAATGTGATTTATTGTTAAAATACAGCATTTCAAATCGTGTATGATTATATGCAGAAGCTATTTAATCATTTATATAGTATTATTTTTCTTCCAGTTTATCCCATTCATTGTGAATTAATTAAATGTGAATCATAAGCAGTTGAAGATATGCATATCCACACGAGTATCCAATCAAATACTATATTTGAAACAAAACAAGTTGTCATTTAGTCACAAACATTAATCATAAGAATTTTATATATAATAATATGGATCCATCGCAAAACGACAAAAAAATAATATAAAAATAAATACACTCAACATCACAACATTGTCTTTCAATCTTCACAACGTGAAAGAGGGATCAAACAGATCTATCTCAATAGTCAAATCCCCTAAAAAAAATCCCTCTTGTGTGGAGAAAAAAAAAGAAAAAAAAAAAAAGAAATGCAGAGTTCTAGAAATGCCATTGTGCAAAAAACATGGAAAACACATTGGCATTATCATGTGTTGAACTCTGCACTCAAATATTTACCTAAATAATCCAAATTATGGACGATAAAAGGAAAAGAAATCACTGTGATATTAAAATTAAAAAGCTACTAAAATAAATTAAGGTCATTATACTATATACTATAGTTATGACTCATTATAGCATGCACATCAACAAATGTTAATGCCTTGAAAGTTGAAACTTCTTGTTTTGGATCAAATGAGCTTGCTCAAAACATGACTTATGCTTCTTATGAGATCCTTTATTGTCAAGCAATATTCTTTGTTCATCTACAAGAAAAAAATAAAATTAATTAGCAACTAAAATCGGAGAGGAAAAAAAAATTGTGGCAAAATAGAAGTTAAATTTATTTACCTGAGCAACAATGGTTATGTCAAGATAGTTATTTCCAAATGGCAAAATAGAACTAGTGTGAACAGTGAGATGGTGCTTTTCGAGTTCGTTGAGTATTGTTGTCGCAGTTCGGCCAGTGTGTTTGTCGCAGTGGATTCTGATGAGCATGTCTTTACCATAAACTCTTGCTTCGATTTTCGGTAGTGATTGATGTGAATTTTCGTCACAAGAGGAGCTATCATCATCGGCGAAGATAATAGATCTCTTCACAAATACTGCGGATTCGACTTTTTTATTGGCTACTTGTTCCTCCAAAGTCTTCACTCGTTCCTTTAGTTGGTTCAAATGATTTATAGCATCTTCCAAAATAGTTGCCTTGTCCATCTGCATGCAATGTAAAAAAAATGATTAATATTAAATAATTTTTGTATACATAATAGAGAATGTCACGTACGATTTTCAATTGTAGTCTACAACTGCAATCGCGACTGTATTAACCTAATTTAATATGTACTAATTTCTCTAAATTGTAAATATTCCAATGCAACTACGCAAATTTATGTTCATGATATTTATTGCAATATATATTTATATAGTACCTTTTTGAGTCCAGGAAGAATGGAGGAAAGAGCAATGAATCTCTGGCTAAGCTTTTCCCTTCGTTTTCTTTCGGCCATTACATGATCTCGAGCCTGGATTGGGTTTCGATTCACGACCTTGTTCTCACCTTGAGAAATCAAACTTGCAAAGTTCAAGTTTTCACCATACTCCATCTCAGCTTTAGGTTTCTTAACCTTTGCATCCATGTCGTAGAATGGTCGAGCAGAAGATGTATCAGAGTGGTCGAATGAAATGATTTTGGAAGAAGCTTTGAGTAGTTTAGTTGGTGGTGTTGCTGAAGCAACAGATTGATCAGGACTACTATGAATCGGGATAGAGCTGTTTTGCGTGCTTTCGGAATGAAAGCGCTTACGATTGTTATTAGGAGAGGAATAAGAACTCTCCGGTGGTGATTCTGAGAAAGACTTGAAATATGCCATATCATCATATTGGAATGCAAATGAATCCATTGGGTAATCATGATCATTAAACAAAGCATCCTCTATTCCCTGTTAATTTAAAGAAAATGGGTGAGTAATTTACAATAAGAATTTTCATAGTGTCAATTTACAAAATTTATACTGTCAGTGCATAATAATTCGTCCATATCTGTGACTTTATAAGTATTTAATGCTGAACAACATATATGAATTAAATCCTTTAGAATAACTTTTTTTGGATTTTAATTACTTAATTTGGTTTAGTATAAGCTTACAAGTAATTGAGGCATGTAGTTGGTTGATGAAATTTGAATCATCTTTAAGCTTGAATTCTTTGTGTATGGGAGAAACTGAAAAAAATTAAGAAGTCAAACAAATTAAATTAGGCCAAATAAAACTCTTTTAATTTCCAAAAAGTGGAAGGAAAAAAAAAAAATCCTAAAACTAATTAGGAGAGTGAGAAGGGTTTGGTTACCTTGGTTGAAGAAAAATAGATGAAGAAAAAGAAGAGATAAAGTGTTGTTGTTAATGTTTGTTTGTGAAGATATGGTGCACAAGGCTTAACAAATTATGGTAACTTGTTTTATAGAGAGAGGAAGTAGAATAGAATAATATAGTACACGTTTAGTACCCGGTTATGAATTAAGCACGTGTGAATATGATGTCCCATTTTCTTGGGTATTTTTTGAATGTGATGGCTCAAGTCTTCACTAACATCGTTTGGTCAAATTGTGGGTACCTTCTCCCAACGACTTGTTTGTTTCATCAGGTGAATGAATGGTGTTTCACAACGCAATAAATGACTCTTAACAAGAGCCTTCGGGGAAAATGGTAACCTAAAAAATGATGGGTGGAATTATTGTGGAACTTTATATCACTTCATATTTAGGCCCATAGAACTGAGAGAAGATCCTCTCTAATACATTTTCTTCTCTAGTCAAATCTCAGCCCCACCTTTTATTTTCATTACAATTTTAATATTTTTTTTAAAAAAAATAAATGGTTGGATGGAGCACTGGAGCTCCTGCAATAGAAAGTGGATCGGAGGGAATCCAGTCTCCATAGAACTTTATATTATTGTGGAATTACTGTGGAACTTAATATCATTTCACCAAGAAGATGAAATTGTGTGTTTTGTCACTTAGAAGACGGAATTTTGATTTTTTGTGATTTCAATTTCTAGAAACCAAAGTATCCTGGTGCAAAAGTGGGGTATTTTGGAATTTTTGGGATTTTTGGGGGGCCTGAGATCAACATGGGGGCGTAGATAGCAATTTTTCATCCATTATTATAGTATTTTTTTTTACATATGCTCCGATGTGTCTCTAAAAATTTAACTCTTGAAATGAATAAAAGATTATATTTGGAAATACTGAGTTAGACTTTGTCAACTCTATATTTGACCTGTCAAAATATTGAAAGTTTGAGTTTGACTTTTGGCCTATTAAAGACTTATTTTTTAGAAATGAGTTTGAATTTTTGAATTTTTGAATGTTTGATATGGTCTGTTAATTTTTGTAAAAGTTTATTTGACATTAACATATTTAAATAAACAACTATATTTATTTTAGGTTTAATTGCAGTTTTAATCCTCCTATTTTATATGTTTTGCGATTTTGGCCCCTCTATTTTAAAATCAAACATTTTAGTCCCTCTATTTTAATTTTTTTTTTGCACTTTTGATCCCAAACTCAAAATTTTGGTCTAGAGAGCATGATGTGGCATATTTTTAAATGATGTGTTATTAAAGATGATTATGTGGCCAATCATAGAGATATTTGTTTTATCCACCTTATTAAATCTATGATATAATAAATTAATAAAAATAGAAAATGACCAAAATTAAAAACAAAACAATTAAGTCAAAAAAATCAATTATATAATTATATTTGGTCAAAAACCAATTAAGTAATAAAAAAACAAATAAAATTCTACCAAAAAAAAAACAAAATAATTAAAATAAATAGATAAACACAAGAGGGGGCAAAATTAAAAACCCTTTTATTCACCATTGTCACATCCGGTCCTCCATTGATTCATCGATCCTGGTTTTCTACAAAGGCCAAAAAGATTATATTAAAGCACAAGACATGTCCAAAGGAAATACAAAAGAGTCTGATACACCAGGACAAAAGACAAGCAGGGGCGATTTTGCCGCCTAGCGAGTCTGGGTACGTGCCCGAGCTCGGCATATACATTTTTTGGTGAGCATGAGGTTGAAGATGATGATTGATGAACAATGTAATAAAATGTTGTTTTAATACATATATTAGTTAAGCCATTGCTATTACACGGTGGTTGTGTTATTGGTTGAGCATATAGAGGACTTGGGTTCCAAAAATATATATTTCTTTATTTTCTTTATCAAAAATATTAAAAATATCAAATATTTAAATTAAATCCTTAAAATTAATTACTTTTATTAGTTAAAAACGGTCCGATCCGGTTGAAACCCGGACCGAAAACCTTAAACCAATAAACATTTGTGCATTTGCGGTTAAAATTGTGCTCAGACTTAATATTATTCCTGGTAAAAACAAGGAAACAAATACATACCCCCTTAACAAGTGAGAATACACAAAACTTATCCAATACACAAGACATGTCCAGTACCTCCCAGCAATAATCCACCAGTGATGCCTATAATTAGGGATGTACATGGATTGAGCAAATCTAATTGATCCGATCAAACCCACCTAATCCAATCCAAAAAACTGGGTTGGGTCGGGTTATTGGGTGGATATGGATTTTAAAATGAAAAATCCATTAAAAAATGGGTTTCGGGAAAACCCAAAAAATCCACTGACCCACTGAATCAGTAGTACCATGATTTTTTAAAATAATATTCATATTAATATTGTAACACTACAAAATCCATATTAAAAAAAAAAAAACCAAAACAAACGCACCCTGAACCAGATGTTACGACGGTGACTCAGATCTTTGACTAGAACAACTCGATGTTTATATACTATAATGAACCAAGCGGTGGTTGGTTTGTTATTGATCCGGTGTTGATTTAACTTTCATTCTTGATGGTGAGGTGAAGTTGATGACAGCGGCAGGGTATGATACACGAGTTTGACGACGGTGGTGGAGAAGATTTAGATTAGTTTCACTTTTTAAATAAGAAATTTGTGGACATTTTCTATTTTTACTAATTAATTTATTATATAATAGATTTAATGAGGTAGATAAAGCAAATACACACTATGATTTTCCACATAATCATCTTTAATAACACAGCATTTAAAAATATGTCACATTTTGCTTTGTAGACCAAAAATTTGAGCTGGGGACCAAAAGTGCAAAAAAAACCAAAATAGAGGGACTAAATGTTTGATTTTAAAATAGAGGGACCAAAATCGCAAAACATGTAAAATATGGGACTAACACTGCAATTAAGCATTTATTTTAAGTATACTAATAAATTAATAAACCAATTAAATTAAATTTCATTTTGATATTTAACATGATAATTTAGACAGTTTGACAATATATGACATCTTATTTAAATTCTAGTTTATAATAGGAGGGATCAATTGACTCCAAGAGTAAGTCTTTAAAGTTACTCATCATCCTCACCCTTTATTTTGCATAAATCTAATGGACTAAAATTATTTCTCATTAATAATTATAGACCTTATCTTCCCTACATTTATGATTATTCCTCACAACATTTATGATTTGCTCTTTGTCAAAATTTATACATTCCTTTTATTTTATTCTTTCAATTAAGGACCTAAGTTATTTACGTTTTTCTTTTACCAATAAAATAATTCTATTAAAGAATAGGTCCTTGTACCAAAAAAGAAAAAAGAATGACATAGGTCCCTATGTAGATCAAAATCATTAGGAAGAAGAAGAGAAAATCATCAACAAATTCAATCTCTAAAAAAAAAGTTATTCATAGAGATGAAATGTCACTTGACAAATTCCTTTTACTTTCATTGTTTGTCTTCAAATCCAAATGGTATTAAGAAATCATTCTTGCACAATGCCCAGGAGATTCGAAAGAATATGTAGATTTTTATTTTATTTTATTTTCTTCTTTTTTTTCTTTTTATTTTACCAATTATTAATTGTAGATTGTTATGTAGTAGTATAATTTAGGAAAGAATAAATATTGAGTAGGATAAAAGGAAACTATAAAGTTGTCAAAAAAATCATAAATGTTGGGAGGAATAGTTAGGGAAAATGAGGTCCATGATTATTAATGAGAATTCATTTTAGTCCATTAGATTTAAACAAAATCAAGGGTGAGGATGAAAAGTATCTTTAAAGACTTACTCTTGGAGTCAATTGATCTCTCATATATATATATATATATATATATATATATATATATATTTCAACCGAACAGACTTAAAAGGGTTTTTTTTACTGATATGTAGCTAGTTTTTTTTTTAAATGTCATTTGTATTCACTTATGGTGTGTTTATATATTGAACTCTATCTAAGAACGAATTATTTGGAAGAATTTGTGTTCAATTCATGGATGAAACAATACTTCGTGAAACTTTATTTACCTCTCGAACGAAATTCTCTTCCTATATGAACCCCCGACAGGTTATAAGTTTCCCCTAAAACTGTAGTTCTCTTCATATATAAACCTTAACCTTAATTAGGGCTGGGTCAACTATGTCTTATCTAACCTTAAATATCTCTCACTTTCAACGTTTATTGTTTTGATCATCGAAGTGTGTGCAAGTACAACCCCTCCTTCACAATGGAGTACAACCAACAACAATTCTATAACAAACGACCCACAACTACCAATCATCTAGATCTCAGCTACGAAGAGAATCAATATAAATTTTATTATAAGCAAAACCTTGTTTATATAGGGTTGCAAAAAATTTGCTCCCTCTAAAAATTAAAATTTCTTTCAAACTTTGGTCATTCTAAATTTCCTGTTTTCTATATTTTAGTCCTTACTTTTTATATATCAAAAGTTTATGTATTATGTTTTAAATGACTTTTTTTATAATATACCATTATTTAATTTTTGACGGATATAATATACCAGTTGTTGAGACAAAATCCATTTTGATGTTTTAAAGATAACAAACCCTTAATTAAATTTTAATTTTTTTTTTTGATAAGCAAAATATTTTTTATTAAAGTGGGTACAAGGGGTACACCAACCCTTACAATAAAAAGAGTCCAGACCCAGCATCATAGCAAGACGAAACTACCCACCTTCTATGAAGGGTTGCAGAACTCTCACCTAATCATGTGCTCGAAAGTCGGACAAAAAAAGGAACAATAGAAACAAAAAGAAAACTCAGACACATGTACAAAATACAAGGTAGAAGCTAAATTTAGAGACCAACCAAACACCTAAGCCACCAGCAAGCCTATCCAAATCCACTACCAAACTCCAAATGCAAAAAAGAAGTACCAAGCCCGTGAGATACTCACTACCAACACATGTAGCGCCTCCCACCAAGAGATACACACTGATACAAGCTTATAGATGAACCAAGTTAAACCAAAAAAGCAATTCCAAGACCAACTAAAGCACATTTTCAACTCCACACAAGATATCACTTTATCATCCAATTAATTCCATGCAAATAGCAGGTCTGGAACACCACTCAGAATAACTACAGTCAGGCTTCAAACCTGCTCTATATATAAACCAACTCCAAGATAGTAACTTAACATTTGATAATACATCATTTTTGCTAACATCTTTTCCTTCAAAAATCACCTTATTCCTACTAATCCAAAGTGACCACACTGTTGCCAACCATACAAGATGTTTTATCTTCTTCCACTTCTTACCTCCAAACAAACTACCGTGTTGCAAAAAGTGATCCACTCCATTCATTGCATAGGCTCCATCAAAGCCCAGCCATCCATAAACTAACAACCACACACCATATGCAAATGGGCAAGAAAACAACATGTGGTTACAAGTCTCAGTTGCTCCTTCACAGAATACGCACAGGGGATCAATTTGATTAGGAAAAATACCTCTATCCAATAGAGCATCCTTGGTGGCTAATCTTTTGTGCAGGACCCTCCACCCATGAACCAGAAATTTTGAGGGGACTGAGCATCTCCACAACTGCCTACAGGCACGCTCCAAAGCTACAGAATAAGAACTATTACCACATCGACTCTGCAAAATTAAATAAGCCGATTTCACAGAAAACCCAGCTGCAGTGTCATGAGTCCAGACCCACTTATCCTCTGTCCCTTCCAATAACGATGTACCGTCTAAGGCCTCTTCCATCTCGATCAGTTTCTCTTCCTCCCACTAAATTTTAATTTGATTCTGATCATATTGTTATCTAACAAGTGCTTTTGAGTGATTTAATCTAAGACAGCTTTAAAGGATTAAATTCAATAAGTTTCACTCACAAGATACAAACAAAACATCATTTGAAGATTCTGCCCAGAAGAACGTTCTCAGAATGACATTGAACCATGTTTCTAAGTTTATGTGATTAAAGAATAATCACTTTTAAAGAGTCAACTTGGTAGAAACAAGAAAAAACTTTTTCATGGAAGTAAATGCAAGATCATAACAGTGCATAAGTCATACTAGGACAAAGACTTTATGTACCATCAAGGACAAGTGAATAGTTCTGAATAGTTGCTCTATCTTCACAGACTGAAGCTCTCCAGCTGCAAGACAACTATCAACAGCTCATTTAATCACATGTGATTCTATCCATGAGCTTAGAGAATGATAAGAGAACGATCTCCCAGTTTTGCCAGCAAGTGTTCAAATCTGTTTGATATTTGTCCAGCCATTTGATGAGCTGTTTTAATTCAAACTCAACACTTTTGCAACGGCTATATGATCAGGAATATCTCAACCAAGTTCCAAGAACTCAGATCATCATTGTACGTTCTGTCCCAATGTCAGAGAACAATGGGAGAATGTTCTGGGAAGGTCACTTTATGAGACAGATTTTCTCTTTCATCTCATATGTCTCACAACTGCTATTTCTTCACTCACAACGGTCACACTTGGAGCTCAAGACATCAAGGAGCCTCCTCATCTATAAATATCACGTTGATATCATTTGAAGAGCAAGAGTTTCAAATTGCAAAAATCCAAACTTACTTGTGTGACCTCCATATCACTTTAAGCTCTTCTTTATACACTCATACTTCAAGCTCTAGAACTTAGGAGATAAATCCATTTGAGCATTTCTGAGTGTATTTCATTTGTAAGCTATACAACTAGTTTAGGTTGATATAGGCTTGTTAGTTTCAACAACCACTTCTTAAATTGTAAGATCTTGCTCAAGTCAATTGGTTAGAATTGATTGAGTGTTCAAATCAGTTGGTGATAACTGATTTGGGAAATGTTTCAAATCAGTAGGTGATTACTGGTTTGTGAATTGATTCAGATTAGTTGGTGATAACTAAATCTGTGACTTAACCTCCGTTTAGGTTAAGGGACTCATTGTAATCTCAGACTAGATTATAGTGGAAATCTCACGCAAGTGGGGACTGGACGTAGCCCAATTTGTTAAGGGGTGAATCAGGATAAATTGTTGTGTTTGATCTTCTCTTTCCCTACTCTTTTATTTGAGCAAACACATCACACACAAATCACTTTATATTTTCTTATCTTTAACTGTTATCGTTCTCAGAACGTTCTCACATTTTTCTGTGTTAAGTTATTTGTGTTGATCATAGCTTGTAGCCAAAATTTTAAAAGGTCACAATTCAAACCCCCCTTTCTTGTGACAAACCTTGTTACTTCAATTGGCATCAGAGCTCTGCCTCTCAAGGTTGAGCATTTAACAAGTGCTAGAGGAAAAGATTCAGGAAGGAAGTAATGGCCAAAGCTGCAAAATTCATTTTAGAAGGAGGCTCTTCAAATAGACCACCTCTATTTGAAGGAGATGATTACTACTATTGGAAAGATAAGATGGAGCTGTTCTTAAGATCACAAGACAACCACATGTGGTCTGTCTTAGAAAATGGAGAATATGTTCCATATGTCAAAGATACATCCACTCCAAAGCCTCAAGGTGAATGGCTCACTGATGAAGCTAATAGGGTACTCCTAAACTCTAAAGCTAAATTATTTATTAAGTGTGCTTTGTGCAGGGAAGAATATGACAGGATTATGGAATGCAAAACTGCCCAAGAAATGTGGAACACACTTCAAACTCACCATGAAGGAACTAGTCGTATCCAGGAAACTAGAATTGACATTGGTGTCAGAAAGTTTGAGTTGTTTGAGAGGCAAGAAGATGAAACTGTAGATCAAATGTATGGAAGATTTACAGTTATCATAAATGAGCTAAACTCTCTTGGGAAGAGTTATACCATACATGAAAGGATCAGAAAGTTACTAAGATGTTTACCAAAGCATTGGAGACACATAGTAACTGCAATTACTGAATCCAAAGTTTTATTTGAGATGAAATTAGAAGACTTCATTGGTTCTCTAAAAGCTCATGAAGCAATTCTTCAAGAAGATAAACCTCAGAAGAAAAAGATGATTGCTCTTGAGTCTCAAACTAAAGAACATTCTAAGAATGAACAGACAGAAGGTGATAATGTCTTTCATGAAAATGATGAAGAAGAGCTAGCCTTTCTGTCAAGGAGAATTCAGAAGCTGATGTTGAGAAGAAATCAACTCAAGAAAACCTTTCCAGTAAGAAGAAGTGATCCAAAGCCTGAAACTGACATGAGTCAAATAAGGTGCTATGGATGCAATCAACTAGGTCACTTCAAGACAGAATGTCCAAAGCTAAAGCAAAGCAAGCCATCCTTCAAAAGAAAGTCTATGATGGCTACATGGGATGACTTGGAAGAACTATCAGAAATGGAGTAAGAAGAAGCAAATGTTTGTCTAATGACAAAATCAGACAATGAATAGGTAACACTTAAACCTTGCTCATCATGCATTAGAACTGAACATTTTTGTGATAATTTGTTATATGACTGTCAAATTATAACTCAGAAAAATAATGAACTAAGAGAAGAAGTCATAAATATAACTCAAGAAAGAGACTTGTATAAAAATGAAGTAGAAACCTTAAAGGAAGATCTCAAAAATATGCAAGTCAGTCATAAGAGTTCATCTAAACAAATCACAGATTTTAGCATACAAGAGGAAAATGCTAAGTTAAAAAAGGACGTGTCTATCTTAGAAAAAGATCTTTCTAGATTCTTAACATCTACAAAAACTTTTGAAAAGATCAATGGATCATGTTTAGACATCGTTAGTGCATCTGGTTTAGGTTTTGGACCTCATCAAAAAGAAAAGATACGTAAAAAATCTTTTATTCCTCATAAAGAAAAACATGTCCAAAAACTTTTTTGTTCCTTCTGTCATAAACATGGTCATGTTAGATTTTTCTGTTTCAAAAGAAAAGCTATGAACAAAAAGAAATATGATTCTCAGAACATTCTCCAAAACAGGTTTCAGAAAAATGTTTCATATAAGAAACCAAATGTTATGAGAAATCATAACATTCTTCAAAACAGGTTTCAAAAGGATGTTCCATATAAGAACCAACTGTTATGAGAAACACTAACTCTCAAGGACCCAAGTCAGTATGGGTACCAAAAGTCTTACTAAACTCTCATGCAGGAATGTCTCCTAACAAAGAAGAGCAAGCCATGGTACTTGGACAGTAGTTGCTCAAGGCATATGACTGGAGACAGACATAGCTTTCTTTCTTTTGAGAAGAAAGAAGGAGGACTTGTTACCTTTGGAAATAATGAAAAAGCTAGTATCAAAGGTAAAGGTATTATTGGTAAGATTAATTCTGCTAAAATTGAAAATGTTCACTATGTTGAGGGTCTTGAACATAACTTAATAAGCATTAGTCAATTATGTGACAATGACCTTGAAGTTATTTTCAAAACCAACACTTGTGAAGTTAGACAAATATCTTCTGGAAAAATTATGTTTAATGGATCAAGAATGAAAAATGTGTATGTTTTATACTTAGATGAATTGCCTGCTGAATCTTGTTTTGTGTCTCTTGAAAAATATAAATTGATTTGGCACAAAAGGGCAGGACATGTAAGTATGAGAACAATGGTTAAAATTTCTCAACTTGATCTAGTAAGAGGATTATCTAAGATAAGTTTTGACAAAGACAAACTATGTGAAAGCTGTACAAGAGGAAAACAAGCCAAAAGCAGTTTTAAACCAAAAGATTTTATCAAAAAGACCTCTTGAATTACTTCACATATATTTATTTGGACCTGTCAAAACTACTAGTCTAGGAGGTAAGAATTATGGTTTTGTCATTGTAGATGATTATTCAAGATTCACTTGGAACATATTTCTTAAACACAAAGGTGAATCTTTTGAATCATTTAAAAGCTTTTGTAAAAAGGTTCAAAATGAAAAAGGTACCAATATCATTTCTGTGAGAAGTGATCATGGTGGAGAATTTGAAAACTTCCACTTTGAATCATTCTTTAATGATAATGGCATCTCTCATAATTTTTCTTGTCCAAGAACTCCACAACAAAATGAAGTTGTTGAAAGGAAAAATAGAACCTTGCAGGAAATGGCTAGAACAATGATTGATGAATCAAATGTTGAAAAATATTTTTGGGCTGAAGCCATTAACACTGCATGTTACATTTTAAATAGGGTTTCAATAAGAAAAATTTTGAACAAAACCCCTTATGAGCTTTGGAAAGCTAGGAAACCAAATATTTCTTACTTTCATATTTTTAGATGTTATTGTTACATTTTGAATATCAAAGATAATCTAGGAAAGTTTGATGTAAAGTCAGATAAAGTAATATTCTTAGGTTATTCTCTAACATCCAAAGCCTATAGAATGTTAAATAGAATGTCAATCACAGATGATCTTAGGGTATAACCTAGAAATAATTAAGATTGCATGTTCCCCCGGGATTTGGAAATTAAGGTAGTAATAACTCAATTTAGTATCAGTCAATTAAGAGCGAATTATATCGCACTATGGACTCCCAATGGGATAATCCATTAGGTTATGACTATGTGAGCTTCATGCCGTGACCGAATCGGTTGACGGATATGGCAGGCCTCTGAGACCTGCTCACCTCAGAGTGTCCTAGTGT
This sequence comes from Trifolium repens, assembly GCA_030408175.1. NCBI lineage: Eukaryota > Viridiplantae > Streptophyta > Magnoliopsida > Fabales > Fabaceae > Trifolium > Trifolium repens. The sequence continues at coordinate 43,607,767 of CP125850.1, read as the reverse complement.
TTAAAATGAATAAGATATAATTTGTGTTACACCTTTATTTACGCTTATGAATTATGATATATTGCTAGCATATTATGACTGATTAGGATTCCCCGGTTTAGTCACCTTAGGAGGGTAGTAGGACTCACTGAGGCTTAGTTGTCTCACCCCACTCCAAACAATTATTTTTCAGATAAGCAGGTTGGTTAAGGTATGCTGTTCGGTGTGCTTGCAGCTGTGCTTGGAGATGGCATTTCTTTCATGCATTTCTAGTTGATCTATGTTGTCTAATTTTATTCAATAATGTTTCGTTGTATCTTTTCTGTCGATTTCCGCTGTATCTTGTATCCTTGTTGTACTTAGCACCTGCGTGTGCTTGAATTTCTCAATGTAATAATAATGTACTCAGTTACCGGTTATAATATTTCACTGATATTCTAGATATTTCATGTGGGGTGTTATAGCTGTTATCTCATGCCTGCATGAGTGTCAAATTTTCTATGCTTTACTATCCTTGCTTCATTATTAGTGGCCTATCTCAAAATGAAGTATCTAATGTTTTGAGTTAAGTTGAGGCTATAATGTATATACTATTTATCACTGTGTTTTGAAATCATTTGTTAATGCACTGGTTCTATAAAAAATACTCACCCATGCACACACACACACACAAACACATATAGATAGATATATATATTTTATTTATTTATTTGCATATATTTTTATATAGTATATATAAATTATTCAGCAGGTTAATCCTTTTAAATTTATTTACTTTATGTATTTTGTTATCTTTACAATTTTGGTGTGGCCACTTTATTCTATCTTTCCCTCCCATTCCAATTTTTTGAAATTATCTTACACTTTTCACATCCCACTCCTTCTATATATATACACCTCACTGAGGTGCTTATTTCACATTACATTTTATCCTATTTTAGTATCATAATTGAATAAATATATATTATGGAACCTATTGAGAGTAAAACCTTCATGAAGATGAAAAAATTTATTGGTGACATTGAGGTTAAAAAAATTGAAGACTTATTCACTACATCTCAATCTGGAGTATTTATCGTAGTTGGTTGGTTTGTCTCTATTGTTGAAGGAGTTGATATGTGGTTTCCCCGTATTGCTGTAAGCTCTGTTCCAAGGTATAATTTTTTAGTTAATCTATTTTGCGTTCTTAACTATTTACTTATAGGTTTACATATGTTGATTGTTAAAACAAAATAAATAATTGGAATAGTAACATTGTGATTTTTTTTTTCTTAATTAAGGTTCAGGATGAAAGTTAAAGTCATGGATGGTGATCGTACCGCGGTTTTATCTTTGTTTGATGATGATGTCGAGACTTTGGCAATGGAAACATGTCCATTCATGAAATCTATGGTATAACTACAGAAAACTCTAATTTATTTTCCATATCCACTGCATAATGGTTTATCAATTTTTTTACCTTTTATTGTAGGGAGAGTCATGCTCCACATTTCCGGATGAAATGGAATGTTACTATGGAGATGGTATATTGTTCAAAGTTGAAAAAAACCTACTCTCACGAAAATGGAGAAAATTCAAATTTTAAAGTTATTTCTCTTTGTAATGAAGTGGATGTTGTCAATGAATTCATTGATCAATATTTTCTTGATGTTGAAAGCATATCTACAATTTCCACCCATCCTATTGAGAAGAAGATCCCAAAACCTGTAAGAAATTAGTATCTCCAAAAAATGTTTATTTCTTGCGTTTTATTATTTTATTATTTATGTATTCCTAAATGGAGTGAATCATTTGCAGGTTGTCTTGGATTCTAATGGTTCAAGTGTGGTTTTTGTTTCTCGTGTTATTCATGGAATCAAGTGTACTAACTTTGCATGAGTTTGCTATGTTTCAAGAGAAGACCAATCTTTTGTTTCCTGCTCCTTCAAAATTCAGCCAAATTCATTTCCCTTCAAAGGAGGAAGGTCTTGGAAGAGTTTTTAGTATTATGTTATTTGGTGATGTAATATTTAGTTAACGTACTTGTGTGCCTTACTTTTTTTTAGACTTGTTGTATAATTAGTTATTGTGTTATTTATATATAAGAATCTCTTATGTTGTTTTTTTATGCAAACTAATTTCTAATATTTTATGTAATTCACCTATAAATATTGTTCCTTTAAATATATGACATCTTTTTTAATGATAATCATTTAACTCAACTGATTGAGTATGTTTGGATTAAAATAAATTTTACGTACTTTAATACCCTTATTAGTAATGCATGTGGGTTGCACTATAATGATGGAAGGAGTGTATACAAATTATATTTACACTTCTGACTCAATTCAAATCCAATTTCATCACCAAATGATGTAAGTAGTATATAAAAAATTTATTACCTTATTTTCTTACCATCATCTTTGGATAGAATAATCTTAGGTTTCAAACTTTGCAGCGAAGTTATATTTTATTTACCTTTATAAGTTATCTTAGTTTCAATGACTCACTAATTTCATAGATTTAAAATAAATTCTTTAGAGACTGTGTTACATAAATTTATTTAAAAATAAAGTTGTCATTGTTTAAATATATTCATGTAAAAATGAGTTGAATACAAAATTTGAGTGTACAAATCAATTTTATAATTATAAATTACGATTTATTATAATCAATTCTGGAGGCATATTTTATTCACTTTTTATAAACCAAACAAGTCAGATCTATTATACACGTCCAGAATCAATTTATTTTGCTCCATAAGTGAAACCAAACATACACTTAATCTCAACAAGTATTATACTTTCAAATAGATATACTTATTCTTAATATTGCAGCCCAGCAAACTAAACGTATATCCATGTTATCATTATTTGATACAGTGCTTCCTGACTATGGTCTAAACGCTCTTGTCACACACTATATGTAGGCTTTATAGATTGCATTAAATATTTTATATATTTAACTTTACATTCAGCAGCCAAATTCAGATACTTCCATCTTACTTCATTTCTGTAACTTCTTCCACTGTCAGTTCCATCATCCCTTTGCCATTTTTGTTTCTTCGAAGCTATCCTCCAATGGAGACGTATGCGATTCAACAACTTAGACGCTACGGTGCTCTTCTTTCGATCGATCCTCCAAAGAATGATGGTGAGTTTAAAGTTAAGGTTATGAAAAAATGGATTACGAAGGACGTCATGAGAATGGGGAGGATCGTTTCTGTGGATATGATTTTGGTTGATCAAACCGTGAGTTTTTGTTTTGTTTATGTTGTGTTGATACTTTGTTTGTTACTTAATATTGGTTGATTGATGAAAAAGTCTTTAATGTTTTACTTAAATCATTTTCCCTTTTTTGTTTTCTTCAGGGTCATAAAATACAGGCTACCATACCTGAGAACTTGTGTTCTTTGTTTGACAAGAAGATTTTGGAGGGTAAAGTTTACATAATGTCAAATTTCACCATTAGGTCTAATATGGGTCAGCATTTGGCAAGTTTTCATAGAAATATGTTGGTATTTAATGATCGTACAAATGTTAAAATTTCTTAAGGTCTTGGATTTCCATCTCATGGGCTTGATTTAATTGCATCTAATGATGTTCTGACTCTTAAGGATAAGTTTCAATATTTGGTTGGTAAGATGTTTGTTCTATTTTTCTTTGATGTGTATGAAATTGATTATGTTGTTTTTCAATTTTGAGCCCTGATTTGGTTGTTATAGGCGTGTTAATTTTTTTTTCTTTTCCAGATGTCATAGGTGTTGTTACCTATATCAGGCATGATAAGAATATTTTTCTTGATGGCACTACTACGAAAACGGTCACCTTGAAACTTACTGATAACAAGTATAATTTATCTATTTTCACTAAAATTAAATTTTGAGTTTTATTTGGTCGACTCCTGATTTTTATTATTTTTAGGAAATGTAGCAATACTTTTGAATGTGAATTATTTGGAGAATATGTTGACATTTTTCGTGAGCTGATGAAGGAGAATGGGTTGGGACTTCCAGTGGTTGCCCTACAGTGGGTTAAAGTGACAAAAAGCCAAGGTTTTATGTTCATTTTAACAAATCATTTTGTCATTGCTTTATATTTGCCACTAAAATTAGTTAATTATATTTTGATTTCATATGTCCAGGAAGAAATGTTGTGCAGAGTGTTGATGGGATCACTAAAATTTATATTAATCCTACATTTTATGAAGCCATGAAGTTTAAGGAAGGGTATATTTACTTATAGTGTGCCTCATTTGTTGATTCTGCAATATGTTTTATTGAATTAATCATTCTTCCAAATTGTTTTCCACTGTAGGTTGGTGACTGAGCTTAATCGAAAGCGAAAAACCCTTGGTGTTCTCCGTCGTGATAAACCTATTGGTTTCAGTTTCACTACACATTTTAATTGCAAGAGTATTTCACAGCTTAGGGAAGATCCTACTCTTGGAATATATTTAATTAACGCCCGTATAAAGGATATTATTGCACTTGACACTTGGTGGTATCCGGTATGTGGTTGTGATTTAATTATCGAGGACTACCTTGGCGCTTTTTTTGTGGAAAGTGCCATGCAACAGATTTTGAACCAATGATAAAGTAATGATCTGTTTTAAAGATTGCTGTGAAAATATCATTTTTTCCTTTTCATGATGAATTCTTTTGCCTACTCAATTGTTTCTAATTATTCAATTTTGTTTTTTGTTATTTATTTAGATATAGAGTTAAGATGGTGATTGAAGACGAATCTGCTGCAACCTTTTTGGAGGCATTTGATCATGTGATGCTCCCCATTGCTGTTGTCGACCCAACTAAAGTGGTATGTATATTTCCCTTTGTTGGTTTATCTCATAAATTGTTGTTTGTCTACTTACTGTAAACTTTGCTTCAATCTGCAGGGTATAACTAGGACTTATTTCCCATGTGCTTTTGATCATGTAATTGGAAAGAGTATAATGTTTATCGTTGAGAAAAAGATCCATGATAAACAATATTGTAATGGAATGTTTGAGCTACTCTGTGTATCAGATGATAGAGAGGTGCTCAAATATTATGTTGACAAGGGTATTTGTTGTACCCCCTCTAAGGTATTAAATCAGTATTAGTAAAGTGTTGGAGACACAGAAACTGTATTCAATTTTAGATGTTATAATTGTTTATGATCATTCTAAATGATTTTATTATTCCTTAAATTTCAGGAAGTTGCTATAAATGTTGACAAAGACAGGAGTTTGATGAAGCAAATAGCTTATGATCCTCCTCAAACTACTGTTACCAGACTGCTTGTTGATTATCTCAATCCCATTTCAGAAAATTCTCCATATTTTCAACTTGGAGAAAGCTCCAATGCTGCTGCAACTACTTCTGATGATGATGATGATTCGAATATCCGATCAGTTCGTCCTCGCCTACTTTGATTGTCTTGAGTATTTGATATGTGTTAGTATTATAGTTAATTGTCCTTTGTTTATGTGTATTTATTTTTTTTTGCAATGTGGAACATTAGTTCCTTCAACTTTAAGGTAGTATTCCCCTGCTATGTAGGGGTATTAGTTGATAGTTTCTATGGTCTTTTTGAGATGTAATGTGAATATGATCACATTATCATATAATTTGGATGTGTGAAAATGTTCACATTATGTGTAATATTATTATCTCTGGTGTAATCTGTTATCAACTGTTATATGAATTAGTTGATTTTGTACTACTAAATATATATGTTTCTGTTCTTATATAATCTCTATAAAATGGGGGGTTTATTTTCTGTTATGTATTTAAAGGGGAGTGCAATATTACTTTTGCACTTGTATTCTCTATCAGCTAAATGGTAAGGCCTGTTGGAACAAAAGAGGTTCTGACATGATCCAATTAAGTTTTGATGATAACAAAAGTATTAATATACAATAGGGTATACTAATTATTTAATCCAAGTGTGCAGATATTCAAGTTAATTTTTTATATTCATTTGAAGCACATTGGAAGCTCTGATATGGCAAAGCAAACTCTGATCAGAACTTGAAGACATCAGAAGATGCATATTTGGTTCATCAGAGGATGCAAATTTTTGTTCATCAGAAGATGCATATCAGACTCTGATAAAGAGCAGTGAGAGCCGTTTTTGTCAGAAGAACATTCTCTGCATCAATGATTATACTCTGACATTCCAAAAGCTGATGGAATCAATCTTATCCACAGAAAAGTGACGTTAGTACTATTGTACGAACTCTTTACCTGATTTGGATAAAACTTTCTCTCCAAGATTGATCGCATACAAGGTTACCTGATTTGGATATCAAGGTACTATCTACAGCTGGCACAATCTCACCGCGCTAATTCAAATCAAACACGCTCCACCTTCATCTATAAATTGGAGCGAGTTTGAAGCTTTGGGATACGACACTTGAACAATTTAAAAAGAGCTGTTACTCTGCCAAATTCATCCTAAAGCACAAAACTGCAAATACAACTTGAACTCATATTCAAAATCCAAGACTCCAGTTTTAGCTTCTGTTAATTCATTAGTTGAACCTTAGAATTTTGTATTAAGATTCTAAGTTAAGTCTTGTATCAAAGTTGTATTTAATTTGTAACTGAACATTGATCCTCATATCAATTGTTCAGACTCTGTTTTTCTAAACTTGTGTATTGAAGTCTCTTGCCTGCGTGCTTGAGCATTAGGAAGTCTCTTGTTTGTATACTTGAGCATTGGAAGTCTCTTGCTTGTGTGCTTGAGCAATTGTAATCTTTGGTGATTATAGTGAACTCTCTTGTAAGTACAAGAGGACTGGACGTACTCTCGGTTTGTGAGGGGAACCAGTATAAAAATCTCTGTCTCTATCTTTCTCTCCTTCTCTCTACCTTCAAAGTTATTCTTGATTGTGTTTTGTTTTCTAAACCGCTGCAAACTCTGATAAGTTCTCTGTAACTTAGAAGAAATTTTTAAATTACCAAAAACACAATTCAACCCCCCCTTCTTGTGTTTTTCACACCTTCAATTGGTATCAGAGCCTGGTTCTGTTTTTAATCACCTAACAGTGAGACAGTTTCCTGTTGAAAGACACTATGACTGAAACTCCAAGTGGTAGCTTGAAATCAGTTCCACATGACTATGATGTTGAAGAAAAGTCAAGCAACAAAGCACCAAAGTTCAATGGAGATGCATCTACTTTTTCCTGGTGGAAATATAGAATCTACAGTCATCTTATTGGTTTAGATGATGAACTTTGGGACTTGGTTGAAGAAGGGGTAACTTTCCAAGGACTAGATGAAAAGGGAAGGCTATCTGTTGAAGAAAGAAAGAAGTTCACTCCTACAGACAAGAAACTTTACAAGAAGCATCACAAAGTTAAGGATCTTCTCATTGGATGTATAACTCATGATGAGTACCTCAAGATTACAGACAAATCCACTGCCAAGAGCATCTATGACTCCTTGTGTTCCACATATGAAGGGAACAAACAGGTTCAAGAAGCAAAGGCTACTCTTTTGATCCAACAGTATGAACTCTTTAGAATGAAGGATGATGAGACAATTGAATCAATGTATTCTAGATTCAAAATTCTTGTGGCTGGTCTCCAAGTTCTAAAGAGAAGTTATACAACCTCTGATCATGTAAGGAAGATTTTGAGAAGCTTACCTTCAAGGTGGAGGCCTAAGGTAACAGCTATCCAAGAAGCTAAAGATTTGGACAAACTTGGCTTGGAAGAATTGATAAGTTCACTCATGAGTCATGAGATTGAATTATCTTCTGATGAGCCTCAGAAGAAGCTAAAATCTGTGGCCTTGCCATCTATTTCAGTTTCATCTAAGGCTCTGAAAGCCAAAGTTGTAGAATCTGAAGCAGAGGAATCTTCCATAGATAATCAAGAGGAAGGATCAGATGATGATTTCTTTGCACTCTTGTCCAAAAACTTTCAAAAGTGGTCACTAAGGAAGGGCAAAAATTTTCAAGGCAGAGGATCTGGATCAAGAAACAACACCAACAAAGAGAAGAAGGATGACACAAAAAATTGTTTCAATTGTCATAAGCCTGGACACTTCATGGCTGATTGTCCTGAACTCAACTCCAAAGGTAAAGGAAGAAAGAGTATGATCAAGAACAAAGCCAAAAAGAGTCTGATGGCAACATGGGAGGATATTAATGAACTATCTGAGGATGAAGACTCTGAGGAAGCAAACCTAGCGCTTATGGCCATTGGTGAGTCAGACAATGAAAATGATTCAGAGTCTGATACTGACGACATTGATGAGGTAATATCTAAAATGTCTAATACTCAAATGACCAAAGCTTTGAAAGATGTAATGGTGAAGTACATGGAAAAATTGAGTGAGTTAGATTTTTGCAAACAAAAAATGAAGCTCCTCAATGAAAATCTCACCCAGACTCAAGCAAACTATCAAAAATCTCTTAAAACAATTAAGGTGCTTGAGACTGGATGCAGAACATGTCACAAACCTTATGACGAGTATGAAATCTCTCTACAAGAGTTTGTGCACCATAACATAGATAAGACTAGGGTAACTTCTATAATTCATGGTGGACTCAGCAACTATTATAAAAGGCAAGGACTTGGTTCTCTTACATGTCCTGATGTAGGAAAATCAAGTAAACCTGTCGTGTTGAGCAAGTCACGATCAGAACCTCTGACTGTGTCTGGTACTCTTGTGAGCTTGGAACCACAAGATAAGGTACCAGAAGATAACTCATCTTCTGAACCTAAGTCTTCTAAAACTAAGGTTCCCCTCACATCAGTACCCATGTCTACTCAAGTTAAAGCTGTCAAAGTACCAAAGCCTGTTAATAAGCGGGGCACTAGTACTTCTAAGGCAAACTTGGTAACTGGTTCTCTGACACACTCAAGAGGAAAGTCTCAGAGACAACATAAGCCTAAACAATTTTCTAAAGGCTCAGTTGACTCCAGATCTTCTGATTATTCTAACAAGAAGGATAAGATTCTCAAAACTAACCAAAAAGGACCCATCAGAGTATGGGTACCAAAATCTGAAATAGTGTATGCTGCAGGTATGCACCCAAAGAAGAAAAGAAAGCTCATGGTATCTGGACTCTGGCTGCTCACGTCACATGACAGGAGACAAGCTCTTATTCCACACCCTGAATCAGCAAGAGGGAGGAACAGTAGGGTTTGGTGGCAACCAGAAGGGAAGGATCATTGGTATAGGTACAGTTGGTAATTCTTCTTTGTCAATTTCTGATGTTTGGTTAGTAGATGGACTACATCATAACTTACTTAGCATAAGTCAATTGTGTGATAGTAATTATGATGTTGTGTTTAATAAGGATTCATGTACTGTAATTAGAAACTCTGATCAATCCATTGTTTTCAAGGGAAATAGAAAAGGCAATGTGTACAAAGTCAATTTTTCTGATTTAAAGGAACAACAAGTGCTTTGTCTTTTGACACTGAGTGATGAAAAATGGATCTGGCATAAAAGATTGGGTCATGCTAACTGGAGATTAATTTCTAAGCTTAGCAAGGACAATCTTGTCAGAGGCCTTCCAAAAATAAAATATCACTCAGACTCACTCTGTGGTTCTTGTCAAAAAGGAAAAATTGTCAAAAGTTCTTTTAAGAATAAGAACATTGTCTCTACTACTAGACCTTTGGAACTCTTACACATTGATCTTTTTGGACCAGTTAGCACTGCCTCAATCAATGGTAAGAAATATGGATTAGTCAATGTGGATGATTATAGTAGATGGACTTGGGTAAAATTTCTTAGAAATAAAGATGATACATATGAAGTGTTCAGCATCTTCTGCACTCAGATTCAAAATGAAAAGAATTCAAAAATTTTGAAAGTAAGAAGTGATCATGGTGGTGAATTTGAGAATGAACCTTTTGAAAAATTCTGTGAAGAACATGGAATTCTCCATGAATTCTCTTCTCCCAGAACTCCACAACAAAATGGAGTTGTTGAGAGAAAGAATAGATCTTTACAAGAAATGGCACGCACCATGATGCATGAAAATAATTTAGCAAAATTCTTTTGGGCAGAAGCTGTTAACACTGCTTGTTATATTCAGAATAGAATCTATATAAGACCTATTTTGAACAAAACAACATATGAACTCTTTAAGGGAAGAAAACCCAATATTTCTTATTTTCATCAATTTGGTTGTACATGTTACATTCTGAATAACAAAGTCCATCTTAAGAAATTTGACTCTAAAGCCTGTAAGGGTATCTTCATTGGATACTCTGAACGCTCTAAGTCATACAGGGTGTACAATTCTGAAACTAATATAGTGGAAGAATCAATGCACGTAAAGTTTGATGACAAAGAGCCTGATGATAAAAAGTCAGAGCCTGTTAAAGATTTGTCAGGATCTGATGAGTCAGAAGATGAAGCTCCAGAGTATGATAACAACATAGAATCTAAAGAAGACTCTGAAGCTCAAGAAGATGTACCTTCTGATGCTGCTCAAGAACATCAAATTATTGATGATAACCCTGAAGAATCTGATATTCCAAGGAACACATTCAAATATAAATCATCACATCCTGAAGAGCTCATCCTAGGAAACAAGAATAGTCCAAGAAAAACAAGGTCAAACTTCAGAATTGAAGAATCATTATTTGGATTAGTTTCCTTAATTGAACCCAAGACAACAAGTGAAGCTCTATCAGATGATGCTTGGATAGTCGCAATGGAAGAAGAGTTAAATCAATTCAAGAGAAATGATGTGTGGGATCTGGTACCCAAACCCAAGCATAAAAACATTATTGGAACAAAATGGATATACAGAAACAAATTGAATGAACAAGGTGAAGTCACAAGGAACAAAGCAAGACTTGTTGCACAAGGATACAGTCAACAAGAAGGAATTGACTTCACTGAAACATATGCTCCAGTAGCAAGACTGGAAGCAATCAGGTTACTTTTATCTTATGCAGTCAATAATGGTATTACTCTATATCAAATGGATGTGAAAAGTGCATTTCTAAATGGTGTCATATCTGAAGAAGTGTATGTCAAACAACCTCCTGGTTTTGAAGATTTGTCAAACCCTGATCATGTGTTTAGACTAAAGAAGTCACTCTATGGACTCAAACAAGCTCCCAGAGCTTGGTATGAGAGATTGAGTACTTTTTTGGTTGACAATGGTTTTGAAAAAGGGCAAGTTGACAACACACTTTTCAAAAAGACCCTCAAGAAAGACATTTTAATCATTCAAATATATGTTGATGATATCATTTTTGGATCAACTAATGCCACTCTTTGCAAGAACTTTTCTAAGCTTATGCAGGATGAGTTTGAAATGAGCATGATGGGAGAACTGAAGTTCTTTCTTGGTATTCAAATAAATCAAACAGAGAAAGGAACATTCATTCATCAATCCAAATATATTAAGGATCTTCTGAAGAAGTTCAACTTAGAAGATTGCAAACCCATGAATACTCCAATGCATCCTACATCAAGTCTAGGCAAAGAAGAGTCTGAAGGCAAGGTTGATCAGAAGCTGTATAGAGGTATGATTGGATCTCTTCTTTATCTAACTGCCTCAAGACCTGACATTCTATTCAGTGTCTGTTTGTGTGCAAGATTTCAATCAGATCCTAGAGAATCTCATCTCACTGCTGTGAAGAGAATCTTTAGGTATTTGAAAGCTACTTGTAACATTGGATTACTGTATCAGAAATCCAATGACTACAAGCTGATTGGATTCTGTGATGCTGACTATGCTGGTGATAGAATTGAAAGAAAATCCACCAGTGGTAACTGCCAGTTTGTTGGTGAGAATTTAATTTCATGGGCTAGTAAAAGGCAAACCACCATAGCTATGTCAACAGCAGAAGCTGAATACATATCAGCAGCTAAATGTTGTACACAACTACTCTGGATGAAATATCAATTGGAAGATTATCAAATCAGCAGTAACAATATCCCTTTATATTGTGACAATACTGCAGCTATTCACCTTTCAAAAAACCCTATTTTACATTCTAGAGCTAAGCATATTGAGATTAAACATCATTTCATCAGAGACTATGTTCAAAAAGGTGTAATTGATCTCAAGTTCATTGAAACTGAAAATCAATGGGCTGATATCTTTACAAAACCTTTAGCTGTTGAACGTTTTGATTTTATCAAAAAGAATCTGAACATGATGGAAATCTCTGATTAACTTAGACTCTGATGAAAAATTGAGTTTGTGAGAATCTAATAGTAATCAGAAGATGAAGTCATCAGAACCTTCTGTATCAGAAGTTGTGATGAGAGTATCTTCTGACATACTATCAGAATCTGATTAGAAGGTAAATGGTTCTGGCGCGTAAGTAAAAATCTTTTGTAAAAACCCTTTCGTTTTCTCAAACTTACGTGTCAGTTATTTAACAATCTTCTAATACACATGTCTTGTTGCAAGAGGGTAAAGAAGTTGGTTAATGATGATTAGCATTTCATATTCCCAATTGTGGTAAAATACTCTACTACCCCTGTGTATGTGTACTTGTTTTTGCGCGTAAGTTTCTATTTAAACACACTAACTGTTCACATTCACACTTTTGCACTCTCACAACCTACACTTTCATTCTTCTAAAACACAGAGAAATTTCTTTCTTCCTCTTTAGAAACCCTAATTCCAAATTTCATCCATGGCATCTTCATCAACATTCTTGAATAGAACTTGTATGATCCTACCAAATGAATCCAACCCTACTGAGTTCGCAAAAGATCAACGACCGTACAAATATGACGAAATCAATGTGGCTATTGAGAGTCCCGTTGATCTTGAGAGCATTAGGGTAAACGGTTTCGCTGATGTTGTTAACCTCTACAAAAAGCAAGGTTTGGAATATTACTTTGATCTTCTCAATGGACCAACCTATACTGAATTGGTAAAGGAATTTTGGATGAAAGCTTCAGTCATTACAAGAGATGTTTATGACAAGAAAGTCAGGGAAATGATGGAAAAACACCCTGAATGGAAAGAGAGAACCCCAGAAGAAATGGGTTTGAGATCGTTTTACTCTACTGAGATTGAATCCTTCGTGGCTGGATTCAGAATCTCCATCAGACTCTGCCACATTCTTGAGGCTCTGAAGCTCAAGCGTGATGGTGTGATAATCAGACAGTCTGATGAAGTAGGTCCTGATGTGGAGGAATATCTGTTCAAACCTAAGACCGACCCTAAGGATAAGTTTGAATGGACAAACAATTGTAAGATAATCTACAGGATCCTGATTGATAGTGTTCTGCCCAAATTGGGAGGCACTGATCAAATATCAAGTGTTCAGAAGCTGTTTACATACAATGTTGCTAAAGGTAATATTGTTGATATTGGAAGGCTTATTTTTGATAACTTGTGCATATCTATTGTCTCTAGCAAAGCTATTGTTAGACACTCAAGACTACTGAGCCACATGTTTGCACAGTGTGGTTTGTTGGATGCTGTTACTCCATATCTTCCTGGTTTAAGTACCTTTCTGCTTGGTTCCAAGATTGTGAATAGTACTACACTAAGGTATTTAAGGCTGGTGAAGAATAATGAGATAGTTCATCCAACACATCCTGTGTTACTCAGAAATTCTGAGAAAGGCATTGGTGAAAGTTGGCTTGTACGCGTCAGAAATAGTGAAGCAAAGAGAGTAATAGAAGCACATGCAGATTTCATGAAAAAGCTAGGTGCTGATATAGGAGATGGAGAACCTACAAGGCTTACAGTTCAACAATCAAGGCTTTTGGAACAGCCTCTTAAACTAGCACTAGTCAAGAGAAAGGCTGCCAAAAGTCCTGCTGGAAAGAAAGCTGCTAAGGCTCCAAAGACAACAGCTCCAAGAACATCAAGGAAACCAAAGGTCAAGAAGCTGTTGTTGGATCTCACAGAAGAAGAGAAGGAAGAAGCTGTGATGCAGGCAGCTTTGGCAAAGGTTGAAGAGTTCAATAAGAAGCAAGAGGCTCTGAAGGATGGTTATGAGTGTGGCATTGAAGAATCTGTATTTGATAAGATGCATGAGAAGCTTCCCAAAAGGAATGATCCTCATAATCTGCTGGCAAAACAGACTTTGTATGGAAATGAAACTGGTAAGTTTTCTACTTTTCTTGGAGACGGCAAAGGAATAAGGGATTATTTCAAAAGGCTTCAATTTCCTTCTGAAATAAGAGTTAAACATGCTTTTGATAAGTTTTTAAAAGGAGTTCATTCTGAGAAAGACAATAATCTTTCTGAGAATCAACCAATATCAGAGCAGTTTAACCTCATCCTACATAACCCATCAGAATCCCAAACTAATCTTATACACAATGATGCAGCACAAGCGTCAACAAGTACTGCTCCAATCATTCAAACCTTGGATGAAGATTCTGATAAAACACCTTCACCACCCCCTGACAATTCTATCACAAAAACCCTACCCATTTCTGAGAATGTTCAATCTGTGAACACTCAAGAAAACACTGAACCAGAAAATGACCCACAACCAGAAGTTGCTCAACCAGAACATAATCCACAGCCAGAAAATGAACCTGAACCAGAAAATGAACCTGAACCAGAAAATGAACCTCAACCAGAACATACTACATCAGGCCATAACAACCAAAAATCACCAGAACATGACCAAGAGCAAGTCTCTGATACTTTTCATTCTGATGAACATGCACATGAGCAATCCCCACATCATGTGGCTACGGACAACTCATATGATTTACCTACACCTATCAAACACCATGTTCAACAAATCAATGAGACTCTGAATCTTGAAATCATACAAAGAACCCCTCCTAACCAATCACAACATCTCCAACACCTTTTGCAGGATCTCTCTATGGACTGCATCTTCTTCCCACCTCACCTACCCTCAAGAATAGCCAATGAACCTCTTGACCAAACTCAGGATGACATTACTAATTTGCTAAAAGCCGTTGACAAGAATCTTAGGAGAATGTCCAGTGCCATTCCACACAGGTCCATTGACACAGCGCACATTGACAAAGAGTGTGACCTAATGGAACAAAATCTGGTTCTCATGCTTCGCTCTGTCAGGAAGGCTTACACTACAGACCTAAATTTGAGAAATGAGTTGGCAAGGAAGGAAGAGGAAGAGAGGCGTGAAAGGGAGAGATTGGAAGCTGAGGAAAGGGAGAGAAAAAGGTTGGAAGATGAGCGTATAGAAAGGGAAAGGCAAGCTGCTGAGCAAGCTAGGCTAGCAGAGGAAGCTAGAAGAGCTGCTGAACAAGCAAGGCTTGAACAACTGGCTAGAAATGCACCAGAGTATGCTCAGCATGTATTGGAAAATCAAGAAAATTTTCAGAGAAGACTTGATGAGCATTCCTCCATGTTGGCTGCTATTATGACTACTCTTCAGAGCATCAATGAAAGATTGCCTCAGCAACCTGATCAACCTTAACCCCTAGGATTCTATGCACATGTTCTGATTATTTAATGTCTATCATGTTTTGAAATCTGATTTGTAACTTGTTGAATTTTTTTTAAGTACTCTATTGCTTATTCAATTATCTTCTGTGTTCATTATTTATTTCAGTGTTTATTATTTGTTGTCTATTTCTTTTATGCTTTCATAAATAATTTTGAGACAAAAATCAACACAAAGATTTCAAAGCTAAATAATGAGTTTATTCAATTGAAAATTGTTGATTACATAAGTTTCTATCCAACTTTTCACTTGGATCCTACATAAAACAGCTAGTCCTAAATCTAGCTTATTTGAATCTAAGGGAAATGGAAGAGTTCACGACATTCTCTTCACTTCCTTATTGGGAAATCAATGAAAAGTGATCTCATTGATTATGAAGAGGGGTATTCTTCCTTGGGAGGAACATATGTACTCAAGAATTCCTTCCAATCAGAATCCCATTCAGATTCTGACTCAGATAAGGACTCTTGTTGTTTAGCCTTGGATCTCGTTTGATATTTGACTCTGACAGGAGCAGAAGTTGATGCCCTTATCTTCTGAAGTTTCTTCTTAGATTCTGAGTCATGTTGAATCTTCACTTTCTTCTTCTTCTTCTCCTGCACTCTCTTACTTTTGATCACTTTTCTATCCTTCTCCATTGTTGATTTTTCACAATGAAATGGAAGTATTGAGTGAAATGACAAAGTTCATGGTCCTTATATAGTAGTTTCAAAATGGACAAGGTCTTGGTTCTTACGACAAGCCATTTAATTGGAGTAGTTGTAACCACCTTGACTGCATTGAAACTCTACTTTTGACCATTTTTTTTCAAAGTTGTCATTTATTTCTTGTCAGTTTTATCTTTTTGTTTAATGACAAAAGGGGGAGTAAGAGCTGTTATTAATTTATGAGATGCTAAACTGAAACCAAATTCCAAATTTTTATTTTTTTTGCGTTATTGTCTATATACAATATAATTTTGAGGAAAATATCAGTTGAAATTTGAACTTCTGATACATGGTACGTATAAAAGAAAATTGCACTTTTCTTTCATAGGTATCAGACTTAGGGGGAGAGCTTGCAAACCTAGCCTCTGAAAGTCTAGTGTATTAGTTTAAGTTCAAAATTCAAATGAATATTTTTAAACTGATTTAATTAATCATTGCTGAACTTAGGGGGAGCTTGCAAAACTCATCAACCTAAGAGATGCTTGATAAATTTTATCAACAACCATTGTAAATTAATACTTGGTTTGTCATCAATCAAAAAGGGGGAGATTGTTGGAACAAAAGAGTTTCTGACATGATCCAATTAAGTTTTGATGATAACAAAAGTATTAATATACAATAGGGTATACTAATTATTTAATCCAAGTGTGCAGATATTCAAGTTAATTTTTTATATTCATTTGAAGCACATTGGAAGCTCTGATATGGCAAAGCAAACTCTGATCAGAACTTGAAGACATCAGAAGATGCATATTTGGTTCATCAGAGGATGCAAATTTTTGTTCATCAGAAGATGCATATCAGACTCTGATAAAGAGCAGTGAGAGCCGTTTTTGTCAGAAGAACATTCTCTGCATCAATGATTATACTCTGACATTCCAAAAGCTGATGGAATCAATCTTATCCACAGAAAAGTGACGTTAGTACTATTGTACGAACTCTTTACCTGATTTGGATAAAACTTTCTCTCCAAGATTGATCGCATACAAGGTTACCTGATTTGGATATCAAGGTACTATCTACAGCTGGCACAATCTCACCGCGCTAATTCAAATCAAACACGCTCCACCTTCATCTATAAATTGGAGCGAGTTTGAAGCTTTGGGATACGACACTTGAACAATTTAAAAAGAGCTGTTACTCTGCCAAATTCATCCTAAAGCACAAAACTGCAAATACAACTTGAACTCATATTCAAAATCCAAGACTCCAGTTTTAGCTTCTGTTAATTCATTAGTTGAACCTTAGAATTTTGTATTAAGATTCTAAGTTAAGTCTTGTATCAAAGTTGTATTTAATTTGTAACTGAACATTGATCCTCATATCAATTGTTCAGACTCTGTTTTTCTAAACTTGTGTATTGAAGTCTCTTGCCTGCGTGCTTGAGCATTAGGAAGTCTCTTGTTTGTATACTTGAGCATTGGAAGTCTCTTGCTTGTGTGCTTGAGCAATTGTAATCTTTGGTGATTATAGTGAACTCTCTTGTAAGTACAAGAGGACTGGACGTACTCTCGGTTTGTGAGGGGAACCAGTATAAAAATCTCTGTCTCTATCTTTCTCTCCTTCTCTCTACCTTCAAAGTTATTCTTGATTGTGTTTTGTTTTCTAAACCGCTGCAAACTCTGATAAGTTCTCTGTAACTTAGAAGAAATTTTTAAATTACCAAAAACACAATTCAACCCCCCCTTCTTGTGTTTTTCACACCTTCAAGGCCCAATTTAATTTTTGGCCCGGTCTTATGTTTTATAGGTATTATATTAGGTTTATTATATATTCAAGAGTCTATGTATTTATTAAATAAAGTGGGACTGCTCATCTTTTGCAACCTACCGTCATGTGAACAAGCTCTTCTTATAATATTATTGTCTGCCATTTTGAAGCTCACAGAGTTTAAGCAATTCATTATAATTTCAATTTTGAAATGGATATTAATTTATCTGTCAATCCTCATTGCACTACAGGGTTAGTCCTATATTCCTTTTTTATTTCTGTTGTTTTAATTTGATTTCTGTCTAATTTTGAGATTATATAACAAATTTCTCCCCACGTTTTAATGTTTTATATTTCATAAAGTGGTTCGATGATTCTTCGGTCTCGATTCTCTTTCTGTTGGGAAATAGTGGTTAACCCTAAGATAGCTAAAGGAACTAATGTTCTGGTATATTCTTAATTCGATTTCGAAATAGTTGTTGATTTGTTATTATTTTTGTGGTTGGATCTTACTTACTTGTTTATTTGTCCTGTATTTTTCTAAATTGTAGAGCTTTCCAAGAGAGTTTTCTAGAAATTGTTTGTTGAACACAGAGCCTATGATTTATTTAATTGATGTTTCCACTGGAAGTGTTTTGAAGTCTCCAATTTTTACTTCGTCTAAAAATAAAGAAGACAAGTTTGTTTATGCTGCTTGGAAGAACTTTGTAATTGGGAAAAAATTGAAGTTCAGGGATAGAATTATTTTCAATGCTCCCAATGGAAATAATATACTTGAAGTCCAAATTGTTCGCCATCGCCACAATCGTTAAAGACCTTATTTTTGGAATGATATGTTCACGATTGTAATATATCAGTTTCTTTAAACCAGTGTTGTTAGCATAATGAGTTTTATTTGTATCCTTTCATTTCTTGTGTTTTGAACAATCTTATTATTTATCAGATCAGTATTATTGCCATTGTGTGTTGTTGATTTATTTAGTTTATTGTTTGTTATCAGATTAGTATTAAAGGAAAAATTTCAAAAATAAATAAAAATCAACTATAGTAAATAAAATAAAAATGATTTATCAAACATATTTTAAATGTTATGATATTGTAATTTTTTAATGTACATTTGTACATTTAAAAATTCTAAAAATTACAGGACAAATGGGTTTTGTGTTATATAATTGCTGCTGTATATTTTGAAACCCTAGCAGTATGATCCCTAAATATTTTTAAATAGACCAATTTTAAATTTTTTCAATATTTATCAGTTCTAGATATTTAACTGCAAAATATTTGTTAATCATTCCCTGTGTCAATTTAATTTACACGTGAATTCTATAATTTTTGTTTATTTTATATATAAATAAATAGTTTACAATGATATCTAATGTGTCCTTTTTTAGAAAAAATCGCACGCTAAAATTGGTAGCAGGTTTTGTGTCATCAAATTTATTATATATTTTGTTATTGCCGTGTATGAAACCAAACGGCAACTGCTATTCAATTTTAGTGGACAAAAAAGACAATTTTGCATGTTGACATGATTGTTCATAGCTATCATTGCAGCGCAGTCCATGCTTCCTTATCTCCACTCTATCCCACAATATAGGTTGAATCATCATCCCATAGCCTACTATCCAGGCTACACTAACACACGCTCTTTAGTTTCATTTTCTCAGCCAATGACAAAATCAGTTATGTTTGTTTTAGTTTATTTAATCCACCTTTAATTAGTTTAATCCGTGTCAACTTAATTTACATAGTTTACTACTTCTAATTATCTATTATTAAAAAATATAAAAATGATATTTTTTTAAAGTATTCGTCGAAAGAAATCAAACAACATCTCATATGCTAATATTTGCATGTATATATTAGTATAAAAATAAGATCAAAGCAGTTTAAATGAATAGTACATGAAGTAAAAAAAAATCATTTGAAATTGTACGGAGGGAGTACTAAATTATGCACCATATTTGTGGTTATTTTATTCTGCAATTTTACAGTACCTTATTCACTTTTCCCCATGCCCTAATAACTCTGCTTGGTGCAGGTGATATGTAGGGAGGTCGTCTTGATTAAGTTATTCTTATTTGAAATTTTGGAAATTCAAAATTAAATATAAGTGTATTATCATACTCACTCTGTCCCAATTTATAAGTAAAAAAAATGATTTCACATTTATTAAAATAACCAAATCATAACTAATTTAAAGTATGTCACTTATTAAGTTGCCGTTTTGAATAGTAATACTAAAATAGAAATTGTATTTTTGCCCGTTATTTTCATATTTTACTGTAATTATAAACCAACAATTAAATCCTATATTTTTTGACACATTTTATCTTTCCAATAAATTTAATTTATTATGGACAGAAAAAATAATTAATATTTTATGTAGAAAATAAAGATACATTTTGTTTTCCAAATATATATCATTATTTATATTTATTTAAAAATATATAAGCAATTGACAAAGTGTATTATTTATAAATCGCACCCTTATAATTAGTTTTATAATAAAATTTTCATTTAAAGTTTGTACATGGTACGTTAATGTTTAAAGGTCATCATATAGTGTTAGGTACCAAACACATTCCTTCCTATAGTGATCCAATGTTGCTATATATCTCATTGCATAAGTTAATAACTTTCACCTCCTAGCAATATTTATATGTCCTATCTATTTGTGAAAGTCACTGATACTATACGTTTAATTGTTGTTAAAAAATGTATCCGAATTATGTATATTCAACTATGAATGAATCTCTTCTTCGTGCCAATATATTCAAAGAGAGACGTCGGATTCTTAAAGAGAAAATGAAACTAAAACGTATGCATAGACCGCGTATAATTAAAAAAATCCGTTATAGACGTGGATGTAAGTATATGTTATAAATAAGTAATTCCAATATTTTTTTTGTTGTTAATCATTCGGTTAACCTATTAATATTATATACTATAGTGAATCTATCAAAAACTGGAATGAAATTTTTAGCTCTGGAAGATGCATCGACTTCTCAGAATCCTTCTTCTTCTAATGGTAAATTTTACTTTGTTCATTCAAAGTACCCCATATGTAAAGTAATTACTATAGTTATTAAATATAGTCTATATCCCATATTTTTTATTTTTTCAATAATTGTTTGTGTTTCATTATATGAAACTTATACATATATTGTTAATTTACGTTTAGTTTTTAGTTGGATTATTAATTTTTGGAATGTTAGATTTTATTCTAACAAGTTAATTTATATAAATTATTATGCAGTCCAGACGTTCGGTTCCTATAAAGATGCCGAGGCATTTCAAATTGATTTTGATAATATTAAAAAGTTTTGTTCAAGTGAAATAATAGGTATGTGACATTTTTTGTTACGGAATTTTTTAAATATTTTTTTCATCGTTATACAATAACTAATATAAGTTTTAAATATTGATATTGTAGAATATATGGATGTCGGTGACATGAACACTACATGTTTAGACTGCGGTGCTATGATATAGTTTAAAGAAAAAGCAAAGAATGATCCTGGAAGTGACGTCCTTAGAGTCTCAATTTGTTGTAAAAAGGGGAAAATTACTTTGCCATATATCAAAGAACCCCCAATGTTATTGAGAAGTCTTTTTAATGGCACTCACCCAAAGAGTAGTCATTTCCTAATGAATATTCGATCTTACAATAACATGTTTTCCTTTACATCTTTGGGTGGAAAAATTGATACTGGGAAAAATAACAAGAAAGGCCCACCGCATTTTACAATTGCAGGACAAAATTACCATCGAATTGGCAGTTTAATTCCACATAACGGTGAACCTCCCAAATTTGCTCAACTCTAAATATATGATACTCAAAATGAAGTTGCTAATCGATTGTCACATTTTAGGTATTTATTGACAATATTAATTATATATCTATAAGTTTGAAAAATATACATATAACTTATATTTGTATTTTTACTTGTAGCGATCTAAATCCACAAAATATGCTTGATCCAATATTGGTTTCTGAAATACTTGCTTTGATGGATCAATATAATAAGTTGGTTGAAAGTTTTTGAATGGTCAGGGATTATATTGATATGAATCAGAATGTACCCGTAAGTTTGCGCTTATTTCGTAATCGGCAACGTGATCCTCGTGTATATAATATGCCTGAATTGGATGAAGTTGCTGCTCTTATAGTTGGTGACATTGGAGATGAGGAAGAGCGGAGGGATACTGTTGTTCGTGAAAGAGATGGATATTTGCAAATGCTTCATGAAACACATGCAAAGTACATTCCATTGCAATACCCATTGTTGTTTCCTTTTGGGGAAGATCAGTATCAAGAGAAAATTCCACTTAATCGGGTTACAACATCTTCGAGCAAAAAAAAAAAAGAATACGTTGTTCACTACGTTCATTTATTGCATGGCGTCTTCAAGAAAGATTAAATGAAGATGCTACCATATTTAGAAGTAGACGATTATTTCAGCAGTTTGTGGTAGATTTATACTCTATGATTGAATCGCAAAGATTGTCATATGTGAGAAATAATCAAACTGAGATTCGATCTGATTTTCTAGCGGGAATTGAGGAGGCAGTTAGTAGGGGTGATTTTGTTGCATCTTCGATTGGAGCTAGAATTGTATTGCCATCTTCTTTTACTGGAGGGAGACGTTATATGTTCAATAATTGTCAAGATGCAATGGCTATTTGCAAAAAATACGGTTATCCTGATCTTTTTTTAACCTTCACTTGCAATCCAAGATGACCTGAGATATTGTGTCACATGGGAAAATCTGGAAACTATTCAATATATCGTCCTGATATTTCATGTCGTGTTTTCCAAATCAAGTTGAATCAAATGATGTCTGATTCCGTAAAGGTCAATTTTTTGGTAGAGTTATTGCAAGTAAGTAATTATATAACTTTTTATAAAATATTAATGTTTAGTTTTATTTAATTTATAATATAAAAGTATCATTTTTAAATTATATTAAATCATTTTTTATTAGGTATGTATACTATTGAATTTCAAAAAAGGGGCTTGCCACATGCACATATTTTGTTATGGTTGGATCCTCGAGATAAACTTCATTCGCCGGAGAAAATTGATTCTGTTATTTCAGCTGAGCTCCTTGATAAAGTATTATTTCCAAAACTTTATTCTGCCGTTACCAATTTTATGATCCATGGGCCATGTGGAACTGGGTTTGATGATTGCCCTTGTATGAAAGATCATTGTTGTTCCAAATTTTATCCAAAAAAAATTTGTCAATCATACATCTTTTGACCCAAATGGATATCCTGTGTATAGGCGTAGAAATATGGGTTTTACTGTAACTAAAAAAGAAAAGGTTTTGGATAATCGTAGTGTGGTTCCTTACAATTCTAGATTAATCATGAAATATCAGGCTCATGTTAACATTGAATATTGCAACAAGTCAAATTGCATCAAATATTTGTTCAAATATATTAACAAGGGTGTTGATAGAGTTACTGCGACTTTGCAAAAATGTGATGAGGAATGTGTCGATGAGATTCAACAGTATTATGATTGTTGATTTTTATCGCCTTCTGAATCAATTTGGCGAATATTTGCATATAAGATTCACTTTAGATGGCCTCCAGTTTTTAGGCTAACATTCCATACCAAAGGAAATCAAAGGGTTGTCTTCAAAGATAATGTTAATTTAAAGAATGTTTTGAAATTCAATAATTTCAAAGGAACCATGTTTTTGGCGTGGATGGAAGCAAATAAAGAGTACCATCAAGGGCGCCATCTAACATATACTCAATTTCCTACTCTATTTACATACGATTCAGATGGTCGTTTTTGGAAACTTAGAAAAAGGGGTGGATCTGTTGGTCGTTTAACTCATATCCCACACGGTACTCGTGAACTTTTTTATATGAGATTGTCGTTGAATGTTCAAGTGGGTTGCACAAGCTTTGAGGATTTAAGAACTGTTGAAGGTCATATTTATGATACATATAGAGAGGCTTGTGGTGCTTTGAGGTTGTTAGAGGATGACAAAGAATTTATTAATGCTATTCTTGAGGTTGCTGTTCTTGGATCTGGATTTTCTTTGCGGAAAATGTTTTCAAATTTATTGATGTCCAATTCAATGAGTGATCCTTTTAAAGTTTGGGAAAGATTATGGGAGACATTGGCTGATGGGATATTATATGAAAAGCAACGACTATTGAATTTACCAGGTTATTATATTTCATTTTGATATTCTAATTTCAAGTGTATTATATTTTATTGTATTATAATTCTATTTATATATCTTTTGTGTCTAGATTATGTTATGTCACCTGAGGATTTAAAAGAGGCTTGCCTTGTTGAAATAAACATGTTTTTGGGCAATAATGGAAAATCTCTTGAAGATTATGAATGTATGCCCCAGTTAAGAGATCCCAAACCTGGCATGTTCAACAATATTTTACTGGAGAATGAGTTTCAGTATGACTACGCTGAAATGAAAACACTTCATGAAGAACATGTTAATAATTTAAATTCAGACCAAATATTTGCATATCAGTCTATCTATAATGCAGTTGATAATGGAGTTGGAACTATGTTCTTCGTGGATGGATATGGAGGTACTGGAAAAACTTTCTTATGGAAAACATTGACTTATAGATTAAGATCTGAAGGGAAAATAGTTGTAAATGTTGCATCAAGTGGCATCGCGTCAATTTTATTGCCTGGTGGTAGAACTGCCCATTCACAATTTGGTATTCCTTTAGTTCTCACAAAAGAATCACGTTGCAAGATTGATAAAAAAAGTAAAAAGGCTGAATTGTTAATTATGACAAGCTTGATCATCTGGGATGAAGCGGGAATGATTAATAGATGGGCCTTCGAAGCTTTTGAAAGAACTTTATAGGATGTCATGTCTGAGGTTGATGTTGCCAATAAAACTTTACCTTTTGGTGGGAAAACAATTGTTTTTGGTAGAGATTTTAGACAAATATTACCTGTTATACCTAGAGGAACTCGAGCTGACATTGTTCATGCAACTATTAATTCTTCCTATCTTTGGCGCAGATGTAAGGTATTGTCTATGACAAAAAATATGCGATTGCAATTTTCATCTAACTCCGTTGAAAATGATCAACTTGTGGAATTTGACAAGTGGATACTTGATATTGGAGATTGGAAAGTAGGAACTATGGAAGATGGTGATTGTATTGTTGAAATCCCTCATGATTTGTTAGTTCAGAGTTACTCTAATCCGATTGGTGATATTGTTGAAATAATCTATCCAAATTTGCTTTCAAACATCTTGACACCTAATTTCTTTCAAGATAAAGCTATCCTTGCTCCGACATTGGAGGTTGTTGAAAATATAAATGATTATGTATATGCCCTGATGCCCGGTGAAACAAAAGAATATTTAAGATGCGATTCGATACAAAAATGCGATGACGATGTTGGTGTTGACTATAGATATAACGCCCAACTAAAATATCTAGAATATTTAGTCAAGACATACATAATATGGATCTGAGTACAAATAAGGTTTACTGAATAAAGTAGCAAGATACAAATTGCTTCAAATACACAAGGAATAACAAATAAGATACAGCGGTAAGTGCTAGTATTCTGAGTAAACAAGATAATAAACTAAATAGCAAGACGAAGAAAATAAAATCTTCAAGGCGGACAATCCAAGCTCAGCTCCAACTGTCAGCCTCCTACCTGGTCCTTGCTCCGAATATCCTGTTTACCTAAAAAAAATTGTTTGGAGTGGGGTGAGACTACTAAGCCTCAGTGAGTCCTACTACCCTCCTAGAGGTGACTACACCGGGGGATCCTAAATTCAGTCGTAACATACTAACTTAACTAAAATAACATAATAGCATAATATAAAGGTGTATCACAGATTAATAAACTCTTATTCATTTTAAACACGAGGACACTCTGAGGTGAGCAGGTCTCAGAGGCCTGCCATATCCGTCAACCGATTCGGTCACGGCATGAAGCTCACAAATATCATATCCTAATGGATTGTCCCATTGGGAGTCCATAGCGCGACATAACAGATCGCTCATGATTGACTGATACTAATTTAGTTCTTACTACCATAATTCCCAAAACCCGGGGAGCATACAACCCTAAATAATTCTAGGTTATACCCTAAAGATTATCTGTGCCTAACATTCTATTCGACATTATGTCAATTACATTAATGCAAATTATCTGACTCTGATGAGGGTATAAAACGAGTGCATGAAGTTTCAAGGATAATTATAAAAATGCAGACTATTCTGTTCAAGCTCGCTACAGCGAGTCACCAGCTCGCTATGGCGAGATTATAGGTCCTGACCTAAATCAACTCGTTGTGGCGAGCAGTAGCTCGCCATGGCGAGTTTCATCAGCCCAGAACCCAGCTCGCCATGAATACTCGCTAATCACTCGCTGGGGCGAGTTCATGCAGAAGTGCCCTGTTTGCAGAAATCATGATTTCTTTTCAATACAACACCTACAACCCTCATTTTAATCAGTGCATCAACATACTTTAACATAATAAAAAATAGAACGGAGAGGAATTTGGGATTTAATCCCTCTCACACAACATTTCCTAGAATCCTAAATTAACATGCAATTGATTGATTTGGGGGAAAGCTAGCTAAACTATCCTAAAGAACCCACCTGTAATGATGCCTTAACTTGCGTTCTAGCTCTGCTACAGCATTAACATATCCTTGTCTAGGACTCACTTGCATTCTCCAATTTGTGTGTTTGAACAAAAGAAAAGAAATGGAATTGTGAGCATTCTATGGCTTACTAAGGTTAAAGGAATTGAAGTTGTCCTAATACTAGCTGAGAATGGACCAAGAAGAGTTAGAAATAACTTACCAAGTTTTGGGAACTAAACACGAACAGAAGGAAAAACATGCAGCTCATCTGCATAACTCGCTATAGCGAGTGCCTGGCTCGCTTGGCGAGCGTAACAGGTTGCAGAAAATGCCTCTGTTGTTTTGCCCCAAATTCTCATCTTTCCTCAGCACCCACAACCATCTTAGTGACTCCAAATTCGAACTTAATTGGGTTAAACACACATGCAACACGAAGTTCAAGTATAGGTTTGAGATTGAGTGGTTAGATTTAAAGGAAGAAATCTATGAGTTCAAAGTGAGTGAATTCCTTACCTTAAGATTCTGAACAAAGCCACCATCTTTGAGTTAATTAGGACATGCAGTGGTTGTAAATCCATTACTCCAGTCCAAAGCTTGATTTCAAAGAGACATTGAATATGCATGTTGAATTCTAGGGTTAAAAGGGGGAAAAATGGCGTGAGAAGGTTTGAGGAAATGAAAATGGATTGAAGCTTATTTCTAGATGCTGATTGCATGATGACAAGAGAAGAGAAATCAAAGTTTGATGTTAGAAGGGTATTGATCATGGTTGCATGCTCGTGAGAAAAGAAGAGGATTTGAGAAAGGAGTGAGTTTTGGTACTGAGTTGTTGCTTATCAGTAAGTGAAAAATGAAGTAAGGTATGGTGTGTCTTGATACTTATATTAAAACATAATATACCCTTGGTTAATTTCTTAATTGGTCCATCCACTTAAAAACTAATTTACCTGAGTAATTTAATTATTTCTCCACACTATTTCACATATTCTCACATAGCCTCTAATAATTCTCCTTTAATTAATATTCTTTTATTAATTAAATTGAGGATGTTACAATCTACCCTCCTTAAAGGAATTTCGTCCTCGAAATTCAGACTTCTCCATTCCACATCCGGGTAGGTTGTTTATGCCTGCATACGAACTACACTTCATCTATCCTTCAGTTAGTAGCATTCAATCCCTTGGAATAAAACTTTCCTCTCTTAAGGTTACTGGCTAAAGGTCATCCTCACATTCTCAAAAGTTCCAGTGTTGCGCACTCTGATTAATTGCCTACAGTCATCTTCTGACAGAGTTGTCATTATCTTAGTCTATGATTCCCTGGACATCTCAATTACGGTCAGTCTTCTTTCGTTACCACTGGTATAACTCCAACTTAATTGGACTTGGATGTCGGTATCTGGCCTGGTATTGATATTGTCATATCCAAATTCTCTCAATCATATAGCCGTTCTCCCTTCTGTGTACCATCCTGCTCCACATGTTATATGTACCTCTGTATCCCGTGTTGTGTAATTACTTCGGAATCGATCGAAATATAAAACGAGTGGGAAATTGTCTAAACACTATGGGTTCTTCTACCAACGAGTCGGACTCATCCGTAGACGAACTTATAGTTATCCGATAAAATCCCACCTACAATCTCTATCTATCCCGACACGACACATTGATCAAGTTGTACATTTAACACGCAAATGCATTTAGATTCAGATTATCTCTCAAAGTCAAAGGTCCATCTTGTTTGAATTTCCTTTATTGACAACTAATATGTGAAACTAGAATATGGTAACCCGATTCTCCACTTGGTTGATTGCATACGTAAAGTGTAAACTTGCAAAGCTGAGGCTAAATTGAAAGGTTTAGCTTAGGACGGTTGACAGATTTATCTTAACAGATCACTGAGGATAGGAACAGGGCTTCCAAATGAGATTGGTATACTACTCCAAGCAAGTAAGTAATTCTTGCACTTATGCTAATTTAACTATTGGTAATTAGACTTGGAATTAAAATGTTCGGGTTCAAGCGTTCGGGCTCCTGTACAAGGCCTCACGAGATTATAGGGAATGAATCTGGAGGGTTGAAACGTTCGGGCAGAGGTACTTAAGGTTAACACGCTAATCTAAGATGAATTCAGGAGATGGAACTGATAGGTTTGAATCCTTAACTCTGATTTCGCTAGAACAACTGCACTCCACTGGATAGGGAAGTAACTCCGAACTTAATTCTGAATTTGATTGCAAGGGTACGGAGAGATATACAACTAATTGTATTGAAGAATTGATTTATCAGACTCGGGTGCACGAAATTTAGATGATTTTCTGATACTGAGCTAAGTCATTTGTATCGAAACAGTTACGGATGTTGATTGACGAACCAACTAACGAGCAGGGAACGGAACTGAAATTATTCTTGACCTTCTCAAGAATAATTAACTTCCGCAGTTAGATCTTCCTTGATAATAACACAACTGGAAAACTGAAAAACATCTAATGCGGTTACTTATGTGTGACATTAATCACTATTAATGTAACTAATTGGCTTCAAGGAATTTGGAAAGTTTGAATCCTGATTGAATTTAGGCATAACATGTGATTGACAAGTCATTTAAGGCACGAGAAGAATTTTCTCATCTGACGCGTAATCAGACAAGTTATAACGTACACACGTTCATAGTGTTTCCGGACTTATGAACGCAGAATTGAGCATTGCTTGGTCCAATGAGCTGGCTGAAAGAGGATCTCAAAGCGAATGAAAGGTAATTGAAGATTGGTTTCCTATTGGGTTCAGGCTGCTGTCCTACATCTCTATTTCTGCTGTCAGAGCTCTTAGGTTAGGACAACTGGATACTCACTCAAATTCCTTACATGACGATTTCTTACAGGTATGTCTAAATGATTTCTAACAGTCTCCTATTTTGTCTTCTACTGTCTGGCTTAAGGTTTGCTCCACACAAAAATGTTGACCTTATGCCGCTAGCATCTAGTGTTATTATCCTTGGTGGTATTATAGCTTGGCTGACGTCAGGAGAGTAATAAAATATGGCAGTTTAAATCTAATTCTCAACTGGGTGGCTAGTTGGCCTACAATATTGAATTACTAGCCTAATGGTAACTGGATGACAACTCTCAAATGTACGGTTAACTGTTCCTACTGATTTCTTAGCTAAAATGGTTCAACTGCAAGGGTTCGTAAATTGAATGGTCAGCCTAACAAGGTACTGCGTTACCGGTCACTAATCCATCTAATGGCAAGGCAACTACGGATTGACTTGGCGTCTAACGGTGCTAATGGTAATTCTTAATTGTTACACTAGTTAAAACTTAACCTACAAGGGTCAGGTGCGACTACTGGTATACTATGATAGGTCGGTCCTATTTACTGACATCTAAAGTAGTTATCTTAGGCGTTCACCTAACAGGTTTTGCGATAAAAAAAATATTGAGATACGGATGCTGAGGTTTGCTTATTCTTAACAGGGTGATTAAATTGGTCAAGAGTTCTATGTCACTAACGTTTGAATGCTTGATTTAACGGTCTTTAACAACCTATTTGGGTGACGGTGTTACTAAAGAAGAATTTAATTTTGATGTGAGGCAAGGTCTGTACTTATGCGTTAAGGTTCTACTATTGGCTTCTAATTATTCGATGATATTGTTCTATAACTAGCTTAGATGACTCATGATGTTATAAGTGATCTCAATCTGTCAATCTAGTCAATGTTTAGTGGCTAAAGGTTTGGGAATTTGCTACCAATGACTGGTGTTGCTTCTAATGTGATTCTCTAGTATAGTTGGTCCGACCCGAAATTCTAAACACGAAGTATCGGTTTGTGCTAATCCATGGAGTTACTATTTTAGGGACATGATAGGAAAGGTACTTAATGAGTTTGCTGGGTCTACTACTATAGGCTGGTGTGGTTGAAAAAGGGAATTCCTAATTGTTGTACTAAATGAAGTTTAGTTATTAAGGGTGAATTAGGAATACTATCACGAGATGAAAGGTCGAAGTAACTTAGGGTAGGCATTCTAAACGGGTGCCCAATAAGGTAACTTGAGGGAACATAGGAATGTGATTTTGTTTCTAACTTGGCTTCTCTAATTTGAACGGTTCGGTTGAATTTCTATTATATCCATCAGGTTCACTACGCTGGGTTACTGGTTCAGAGTCCTATAGGTGCTTGGACTTAAATATACTTTTTCAGGTACGGCTCACAAGGATTCTAATTGTCGATTGGTTATGGTTAAGTTGTTGATAATTCAACAGAGTCATTAGCTCCTAATAGGAAAGGTATACGTAATCTAATTTCTGGTTGCATCCAACTTCCAATATCATCTCCACTGCATCTCCTCAACAATTCTTATGCACACTGGGTAGTTTAGAATCACCTACACTAAAACTAGAAAGGTAGAATGGTGAGATTATGGAAGAGGGCTGGAGGCTACACACCATGATTAAAACAACTAAACAGGGAGTAAGGCAGCAACAAGCAGTAGCAACAGCCTGCTAAGCTCGCTGCAGCGCGCGTTCACTCGCTAAGCGAGTTTGACAGAGTGTAGAGGAATAGCTCTGTGGTTCGTCCAATTTCTACCTTACACTACACTCATAACTCACAGTCGTATACTAATTTGAATTTAGGATTGCCTACTGTCCTTGGGTGTTGATTGGTCCACAAATTGGCTGAATGTAGGCTCTCGTTAGGATAAGGTTACTTATAGGCTCAGGAAGTTTACCTGACACACAGTGTCAGTTGAATACGGTTGTGTACCATACACTTCAGTATAATGGTACACTTGCATCCTTTGCTTGTATACACAACTTACTCTTGTGGCACCATTTGCCACTGTTCCAAAATTCTATTATAAGAGTTCCCTTCGACGAATGCTCCTCGATTGTAGCTTCACTACGGATTTAACGCTGGAATTTCAGAGTTCACTCCAGTTCTAAACCATAATACCCTGCCTACCATACACAATACTGAGTTGATCAGGCTCAGCACGCGATGGTTTCAGCGTAAACAGTTCAGATCCAAAGGGTCCGTATTACTTAGGAAGAAATTGAAATGACTCATGGCAAGGTCCGATACTAGATCGACCAGCTCTGATACCAATTATAACGCCCCAACTAAAATATCTAGAATATTTAGTCAAGACATACATAATATGGATCTGAGTACAAATAATGTTTACTGAATAAAATAGCAAGATACAAATTGCTTCAAATACACAAGGAATAACAAATAAGATACAGCGGTAAGTGCTAGTATTCTGAGTAAACAAGATAATAAACTAAATAGCAAGACGAAGAAAATAAAATCTTCAAGGCGGACAATCCAAGCTCAGCTCCAACTGTCAGCCTCCTACCTGGTCCTTGCTCCGAATATCATGTTTACCTAAAAAAATTTGTTTGGAGTGGGGTGAGACTACTAAGCCTCAGTGAGTCCTACTACCCTCCTAGAGGTGACTACACCAGGGGATCCTAAATTCAGTCGTAACATACTAACTTAACTAAAATAACATAATAGCATAATATAAAGGTGTATCACAGATTAATAAACTCTTATTCATTTTAAACACGAGGACACTCTGAGGTGAGCAGGTCTCAGAGGCCTGCCATATCCGTCAACCGATTCGGTCACGGCATGAAGCTCACAAATATCATATCCTAATGGATTGTCCCATTGGGAGTCCATAGCGCGACATAACAGATCGCTCATGATTGACTGATACTAATTTAGTTCTTACTACCATAATTCCCAAAACCCGGGGAGCATACAACCCTAAATAATTCTAGGTTATACCCTAAAGATTATCTGTGCCTAACATTCTATTCGACATTATGTCAATTACATTAATGCAAATTATCTGACTCTGATGAGGGTATAAAACGAGTGCATGAAGTTTCAAGGATAATTATAAAAATGCAGACTATTCTGTTCAAGCTCGCTACGGCGAGTCACCAGCTCGCTATGGCGAGATTATAGGTCCTGACCTAAATCAACTCGTTGTGGCGAGCAGTAGCTCGCCATGGCGAGTTTCATCATCCCAGAACCCAGCTCGCCATGAATACTCGCTAATCACTCGCTGGGGCGAGTTCATGCAGAAGTGCCCTGTTTGCAGAAATCATGATTTTTTTTCAATACAACACCTACAACCCTCATTTTAATCAGTGCATCAACATACATTAACATAATAAAAAATAGAACAGAGAGGAATTTGGGATTTAATCCCTCTCACAAAACATTTCCTAGAATCCTAAATTAACATGCAATTGATTGATTTGGGGGAAAGCTAGCTAAACTATCCTAAAGAACCCACATGTAATGAAGCCTTAACTTGCGTTCTAGCTCTGCTACAGCATTAACATATCCTTGTCCAGGACTCACTTGCATTCTCCAATTTGTGTGTTTGAACAAAAGAAAAGAAATGGAATTGTGAGCATTTTATGGCTTACTAAGGTTAAAGGAATTGAAGTTGTCCTAATATTAGCTGAGAATGGACCAAGAAGAGTTAGAAATAACTTACCAAGTTTTGGGAACTAAACACGAACCGAAGGAAAAACATGCAGCTCATCTGCATAACTCGCTATAGCGAGTGCCTGGCTCGCTTGGCGAGCGTAACAGGTTGCAGAAAATGCCTCTGTTGTTTTGCCCCAAATTCTCATCTTTCCTCAGCACCCACAACCATCTTAGTGACTTCAAATTCGAACTTAATTGGGTTAAACACACATGCAACACGAAGTTCAAGTATAGGTTTGAGATTGAGTGGTTAGATTTAAAGGAAGAAACCTATGAGTTCAAAGTGAGTGAATTCCTTACCTTAAGATTCTGAACAAAGCCACCATCTTTGAGTTAATTAGGACATGCAGTGGTTGTAAATCCATTACTCCAGTCCAAAGCTTGATTTCAAAGAGACATTGAATATGCATGTTGAATTCTAGGGTTAAAAGGGGGAAAAATGGCGTGAGAAGGTTTGAGGAAATGAAAATGGATTGAAGCTTATTTCTAGCTGCTGATTGCATGATGACAGGAGAAGAGACATCAAAGTTTGATGTTAGAAGGGTATTGATCATGGTTGCATGCTCGTGAGAAAAGAAGAGGATTTGAGAAAGGAGTGAGTTTTGGTACTGAGTTGTTGCTTATCAGTAAGTGAAAAATGAAGTAAGGTATGGTGTGTCTTGATACTTATATTAAAACATAATATACCCTTGGTTAATTTCTTAATTGGTCCATCCACTTAACAACTAATTTACCTGAGTAATTTAATTATTTCTCCACACTATTTCACATATTCTCACATAGCCTCTAATAATTCTCCTTTAATTAATATTCTTTTATTAATTAAATTGAGGATGTTACAATAGATGGATTACAACTGAATTTTTAAATGATATTAAATGTTCAGGAATGCCTAATCACAAACTCTATCTCAAAAATGGTGTTGTTGTTATGCTGTTGAGGAATATTGATATATCATCAGGTTTATGCAATGGAACACGTCTTATTATTACTTATATGGGAACAAATGTTATTGGGGCACAAATTGCAACATGAACAAATATAGGTGATGTTGTTTATATTCATCGTCAAAATTTGGTGTCATCTGATGCTAATGTTTCAATAAGTTTTCGTCGACGCCAATTTCCTTTGTCTGTTTGTTTTGGGATGACCATCAACAAAAGTCAAGGACAAATATTGAATTATGTTGGGTTGTATTTACCAAGGCCTGTTTTTACACATGGTCAATTATATGTTGCTATGTCACGTGTGAATACCAGATCAGGCTTGAAAATTCTTACAACAGATGATGAAGGCTTAACCAAGTCAAATACTATTAATGTTGTTTATCCTGAAGTTTTCCAAAAAATTTATAATTGACTAATGTGGATTTAGTTTACCACTACTTAAGTTTGTCTGATATGTTAAGGTGATTTCAATTCAAATAACATTGTTATTTTGTTTATTTATTTGTAAGACATATATTGTTATAGATTTGTATTTTAAATTTTACCACGATGAGTGTCGTGTCTATTTGTTTTCTCATTAACACTAATGATATAGCAACACTAATTTATAATTTCATGTTCTTTTAGTTATCTTAAAATAAATTAATTTATTTGCAAGATATCATTGTATATGCACTCACGAGATGAAATAGTTATATTTTGTGATAAAAAAAATTATCAATCTTTCATAGTAAATAAAAAAAAATCGTTAAAGTGGATTGATATGTCGGTATACATAGCTGACACCAGTTAACATTGTTAAATTATTTTACACTGTACGTGCATCCAAAGTCAATCGTT
Source organism: Trifolium repens (assembly GCA_030408175.1). NCBI lineage: Eukaryota > Viridiplantae > Streptophyta > Magnoliopsida > Fabales > Fabaceae > Trifolium > Trifolium repens. Next base: position 43,573,071 of record CP125850.1, on the reverse strand, counting down.
TTCGTGAACAGTTTTTTACTTACTACCTCCGTCCCATTTTAAATCACCTTTTTTTTGACTTAGTGTACTATTCATTTGACCTGCTTTGACCTTATTTTTCTACTAATATATACAAGCAAATATTAGCATATGAGATTTTGTTTGATTTGTCTCGACGAGTACTTTCAAAATATACCATTTTTATAATTTTAATAATAGATAATTAGAGATATTAACGATTAAAGTTGTGCATTGGCAAACGTGTCAGTGGTGAAATATATCATTTATTTTGGGACATAGGAGAAACATTTTTGGTGAGATTCTATAATACATAAAGTTTTTTTGTCTTATTAGCTTTATGGGCTATCTAATTGGGTAGGGTCCCTGTAATTAGGTCAATACAAAATTACGCGTGAATTTTTTATCATTTGCAACCCATTTCACTTTTGTTGAGGACCACTATTTAAGTATAAATTGGTGTCTCTTTCTAATTCACATCCTTCTCATCTCCTCATACCAAAGGTTTGTATACCTAACATTTTTTACTTCAATTTTTATTTATTTCATTTCAACTACATTAAATTTTTAAACTTTCAGTTAGGCTATGGAACGTAGCAGCGATCAGTTGGCCGTTGTTGAAAGGGACATCCAACCTCGCCCAACCTCATTAAAGCAGCACTTAATAGAGACATTGGAGGTTGGTTTTCTTTTAAGGGAATTCTAAATTTACCCTGTATTTTTTTTTTTCGCTCGATTGAATTGAATTTTTTCAATATAGATCTGCTCATTTAGTTAAGTTGTATATCTATTAAAGGGATTTCCATCGAAATGATGATTGTACTGGTTTTCAATTCATTTTTTACATTTTCAGATGCAGTCTTTGTTAACTAGACCATTTGATCAAATACGGAATATCAACGTTGGAAGGGAAGTTTGGAAATTGCCTGTTAGGATTGTCAATATTTGGTATGTAAGGGATTATCTGAAACACAAACATATTGAGATGGTTTTAATGGACTCAAATGTAAGCTGTCTGTTCTTTCTTCGTGATTTTGTTATTTTCATTTGGATAGTGGTGTTTTGAGTTTAATTTAAAATGTTTATTGGTTGTAATTTTTTCAGTGTGATAGGATTCAGATAGTTATGCCTGCTGCATACGTTCGGTCCTTTAGTTATAAATTGATTGAGAACCAAATTTATATTCTGAATAATTTTAAAGTTGAAGAAAATGACCTTTTATCTAGGGCATGTCAGCATCCACTGAAATTAATATGGTTTGATGGTACTTTCATTTCTGATGAGGGTGTTCCCCCTATACCTGAAAGACGGTTTTTCTTTAAAGATTTTGGAGAAATATTGGGTCGAAATTGGCATCCTGATGATATTCATGGTATAGTGTCATTTGTATAAAGTATTTATCCAATTTTTAAAAAAATTGCATTTCAAATTTTAATTTTCTATGGTTTTGTTTTTCAGATGTAGTTGGTGTTATTCATGAGATAACATTTCATCAAAGAGTTAGCTCAAAGTTGCCAATGGTTATGTTTGTGCTTAGAAATGTCAAGTAGGTGTCTAAAGTTTAATATTAATTCTGTATTTCTTAATATTTATAAGAAAATTTTTAATAATTTCGTATTAATTTCATTTTCATTAGCCAAGTTTTGCTTGATTGTCTTCTATGGGGCAATCATGCCACCACCTTTATAGCTGGTATTAAGCATGATGTAGGATTGGAACCAAGTGTTGTTATTTTGAGAAACATGGTTATCCATGAGGCTTATGGTAATATTAAAATCTCAATGCTGATTTAGTTTATTTTTTTACAGTTGTATGCAACTAACTTTAATTACATGATCAATAGGATACTCACCTATCTCTTTAGGTAATGGAAATGATGGTACACAGGTTTTCACTGACCAGACTATTCTTGAAATTTTTAATTTCAAACAAAGGTATACATGATCAACAAAATTAATAAAGGGAAAATCTATATTTCATTAAATTTTCTTATTTTTGATTTATTAATTTTATTTGTTTCTTTTAGTTTACCTACTACTGGTCGATCAATAGTTACCATTCGAATTGGTAATATGGACAATGCAATTTTGGTTGGGAATGATCAACAAAATCTTGGTCTTGATGGTGAACTCCGTAACCTTCAGCAGTTAAATGAATTAACCGAGGTTTTAATTTTGCTTTAAAATTTTTAAATTGTGGTATAGATTATAGGTTTATTGTATTGTAATCATTCAAATCTATTTTATTTTATTCTTTACTTGTAGGAATTTGAATGTCTTACAATTGCAACTACCATTAAAATTAATGTGTCTCGTGATGGATGGACCTATGAAGGTTGTGCTTGGTGTTGTGAAATGCGGAAATAATCATGTTAATTCTATTGTTACTTTGAGGTTTGAATATTTTCAAACTTTAAATGTTGGCTGCATTATTTGTATTATTTATCCAATTGATTTTAGAGTTGATATTTTATTGGAAATAAATTTTTAGGTATAAATTGGATGTTGAAGTTGCTTATCATGGACAACGATCTGTTTTCGTTTTCTCAGATTCTCTATGTGCCCATTTCTTTGGAATTTCTGCTTTTGAATTGAAAAAAAAGTCTGGTTGTGGTATGTGTCTAATATAATTTTATAGATGTTCTATGAAGCATAATTTTCTCTAAATAGGTTACAATTTATGATTGTATTAACATATCTCTTCGTAGGAGGAACAACGTGATGCTAGGTTTTATCCCCGAATTCTAGATGATATTTTGGGACTTAAGATTGTAGCCAAAGTTAAGTGGAATCCTACTTTCAAGTCCAATTATGTTCAGACCTACTCAACAGATGAAAATCTTGTTGAACTCTTGGAGTCTAAGGTTTTCCTTAAGCGTGCATTTTCGTAAATTTTTTTATAATATTTGTTTTATCATAATTATGTTAATTGTTTTTTGTTATTTAATGAATATTATATCTATGGAGATTGCTTATATACAATTATTTTGCAGTTCATTTAGCTTCTAATACCAGCCATGAGGAGGATGGAGCAACTTTATTCTAGAATTTACTCAAATGAAATATAATTTTCAGTCTATTGTCATTTCCATTATTGAAACTTTAAGGACCAAATACGTTTTATTTACTTTAATTCACCTACTTTGTAATATCAGACTTTTAGTTTTTAATTTTTGTACTGCAATTGTTCTCGCAACTGTGTCTTTGTTTAAATATATATTCTTTTGTTTTAAATCTATTTATTATGGATTATATTGTACAAAGAATATCTAATATCAAAAAAGATTAAAGTTATCAGTGTATTGTATGTTCGCTATTAAGAAAAAAAGCATAGTGTACCCAACTGTTCAGATATTTTCCTTGCCAACTAATTTTTTCAATACTTAAACTAGATCAAGATATTCATTGTTTATGTTATCTCAATTAGTATTATATTAAAATGTTTTTTATTTGAAAAAACTAATAATCGATAGGATTGGCAATTACTTCCACCTTAACAAAACATAATAATTAGGCAATACAAAAATTCAATTTTATTTTATATCATTTAAAAATCGAACATTGGCTCTAAAAATATTTTGAAAAACTGTTAATATTTAAAACAATATAAAATAATTATAAAATATAAGGTAAGTAATTAAATATATAATCTTTGGAGTTTGAAAATAATTTTACATCACTATGACAGTGGAAGTGCTCTCAAATTTCTAAATTCAATCACTTTTTTTTGAAAAATTATACTCTGGCTACTATTATGGGCAAATATCTATTTGTTGAAACTTTAGAGTGTGATAAATTTAGTTCATATAATAATCAAATATATTTTAATGTTTAAATTTATGAATAATATACCTAATAAGTTTTTAACGGAAAATATCTTATATGATATTATAATAATAAATATATATAACAGTTTAATACTTTGGTATTTTATCTTATAGATTTATAACAGTTTAATCTATAATATTTTATTTATAACACTTTAGTCTTTTATTATCTATAACATACACATATAATTCCTTTTTTAATAAATATTTTCCTAAAAAAATAGATATAATATTTTTTAAGTTACTTTTTTATTAAATTTTGAAAAAAATTTAAATTTGATGAGTAGGTTTATCAAGTTCATCAATTATTTTATATAGTTTTATATTTTAAATGATCATAGTGTTAAATTCAGGTTCGGATAAATAATGGAGTGTAACAAAAAAATACAATCAATATTAAATTTGCACACTTATTAAGCAGTTACTTTTTTTATTTTCGTTTTATGTAAAACTTCCACTACAATTCCTAAAATGACCTTTTAATATATTAAATTTGCATTGAGAGTCTACAATCATGTCAAAAAGTATAAATTAATGAGGGTATTTTTGGAATAATAACATTAAGTAAAATTAAGTTTCGTAACTTTTGTTTATATTAGAGGGCAAAACATTTTGTTGACTATTGCTTAAAAATAAGGCCGGAGGGAGTATAATTTTGCCTATTTTTCTACCTATAATATGAGATTAATCAAGTATATTATTTGACACTCCCCTACATATAACCTGATCCATAATATTTTATATTAAATTATTTGTAGCCTGTTTTGTAGACTGTGGAATGATCATTACACCTATGTTGAGATCATATCATCATTATATAGGGTCGATTAGTAGCCTCTGTTTCTACTTCTTGCTAATAACCAAATTACATTAGGATAACAAATTTTCACCAAGTTCCCATTCCCAGCAAAGAGAGATACATTCTAAACGCATCGTAAGTACACAAAGAATACAGCATTCAAAAACCACTAAAAAATGGGAGCTTCTTCAATAGGTTATACTTTCTTTCGATTTCCTTTTAAAGTATCTAGGTTATAAATATGTTAGATTAATAGTAATCTTCTTTTAAAAAATAGCAGTCTGTTAATTTATTTTAAGGTGATTTCGTTTGAATTTAGGTTAAAGTAGAATTTTTTGTATGCCATTCCATTTAATATTGTTATGGTGTTAATATTGTTGAAAATCTTTACTGTAATTATTTATATTAATTTTTTTTATAAAACTGGTGGGATATAACATGCATTTAAATATTTAGTATCCAGATTTTTTTTGCTGGTGTTCATGTGAGGTTGTGTTTTGTTAGGTTCTTAGGATCCCCCTGATTATGTTTGTTGGAAAGGGTTTTTGATTGTTGTTAAGTACTTTGCTTCTGTCATTTATAATTGTGAATTGTACTATATTCAAACTAATGCCTCATTTATCCAAATTTTATGCATAGAGATGGGAACGATGTTAGATATGCTTGCCGATGTTGTTCCTGATAGAGAATCATGGCGTTTTAATGTTCGTATTATAAGGTTGTGGACTGTATACTCGAAAACGAAACCTGGCCACTTGAACTCCCTGGAGATCATTTTACTTGATGAAAAGGTGTGCTAATTGAACTTATAATTTTATTATAATCAATTATATGTGGTGATGTTTTTGTGAAGTATTTTTAAAATTCTTAGCAGGGTACAAAGATTCGTGCATCTGTTGCTCACAAGTTGTTGTATTTGTTTCGCCACCAACTATTTGAAGGGAATGTATATACGATGTCAAATTTTAAAGTTGGACTGGAAGCTTGTGTTAATCGTACAACTGCTCACCCCTATCAACTTCATTTTATCTACAAAACTAAAGTTTATAAATTTGAAAATAATTCAATAGGAAATTTTGGATTGACGTTAACTACAATTGCAAATATTCGTTGTTATGGTGCTAATCATGAATTTTTAGTCGGTAAGTATTGTTTTAAGTGTTATTTAAGTTCGTATTATTTAATGTTAGAATAACTTGGTTTTGATTAACCATTTCAAACTTTATGAAGATGTTTGTGGATTGGTTATGCGTACATCTTCAGAGAGACAATGTATCACTGATGGAAAAACTAACAAAGAGATTGTGCTTCACTTGTTTGATAATAGGTTAGTATTATGCAATGTTTTGAAATTCCAAACTTTCTACCTTATAATTTGGGTAAATTCTAACTGCCTTTATATTGAATGTTTCATTAGTGGTAATTGTGAATGTGTGTTGACTGGGGCCTATGTCGATGAATACCAAAATTTGGTTGATAGAGGTGGTGGTGGCCTTCCTATTATATTGATTCAGCTTGCTAAAATTCGATCTGATGAAGGTTAATGTTTGCAGTATCCTAATGTCTTTTTAATTACTTTTATATCATTTTAATTCTATCTTTCTTATTTGTTATATAAAATTTAATCGATTGTTAATTTTTTTGTTTTAGGGAAGATTTCAATTGAAACTTTCTTGAATGTAACTAGGATTTTGCTAAATCCTTTTATACCAGAAATGATTGCTTTCAAAGAAAGGTAAATTCTTGAGTTTTTTCTTTTCTATGGTTTAGTATATTTCTCGTGCATTGAATAAATATGGATTTTCAGCCTTGCAATTGTTGGAGTTGTTTGTGTTGGGCCTCACACAAGACCATCAACTGACGAAGATTTCTTGACGAGAAATCCACCTATTTCAATATATAACTTGCGTAAAACTAACAAAGAAGGATTCTATATTGTTGGTGGTATTGTTGATTCCTTAGTGGACCCTGAACAATGGTGGTATCCTGCTTGTCCTTGTCATGCAAGTCTATCTCTCAATGCCAATGGATTTTATTGCAATGATTGTGCCACGGATGTCACCAATATGATTCCAAGGTAAGTTATCATTAATTGGTTGTTTTATGTGCTGTTTTTGTATAAATTGGGACTTAAGTATTTTGCCAAAGTATATCTTAGGTTTAATGTAAAACTCAAAGTTAAGGATGGAACTGGGGAAGGGATTTTTGTTGTTCCTAATCAAGAGATGCATGATCTATTGAGTAAACACTGTCATGAACTCTTAACTGTGCACGAGGTTTGTGTTTAAATTAGAAAAAGGTGGAATTCATTTGTTTGTTGTTGAATAGAATTTTGTTATGTTAAATTCATTCAAAATTTGGGTTTACTTATTTATATTTCAGGGAGATATTTCTGAATTTTATCCTTCAGAGTTGGAATTTCTCAAAGGGATAAAATTGTTGCTTAAGGTAGAGAAAAGTAATACTGATGATTCTAATTTTCCGGAAAATGCTATTAAAGTTGAGAAATTATGTGTTGATTTATCTCTTATCGATGCCTTTGATTCGGTGAGATACTTCTACTTAATTTTATACTTGATATTTTTCATTATATTGTATTTTGTATATTTATGATATATTTTCATTTTTTATAGCCGTTTCTTAATGAGATAACTGATTCTGAAGATGACGAATGATGATTTAAGGCTACATAAAACTTCTACGTAATCCCTGGTTGGAGAATTAGTGTTAAATTCAAAGTATGTACCTATATTTGGAAATATATTCCAAAAAGTTATTATGTAAAATTAATTTCTTCAAACTGTATGCTATTTTTAAATATGTATAAATTCAATTTGCTAGCTTCAAAAAGTTGTAGTTTTACGTATTTAAGTTTATTTTAATCTGTTGTGTTCAAATATATTAGCATTGAAGATTTACCTTTTTTAACTAAGGTTGTGCTCTGCTGTATATTGTGTATAACGTATATCAAAAATAACACAATAATAATTATAATTTGTTTGTTTCAAGAGAGACAATATAAACCTTAGTAAATAGTTGAAAACTGTTTGGTTGTTGTCTTTCTAGGTTCATATTTTGTGCGTTGATGACCATTTTACAAACATTATAAATATAATGCAATAATAATAAAAATGGAAGTCACCATATTTTAATTGTATCTATTCCAGTAGCAAGGCACTAATATAAACTAGAAGGGCCCGGGCGAATGCACGGGTCATCATACTAGTTTCTTACCTTAAGGGAGTCAAAGTCATAGTCACAACCAAGCTTTTAAGCCAACTCCTAGACCTACCCAATGAAGGTGACACTCTTTATGGACCAAGTTGGTATTCCATGGCTCAAGTCAACAAAACCCATCTTTTTAAAGAAATGTTTGAACCAGGAGTTGATCTCAAGGAACCCCCCAGCCTCTAAGATTTTACCAAGCTACAAACTGCTTCACAACATGTGTCTCCATGCTGTTTTTCCTAGGACAGGAAGCATGCATAGAGTGGCTGACAATGATGCTATGGTCATGTACCATATGTTCAACAAAATTCGTCTGAACCTACCCTATGCCATTTTCCACCACATGATCAATGCTGTAGAATCAGGTGCTAAGAAGAAGACTTTGCCATATGGGCTGATTCTCACAAAAATTTTCAGAAGGTTCAATGTAAGTTTTAAGAGAGAAGAGCCTAGAAACACTTCTAAAGTGTTTTCTATCAAGAATGTGATGAAAATGCTCAGTGATTTTGGTACTTCATCATCTCAAGATCAAGGAGTAAAAAGGAAAAGAGATGAAGCTGAGCCTGCAGGAAATTTGGAAATCCTAGCAGAAGCTGTTACCAGTCAACAAGATCAATCTCAGAACGTTCTCCCTGCCGGTTCAAGAGGCAAAGAAGTTCTGCAAGAAGGAAATATCCCTGACTCCAGAGATTTAGGTGTGTAATTAGAGTTTGATTCAACTCCAGGGGCTAGCCTAGGACCACCCATTTTCAATCAAACTTTGCTTGATGGTTTTTCAACAATAGACAATCCAGTTAACACTTCCTTGTTATCATCATTGATGACCTCTCCACCAACCTCTATTGGAACCTTTCACTCCATAGATGCAATGAGACAATGGCTCAAAACTGCACCACCAAACCTCTCAAATATCCATGCACCTATTTTTGCTGATGCTGGTCCATCTTTACCCTCTTTTCCTCAAAACTTTGCTTCTCTAAGCTCTTTCAGCATGACCTCTTCAAACCAAGCTGCTGTAGGCTTAGATTCTGAGAACATTTTCCACTTTAATCCTAGACCTTCTAAGCAATCAAAATTTGAGAAGGATGTCACCAAAACTAGGAAAGATATGGGGAAGATCTTTAAAGCTTTAACCATCACCAACAACATTCAGACCAACAACATGAAGGAGAATAGCATTCTTAGAACATGGCTAGTTAATGAATTTTGCCCTGCTATGCGTGTGGCTCCTCCACCAGAAAATCCAGAAGTCCCTCCCATCACAGAGCTTCCATCCTTTGATGATTCTAGCTCTGATGATTCCACCCCTGGTGCACCTCAGTGATCATTCCCTTTACCTCCCAAGCATTTTGCTATTGACAAAAGGGGGAGAAGATTTAAGAAGAAAATTGTGCTTTTGGGGAGATTAGAAGATTTTAATTCTCTTGTTTGTTTTGTTTTTAAGATCAGAATAGTTTAGATATGATGAGAAGTTCTTTTTGCTACTTTAGAAAACTTCTCTTTTTATGTTTAAATTCTGGATCTTGTACTTTGAATTTTAATCCTTTGTTTTTGAATCACTTTTGATCATTAATCCTGTATGAATGATGTTTGTGCTCAGATATGAGCTTTGATTAATGAAAGTTATATTTGATTCAACATCTTGTGATTTTATTTACTCAATTAAGTATATGCATATTTTGAACATTGATTAAAGAATGCATAAATTAAGGGGGAGCTCTTTGATTAAATCACTTAGTATTATTACTTATTTTGGTTTAATCAGAATCACAATTTAAAATCTAATCAAGGTTTTGTCATCATCAAAAAGGGGGAGATTGTTGAGACAAAATCCATTTTGATGTTTTAAAGATAACAAACCCTTAATTAAATTTTAATTTGATTCTGATCATGTTGTTATATATCTAACAAGTGATTTTGAGTGATTTAATCTAAGACAGCTTTAAAGGATTAAATTCAATAAGTTTCACTCACAAGATACAAACAAAACATCATTTGAAGATTCTGCCCAGAAGAACGTTCTCAGAATGACATTGAACCATGTTTCTAAGTTCATGTGATTAAAGAATAATCACTTTTAAAGAGTCAACTTGGTAGAAACAAGAAAAAACTTTTTCATGGAAGTAAATGCAAGATCATAACAGTGCATAAGTCATTTAAGGCAAGGAATCATTTTTGAACAAGACATCAAGTTCAAATAAGCACTTTTAAGGAATCAATAAGTTCAAATGTTCATGACAAGGCTTCATGTTACTAAAGTATTCTTTTAAGAGTTAATCTAGTCCAATGAAAATGATACAACACACTGAAGTGAGGCTGAAGACATCAATCCACGTTTTAAGGAACAAGGACAAAGGGTTGCTACATTCTCCCATAAAGTCTTACAAGGACAAAGACTTTATGTACCATCAAGGACAAGTGAATAGTTCTGAATAGTTGCTCTATCTTCTTAGACTGAAGCTCTCCAGCTGCAAGACAACTATCAATAGCTCATTTAATCACATGTGATTCTATCAATGAGCTTAGAGAATGATCAGAGAACGATCTCCCAGTTTTGCCAGCAAGTGTTCAAATCTGTTTGATATTTATCCAGCCATTTGATGAGCTGTTTTAATTCAAACTCAACACTTTTGCAACGGCTATATGATTAGGAATATCTCAATCAAGTTCCAAGAACTCAGATCATCATTGTACGTTATGTCCCAATGTTAGAGAACAATGGGAGAACGTTCTGGGAAGGTCACTTTATGAGACAGATTTTCTCTTTCATCTCATATGTCTCACAACTGCTATTTCTTCACTCACAACGGTCACACTTGGAGCTCAAGACATCAAGGAGCCTCCTCATCTATAAATATCACGTTGATATCATTTGAAGAGCAAGAGTTTCAAATTGCAAAAATCCAAACTTACTTGTGTGACCTCCATATCACTTTAAGCTCTTCTTTATACACTCATACTTCAAGCTCTAGAACTTAGGAGATAAATCCATTTGAGCATTTCTGAGTGTAATTCATTTGTAAGCTATACAACTAGTTTAGGTTGATATAGGCTTGTTAGTTTCAACAACCACTTCTTAAATTGTAAGATCTTGCTCAAGTCAATTGGTTAGAATTGATTGAGTGTTCAAATCAGTTGGTGATAACTGATTTGGGAAGTGTTTCAAATCAGTAGGTGATTACTAGTTTGTGAATTGATTCAGATTAGTTGGTGATAACTAAATTTTTGACTTAACCTCCGTTTTAGGTTAAGGGACTCATTGTAATCTCACACTAGATTATAGTGGAAATCTCACGAAAGTGGGGACTGGACGTAGCCCAATTTGTTAAGGGGTGAACCAGGATAAATTGTTGTGTTTGATCTTCTCTTTCCCTACTCTTTTATTTGAGCAAACACATCACACACAAATCACTTTATATTTTCTTATCTTTAATTGTTATCGTTCTCAGAAAGTTCTCACAGTTTTCTGTGTTAAGTTATTTGTGTTGATCATAGCTTGCAGCCAAAATTTTAAAAGGTCACAATTCAAACCCCCCTTTCTTGTGATAAACCTTGTTACTTCACCAGTAACACCTTAAAATATCATTAATTTGATTATTTAACTATTTAATCTTTAGTTTAACAATTTAATCTTTATTTTGAAGTTATAGATAAATTATTAAAAATTATAGACTAAATAGTTAAATGATTAGACTAATTGGATTTTATGGTCTTAATAATCTTAAGTTTTCAAAAAAAGACATTTAGAATGTGATGCTCAAACTTTTGAAAAAAATATGGCTAAATTGCACAATTGGTCCCTTAACTTATTTATTGGTTTCATATTGGTCCCTTAACTAATTAACGTTATAAATTGGTCCCTTAACGTTACAATTTGTAATATTAATTAGTTAAGGGACCAATATAAAACCAATAAGAGACCGATTGTCTAATTTAACAAAAAAATATAGAATAAACTGATAACTAACAATTTAGATGACTAAAGTTCATAGGAAATTTTTATAGGGACTAGAAATGAAACCTAGTATATTTAAAGGGACTAAAAATATATTTAATCCTATAACATATATAATAAGAGTGAAATTGAGTTGATAAATTTGGTGTTAATTTTTTTTTTATAAAGTAGTCTAGTGGCTATAATTCTACATATAAAATGAATAAAAATAGTGTTCGGGGTTCGAGTCTCACCTACTACATATAAAATGTGATGTCTTTACTCCTTACCAATTGAGTTAAGCTCGTGGAAACAATTTGATGTTAATTTTAATAATTATTGAAAAACTTATTTGATAATTCAATAATAAATTATTATTAAATATTATTTACCGGTGTAAAATCTAAATTAAATATTGTTTTTTTTTAAACCAAATGTATCCTCCGCTTGCAACTCAAGAGACTAATCCTCTCGAGGTAACTGAGATTCATTTAAGGGGTTGACCTCTCCCAACAAATGTTTCTCCATACGCACCGGCTGGGGATCGAATTTAAGACCAAATGATTAAGGGACTCAATGTCTACCACTTGTGCCACACTATGTTAATATTAAATATTGTTTTTGTAATGAATAACAAAATTATCCCATGATAATACAGTATTAATTATTGTTAAAGTTATAGCATTTCCTTATTTATATAAACAATTGTTTTGGATTTCCTGAAAAACGAAGGCCTAAAAGTTGAGTTTTAGAAGGGTGAAAATGGAAATCCGGGGGAAAAAAGAATCATGGGGGTGAGATGAGAAATTTTTCAAGTCCATTTGTGCTGGATGGACCCAAGACAACTAAATAAGGCCCACCTTCTTCACAATCCAATAAACGACAAACTAGTAGATTGCACACCAAGTTCACATCAGAGATATAAGGTACGATTGATTTGTTGGAAAAATTAACATCAAATTGTTCACATAAATATAGTTTAGTTGATAGATATATCAAATTATATATAGAGTTGTGATTACAATACTGAACACTTTACTTATTCACATTAAAAAGCTAAAATTATATCTACTATTATATTAGACTAAATTACACAATTGGTCATTTAACTTATTTATTGGTTTATATTGGTCCCTTAACTAATTAACGTTATAAATTGGTCCCTTAACTTATGAACGTTACAAATTGATCACTTAACTTTAATTATGTTTTCCATATTGGTCTTTTTTAACAGATTGATAGTGTATTTATTTCCCGTCTAAGAAAGATGTCTGAACTCATAATTATATTCACTAACAATATTACTCATAAAAAAATCATTTATGTATTCATATAACGAATAATAGCAAATAAAATTAATGTTTTTTCATAAAAACTAATGAAAATGATCAATATTAAAAACAAAATTAAAGCTAAGGGACCAATTTGTAACCTTAATTAGTTAATGAACCAATATAAAACCAATAAATAAGTTAAGGGACCAATAATCCAATTTAAACATTATATTATTACTTGAGAAAAAACAAGTGTTGATCAATAAGAAGCTACACAAAACCTAAATATTTTGTTCTCACTTAATAAAGGACAACTTTATGTCCAAATTACAAGTCATCTAATACACAAATACCCTTCTATTTTTAACTTACCAAATATTCCCTCTCCCTCATATATTTCCTTGCTCTCTCTACTTCTCTCTCTCCCATAGTTTTCATATTTCACCCCACTCTCTCTCTCTCTCTCCTTCTTCTTCTCCCCTTCTCCTCCTAATTTTTCCTTCTTCTCTCTCTAAATATCTTAGTATTTTGGGTTGAGCCAAATTCAGCTTTGCAAAATCAATTTATAGGATAAAGATTACCTTATAAATTCATGTCATTGTGTATTTGATGTGAGACTCTTGACTAGGGATGACAAAAATATCCATATCCGCGGATATCTGCGGATAAAATCCGTCACGGATACGGAGCGGATAACTTAATAGATATCCATAAATAAAATAAATAGATATTTCAATTATCCGCATTTAATGGATACAGATGTGGGTTTAATACTATCCGCGCCAGTGGATATCCATACCCGCTAAATAATTAGTAAACTTACTTAAAAATCTCTATTTACATATAAATTCTAGAATTTGTATATAAAAAAATTGTATTTTTATATTTTATCTTTTGCAGTTTGGCTATTTTATATAAATTATAGTTTTGTTTGACTCTTTTGCAATTTTTTGAGGAGACTTTTGTTTGTAGATTGTGTGTTTTCATTAAAAATAGAGAGCAAAATTTATGAATATTATGTGTTAATATTTTGTCTTTAATTTATTTATTTTTTTTCAATAATTAGTTCTTTTTTTTAATAAAAAAATATCATCCATGGATATCTGTCAATATCCGCGGATACTTCAAAATCTGCGGATTACCCGCTTAGCGGATATCCGCACGGATATGGAGCGGACACGAATATCATATTTGTCTGACGGACCGGACACGAATATCATATTTGTCTGACGGACCGGACACGGATATCACACTATCCGCGTCCATGAATATCCATTGACATCCCTACTCTTGACATACCTCATTCATTCAATAGGGATGGTGAATGAATATAAATGGTAGGTGATCTGATAGCAAAAATCTAATAGTAGGTGACCCAACGATTCTTGAAAAAAATTGATTACACAAATTTTATCTTGTACAGTATTTGGTGGATCACAAAAAGTTATTTTGCTAGTTTAGATAACTTGTTCGTGGTTTAGTAGAGGACAAAAAAATTAGTTTTATTTAGTCTTTCGGCCTCTAGTTTGTCAAGTTCGAGATGCAGTTTTAAAATCAAACACAATACAACTAAAATTGTCTTGTCAAATCACTTATTTTTTAACAAATGAAACACAAGGAATAAACCAAAACCCAAACAAAGACTATCAATGATTCTCAACATCTACGTACTAAAAATCGTTTCACCAAAATCTAATATATTAAAACCTTACAAATATAGATGAGATGACGTGAGTCTCTTCTAACTTAATCAGTTCAATCTGTGACTTGACAATGCGGCAACGCTAAAACTGTTAGAAATTTTTTACCACCAGTTTGAATGCTACAAGACTCGAAGAATTAATCTATATAATTTTGCATAGTATTTGATTTATGCAAAAAGAAACCTGACAAATAAAAGAGAGCATGAAGCAAACAACAAAAGCATAAAAAATAACCCTCAATAGGAAACAAAATCACGAGTTTAACACTTAGATTCTGCTGTGACTAAAAATTTGGAGATAATTTTTTTAAAAAAAGGATATTATTGATTAAAAGATTATAATAAAAGTTAACAAATTTTAGTTTTTTAGATTTTACATTTTTTTTTTATTTCTAAAGATATAACTACTCCTTATTTTCTTATATATAAACAAATTTTTTATTTTTAGGTTCATTCAATAACTAATTTATCTGATTTATAATATGGATCAAATACATTAATAATTGACTCAAAAATGCGTAGATTCGATGACACGTGTCACTTCTGTTAGACTACTTGGCTATCACTTAGAAGGGGGGGTTGAATAAGTGCCCTTAAAAACAATGTAGGTTTTTCAAAATTATTTCGTTTAAACGGTACGCGCGGAAGCACCTACCGGATCGGTAGTCTCTTTGCACCCGATTGATCACTGGAAAGGTAATATAGCCTTTGAACGTATGAAAAGACTTAGAAATGATCGTGTACAAATTATTCAAAATTAAACGTTTTCAATTAAAACAGCCCAAGCAAGTTTAATAGTTTCCAATCTAATCCAATCACAATCAAGATATACCAATTGAATTTTTGTGCACACGTACGAACACGAAAAATTCAATTGACTCAAAATTAAAGCGATTACTTAAAAGTAAAAGATTGAAAGAGAGAAAGACACAAGCGTTTGATTAGGGAGTTCCCCGGCTTTCGTGTCGTCCTCGCGGTCGGCCGGGTACGTCTCCCCCCAAATAACCAAACGGGTTATTCAAGAGTATATTGATCAAAACGATGAACAAAAGTGCACAATTTACAATTGAAACTTATAACCCTATAACGAATCAAAAGTAAACTATGCGAATAAACCTCAACACACAACGAAGCTTCGCCCTCTGATTCCAACGATCAAACCCGTGCCAATCCGCACCCGATCGTCCAGCTGAGTCCTTCGCTTCTTGTTGTTGAACCTCCAAGATTCGCACAATCTTGAACCCTTGAGAGAAACCAAAACCTTTAACACAATTCAACCCGATCACGATTCTGATTCACCGCGAACCGTACCGAACGTTATCACACAAATCTGCAGTTTCTATTGAATTGATCACATACTCAAACTTCAATTTGATTGCAAACTTGATGAAGATGATGAACTTGTGTTGAATGAAACCTTTGATCCAAATTTTCACTCAATTTGAACTCCAAAGCGTTTTCTGAACTTACTCACTGATTTCTCTTAATTACAATGACACACCACATTGCTATTTAAAGAGAGAATAGAATTGAGCAAATTTGGGCAAAATTTCACAGACATGTATCGATACAACTGATGGTTTGTATCGATACAAACCCTTTGACCAGCGTAAAAAATGAAAGATTTGACCTATGTATCGATACAAACACGGGTGTGTATCGATACATACATCAGATTCTTGAAATCTTGACTGATATGTATCAAATCATGCAAGCATGATTCGATACATCATGATGTTTCTGGATTTCTGAGAGGCATAGGTGTGTATCGATACATGCAAGCATGATTCGATAGACAGGTAACTATCTGCCTCTAAGAGATCACTGTTGTATCGATACAAGTGATATATGTATCGATACAAATTGCACAAAATCAGTCTGAAGTAATTTCAGGACATTTGTATCGATACACAAGTTTATGTATCGATACATAATACCTAAAAACAATTTTTCAAAGTGTTAAAAATAGTTTTTCGCTGTCAAGTCATTTGTAATGTTGCCAAAATATGTTCTACTCTATTTTCATGTGTTTTGACGATTATTAAAACATGAGGATGAACTGGTGCACTTACAACTTCTAACTTAACCAATGTCCAGGATTTGAATCATGATTTGAACATGTAGGCGGTGCTCGGACCCTGGCTCAGGGGGTGCAAATTTTTAATTGATAATTTAATATATATAAAAATTAAATTGTACCAAAAAAATTACATTTATATGTTTGACAATTGTTCGCTACATGGTTTCATATTTTGAAATTTCTAATAATCAACTTATTATCTATATTTTTCGACATAAATATCGATTACATTACGAATATATCAAATAAAAAAAATGAAACCGGTGTATAAGTATTGATATGGTAACAACAGAAATACACAATCAAGTGGTTACCTTTCTCATTGCTGTCGATTTTTTCTATTTATGACTTGAGTATATACAAACCAAATTGTGGATGGTTTAGTTAGAAACGGTAGAACAAAAATCCAAAGATGCATTTTGACCAAATTATAAACAAGCAATCAACGAAGCACACAAATATGTTATTAGAACCCCCTATTGAATAATCGATCAACCAATTTATCACTATTGAAATTGAGGAGTGTTAGGGTCACACCCTCTAACACACTCTTTAAACACACTCCAATAAGGAGAAGCCACATCATCTCCTACTTTATGATTTTCACCGGATAACTCGTTGTGCAAGTTAAGAATTTTCTTATTTTTATTTTATTTTATAATAACTTGAATATGACAAAATAGTAAATAATAATAGTGAAAAGCATTAAGTAATAATAAGATTATTATATGAGTACAGGAGAGTATTTTTTTGGTTATGAGTATAGGAGAGTAAGTAATAAACCACTTAAATCAAATTAAAAATAGTAAATGAAATGAATTAAATAAATAAAACAAAATGACAAAATAAGTACTAGTATCAAATGACAAAATTGAAAGTTGAGCGAGAGTTCCAAACTGTGAGTGCAGGGTGCAACAGCAAAAAATCAGGGTGTGCAAGCCTACTTTTCAATAGGATAGTAAGAGTAATTACCAAAAGTCAGGGTGTGCATATGCACCCCCTCGTGACTATGTAGCACCGCCCCTGCATGTAGCAGCATTAAAACTATGTTGTGAGTTTGTTCGTAGATTCATCCTTTATGTTTTTAGCGAAATTGAATAGGTGGTTGTATTTGATGTATCTATCGATTTGAATGAATGAATATAAAAATAAAAAAAAAATAATAAAAAAAGAGTTTGCCGCTCATAATCTCACAAAATTTGAGTGATTAATCTATGTAGTTGTACACCAAAAATACCCAATTTAAAAGAAAAGAAAACTAATATAATTAAACAAACTTAATTTACTTAAATCAGAGGGAAATACTATAGCTTTTGTTTGTGCAAGCCATATAGCTATAGTATTCCTATGCAGTCACATGACTCGTCCCCATATTCTACAGTAGAAAACGCAGTGTTTTTAATGCACATCGATTGCCTCGCCCTCAAGGCCTCAACATGTCCATGCTATGTATACTGCGTGTACATGACTTCTTCCTCCCACGTCGCAACTATCACTGAATTCATGATCTAATTACCACCGCTAATACTAGTATACTAGCACAGTAGTAGTACAAACTAATTCAATTGCACCAGTCCAAATGTCACTTGTTTTGCCACTTTCTCGATGCTCATGTTCAACTCTTCCTCCATCTGCCACCATATCAAAACACTACGTCAATAATGAGTCTACAGTGACTTCAATAATTAGTTGAACTCGATAGTTACATTTAATTTGTTTTCTTTCAAGCAATTAGTACTCCCTTCATCTTCAATAAGTAAGTTTTAAAGGTGCATTAATTTGATCGGAAAAAAAAATAGAATAGTTTTAGTCTAAAAAAAAACTATTTTTGACAAGACAAATTAGAGCGCATGAGATTGAACAAAATTTAAAATTTTGTTTTTCAATGAAAATAATCATGTAACAGTTCGGACCCTTGTTTTATATAGTAGGTGGCCCGACACTGCAGAAGATTGTGACATGCAGTGCCGGACCGCCTACTATATAAGAGAAGGGGTCCGACCTGTGACAAAAAATTGAATCCCAAGATATATTGATTGATTTCCACGGAAGACAAAAGCTCTACAGAAGTTGAGAAGATCATGAGATGCAATTCCAGACCATCTACTATATAAGAAAAAGGGCTCGGATTGTTATATATTACATGACAACTTTTTATCACAATTACATTCCGACAAAAAATTGTTCTATTTCAATATAAAAAAAAAATTCTATTCAATAACCAAACACGTGTTTTTTTGAACAATTCATCATCAGATCATTAACCACTTGAGCTAAGTTGCAAACAAAGATACTATGGTAAAAATAACTTACTCTTTTATTTTTGGTCTTTTCACCATTTTAAATAGAAAAATAAAACATAAATTTTGGTAATTTCATATAGTAAAAAAAAAGTAGTTAAATATATATTGTTTATAGCGTATTTTGTCAAAAAAATACTTATCATAATCATTTTATAACACCTAAATAGAAATTACTATATAAAATGTATCATAAAAAATCAATTGATAGAAAATGTACCCGGGCGATGATGGTTATGGCAAGAACAGAGGAACCAAAGGAAAAGGAACTAGCATTGATAACTGAGAGATGAAGTTTCTCTATCTCTCTATATACATTCACCATCACTCCTTTATCTTTCTCACAGAGAATTCTTATTAACACATTCTTCCCTGACAACCTAGCTTCAACTTCTGGCAGTGATGACAAATATGTTTTTGAGGTTTCATCTGAGTTTTCATCACATGAATTTGAGGAAGTGTCTGAGACATCTTCATCCACAGAAAGTTGAGACAATTTCTTCACAACCACAACTGATTCTACACTTTTTCTTTTGCTTTGCTCTTCCAACACTTTCACTTGCTCTTTAAGCTCCTTCACATACTTTATAGCATCACCTAATATAGAGGCTTTGTCCATCTATAAACATATAGATTATTATTATTAACAAGAGTTTAGTTTTAAATCGTTATCAAATCACAATCAATCATATATCTGTCAGTGTAATTTTAGAAATAATTATGAACAAGTCAACAAGGTCAAGGGTACATTTAATGATCTTAAAATTTAAATTCAATGACACTAAAATAATTTGAAGCAGCATAAACATTTTTTTTACGTAATCAACCAATCAAAAATCATCATTTATATAACTTTTAAATAAACATGATAAAAGTCAAATATTTCAATGTAAACAGAAATGATTGACTGACAATGTAAAAAAATATTAAACAGCCGATCAGTGCATGTAAATTAAATCTTAAAAAAAATATTATAGTGAAAGTATATGTGAATTAAATTTATATTAGTATACCCACAAAAATATAGTACCATGTTTACAATTATTTAGATGTTTGAGTCAAATGGGTATTAAAAAAAATGAACCTTTTTGAGGTTTGGAATAAGGGCTGAAAGAGCTATGAATTGTTGGCTAATCTTTTCTCTCCTTATTCTCTCAGCAATTATGTGATCTGGTGTGTGATGACTTGTAGATTTGGAAAATGAACCGTTCTTCTTGTTGTTCTCTTGAATATTAACCTTTCTTGAGTTCACAACTTTGGTTTTTGTCTTCAAAGGTGGTTCAACCTTTATTGGTTGTGGATTCTCATTTTCAAATGTAAGAATGTATGAGCAACTGGAAGAAGAAGAAGCTGTTTTGTGTAACTTGGAAGGTCTCTCTAAATTACTAACATGATTAATATCTGTGTTTATGCTTGATTGGTTGATGAAGCTGTAATCATCTGGTTCCTGGAAAAAATTGAACAAAAGAGTTTATATTCAATAAAAAATCATGCATGTAAAGAGAATAATAATATTATTAATATGTTAATTAAGTTGAACACAATTTTATATTGTGGAATATGATTTTATTACCATATCACATAACCAATTAGTCCATGATTCTTCCATTTGAAGTCAAGAATCAATTATCCTGAAAGAAATGAAAAACTGGTGTTGATAAAATAATAGTAATAACTTGATATTAAGAAAACATTATGTCAAAATAAAATTAATTACCTTCCCAGGCTCTATAGCTGAATAGCACAATTTTTTTTGCCTTTATAAAATAGCATCACCCCTATTACGAAAGAGTTTTTATTTTGTGTGGAGATATTTTTGGATGTGAGGACAGATGGATTTGGAAATGAGTGCGGGATCATACTTTCACGTCACGTGTTACTCAACTTTGAGAGAGTTTGATAAAATGAAATTGTATAATATTTTCAAATCGAATTCGGTAGTAGGTAAAGTACTTACATGGCCATTTTATTTGGTGACTCTAGTATTAGTGAGGCAGAGTAATCTCATATTACAAAAGAGAAAAAAGAATATGAATTTTTTACACCATGAATTAATTACAATTACGTTTTTTGTCATATCATCCGATTTAATTTTATTTTTTTGACATGATATGGAAGATTAAACAATTTTTATTGATTGTTAGTGTAAAATTAATTCACATTGACCGTGTTTGTCCTTTAAACTCATTACAAAATGCGGAAAAGAAATTTATACTATCACAAAAGGACATTGCAATAAATATCGACCGTCTGATCATAAATGTGTAGTTGATATTATTTTTAATAAATAAGTTTATCAGATCCGTTTGATATCTAATAATCAATGTTCGAAATGTAAAATTGTATGAAACTGTATATTTTTTTAATTGCAGACCATCTCAATCTATAAAATGCTTACAAGAAAATATTTTGTGGACAAACACCCATACACTTATTTAATACCGAGAGAAGAATAATGTGATAGACTAATATAACATAAACACTGAGATAGAGATTTAAACGAGGAGTTGAATGAGCATTTTGGAATTAAAAGTGATTTTTTTTTAACAAGTCAAAATAGAATATATAAATATAAGAGAAATAAATAGTCTTCTTAGCACAAGATGTGCCAAAAAGAACTACAGCAGTGTTACAAAGATATCAATACAAAAGAGTGAAAGCGAAAAATAGAACATTAGTCGATGCCCAGACAAAGCAATGGGTTCGACCGAAGGTGTGAGCATCGGCCGCCGAAAAACCAATCCAAGAACGAACTAGTGCCCACAAGGAACCAAAGGTGCTGCACGAGAGAAAAAGATGCTGAGCCGATTCGATGCCGCCACAAACTGACACACAAAAATGATCTCTGGAGAGATAATGCCGCGAGCTACCAAGTTTGTCTTCGTTGGTAGCCTGTCGCGTAGGAGACGCCACGCAAATAGAGACCTTCAAAGGAACCTGTTTATGCAACACAAAGTCTTCAACCACACCCAGAACTAAAGAATCCTGAGAAGTCAAAAGCTGATATGCACCGCAAACAGAATAACCTTCGTCAGGGTCGGGCTGCCACCGCCACACGCCTGGGGTATGCTCCTGTATAGTAAAAGGAAGAAATAAGGACTAACACTCCCCCAACATCTCCTCCTCCCACATCCACAGTTGCTGCCTCTACACCACGCCTCCCCGCCAATCATCCACCCATAAGAGAACATCTCAGCTACAGTGCTCATGTTCTATTCTATGCCAGATCGAATAGCCGTCCAAATCTCTCGCACAACTTTTAATTTCTATGTATTATTGTTGAATATTTTATTGAATTGTGAATCGGAGGAATAGTCTCGTGTTAGAGCCAAAGAGCCTAAAACGTGAGAAGTACATGCATGCCTAAAAGGGTCATAACTTTTAATTGCATAAACAATGTTTAACCAATGAGTTTGATATAATTTTCATAAACTGAGGGATATATTCTAGCTATTTCGATAAATTTAAGGCACATGCACTGACGGACATAGCATATGCATCCAAATACCTAAAAGAATGAACCGATGGCTTAGAAGTTAGAACCGCTCCAAGCCTCCTGTCACAACATAAATAGCAACAATTGAACTCTTATTTTGCACATATGCTGACCAATTTGCTGCCTAAATTCAAAATTTCTTGGGGATCTTTTTTTAAAACATTAGACCTGGACTTATGCCTTATGGGTGTGCAGGGTGAAGCACCGCATAGGGCTTATAAAAAATTCGCGCGGATTTCTAATATTTTTTTATGGGTCAGGATCAAATGACATCAAGGTGTCAAACTTAGTAACATGACACCTTCGATAATTCTTTACCGGATAATCGTATTACAAAATCCACCGTTGGATTCAAAGCTATTATCATATAGATCATGTCTATGAAATTTAACATCAATTGAAAATCATTTGATGTGTTAAAGAGAAGGATCAAAATTAACGGTTTTGACGAAATTTTGTGAGACGTTGGTTTTTATGCTTCTCGTTGACATATCAAATGATTTCCGATCGATGTTAAATTTCATAGACATGATCTATATGATAATAGCTTTGAATCCAACGGTGAATTTTGTAATACGATTATCCGGTAAAGAATTATTGAAGGTGTCATGTTACTAAGTTTGACACCTTGGTGTCATTTGATCCTAACCTTTTTTTTATATGTTTATTAAATTTTATGGATGTAAAAAAATGTTGACTTTTTTATTACTTAAAAAATAATTAAATTTGTCAAAAAAAAAAATTTAATTTATTTGACATATTTTTTATTTTATAAGTAATTTTGCGATGAATTATATATAAAAAAGCAATATTACTTAAAAAAAATGTAAACAACATTTTTTAATTAAATATAAACAGATGTCCATTTTTAGACATAATATTTTATCATTTAATATAAACTCTTGAAAATTAGCAACATTACCGTATTATTATGAAAAAAATTGTGAGTAAATTTGAAAATAAATAAATAAATAAAAATCTATGCAAAAAATGACGAGTCTGAAAATCCGAGTGTCAACAAAAACACTCAACAAAAACAAAAATAAACAAAAGTAAAAAGTGAAAAACATTTTCCAGAAAGAATAATGACGAATATGTTTTTTATTAAATTGTCTATTGTTAATATTTAAACAAAGTCTCCAAAAAGTCCGGACTGGATAACATACTTTTGACCATATTTATAGTAACGAATTAACGATCTTGTTTTTCCCTCTCAGCTACTCCATTTTGCCGTAGAGTATATGCGGTTGTGAGCTGCCTTTTAATTGTAGCGTTCAATTTGATCTTGTTTTGTTGAAGGA
Organism: Trifolium repens; assembly: GCA_030408175.1. Classification (NCBI taxonomy): domain Eukaryota; kingdom Viridiplantae; phylum Streptophyta; class Magnoliopsida; order Fabales; family Fabaceae; genus Trifolium; species Trifolium repens. Next base: position 43,549,134 of record CP125850.1, on the reverse strand, counting down.
TTGCCTTTTAATTCTATTTGCGAAATCTTTACTCAATTGTTTCAATGATTGTGCAATCAATTTCTTGAAACAAGTAGTTATTCGCCTTGAAAAACCTCAATTACTTTCTCTCCCCCTTTCTTCAATTGGTCCGCATTGGTAGCTGGCGGAGGAAACATAAACCATCTTTAACCCAGCTCTTGTATTCCTTAACGCAAGAAATTCTCCATTAACATGGACTAATAATGATTGTAAAAATGACCATCGAATTTGGGAATTGATGGTTGAACTAACGTGTTATTGCTACCTTTCGCCATCAATGTGAAATTGATCATTTTCCTTTTCTTCTTCCTTTGGCTCAAGAAACTTGGTTCAGGTCCTATGAGGAGCTATAATGCCAGTTGTTAATTAGGAATTAGACAATGCATAACTGAATCAACTAACTTCTCATTGACAAATTGTTTATTCATACAACATTTACACAAGATAATCTCATTGGGCTAGCAACAGTTAATTAACTACAAAAATGCTCATATCATGCAGAGGCCCAATCTATTCTTGTGTGCTGTAGCATAAAATATCACATTATTCTAGGAATCTGCACGTTGTGCTTTACTGTCGTTGCAGATTCATTAAGACCAATCTGCTACTTGACTTATTGTAAAGAGTATTATTATTATTCACAATTAATCCAAGTTGCAAACATCTCCACAAGAGAGGGACAATAATATTATTCTAAGTAAGCATATAATAATCTATATATAATTTGTAACTAGCTTGTAAGTGTAGTTTAGATTTTTGTCAAAAAAAATAAGTCTAGTTTAGATTTCTGTCAAAAAAAGTAAGTGTAGTTCCACATAGTTTTGACAAGTGTTTATAAACTGGTTTTGTGATAATGAGTTAGACTCATACTTATTTCTAATAAGAGAAATGTTAATATCACACTCTCAAACACACTCTTTTAACACACTCCAATAATATAATGACACATCACCCCATATTTTTGTTGGAGAAGAGGAACAATTAAATTCAAATTTATTTTAAAAAAATAAAAATAGAAAGTGGGGTGAGGTGTCATCATATTATTAGAGTGTGTTAAAGGAGTGTGTTTGAGAGTGTGATATTAGCACTTCTCAATAATAATTTCTAACATATGGTAAAAGATCAAAGAAATGTTTAATGTACTGAGCTGAGGGGCAAGTTCGAACCAACAATACACGTATTTTTAACTGGTACTTCCTCCGTCCCAAAATATAAGCAAAAAATGATCAATAAAAATGAATGTATTTGGTCCAATTCTTTAACTAGATACATCAACTTTTGTTAACCCACTTTTGCTTATATTTTAAGACGAAGGGAGTACATGAGTTTGACAGCTAAACTTTCGAACAAGAAATGAAATTGTACTGCACAAAAACTATGAATGTCGTGACTATCACAACTCTTAATCTCGAAAATGGGTCTTCAATGTGAAATTTAAATCAATTAAATTGTAAAAAAAATAAATTATAGTATTGGAATTTGATAAAAAAGAGAGAAATTGGTTAAGATGAAAAAATTAAAAAGAAAATTGAGAGAAAAATATAGAGAGGATTCATTCTCCCCTAATCTCTATCGATTAAAGTTCCTATTAGTTAAGCCGTGTTACATACAAATAAATATTTCAACCATTTCCACAACAGACGGACAATAACATGTACTCCCTCCGGTCTCATATATAAGAAACAAAACAAAAAAATTTAAAGTCTTAAATATAAACAAAAGTCTACTTCAATTATTTAAACCTAAAAAATCTTCTGCACTGCAGATACCAAGTAGTACTATTAAAAGAAAGATTGGCATTCTGGAGATCTACGTTGTGTTGCAGCAGATTCACAGAACGTGATTAAGAGCTTAAATCTATGACTTATTATGTCTAATAATGGCACCCCAAGAACATACTAAGTGCCTTTTATTTAGTGCTATGATGACATACTAATAAACTTCAATGCAGCCATCCGCAGGTTCTTCACAAGTTCCTTAATGCTCAAGTTGTACCCTTCACCCATCTATAAAATAATCACAATAATATTTAAATACAATTAAAAAAATTGGTGGATAAAAATGACAAAAATCAAAAGAAAACAAATTGATTTGATCCAGCAAAGGTACAAGAATAAATGTTTTACAACTCTTTAAAAGAAAAAAAAATACTCCCTTCGTCCCAAAACAATTGTCTCACATATGTCGATGCACGGCTTTGATCATTAATATCTATAGTTATAAAATTTTAAAAATACAAAAATTTGATATTTTAAAAGTATTCATCAAGACAAATCTAATTACATCTCATATACTAATATTAATCTTAATATTTTAATAATAAAATATTATCAAAATAAATGATATGAATAGTGTACAGTGTACACGGTTAAATAATGGAGGTAGTATTGAGAAACTTTTAAGATTCAATTATTAAGGGTAAAGAATAAAGATTGTCCTTTTATACTTTGCCAAAAAGAGACTGTTTTTACCTGAGCAATGATAGTAATGTCCATGGAATCCCCAAAGGGTACAACACTGCTATTCACAAAAAATAGTTGAAAGCTTTGAATCTCAGCCATGATTTTAACCAAAAGTCCCTTCTGCTTCTGGCAATGAATCCTTATCAGCATCTCTTTCCCTGATACTCTTGCTTCCACTTGTAAGATTGATTCTTTGGCACCTTCAATGCTCTCATCACATGATGAAGAGTTGTCAATGACATCATTACTACAGAGTTTTTGTTTGTTTAGAACAACCACTGACTCTGCTTCTTGTTTCTTGTTCTGTTCTTCCAAAACTTTCAAACGATCTTTAAGTTCTTTCATGTATTTGATAGAGTCAGTTAATACCGAAGCTTTGTCCATCTACAAGATTTTTACCCAAATTTAATTAGCAAGTAATGTTGTTAGGGAGTCCCGGGAAACTTGGGAGAAATATTATGGGTCAATGTTCCACGACCACAAAAATACAACACTAGTGTGACACATAGTCACCGTGAACATAACTTTGTTGATAGGGACATTGCATTTTGTATGCCGGAGTCGGAGTTCGAGCTAAAAGACTCTACACATAATAATAAACAAGATAATGAAATATTAATTATACCTTCTTTAGATTAGGAACAAGAGCTGCAAGAGCAATGAAACTTTGGCTGAGTTTTTCTCTTCGTTTTCTCTCAGCCATGATATGATCATGACCATGAGCTCTAGACCTTTTGGTTTGTGAGGTTTTTGTTTCCAAGTTTTGATTTTTTGATGACCCTTTTGGAATTTGAGTTGAAACATTCATGTTTCCCAATTGGGGTGGAAACACTGACACTGTTTCATTCTGTTTTGAGTTTAAGGTAGGGGTGAATCCATGAAATTGGGGGGTGTTGATAGCAGGTGAATTTGTTAAGTTATCAAAGGACAAAATCTGAGACTGAAAAGATGAATTAGATGAAGAAGGAGAAAGTTTTGGTGAAAAGGTTTCATTGATGTTTTCACTTTGATCAATTGTTTTGAGTTGCTTGGTTGGTCTCTCAGTTTCAAAATCAAAGTCAAAGGAGTCAAAATTTGTTTCATCAGTGAATGAGTTGCTGAGAGTTGACTCTGAAGTCAAACATTGTTGTTGTGTTTGTTCTTGAAAGACAGTAGCTATGTTATTCTCATCAGCATCAAGGAAATTCAGGTTACATTCCTCAGGAAATATATTGCACTCATCCATTTCCTGCAAACGAAAAAAAAAAATATTAAATGTTAAAGAATTTATTTATAATGAACCATTTATAAATTTGGAAGACAAGAAGTGTGAATTTTGTTACCAAATCAGATAACCAGCTGCTGGTTTCTGAGATGTTGTAGATTTCCTCCATTGACATTGTGATAGTGAAGTGTTGCTTGCTCCTTTAAAGAATGAAAGAGTGAGAGATTTGATACTAATGAGTTCCCAATTGTTGGCTGTTTTATAGGACACAAGTTGTCTAGTATTTGGATTCCACCACTGTCTCTAGCCTAGCCACTGTAAAACTCCCCACACACACACCATATTTATTTCAATTTATTAAAGAAAAGCATGTGCGGTCAAAAAAGGTATACACTGGCCTGCTATATCATTTTTTTCTTCACTAAAATAGTAATATAATTCATCAAAAATAATAATTTAATAGTAAGCAATAAAATTGGCCATTCAGAAAGGGGTATATACTATAGCAAGTCATGTGGTATTTGAGAGAGATTCTCAAAAATTAGTGAATGCTATATTTATGCCAATATAGTCATGGTTTGTGTGAATTTGTTCAATCATTTCTAGTATTTGATTTACGTTAGTTTTGTATTCAAACTTTAAGGTTAAGTTTATTAGAAGACAAACGAATTAGTTATTAATTAAAAAAATCAAAGTTTTTTTTTTTTGACAAAAAAAAGTCTGTTAGACACTCCCATTTTTGTTAAAACATGGCATTAGTAGAAATTTGTGTTGTTCCTGACAATCTTTCTATATATGGATTTTGACATGAAATCTGGATGAAACATATTTCCTGCAGAAATTTTAAAGATTCTGATTTTCAGCTAATATTTTCGTAGGTAATTATTTCCTATAGTTTTTGAGATCTCAAAAAACATATGAGTGAAATTTGTTGCCGAAAATGTGATTAAAGTCCGCAACAAATCATTGTTTGGTGGAAATACGTCTCAAAAGTGATTATACAAATGAATGACATGAGATGAGTGACTTCATTTATCCAAAGATTTTCCTGCCAAAATTACCTGTGGAATTACCCAAAGATAATTTCTTGCGAAATCACCCAAAGATAAAGTAAATTACATGGTCAGATACCCCTCCGTAACTAAATCCGCATGAAACACAAAATCTTCTCGAGGATTTTTTTGGGAATTCTGAATTCTTATAAGCATCCTTTTATACCCTAAATCCACATGAAAATCTTCAAGTATTCAATAATCCAAAAAAAAAAAAAAAAGTCATGCTAAACAGTGTCCCCGGGGTATTTGTTAAGCATACTAAAAAAAGAAATAAAAAATAAAATTAATATTGAAAAGACTGTTAGACTACTAGACTTATCACTTAGAAGGGGGTTGAATAAGTGATCCTTGAAACAATGGGGTTTTTAAAATTATTGTTTCAAATTAATCAAGCGAGCGGAAGAGCCACCGGATCGGTAGTCTATGCACCGATTGACCAAAATAAAAGTAGTATTAAGCCTTGAACGAATTTATGAAAAGTTACGAAAATGTTTGAGTTCAAAATTATTTGAATGTAAACAATATAACTTCAGTCCCAAGCAAGTTACAAATCAATATTCAAATTAATCACAATCAAGCAAGAACCAATTGAATTTTTGTGAACCAATACGAACAACAAAAATTCAATCGATTAACAAATTAACGAAATTAACGAAATTAAAAGAGAGAGATAAAGAGAGACACACGATGTGATTAGGGAGTTCCCCGGATTGCGCGTCGTCCACGCGTTTATCCGAGTACGTCTCCCCCCAAATAACCAAACGGGTTATTTGAGAGTTTATAGATCAAAAACTTGATGAACAAAGAGTGCACGATCTTGAGTCCTTCGTTCCTTGTTGTCGAATCCTTCAAGACACGCACGATCTTGAATCACTTGAGAGAAACACTAGAACCTTCGTCACACAATTCAACCCGACTACGATTCTGATTCACCGCGAACCGTATCGAACGTTATCACACAAAAACGCAATCTTTATTGAATTGATCCCATACTCAAAACCAATTTGATTGCAATCCTTGATGAAGATGATGAATTTGTGATGAATCAAACCATTGATGCAAATTCTCACTCAATTTGTACCCAAAGCGTTTTCTGAACTTTCTCACTAGTTTCCTCTTCTTTACAATGACACAACACATTGCTATTTAAAGAGAGAATAGAATTGAGCAAATTTGGGCAAAATTTCACATACATGTATCGATACAACTGATGACTTGTATCGATACAAACCCTTTGATCAGCGTTAAAAATGAAAGATTTGACCTATGTATCGATACAAACACGGGTATGTATCGATACATACATCAGTTTCTTGAAATCTTGACTGATATGTATCAAATCATGCAAGCATGATTCGATACATCATGATGTTTCTGGATTTCTGAGAGACATAGGTGTGTATCGATACATGCAAGCATGATTCGATACACAGGTAACTCTCTGCCTCTGAGAAACCACTTTTGTATCGATACAAGTGATATATGTATCGATACAAATTGCACAAAAATCAGTCTGAAGGAATTTCAGGACATTTGTATCGATACACATGTTTATGTATCGATACATAATACCTAAAAACAATTTTTCAAAGTGTTAAAAATAGTTTTTCGCTGTCAAGTCATTTGTAATGTTTGCCAAAATATGTTCTACTCTATTTTCCTGTGTTTTGACAATTATTAAAACATGAGGATGAACTGGTGCACTTACATTCTCCCCCTTTTTGATAATTGTCAAAACTATGCATAAGTTAACTAAGCTTATACCTAATATGCAATAAAAATAGCAATATGTATACAGACGCAATAAACATCAAGGCTAACAATAAGCACGCTCCCCCTGATTTGATGCCATAATGCGATTGACATTGTTGATAATATTCAAGAATTCTTTTAGCTATTCATCCTTAGCTTGTGCATCTAAATCTCTCCCCCTTTGACAATATCAAAAAGAAGAAGAGAGTCTATTAGAAGTATCAAGTTCAATCAATTTTGATCCAAGTCATATCGTGCACTTACATTTGTCGAAATGCACATAGGGTTTTTGAGGAGATTTTCGTGTAGAAGAAGAAGTATGTGTTGTTTGATGAATGAATGAATGAAAAATTGATACATAAGCTGTTTTTACGCGTTTGTATCGATACAAAATCATGTTTGTATCGATACAAGTTAGTTTTTCTGAAGCATGTATCGAAGCATGCGAGCATGTATCGATACATGAGGTAGTTTCTATCCAAACTGAAGAGTTATGTATCGATACAAGCATCATATGTATCGATACATATCAGTTCTTTTTGAAATTTTGAAAAATAACTAACATGTATCTATACAGTATTTATTTGTATCGATCCAAAATACATTATTTTCGATTTTTCTCAAAACACATGAATTTATAGGTTTGAAGAAATAATTTTTATGAATTCCAAATGACATATAAGTATGGAACACATATAACCAATAAGGTACATTCTTATGTATGTGAGCAAAACAAAATACCAAAGCACATTATAACATGAGAACACATGTCAAACCATATATGCATGATAAGGCATTCACATAAATGAATCAAAGTACCAAAATTAATCATATGAAAATGTATGTTCATGAATGCACACAAAGTCGCATATAAGAATCAAACAGACATATACAACCAAGTATGAACTTAATATTACAATTGTAATGATTTTTGTCAAATCCCCATTTAAGACGTATGAGTCTCAAAAACTTATAAATATTTTTGAGCAAAATTCTTGGAAATGAAGGATTAGACAACCATCAAAGCAACTATCATATTAAGATGAAAATTGTATGTATATGAACCAAAGTACAAATGCTAAGTAAAAAAAATATAAAGGAAAAGGTAGAGAATAGAATCTTCCCTTGAGTGTTAGGTAGAGGAAGTGATCAATTTCCGCACCATTGTAAGTGTCGAGTTGAAGCTTTTCTCATCACTTTCCTTGTTCGTAAGTCTTGAACTCCATTGTTGTCGGTGTCTTTTGTCAATGGTTTCAAGACGATTCCCTACATACTTAGACATTTGAAATAGGTCCCCAACTCATGTTGGGTCCTAGTAGGTTAGTAGCACCATTATTGCCTAACTTAGGTAACCATTGCAATTTGCCTTTTGGTACCAAGACCTTTCTAGCATGACATTTTGCAATAGTATGACCCTTGTCACAACAATAATGACAAACGATATGAGGATTACTTTTCTTAGGATCATTTTCAACAAATTTATACTTTTTATTTCTAGGTTTCAAAGATTTGTTGAATTTAGATGGATCAATTGCAAAAGTAATCTCCGGCTTGGATGACTCTTTTAGCTTATCTTGTAACTTTCGTAAGTCTCTACGTAAGTAAAAGCATCCATCACATCCGGTCCTATCGTTACCATAACTATCAAAAGTCACAAGAGGTTTTTGAATCAAAGACTCTTTGAGGGCTTTCAACTCAAGCTCCGTTTCCGAAACTTTTGCCTCAAGGTATTTATTAACTTCCATTAAACCTTTTAATCGTTGAAAAGCCTCTTTAGTCTCTTTGTGTAACTTTTCAAAAGCAACTTGCAACTCATGATATTCTAAAAGCGTATATGAGCTAGAGGGATTTTGATTTACCTTTTTAGGAGCAAGTTTCTTACGATCATGGGATGTTAAGCACACGTTAGCCAATACATCTTCATCACTTGAGCTAGAGCTTGATGATGAAGAGGAAGATGAGCTCCCGCTCTCCCATGCAACATAAGCTTTCTTTCCTTTGTCCTTGCTCCCCTTTTTGAATGAAGGTGACTCCTTCTCTTTTCTCTTGAGCTTAGGGCAATCCGGCTTGAAATGGCCAACTTTGCCACATTCATAGCATGCTCCTTTCTTGGAGTACCTAGCATCTTCATTCTTCCGGCGGTAACCACTATCTTTCCGAAACTTCTTAAGATTGTCATCGGAATGTTTTATCCCATTCTTTCTCACATATCTATTGTAGCGTCGAACGAAGAGCCTCATTTCCTCATCATCGGAATCGTCTTCGCTTGAGCTACTTTCCACATGCTCAACCTTTTTGGACTTGGACTTTGAGGCTTTTAGAGCAATTGACCTCTTATCCTTTTCTTTTTCTTTTTCATTGTGTTTTTCCTTTTTCTCACCTTTCTCGTGCTTTTCTAACAAACTAAGCACTTGTTCATGTTCCGTTAGCTTACCAAACAAGGTTGTGAGGCTCAAGGTAGTAAGATCATTCGCCTCTTTGATTGCGGTGACCTTAGGTTGCCATGACCTATTAAGACACCTCAAAATTTTGTTAGTAGCATCTTGATTAGTGATTGGTTTGCCTAGACCATGTAACTTGTTGGTGATTTTAACAAATCGTTGTTGCATATTCGCGATGGTTTCACCATCTTGCATATGGAACAACTCAAATTCTTGGGTTAAGGTGTTTATTTTCGAAATTTTGACCTCATTAGTTCCCTCAAAGTGAGTAACTAATGTATCCCACATTTCCTTAGCCGTAGAACAATGCGACACATGATAAAATTGTTTAATCCCAAGGGATGAAATAAGTATGTTTTGTGCCTTTGCATCGTAATTGACCTTTTTCTTTTCATCATCCGTCCATTGTGCCATAGGCTTAATGGTGACAATGCCATTAGGATCGGTGTTTGTCGGAACAAACGGACCGGTCTCAATAGCATTCCACACTTCACCATCAAAAGAATTGATGTGAATCCGCATACTACTTTTTCAATAGTCAAAATGATCTCCATTGAATATAGGAGCCCTATTATACGCCTCTTTCAGTGCAAAAGCCATGTTTTCTAATAATTGGCACAATCCTCCGAATTTTGTAAACAAAATTGAATCGGACTCGTGATACCACTTGTTAGACTACTAGGCTTATCACTTAGAAGGGGGGGTTGAATAAGTGATCCTTGAAACAATGGGTTTTTTAAAATTATTGTTTCAAATTAATCAAGCGAGCAGAAGAGCCACCGGATCGGTAGTCTATGCACCGATTGACCAAAAGAAAAGTAGTATTAAGCCTTGAACGAATTTATGAAAAGTTACGAAAATGTTTGAGTTCAAAATTATTTGAATGTAAACAATATAACTTCAGTCCCAAGCAAGTTACAAATCAATATTCAAATCAATCACAATCAAGCAAGAACCAATTGAATTATTGTGAACCAATACGAACAACAAAAATTCAATCGATTAACAAATTAACGAAATTAAAAGAGAGAGATAAAGAGAGACACACGATGTGATTAGGGAGTTCCCCGGATTGCGCGTCGTCCACGCGTTTATCCGAGTACGTCTCCCCCCAAATAACCAAACGGGTTATTTGAGAGTTTATAGATCAAAAACTTGATGAACAAAAAGTGCACAGTTTACAATTGAAACCTATAATCCTATAGCAAGACAAAATGTAAACTAATGCGAATAACCTCGACACCCAACGGAACTTCGCCCTCTGATTCCAACGATTCACCTTGTGCCGAACCGCACCCAATCGTCCAGCTGAGTCCTTCGTTCCTTGTTGTCGAATCCTTCAAGACACGCACGATCTTGAATCACTTGAGAGAAACAATAGAACCTTCGTCACACAATTCAACCCGACTACGATTCTGATTCACCGCGAACCGTATCGAACGTTATCACACAAAAACGCAATCTTTATTGAATTGATCTCATACTCAAAACCAATTTGATTGCAATCCTTGATGAAGATGATGAATTTGTGATGAATCAAACCTTTGATGCAAATTCTCACTCAATTTGTACCCAAAGCGTTTTCTGAACTTTCTCACTAGTTTCCTCTTCTTTACAATGACACAACACATTGCTATTTAAAGAGAGAATAAAATTGAGCAAATTTGGGCAAAATTTCACATACATGTATCGATACAACTGATGACTTGTATCGATACAAACCCTTTGACCAGCATTAAAAATGAAAGATTTGACCTATGTATCGATACAAACACGGGTATGTATCAATACATACATCAGTTTCTTGAAATCTTGACTGATATGTATCAAATCATGCAAGCATGATTCGATACATCATGATGTTTCTGGATTTCTGAGAGACATAAGTGTGTATCGATACATGCAAGCATGATTCGATATACAGGTAACTCTCTGCCTCTGAGAAACCACTTTTGTATCGATACAAGTGATATATGTATCGATATAAATTGCACAAAAATCAGTCTGAAGGAATTTCAGGACATTTGTATCGATACACATGTTTATGTATCGATACATAATACCTAAAAACAATTTTTCAAAGTGTTAAAAATAGTTTTTCGCTGTCAAGTCATTTGTAATGTTTGCCAAAATATGTTATACTCTATTTTCATGTGTTTTGACAATTATTAAAACATGAGGATGAACCGGTGCACTTACAAAGACAACTTTTTATGCTTTTGAGGTATTGAATGTACGCAATTCGAGACAGAGTTTTTATTTTAATATGCTTAACTAATGCCTCGGGGGCACTGTTTAACATTTTTCAAAAAAAAAATAATCATATTTCTAATAGTGTGGAGAGATATGTTGTTCCTATTTTTTTTGCATAACATTTCTAAAAATCTTTAGGTCATTAATATAATGATGAATTTCGGACGTCCCCGTATGATGTTTTGACATCGAACTCAATAATTGACTTACAATATTTGATTATTTATTCCATTTTTTACATGTCATAATACGTACATTAGCATTTTTTACATGTGATAATTTTTTATTTTGACACATACATGTGATAATTGATATAGAACTATATATAAGGTTTTTAGGTCATTTTTTATATGACCAAGTTTACAGTGAAAAACTTCATTAAGTTTTGAACGGTGTACAAATCGTGAATATTATTATAATAATTACAACATTTATAAAATTTATCGTTGGATTCAAGGTTTATATCATATTGATTATTCATAATATTTTTTTTAAGAAATTGATAATCATTACGTATGGTTATTGAGACAGATCAAAATAATTAGTGCTCCATGCCACTAATTAATTTCGAAAAAAGAATTTTTTAAAAAATATATATATTCTTTCTACACCAATCCTCTCTAATTAGCTAGGGAGAAATATATTATTATATGGTTAAAGTTATAAGTCACTTGGGAAAAAACTGTTTTAAATAATAAATCTTATTAAAATACTAATTGTTATGAATAATATTGATTATTGAGTGAATGTCCATTAATGAGTAGATTTGGTTGTCATCCTCTTGTATTGGACACACCTGAAAGTCATAATAAGAATATACTTTCATTCTCTCTATCTCTCATATCTTGCTCTTCTATTTTATTCACAACACGTTATCAGCACAAAACTCTAATCAAATGTAAGTATCATGATTTATATTTATTTTATTTTATCTTATATATGTATATATCATTTTGTTTATTCCTTTAAGTTATAAAAGAATTATATATATGCATCCCCGAAGGATTGCATGTTGTTCCCGAAGAACTTAACAAAAAAAATAATGATTATATATATGCATCCCTGAAGGATTGCATTTTATTTGGATGTTCGAAGTTGTTCGAGTTTTCGTGACCGACAACAGTATGGTGAAATATTATATGTTTCGTGACCGACACATGTATGGTGAAACATCGACACTTCAATCATCCAAAAGAACATGAAAATGTTTATTTTTTTTATATGATATAGTTCCCGAAGAACTTGAAAACACAATCATATACATATATGCATCCCTGAAGGATTGCACAAAGAATTATTCTTATGTTATATATAAAGTTAATGAAGAACTTAAATTCAATTAATTATTTTAAGTCATCCCTGAAGGATAGACTAACCGATTTTATTGCAATTTATTAATATTGTGCATTATAATGAATCAAATATAAGATATAATTTTACCATTTGATTAATCAACTAATATGTTATTATTCATACGAATGATCCTAGCCAATTCTTTTATCATCCATATAGTACAACTTATATGCAATATTGTTATAATTTACATGCCAATTCTTTTACTACATACGTTACTAATGCTTTTCAGTACTAAACAAAAAAAAGGGAATTACATAATAATTGACTATAAATGCATATAATGGATTGATGACTATGTAATTATTAAAAATAAATAAAAAATTGATTGTTGAAACTTAATATGTTAATTTTAACCAATTTTCATTTATTTTGGCTCATCACCAACATTTTTCACGTTAAAATAAAAATAAATTAATGATCATTTATTTATTTTATCAATTCATTAATCCGATCAAATAAAGAATAAGTATTATGATCAATTAATTTCATGATTCTTGCTATCTTTGACCAATCTCTTTTTAGCAATTAATTTTTGGATCAAAATGTAAATGTGTAGTAACTAGTAACATTTTGAAATCTTGAAATGAATATAAATCAATATGATCTGATGTTTCTATAATAATCCTCATACAATGTTAGTCGTGAAATAAACATTAATCAATTTTATTTTCAAATCTAATTAAGTGACTATGTTTATCATGTTTATTACTCTAATTGCTCTAATTTGCTTAATTTTATTATTTGATGATAGTATCAAGAATGTCAAATCTTTCTAAACTTGAGTTTGTGACATCTCCGGAAAAAATTATTTACCATGGGCTTTAGACGCAGAAATTCATTATGCGGAAGGCAATGGTGACACAATTAAAGAAGGAAATGCAACTTCTGCTCAACAAAAGGCGAAAGCCATGATATTCCTTCGTCACCATCTCCATGGGGATCTCAAAAATGAATACCTTACAGTAAAAGATCCCCTTGTCCTATGGAATTGTTTAAAGGAAAGATATGAGCATCAAAAGACTATCACTCTTCCAAAAGCTCGCTATGAGTGGATGCACCTGCGGTTGCAAGATTTTAAAACCGTAACGGAATATAATTTTGTGGTATTTCGTATCACCTCCCAATTGAAATTGTGTGGGGAAAAAGTAAGTGAGGAAGATATGTTAGAAAAGACATTCTCCACCTTCCATGCATCCAATGTGCTGCTACAACAACAATATAGAGAAAAGGGTTTTAAAAAATACTCTGACTTGATTTCTTGTCTTCTGGTGGCTGAACAAAACAATGAACTTCTCATGAAAAATCATGAGGTTCGACCAACTGGTGCTGCTCCATTCCCAGAAGTGAATGCTGCAACACATGGCCACTATAGACAAACTCGAGGCCGTGGTCGTGGCCGTGGTCGTGCTAATCATCATGGCCGTGGTAATTTTAAGAACTCTAGTTCACACCAGAGGTGGAAATATGAAAAGAATGAAAAAGGAAAAAGTGGACAAAGCAGCAAAACTAATGAGAATTTTTGCTATCGTTGTGGTGACAAAGGTCATTGGGCTCGTACATGTCGTACCCCAAAACATCTTATTGACCTTTACCAACGTTCACTTAAAGAGAAAAAGATTGAGACTCATCTTGCTTATGAGGATGGTGACTTCGATTATGATATGGATCCTACTCACTTAGATGTTGCCGATTTCTTGGTGGATCTGGAAGGAAAGACTGATCACATTATTAATGGAGATGGAAACATCAAGAATTATATTTCTTTAATTATCTCTTTTGTCGTCTTAAGTGTGTTTTAATTCTCGTTATTTTCTTTGCAATGGTTGTTTAAGTGTGTTTCTCAATTCTCGTTGTTATTGGCAATGGAGTTTTATATCTCCATGATAATAAATTTCATTACGTTCCTTTGTTGTTTAAAGCAATCATTAGTCTTAAATTGCTAATCAACTTATAAAATCAAATTTAATATAATCTTATTTTCAATTTCTTTTGTAATCGGCAATAAAGTTTTATCTCCTTTTATAATACATCTTATTATTCTATCAAGATGCTTCTTTTCGAATAAGAATTTCCCACAAATGTCTATATATCACATTATTACTGTAATAGCCCAGACTATCAAGATACTTCTTGAAATGAACAAGCTTTCAACTATTTACTTGTTTAATTTTTTTTGAAAATTATAACATATAAAAATATTACTATTTACTATAGTGCGATGCTAACTTATCCTTTAATTTAATCAAGAATTCATTCTCTTCAATTCATAATATAACCATTTTTTATCTATTTTTTAGAATGAATATTGACACTAGCATCAATGGAGATATGTGTCTCGCCGATAGCGCAACTACGCACACAATTCTTAAAGAGAAAAAATATTTTTCTTATTTAGTGAAGCGAAAAACCAATGTTAATACAATGTCTGGAACGACAAAGATAATTGAAGGCTCCGGAAGAGCTAATATTTTGTTATATGGAGGAACAAATTTACATATTGAAAATGCCTTATATTCCTCTAAATCTCAAAGAAACTTATTGAGTTTCAAGGATATTCGTTTAAATGGATACCATCTTGAGACAAGTAATGAAGAAGGTATTGAATATCTTTGTATCACAAAACGTGATCTGAATAAAACATCTATATTGGAAAAGTTGCCCGCTTTTTCCTCTGGTTTGTACTACACTTATATTAGTACAATCGAAACAAATTTAACCGTAAATCGAAAGTTTACGAATCATGATAAATTTGTTATTTGGCACGACCGGTTGGGTCATCCCGGATCTATAATGATGCGAAAAATAGTTGAAAATTCATGTGGACATCAATTGAAGAGCCAGGAGATTCTTCAGTCCAATAAGTTCTCATGCACATCTTGTTCACAAGGGAAGTTAATAATTCGACCATCACCATTAAAAATTAGAAATGAATCTATAAATTTTTTAGAACGAATACATGGTGATATTTGTGGGCCAATACACCCACCATGTGGACCATTTAGATATTTTATGGTTTTAATTGATGCATCAACTAGATGGTCACATGTTTGTTTATTGTCAACTCGCAACCAGGCATTTGCGAGACTATTAGCTCAACTAATTCGAATAAGAGCTCACTTCCCTGATTACCCTGTCAAGAAAATACGTCTTGACAATGCTGCTGAGTTTTCATCTCAAGCATTTAATGATTATTGTATGTCTATTGGAATTGACATTGAACATCCTGTAGCACATGTTCACACACAAAATGGCCTTGCAGAATCATTTATTAAGCGTATAAAATTAATTGCAAGACCACTTCTCATGAGAAGCAAACTTCCAATATCCACTTGGGGACATGCAATTCTACATGCAGCAACATTGATTCGCATCAGGCCAACTAGTTATCATAATTCTTCCCCTTTAAAATTAGTCTTTGGTCAAGAACCGAATATTTCCCATATAAGAATCTTTGGATGTGCGGTATATGTTCCTATTTCTCCACCACATCGCACTAAGATGGGTCCTCAAAGAAAGTTGGGAATATATATTGGATATGAATCTCCATCCATTATAAAATATCTTGAACCAACAACAGGAGATTTATTTACAGCTAGATTTGTTGATTGTCATTTTGATGAATCAAATTTCCCAACTTTAGGGAGAGATAACATGCAGTTGGGAAAAGAGATCAGTTGGAATGAATTATTATTGTCTCACCTTGATCCTCGAACTAAACAATGTGAACTAGAAGTTCAAAAGATAATTCATTTTCAAAGCTTGGCAAATCAATTACCAAATGCATTTACTGATCCAAAAGGTGTAACTAAATCTTATATACCAGCTGCTAATGCTCCAATAAAAATAGATATCCCTGTTGGAAAATCTATTATTGCAAATGAGTTTCAACCACGCTTGAAGCGTGGTAGACCAGTCGGTTCAAAAGACAAAAATCCTCGAATAAGAAAGGGAGCTAAAAATAAAGATGATCCAAGCGAGGATATAGAAACTCAGAAATAGTCTTCAGACATAATTGATGTTTTAGTTCCAGAAGAGACTGATCAGGTACCTGAAAATCATGAAAATAAAGAGATCTCAATAAATTATGTCACTAATTTAATACAATGGAACCGACATGAAGTCAACGTTGATGATATTTTTGCATACAATATAGCGCTAAATGTGATAAATGATAGTGAGGATCTAAAACCAAAGTCTATTAAAGATTGTAGACAAAGTGAGAATTAGCCAAAATCGAAAGATGCAATTGAAGCAGAATTAAGCTCTCTTTCCAAGCGAAATGTATTTGGCCCTGTAGTCCGAACACCTGAAGGTGTGAAACCAGTCGGATACAAATGGGTTTTTGTGCGAAAGCGAAACGAGAATGGTGAAATAGCAAGATACAAAGCAAGACTCGTCGCTCAAGGATTCTCTCAGAGACCTGGAATTGACTTTAATGAGACATATTCACCCGTAATTGATGCAACTACCTTTCGCTACTTGATCAGCCTTGTAACAAATGAAGGCCTAAATTTGCACATGATGGATGTTGTTACAGCTTACTTGTATGGCTCACTCGATAGTGACATTTACATGAAACTCCCCGAAGGATTTCATTTGCCCGATGTATATAGTTTAGGATCTCAAGAAAACTACTCGATCAAATTGAACAAGTCCCTCTATGGGCTAAAACAATCCGGACGCATGTGGTATAATCGCCTCAGCGAATATTTGCTAAGAGAGGGGTATACAAATGACTCCATTTGTCCATGTATTTTCATGAAAAGATCGGGAAATGATTTTGCTATAATTGCAGTCTATGTTGATGACATAAACATTATTGGAACCCCCAATGAACTTTCAAAAGCCATAAATTGCTTAAAGAAAGAATTTGAGATGAAAGACTTGGGAAAAACAAAGTTTTGTCTCGGATTGCAAATTGAGCATTTGAATAATGGAATTTTTGTACACCAAGAAGCTTACATAGCAAAAATGTTAAAACGATTTTATATGGACAAATGTCATCCGTTGTCTACCCCAATGATTGTTAGATCACTAGATGTGAAGAAAGATCCTTTCAGACCTCGAGAAGAGGATGAAGAACTACTTGGTCCTGAAGTACCATATCTCAGTGCAATTGGAGCATTGATGTACCTTGCTAATTATACACGTCCTGATATAGCATTTTCTGTCAATTTATTATCAAGGTATAGTTCTTCACCTACAAAAAGACATTGGAATGGAGTCAAACATATATTTCGCTACCTTAGAGGTACAATGGATATGGGCTTACTTTATCGTAAAGTACCCAAACTAGAAATAATTGGTTATGCATATGCAGGTTATTTGTCAGATCCTCACAATGGTAGATCACAAACAGGGTACTTGTTTACAAGTGGAGATACAACCATCTCATGGAGATCAGTGAAACAGACCATAGCAGCAAAATCATCAAATCATGCCGAACTTTTAGCACTACATGAGGCAAGCAGAGAATGTGTTTGGTTAAGATCCTTGACTCAACATATACAGAAGAATTGTGGTTTATCCTCCGGAAGAATGGATGCAACTATCATTTATGAAGATAATACCGCATGCATTGCTCAGTTGAAAGAAGACTATATCAAAGGAGACCGAACAAAGCATATTTCTCCAAAATTCTTTTTCATGCATGACCTTCAGAAGAATGGTGAGATAAGCATTCAACAAATCCGTTCGTGTGATAATCTCGCAGACCTTTTCACTAAGTCACTTCCAAGTAAAGTTTTTGAGAAACTAGTAAAAGGGATTGGTCTTCGTCGTCTTAGAGATAATTGTCTAGTTGAGGGGGAGAAATAATTATATCATGTAATTCACACAAAAGGATATTGTACTCTTTTTCCTTCACTAGAATTTTTTCCCACTGGATTTTTTTCTAGTAAGGTTTTAACGAGGCATATCCTCAATGGACATTCAAGGGGGAGTGTTATGAATAATATTGATTATTGAGTGAATGTCCATTAATAAGTAGATTTGGTTGTCTCCTACTCTTGTCCTATAAATAAGACCATCATCCTCTTGTATTGGACACACCTGAAAGTCATAATAACAATATACTTTCATTCTCTCTATCTCTCATATCGTGCTCTTCTATTTTATTCACAACACTAATAAAATATTTAATATTATTTTTTCTATTATACCCTTAAAAATTTATTATTCTCTATTTTATTAATTCTTTCATTTTTATTTTTTTAGATAACATTAATTATATTTCTTAATTTGTTTGGAAATATTAAAATGTTTTATAATTTAGAAATAATAATGCCATGTTTAAAAGGAGCCAGTAAGAAGAAGTAAAAAGAAAAAACACAAAGTAACTTTTTTTTCTCTCTGTCTTCTCTCTAACGTAGCCCCGTTCTAACCCTAAATCTAAAATTCACCACCAAGATGTAAGTCTCACAGTGGTGGTGCGATGAGTTCTCACCTCCGCACCACCTGTCACCTTCCTTCCTTCTCGGCGTTTTCCTCGATTCATGTTTGCTTCCCTCTGTTCGTCGTTTTTCGTTTTCATTGGGTAGTTTTTTGGGTTGTGGTGTTGTCGTCGTGTTGGCTGGACGATTTCCGTTTGTTGGGTGTTTGTTTTCCTCCTCGTCAGAGCTGTGGAGGTTGACTATTTTGGGTGGTTTATAGGCTCTGTTTTGGGTGTTTGTTGTGACAACAGGCAGCACTACTGTGGTGGTGTGATGGTTGGTCGGATTTGTGATGGAAGTGTTGTGGTGTTCCGGCGGTGCTTGGTGCTGGTGTTTTGTAGTGGAGATATTTGGTGTTCTTGCTGCTTTTGGTAGTGGTGGTGGTCGTGGTGGCACCGAATTAAGGTTTGGTCCTCAATTTTCGGTATTGTTAGCTGCGACTGTTCTTGGTGTTGTGTTTGCAATGATTTTGGCAGCCGTCCCTTGTCCCAGCAACGATTTTAGTGGTGGTGTATTTTTTGTGCTTGGTGGCTGTTTCAGATTTGCGGTGGTGCCGACGGTTTGGATTTTGGTGCATTTGGTGGTGGTGGTGTGCAGGTGATGGGGTTATATTACGGTCAGGTGATGGGTTTGACGAATTTGTGTTTTTTCCCTACTGTTGTTTTTCGTTGTTGTTACATCTCCAGAGTTCGGTTGTGGTTCAGCTCTCCCTTTCAAGAAAACCACCGCGGAGTCTCAACCTCTCTCCAAAACATTTCTTTGCCGCAATTTTAGCCCTTTACGTCGTAGCTTTGTGTTTTGTTTTTTGGAGTTTGGTTGCGATTGTTCATTGAGTTTGGTTTTGGTGTTCCGACGTGGCTGCTTATGTACTGCTGTTGGATGGCGGTTCTCTTTTTAGGGAATTTGGGTTTGATATCCGATTGAGTCTTGGCTTGTGGTGCTTATCGGTCTCCACTGTGCCGGTTGCTTTGGTTGTGTTTTCTAGTAAGCATTGTTGTGTTGGTGTTGGCAATAGGTGCGGTGATTTTTGTTTGACTTAGGGGCTGCCATTTGGATAGTTATTGTCGAGATGAAGTTTGTGTTGGATGGGAGGGGTTGATGGTCTTTGGTGTAAGGGCCCCCTTTTGGTTGTTGGTGGAATTAGGTGTTGTTTCAGTTTTTTTCTTTCTTTCTTGTGATGTGTTTGTTTGTGTTCGTATTACGCATTGTGCTCGTCTTGCGCACATTTGCGATATTGATAAAATTTAGCCGTTCAAAAAAAATAATGCCATGTTTAAATAGAGATTCAACTTCTTAACTTGAATTACAAAAAAAGACAAGAATATTATTGTTTTCGTCCAATATACAAACGTGGGTGGGAACATAATCGAGGGAGGTTCACAATATTATAGTAGTATTCTATATTTAGTCAAATAAAATATAATAATATTGTATTATAAGTCATAGTTCAACTGACAACATAAATAAAAATTATTTTAAAATGAGAAAATGCAAAAACACATTTATCGAAAAATTGTACTACATGAGAAGCAATCAAAATGTGATCGCAAATGTCAAATTCAACTCCTAATTAATCTCTATTTATCACCAAAATCCATGAAAATATTCCTACCAAATCCCACAATAATATCATCTTCTGAAGAACGTACACTGTGCGCTGGAGCATTATCACATGCTAGAAAAGCATCGCATTCATCTGGGGATCTATGTTTGTGATTGTAACATTTGTCTATACTGTTGGAAGTGGTAGCTCAACAGCTACCACTTGTTCCCATGTTCATGTTACTATAATGACATAAATTTCAACGTTGCCATGCGTAGGTTCCTCACAAGTTCCTTTGTGCTCAACTTGTACCCTTCGCCCACCTATAAAACAATATTTAACATACCAAAATTGTTAGATGTCTAATATAAAAATATTTTTTTGTACATGTGAATTAACATTTTTAATATTAATTTTTATTATTATTTAATGTGAATTTTTTTTATTTAAATAACTTATGATGTGATTTAATTGACAATGTTGACATGACTCTTAATATACTTAGCGTGATATCAAACATATTGTAAATAATTTTTCTATTATTAACATGTTTGGTAATATGGTGAAGGGGAAGTGAATGCCCAATTAATATAGATGAAATGATAAAGTTATTATAAACTCACATTCACTAGTGAGAGAGTCCGGGTTCAAACCATAATTATAAGTTTAACTAATAATTTCAATATTATTTTGCCAATAGTTGAGTAAGGACTTATAGACAAAAATATGTTATTTTCAAACACATGCTATATTATATATCTTATAATATATAATAAAATCATGATCAAATGACATCAACTAGTTTAATCGATATAAATTTTATAAAATTCACGGTCAAATTGAAAATTTATATCATATAGATTATTTATGTAAAACTTTAAATAAATCCAAAATTATTTGATATATTATTAAGATACATCAAAATTATCGGTTTGTGTCTTTTTTTAAATGTTAAGGTAGGTAGTGGTTGTCCTTTACCTGAGCAATTATGGTAATGTCGAGGATAGAATTTCCAAAGGGTAAGACACTGCTATTGACAACAAATAATTGAAAGCTTTGAATTTCAGTCATGATTTTAACAAGAACTCCCTTGTGCTTCTGGCAATGAATCCTTATCAGCATCTCTTTCCCTGACATTCTTGCTTCCACTTGTAAGACTGATTCTTTGGCATCAACAGCACCTTCAATACTCTCATCACATGATGAATTATCATCATTGATGCATAGGTCTTGTTTTTTCATAACAACCACTGACTCTGCTTCTGTTTTCTTGCTCTGTTCTTCCAAAACTTCCAAACGCTGTTTAAGCTCTTTCATGTATTTGATAGAGTCAGTTAATACAGAAGCTTTGTCCATCTACAAGATTTTAACACAAAATTAATTAGTAAGTTATGTGGCACATAGTCTCCGTAAGCATAAGCAGGAATATCACATTTTATATGCAGAAGTCAGAGTTCGAACTTCGGACACTCTGCACATATAGGATAATCAAATATTAATTATTGTACCTTCTTAAGATTAGGAACAAGAGCTGCAAGAGCAATGAAACTTTGGCTGAGTTTTTCTCTACGTTTTCTCTCAGCCATGATATGATCTTGACCATGATTTCTAGACCTTTTGTTTTGTGAGGTTTTTGTTTCCAAGTTTTCATTTTTTGGTGACCCTTTTGGAATTTGAGTTGAGACATGTAAGTTTCCCAATTGGGGGGTGTTGATAGTAGGAGGTGAGTTTGGGGGGTTTTCAAAAGATAGAATAAGAGACTGAAATGATGAGTTGGATGATGATGGAGAAAGTTTTGGTGACAAGGTTTCAGTGATTTTGTCACTGTCATTAGTTGTTTTCAGCTGCTTTATTGGTCTCTCAATTTCAAAATCAAAGTTAAAAGACTGAAAATTTGTTTCATCAGTGAATGAGTTGTTGAGAGTTGTTGACTCTAAAGTCAAAGGATGTTGTTGGGTTTGTTGTTCTTGAAAGACAGTAGTAGTAACTATGTCATGTGAAAGAAACTCTTCCTCATCAGCATCTAGAAAATTAAGGTTGCATTCCTCAGGAAATAAATTGTATTCATCCATATTCTACAAAAAAATAAAAAATAAATTTCAAATATTAAAGAATTTATTTATAATCAACTGCTAGTATAAATAAATATGTGAATTTGGAAGAAAGGAAATGTGAATTTGTCTTAAATTTATTCTTACCAAATCAGATATGTTCATTGGTGTGTTGTTGATTTCTTCCATTGTGAAAAGGAGTAGCTGAAATGCAATTTATAGTAACACTTGTGGAATACTAAACTGTTACTCTTTGGTACAATGAATTAAGAGGGACACTTCTATGTTTTAGCATGGGTGAATTGAAGTTCCCATTGCTGGATCTTTTTATAGGACTCTAGTTCTCTAGTGTATTATTGATTGCTAATAAATTAATAATTTTCAAACACCTATTTCTTTTCTTTTTACACACGTGATAATTGATTAATCAAATAAAAAAATATGGCTAACTCAATAGATAGTTAATTTAATTCACAGTGAAAATATTGAAGTTGATTGAATTACATAATTAATCATAATTTTATAATTTTGAATGTGATTTAAATTAATCACAAATTTATACGACAATCAATTTTATTTTTTTTATCTTTTTTTCAAACTTTAACCATCACCACTTTTCTCCTTCTTATTAATCTAGCAGAGAAATATTTATGGTTAATTTTTATCCGGAAACACCCTTTTAATTTTTTCTACACTTTTAGTTTTTTTTTTTTTGACTAAATAATTTTTTTTACTCTTTTAATTTTTTTCTTTTTAGTTAAGTAAATGGGATATTCACATATTTAATGTTTCTTTCATATTTACAATGATCATTGTCTTAGTGCGACAATATTGTTTCATTTGATTTCTCATCTTGTGGTATATTTTATTTTTCCGTTTTAGTGCACTACTCATTTGTTTTAAGATGAAAGATTGGTGTTAGAATCAAAGTTAACTCTTAACCCTGAAATTAATCATGTTAATCATCAAGTGATACCTTAGTGCATGATGACCGAATAATGGTGTGGTTTGGCCTTTCAGATCAACACATGTACACTCTCTATGATAAAATCTTTGAATTATTCTCTGTAACTTGTGATAATAATGAGATGTCAATAAAGGTCTCTAGAAAATCGTGTGTGACCTGAGAACCATAACATTTTTATTTATATAACCCAAATTAGGGTTAACTATTGATATTTCTATTCTAACTCCATCACCAAAATAGATTTCTATTTTAACCCCATCACCAAAATAGAATTGACCATTAGTCTTTATACATTAAAGGCTCACACAGTATTAGATACACATAAACCCACTTTAGCCAAACTTTAATAGATTGATCACTTTTATTTTAAATTCGTTACGGTCACTACTAGACACACACAATCCTCATAGATCACAAAATTTAAAGCACAGTTTTGGAATTGGCCAAAAAACTTATAGAGTTTAGCGTGAAATTAAGGGCTTGTTTCAATGATTTTCGATTTTAAGTTATTAGGCTTAATTACAGTTTTAGTCCCCCTATTTTGCTTTTTTCACAGTTTTAGTCCACCTATTTTAATTTCAATCAATTTTAGTCCCCCTTATACAATTTTGGTCTTATGTGTCATATTTTTAATGATGTGGCAAACATAGTGATGATGTGTCAGAGAGTGCACATAAATTAACATTTTCCATGTCACTAATTCAATTTATTTTAATTCATAATAAATACACAAAAATTAAAATAATAACGATTTCGACTCATCAAACAGTGTTTCCAAGAAGACTCATCAAACAATAATCGAGCAACAATGAAGAACGATTTCGACTGGATCGAGTTCGATTAGGGTCGATTTTGGGAATTTGTTTCTATTTTAGTGTTTTTATTTATAGAATCAAACAATAACAATGTGATTTTATTTTTATTTTTTGTTTTGTAATTATTATTATTTTGTTATTTTAGTTTTTGTGTTTTTATTATGAATTAATAATATGTATAATTAGTGACATGGAAAGTGTTAATATATGTGGACTCTGACACATCAACACTATGTTTATCACGTCATTAAAAATATGACACATAAGACCAAAATTGTATAAGGGGGACTAAAACTGATTGAAATTAAAATAGGGGGACCAAAACTGTGAAAATGGCAAAATAGGGGGACCAAAACTGTAATTAAGCCTAGTTATTAAAAACAACTTTATAAATCAATTCTAATAAACAGGTTTTAAAAAGAAAATAAAAAAAATCTATTTGTTAATCTCTTTTTCAAAGACTATTTTTAAGTTGCAAAATATTACAATAGTTTTATTAATGAAAATTACCAATTTCCTATTTCAAGTTCTGAACTTAAGAGTGGAAAAAAAGCAAACTGGAAGTAGAAAACATGTTTTAGCAATTGCACTTTTTTGTTTTCCTCTATGAAGCACGGACACCTCTATAATTAGACGTGTCGCGGTGTTCGATACTCGTATGAAACTTATACGACACATGTCCGACATCTGTAAAATATTCATGCAACACGTGTTGAACGAGTGTCTCAAAAGATTTTTTTCTTTACTTCTACTCTCCTTAGACACAAATTAGACGCATGTCCACAAAGATTAAAAATGAGTCGAAACAACGATATCGATCAATGAGGGATTGAAGATCAAATATTATTGTATCTTATTAATAAAACTTTTTAAAAATTAAATAAATGTGCAATTTAGATAGACATGTATATATATTTTGATTTTTAATTTAGAACTTTTATAAATATATAGCGGTTTTGGTGTCCTACATTTTTTATATTAGCAGTGTCGACGTGTTAGTATCCGTGTGTTGTCAGGCAGTGGCGGAACCGGAAAAATTAGTTTGGGAGGGCCATAATTTTTTTTAATAAATAAATTAAATATAAAAATTATATTGCATATAAAAATAAAAGTCATAAAAAACACAAAACCTATCTAGTAATTTTTTTTCATGAACTTATAGCTTATAATTTATTTTGATAAGTTAATTAAGTTAGCTTATAACTAATTATTTTTTATTCTAATTTTCCCCCTATTATCTCGCTTAAAAAAATAAATATTAATAAACATTTCTTTATGTGCCAAATATACTGAGTGACTTAAAATCATCAATAATAATAGACTATAAACTAATATTTGCACTAATACTTGAACTAATATATGTGCCGAATACGTTATAGTCATTAATAATAAACTCTAAATTAATATTTACATTAATATTTGTATAAATATGTATATATAATTATTTAAAATAATTTATAATATAATTAAATTAATACTTTACCTATAAAAAATTTATTTTTTCGGAGTCGGGGAGGGCCGTGGCCACCCCCAGCCTTCGGCGTTCCCGGCACTGCTACCTCACGATCTTCTCCAACCCCCTTCACTATTGGAGTTTTTGCCTTCCATGGGAATCGAACCCATGTACCTGGGGATAAGTACATGTCCAATCCATTCCCACTACCAATTGGGCTAGTAGCTCAATTGGTAGTGAGAATGGATTGGACATGTACTTATCCCCAGGTACATGAGTTCGATTCCCACGGAAGACAAAAACTCCAATAGTGAAGGGGGTTGGAGAAGATCGTGAGGTAGCAGTGCCGGGATCGCCAAAGGCTCGGGCTGTTACACCTAGTACTGCCACTAGTGTCAGATGTCTGTGTCAGAGTATGTGCTTCATAGGTTTTCGAAACAGTAAAATTGCAAATAGTTATTTTAAACAATTGTGCAAAATATTATAATCAAACAGGTTTTTTTTAAATAAATTATTGAAAACTAAAAAAACTGATTTTAAAAAGAGAATCAAACATGCCTTAATTTTAGGATTTTGAGACTAAGATCGCTTATCACTTATTCGGTTCTTGCAACCAAATCTCACCAGTTTAATATAATATTCCCGATTGGTTGGGTGTGGAGCTTGTACCTTCTCATGGTCTTTTGCATTTTTTTTAGGCTTTCTTGGGTATGGGCATTGGTAGAAAAGATAGATCAGGGTGGTTGTTAATTTGACATACTATTATGTGGACTATCTGAAAATCTGAAATGACATTTTCTTTTCGGAATGAGTCTTTTCAGTCAAGTGTCTGGTAGATAGGGTGAAACTTTTATCTTTGAAGTGGTTTCTAGGTAAAAATTATGACTCTCCTTGTTCCTTCTATGAGTGGGGTATCCACCCTACTTTATGCTGGAACCGTTAGAGTTTGTTATGGCGTCATATTGGGTATCGTTGGGTTAGGAGGATTGGAGGTCCTCTTATTGTTATATCCTACCTGTGGTTGATCCTTGCGTCTTTCTTCATGAAGGGTATTCTTTTTCTTGTGGTGGTGCCTTTGAGGGGCTTTAGTTTCGGTGGTGATGTGCCTCCTTTTTTTCCTTTTCTCTTTCTAATTTTATTTGTCTGTTTAATTTTCCTATTTTACCTTCGAGATTGTTAGGTACTAGTGGAGTGTATTTCTGGTATCTTTTTATGTTACTAATTTTTCTCTTGTATTTTTCGTTCTATATTTATATATAATATATTTGTCATTAAAAAAAATATCAATTTTTTTTACGGAAATATTAATTTTTTTATATTAGTTAATGTTAAATATGTTTTTAGTCCCTACATTTTGCCCTATAATCCAGAATAATCCCTACATTTTTTTATGAATGAAAAAAACCCTACAATTTTTTCCATCGTCAAAATTGGTCCATGCCATTAATTTTGTAAACGGAATAAGGGTTAATTATATTTAGTTCCTTCATTTTGCACTATATTTAACATTAGTCCCTACATTTTAAAAATTATGTGAAAAACCCAAAAAATTATTATGTTATTAAATTTGGTCTATGCCGTTACTTTTATAAACGTAATGCATATGTGGCAATTGTGGATCCCATTGTTTAGGTTAAAAAAATTTGATATATTTATTAACTGAAATAAATATTTCTTTGTGCAAAACCACAACAATATTCATCATATCATCACCCTCGATCGCAAGATTCACCTTATCACCACCCTTCGCTTCTCCTCTGTCATATATGTTAACATGATCCGAAATTAATTTATCTGGTTTTTTTTAATAAATATTTCTCCTCTGTCACTTATCGTATATGTTAACATGATCCGAAATTAATTTATCTATAAATTAAATTTGTGTTAATATGAACGATTTATTTTTAAGTAGAACTCATTACTTATGATAGAGTGATAGTATTAAATTATAGCTTAATTAAATAAATTAAGATCGTAAGTTAGTTTAGAAATTTATTTAGTTGGTTTTTTTATTTTAATTGTTCTATAGTTGGGCTTTCCTTGGCCTTAGGCCCATATATTTATTATTCATTAATATTAGTCTATATATAGTGTCTCTTAAAACACTATACAAAATATCCAATATGAAATGAAATTTTTATTTTATTTATTTTTAATGTGATTTATTTTATATTTTCTTTATGTTTTTCATTAGGTTAGTTTTAACTTGCTAACATTTTAATCTATCAAATTATTTAAACAACAAGATTTATTTTAATTTATAATTAAAAGAAAAGAACATGTGATCAATTAAAATGTTATATAATTTTTTAATGAATAAATAAGTATACTACTACATCATTAGAAAATTGCAAATTGATATTAAATATTCACTGTCAGATCTTTATGTGATTTAGTTTAAAGTTGTCATAAAATAAGTGTAATCTTTAACATATTAGGTTTTTTAACGTATTAGGTTAGGTGTACACCCCCAAAGTTAATAATTTTCACTTAATTTTATTTATAATATTAAATATATATAGTTACAATTTCTACTTCATTTTTAATCAGTGACAAATCTCTCTTATAAAGGAACGGCTTATACAGACTGGTCACATTTTAAACTAATTTAATTTCTAAATTTTTATTGATATTGTAATATATTTCCAAAATATTATTGTGAATGAAATATATTTTTTTAAGAAACTAAAATGAGATATAGATAAATGAAAAAATGTCGTACAAGTGATCTCCTCAGCACAAGATGTACCGAGGTAGACTACAAGAGATTACAAGTCAAAGAGAGAAAATCATAAAGCAAATTATACAAGGCCCAAACAAAGCAAATGATTAGACTATCAGCTATGGTAGTTGGAAGCTAAAATAACATTCGTTGCCTTCAACCACCTATAAGAAAACGTCTTGATCTTATCCAACAATTGATGTAATGAATTTGCTGAGCCTCTGAACAACCTTTGATTTCTCTCGCTCCACACAATCCAAACGCAAGTCAGTCAAATGAGTTGCAGAAAAGATCTGCGCGCACGGAGTCCGCCTGCTGAATAGGTAAACTGAACAAAGTGATCTGAGGTAGTATGAGCATCCACCGATAAAAAGTCAATCCAAGAACGAACCATAGCCCAAAGAGGACCAAAAGTGCTATAGGAGAGAAATAAGTGTTGGGCCGATTCGACCTCTCCACAACCAAACAAACAATGATTAATATCTAGTGATAATATGCCTCGAGAAACCAAAGTGTCTTTTGTTGGTAACCTATCTCGTAGAAGACGCCACGCAAAAATGAAGAACTTTAAGGGGACCTGAGTATGCCAAATGAGATCTTCTGATGCGTCTTTAGTAACTGAATCATGAGGGAGCTTTGAAGAATGAAAGAGCATAGACAAGCAGAGAGATCAAGACAGACTTAAGCTGAACCAGACGAACGTCGTAAGAAAGGAAACGACTCTTCCATCCATATAATCTATTCTTTAAACGAGCCAGCATCGGTTCCCAGAAATCCAGACGCCTAGGATCACCCCCAATAGGACTGCCATTAACTAAGACCGACGCTGTAGTCGTGCTGACGCATTCCTTAATCCACTTCCTCCATAGGGTAGGGAATGACATTCTCCCCATAACAACATCCAAATAACTCCAAATCAACCGAATCATAGGCTTTCTCAAAATCAACCTTAAACAACATCAGCTCCCTCTTCGACTTGCACGCCTCATTTACCATCTCATTCGCAATGAGGATGCCATCAAGAATCTACATATCCCTCACGAACGCAATCTTTGTCTAATTTAGTCTAATTTTTCTTTTTATTGGGTAGAAAAACTTAAAATAACTACTTAAGTTTTGTGATGTGATTTTATTTTATTTGACTAAAAGTCATGTGATGTTAAGTTATATATATATATATATATATAAAATAGTCATGTGATTTTAATATCGATCTTAATAATTGAGTTAAGTGAACAAGATCCCGTTAATAATGTTTGATTATTTATTAGATTTTTTACATGTTATGCAATATTATTATAAGGGAAAATTCTTCAATAGGCACAAATACAAATATTAGGTGTTAGACACACTCATACAAACTAAAAAAATTAAAGAGAAAAGAAATAAAATAACGTTGATTGATATAACTATATTATTTTTGTTTTAAATTTTTAAATTGATGTGTGTGTGCCCAAATAAAATACAAATATATTTTATTTGGGCTTGTGCCTATAGAAGTCTTTCTCTATTACAAGACACGACTTTCTTCAACAACAAATATAATAAACACAACAAAAAAATATTAATAATCGAATTTTTATTTTATGAACAGAGAGATGACAATGATGTGAATCAATCAATCAATAAAATAAACAGAAAATGAGTAGTTAAGAAGAAAGGACACTTAGTGATTATCTTTTCTTTGTTTATTGATAAAAAATTATTATCTTCTATTTTGAAAAGGCAATATAGTGAACGAGGCTCAACCAACGGTCCACATATGAATCAAAGTTTAAATTTTAAATAAGATCTAAGATTCATATTTATAATTATTTCTTGATACGCTAAAAATGACGGAATCTTTAACATCCAAGCAGGGGCGGATTTGGCCTCAAATAATTGGTGGGGCTAAAAATTTTAAACGTTATTGAAAAAAATTCTTCATTTTGACAATTCAGTTAAGCAACAAATAATATATGAAATTACTACTAATACAATATGTAAATTAAAAAACCAACAAATCAAAAAAAAATTCTATTAAAAAAATTGAAGCCAACAAACTATATCAAAAAAATCACAAAATTTCTATTAAAAAAAAGGACTATAACTATTAAATCATGCATATCACTATTGTTTGATGTTTCACAATATCATACTTTGAACCAAAATATATAGAACTCAAAATTATACTAGCTTATAACTTATTAATTTTTATTCTAATTTGTCTAGATTATCTTACTTCAAAAAATTAAATATTAATTAAACATATTTTTGTCATTGTTTGTTCAATTTTTTAACATACCTCTTCATCTTCACTCTTCTCTTCAAGCCAAAGTAAAGGACTTTATTGAAAACAAGAGTTGGAAAATTCCTGCTTGCCTTCTTTTCGCTTATCCTGATTTGCAATCTTTTCTTAATAATGTTACTATCCCTTTATGTGAAAGAGAAGACAGGTTACTTTGGAAACATTCTCATGATGGAGACTTATCTATGAAGGACTCATATTCTTTTCATTGCCTTTCTGGTCTGTTGATGAACTGGACAAAGATTGTTTGGAATGTATCTATTCCTCCCTCTAAATCCATGGTTGTTTGGAGATGTTTACAACACAAGCTTCCCACTGATGACAGTCTATCTTTTAGAGGCTGTTCTCTTCCCTCTATGTGCAGCATTTGTGAATCTGATATGGAGACAAATGACCATCTGTTTTTGAATTGTAGTTATGCTCAAAGCATTTGGAATTGGCTTAGTTCTTGCCTCAATACCAACTGTCAGTTTAATGCCTTAGTTGATGCTTTCGGTTTGTGCAACTCTAGGTGGTCTCCTCTTTGTAACTTGGTGATTGCGGCATCTATTATTAATTGTGTGAATTTTATTTGGTTTGCTAGGAATCAACTACGTTTCAACAATAAGAAGATTCACTGGAAATCTCTTATTAATTGTATTATTGCTTCGGTTTCCATGTCTTGCAACAATTCCAATTTAAAAGCCTACTCCAATATTTCTGAATTTGTGCTTCTCCAAAAGTTCCAGGTTAAAAGGAATTTTGGTAATTCACCTAAAATCAAAGAAGTTCTCTAGCAGCCTCCAATTTTAAATTGGATCAAATGTAACTGTGATGGTGCATCAGTGGGTAATCCTGGGATCTCTGCTTGTGGAGGAATTTTTAGAAATGCTAATGCCTCTTTTTTAGGTGCTTTTGCTCTCAATATTGGTATAAACACCTCTCTAAATGCTGAATTGACAGCTGCCATGCTTTCCATTGAAATTGCTTCTTCTAAAGGTTGGTCTCATCTATGGTTAGAATCTGATTCCATGCTAGTTGTTCAAGCTTTTTCTTCTACAAAAAATGTGCCTTGGGCCCTTAGGAATCGTTGGGACAATTGTTTATTAAAGATATCCAATATGAATTTCTATGTTTCACACATATACAGAGAAGGAAATCATTGCGCAGACAAAATGGCGAATTTGGGCTTATCTTTACCTGTTTTTTCTTGGTGGAATCAAGTCCCTTCTGTGTTATTAGATGACTTTGGTAAAAATCGTTTTGGAATGTCATACTATAGGTTCTGTTAGTTTCTTTTATTTTGAGGGTCAGGTTCTTTGCCCCCCCTCTCTTCTTTTGTATATTTCTCTTTTTATCAATATATTTTGAGGGCTTGCTTTTTAAGCAAGTCTCTTTTGGTTAAAAAAAAAAAAAAATCGTAATTTTACCCAATATGACACACTGAATTAGTTTTCTACTTTTTTTGACACCCAGTTTGTATAGTCCCGGTAACAATTTTGAAATCAAACACAGGATAACTGAAGTTGTCTTGTTCAGTCCCTTATTTTTTAGCAGATCAAATGTATCCTATAACTTAAAATAATATTTTACGTATAGTGAAAGACTTTAAATTATTAATAATAGACAATTATTAATAATAGACTATGAATTAATATTGCCATTAATGTTTAAATTAATAAGTGTATGAGAGACTTACAATCATCAATAATAAACTATAAACTAATATTTACATTAATATTTGTATAAATATGTGTATAAAATTACTTAAAATTATTTATAAAATATTTTTTTATTTTTTTTTCAAAAAAAATTGGGCTAGGCTGGTGTGGCTATATGCCTTGAACAGTCCCTTTTGCATATTTAAGCCAATAATATTTTATCCGACCTAAAAGGTTTCCAATTTGCATAATAGAACAGTTGTTAGATGAATTTTGGGGAGCACGATTTTTTTCTAAACTGGATCTAAAGTCTGGTTACCATCGGATACGAACGAGGGAGGAAGATGTCCATAAGATAAGACTTCTTTTAGAATCCACGAAGCTCATTATGAGTACAGCTACTTTCAGACTTGATGAATGATATATTTAGGTCTTATCTAAGGAAATTTGTCTTGGTAATTTGCAATGATATACTGGTTTATAATGTCGACATTTGGATCAATTCAAAACTATTTTCGGGGTGCTGAATGCCAACTCTTTGAGATTTAGGGCATGTTTGAAACGGTTTTAGTTTTTAGTTTTTTAAAATATGTTTTATAAAAGTGTTTTAGAAAACTATTTTTAAGAAGAGAAAAGAAAAAAAAATGTGTTTGGTAATGTAATTTTTAAAACTATTTTACAAATGAGAAAATGAAAAAATTCGTTTGGTTACCTAATTTTCAAAAACAGTTTTGGAGACAAGAAAATTATAAAATTCATTTGGTAATCAAATTTTTAAAAACTGTTTTTTTTTATAATTTATATCTATATTAACTTCTTTTTTTGTTGACAAGATATCTATATTAACTATGAGGAGGGATCAATTGACTCCAAGAGTAACTCTTTAGAGTTACTCCACATCCCCACCCTTTATTTTGTTTTAATCTAATGGATTATAATTAATTATCATTAGTTATCATAGTGCCTTCATCTTCCTAATTAACTATTCTCATAATATTTATGATTTTCATTTAGTACATTATAATTTCACTCTTTCCTAAATCATATTAATACAAGAATCCAAAATTAATTACTGAAATAAAAAAAGGAAAATAGGAAAAAAAAAAAATCACAATTTGATTTCGTTTCACACATTCAGCAAAAATACAAATTTCACCATTTCTTCTTGTTTAAAAAAAGATTAAAAAAATTTTACCATTTATTTTCCTTTGGCTAAAAAAATATAAAAAAAAAGAGGAAAAATAAAATTACGATTTCTACATATCAACCAAACATATATAGACGAATAAATCTCTTTTAGTCATTCTTGTAGAGGGTTGGTCGAGAAGAAGAAACAAACCAAATATATATATAACAGCGGTTTTTTATGTTATAAAACATATAGGCAAGTAAATCATTCTTATAGAGAAAATTAATTATTGATAAAAAAAGGAAAAATAGGACAAGAAAAAAAAAATCACAATTTGATTTCGTACACATTCAGAAAAAACAAATCTTACAAAAAAAAAATCATTCTTATAGAGGGATTTATTTTCTCCTCCTGTTTTTTTTTTTACCAATAATTAATTTTGGATTCTTGTATTAATATTATTTAGGAAAGAGTGAATTTATTGTGTAATAAATGAAAATCATACGAGAATAGTTAGAGAAGATATTTGTACCAAAAGAAAAAGTTAAGGAAGATGAGGGTACATGATTACTAATAATAATTAATTATAGTCCATTAGATTAAAACAAAATAAAGGGTGAGGATGTAGAGTAACTCAAAAGAGTTACTCTTGGAGTCAATTGATCCCTCCTCATTAACTATATATCCCTTTATATAATTACAGTTTAATGTAGAATTTAGATTTTCTTAGATACGAGATTGAATTTTTATTAAACGCTATAATAACTTTTTAGACGCATTAAGTGTTATAATATTGAAAAATGAGAAACACATCAAACTATTAGAGCATATCAAATATCCATAACGTAAACATCATACAACCAAACCATGATTTGTTCAAAAAAACAAAGCAAATATCCTGAAAATAACCACCAAGACTCAAAAGTTACATACGAGAAAATAAAAAAGAAGTGTAATCGATTCAGTTAGTTGTTACGGTGTTCCCACATCCTTACTTTAATATCATTCCTTTCATTTGCCATTTCAGCCACACCTTCGTCAGATAACCTAGTTAAATTGTCAGTATTTGAGCTTGTCCCTTCTATGTTAGGCCCCTCATTCACCCTCTCGAGTTCTATCGGATCCATTTCTTCCCATATTCTAAATAACTCATCGGGCAAATTCCACTTGCGTATGTAATTATGAATAGCACAACATGCAGTTACTATGAGTCGTTGCCTAGAAGGTTTATAAGGAGGCATCAACTTTAAAATTGGAAATCTATTTTTCAACACACCAAAACAACGCTCAATTGTCATCCTTAGAGATGAATGTCTGTAGTTAAATAATTCTTCCGGACTTCTAGGTTGTCTACCTTGGCATCTATATTCTTGTGCATGATACCTTTCACCCCTATAAGGGGGAAGAAAACCTCCGGTATATGGATAGCCAGAATCAACGAGATAAAATGAACCTTCATCAAATAAAACCTATGTTATTATTGTTAATTTCGACATAACATAATTTTGTGTTGATACTACTACTTACCTCTAGGTGGCCAAGGAAATCCCGCATTTGGATTAGTAATTGCATCCAAAAAAACTCTTGAATCGTGTGCACTTCCTTCCCAACCCGGATATACATATGTAAACATCATGTTGAAATCACAAGCACATATGACATTTTGGGTGATTGTTGCCTTTCTACCTCTACATGAAATTTGTTTCTCCGCAGGAACCCATGCACTTATATGCGTACCATCAATTGCTCC
This sequence comes from Trifolium repens, assembly GCA_030408175.1. NCBI lineage: Eukaryota > Viridiplantae > Streptophyta > Magnoliopsida > Fabales > Fabaceae > Trifolium > Trifolium repens. Next base: position 43,513,802 of record CP125850.1, on the reverse strand, counting down.
TATGCAATTCTATAAGGCATAACACAAATAATATAGATAAGTAAACAAGAATTAAGGAATAAAGGTACAATTACAATAGTAATAATAAGCTAACAAGCACACCTTGAACCAAGGATAGTATTTTGGATTATTTTTTATCCTTTCAGGCAACTCAGTGGACTCTTGCTTTATCAATTCTTTTCCCAATCGACACACTGCCCTTAATACTTCCTTGAAATTGCGAGAAATTGTTTCTGTGGAATGTTGAAAGCAATTTGAAGCAACTCTATGACGAACATTATGACCAATTATGAATAAAAATGTAGCAACCTTCTCTTCAACTAGCACATCCCTTGAGTCACTTAAGTAATTTTGCCCCCTCAGTTCATTACAAAAACTAAGAAAACATTCTTTCTTCATACGAAATAAATCAAAACAACTTGTTCCAGATCCATTTAATACTTCAGCAACAAACTCACGACCAGACAATGAAGATGTCAAAACCTTTGATTTATTAAAGTATTTCTGGTGATAATCATAAATCATACTAGCAGCGAGAAAGTTCGCAAATTCATCATCACTTGAATCAGACGTAGAATCGTCACTTTTATCACTATCAATTATGTTTATAACCTGTCATACAATTTAATAACAAAATTTAATAACAGAAGGTATCATCACTACAACCACAATTAGAAGTTTTATCCTATATAACCACATATGCTTAGAGCCTAAGTAAGTATCATGTTTAAGTAAGTATCATGTTTATCCTACAACCACAATAAAAGTAAGTATCATCACTGTAACCACATGTTTAAGTTTTATCCTTAGAGCCTAAGTACCCATCCATGCTTCCTTTCATTAGACATGGCGATAAACACTTCCCTCCATTCAGGACTAATAAGCTTTTCCAAGGCTTTTCCATAGGCATCATCTGAAATTCCTTCTAACTCTTCAAGAGCAGCCACACACTTAGCAAGAGAACAGTCTAAAGTTACACGTGAAGTAGCCTCCACACTCCTATCCCTATACCTCGCTTTTGCCAAAGAAGCTTTAGCCCATGCTGAAAGTGCCTCTCCCATCTGTTCTGATGTAGTCTGCCTCCTGGATCTTGCTTGAATTTGTCGCTTTCCACTGCGTGGGATACGCTCAAACTCATGTAAATCGGCATCCGAACTATCACTATCAACCCGTACATGATTAGCATTCCCATTGTTAAGGTATTGATTATCTAGCTCATTTTCTTCATCCGTATTTGGTGGGTCTTGGGTAGAGGAATGATGAAGTACTCCAGATGCATTATTTTTGTTGAATATGATCTCCAACAACTTATAGTGGTCACACCCTTTCTTTTGAAACTGAGCCGCTTTATCGTGTACCTAAAATAATACAAGCATGTCATCAATACAGTAGAATACAGACCAAGCTTAATTCTAAAGCTTTAATTCTGAACTTAATTATAAAGCATAATACAGTAGAATACCATGAGTCTGAATTATGCTCAAATATGTCATTTTATATCATACTACTTTAGTATACCCTAGAGGAGCCAATTTGTCACAAGGTTGAATGGAAGCAGTTAGGCCTAGTGGATTAGAGCAGGGGAATTAATCAGCATATATAGTACATTATCAGCATTAAAATTCAAGCTTATAAGACACAAGCACATTATCAAACAGTTGAAAATCATATATTGCAATGAACTAAGCTACTGTATGCAATGATATTTTGATTAAAGGGTGTATCATAGAATTCAATTTAAGCCATGTTATTCAACTACCTACTGCTATTGATCTTGTTATCCAAGTGTTATGCCTTAATCCAATTCTCACTAATATTGAGTTGCATCACTAATATTATATTATGCCTTAATCCAATTCTTACGATCAATATGGTTTTTCTATACTTATGAGATATGGACAAGCAAAGGTAGTTGAATTACATATCTAACAAAGATCTATAAAAACAGAAAAGCCAGTAGAACAAGACTATACAGCTGTTTATCATAATGTCGGTAGCATATTCTAAATAGCAGTACAAGGGATCAATACAATTTAAATTTGTAGATATAAGCCAGTAGCATGGAAAGAAAATTAAACCATACCTGAAGATAATTTCTCCACACCTCTTCATTTGCAGTGACAGTGTTTGTTTCTGCATTCCAACCAAATCCTGTGTTTTGCAAGAGGGAATAGAACTCACGGTACATGGCTCGCAGCCTATGCATTTTTGCCTTTAGTTGTCTCGCGGTAAATGATCGATTAGTTACAGAATTCAACCTAGTAGTCATTGAGTTCCATGTTCTAACATGAAACACACCATTTGGCATATTTCCTTTTGTAACTTCATCAACCATAATGTCAATGAAAGCTTTGATTACATTATCAGGCCAAAGCTTTGCATCACTAATGTCAACACTAGTTGTCATCTATCATTAAAACGAGCATTACAATTAAAAATAAACTACACATAGAGTAACTTAAAGCTAATGCAGATTGAAGTAAAGAGATAGAAACTCCAAATATTAGAAAACATGGAGAAGTTAACACTGTACAGTAATAAGCAAAATCTAAAGCAAAAACCAATTTGGATTGTCCAATTTTATCAACATTAAAACAGAGCCCTTAGGGTTTGTTTGGTTCAACCGAGGGGGAGGGGAGGGGAGGGATTTTTAAGGAGGGGAGGCGAGGTAAAACATAATTTATTATGTTGACAAAATTATCCTCACTTTTTTATTAAAATTCTAAATTATCCTTGTTAAAATATTAAATTCTAGGGTTTTTTTTTTTTTTTTTACAACAAAAAAAATTTAGGTTTTCTACTCATTAGATTTTTTTTACGTAATATATCCATTATAATTTAATCCTTATTTTGAGTTTATAAGGTTAAGGGTAAAAAAATAAATTACTTCTCCCCTTCCCTCCCCTCCCCTCCCCTCGTTAAAAAGTTGAACCAAACATAAAAATTTAAAGTATCACCTCACCTCCCCTCCCCTCCAAAACTCCCGAACCAAACAGACCCTTATTTCATTCACACCTTCCTACAACATCACTTATTCAGCTTCCTAATTAATGATAATCCAAAAAACAAGAATACTTATAGGAAATAAAATAAAATGGTAAATCTAGTATATTACCTGTGCGGCAGGCGCAGCAGCGGCAGGCGCAACAGGCGCAACAGCAGAAGCAGGTGTGACCGAGGAGGACGCAGGCGCGACGGAATAAGAGGCAGACGTGGAAAAATGTATACGACGAGCATTGTTGGTGTTCTTCATGTTCCCAAACTCTTCTAACCTATTTAGTATCAATGAACACAAAGATTAATCTCATAAAATTCAACTAGTACTTCAAATTTGATACAATAATGGCCTTGAAAACCTACACAATACTCTTAAGTCGATTTTACTTGTTTCTCATAATAATTTGAAGTACTTTGCATTATTAGTAACAGTTAATTTCATCAAATGCTGCTAATTATAAGAATGCTGGTATATGATATAAGCAATAATGGCCTTGAAAACCTACACAATACTAAAATCAACCATAGTAATTTGAAGTACTAGGCATTATTAGTAACCATCAATTTCATCAAATTCTACTAGATCTAAAATTTTAAACCGAAATCCATTTGTGACAGCATAGATTAAGGAGACACATCAAATTCTACCACATCTGAATTTCTATATCAAATTCTAAATCGAATTCTGCTAGATCTGAAATTCTAAATCAAAGAAAATCTGAAAATCAAAGAGCTAGGTTTGAAGAAACAAAAATCAACACCTAACAATTCAAAAAGGAACAAAACAAACGGAAATTGCAAAGAATTCTATGTCAAATTCGAATTCCACTATATATGAAAAATCAAACAAAATTTCAAAATGAAAGAGCTAGGAAAACAAAACAATTCAGGAAGAAGAAGCTAGTGAAAACGATTCAGAATACTAACCTAACAATTCAGAATTGAAGAGAGAAAACGAGATTGGAGCTAGGGTTCTTCATCTGAGTTCATCGGTGAGTTCGAGAGCGAAATCGAGAGCATGATGTACGCGTTTTGGAAAAAATGATGAACAGTGATTTTTTTTTAAAAAAAAAAAGGGTTTTATTTGATTGCAAAGTTGCAGTATATTTACAAGAGTGCCACTGAAAACACACTGTTCTCCGTGTGTTTTTAATTTCCAAACTTTTACTCTATTTTTTGAAAACTAAAATTGAGAAGTGAAAATCAAAACACAATTTAGCTCTTCCAGTTTTTTAATCCCCAAAACTAGCAAATTCAAAACAGTTTTTAAAAACAGATTTTAGAAATAGTGCTACCAAACAAGTTTTTTGCTTTTTGAATTTTTAAAAACTAAAATAGAGAATTTGGGAACTCTTTCAAACAGGCCCTTATTTTCAAGACATAAGGTTTTGTGCAGATTCCTAGACCTTACAGAGTATTATTAAGGCTTAATTCATACTTTGGTCTCTTATGTTTATTTTAGCGCTCAATTTGGTCCCTTATCTTTTAAACGTCTCAATTTGGTCCCTTATCTTTTAAAAGTCTCAATTTGGTCTCTTATCTTTTCTGCAAGTCTCAATTTGATCCCTTATCTTTTCTGCAGTTCTCAATTTGGTACCTTGTCTTTTAAAATTTTTGACACGTGGCATACTTGGACAGATGACACGTGTCCAAATTTAATGGTAATAGTGAAAAATTTGACGGGAGGGACCAAATTGAGAACTTCAGAAAAAATAAGGGACCAAATTGAGACGTTTAAAAGATAAGGGACCAAATTGAGAACTAAATTAAAAATAAGGGACAAAATTAGTAATTAAGCCTATTATTAAAGATTTGTGAGAAACTATGGAATCATAGCATAGCAAGACCTCTAGCACAGTTCTTGAAGAAAATATTTTAAATGGGGACAGGAAGCAGAGGTAGCCATTCAGAAATTTGAAAATGGCTACGGCAGCACTGCCATCATTGAGTATGCCTAATTTTAACCTGCCCTTTTGAGATCGTAACTGATGGTTAGTTTTGGACTAGTTGCTGTCCTTATGCAGCATGGCAGACCCTTGGCATTCATCAACCAAAGTTTTTCAGACAAGGTAAAATTAAAATCCGCGTATCTATGAGCGGGAGGTCATGGCCATCGTGTTTGCAGTACAGTAAGCAGCCATTTTATAATTAAAAGTTGTTATTGGAGCAGTGGATTTGGATGGAGAGCAGCAGAAGTGGGTTATGATTTTGAGTTCACTATAGGAAAGGGAAGAAAAAAAAACAGAATGGCAGATGTTTTGTCTAAGATGGCTGGCTATCTTGTCCATTATTTCCAATGATGAATTAAGTGCATTGGCAGAGCCAAGGTTCTACCGTCAAACTGCTTACAAGTTGGCCTTACCAAATCATGCATTTTTTATGTTTCTAGCTTAACATAGTTCTAGCAGCCACAGTACCAAGTCAGGACCTTCCCTCTTTTCTAACTGATGATCGGGAGTTGAAGATGTTGGCGGTGATGAGACTAGTGGTGGATGAGAGCATTTTTTGATTATATAGAAAAGAGAAGACTTGTGCTGTGATTAAACAAGTTTTTCCTGAATTTCACCTTGTTGAGAGACTAGTGTATGGATGGTGGGCTGCAGGTTCAAGGTTGAGCCGATGGATCAAGCGAAATGTTATGACAAATGTGGTAGCTAACCAATATCGAACAATTAGGAACAAAAACAGAATTGATGTGGCAGCAAAGGAGAGGAGGGGAATATGTGTGGGAGAAAATGAGGAATGATTTAGGAGTGGTATCAGAATGAGCTAACAACAATCAAAATAGTAAAATATTTAAGTTTGCACGTGAACTAGAAAATTCATGCGGAATTCCGACTTAATTATATATTAAGTAGTAAAAATTTCAATAATTGTTGATACTACTACTAACCTGAACCAAGTCTTTCTTTTCTATGATGTCCTTGACACTTCCACCATTGGCTAACAGCTCAAATAGTATCTACAGAAACACATAAACAAATTGTAAAAGTACAGAATGCAAATTAAGCCCAAAATAACAAATGTCTGATTGTTTTTCTTTCCTTTCCAATTCATGGAGACAAAATGAAGCAGACACAACATAACATATGAGCCTAACCGCTGTATAGTCTAATCATGAAAGACATTAGTAAAGTCTAACAACAAACAAGGTATATGAGATGAAACAGAAACGGATACAAACAATTTTTCTGAATGCAATATTTATATGATACTAATGAGAAAAGCTAGAAGATATGATATGAATATGATTATACCTCCTTCCCAATCTTGCCGCTGATGATTCCACCTTTAATGGAAGCTATCAACTCAAACAACTCTTCAGGTGTAAGCTTTATGTCATTTATGGCCAACTTTTCATTTTTCATGAACGCTGCAATATCACTCATTATCCAGTTGGCAGCCGACTTTGCATCGGCACCCTTTGCAAGAGTAGCATCAAAAAATTCTGCAATCTAACACAACCATTGAGAAAATACAAATAACGTCAGATCATGTGTAGTAATAATCATCATTGGTATTTAATATTTAGTTGTCTAATTACAACTGCACTTCATTGACTTCTCTTTCATTAAGTTGTGCTGCATGTTTATTTTGCTGGAAATACATTGTTGGTTTGTTATATCTTTGACCATTGTGAATTTAAATAATTCAAAAATTATTTGGTGCTGCTAATACATGAAGTTACATTTTCATCCCCTTTTGTCTACATCTACAGAAATGCTCCCATAAAATAATTCACTATCTCAAGCAAGATTACAAGTTTCGTAGAAACTTACGAAACTTGTAAACTCATCCCAAGTAACCTATCATCCTACAACAAGAGTTATATGAAGAGCAAGAACAAGCAGGCAGCAGATGCAAGAAAATGCAGGCAGAAGACCCAGAGGCAGAAGAAGCGAAGAAAGTGAGCGGCAAGACAGTGAATGAACGAACAAAACTGTTGGATTAAAATAATAAGGGCATTTGAGGATTTGCAGCTGTAACCGCCGCGACTCTGGAGGCACCTCACAGGCATATGGCATCGCAGTGGGAGATTGCTCTGCCATGCTATCCTGCTATAGCACACTATCAACAACAAATGAACATTGAAATCATCATAGTAAAACAGTAGAATTCAACCTCACAGAAATCTGTTGTTTTGCACTTCCATAGCAACAGCACCCATAAAGTTGGAAATTAAAAACAAAGCTAACAGTCTCTTTCTAATAGCATAAGTATCAATTATATAGAAACAAGAACCACATGTCAGAACAAAGGACCAGAAAGTGAGATAAATATTATAAAGCTATCCAAGAACAATAAAGTCTGAAGCTTATGATATTATCCAGATAAATTTGGCTTGAGAAAACTAGTCGCTTACATTTTTATCAAACAGTCCAAAGCTGAAATTGTGAACCAAAATACAAACATAGCATAGATATAAACTAGTAATACTAAAATGAAATCCTAATATCTACTTCTAAAATACAACAAATTTATTTCACAGAAGAGACACAGGCATCAGATAAACACTCAAAATATGCACGACAGACAAACTCTTCATCAAGGAAATCAAACTATGCCTGTAAAAGAATAATTCCAAGAATAATAATAATAACATGGTTTAACAATTGAAAACACAAGTAGTGTAGCTGGACAGAACATAGACCAAATTTATAAAAACAAGGCTAAACTGTATTTTTGGTCCCTTACATTTATTTTAGGTTTGAATCAGGTCCCTTATGTTTTAAAAGTTTCAATTTGGCCCCTCATGTTATCAACGTTTGCATTAGTTAGTCCATTCTGTCAAATATTTCACTAACCCCGTTTGATTTTTACACGTGGCTGACGGTTTTGACACGTGGACACTATTTTGGACACTTTTTTGGGGTCAATTCCATTATTATAAGTATTATATATTATTTTTAATTATTTTTTTTGACTTAGTCAGCACCCCACATGGCACTGAACCTGTCCAAAATAGTGTCCACGAGTCCAAACCGTCAGTCACGTGAAAGGATTAAACGGAGTTAGTGACAAATTTGACGGAAGGGACTAACTAATGCAAACATTGATAACGTGAGGGACCAAATTGAAACTTTTAAAACGTAAGGGACCTGATTCAAACCTAAAATAAACGTAAGGGATCAAAAGTACAGTTTAGCCTAAAAACAATGGAAATAAGACTACAAGAAAACCAGCATCATCATCTAAAAAGAGTGGTACTAGTTCCTGTATTGATGATAGTCTAGAGAGCACAAGTGCACCAATTAAGCTGCATACTTGGGTTTCAAATTTTGTGAAGTGGCATACAATCAGCAACATGGCTTCTGAGGGCTCTAATTTTAACGCTAACCTCCGAATTGAAACCACCATTTTAGGGCGTGAATCGAGTTCCTGGGGTCTTTCTCACGTTAATTCAGCACAAAAGAAATGTAGAAACACTAACAAATCCAGAAACGCATAGACGGGTACTGGAAATGCAAAAACAAACAACCAATTATATGCAGAAACATCAGTTTATCAAGTTGTAATTTAGTTCCTTTTGGTGACAGGTGCAGTTGCCTCTGAGCTAATTGAATATTTAATTCTAAATAATATCTCATTTTTTTAACTAAATTCTAGTCCTATCAGGGACATATATTTTCAGTCATGTGCATAATCACAATGGTACAGAATCTAGCAACGTTAGGAAAAAAAAGCATGTAACTCACATTTTTATCATTAGCTAGGAAAATAACATCTTGCATGCCTAATCCCAGCTTTTCATACCATCCACATATTCTTGGGAAAGAATTACTGATGGAAGGTCTGGTTCTGGAAAATATCGATAATCAGCGAGCCCTTCCTTTTTTCTCATTGTAATTGTTCTCTAAACAGAATAACAAAAGTTATTATTATGCAAGAAAATAAATATGATGCCAGAGAAAGCTATCTTGTACCTGCTAAAATACCTAGAATTGAAGGAAAACAACAAAATCACAATATAGTACTAGCCTGAGAGCCTTCATCCCAGAGTCGAGTTTCCTGTACAATCTGATCTTCTTGACCTTGACTATGAAGTAGGACCTGCCTTGTAATTTCAAAATCAATAGCTCGGCTCATTGATGAAAATGAGTTCAAATTTTTTACTTCAACCTGCCAGAACAACAATTGATTATATTAGCGCCTAAATAGGTAATATGTTGTATTTTTTAATATTACATTGCAACATAAAGCTCGAGTAATATCATTTTGGGGTACTTTATTTCTGCAGAAAGCAAGGTCAAGCCATATTTAGCGCATAGGATAGGCAACACAACTTTCTTATCCACACGATCAATTTGTAACAAATGCTCTTCATTTTATTCTTTCATAAGTGCAAGTAAAATAAAATAAAGTTAAAATGTATCAATTTATATATCATGATATCAAGGTAATTAACACCCAAAATTTCCCATGCTGCACCTAATTTCTTACAAATACTTCAATTGCACCCAAAACAAGAGCCCATGGAAACAAGAGAATCATGAAATAACCTCCAACAGCTTATTCCAAGTTTCTTTCTAATAATGAATACTTAGCAAGAACCAACAACGTTTCCAACCAATTTCAACGGAAAAAGCAATGAGTTACCTAATAATTTAATAGAGTGCCGTGTAAAGAAATTCTAATCATTTTTATACAAGACATGACTAATACCTTTGTCCCGAACTTTGACTGCCCAATGGGTCGTACGGATACATTTACATCGCAGCGAAGAGAACCTTCTTGCATATTGCCATTGCTCACTCCCAAATACCTAACCAACCTCTGTAATTCTGCTGCATATTCTGCTGCTTCAATACCATTTCTCATGTCAGGCTCAGAAACTATCTCTAGCAAAGGTACCCCTGCCCTATTTAGATCAACCTGTGAAAAAATACCATCAAATTTAACATAATTGTATCATACAGCAAGTTATCAATCACGCCTCTGGTAATAACTAATAATTATTCGGGACAATAAGCGAAACAAAGCATTTTATGTTACAAAAAAAATGAAATATACACATAAATATGTGAAACTGATGCAACATACTCCCTCCAATCTCGTATATAAGCAAATTTTCACGTTTTAGGTTCATTCAATTATTAATGTATATGGTCCATATATGAACCAGATAAATTAATAATTGAATTAACCTAAAAAGTACAAATGTGCTTATATATGAGACCGGAGGGAGTAACTTTTTTATTCCTTCTGATTGAAGCCGAGGGGTACTATTTCATTTATCAAAAACCTAAACATAGATAACTTATACAAAAAAATAAATGCAAAACAGATAAGAAAAATGAATAACAAGAAATAACCAAAGTAAATTAAAAAGAAAAACCTAGAAGCAAAAAAGAATGGACAAAGAAACACTACCTGAGCATAATTTCCTTTTTCAGTATGCATTAATTTCCCCGCATCCTCTTCCATATGAACCCTTGTAATGCCAAACCTCTTATGCCCCCCACCAAACTCCAAAGGAATATCGACATCAAGAAAACCAGAAGCAGCAATTGGCACATCAAACTGAGAAATCTGATACCCTTTTGGAAGATCAGGATAAAAATACTGTTTCCTATCAAACTTAGAATTAAAAGCCAAGTTACAATTAAGAGCAAGTCCCAATTTAACCGCGAATTCAATAACCTTATTGTTCAAAACAGGCAAAGCACCTGGTAAACCCATACAAACAGGACAAATGGTAGTATTAGGAAATGTGCCATAACTGTAAGGACAATTACAAAAGGCTTTGGTAAGTGTAGAAAGCTGAACATGAGTTTCAATACCAATGACAGCTTCATAGTCTTTTGGCATTTTATCAAGTTTTTTTGATTGACTACTTGTTGAAACTTTGGTTTCTGTTAGAGAAGATTGTGTGGCTTTGGGAATTGTTGTTGTTGTTGTTGTTGTTGTTGAATACAAAAATCCATTTCCTCGTTTGAGTATTGAAGTTGGATAGAGTAGAAAAGGGTGAACTTGGAAGGTTCTAAACATTGTGTAAGACATTTTAATAGAAGAAACACTCAACAAAACAACCTTAAAAAAATAAAAATAAAAACAAGTTTTGCAGATGCAAACAAATCAGTAATGAGAGTTCCCAAAGTTGGCTGCATCCAGAAGACTGAAGAGGATCCTCTTTACTTATTTTTCTTAAAAGCAAATAGAAACCAAGTATATTACAGCCACTAATTCATATATACCCCAATCAATGAAGAAATTTCAACTTTACTTGAAATTCATATAAACACAAAAACTCCAAAGGCACTATGAAATGTAAACCAACTCACATAATCATAACATACATATTCCACTCAACAAAATGTCGAACAGATTTAATCCCAAATTCGCAGCACATCAAAGTTTTGCACATCCAAAATAGCAACACCAATATACTCAATGAAATTAAGGAAAACTTACTTCTTTTTTTAACTGTCTCTCAACCAAATCCAATAGACAAATAGCTACATTCCAACGAACAAACCCAAATTGAAAACCTCACATTCCCAAATTTTTGGGAACTCGACAGCAGAATAGTGACATCAATCTAAGGAGGATGGATCGAAACAAGTTATTGATACCATGTTAAAGTAAAGGGGAATACAAAGAAAAAGAAAAATAGATAGCTTAATCTATTACTATGTGTATGTTTGGTTTTGTGGTGACGAAAATTGATTTTGATAGAATTGATTCTGTAAAATTGATTCTGGTCAAAATTGATTTTAAGTTAAAGTAGTTTATGTTTGGATATATCAATTCTGGAGGCAGAATCAATTCTACTTTTGAGAAACCAAACAAGTCGGAATCAATTCTATACATCCATAATCAATTCTGGCTGCTCCAAAAGTGGAATCAAACATACACTATATATAAAAGGCAAAATTACATGTTTGATGATTTATCTTATTTTTTTGTAACATTTTGGTCTTTTATCTTTTATTTGTAACATTTTGATCATTTATCTTATCTTTTTGTAACACTACAGTCCTTTATCTTTTATTTGTAACACTTTAGTCATTTAAAGAACATGAAGATATGAAATAATTGATGAAGATGATGAATATATTCATCAAAATTATGAGTTTTATTTAATTTTAATAAAAATGTATCTTAATAAATAAAATTCAGCATTTTTTTAATAAATAAAAAATGAAAAAAAAGGGTTTATATGTGAATGTTATAAAAGATAAAGGACTAAAGTGTTACAAATAAAAGATAAAGGACCAAATTGTTACAAATATATACAATAAAGGACCAAAATGTTACAAATGAAAGATAAATAACCAAACATGTAATTTTGCCTATATAAAAAGGATACAAATTTTTGGGATGGTTTTTTCATTATTCCTATTCTACCCTTAAAAAATAATTTCCACATAAAAATAGATTTTCGGTTTTTTTTAGTAAATAATATTTTTTTTCTTCTTAATAACTAAGCACAATTTTCACATAAAAGTAGGTTTTCAGTTTTTTTATAGTAAAAAAAAATATTTTTTTTTCTTCTTAATAACTAGACACAACAAAAAAGGATATTACGTAGTTATCAATTAACTAAGTCTAATAAAAAATGAGATAAAGCAATTATTTATATTTGCACAACAAAAAATATTGAAAGAGAATACCGATCATACAAATGGGCACGGAACGTGCCCGTTTGGCGGCTAGTTTACTAATAGTTACAAGTACAGCTAGGTATATGGGCCAAGGTCCGCGGGCGGACCCGTTTAACCCGCAGCCCGCACGGGTTTAAGACTAACTTTTTTTGGTCCGTTTATATTTTTGCCTGTGTGGGTTGGACCGTTAGAACCGTAGGTTATGTGCGTTAAATCTGCGAGTTTGCGAGTTTGGCCCGTAACCCGTTTATTATTTTTATATAATTAATTATAAATTTTATCTCTTATAAATTATAAATTGGTTCATGTCCAAATCCAACTTTTCTCTAAACAAAAATCTAGTCTAAACCCTAATTATAAATATAAATAACAACACACTCCTATTTTTTTTTAGAAATAATAACGATAAAAAATAGTTGAATTTGATTGCATTACTTACATAGATAAGATAGATAAAATAAAAAATGTCACAAACTTTACTATTTTTCTTTGTTTACTTACAATTTAAATTTATATGTTATAGCATAAAATTATTAACGATATGTTTTTCTTAACTTTTATTATTTCAATATATTTTAGTTATTTTTTGAAAATAATAATTTTTTTTAATTTTTTGTAATAGTCCGCGACTTATATATTTTAACTCGTTTACATTTACTGACGTACTTGCTCGCCCCATTTAATACGCGGGCTTATGCGGTGCGGGTTAAACGGGGCGGGCCAGCCCGTATACCCAGCTCTAATTACAAGAGAATATATATATATATATATATATATATATATATATATATATATATATATATAACTCTATAATGAACTAGACTATACTAAAAAAATCCAAAAAATAAGCCCAATAACCTATTATTATCTAACAACTATATTTAATAACTTTCATATCTTATTCTTGAATCTTTTTAAAAAATGTTTGACTAAAATTGGGAAATGTTAATATGTGCCCTTAAGAGCACATGTTAAGGACTAAGAAGTTTAATATATAAATATTTTTCTTGATACTTGTGTAATACACTTTTTGAACATTAATTTCTTTAAATTATTTAATACTAAGTTTCTTTATTTGGATAGTTATCATGTGCCCTAAGGGCACAAGTTAACATGACTCATATTTATATAACTAGTATCCAGACCCGTGCCAAGCACGGGTAAAAATTCGGTTTTAGATTTATTAACTTATAAAAAATATATTTGACAATTTATGAAAGCACTATATATTTGACAAAAAATATTCATTTCTGAGTTTTTTTTTTTTTTTTATCCATATATGAGTAAAAAATAGGTTCTTATAAATTACAATATAAGACCCTCATATATAAGTTACAATGAAAAAGATTCTTATATTAATATATAATATAAATATAGGTCACGTATAAATTATAAAAAAATAGGCTTCTCTATTAATATATAAATATATGTGTTTCATATAAATTACAAAAGACATTCCCCATATTAATGAGTGTGAATATAGACTCACAAACTCATAAATTAGAAAGAAATAGACATGTTAATTTGTGAGTATAAATGTAGGTCTTTTATTGATTACAAAATAAAAAAGAGAAAAATAGACTCTGTATATTAACATATGATTATAAATATAGGTCCTTGTAGCAATTACAAAACGAAAAAGGCCCCAAAATAAAATATGAGAATGAATATAAACCCTATATAAATAGAAAAATATATCTCAAATTAATATGAGTATAGATATAATTCTCATCTAAATTACAAAAAAAAGACCCCGTATTAATAAATGACTATAAATATAGATCTCTTATTTTTTATTTTTTTAAAAGACCCTTGTATTAATATATAAATATAACTTAGGTCTCGTAAACATTACAAACAGATATGTAACATATGAGTATAAATTGGACCTCTTATTAATATATGATTATAAATATAGATCTCATATAAACTACAACAAAATAAAAAAGTCTTGTATTAATATATGACTAAAAATATAAATCTCGTATAAATATAAGTCTTCGTATTAATGAGTAGGAATATAAACTCACGGACTCATAAATTAGAAAAAAATAGACTACATATTAATTTGTGAGTATAAATGTAGGTCTTTTATAGATTACAAAAGAAAAAGAAAAAAATAGACCCTGTATATTAACAAATGATGATAAATATAGGTACATGTAGCAATTACAAAACAAAAAAGGCCCCTATCAAAATATGATAATAAATAAAGGTCCCGTATAAATTAGAAAAAATATATCAAATTAATATATGAGTATAGATATAAGTCGCGTCTAAATTACAAATAAGACCCCGTATTAATAAATGACTATAAATATATATCTCGTATAATTTTAAAAAAAAAAAACTTGTATTAATATAAGAATATAAGTTAGATCCAGTAAAAATCACTAACAAATTGGTCTTGTATTAACGTATGAGTATGAGTATGACTTCTTATAAATACATGACTATAAATATAGGTCTCATATAAATTACAACAAAATAAAAAAGCATTGTATTTATATATGACTAAAAATATAAGCCTCGTATAAATATATTCCTCATATTAATATATGGGTATAAATATATGTCTTGTTTAACTTTTTTTTTAAAATATCTCGTATAAATGAATATAAATATATTTTCCGTATAAATTACCCAAAAAAATAGACTCCCGTATTTATATATGAGTATAAATACAGATTCATGTATAATTACCAAAATAGTCACTATATTAACATATGAATATTAATATAGACTCTGTATAAACTAAAAAAAGATAATTACTAATATGTGAGTATAAATAGATCACATGTAAATTAAAATAGAAATACATAGATTAATAAATAGTTTTTGGTATTTTTTTTAAACAGATAATCCATTAACAATAAATTTCGCTCTTCATATGAATAATTGGGATGTTCTTCAGGTGTCTGTCCACATATGCAAACCGTCTGTCACATGTGACAAAATTAACAGGAAGAACTAACTAATGCAAAGGGTGGAAACGTATGGGACTAAATTGATACTTTTTAAACGTATGGACAAATTGAAACTAAAAATAAACGTAAGAGACAAAATGAGTAGTTAAACCTTATTTGGATTATTTAGTTTCAAAATGATTTTTTTTTCTTTCGCTACCAGTTTAATCTGGCTCGGGGATCAATTATAACATCAAGTGGTTCCAACCTTCTCCCAGTCACAGTTGCAGGGAATCAAATTGTGGTCCTCCTTTACCAAATTTAGTGTCAATCACCACTGAACCAACTAACGATTGATAGATTTCAAAATGTTTTAAAGTTTATACAGGAAAAATATCTTTCATGGTTTATTGAGTTTTTATCTAAAATTATATTTATATTTTGATTATACTTATTTATGGAAATAATTTATACCATCAAGTTTTTTGGTAAACATGCTATCAATTTGGAAGTGTGAATTTTTTTATCAGTTTAGGCATTATAAATTATCAATCAAGCCACAATCATAACCAATCAAATTCAACGCATAATTACAATTTATTTTATCTTATATCTAAGTTATCATCAAACGAATTATGGAACCGACAATATTAAAAAAAAAAATCATTCTTAGAAATAATTGGTGAATATAAAATAAGAAAGAAACAAAAAAACATGTAACCATTGAGTCGGTGATAATTAATTAATTACTAATAATAAAAAATATATAATATTGTCCAGAAATCCTAGTTCAGCTGACAGAAAATGCCGAAATTGTTAGACCGCACAATACATCCATGATTGGGGTTCAATCCTGACTACGGTCTGGCAAGTGCACCAGTCTGTCGTCGAGTAATAATTCACACTCTAGGTGTCTAGAATGAGTTCGTATCCACAGGGATCGTGCCGAAGCTTCACTAGCGTTATTTAAGTTCGTATAGTTTGCATTCGCTTTGGTTTTGGAAAAAGGTTTTTATAAAAATAGCGTAATGCGTTGCAGAAATAAATAAATATATATAGATATAGATTCAGAAACATAGATGATAGATATGGTGGTTGGACTCCCTCCCTTTTTCATATTTGGCATGACCGATGTATAACATAGTTATTCAGATTATTGTTCGGCGGTGACTTTTCCTTGTTGTAATAATACCTTACTATTACACTATGTCTATTAAAGTTTCCCTACGTTAATAACTAAGGTACCTACGAGAGCCTAACCTCGATGTGTAATTACAAAAGACTACATATTTAAATTACAAGAAATTATAACATAAATACAAAAGCCTAAAGAAAACATACCTTGCTAAGTTAGTTTTCCCGTAAGGGGAGAAAACTATGCCCAATAGAGCTCCTCTGAACCTCTCCTTATAGTAGAGAGTGTTCTACTATTTCTGAATGAATTAAACAATGAATGAGAGACTCTATTTATAGTTTTTGTAATGGGCCTCAGCAAGGCATCGCACTGCGATGGAGTCATCGTACTGCGATGTGAAGATTCAGTTCAATTTTATAACTGATCCTGTGCATTTCATCAGCTTGGTCGCCAAGTCATTTCATCGTGCTGCGATGTGCTATATCGTGCTGCGATGAACAAATTTTCTTCAGATTTATTTCTTCTGTTTTCTTGGCAAGCAAGCAGCTCCCATCGTGGCACGATGGGAGACATCGTGTTGCGATGGAATGCTCAATTTCTTCACTTTTTGGACTTTTTTTTTGTCTTTTGGCATCTTGGACTCTGTCTTGATGCTCTTTCCTGCTTTTGTAGGTTTTCCTTCGTATTTGGGCCTGTCTTGGTCATTTTACTACTAATAATTATACTAAAAATACCATAGAAATTTCTGTCATCAGATCCGTAGTCACTCCACTTTGAGCGTGTGAGTTTATGATGACTTTGTCATTTTATCTATGAAGACTTACTCCTGGAGTCAACGGATCCCTCCTCTTTATTAAAATTAAATGTTAAAAAAGTTAAACTTTTCTTAAAGTACATATATACATATGCGCACCTTAGAATATGTATTATTATTTACCAGAAATTAACAATTATCATCAAAATATATTAGCAACATAGCAATAATTTTTACATTGCCGGTATATAATTATTGTTCTAATCTATATATATATATATATATATATATATATATATATATAAGGCAATTTATGTACATTCTTTTTTTTTGGTAAAAGAGAGGGCTAAAAGCCCAAAAAGAGAAAGATTACACGCAAATTAATTTTGGGGTAGAGATCCTCAACCTATCATGAGTAAAAGTCTCACTAATAACAGCAGGACAATCCTCAAAGAAAACCAAATCATAGTCAAGAGTGCATCCTAAGTTTGCCAAAGCATCGGCACACTTGTTTGCTGTAACACCCTAACCCATATACGTAATAAATAAATAAACAATTAAACAAAGTACATGCATCAAGGTGTATTCAATTAAATAACAACGCATATCATGTTAAACATTAGAAACATAGCAGCGGATTTAATCATCATATCATAACATCCAAAAGTCTTCATACACATACGGATAAAATCCCTAGACGAAGATCAATAATTTTCAAGATAATCCGAATGTGAGAACTCATACATAAGTCATAAGCAAGGTCATAGAAGTAAATAAGCTCAATACATCGCAAAACGGAAATGACTACCCGACACGATGTTACAAGTACCAGAGCACTAATTATTACAACCCAACTAATAAGAGTCTAGGAGAAGCATAATGCTAACTCCTTACCACTAGTAGCTAAACAAATCTCCAAAGCTACTCCTCACGGGATACGTCCTCACCCTGCACCTCTGAACCCCCAAAGATTCAGAAATTAACACAAAGTAGAGAGTTAGTATAACATTCCAAAATAAGCGTAAGTATAAGCAATACTATACAACTTCATACAAATAATTAAGAGTTATACAATACTCTCATAATGGGTGCATAATCATATAGACAATAAACATGAGCAATAGATATACATATAAACCAAGATGTATGAACTAAGTATACATAACTAATCACGAAAGATCAAGGGTGCACAATGATGACAATTAACAATTAGTTCATATACTTATTCACCTTCATCTCCTAATGCAATCTAAATGTCACATTCGTGCAATGCTTCCTAGTAATAAAACTAAGTGCATGTGGTACCTCATAGTTATTGGAAAACTTATTCCAAATATATCTTAGTCAACCGCAGCTACTAAGATATCTGCCATACTTTAGGATCCCCTCTAAAGTATCTGCTTATCATACGAAATGATGCATGTATGCAAGATTACCAATCACATAATTTAATCATCTCATCCCATAAGGATATCACAACATAAACATATCTCAATAACTTAATTGAAGATATACAATCTCATTGATTAAATTATGTTCAACAATTCTCACAAGTAATCAAGCATACATAATCAATAATAACATTATCACAATTACTCATTCATGATTCAATACTAGCTTAAGCACTCAATCATGTTATCTTCAATAAATCATTCATATATAAGCTATCATGTCATTCTATAATCAAAAGACCATAATTAAGACATGTTACAAGCCAAGGTCAAAAAGGAGAGAAAAGTCAAATATATGGGTTGGAAAACGTTGACTCTCGCGCAAGCGAAGTCATGAGCCGCGTGCGCTAAATTATCTCGCGTGCGCGAAAACTCAAGTCGCGTGCGCGAAGAACACGACTGAAAAGAGGAGTGTTCCCTGTCAAATTCGCGTACGCGAAACAGGGTTCTCGCGTGCGCGAAATTGCCCAGAATTCACCCCTGTTCGTGATTTTCATGCTACAGCTCATAAAATATCATTTTTCTTGTTTTCAAAGGTTAAAGGTTCCAACTTTTAAGTGTTTATGATCAAATGCAACATGAAAGCATAGTCTAAAACATCATCAAACATCAAGACATGAGAATCCATAGATTTTTGCATAACATTTCAAAACTCATATCAACACATAAATTCCTCACAAACATCTACACATTCCCATTTATTATCCCAAATTCGTGTAACATGATTTAGACATTAATAACAGATTCTAACATTCCTAAAGTTATCATTTTCCTTAATCAATTCCCCTCCCTTTAAAGAGAAAAGAGTGAGAGAAGTTGGGGTTGGAGAAAATAGATTTTCTCCCTTTCTCTTGATCACTCTAGAATGGAATACTACTCTCTTACCTTTTGATTGAAGCTTTAACTTCTAGCTCTACTCTTCAAATCCCTTCTACTCTCTTCAAGCTTGTTCTTCTAAGCCTTCTCTTTCTACCTCCCTTAGGGTGAAAATGAGTGGGTTATGAGAGCTCTAGTTTTCTCATCTCTCTTAGGTCTAATTCAATTTTAATTGAAATACCAATTCTATCCTTCCACTTACTTAATCAACATTGGGTTTGGCCCATTAGGTTGCTAGTTCTAGTCATATCCAAAACTAACTCATTAATTCTATCTCATTCTACTAACTTCCTCAATTCTTAATTAATTAACTCAACTAATTAATTAACTAATTACTCTTCACTTAGTCTAATTAATCCTATGTGTTCACTAAAGTACCCTTAACTCCTCCTAAGCACAATAACCATATAATTCAAACAAATAATCATGGCATTCAAATAAATAATCAAACACATAAGTAATAAATAAGCATTAAAATCCTATTTATTTTAATAAGGGCGTTACAACTCTACCCCCCTAAAAAGAATTTTCGCCCTCGAAAATTACCTGAAAACAACTCCGGATAGGACTTCCTCATCTCATCCTCAAGCTCCCAAGTGGCGCTTTCACCGGCCGGTCCTCCCCAAACAACTTTAACCGACGCGATTTCCTTGTTTCTCAACTTTTTCATTTCTCTTCCTTCGACTCTCAAAGGTAAGGTCTCAACCACAAGATTCTCTCTTACTTGGATATCATCCGTTTCAATTACATGAGTTGGATCCGAAACATACTTCCTCAATTGTGACACATGAAACACATTATGCAAATTTGACAAAGATGGTGGCAAGGCAATCCGATAGGCCACTTTTCCAACTCTCCCAAGAATTTGGTAAGGTCCAATAAATCTAGGAGTCAACTTTCTTGACCTCAAGGCTCTACCAACACCGGTAGTAGGTGACACTCTCAAGAAAACATGATCACCTTCATTGAATTCCACACACTTCCTTTTTTTATCATAGTAACTCTTTTGTCTACTTTGGGATGCCCTCATCTTCTCTTGTATCATCTTGATCTTTTCCGTGGTTTGTTGAACTATCTCCGGTCCTAGTACAACACTTTCTCCCGACTCATGCCAACATAAAGGGGTTCGACATCTTCTACCATATAATGCTTCAAAAGGTGCCATTCCAATACTTGCATGAAAGCTATTATTGTAAGTGAACTCTATCAAAGGCAAGTAACTATCCCAATTTCCTCCTCCTTCTAAAACACAAGCTCTCAACAAGTCTTCAAGTGATTGGATAGTCCTTTCCGATTGTCCATCCGTTTGTGGGTGATAAGCGGAACTCACTCTTAGCTTAGTTCCCAAGGCCTCTTGCAAACTTTCCCAAAATCTTGAGGTAAATCTTGGGTCTCTATCCGATACAATACTAGAAGGAATCCCATGCAACCTCACAATTTGATCCACATAAATCTCCGCCAATCTCGGTATTAGTGTTCCGGTCTTGAAAGCAATGAAATGTGCCGACTTTGTCAATCTATCAACAATAACCCAAATTGAATCATTTCCTTTTGTCGTTCTTGGTAAACCACTCACAAAGTCCATAGCGATGCTATCCCACTTCCATTCCGGTATAAACATAGGTTGTAGCAATCCCGAGGGTCTCTGATGTTCAACCTTAGACTTTTGACAAGTTAAACAAGCATACACAAACTCGGCCACTTCTTTCTTCATACAAGGCCACCAAAACAACTTCTTCAAGTCTTGATACATCTTAGTTGCTCCGGGGTGAATACTCAATCCACTCTTATGCCCTTCCTCCAAGATCATTTTCTTTAATTCGGGTAAGTCAGGCACACAAACTCTATCTCTAAACCTTATAACTCCCTTCTCATCAATCTTAAAATCGGTTTCCTTTCCTTGATTACTCAACGCAAGACGATTCACTAGACTCAAATCTCCCCTCTGACCCTCCTTTACTTTATCAAGAAAATCATTGGTGAGCTTCAACATTCCTAACTTGACACTATGAGGCGTCGTCTCACACACTAAACTGAGATCTCTGAATTGTTCGATCAAATCCAATTCTCTTGCCATAAGTGACGATATATGTAGAGACTTCCTACTCAAAGCATCCGCAACCACATTCGCCTTCCCGGGATGGTAACTTAGTCCAAAGTCATAATCCTTCAAAAATTCTAACCAACGTCGTTGTCTCATGTTCAATTCCTTTTGGTCAAACAAGTACTTCAAACTTTTGTGATCACTAAAAACCTCAAATCTAGAGCCAAACAAATAGTGCCTCCAAATCTTCAAAGTAAATACAACGGCCGCCAACTCAAGATCATGTGTTGGATAATTCTTCTCATGCACTTTCAATTGTCTAGAGGCGTAAGCAACTACTTGTCCATTTTGCATAAGTACACCTCCTAATCCCATCAAGGATGCATCACAATACACAACAAAGGGCTCATTCGGTTTTGGTAGAATCAAAACTGGTGCCGACGTCAAACGCCTCTTCAACTCTTGAAAACTCTTTTCACAAAGATTGTCCCAAACAAAGGCTTGTCCCTTCTTAGTTAATCGAGTTAAAGGTAGAGCTAACTTCGAAAAGCCTTCGATAAACCTCCGATAGTATCCGGCCAAACCAAGAAAACTTCTTATCTCAAAAACCGATTCCGGAGTCCCCCACTTCATCACCGCATCAACCTTAGAAGGATCTACCGCAATCCCTCCCTTAGATATCACATGTCCTAAGAAACTCACTTCTCTAAGCCAAAATTCACACTTGGACAACTTAGCATAGAGTTTCTTTTCTTGTAAAGTTTTCAATACTATCCTCAAATGTTCCGCGTGTTCTTCTTCAGTCTTCGAGTAAACCAAAATATCATCTATGAACACCACAACAAACTTGTCTAGATATGAATGAAAGATTCGATTCATATATTCCATAAATACACCGGGTGCGTTGGTTACACCAAAAGGCATAACTGAATATTCATAGTGACCATATCTTGTTCGAAAAGCAGTCTTCGGAATATCCTCCGCCTTAACTCTAATTTGGTGATATCCAGACCTCAGATCAATCTTACTAAACACACATGCCCCCACCAACTGATCCATCAAATCATCAATCCTCGGTAATGGATACCTGTTCTTAATCGTTACTTGATTCAACCGACGATAATCAATGCACAGTCTCATACTCCCATCCTTCTTTTTTACCAAAAGCACAGGTGCACCCCAAGGCGATACACTTGGTCTAATAAACTTCTTTTCCAATAGATCCTCCAACTGTTTCTTCAACTGATCCAACTCTGATGTCGACATTCGATAAGGTGCCATAGAAATTGGGTTAGTACCAGGTACAACTTCGATACTAAACTCAACCTCCCTCTCTGGTGGCAAATCAGACACATCTTCTGGAAATACATCGGGAAACTCACACACCACAGGTAGCTGATTCCCTCCCGATTCTCCTCCTAACTTCAAGGAAGCAAACATCACAAACATCTCTGCATGCTCCTTCAGGGACTTAGTCACTTCACTACTACCCATAAGATCTAACTCTAAATCCTCATCCGGCTTAGGGAAAACTACCGTCTTAGTACAACAATTGATATGAACGCGATTAAACTCAAGCCAGTTCATACCAAAAATCACATCAATGCTACTCAAAGGAATACATATAAGATCCATACCAAAATGCCTACCAAAAATAGTTACTGGACAATTAACACATACAAGCTTAGTAGTAACCGAGTCACTAGCGGGTGTTTCTATTACCATACATCTTGACATAACAGACGTTTCCAAATTAAGACTTTTCATGCAGTTGTAAGAGATAAAAGAATGGGTAGCCCCAGTATCAATCATGGCACGTAAAGGAGTATCATGAATGAAGCACGTACCTCTGATAAGATTATCCGTTGCTCCCGAGTCACCCCCATCCAAAGCAAAGACCTTTCCTCCACTCTTCTTAGGTTTCTTGCATTCCGGGCTCTTATGTCCCAATTCTCCACAATTGTAGCAACTCACCGGTTCGGTGCATTCATAAGACTTATGACCGGGCTTCTTACACCTAAAGCATGTGACCTTCTCCTTGTCATAGTTTCCAACCGGCTTCTTACCACTACTCTCACCAACCTTCTTCTTTGCCTTGTTGTCATAAGGCTTTCCACGGTTCGCATCCTTTCCTTTCTTATCATTAACCATCTTGTAGTGATCGGACTTGGCTCTTCCATCAACGTCACAAATTCTACTCTTGGTCACCAAGGTAGCAAAATCTCTAAACTCCGAGAAACCAATAAGATGCTTCACTTCGGGTCTTAGGCCATTTTCAAACTTCACACACTTGTCATGTTCGGCCTCAAGAGTATTGTAGTGTGGTGCAAACCTACAAAGAGACTCAAACTTGGCGGCATACTCCGCAACGGTCATGTTTCCTTGCTTAAGCTCCATGAATTCAATCACTTTGCGGTTCCTCACATCCATAGGAAAGTACCTATTCAAGAACTCCCTCTTAAACATATTCCAAGTCAACACTACTCCACCAACTCCACATCTTAGGCTAGCATGCTTCCACCAATAGTCCGCATCATCCCTTAGCATGTAAGTACCCAACACAACCTTTTGTTCTTCCGTGCATCCCATAGCCGCAAAGATCCTCTCAATGTCCTCAATCCATTTTTGAGCACCTTCCGGGTCAAAACCTCCGGCAAAAGTAGTTGGTTGATTCTTCAAGAACCTCTCAAGTCTTGACTCCACTTCATTACCCCTCCTAGCTTCCCTTTCCAATCTTTCCGCATTCCTATTAGCCGCTTCTTGGTTCATTGCATTAGCCATCATGGCCAAGGCATCCGCGATTGCTCTATTAGTAGTCATCACCTGAACACATCAAAGAATCCTACCAAGGTTAGAACTAATGCATCAACAGTGTACCCCACACATGTCTTACATACGGGCAATCTATCCTAGTTGATCCTTCACAGACCAACCAGGCTCTGATACCAATATTGTAACACCCTAACCCATATACGTAATAAATAAATAAACAATTAAACAAAGTACATGCATCAAGGTGTATTCAATTAAATAACAAGGCATATCATGTTAAACATTAGAAACATAGCAGCGGATTTAATCATCATATCATAACATCCAAAAGTCTTCATACACATACGGATAAAATCCCTAGACGAAGATCAATAATTTTCAAGATAATCCGAATGTGAGAACTCATACATAAGTCATAAGCAAGGTCATAGAAGTAAATAAGCTCAATACATCGCAAAACGGAAATGACTACCCGACACGATGTTACAAGTACCAGAGCACTAATTATTACAACCCAACTAATAAGAGTCTAGGAGAAGCATAATGCTAACTCCTTACCACTAGTAGCTAAACAAATCTCCAAAGCTACTCCTCACGGGATACGTCCTCACCCTGCACCTCTGAACCCCCAAAGATTCAGAAATTAACACAAAGTAGAGAGTTAGTATAACATTCCAAAATAAGCGTAAGTATAAGCAATACTATACAACTTCATACAAATAATTAAGAGTTATACAATACTCTCATAATGGGTGCATAATCATATAGACAATAAACATGAGCAATAGATATACATATAAACCAAGATGTATGAACTAAGTATACATAACTAATCACGAAAGATCAAGGGTGCACAATGATGACAATTAACAATTAGTTCATATACTTATTCACCTTCATCTCCTAATGCAATCTAAATGTCACATTCGTGCAATGCTTCCTAGTAATAAAACTAAGTGCATGTGGTACCTCATAGTTATTGGAAAACTTATTCCAAATATATCTTAGTCAACCGCAGCTACTAAGATATCTGCCATACTTTAGGATCCCCTCTAAAGTATCTGCTTATCATACGAAATGATGCATGTATGCAAGATTACCAATCACATAATTTAATCATCTCATCCCATAAGGATATCACAACATAAACATATCTCAATAACTTAATTGAAGATATACAATCTCATTGATTAAATTATGTTCAACAATTCTCACAAGTAATCAAGCATACATAATCAATAATAACATTATCACAATTACTCATTCATGATTCAATACTAGCTTAAGCACTCAATCATGTTATCTTCAATAAATCATTCATATATAAGCTATCATGTCATTCTATAATCAAAAGACCATAATTAAGACATGTTACAAGCCAAGGTCAAAAAGGAGAGAAAAGTCAAATATATGGGTTGGAAAACGTTGACTCTCGCGCAAGCGAAGTCATGAGCCGCGTGCGCTAAATTATCTCGCGTGCGCGAAAACTCAAGTCGCGTGCGCGAAGAACACGACTGAAAAGAGGAGTGTTCCCTGTCAAATTCGCGTACGCGAAACAGGGTTCTCGCGTGCGCGAAATTGCCCAGAATTCACCCCTGTTCGTGATTTTCATGCTACAGCTCATAAAATATCATTTTTCTTGTTTTCAAAGGTTAAAGGTTCCAACTTTTAAGTGTTTATGATCAAATGCAACATGAAAGCATAGTCTAAAACATCATCAAACATCAAGACATGAGAATCCATAGATTTTTGCATAACATTTCAAAACTCATATCAACACATAAATTCCTCACAAACATCTACACATTCCCATTTATTATCCCAAATTCGTGTAACATGATTTAGACATTAATAACAGATTCTAACATTCCTAAAGTTATCATTTTCCTTAATCAATTCCCCTCCCTTTAAAGAGAAAAGAGTGAGAGAAGTTGGGGTTGGAGAAAATAGATTTTCTCCCTTTCTCTTGATCACTCTAGAATGGAATACTACTCTCTTACCTTTTGATTGAAGCTTTAACTTCTAGCTCTACTCTTCAAATCCCTTCTACTCTCTTCAAGCTTGTTCTTCTAAGCCTTCTCTTTCTACCTCCCTTAGGGTGAAAATGAGTGGGTTATGAGAGCTCTAGTTTTCTCATCTCTCTTAGGTCTAATTCAATTTTAATTGAAATACCAATTCTATCCTTCCACTTACTTAATCAACATTGAGTTTGGCCCATTAGGTTGCTAGTTCTAGTCATATCCAAAACTAACTCATTAATTCTATCTCATTCTACTAACTTCCTCAATTCTTAATTAATTAACTCAACTAATTAATTAACTAATTACTCTTCACTTAGTCTAATTAATCCTATGTGTTCACTAAAGTACCCTTAACTCCTCCTAAGCACAATAACCATATAATTCAAACAAATAATCATGGCATTCAAATAAATAATCAAACACATAAGTAATAAATAAGCATTAAAATCCTATTTATTTTAATAAGGGCGTTACATTTGCCTCCCTGTAAGTATGAGAAATTTATGTACATTCTATTGACAACAATTTATTACTATGATCAATTAAAATTATATATATGGAGTATTATATAAGGCAACAATTTCTCTACTAATTTTAATTGATATATTTTTATTTTCCTATATATATTTATGTTGTTGGATGCATTTGCTCCACAATTTCTTTGCTCAATGTTTTTTCACACAGCCATTTTATTTTTTTCCAACAATGGAGTTAAATCTAAGGTATTGATATGAGTAAATGTCATATAGTCCATATACTCATATATTTTTACAAATAAATATATTTTTATTCATTTTATTTATTTGTATGAGGACTATATTTATATTCATATATCAGTATATGGAAACATTTTTTTTTATTTTTAAATTTATATGGCTCTTTTTTATTTATAATTTATATGGCACTCATGTATTTATTCATATACTAATATGAGAACTATATTTTTTTGTATATTAATAGAGGGGCTTTTTTTATATAAATTATGGGAGGTACATATTTATTTATTTTTTGAAGGAAATTATCCGAGCTTCTATATTTGTTTTATTTGAGGGTATTGATTTGAAAATTAAATAATAAAATATATTAAATAATAAAAGATATATTGGAAAAAATATATGCAATTAATATGTCAATAAAAGTCATTTACATGTTGTTCTATAAGCTTGATATAAGCCCTAAAGTAACCGTTTTTACAAATGTTGCAATAACTTTTTTTTTACAACAAAAGGTTGCAATAACTTATATAAAAAATAAGTGTGATAATATTTGCAAACCCATCAAGGTAGTAGAAGCAAAAATATATAGTGAGAATTTAAAATATTAAACTTTTCGCAAAGAACAATTTATTCAATCCACCGATCGATAGAATTAGTTGAAATTAGATTTTTTTTTTTGTACAAAACATGTAATACACAATCCTATGTAAACAAATAATTTACAAAATTAAAGATCACCTTGTTCAAAAATAAAATATACAAAATAAAAATTACAATAGAAAAATACATGATCAATATAAACACAACACTATTGAAAAAATACACCATTTTGAGAGAATGTGATGCATTTCTTCTTACCTCTCAATTAGCATACCTGTCACAAATAATAAACAGTATTAATAAATAAAAAATATAAACACCAAAAGAAAAAAAATGGATAGTAAAAAAATAACATAAAAAATCACACAAACAAACAACATAAGAAATGATGATCAAAGAAGAAAAAAATAAAGAAATTAAAAAGTGGCAGTAGACAAAAAAAATAGTGAGTATTGAGAGAGAGAGAGAGATAAAATAAGAGAGAATTAATGGAGATTGAAAACTTGGTGATTTTTTACATAGTAGACTTCCTATATATACTAAAATAAATGAAAATGTTAGAAATAAACTAAGAAATGCCAGAGAATAGAGATAGAGAAGATAAAAGCAATGTATTATTCTCTTCATATGTATCTATTACATATAACAAAAGTCCTATTTAAAGGATACAAGGAAAGTAGTGAAAAGGCAAAGGTAGTAAATCTCCACTACTTAGTGGGAGTTATAAGGAAAGGAAGAGATATGGACATCCACAATTCATATTATTCATAACACTCCCCCTTTGATGTCCATCGAGGATGTGCCTCGTTAAAACCTTACTAGAAAAAAACCCAATGGGAAAAAATTCTAGTGAAGGAAAAAGAGTACAACATCCTTTTACATCATATGTTTATTTCTCCCCCTCAACCATACAACCATCTCTAAGACGACAACGACCAATCTTTTATATTAGTTGTCCAAAAGTTCTACTTGGGAGCGACTTTGTGAAAAAGTCTGCTAGATTATCACACGAACAAATTTGATGAATGTTTGTATCACCATTCTTCATAATGATTGTTGCATTAATTCTTCCGGCAGATAAACTACAATTTTCTTGTATGTTGAAACTCATAATCCTAAATAAAGAACATTCTCCGCTTCCTTGATTACGTTGTTTCTCCAAGATATAAAACGTATGCTTGAATTTGTTCTGATACCTGTATATACAAATATTGACAAAAACAAAATTCTACGATACATATAATTAACAAAATACATTATTGTCATCGTTTGAATTAAAATATGGTACTTCAAGACCAATTCAAGTTGTTCATCATTTTCTTGAAGACATGATCAATATTAACATCAAGTGACATCACAATCATTCTAGTACGCAATCAACTATCAAATTATTTTAATACATTTACTATATAAGTTTTTCTTGATGCACAAAATCTCATTTAAATAATAAATTTGCAAATACAAACTTTTCGCATGCGACATATGTAATTTCAAATCTTTCTATAATCAACATATTTTAGGATCTCTTATAGAGAGATCTAATAATATCATCATAAAAACGTTTATAATAAATTTACTTTCAAATGTTTAAAATGGACATGTGATGTCATTTCTTCAATGTATCATAAAAATTAACTCCTTCAGAGAGTTTCACATAATCATCAATTCAAGTGAGCCATACAAATATATTGTAACATATATTTCTTATAAATTTAGCCTTTCAAGTACTATTAAACTTTATCAAACAAGAAAAATTTCTTGAATTCACTTCAGGTGATTATGTCTCATCAAAATAAATTGTAGACATTTACCATCTACTTTTGGTGGACATATCAAACTCTATAAGTATGTATTATATCAATATAATTCTCTTTAGCGTAAAAATTCATATATATCTAATTAACTTCACATCTTCAGGTGTGTGGACTGCAGGTCCAAACAGTTCAGTTATATGAATAGAGTTTGATTTCACCGGAATTGTCTATTTTCATCTGCAGATATTTTCTTTATCTCTAATCGTTAATAGACTTTGATTCATGATCCTCGTTATCACTTATCACATATATATAGCGCTATAGAAAAACTTCGTCAACGTTGACTTTCATTTTTGGTTCCATCTCATTTCTTTCATAACTTATCGAGATCTCTTTATTTTCATAAAATTCAGGTACCTGGTCAGTTCTTCTGGAACTTAAAAATCAATCATATCAGACAACTCTTTAAGAGTTTCTACATCCTCATTTGGGTTATCTTTCATTTTAGCTCCTTTTCTTGTTTGAGGATTTTTATATTTGGAACCAATTAGTCTACCACGCTTCATGCGCGGATGAGACTCATTTGCAATATTCTATTATCCGACAAGGATATCTATTTTCTTTGGACCATTAGCAGCTTCTATTTTAATTTCTTAACTTTGCAAATGAGTTATATTTTGAGGATCAAGATGAGACAATAATATTTATTTTCAAATAATTCATTTGAACTTCAGGTTCATATTTTTCAGCTGCTTCTTCTCTCCCCCTAATATTGGGAAAATTAATTCATCACTTGATAATCAGCCTTCTGGGCAGTAAACAATTCTCCAATTTTTAACTCAAGATACTTTATAATCGATGGAGATTCATATCAAATATATTTTCCCAATATTCTTTAATAATTTATCTTGGTGCATTATATTGGAGCAATTGGAACATACCAACACATCCAAAAATGCTTATATGAAAAATATAAGGTTATAAACCTAAACCTAACTGAATTGCAAATTAAGGGGAGAGCTTCTATATAATAACTTATTGACTTGTTGCGAAGCAAAAACTCAATATAAATTATCTCATGTTCCAAAAATATAATTTTGAAGTTATGATTTCATAAGTATCAATCACACATTTAACTTTAGACGTCTAAAGAGTGGATCTTCGGGTCCATATTTTTAATGAGCATATGCTACAAGATATTCGAATCAATTTTGGTCGACCAATTTCACAAACATCTGGTTGTGAGTTGACTGAACATTTAGTTGGTGCATCAATTAAAGTTGTATAATATCTAAATGGTAATGGGTGATTTGATTTACAAATATCACCTACTCTCAAAATTTGTGAGAGACTCACTTTTTCAAATTTTCAACTTTCTTTGGGAACAAGCAATACACCAATTATTGGATTGAAGAAACTTCTAGCTCTTCAACATATATCCAATAAAATAATAATTATTCTTCGCATCATAATAGATCCGGGATAACCCAACCGGTCTTGCCAAATACTAACTTAATATTATTTGCAAACTTCTGGTTTACAATAATTTGTGCTTCAATTGCACTAATATATATAAGTGTAGTACAATATAGAGGAAAAGTATTTGTTCCTCCATGTTACATTATCTCTTGAGGAGCATTCGATAATTTTGTAGTTCTCCAGGAACTATATCACAAATGATAAAAAAAATCATTGTTTACTACACTCAATAAAGAATATTTGAAACATGATTTGTAAACTTCAAGTTTACTATAATATAAATCATACATTTTTTTTATTTTTTTTAGGTCAGTAATCAGACAACACAAATTGTCAATAAGAATTATTTTTATTTTTGAAGTTTCATCTTCAAAGTTTATATTATATGTAAGATCTAAAATCAAATAAATTTATTTTTATAAGAGAAAATGCATATCCTTCATGTAATATTTATGAAATAGAAATCTTGTGGAAAGAAAGAATACAATCATAATCAAATATATATTTTCATAGTATAAGAAAACAAAGCATATAATAGAAGTTTAAATATTATCTCATAAAAAATTTCTTTGATCAAATAATGGAATAAAATAAATTTTTATCAAAACTAATTTCACATCTCATCTTTAAGTTTATAGTAATGAAATTTGACATCTATCATATCAACAAGAAATCAATTATCATAACCAAAACATTGATTATACAAAATAAATAGTATGAACGATTCAAGAAGTAAATAACCAATTTATTCAGTTATTTGTACGATCCTTCTGGGATATATCATTACTGAATTCTTCAGAAATCCATAAAAACCGAATTCTTAAATTCTTCAAGAACTATGCAATATATTTTAACAATAAAATTAATTCCTAATCAATCCTTCAGGGATTAATCCTTTTGAATTCTTCTAGAAGTCACGTAAATAATGTTGAGTTCTTCAGGAACTACCATTTTGAATTCTTCAGGAATTCTCAAAGAATAATATAAGTTCTTCAGAAACTATGTTTTTGAACTCACATAAAATGATATGAGTTCTTCGGAAACTTCATAATAATTCCTTTTTATTTTATAATATGAGATTAATCTTTATACAATACTTCAAGAATGCATAAGGAATAAATTAAACACAATATATAGTACAATTCATAATAACATAATGAAATCTCAAATTTAATTGACCAATAAACTTAATTGATCATAATAATACCTTTTTTTTTTAATTTTATTTTACCGCTAAAATACTAGAGTCAATAGCATCACACTAAACTAATTAAAGACTATATTACAAGTCCATAATCACATGATATCAATTCTTGATGGGGTTTGTCAAAAACAAATATATTCTGGGTAATATATCCACACATATGGTATAGCAATATATAGAATTGACAGAGTGAAAGTCATTACAAATTAAGAAAAGGTTTTTGATGAAAATGAAAATAGTTAATTATTAAGGAATAAATAATTGGTTCCTTATAGCCAGATCTACTAAACAAGTGCATCATCATATTATAAAATTCATTTAAGTAAAACTTCTCTTACCACAAAAATTAGTTCAAAACATTTGGTCTATTAATAATTTAATATCATATTAGTCAATATGCAAAAAAGGAAACAAACAAATTAGTATGTAAAGCCATCTTAATAGAATAAATCTTAATAGTATGTAAAGCCAAAGTCAGAAGTGCATATAAAAATCAAAGTGAATAGAGATATAAAAACAAAAGTCAGATTAAATCTTTTGCATATCATTGAGAATAAAGCAGGTTGCATTCTAGCAACAAGAAAGGGAAACCAGCATTTATCGTCACAGTCCAAGAGAAATTTATTTAGATTTATGTTCAAAATGTAGGGAGTGGAATATTGATGATAAGCCAGATTATGGAGTTCAAGGCTTTGCACACTATATATAATGTTCCATTACAATTTAAAGAATAACCGAATAAGATAAAGAATAGCATAATAAGTGTACAAACATGAGTCATATTTATCCACTTCTAACACCACAAACAAGCATACAACATTACAAGTAATATAAAGAAAACATGTATGAATCTTACCTCAAATTGTATTTTCAGAGCTTCGTGCTGATAACGTGTTAAAAATAAACTAAGAAATGCTAGAGAATAGAGATAGAGAAGATAAAAGCAATGTATTATTCTCTTCATATGTATCTATTACATATAACAAAAGTCCTATTTATAGGATACAAGGAAAGTAGTGAAAAGGCAAAGGTAGTAAATCTCCACTACTTAGTGGGAGTTATAAGGAAAGGAAGAGATATGGACATCCACAATTCATATTATTCATAACAGAAAAATATTTTTAATTTTGATTTCATATAAGAAAAAAATGAAACTTCTAAGAGAAGGAAAAAAGTAATATACAAACTTCTCAAAGAAGCCAAAAATCTCAAAAAGTATCAATCAAATCAATTAAATTAAATGCTAATAATGTGGACCAAAAAAAAATATTCGCAACAATAAAAAATTATTAATAAAATAAATTCATTTTTTTCTCCATACAAATACAAATAATTTAGTTTTAATTAATACACAATTATTTTATATAAATAAATACTCAATCAAGAAACATATATAAACTTTTTAATGAAGCCATATATTGTAATGCAAAATTTAAAATAATTTTTATTCATAAAACAATATTGATGAAATTTTTTTTTTTTATAAATATATTTAATTACGGAAAAAGTATTTTGTTTAGTTTTTTTGTTACTAAATTTATTTTTTAATGACAAAAGTAAATTAAATAGGAAAATTCAATTTTTAAAGAAACAATAAAAAATTCTCGATTTTTTATTTTATGTTACTATATGATAGTGTGATATTCATTTTTATTTTTGAAATTAAATAATTTCCTTTTTAGCATGGTGCATTGAATATCATAGAAGATCATATAAGAGTATTTGGGCATTTGCAGCGGATTCAAATTGCAGAAATTTAATATAGGAGGTCAATAGAAGAATGTACATAAATAGCATTTAATATCATGTTTTTTTTAAGCTTTTAGTGTGAGTTTCCTTTTTTTAAAAACTAAATCATTGAATCATTGAATGTCAAAACATTATGAGAGAAGAATGATTGTGGGAACGCCACATATACAATTACATTTGAAAAAAGACTCTCAAATAATATATATATATATATGTAAATTTTCATATATCATTCGTAAGAATGAAATATAGTAGTTGCAATTTATTTCAAACACATATAATAATGTTAGTAAAATGTTATATGCTCGTAAATTCAATTTGAATCTAAAATCATGATATTTTATTTAAAAGATTGCACTATTCATTCAAGTCACATGATCATTTGGATTGAAAGTTTATATCATATAGATCATCTATAGAAAATTTTAGAAAAATTGAAAATCATTTGATATGTTATTGAGACCCATCAAGATTAACGGTTTATTAAATACTGTAAATCTTGATAAATCCTAATAAAATATCAAATGATTTCAATTTTTCTAAAAAAATTTATAGATGTTCTATATGATATAAACTTTCAATCTATCAATAAATTTTGTAAAATTCGTACTCGGTAGATCACTGGTCCATGGTGGACTACTTGTGAAGGTGATCCACCGTAGCATTAGCCGAATATATATATATATATATATATAACTCTATAATGAACTAGACTATACTAAAAAATCCAACAAATAAGCCCAATAACCTATTATTATCTAACAACTATATTTAATAACTTTCATATCTTATTCTTGTGTAATACACTTTTTGAACATTAATTTCTTTGAATTATTTAATACTAAACTTCTTTATTTCGATAGTTATCACTTATCATGTGCCCTAAAGGGCACAAGTTAACATGACCCATATTTATATAATTTTCATATATCATTCATAAGAATGAAATATAGTAGTTGCCCAGATTTTATTTCAAACACATATAATAATGTTAGTAAAATATTATATGCTCGTAAATTCAATTTGAATCTAAAATCATGATATTTTATTTAAAAGATTGCACTATTCATTCAAGTCACATGATCATTATAATTTTAGAGACCAAAAGAGGCCTTTTCTTCTTCAAAACCACAAACATTATTCACTATCACAATTAAAAACTTACTGAATGTCCAATATCACTTTGGCAAAATCACGATAACTTACTGTGATTTTATCATAAGTTTACCAAATCTACTATGATATTAAACATAATTTTCATACCAACTGTTTACTTCTTTTTGGTCAGTAACTGCTTGAACCAATATGCTGACATCTTAGGGGTTCTTTTGAGAGTCTTGAAGTCAACATAGACAATACCAAACCTTGATGTGTACCCTAATCTCCATTCAAAGTTATCAAGCAAAGACCATGCATGGTATCCAACAACATTTGCTCCATCATCAATAGCTTTCTTTAGTTGAGTTAAATAGCCTTTGTAATAATTTATTCTTGTGGTGTCATGCAATCCCTTGGAAAATGTTACATTACCCGGATCATCCATGCCTACAAATCATTAAAGATATGTTACATCACATCAAAGCCAAATTTCATACTTCCTTTCAATTTATGTTAAAACATATGAAAATTTCTTAATCATTACTTTGATTTTAATCCATGTAATATATCTTCATATTGAGGTTAGTCCTTATATGATTCATATTTTTTATTTTTGATATAATCCGGAAATCCTTCTCATCCGTTATACAAAACTGCGAAGACTAATTTCTCAAATCTTGGTTATACTTATATGATTGATATTTTAGTGACTAAAATAATTTGGTCTACATATTAAAGAATTAAAACAAATAAGAAAGTGTATTATAAGGATTAAAACCAAAATAGAACTTTTTTGTATGTTTCAAGGACTAAAAAAACAAAATAAGAGAACTAAAAGTGAAAACCAGAATATTTGCAAAATGATAAATTGTATTTAAGGAAAAAAAAAGAGATATTTATGTCCTAGAATATAAACCATTCAAACACTACAAGAATAATTGATTTTACCGGCGAATTTAATATTTCGTTTCTGGCAGTTTGAGTCTTGAATAAATTAGTGGCGGCCTAAGCCGCCAATAGCGTATCAGAAACCCTCAAAACATTAAAAAAAATAGTATTTTTTAAACGTCTACACACTAAAGCCGTCACTAAATTTTGTGACGGTTTTTCCCCCTTATAGAGAGCTTTTAGCCGCCAGAAAATCAACATTTTTTTGTAGTGAAACAAAGCTAAAAACAAGGCTCAGGTGTTACCATTTTCAGATAAGATCACAGTTGGGTTTCCATAATGCTCCTTGATGTAGATTAATGTTTTGTACAAACCCCATGGTACATTGTAAAGCCAAGATGAATATGCCTGCAAATTATCACTTAAAAATAATTAATTGCATGATTTTATCACTAATATTTGTATCATGATTAATTAACTTTCACAATTTTCAAAATTACCCTTGGTCCAATAGGTACTCCATTCTTAGCATCTTCAATGTTAAACAAGAAAATCAATGTCATTAATGAAATTAAAAAGAAAAGTACTTTTGAAATAACAAACCATTAATTTATGAGAAGTGCTAGCATCACACCCTCTAACATACTCTTTTAACACACCCCACTAATATTTAGCCACATCATCTCATCTTTATTTTCTTTTACCTATTAACCGGTACTTCAAGTTGCTGAACATTTTTATTTTTTTTCATTTAAAAAAAAAATACAACTGCAAATTGTCGGTTTCTTTCCTTCTCGTCTGCTTCTCGCCTCTCATCTCTGTTACTGCCACCATATTGTCTCTGTTTCAAGCTCCGGTGGTCGTCGATTTCTTTTGTGGTCGTTGATGACTTGGGCTACGTTTTGTTGCAGAATTTTCCAGATCCAGTTGGGTTTTAATTTAATCTAGGTACACAAAAATAGAGCATTATGTTTCTCATGTTTCTGCTTGAATGTGTTGAGATTTCCTATGCGTCTTCCTCAGTTGCAGGTTTTGGCTTTTGAGATTTTAGTGGAAAATAATTTTTGTTATCTTTGTATCAACAACAACAACGGAAATGGGACAAAAGAAAGAAATTGAAGAAAGAATTGAACAAATCTAAACAAGATTAATGGGTATCAAAAGTAAGAAATATATAGATCCATGTATCACCCAATCCAATTATCCTGATGCTTTCTTAATGCATCTAGTTGCTTAATTAGGTTAACCTTGTTATTTTAGTAAGGGAACATTAAGCAACCTTTGTTTTTCTTTTGGGTGAAATGTAACGATTTCCGATGAGAATTTGAGAACATGAAGAGACGGTTTTGATAGAAGTTGAGTGTTGAAGATGAAGTTATTAAATTTAACAATTAAAAATTATAAAATAAATGGTTTAAATGTTTAACATAATCAACCGGTAACAAGTAAAGGAAAATAAAGATGGGATGATGTGGCTAAATATTAGTGGGGTGTGTTAAAAGAGTGTGTTAGAGGGTGTGATGCTAGCACTTCTCTTAATTTATTCTCCAAAGTATCACCTTTTCTTCAATTTAATTCTTAAAAGTATATAAATATAATAAGTAGTCCCTAAATATTAAAAAATTCATTAATTTAATCATGCAATTAAGATGTTACATTAGAGACTGAATTAATTGTTTATTTAATAATTTTAAATATGCATGAATAAAGCATTATCTTACAAGCAAACTTTGCATTCCAATCCATTTGAAAGCCAGGGACTTTTGGTTTTGATTGATGAGGATCATATATGTAGAAAGTAGTATATTGATTGATACCAACAAAATCAATGGAACCCTTCACAATTTTCACTTCTTCCTTAGTGAACTTTGGGAGTCTATTCCCTACAATATTTTGCAAAGTTCTTGGATACTCACCATAAACAATGGGATGAATGAACCTGTGAAAATTAAACACCTTAAATACCCACTCTGAGATTTAGACCCTCAAATTAATAAAACAGTAAATTAATTAGTCCCTAAAATTAGAAAAAATGAATAAATTTAGTCCCACCTACAAAAAAAATAGTAAAAATATCCATCAAAACTAATAAGAGACAAGACATATAATTTTTACTTAAATGATCGTTTGTTGCATTAAAATAAACAAAGAATCTTTAGAATTGATTGGTATTTTTCAATTCAAAAGATTAATTATTTTTTTTAAAGATTAAACTATACTTTTTCATTAATAAATATAGAATAATTACATATTACTGATAGGTAAACGGGCAAAAAGTTGCGCCGCTACCCCTTTTTGAATAACAAATTTAATTCTCTTAAAAACAACATTCATAGAATAGCGGACACAACATTGATATTCATAACTTTTTGAATTTTTTATAGGAGACTCACAGCCTCTGGTACTAGGAAACCAAAAGTGCAAAACGTTGCTAATTAAATCGTATTTTTAAAATTTGAGGACAAAATTCACATAAGTATACAATTCAAAAGACTAACATGCTCATTTGCTATAAACAAAATACTTGAACATGCATTGGAGGATGATTTTCAATTAGCATAAACTAAATATTTTTACCATCCAATATGAAAGTCTCTAGCTCTTTGAGCAGCATAGTTATCCGCCTTTGATCTTGTAAGAGGCTCATACCAAACAATATCCAACAAAATTCCAATCCTACCCTTTTGCTTTTCCTAAAGAAAACACAACATAACAACATTAAAGAGAATCAACCACTGGCTGATGTTCGAATTCACAGTGAGCTTGACAAAATCACAGTTGCGTATAGCTTGATTCTGTTGAAGCTTCAAAGTGTAACTTTACCAAATTAAATTATGACGACACGTTGTGATTTTGACAAACTCACTGCGATTTCAAACATATAATTATCCTTTAAGACTTAAAATACTAAATATTACTTGGTACTTCTCTCTGTATCTTTGAACAGCAGAAGCATGTGACAAAATCAAATTATGAGCTACAATGTAAGGCTCGGTTCCTGAATTTCCAGCTGTACAATTTCCATATTCTTTTGAACATCTACCAGGGGCAAAAAATCCAGTATCATAACCAAGAGCAGCTATAACTCTTGGTTCATTGAAGGTCATCCAGTTCTTAACTCTATCTCCAAATGTCTTGAAACAGAAATCTGCGTAATCCGCAAAGTCTTTCCTGTGGAATTTTAAAACATTCATCATTCATCAAATCCTTGTTGATCATAATTTGTGTTAACATATTAAAATAAATACAAACATTAGTTTGTGAAAACGAAATTTGAGAAAATGTTTTTTGTTTTTACTTTTTATTACAAAATGCCTTCTTATTTTCAATTTGTTTTCTGTTCTCATGTACAATTAATATTTGAGAACAAAAAATAAATTAAGGCATCGTATAAATTATAAATATATATTCTAAATAGTTTTTATTTTGTGGATCAATCATAACCGTTATATCATTGAAAATATTTTTGACATTAGATATATATACTTCTAAAAGTCACATTTGTATGGTTGTGCTGTGTTGACAATGTAATACACGTATCAAAATTAAAAACCATGTAACAATTCTCAAACTAAAAGTGAAAAAAAGGAATTGAAGCATAAATATTTTCTCAAATTGAAAGAAATTGTTCAATCTTGTTTTCACAA
Source organism: Trifolium repens (assembly GCA_030408175.1). Lineage (NCBI taxonomy): Eukaryota > Viridiplantae > Streptophyta > Magnoliopsida > Fabales > Fabaceae > Trifolium > Trifolium repens. Next base: position 43,474,106 of record CP125850.1, on the reverse strand, counting down.
CAATAAGGGTATTTTAGTACTTACACAACATTACGGCTCAATATTCCGTTGTACTTCAATTCAAGAGCCAAAGGAAGGTCATAATGATAGAGATTTGCATAAGGAGTAATGCCTGCAACATAAAACAAAACACTAAGCCATTAATGTACCGTTTATATTGTTATAATATTAGCGAATTTTGGTTTATCCTCTTTAATATTATTTTTTTCCAATTAATCTATGTAATATAAGATTTTGTCTTTTTAGCTCCTTATTAAATATGTTGGCTTAAGATTCAATCATCTTGTCCCTTATAATATTAGCGAATTTTGGTTTACTCTCTAACTAAAGATGTCACATTATCATTTATGAGGAATTTTAAGGCAGCATATTTCTTCGGGGGTTAAAAGTACATAAGGGTAAACACTATTTTACCGTTAACATTAACATCACATTTCTAAGACTATGTCATATGTCATATAGGAGTCTTGTTAGTTTTTGGAGCCAAGTGTTTTTGTTCTTTAAGATTATGTACTCATTTATCTCTTTCATTGCACATCTTGTACATGAGAATGAGCTTATTTTAATATATATGTTGTTTCAAAAAAAATAAACTCTTGTCACTTTTTATAGACTATGTTACATAAAAGAAATTACCTTTTTTTAGCATGTAATCAATCAATCTGTTGTAGTATGCTACACCTTTCCAATTTACTTTGCCACTTCCATCTGCATCAACAATTTAATCGATTATAAATTGAGTTATAAGTTGGCTTCATTTTGTTTTGATCAAATATGTAATATTTAAATTATACTTGGAAATATTCTGGACCATGAGATTGAGAACCGGTAAGCATCAAAATTTAGCTTTGCCATGAGATCTATATCTTCCTGCAAATAAAACACACTTGAGCTCACATCATATCTCTTAATCAAAAGTATTTATTAAGTTACAATAATTATGAAGTTTCATCTTGACAAATTACTTTTTAGCCTATATATACAAAGTTAAGGATCATCACATCACACTTGAACTATATCTAATCTCATGTAATCTTAACAAATTATATTCCATAAAAAAAGTCCATAATTCAATTGGCAAAACTATATACAAAGTTTTTTTATTCCATAGGTTCATAAAATTGCGATTTCATACAAGCATCCTAACAAATTAAATATCACTAGGTGAACTAACAACTAAGACTTGAACTAATTCCTTGCGGTATCAGCAACTTCTTATCAACCGAATTAATCAAATACATATTATTAACTTTAATGAGTTTAAAGGATATGCACAGTTAGTGTAAAAATAACTAATAAAAAGTATTCAATCTGCCATGTCATATTCAAAAAGTGGGGTGACGTAGCGGAAAACATGATTATAATTGATTTACTATCTGTGCATATTTTTTTTCTCTACTTTAATTGGCCAGCTTTATATTTCCAACTACTACAAATTGTAAAATTCATACTATGGATTGCTTGTGACAAAGGTTAAGTAACTTACTTTGTAGTGATGATATTGATCAACAGAAATATCTCCTGTGCCATTATTTGCGACAATCCCTGTTATGAATCCACCAATAAACTATTAAATATTTCACAATTTTTATTAAAAGAAAAAGCTAAACCAATTTAATCTCAACTTTAATCTACGGGATTATACAGGGCCGTCTCCGAGTATTTAGAGGCTCCGAGCTAATAATAAAAATAAACCCCTTAATAAAAATAAATATGTTTTTTCAAAAGAACTTAATATTTATTTTTGTGAACAAACAAATATTAATAACACAAAAAACTCAAAAAGTAGTAGAACAACAACATATAAGCACGGAGGCTATTATTAGTATAATTTTACTCTGCTAGACCATTATTAATATAATTTGATTGGTATAATTTTGCTCTGTCGAACTATTATTATTGCTACTTAAATCCTCAATATTATTACCTAATTATATATTTTTTTAGGCCCCATTTTTTTGGAGGCCCCGTGCTATAGGCCTCCTTGCACGGGTTCAAAGACGGCCCTGGGATTATATAGTGTAGAACTAAAAAAAAAATACATAAACAATTAAATGATTTCACACAAATCTCTTTTAACTTAACTAAATTCTCGAGTTTAAATATGAGCTTTAGCACGCAAAAACATTAAAACATTTAAAAAATTTGCCGTTCATTTGAGTTTCACCGGTTTAAGAGGGCTAGTGATCTCCACATTTGAGTTATTATATTTTATTTAAAACTAATTTATGATTATTGTTTTTTAACCAAATATAAAACTTATTGTAAAAATTAATATATATTAATTAAATTTTACTAAAAATTGTAAAAACTAATATATATATATATATATATATATATATATATATATACATAGATCTTTGCACTTCTGTTACTTTTAAAAAATTTATGTTAGAGAATTTATTTTTGGGTGGAAATGCTACAAAATTTAGCTAGTCTCTCACTATGTGGAGTCTTATCTTCTTACCACTTTTTTCTCATTTACAAAACTCCAATTGAAAACGTTACAAACATGTTTTTCTTACTTAAAATATAAAAACATTTGTCTATAACTATCATATCATTATGTTAAATATGAAAGCTGAAAGTGAACTAAAAAAGAAAATAATGGTATAATTTTTTAATCAATTAAGAGTTAAAGTTAAAAAAAGGGAGCTTCTACGGTACACTTGAATAATTCAAGTGTACGGGTACATGACATCGCAAATTAATAAATTAACGATTATTTTTATGGATTAAAAATACTATTAGTTAATTATTGTATTTTAGATATAATAATAACACAAGGAAAAATACAATTTTATTGTTTATAATGATTACACTGATATTTTAACATTTTTTCAATAAAAAATTGAATATTGACTAATATGAAGAATAAAAATTTAAAAAATATCAAAATTTATATTTTTGACAATTTTGGTTAATGATATTTGATTATTATAATGTTTTTAATGATAGAAAAATAATTTCTCTTAAAAAAATATTCATATTATTTATTAATTTGATAACCATGTACCGGTACATTAGAAATTGTCTAATGTACCATAGAACTTTTAAAAAAAAAAAGGGAAAGAAAGAAATACCAACCAGGTTTTTCGACGAAAACATCCCAAATACTAGGACCTCGGCCATCTTTGTGGGCCATACCCTCAACCTGATAAGCAGAAGTTGCAACACCAAACACAAACCCTTTAGGAAACACTTCTCTATTCAACCCTCCAGTATCCAAATGCACCGTTTCAGGCATGGCAATTCCATTAACTGACCCAAGAATAACAACTAAGAAGAAGAAAAACATGAAATAGAAACATTCATGATGTTGTGAATCCAACATCACCATTTTTAAACAACACACTAGTCAAGTTAAACACTGTCACTATTTTTGTGTGTGTTTGAAAATTGTGGAGATAAGATAACATTAGGACATAATATGAGCGATGTTGGTTTTATAGGACATGTTTGGGTAAAATTTTCAATTTTACCCATCAAATGATTATAATTAGAAATAAATTTTAAATGTCCCTTTAGCAGCATGTCATAATCAAATGGACCTATTTATGAGCATGCGTGTACCTCCATGATCATGATTGGGTTTGAATGTTATATCGCGCATTCATGTAGTCGGGAAATTCAATATCGATCAAGAAGTTTAAAAAGTGCAAAAATATTTAAATTCATTTGGATCTTTCTATTTTACCTCAAACAAGATCATTTTGATCCACCAATTCTGAAAGATTATTGATGTATGGCGGCTTTGATTTACTATTAGGATTAGCTTCTACATTTAGCTATTTTAGTTTAAAAAAATTCGAGAAAAAGCTATTAATTAGGATTAGCTTCTCATTTTCGAGTTAATTTTTGTTTCTTTTTTTGTAAAATAATTTTCTACAAAATCTATAACAAAACACTATTATAATAATAAAATAGATTTTAAAAAATAATAATTGTTTTCTTAAAAAAAATCCAAACATACAAAATTTAAAATGTGGAACCATGTTGTCAAAAGAAACAAAATAGAAAACTATATTTTCAAAATTCTTGATACGATACCACCGCGTTACATTATTTAAAAAATCAAATTTAAAATAACATAACTAAAATCAATAATGATAATAAATTAACATTCAAATTACTCAAAATAAGTAAACAAGTGACAATTACATATCTTAAGTTAAGTACTACCCAAAAAGGACATAATTAGTTTTGTCAAAAAAAAAGGACATACTTTTATTTTATTTTTGTTTTCACCACCAGTTTAATCTGGTCCGAAGGTCAGTTCTGGCATCAAGTGGTTACAGCCCCCTCCAGATCGTAGTTGCAGAGGATCGAACTGTGGTCCTCCCTACCAAGTTCAGCGCCAATCACCACTGAACCAACTAACGATTGGTTAAAAAGGACATAATTAGTATTATCTCAAATAACATTCTAGTATTATCCAAAAAAGGACATAGTTGATTATCCCTATAGAACATCATAATTTAACATTCACTACTTAAGAGGAAACACAGATTGTATCAGTCTCCTTTTCTTCGTTTCCATCATCAAAGAACATTAATTGTCTGATACTTCTCTGATACGCGTATCAAAGAAGTATCTGACACGTATCAGTTATTTATTTTTTAAAAAATATTATTAATTGTCCGATATTTTTTCAATTTGCGCATAAAAAAATATCAACAAATATTGGTATTGGATACATATTGGAGTTGGAGATGATACTTGGTCATTTTTGGAATATAGGAACTTCATATGACACAATTTTTTATACGATATTTTTATTTGGGTCATGTTAACTAGTGTCTGGTGGCATTAGTTAAGGATAAAAAAAATTAAGTCGTGCATTGACAACAATATTTTTTATATTTTATAATTAAAGAATACACAAATTCCAATTACTATATTGAGTATTCTTAACTAATATTCTAGTACACTAGTTAGCATTTTCTTTTTTATTTAAGGGGGACTATGTTGACGTTCTAATTTCAACTCATGGACCACCATAAAATTCATTTATTAGGGGACCAAAAAACATCACGAGCTAGGTTTGTCATTCTGTAATATGAATAAGAATTGGAGGGCAATTTCGTCATGCAATATTCCCAACGTTTTAACTTCGTCACCGACATACCATGGTTATAGGTAGATGTACGTCGCCCCTTTCTCCATTCAATTAATTATTTTTTACGAGCATTTTATTTCCTCCATAAATTTTATCGGGTCATGCTAATTAGTGCTCCCGAGCCACTAATTAAGGAACTAAAACTGGAAATATTTGCATTGAACACAACATTTGTTATACTTTAAAAACATTGACTGCACAAATACCAAGACAACTTTTCTATATTTGGTTTTCTTAACCAGTGCCCCGGAGGCACTAGTTAGCATTTTCCAATTTTATATTAGCATAAAAATGTTATTAAAAATAATAATTAAAGAGAAACAAAAGAAGGAACATCCACCGAAAGGCAAAGGGAAATCCATCATAAAAACAGTACATTCAGAAGATTGAAGCGAAATGAGTTATACATTTTGATGAGTCGAATTTCACACCTTCATACAGAAAACCAAAGGTGATTGCTCCGGAGTGCGAAGTTCGGGAGACAGAGAGACGAGTGATGTAGCTGATGTCTGTGAGACAAGTGTTCAACTTCAGATACCTAAGCCATGTGAGGATTTGAGCCAAATATTTCCAAACGGTATTACCACTTTCTTTCGAATTACTATGAGAGTACCGTGCACTTGTTTATTTTCTAGAACTTGCTCTAATTCTCTGCTGACTGGTTAGTTTAATATTATATGAATTGAGGCAATTGTTTGTTATAACCCAGAGTCTTTTCAAGCCACCCTTTATTATATTATTATCCTTTGCTAGCCAAATTTGAGCCGTAAAAAAAATATCCCTTTTGTTTCGGTGACAAACCACGATGCAAGCCTATAGACCAGAAAAACAAAGAAATTACCCTCTTTGGAGTTAGGTAATAGTTCTCAAAGTCTTGGCAACAAAACAAGTTTGGGGTTGCTCATGGAACTAGCAACGTTTAAGTTTGGGGTGAGTATACGGAGAACTATCACTACAAAAAAAAAAAAATGAAAAAGAGACAGGAAAACATCAAAAATTCTCTAAAAAAATAGTCTCTTAAAAAAAAATAAATGAAAAAGAAAGAGCCAAAGGGCAAATGAAAAGAGCCAAAGGGCACAAAAAGTGATAGAAAAGAACCACACAAAGACACATTCGGTTCTTATTTTCCAATACCAACACAAAAAGGCACCGTAACAAACACAAGTTGCGCACACAAAAAGGAACATCAAAGTAAGACTTAACTCCAATGTTTAGCCTACTATTCCCAAAAATGTCCTACCTTGACCTAAGCCACATTATAACCCTGAAAAGACCTCCAAAAATGCATGTATATTGAATTTTGACCGGTTGCTTAGAGTTCTTGCAAGCCTATGGTAAAATGGCAGGTTGAACGATGATTGAGAGATAACCCTTTCAATGAATGAGCGAAAAACACAAATGTGAGAGAGAGAAAAGTTGGACATGGACTCTTGCGGGCATTTGTCCGATTTGCTACTAATGACGTCTCCTGAGCCTAGCAGAACTGAGCATGATCGCGGTGGTAAGAAAATCAGTGGTACCATTGCTAAAATACAAAAAGGTTGTGAAATTCCTATCATCTTTATTTATCTCTTGTTTTTCTAACGATCTTGTCTGACAGCATGTTACTTGAGGACAAGCAACAGTTTAAGTTTGGGGTTGTGATGACAGGAATTTCTACGGTATTTTTAGTAGTATTATTAGTAGTAAAATGACCAAGACAGACCCAAATACGAAGGATAGCCTACAAAAGCAGGAAAAAGCATCAAGACAGAGTCCAAGATGCAAAAACACAAGAAAAAGCCCAAAAAGTTAATAAATTGAGCATTCCATCGCAACACGATGGCTCCCATCATGCAACGATGGGAGCTGCTTGTTCGCCAAGAAATCAAGAGCAATAAATCTGCAAAATATCTGTTCATCGCAGCACGATGACTTAACATGGCGCCCAAGCTGATGAAATGCGCAGTTATAAAATTGAACTGAATCTTCACATCGCACTGCGATGAGCTTATCGCAGTGCGATGCCTTGTTGAGGCCCATTACGAAAACTATAAATAGAGCCTCCCTTTCATTGTTTAAATCATTCAGAAATAGTAGAACACTCTCTACTATAAGGAGAGGTTCAGAGGAGCTCTATTGGGCATAGTTTTCTCCCCTTATGGGAAAACTAACTCAGCAAGGTATGATTTCTTAGGCTTTTGTATTTAGGTTATAATTTCTTGTAATTTAAATATGTAGTCTTTATTATTTATGCCTTAGGTTGTGGTGGAGAAGATGAACTCCCCTATGAATATTTGGAGTCTGTGGTTGAGTCTAAGTTATAATAAATGATATTTAGTAATTATGTTTGTTATTTACTTTCTTGCACTTAATAACGTATCTCGTAATCTGGCCGGATAAGCGGGAGCGCCCTTAGAATTGATATCAGGGTTTGACTTGGTATGGTCCTTGACTAGGGTCTGGCAAGTGCTCCAGTCTGTCGTCGAGTAATAATTCACACTCTAGTGTATAGAATGAGTTCGTATCCACAGGGATCGTGCCGAAGCTTCACTAGCTTTATTTAAGTTTGTGATAGTTTGCATTCGCTTTGGGTTTTTGAAAAGGTTTTTATAAATATAGCGTAATGCGTTGCAGAAATATAAAAGCAGAATGTATAAATATAATAGATTCAAGAAATATAGAGGCTATGTGTGGTGGTTGGACTCCCTCCCTTCTTCATATTTGGCATGACCGGTATATAACATAGTTATTTAGATTATGTTCGGCGGTGAATTATCCTTGTTGTAGTAATACCTTACTATTACACTATGTCTATTAAAGTTTCCCTACGTTAACAACTAAGGTACCTACGAGAGCTTAACCTCGATGTTGTTGGAACAAAGTGGGTCTGACATAAATCCCTAGTATTTTAATTGGTTTTGATGATAACAAAGTATTAAAATTGCAATTGTTATTACTAATGATTATTCTAGTGTGCAGGATTAAAAGTTAAAATTCATTCAGAAAGCACTATGAATAAAAGCAGAGAAGCCAAGCTAAGAAGCTCTGAAGGCATATCGCTGTTCATCAGAAGCTTAAAATTCAAGTTCTGAAGTAAGTGGCTCTGAGGACAAAAGCTAGGCTCTGAAAGGACACAGAAGCTGAAGACCTTAAGAAGCTACAACTACAGACTCTGAAACAAAAGGAATTTGCGTCACTCAAGAACTGACAGAATTAGAATCAATGATTGAAGAACAATCTACTTTAGGACTCTGTCATATCCACAGGAAGGAATATTCGTTGGTACAACGTTAATCTTATCCATAAGTGGAGCGCATTTCAGGATTGTACGACTGTACTATTATTACTCAAAATGGTTGAGTGATAATTCAAATTGCAAGGTAGTGGAATTGAAGTTCTTTACCAAAGAAGACAATGTACAACTATCAATTGTACAATCAAATTTCAGCTGGCATCTTATCTCTCTGCAACGGTCATCACATTCCATTGAAGTATAAATAGAAGACTCAAATGGAAGAAATGACTACTGTTCTATTACTGCGTTTAAGGCTCTGAAACATTCTGACATTCAAGACTCTATCTGTCATTTTTAGTCTTAAAGCAAATTTGAGCTGTATTTTGTAAACACCTCTGATAGTATATCAAGTGTCCATTAACATTCATTCTTATCTTTAAGTTTGTTTGAGAAGTCTCTCGTTAAGTGTAACTTGAGCAATCTGAGAAGTCTCTTGCAAGTGTGCTTGAGCAATTTGTAATCTTGTAAAGATTATAGTGAAAAGCTCTTGTTAGTAACAAGGGGACTGGACGTACTCTCAATTTGTGAGAGGAACCAGGATAAATCTTGTGTCATTCTTTCTCTCCCTCGGAATCTCTTTATATTGTGTTTATATCCGCTGCAAACTTGTTTTTATTTGAGAAAAAGATTCAATTTTTAAAACACAATTCAACTCCCCCTTCTTGTGTTTTTCCACCTTCAATTGGTATCAGAGCCTGGTTTGTTGCCTAACTCACCTTACAGTGAAACAGTAAAAGATCCATTGGAGAAACATGACTGACGCTGCTGGAAATGATGGAGGAAAGAAGAATGAGTTTTCATTCAACTATGATTCTAATGCACATGAGAGGAAATCTTCTGACAAGGTTCCATTTTTCAATGGAACTGAGACTGCTTATCCCTTCTGGAAAACCAAGATGTACAGTCATATTATAGGTATTGATTGTGATTTGTGGCACTTGGTAGAAGAAGGAGTTGCGTTTGATAATATGGACAAAGAAGGAGTGGTTAGCTATCAAAACAGAAAATCTTTCACACCCACTCAGAAGTTGGAATACAAGAAACATCATTCAGTGAAGGGAATGATGACAAACGCAATCTCACATGATGAGTACCTAAAAATTGGGGATAAAAGGACTGCTAAGTCAATTTGGGAGTCCTTGAGATCCAAGTATGAAGGTAACAAACATGTTAGAGAGGCAAAAGCTAACCTGTTAGTACATCAATATGAGTTGTTTAAGATGAAGGACGGAGAGGAGATTGAGACTATGTTCTCTAGGTTTCAAATTCTAGTCTCTGGTCTTCAAGTATTAGAAAAAAGTTATACTGTGGCTGATCATGTGAGGAAGGTACTCAGAAGCTTACCTCCAAAATGGAGACCCAAGGTGACAGCTTTTCAAGAAGCCAAAGATTTAGATGAAGTAACTTTCGAAGATTTAATCAGTTCGTTAAAGAGTCATGAAATGGAATTAATAACTGATGAATTAACCAAGAAGCTGAAAGGAATAGCCTTAAGTTCTAAGGGCTCATCCAAGGCTCTGAAGGCTAAGGTTATTGAATCTGAAGACGAAGCTTCTGAAGAGGGTCAAGAGATTGGGTCTGATGATGAAGAAGAGATGGTGCTGATGGCTGCCAAGGTTTCACTGTGGGCAAAACGAAGCAAGAAATATGCAGGCAAGTTTTGAGGGTCTTCCAAGAAAGTTGGTACTGTTAAAGATAAAAAGGAAGACCAAAGCAAGTGATTCAAGTGCAACAAGCCTGGTCATTTCATTGCTGATTGTCCAGAAAACAAGAGTAGATCATCTAAGCAAAGCTCTGGCAAGGAAAGATATAAGAGTAAAGTCAAGAAGAGCCTTCTGGCAACTTGGGAAGATCTTGATAAAGACTCAGATGATGATGAGGAAGCCAATCTAGCTTTGATGGCAACTACTTCTGACAGAGAAGACTCTGAAGCAGACTCAGACTCTGAGGATGAAGAAGAGGTAATTGCTAAACTGTCTAGATCAAAATTAGTAGACTCTCTTAAAGATGCCTTAAAATTGCTCACAAAAAAGGCAGGTGAATGTAAAGTTCTCAAAAAGGCTTACAATCATTTGACTGAACAAGCAAACGTAATGAGTGAAGAACTTCTTATATAATGAACTTCTTATACAAGCAATCATTTGTCTGAAAAGTAGAAACTCATTTCTTGAAACTCATTACGTATATAATGATAAAGTTCCTCCAGAGCATGAATTTGCTCTGCAAGAACTTCTAATCAATGACATGCAGAGAAGTAAGATAGTTTCCTTAATTTACCATGTTAGTAGAAACAGAGGTGAAGGTCTTGGATTCTCACATTTTAAAGATAATCCATTATTTTCTAAACCCTCTAACATTGATAAAACAAAACCTAAGGCTGTCTTTGTGAAAAGTATATCAGAAGTCAAAGTTATACCAGATGCTGAAAAAATATTTGAGTCAGAGGTTAAGAAGTCTCAGACTCTGAACTCTTCAGAGCCTAAGGCCTCCAGACCTCAGACCAATGTCAAAACAAATAAAACTCTGGTATATTCTAGAGCTAAATCTAAGAACTATATAAAGCCTAAAAGTTTTTCAAAAGGCTTTAATGACTCTAGAACTTCTGATAGATCTTTCAAACAAAGACCACCTAAGGCAATTAAGACTAACCACAAAGGACCCATAAAAATATGGGTACCAAAATCTGAGATTGTTTTTGCATCAGATTTGCGCTCCAAGAAGGCCAGAGCAGCATTCTTGGTACCTGGACAGTGGATGCTCGCGACATATGACCGGCGAAAGGCATATGTTCCAAACCCTCACTCTGAAAGAGGGAGGAAATGTGGGGTTTGGAGGAAAACAAAAAGGGAGGATCACTGGGATAGGTACAGTTGGTAATTCTTCCTTATCTATCAATAATGTATGGCTTGTAGAAGGCCTGAAACACAATCTACTTAGCATTAGCCAATTTTGTGATAGTGGATTTGTGGTAGTATTTGATAAAGAGTCATGTACTGTAACTAGAGTGTCTGACAAATCTGTAGTATTCATAGGCCTAAGAAAAGACAATGTTTATAAGGTCAATCTCTCAGAACTCACAGAGCAAAAAATAGTATGTCTACTATCTCTGAGTGATGAGAAGTGGGTCTAGCACCAGCGCTTAGGACATGCTAATTGGAGATTAATCTCCAAGCTCAGCAAACTAAGCTTGGTTAAAGGCCTACCCAAACTCAACTATCACTCAGACGCTCTGTGTGGTCCTTGTCAGATTGGGAAAATTTCTTACACTTCCTTTAAACCCAAAAACATTGTCTCTACCTCAAGACCTCTTGAATTGCTGCACATTGATTTATTTGGTCCTGTTAGTACAACCTCAATCAATGGGAAGAAATATGGACTTGTCATAGTTGATGATTACAGTAGATGGACATGGGTTAAATTCTTGCGAGTAAAAGATGATGCATATGATGTATTTAACATCTTCTGCACACAAGTGCAAAGTGAGAAAAGTCTTAAGATCCTAAGGATCAGAAGCGATCATGGTGGTGAGTTTGAAAACGAACCCTTTGCAACTTTCTGTGAAGACCATGGAATTATCCATGAGTTCTCTGCTCCTAGAACACCACAGCAAAATGGTGTTGTAGAGAGAAAGAACATGTCTTTACAAGAGATGGCAAGAACCATGATGCATGAGACTAAACTTGCTAAGCACTTCTGGGCAGAAGCTGTGAATACAGCTTGTTATATTCAAAATAGGATCTATATCAGACCTATACTGAATAAAACAACATATGAACTCTTCAAAAGAAGAAAACCTAATATCTCTTACTTCCATCAATTTAGATGTACTTGCTACATCTTAAACAATAAGGTCTATAAAAAGAAATTCGATGCCAAAGCTTGTAATGAAATCTTTATAAGTTACTCTGAACGCTCAAAGGCATACAGAGTGTATAATTCTGAAACTAACACAGTGGAAGAATCTATACATGTAAGATTTGATGATAAAGAGCCTGACAGTATAATGTCAGAGCAAGATGATAGCTATGCAGGTGTGCCATATCAATACAACCTTCCAGAACCTGAGAAAACATCAGAAGCTAATGAAACTTCAGAAGCTGAAATTGAAGTAGTCTCTGAAGGAGCATCGCCAATAGAAGCATCTGAAGAAAATGATGATATCTCAGAAGATGAAATGCAAGAGAATGCTGAAGCTCCAAGAAGAAAATTCAAATACAAGTCATCTCATCCAGAAGATCTTATTCTTGGAAACAAAGAGAGTCTAAGAAAGACAAGATCAGCTTATCGACAAAGTGATTCTTTATTGGGACTTATATCTATGATTGAACCCAAGAATGTTGATGAAGCCTTAACTGATGATGGATGGATAGTTGCAATGCAAGATGAGCTTAATTAGTTTCAAAGAAATGATGTATGGGATTTAGTGCCAAGGCCAGCACATAAGAACATCATTGAAACCAAGTGGGTTTTCAGAAATAAACTGAATGAACAAGGTGAGGTTGTAAGAAACAAAGCTAGACTTGTAGCACAAGGCTACAGTCAACAAGAAGGTATTGATTTCACAGAAACATTTGCTCCAGTAGCTAGACTGAAAGCAATCAGGTTATTACTATCTTATGTTGTTAATAATGGAATCACATTATACCAAATGGATGTTAAGAGTGCCTTTCTAAATGGTGTCATTTCTGAAGAAGTGTATGTTAAACAACCTCCAGGTTTTAAGGATTTGAAAAACCCTGATTATGTTTATAAACTTAAGAAATCACTCTATGGTCTCAAACAAGCTCCAAGAGCTTGGTATGATAGACTGAGTAATTTCCTTTTGGAAAATGGTTTTCAAAAAGGTCAGATTGATAATATACTCTTCAGAAAGACAACTAAGAAGGATATCTTAATTATTCAAATCTATGTTGATGATATAATATTTGGTTCTACTAATGCTTCCTTGTGCAAGAATTTCTCCAAGCTTATGCAGGATGAATTTGAGATGAGCATGATGGGTGAACTGAAATTCTTCCTTGGGATTCAAATCAATCAAGGAAAAGATGGCACTTACATTCATCAAAGCAAATATACCAAAGAGCTTCTGAAGAAGTTCAACCTTGAAGACTGTAAGACAATGGCCACACCCATGCATCCTACAAGCAGCTTGAGCAAGGAAGAAATTGGAAGCAAAGTAGATCAGAAGCTGTATAGAGGTATGATTGGTTCTTTGCTCTATCTAATAGCATCTAGGCCAGATATTTTATACAGTGTATGTCTGTGTGCAAGATTTCAATCAGACCCTAGAGAATCTCATTTAACAGCTGTTAAGAGAATCTTTAGGTATCTAAAAGGAACAACTAATCTAGGACTTCTTTATAAAAAAATCCCTAGATAGTAAGCTAGTTGGATTATGTGATGCTGACTATGCTAGAGACAAGATTGAGAGAAAGTCCACTAGTGGAAATTGCCAATTTATTGGTGAGAATCTCATATCTTGGGCCAGCAAGAGACAAGCAACTATTGGTTTGTCTACAGCAGAAGCAGAATACATCTCAGCTGCTAAATGTTGCACCCAGCTTCTCTGGATGAAATATCAGTTAGAAGACTATAACATAGCTGAAAGCAGTATTCCACTTTATTGTGATAATACTGCTGCCATTCATTTATCTAAAAATCCAATTTTGCATTCCAAAGCTAAGCATATTGAAATAAAACATCATTTTATAAGAGATCATGTTCAAAAAGGCACTATAAATATTCAATTCATTGATACTGAACATCAATGGGCTGATATATTTACTAAGCCTTTAGCTATTGAAAGATTTGATTTTATTAAAAAGAATTTGAACATGCACTTTATCTCTGAAGAAAACTAGCTCTGAGATGTAAAATGGAATCAGGGTCTGAAGCTCTTTCAGAGCCTCTAATGTTCAGAGTCTCTTTTGAGAAGCTTTGAATGTGGTGAGCTCTGAAAAGTAATAGGTTCTGATGAGGTGTAAGATATTAATGAGTCTGGCTCTGAACTAAGCTAAAATGAAACGTTTAGTACTAGTAAGTGTACTACAGTTGTCTGTACGCGTGTCAGCTATGATAGAGTCTCTCTTACACGTGTCTAGATCCTGATGGCTAGGGAACAATTAATGATGAATTTGCAGTTAATACAATTTAAAATTAATTTTAAACTGTTTGTGCTCCCTCCTTTGTGCTTATTTTCTGTGTGTGTTTATTGCTTGATATAAATAGTCACTTCACTCACACAAGCACATTTTTTACACAATCACTACCAACACAACCCTAAAACTCAGAATCACGAACGCTCTCATTTTCTCAAAAATTTCTGCAATCATGACTGCTCAACCTTCTCGCATCATCATTCAAGAGCCCTTCAACCCAGAATTACAACCAGTAATTGATTTAAACTCTCAAGCAACGCTCAAAGAACCCCCAAATTCAAATGACTGTGGTAGAGAAGCTATGGAATTTCTCACAGAAAAGTTCGTAGACTTTGAAAGCTTGAAGTTAAATGATATTGATATTCAGAGTCTGTTCTATGATCAACAATGGAAGAACTACTTTGAAATGCTAAATGGGTTTGTTTATTACGACATAGTCCAGAATTTCTGGAACAAGGCAACCATTTATGATGAGTTTAGTGCTGAAGAGGAAGTCAGAAAAATGGTAGCAAATGATGAATCTCTGAAGGGAAAGACAAGAGTTCAATTAGGATTAAGACCCTTCAAAGGAAAAGAGATTAGGTCTAATATATTGGGAATAAATGTGTTAATTACTCAAGAGCATGTGGCTAAGGTTCTGGGGCTGGATAATAAGGGTGAAGATGTTAATCAGTACAAGTTGAAGAGCAAGTATACTGAAAGCATCAAACAAGACCTTTTCCCTCCTGGCACAAAAGAGCGTGACTTTGGCAAAGCTAAGTGTATGAAGAAGGAATTTCACTTTGCTTTCAAAGTCTTTCTTTCATCTGTTATCACAAGAGAAGGAGGAAAGGATACAATTTCTCTGCCTCACAGACACTTTCTTTGGTTTATGCATAAGAGGGTTAAGATAAATTTGGCTGGATTGTTATTTGACCACCTCTGCTGGTGCATCAGTGAGAGCCATCATAAACCAAAGGTTACACTTCATCACCCAAGGTTGATTTCTGAAATTATTCGTCAAACACAGCTGATAGAGATCATCAGGACCAAGGAAAGACTGAGAGTCTTCAATACTGCAAAGTTTGATGCAACCATTCTGGTAAATATGCAGCTGGTTAAGAAAGAGGACCTGAAGAAGCCAGAACATCCTCTAAAGAAAATCTGGGAAGAATACTTCTGGTGTGATGGATTCCCAACCATCTCAGAACATGACAATGAAGGGGTGATTAAGAATTTCTTGGAGATGGTAAGAAGAGAAACTGGTGCAAAGGTTGACAGAAGCATGGTAGTGGATGTACCAGATTGGGATATCTTCAATGGTCCCAAAGAAATTACAAGGTCAAAGAGAAAGCCTGTTGTATTTGAGCAAGCTATGATTGAAGAAGGTGCTGAAGGACATGGTGAAGACACTGAGGATGACAATGTTGATGAGATGGTAGATGCTGCTGCTGAGGAGGCAATTGAGGTCTCTAAGACACAAAAGGTTAGAGCTGAAGGTACAGCTACTCAGAAGGAAAATAAAGCTGCTGAGATAGCTAAGGAAACCAATGCTAAGGTATCTAAGAAAACCAATGCTCAGAAGGAGAAGAGAAGCAAAAAGAGGAATGAAAGACCTCCAGCTTCTGAGGAAGATCAAGTTGTCAGAGCTCCTAAAAGCTCAACGACTTCCTAACAAAGTTGCTTCTAAAGGTAATGAATCTGAGCCTAATGTTAATATCAAGTTTGTTGAGTCTTTGGTATTGGCTGCATTTTTGGTAAAATAAACTTTGTTGCAAGATGTGCGATACGATGCCTCAAGCATTGCGTAGAGCATTGTAGCGTCTCACGAGGAGCGCTCATGACAAGTTCTATTTATGGAATGTTTGGTTTCTCTCTCATGAATCTTGCATGGCGCGTTTAATCAGGCTTTGTATAAGGAATATTATTTAATGCTTCAGATTCTTCTCAAGAATATTTCTGAAGAGTATCTCCTTTGAAGAATATATTTTTAGAGAATCTCTTTTAATAAATGTGGAGTAATTGCTTTGGTCCAACAAACCAAGCCCATGCATTACTGATTTGTCTGAAGTATTTAAAAAAGGTGTAAAACCCTAATCGGTCAGTAGTTTTGTTCACGCCGTCTTTTGTGTTTGTGCCTAGAACTTAGGTTTGCGTGTGTTTTTGTTGTGAGCCTTTCTTGTGTCTCATTGATACAAGTTTAGGACTGTGTTATTTTGAGTTATAATTTCTGTGATCCTCTCCTAAGCTTTGAAGCACGGAGTTAGGATTTTTGGTGGTTGTAACACTCTAAGCCTTTAGGTACGAGTGTGTAGTTTTTAGGAGTGTGTCTCCAAAACCTGTTTGATTTGTGGTATTGAAATCCTTGTTGTCTGTAAGGTTGTAAGGGAGTGAGATGGGATCTCAAATCTAGGAGTTCCTAGGTTGAAGAGTCATTGGTAGTGCCTAGGTTGTAAGTTGTAAACGGGGTGTTTGCTGAGAACTTAGAACTAGGACTATTATAGTGATATTCCTTCCTGGATTGGTATCCCCAAAACGTAGGTTGCTGTTTGCGCCGAACTGGGTTAACAAATAACGTGTCTCTTTTATTTGTTTTCTTTTATATGCTTTGGATAATTACGCGATAGACCTGATGCAGTGTTAGAGCATCGTGTAGAGCATCGTGCATAGCGTGCCAGGAATTTCAATTGGCATCAGAGCAGGCACGCTGCCTGTTTTTAGGGTGAGATTCAGGACCTGAGTTTTCTGGCATCATGGAAAAATACGGAGGTTACATGAACAGACCACCTTTGCTCAATGGATCCAGCAACTATGATCATTGGAAATCCAAAATGACAGCATTTTTGAGATCAATTGATAGCAAAGTTTGGAAAGCTGTGTTAACTGGATGGGAACGTCCCACCTATGCTAGCAAGGAAGGTACCTCAACGGGGGTGCTGAAACCTAAAGTAGAATGGACTCCAGAAGAGGAAACTGCAGCTCATTACAACCACAAGGCCATTTATGCTCTGTTTAATGGAGTAGACACTAGTGTTTTCAAACTCATTAAAAATTGTGTGTCAGCCAAAGAAGCATGGGAAATATTGGAGAAGTGCTATGAAGGGACTACCAAAGTGAAACAGTCAAAGATTCAACATCTCACATCTAAGTTTGAATCGTTGAGAATGAAAGATGATGAGAGCATCCAAGATTTCCATCCGAGTCTTCTAGACATTGCAAATTCTTTTGAAGCCTTAGGAGAAAAAATATCTGATGAGAAATTATCAAGGAAACTTCTCAGATCTATTCCCAAAAGATTTGACATGAAGGTAACGACAATTGAGGAAGCACATGACATCTCTACTATGAAGATGGATGAGCTTGTTGGATCCCTCCAAAATTTTGAAATTGTTTTGAATGAACGTGGTGACAAGAAGAACAAAAGCATTGCTTTTGTTTCAAACACGGAGGATGGTAATGAGCAGAGTGAGTATGAAGAGGAAGATAGCATAGTTGATGTTATTGCCATGCTTGGCAGACAATTCAACAAAGTGTTGAAAAGAGTTGATCGTAGGAATCGACAGAATGGGCAGAGCATCCGGTTCGACATCAACAAGCAACAGAATAGTCTGAAGAAAACCAAGCCTGAAGAAAAAGGGAGTCAAGGAAAAGGGGTTCAGTGTCGTGAGTGTGAAGGATATGGACACATAAGGTCAGAATGTGGAATATATCAGAAAAGACAAAAGAAAGGGCTAACTGTTTCATGGTCAGATGAAGATACTGATGAAGAAAATGAATCAGCAAGACATGTGACTGCCCTCACTGGAACATGTGTTAATGTTGAGAATTGGGAATCTGATGAAGATGAGGATGTGTCCTATGATGAACTTGCCAGTACCTATAAAGATATGCTTACAAGATATGAAGAAATGTGTAGAATTCTTAAGAAGCAGAAAAAGACCATTAACAAACTTCAAGCTGAAGTAAACATACAGGTTGAAAAGGCAACACAAGCTGAGGAGAAAGTCATCCAAGTAAATGTTCAAATGGATGATCTAAGGAAACGTGTAAGTCACCTGAACTCAGGAACCAATTTTCTTGAACAAATCCTGGAGAGTGTACCAAGTGGTAAGGCAAGGTCAGTTGGGTACAACTACACAAGTCTTAACCAGCATCAATTGAATCCGGAAACCAAGTTTATGCCCGCTGAAGGAGTTTTTGATCCTTGCACTGGAAACGTGATGTTGAAGCATCATACTCAACATCCTAGAACCTACCCTGTTCCTAAATTTGAGTCTGATTCAAAACCCCATGTGCACCAAAGACCTAAAAGTCATAAGAGATATCGAAGGTGGGTATGTCACCATTGTGGTAAGAAGGGACATATAATGCCTTTCTGTTTCAAGCTGTATGGGTATCCCGAGCGGAATCAGCAAGCAAAGCCTGCACCTGAAGTGATAAATGTGAAGAAGGAATGGAAACCCAAAGATGGCGCCTCTACTTTAATCACCAAGGCAACTCCCATTACTATTTCTACTATGAAGAAAGGAACATCTATGCCTGTAAGTGAGTCTCCCTCTTCCTCGATTTATGTCCCATTTGGTACTGAAACCAGGCCATTAGTAAAGGCTAAATCCGATGAAACTCTAGGACAACCTAGTTTGAATGTTGGTATTGAATGTGCCAATATGTCACCTACAAATGTTGTTGATACTGTTATTGGTTCACTCAAGGAAACTCTACATGAGTCGAATGTTGTACCAGATGTCTCAGCATCTGTGGCCTTGCCTTGGCAGACATCCGATTTGTTGTTACTATTCTGATTCTGGGCCTTGCCCTAGATATTTGAGCACTCTTTAGTGCATATGATCGGTAATATTAGTAAGTACTTTGTGGTCTACTCTGCTGCTACACTGTTCTTATGTGCTAATTTGTCAAATTTGTGGCAAAAAGGGGGAGTAAAAACTTGGTATGTTTTGGATATTCTGGTTATGGTTAAATTAGACTGCTGGTTATTTTTCTGTCTGCACATGCTCTGGTTATGATAAATTTGTGGTGTAGCTAGTAGTGTAGCTTGAATGAAGTATGCAGTTGTGTGGCAGTGATCTGATATATGCAGGTGTTGAGGGGAAGCAGATTTGTATTATGCAGGGAGAGATGTTGGATACGATGCTCCAACATCCTATGCATATGTGCAGGGGGAGTAGTTTTGTGAAATGCTGAAGCATTCTATACCACATCCTATCAAGTTTATTTTCCTGACCATTTAAGGCGAAGTAGTTATTTGTGTGTTCCGTTGTTGCTTGCCTCTCTGATAATCTTAAAAAGATACATCTTATTTTTTTCTACTGTTCACCATGAAGGAGTAGTATGGTAACTGTTTTGAAGGATAGCCTCAACTGATCTTTATGCGTGTATGTTTGTGTTGAGAAAAAGAAATGTAGTTGAAGTATCTCTTTAAGTAATATCTGTATGGTCATAATTTGTTTTAGCCAAAAATTTGCCAAATGGGGAGTTTGTTGAGTCTTTGGTATTGTTTGCATTTTTGGTAAAATAAACTTTGTTGCAAGATGTGCGATACGATGCCTCAAGCATTGCGTAGAGCATTGTAGCGTCTCACGAGGAGCGCTCATGACAAGTTCTATTTATGGAATGTTTGGTTTCTCTCTCATGAATCTTGCATGACGCGTTTAATCAGGCTTTGTATAAGGAATATTATTTAATGCTTCAGATTCTTCTCAAGAATATTTCTAAAGAGTATCTCTTTTGAAGAATATATTTTTAGAGAATCTCTTTTAATAAATGTGGAGTAATTGCTTTGGTCCAACAAACCAAGCCCATGCATTACTGATTTGTCTGAAGTATTTAAAAAAGGTGCAAAACCCTAATCGGTCAGTAGTTTTGTTCACGCCGTCTTTTGTGTTTGTGCCTAGAACTTAGGTTTGCGTGTGTTTTTGTTGTGAGCCTTTTCTTGTGTCTCATTGATACAAGTTTAGGACTGTGTTATTTTGAGTTATAATTTCTGTGATCCTCTCCTAAGCTTTGAAGCACGGAGTTAGGACTTTTGGTGGTTGTAACACTCTAAGCCTTTAGGTACGAGTGTATAGTTTTTAGGAGTGTGTCTCCAAAACCTGTTTGATTTGTGGTATTGAAATCCTTGCTGTCTGTAAGGTTGTAAGGGAGTGAGATGGGATCTCAAATCTAGGAGTTCAGAGGATGAAGAGTCATTGGTAGTGCCTAGGTTGTAAGTTGTAAACGGGGTGTTTGCCTAGAACTTAGAACTAGGACTATTATAGTGATATTCCTTCCTGGATTGGTATCCCCCAGACGTAGGTTGCTGTTTGCGCCGAACTGGGTTAACAAATAACGTGTCTCTTTTATTTGTTTTCTTTTATATGCTTTGGATAATTACGCGCTAGACCTGACGCAGTGTTAGAGCATCGTGTAGAGCATCGTGTAAAGCATCGTGCATAGCGTGCCAGGAATTTCAAAGTTTATAGCTCAAAATTTACCAACTCCTAGCTCAACTATAGATCTGTCAAGACCTAACCAGAAACATCAAACTGTACTTGTACCATCATCACCATCATCATCTTCATCAGAAAGCACCCTTTCCGACTATAGTAGTGATACTGTAGCAGAAATCCTCAGAAATTCTGCAAGAAAACTTAAATCAAAATCTTAGCCTAAACAAAAGACTCCTCAGAAAACCAAAATGCTTACACCTAAGAAAGCTGTTGCTGAACACACTTCCATCTTAGATGACCTTACACCACACCTCTCTGGTGATGCTTTCACACACTCTAATCTGAACTCCCCAAATCATCCAATCAACAAGTTCTCGAATGTGACTTCTGAAGCACCTCAAGAACCACCCATAATCACAGTTCAGACACCACCCCCTCACTCTGTTGTTCCTGAACCGGACAACCAACCACCAACACAAACACTCATACCTGAATCACCTCCTCAGAACATTGAAAAACCACAAGCTGAACCTCAAACTCCTCAACCAGAACAAAACAAATCTGAACCACAAATAGCTCATTCTGAACAAATTCAATACACACCTTCTGACCAATGTGATGACACTCCCTCTGATAATCAAGAGCATCACATTTCAAATGAAACCACAACTGCTGAACCCATTACCAATGATACACTCCCACTTCATTCCCCATTTATGGTCCTGTTTACAAACCTCTGACCATAGATGAATTAATCTTACCTGTTGATTTTGCTCTACCTATTCTTGAGGGTATATTAAAAGCAGCTATAAACATTGATGATGATGTTATCACACCCTCTCAAAAACCAACCATTGACCTGAGCAAAATCAAAATAATCCCTCTCAAAAGAAAGAGACCTGAACCCACCATTCCCTTTGACAAAAATCAACCCTTTTTCAATCCCAATTCTGAACCAAATCTTGAGCTTTTAGACAGTGCTATTAATATTAGTCTTAAGAAATTCAAAAGCATGGAGGAAGAGGTACTGATTTTTCCCTCAGATATTGATGGTAAGATCAGGGAATTGAAAGAAAAGTTCAGTCAGTCTCTGAAGCTTCTGGGAGATTATATGAAGAGTAAGATTCAAGGAAGAGGAATGAATGCATTGAATCAAATAATGCATGTTGAAGAAGTCTCTCATGCTCTTAAGCTCACCAATTTTAATCATGAAGAAGAATGTCAACGTCTAG
This sequence comes from Trifolium repens, assembly GCA_030408175.1. Classification (NCBI taxonomy): domain Eukaryota; kingdom Viridiplantae; phylum Streptophyta; class Magnoliopsida; order Fabales; family Fabaceae; genus Trifolium; species Trifolium repens. The sequence goes on along the minus strand of CP125850.1, from coordinate 43,451,895 downwards.
AACTTCTGGCTGCCATAAATGAAAGTATCAGAACCTCACTTGAAGCAGCTGAGAAGTTAGATGAAGAGGAAGCAAGGTATGCTAGAATAATAGTTGATGTTGAGCAGGCTAAGATAGCTGCTGAAGCAGAGCACAAAAGATTAGCTGAGGAAGAAGCTCTTAAGATATTGGTGGATAGAGCCTTGCACATAGCAGAAATATAAACCAAAAAGCTGGCTGAGAATCAAGAAATGGGTCCACAACAGAGTGAGGACCACATTATGATTGATCAGAACTTAGATGAGCCAGCTGCTGACAAAGGTAAAGCTGCTATAATTGACACTACTCCTCCAAGATCTCCTGCAAGGTTTGTCCAAGGTTCTCCATCTTCTGCCATACCTCCAGTTGTACAAATGGCATTGGAAGAGATGAAGAACGAAATGAAAGAAGAGCTAAGGAATGAGATAGATGAACTAAGGGCTGACATGAGGGCTGACATGAACAGAGCTGGACAAGCTACTCACAAAAAGATTGATGAGATGATGTAGTTTCTTCACAACCTTGCTAGTCAATTTCATTCACAACCTTGCTAGTCAATTTCACAAGCCCTAACCTATGTTTGAGCACATGATATTGTTTTGTAACTATTGGATAATTCATTTCTTTTAATTAATTAATTATTGATTATCCATGTTTGATTATTTGCTTGTCTGGATGTGTGTTAATTTTATCCTTGTTTTTCAAAATTAAAAATTGTATTCACTAATTATGTCTGATACTCTTGTGGATGTTGAACCTAGTGAAAGGTGATGAAGAGCATCTTAGTTTTAAAATTATATAGGCTTTTGAAAACCTATGGTTCCCACACATCAGTATTCCTGCTTACTGATGAAATAACTTCTTAGTATTATAGCCTGTTTAACAACGAGGCACCAATACAGAATGAGGCGTGTCTGGTAACTGGTGTTCTGACACTTTTAAGTGAATATAAGAAACATGCAAAGAAAATAAATAACTTAAAAGCAAGAATTTTTTTTATTGATAATGCAAAGTCTTGTTACATAGATAGTGAGAACACTACTTGGACTTTACATCTGACTTAGCCTCTGACTCATCTTTCTTAGACACTTCTGGTCTTGAATCCCCAGGAGTGTTTACATCAGAAAGATAGTCAAGCATGGCTTGGTGAAACTCAGCCATATACTCTGAGTAAGGTTTCTCAGGATCATATATTCTCAAGAACTCTGCATAGTCAGAGTCTGTTTCACCAGACTTTGTTAAGTCAATCACTTGCTTGGTTGTTTCTTTTGCTTGCTTGGTTCTCCTTGAGCATGAGGATGTTGCTTCCTTCTTGATCTCTTTCTTTGATCCTGAAGCCTTCTCCATTGCTTGATTTTCACTTGTGTGTTTTTGACAATGTATTCTTTGATTAGTTGTTATGACTAAAATGAGAAGAATCATCTCCTTTTATAATGCTTTCAAAACACTCATGTCTGCCTGGGAATCAACAAGTTCATTTAATTGAACATAGTTGTAACCAACGTTTGACTTGTCTGTCTTGAGAAAAGCGTTATTTGACTTGATTGTCTTATTTTTCGTTACTTTTTGATTAATGACAAAAGGGGGAGTAAGAATAGCGTTAAAATTGATAATAATTGATTCCGTTACTATGCAAAAATCTGAGACTGTTATGTTTATGCATCTTGAATCAATTTATATCCCTTCTTTTAACTTCATCAATTCTGAACTTTACTGAAAGGGGTGAAAAATTTTAGATTTGAAATACATTTTCATAGATAAAATGAGAGAAGCTTGTAAACCTTCTCTAAATATTATCAAGGAAGAGCTTACAAACCTCTGCCTCTTAGAGTTAAATATGAAAATTTATTTCAAGTTAATAAATTAACTCTTAAACTGCTTTAATTAATTATGGATAAGACTTAGGGGGAGCTTACAAACCTAACCCTATGGATTATCAGACTCAGGGGGAGCTTGCAAAGCTTTGAAACCTGAAGTCAACATAAATAATTAAAGCAACAACAATTGAATTTTAATGCTTTAGTTTGTCATCATCAAAAAGGGGGAGATTGTTGGAACAAAGTGGGTCTGACATAAATCTCTAGTATTTTAATTGGTTTTGATGATAACAAAGTATTAAAATTGCAATTGGTATTACTAATGATTATTCTAGTGTGCAGGATTAAAAGTTAAAATTCATTCAGAAGCACTATGAATAAAAGAAGAGAAGCCAAGCTAAGAAGCTCTGAAGGCATATCGCTGTTCATCAGAAGCTTAAAATTCAAGTTCTGAAGTAAGTGGCTCTGAGGACAAAAGTTAGGCTCTGAAAGGACTCAGAAGCTGAAGACCTTAAGAAGCTACAACTACAGACTCTGAAACAAAAGGAATTTGCGTCACTCAAGAACTGACAAAATTAGAATCAATGATTGAAGAAAATTCTACTTTAGGACTGTCATATCCACAGGAAGGAATATTCGTTGGTACAACATTACTCTTATCCATAAGTGGAGCGCATTTGAGGATTGTACGACTGTACTATTATTACTCAAAATGGTTGAGTGATAATTCAAATTGCAAGGTAGTGGAATTGAAGTTCTTTACCAAAGAAGGCAATGTACAACTATCAATTGTACAATCAAATTCCAGTTGGCATCTTATCTCTCTGCAACGGTCATCACGTTCCATTGAAGTATAAATAGAAGACTCAAATGGAAGAAATGACTACTGTTCTATTACTGCGTTTAAGGCTCTGAAACATTTTGACATTCAAGACTCTATCTGTCATTCTTAGTCTTAAAGCAAATTTGAGTTGTATTTTGTAAACACCTCTGATAGTATATCAAGTGTCCATTAACATTCATTCTTATCTTTAAGTTTGTTTGAGAATTCTCTCGTTAAGTGTAACTTGAGCAATCTGAGAAGTCTCTTGCAAGTGTGCTTGAGCAATTTGTAATCTTGTAAATATTATAGTGAAAAGCTCTTGTTAGTAACAAGGGGACTGGACTGGACGTACTCTCAACAAGGGAACCAGGATAAATCTTGTGTCATTCTTTCTCTCCCTCAGAATCTCTTTATATTGTGTTTATATCCGCTGCAAACTTGTTTTTATTTGAGAAAAAGATTCAATTTTTAAAACACAATTCAACTCCCCCTTCTTGTGTTTTTCCACCTTCAATTGCTCAGATCACACCTAGTGCATGATTCCTCCTCTGGCCGCTCAGTTCACGACTAGTTCACGATGTTACCAACTCTATACACCTAGCATTATTTACTACGAGTTCCGGACCATACCAAGTCAAAACCTGATATCAATTCTATGGGCGCTCCCGCTTATCCGGCCAGATTACGGGAATACGTTATTAAAGTGCACGAAAGTAAATAACAAACATAATACTTTAAATATCATTTATTATAACTTAGACTCAATCACAGACTCCAAATATTCATTGGGGAGTTCATCTTCTCTACCACAACCTAAGGCATAAATAATAAAGACTACATATTTAAATTACAATAAAGAAATTATAACCTAAATACAAAAGCCTAAAGAAATCATACCTTGCTGAGTTAGTTTTCCCGTAAGGGGAGAAAACTATGCCCAATAGAGCTCCCCTGAACCTCTCCTTATAGTAGAGAGTGTTCAACTATTTCAGAATGAATAAAACAATGAAAGGGAGGCTCTATTTATAGTTTTCGTAATGGGCCTCAGCAAGGCATCGCAGCACGATAAGGCCATCGTACTGCGATGTGAAGATTCAGTTGAATTTTATAACTGATCCTATGCATTTCATCAGCTTGGGCGCCAAGTAACATCATTGTGCTGCGATATGAAGCATCGTGCTGTGATGGATGATTTTGTGTAGATTTATTCCTTCTGATTTCTTGGCGAGCAAGCACCTGCCATCATGGCACGATGGCACACATCGTGCTGCGATGGAATACTGTATTTCTTCACTTTTTGGGCTTTTTCTTGTCTTTTTGCATCTTGGACTTTGTCTTGATGCTTTTTCCTGCTTTTGTAGGTTTTCCTTCGTATTTGGGTCTGTCTTGGTCATTTTACTACTAATAATACTACTAAAAATACCGTAGAAATTCCTGTCATCACAACCCCAAACTTAAACTGTTGCTTGTCCTCAAGTAACATGCTGTCAGACAAGATCGTTAGAAAAACAAGAGATAAATAAAGATGATAGGAATTTCACAACCTTTTTGTATTTCAGCAATGGTACCGCTGATTTTCTCACCGCCGCGATCATGCTCAGTCCTGCTAGGCTCAGGAGACGTCAATAGTAGCAAATCGGACAGATGCCCGCAAGAGTCCATGTCCAACTTTTCTCTCTCTCACATTTGTGTTTTTCGCTCATTCATTGAAAGGGTTATCTCTCAATCATCGTGCAACCTGCCATTTTACCATAGGCTTGCAAGAACTCTAAGCAACCAGTCAAAATTCAATATACATGCATTTTTGGAGGTCTTTTCAGGGTTATAATGTGGCTTAGGTCAAGGTAGGACATTTTTGGGAATAGTAGGCTAAACATATGAGTTAAGTCTTACTTTGATGTTCCTTTTTGTGTGCGCAACTTGTGTCTGTTAGGGTGCCTTTTTGTGTTGGTATCGGAAAATAAGAACCGAATGTGTCTTTGTGTGGTTCTTTTCTATCACTTTTTGTGCCCTTTGGCTCTTTTCATTTGCCCTTTGGCTCTTTCTTTTTCATTTTTTTTTTTGAAGAGACTATTTTTTTAGGGAATTTTTGATGTTTTCCCGTCTCTTTTTCATTTTTTTCTTTTTCATTTGTAGTGATAGTTCTCCGTATACCCACCCCAAACTTAAACGTTGCTAGTTCCATGAGCAACCCCAAACTTGCTTTGTTGCCAAGACTTTGAGAACTATTACCTAACTCCAAAGAGGGTAATTTCTTTGTTTTTCTGGTCTATAGGCTTGTATCGTGGTTTGTCACCGAAACAAAAGGGATATATTTTATTTTTGGCTCAAATTTGGCTAGCAAAGGATAATAATATAATAAAGGGTGGCTTGAAAAGGCTCTGGGTTATAACAAACAATTGCCTCATTGCATATAATATTAAACTAACCAGTCAGCAGAGAATTAGAGCAAGTTCTAGAAAATAAACAAGTGCACGGTACTCTCATAGTAATTCGAAAGAAAGTGGTAATACCGTTTGGAAATATTTGGCTCAAATCCTCACATGGCTTAGCTATCTGAAGTTGAACACTTGTCTCACAGACACCAACTTCATCACTCGTCTCCCTGTCTCCCGAAATTCGCACTTCGGAGCAATCACCTTTGGTTTTCTGTATGAAGGTGTGAAACTCGTCTCATCAAGATTTATAACTTATTTCGCTGCAATCTTACCTATAACAGTGTATCATGCACTAGATAATAAACAGCAAGCAGTTATTTAATTTTTTATAAGTTTGAATAAGGGTTAGATGAAAGTGATATATAACAAGAATTCCTAAATACATTTTATTGAATTGAAAATGCTGAAAAATAAAATACTGAAATATTATACTTTTCCTTGGGTTGCCTCCCAAGCAGCGCTTGTTTAGCCTCTCATTAGCTTGAGGCATATCCTCCATTACAGAGGATAGGTTCGCATGTCTCTCTATTTGTGCTCCTTTGTTCCAGCTTGAAGCACTAGCCATCCTTCCTTCATATTGATTACAATCTTGGCAGGACCAGGTCTGTTTCACCATATTCTCAACTATCTGGTTGGCGACTTATTTACCGATGCAGCTTCATAGAACACAGTAATTTCACCCCAAACTTATATTCGTGCATGTCTTTCTTTTTGCGCTTTCTTCCTGAGGAAGAAATTGTTCTTTAGAGATGATTTTACAGCTTGATTCTCCTGATTGAATTATTTCTTTCCTGATGGCCTTTCTCTCTTTTCTTTGTCATCTTCGCCGATGGTTCCTGTGTTTCTGAACCATTCCCGTTAACATCCCTTTTACTTACTCACTTCCTGTGGAAGCCCTTAGTCAAATGATCCTCCTGACCATTGACTTTTTGCAGCTTTCTCTTTACAATGTACTTCGTCTCTCATCACTTTGAGAGTTTTCCTGTGAGAATGCTGTCTTTAATTTGCTGTTGCCAGCCTTCCTAGTGCCTTGAGTACCTGTCTGCATGCACTTTAAAGGAAATACCTCAGTAGCACTGGGATAAATATTTTCCGTGAAACTATTTTTGGTTTGTCTCATGTGTCTTTGTCACTATGAAAATTCTCAGGTAAGTGAGGTGGATCACACCGGATCGCTTAAATACCAAGACTTATCCTTAGCCATAATTTCACAGATCAAAATCCACAATCATCAACAAGATTTTTTGAATTTTTAATTTGTTTGTATTTTTGAAATTTTTTGACAAACTTAAATAAATCTAATAAGGCTTCGTGAACACAATCCCCGGCAACGGCGCCAAAAACTTGACTAGGGTCTGGCAAGTGCACCAGTCTGTCGTCGAGTAATAATTCACACTCTAGTGTATAGAATGAGTTCGTATCCACAGGGATCGTGCCGAAGCTTCACTAGATTTATTTAAGTTTGTGATAATTTGCATTCGCTTTGGGTTTTTGAAAAGGTTTTTATAAATATAGTGTAATGCGTTGCAGAAATATAAAAACAGAATGTATAAATATAATAGATTCAAGAAATATAGAGGCTAGGTGTGGTGGTTGGACTCCCTCCCTTCTTCATATTTGGCATGACCGGTATATAACATAGTTATTTAGATTATGTTCGACGGTGAATTATCCTTGTTGTAGTAATACCTTACTATTACACTATGTCTATTAAAGTTTCCCTACGTTAACAACTAAGGTACCTTCGAGAGCCTAACCTCGATGTGTCACATACCCTAATTACTAAGTGAGTTATTTATAAACATGCATTAAAACCTTCACCAATTAACCTCTAGGTACTAGTATCGGGTTGTTCATCTTCTAAGTGCTCAGATCACACCTAGTGCATGATTCCTCCTCTAGCCGCTCAGTTCACGACTAGTTCAGGATGTTACCGTCTCTATACACCTAGCATTATTTACTACGAGTTCCGGACCATACCAAGTCAAAACCTGATATCAATTATATGGACGCTCTCGCTTATCCGGCCAGATTACGAGAATACGTTATTAAAGTGCACGAAAGTAAATAACAAACATAATACTTTAAATATCATTTATTATAACTTAGACTCAATCACAGACTCCAAATATTCATTGGGGAGTTCATCTTCTCCACCACAACCTAAGGCATAAATAATAAAGACTACATATTTAAATTACAATAAAGAAATTATAACCTAAATACAAAAGCCTAAAGAAATCATACCTTGTTGAGTTAGTTTTCCCGTAAGGGGAGAAAACTATGCCCAATAGAGCTCATATGAACCTCTCCTTATAGTAGAGAGTGTTCTACTATTTTTGAATGAATATAACAATGAAAGGGAGACTCTATTTACAGTTTTCGTAATGGGCCTCAGCAAGGCATCGCAGCACGATAAGGCCATCGTACTGCGATGTGAAGATTCAGTTCAATTTTATAACTGATCCTGTGCATTTCATCAGCTTGGGCGCCAAGTAACATCATCGTGCTGCGAAATGAAGCATCGTGCTGCGATGGAAGATTTTGTGTAGATTTATTCCGTCTGATTTCTTGGCGAGCAAGCAGCTGCCATCGTGGCACGATGGCACACATCATGTTGCGATTGAATGATGTATTTCTTCACTTTTTGGGCTTTTTCTTGTCTTTTTGCATCTTGGACTCTGTCTTGATGCTTTTTCCTGCTTTTGTAGGTTTTCCTTCGTATTTGGGCCTGTCTTGGTCATTTTACTACTAATAATACTACTAAAAATACCGTAGAAATTCCTGTCATCAGTCCGGAACTAGTAGTAAATAATGCTAGGTAAATAGAGACGGTAACATCCTGAACTAATCGTGAACTGAGCGGATAGAGGAGGAATCATGCACTAGGTGTGATCTGAGCACTTAGAAGATGAACAGCCCGATACTAGGACCTAGAGGTTAATTGGTGAAGAGCATAATGCATGTTTATAAACAACTCACTTAGTAATTAGGGAATGTGACACATCGATGTTAGGCTCTCGTAGGTACCTTAGTTGTTAACGTAGGGAAACTTTAATAAACATAGTGTAGTAGTAAGGTATTACTACAACAAGGATAATTCACCGCCGAACATAATCTAAATAACTATGTTATATACCGATCATGCCAAATATGAAGAAGGGAGGGAGTCCAACCACCATACCTAGCCTCTATATTATTTAACTATGCAAGCATTACGCTTATTTTATAAAAACCTTTTCAAAACCCAAAGCGAATGCAAACTATCACAAACTTAAATAACGCTGGTGAAGCTTCGGCACGATTCCTGTGGATACAAACTCATTCTATACACAAGAGTGTGAATTATTACTCGACGACAGACTGGTGCACTTGCCAGACCGTAGTCAGTAATCCAATGTTACAAGTAGCTTTCAAATACCTAAAGATTCTCTTCACAGCAGTGAAATGACATTCTCTAGGATCTGATTGAAATCTTGCACACAAGCATACACTGAATAAAACATCAGGTCTTGAGGCAGTTAGATAAAGAAGAGATCCAATCATACCTCGATAGAGCTTCTGATCAACTTTGCCTTCAGATTCTTCTTTGCTTAAGCTTGATGTAGGATGCATTGGAGTGTTCATGGGCTTGCAATCTTCCAAATTGAATTTCTTTAGAAGATCTTTTATATATCTTGATTGATGGATGAATGTTCTATTGGAACAAAGTGGGTTTGACATAAACCTCTAAGTTTTTAATTGGTTTTGATGATAACAAAGTATTAAAATTGCAATTGGTATTACTAATGATTGTTCTAGTGTGCAGAATTGTAAGTTAAAATTCATTCAGAAGCACTATGAACAAAAGCAGAGAAGCAAAGCTAAGAAGCTCTGAAAGCATATCGCTGATCATCAGAAGCTTATAATTCAAGTTCTGAAGTAAGTGGCTCTGAGGACAAAAGATAGACTCTGAGAAGCTCAGAAGCTGAAGACCTTAAGAAGCTATAACTACAGACTCTGAAACAAAAGGAATTTGCGTCACTCAAGAACTGACAGGATCAGAATCAATGATTGAAGAACAATCTACTTTAGGACTCTGTCACATCCACAGGAAGGAATATTCGTTGGTACAACGTTAACCTTATCCATAAGTGGAGTGCAATTGAGGATTGTACAATCGTACTATTATTACTCAAAATGGTTGAGTGATATTTCAAATTGCAAGATAGTGGAATTGGAATTCTTTACCAAAGAAGGTAATCTACAGCTATCAATTGTACGATCAAATTCCAGCTGGCATCCTATCTCTCTGCAACGGTCATCACATTCCATTGTAGTATAAATAGAAGACTCAAATGGAAGAAATGACTATTGTTCCACTACTGTGTTGTATTTTGTAAACACCTCTGATAGTATATCAAGTGTCCATTAACATTCATTCTTATCTTTAAGTTTGTTTGAGAAGTCTCTCGTTAGTTGTAATTTGAGCATTTGAGAAGTCTCTTGCAAGTGTGCTTGAGCAGTTTGTAATCTTGTGAAGATTATAGTGAAAAGCTCTTGTTAGTAACAAGGGGACTGGACGTACTCTCAATTTATGAGAGGAACCAGGATAAATCTTATGTCTTTCTTTCTCTCCCTCAGATTCTCTTTTATATTGTGTTTAATCCGCTGCAAAAATAGTTTTATTTGAGAAAAAGTTTTAACTTTTAAAACACAATTCAACCCCCCCCCCCCTCTTGTGTTTTTCCACCTTCATGTTCCTATCTTTCTTTGATTTATTTGAATTCCAAGAAAGAACTTCAATTCTCCCATCATGCTCATTTCAAATTCATCCTGCATAAGCTTAGAAAAATTCTTGCACAAAGTGGCATTAGTTGATCCAAAAATGATATCATCAACATAAATTTGAATGATCAAAATGTCTTTCTTTAGTTTTTTTCTGAATAGTGTATTATCAACTTGACCTTTTTCAAAACCATTGTTTACTAAGAAGGTACTCAGTCTCTCATACCAAGCTCTGGGAGCTTGTTTGAGTCCATAGAGTGATTTCTTAAGTCTAAACACATGGTCTGGATTTGCTAAATCTTCAAATCCAGGAGGTTGTTTGACATATACTTCTTAAGAAATAACACCATTAAGAAATGCACTTTTTACATCCATTTGATATAGAGTGATATCATTATTAACTGCATAAGATAAAAGTAACCTAATTGCTTCCAGTCTAGCTACTGGAGCATATGTCTCAGTAAAGGCAATTCCTTCTTGTTGACTATATCCTTGTGCAACAAGTCTTGCTTTGTTTCTGGTTACTTCACCTTGCTCATTCAGTTTGTTTATGTATACCCATTTTGTTCCAATAATGTTCTTGTGCTTGGGTTTGGGTACCAGATCCCATACATCATTTCTCTTGAATTGATTTAACTCTTCTTCCATAGCAACGATCCAAGCATCATCTGAGAGAGTTTCATTTGTTGTCTTTGATTCAATCAAGGATACTAGTTCAAACAATGATTCTTCATCTCTGAAGTTTGATCTTGTTTTTCTAGGACTATTCTTGTTTCCAAGAATGAGCTCTTCAGGATGTGAAGATTTGTACTTGAAAGTGTTTCTTGGAATATCAGTTGCATCAGAGTTATCATCATCAGTTTGATGTTCTTGAGGAGCATCAGAAGGTGTTGCTTCTTGAGTTTCATAGTCTTCTACAGGTTCTATGTAGTTGTCATACTCTGGAGCTTCATCTTCTGAGTCATCAGATCCTGACAAATCTTTAACATGCTCTGACTTTTTATCATCAGGCTCTTTATCATCAAACTTTACGTGCATAGATTCTTCCACTGTCTTAGTTTTAGAATTATACACTTTGTATGACTTAGAGCAATCAGAGTATCCAATTAAGATACCCTTAAAGGCTTTAGAGTCAAATTTCTTAAGATGGACTTTGTTATTTAGAATGTAACAAGTACAACCAAATTGATGAAAATAAGAAAAATTGGGTTTTCTTCCTCTAAAGAGTTCATATGTTGTTTTGTTCAAAATAGATCTTATATAGATTCTATTTTGAATATAACAAGCAATGTTAACAACTTCTGCCCAAAAGAATTTTGCCAAATTATTTTCATGCATCATGGTGCGTGCCATTTCTTGCAAAGATCTATTCTTTCTCTCTACAACTCCATTTTGTTGTGGAGTTCTAGGAGAAGATAATTCATGGAGAATTCCATGTTCTTCACAAATTTTTTCAAAAGGTTCATTTTCAAATTCACCACCATGATCACTTCTTACTTTCAAAATCTTAGAATCCTTTTCATTTTGAATTTGGGTACAGAAGATGTTAAACACTTCATATGTGTCATCTTTAGTTCTCAGAAATTTAACCCAAGTCCATCTACTATAATCATCAACTATGACTAATCCATACTTCTTACCATTGATTGAAGCAGTGCTTACTGGTCCAAAAAGATCAATATGTAAGAGTTCTAAAGGTCTAGAAGTAGAGACAATGTTTTTGGTCTTAAAAGAACTTTTAACAATTTTCCCTTTTTGACAGGAACCACAAAGTGAGTCTGAGTGATATTTAATCTTTGGAAGACCTCTAACAAGATTGTCTTTGCTAAGCTTAGAGATTAATCTCCAGTTAGCATGACCTAATCTTTTGTGCCAGATCCATTTTTCATCACTCAGTGTCAATAGACAAAGCACTTGTTGTTCCTTTAAATCAGAAAAATTTACCTTATAAACATTGCCTTTTCTATTACCTTTAAAAACAATGGATTGGTCAGAGTTTCTAATCACAGTACATGAATCCTTATTAAACATGACATCATAACTACTATCACACAATTGACATATGCTAAGTAAATTATGATGTAGTCCATCTACTAACCAAACATTAGAAATTGACAAAGAAGAATTACCAACTATACCTATACCAATGATCTTTCCCTTCTGGTTGCCACCAAACCCTACTGTTCCTCCCTCTTGCTGATTCAAGGTGTGGAATAAGAGCTTGTCTCCTGTCATATGACGTGAGCAACCCCTGTCTAGATACCATGAGCTTTCTTTTCTACTTTGGGTGCATACCTGCAGTATACACTATTTCTGACTTTGGTACCCATATTCTGATGGGTCCATGTTGGTTTGTTTTAAGAATTTTATTCTTCTTCTTAGAGTATTCAGAAGATCTAGAGTCAACTGAGCCTTTAGAAAATGATTTAGGCTTATGTTGTCTCTAAGACTTTCCTCTTGAGTGTGTCAGAGAACCAGTTACCAAGTTTGCTTTAGAACTACTGGTGCCCCGCTTATCAACAGGCTTTGGTACTCTGATAGCTTTAACTTGAGTAGACATTGATACTAAAGTGAGGGGAACCTGGGTTTTAGAAGACTTAGGTTCAGAAGATGAGTTATCTTCTGATACCTTATCTTGCGGTTCCAAGGTCACAAGAGTATCAAACACAGTCAGAGATTCTGAATTACCCTTAGTAAGGTTAGAATAAGATTCAGAAGGTGGTTTGCTTAAGCAGACAAAATTGCTTGCTTTCCCTTTATCAGAAGATGTAAGGGAACCAAGTCCTTGCCTTCTACAATAATTGCTCCCACCATGAATCATAGAAGACATCTTAACTTTGTCGATGTTATGATGTACAAACTCTTGAAGAGCAATTTTATACTCATCATAGAGTTTGTGACATGATCTGCAACCAATTTCAAGCACTTTAATAGTTTTAAGAGATTTTTGATAGTTTGCTTGAATCTGGTTGACCTTTTCATTGAGCAGTTTAAATTTTTGTTTACAAAGATCTAGCTCATTTGACTTTTCCATGTACTTCATCATAACATCTTTCAAAGCTTTGGTGACTTGAGTACTAGACATATGAGAAATTACCTCTTCCATATCATCAGTGTCAGACTCTGAATCACTTTCATTATCTGATGCGCTAGTGGCCATGAGTGCCAGATTTGCTTCCTCAGATTCTTCGTCATCAGATAATTCATTGATGTCTTCCCATGTAGCCATTAGACTCTTCTTAGCTTTATTTTTTATTGTGCTCTATCTTCCTTTACCCTTGGAATTGAGTTCGGGACAATCAACCATGAAGTGTCCAGGCTTGTGACAATTGAAACAATTTTTCGTGCCATCCTTCTTCTCTTTGCTGACGTTGTTCCTTGATCCAAATCCTTTGCTTGAGTAGTTTTTGCCCCTCCTTGACCACTTTTGGAACTTCTTGGACAAGAGTGCAAAGACATCATCATCTGATCCATCTTCTTGGTCATCTATGGAAGATTCCTCTGCTTTAGCTTCTTCTGAGGCTCATCAGAAGATAGTTCAATCTCATGACTCATGAGAGAACTTATCAATTCTTCCAAGCCAAGAGTGTCCAAATCTTTAGCTTCCTGAATAGCTGTTACCTTTGGCCTCCACCTTGAAGGTAAGCTTCTCAGAATCTTCCTTACATGATCAGAAGTTGTATAACTTCTCTTCCGAACTTGGAAACCAACCACAAGAATTTTGAATCTAGAATACATAGATTCAATGTTCTCATCATCCTTCATTCTAAAGAGTTCATACTGTTGGATCAAAAGAGTAGCCTTTGCTTCTTGAACCTGTTTGTTCCCTTCATATGTGGAACATAAGGAGTCATATATATTCTTTGCAGTAGATTTGTCTGTAATTTTGAGATATTCATCATGAGATATACAACCAATGAGAATATCCTTGACTTTGTGATGTTTCTTGTAAGCCTTCTTGTCCGTAGGGGTGAACTTCTTCCTTTCTTCAACAGATAACTTTCCTCTTTCATCAAGACCTTGAAAAGTTACCCCTTCTTCAACCAAGTCCCAAAGCTCATCATCTATACCAATGAGTTGGCTGTATATTCTATCTTTCCACCAGGAAAACATAGAGATATCTCCATTGAACTTTGGTGCTTTGTTGTTTGATTTATCTTCAACATCATAGTCATGAGGAACTGTTTTCATACTTGTAGCTGCAGCGCCAGTCATTGTGTTTTTCAACGAGAAACTGTCTCACTGTTAAGTGATAAAAACAGAACCAGGCTCTGATATCAATTGAAGGTGTGAAAAATACAAGAAGGGGGGGTTGAATTGTGTTTTGGGTAGTTTAAAAATTTCTTCTAAGTTTAAACACTGATCAGGTTTTGCAGCGGTTATAAAAACAAAACACAATCAATCAACGCGTGAGAAAGAGTAAGAGAGTGAGAGAAAGATAGAGACAGAGATTTTATACTGGTTCCTCTCACAAACTGAGAGTACGTCTAGTCCCCTTGCACTTCCAAGGGAGTTCACTAATAATCACAAGAGATTACACTTGCTCAAGCACACAGGCAAGAGACTTCCAATGATCAAGTATCCTTACAAGAGACTTCTTTTGCTCAAGCACAAACGCAAGAGACTTCAAACAACTTACCAAAGAAAAACAGAGTATATGAACACTGATACACAAATCAATGTTAAATAAAAAATAAATACAACTCAATAACAAGACTTAACTTAGAATCCTAATGAAATAAATCTAAGGCTCAACTACTGTAATGATCAGAAGCTGAAGCTTGAATCTTGGATAATCAAATGAGTTCAAGTTGTATTCAAGTTATTTTTGTGCTAAGGATGATTTTGGCAGAGTAACAACTCGTTCAAAATTGTTCAATAGTGTCGTACACAAAAACTTCAATTCAGCTCCTATTTATAGTAGAGGGTGAAGCGTATTTGAATTTGAATCCAATGCAGTGAGATTTCGCCAGCTGAAGATAGTACAATTCCTTAACCATGTCAAGTAACCTTTGTGTACGATCAATCTTGGGGAGAAAGATTCGACCAAATCAGGTACTAAGTTCGTACAATAGTACTAACGTCATAATCCCTGAGGATAAGTTTGATTCTCCAGCTTTTGGGTTGTCAGAAGATGATGAAATTCAATCATTGTAGCAGAGAATGTTCTTAGGACAAAACGGCTCTCACTGCTCTCATCAGAATCTGATGTCTTCAAACACAGCTTCTGATATGCAGCTTCTGACGCAACTTTAACTTGCATCTTCTGATGAGTATCTTCTGGTCAGAATTTGCTTGCCATTTCAGAGCTTCAAATGTACTCATAGTGAATATAAAATTTTAGCTTATATATCTGCACACTTAGAGTAAATAATCAGTGTACCCTAGTGTATATTAATATTATTGTTATCATCAAAACTTAATTGGATCATGTCAGAACCTCTTTCGTTCCAACAGGGCCCGTTAAATAATCAGTGGGTTGAGATTTTGAACTCGCCATTAGTAAGAGCCCCGCCCCGCCTAACCCGCTAAAACGATTGTTGTGAATTCGTTGAAAAATCACACCAATGAAATTTGATGTGTGGAGCAAATTAACCAAGTAACCAAATTTAAAGTTGATAGAGATGATGAAAGTAAATAATCCAAACAAAAGAGAAGAACACAATAATATTGTTTACCCTGTTCGGTATTAATGAACCTATGTCTGGGGGAGAGAGCAGCTATCTGTTCCACTATGATCAAATAAAAAGCTTTACACAAGAAATTTCCAATTGAGTTACAAGAATTAATCCTAATTCTACCCAAATCCCGAATCCCTTCTTCCATGATGAAGAGACTCAATTTGACCTAGCTACCCAAGGTGAACCAAAGATGATTCGCCCAAACTCCAAGAATTATACCAAGAATGAATTCTCTAAAACTCTAGTGTTGCAAACCCTAATCCTAATTGCTTTCAACCTTTGCTCTCTTATTTTTCTATGAATAAAGAGTTCCCTATTTATAGAAAAATATATGCATAAATATCAGAAACAAATCTATCTTATAAAATAAAACAGAATCCAAGTCAGATATTCTCCGAAACATTTTTTTCACAAAATCAGCATGTTGTTGCACGCGCCACGCCTGGGCGCCAGCCTCCCATGCCTGGGCGCAGCCTCTCACGCCTGGGCGTAAACGGGCATAACTGAACCCAGATCTGCACGCCTGGGCGCCAGTATCCACGCCTGGGCGTATACTGGCAGAAGCTCCCAAAAAACATGATTTTCTGACTTATTGTAACTGAGATTTTAAGGCATATCCAACAATTATCCACCTTGCCTTTAAATCGATGGTGATCCACTCAACCACCGCGCTGCTCTCTCCATCCTGAACTACTATTCAAGATCATTGGCAAAGTCCAAGTCCCACTTGAACCTTGACCTCTTCCACTTGCTTCCAACAACTCTTGCTAGAATCACAAGCTGTACCTCTACCTCTTCATCCCTCGGAATGCCTTCCGCCCTCATGAAGGTCTTGCCTCCCACTACCATAGGATTTTTCGTAGCACCCACAAGACTCACCGCAACCTCTTCAGCCCCCGGAGTGATCAAACCCGTCCTCCTGAAGATACACTTGCATCCAACTATCATCGGCCTTTTGGATAGTCCTACAAGCTTCACCACCCCCTCTTCGAACCCCGGAATGTCTTCCGTACTCTCGAAGACTTGCTTGTCCTCAACCAACCTTGATATTTTAGGTTGTTGTTCAAGCTCCAACAATGGACTCTCCTTGTGCCCCACTACCTCAAGTAGCCCTACAAGTTCCCAAGTCCTACTGTCGGTGTTCCCAATTGCTTCCCTGAAGTTCTTTAATAGGTTTTGCACTTCTTCAGCCTCAATTGGAACATACCCCACAAGGTCTTCACAGTCGTACCACTTTAGTGCAACACTACCACCCTCCTCCTTATCTCCTTCTTGATAGCCAAGAGTTAGTGTTGTTTCTCCTCCTCTAGTCTCACTATCGGAAGCCTCCACCTCAAGTTGAAAATCCTCCACCTTAAGATGAAACTCCTCCACCAAAGTCTCGAACTCGGTACTTCCTCTATGAATCCCACCATGCAATTTGCAAAACCACTCCACCTGATCTGAAACAACCCCGACATCCCATAACTCTAGAACATCATGGGAACCACCAGAATCTAGAGACTCACTCTCTTCTGACTCCCAACTTGACACCACAAGTGCCTCCGCTGTTTCATAATTCTCATCACCAGATGAACCATCCACAACATGCACGGAACCACCCTTGTCCTTTAACTCCGGACAATCTCTTTTGAAGTGACCTTTCTTTTGACAATGGAAACAACTCCACTTGTCACCACCCTTAGCCCTAGCCCTCCTACCTCTACTTCCATCTTTTCCACTTCAAACATTTAAGGCATTAACACCATCCTCCACCTTCAAGTCTTTAAACTTAGTAAGTTCTTTCGTCCTCAAGGCCGATTGAACTTCCTCCCAGGTAACGGCGGTTTCCTTGCCGTAAAGCATGGTATCCTTGAAACTTTCATAGGACTTAGGTAACGTACAAAGTAGATGTAAGGCTTTGTCTTCATCTTCTAGGTTCACATCAATATTATCCAAATCATCAATAATTTTGTTGAATTCCGCCAGTTGCTCCGTTATGGATTTCGACTCCACCATTCAATAAAAGTAGAGTTTTTGTTTCAGAAACTGCTTATGTGCCATCGACTTGGTCATGTACAATGATTCAACCTTAGCCCACATACACGCAGCGTTGGTTTCCTTTGCTACTTCTCTTAACACCTTGTCTCCGAGGCACAAGGTAATGCAACTAACCGCTCTTTCATTCAAATCAGCCTTTTCCGCATCGGAAAGACTCGCCGGCATCTGTGCACCCTTCAAAGCCTCGACACACTTGTTATGGACTAACACCGCCCTCATCTTTACCTTTCACAACCCGAAGTCGTTACTACCGGTAAACTTCTCAATATCATTCTTAGAACCCATGGTACCTGATTATCGATTTGATCCTTGCCCCACGGTGGGCGCCAATTGTTGTGAATTCGTTGAAAAATCACACCAATGAAATTTGATGTGTGGAGCAAATTAACCAAGTAACCAAATTTAAAGTTGATAGAGATGATGAAAGTAAATAATCCAAACAAAAGAGAAGAACACAATAATATTGTTTACCCAGTTCGGTGTTAATGAACCTACGTCTGGGGGAGAGAGCAACTCTCCGTTCCACTATGATCAAATAAGAATCTTTACACAAGAAATTCCCAATTAGGTTACAAGAATTAATCATAATTCTACCCAAATCCCGAATCCCTTCTTCCATGATGAAGAGACTCAATTTGACCTAGCTACCCAAGGTGAACCAACGATGATTCGCCCAAATCCCTAGAATTATACCAAGAATGAATTCTCTAAAACTCTAGTGTGGCAAACCCTAATCTTAATTGCTTTCAACCTTTGCTCTCTTATTTTTCTATGAATAAAGAGTTCCCTATTTATAGAAAAATATATGCCTAAATATCATAAACAAATCTATCTTATAAAATAAAACAGAATCCAAGTCAGATATTCTCCAAAACAATTTTTTCCCAAAATTAGCATGTTGTTGCACGCGCCACGCCTGGGCGCCAGCCTCCCACGCCTGGGCGTAAACGGGCAGAACTGAACCCAGGTCTGCACGCCTGGGCGCCAGTATCCACGCATGGGCGTAGACTGGCAGAAGCTCCCAAAAAACATGATTTTCTGACTTCTTGTAACTGAGATTTCAAGGCATATCCAACAAAGATGGGTCGGTGACGGGGTGGGGCGGGTTGGCCCATCGGGGTAATTAAAATAAGCTATAGTAATTAAAAAAAAATTCCCACCTCTTTTTATATATAAGTCACAATTTTTTTAAAATTTTTCTCTAATATATGACTCTTTTAATTAAATTACTTTAGTTGTATGATTTTAAGCTCATGTATCTAATATTTTTTAATCGATGAACTCATTATATTTTCATTTTTGTTGTCTCGTTGGTTTATTCTAGATATTTTTTATTGCGTTATAAAATTTTTAATAATAATTTATATTGACTCAATTGATACATATTTTACTATATAAAATATTTTTTAATTTAATTATTTTTACATTGTTTTGTGAATTTTTTAATTAATAATTTTTTACTTTAATAATTGGCGGGATAACCCGCCAACCCGCGGCCCCCTCATAAAACGGGGTGGGGTGAGATTTTTAATCCGTCATCTCTAATTTGCTCGCCCCGCTCCGCCCCTTTTTTAACGGGCTAATGGCTGGGGCGGGTTAGGTCGGGGCGAGTTATCCTTTTTGCCATCCCTACAGCCTAGAGACCCAATTTCATCCTGCTCCATCAAAAACACCAACTTCTTTACCTTAACTCAGACATCTTTTTTAAACAATAACGATGACGAGAACAAACTTATAAATATGACATCCAATGAGTTATTCCCTAACCATTGTTCTCTGCAAAACATTGTATTTTAACCATCATCAATTCTTCGTTCAATAGCTTCTATCAACCAATTTTTAGAAACCATACAATCTTCCAACGCACAAATATCTTTCCACCAACGCAAAGTAATCTTTTGGTTCTAATCAATTTCTTCCTTTCGTTACAAACTAGTAGTTTTTATTTAAAATTTTGTAGTACATGTGCCTCGAGTTTATATAGATTCTCTCCATATGAAACTATACATACTACAGGAGATATATGATGGATAGTATATTTTTACTTTTACAACATGTTTATTTATTTTATTTTATTAGATTAGATATATTTGGAACATGTTTGGATTTCATCAGTTGATAAATACCCCCCCCCCCCCCCCCCCCCTCCCCCCTAAAATGAAAGTGAACTAACCTTTTTGATACTTGCAGAAGAGACGGTAAATTGGGCTTTAAGGCCCATTTCTTTAATAATTAACAATAAAGAATTAAGAAAAATACAACAACAGAAAAATTAATATAAATTATCGTATAACAGAAAAACCAACTTATAATCGATAGATGAAAGTTAATAAAATGATATTAAAGTGTTTGATAAATTTAGTTGTTATAAGTATAAAGTTATATAAAAGTACCTGGTGTTAGACTACTAGGCTACCACTTAGAAGGGGGGTTGAATAAGTGGCTTCTTTAATCAACGGCAATTTTTAAAAAAAAAATATTTGATTAAAAACAATGCGCGAAAGCACCACCGGATCGGTAGTCTACTTTGCACCTTTTGACCAAAGGAAAGATAGTATCGCCTTGAACGAATTAGGAAAATTATCGGAACGATTAATGCGAGATATTCAAATTTAATTTGATTGACAAAAACAGTCCCAAGCAATTTATATGGTTTGATATTTCAAGTTTCAATCACAATCAAGCAAGAACCAATTGAATTTTTGTGAACCAATACGAACAACAAAAATTCAATCGATTAATCAAATTAACGAAATTAACGAAATTAAAAGAGAGAGATAAAGAGAGACACACGATGTGATTAGGGAGTTCCCCAGATTGCGCGTCGTCCACGGGTTTGTCCGAGTACGTCTCCCCCCAAATAACCAAACGAGTTATTTGAGAGTTTATAGATCAAAAAACTTGATGAACAAACAGTGCACAGTTTACAATTGAAATCTATAATCCTATAGCAAGACAAAATGTAAACTAATGCGAATAACCTCGACACCCAACGGAACTTCACCCTCTGATTCCAACGATTCACCTTGTGCCAAACCGCACCCAATCGTCCAGCTGAGTCCTTCGTTCCTTGTTGTCGAATCCTTCAAGACACGCACGATCTTGAATCACTTGAGAGAAACACTAGAACCTTCAACGCAATTCAACCCGATCACGATTCTGATTCACCGCGAACCGTATCGAACGTTATCACACAATTATGCAATTTCTATTGAATTGATCCCATACTCAAATCCAATTTTGATTGCAAACTTGATGAAGATGATGAATTTGTGTTGAATCAAACCTTTGATGCAAATTCTCACTCAATTTGTACCCAAAGCGTTTCCTAATCTTTCACACTAGTTTTCTCTCACTTGTGTTCTGTTACAAAGGATCACACACATTGCTATTTAAAGAGAAAATAGAATGAGCAAATTTAGGCATAATTTTTCATACATGTATCGATACAAATGATCATTTGTATCGATACAAATGCTTTGACCACGTTTAAAAATGGAAAAATTGACCTTTGTATCGATACAAACACGGGTGTGTATCGATACAAATATCAGAATCTTGAAATCTTGACTGATATGTATCTAAGCATGCAAGCATGCTTCGAATCATCTTGAGTTTTCTGGATTTTGAGAACAAACAGATGTGTATCGATACATGCAAGCATGCTTCGATACACAGGAGCTGTTCTGTCTCTGAGAGACCTCTTTTGTATCGATACAGACCATGTATGTATCGATACAAAATGCACAAAATCAAGCAGAAGAGATTTCAGGACATTTGTATCGATACACCAATGTATGTATCGATACAAAATACCTAAAAGTCAGTTTTTCAAGGTTTTAGAAAATAGTTCTTTGTTGTCAAGTCATTTGAAATGTTGCCAAAATATGTTCAATCCTATTTTCATGTGTTTTGACAATTATTAAAACATGAGGATGAACTGGTGCACTTACATTCTCCCCCTTTTTGATAATTGTCAAAACTATGCATAAGCTAAGCCTATACCTAATATGCAATAAAATAGCAATATGTATACAGACGCAATTAAAACACCAAGGCTAACAATAAGCACGCTCCCCCTGAGTTGATGCCATAATGCGATTGTCGTAGATAATATTCAAGACTCTTTTAGCTATTCATCCTTAGCTTGTGCATCCAAATCTCTCCCCCTTTGACAATATCAAAAAGAAGAAGAGGATCTATTAGAAGTATCAAGTTCAATCAATTTTGATCCAAGTCATATCGTGCACTTACATTTGTCGAAATGCACATATATGATGAAAATTCCTAATCAATATAAATACATACAAAGATATGCCAAAATATATCAAATGACGAATACCAAATATCATGATAAAACATGGAATGTAGAACAACAATCCATAAAATAACTCATGAATATTGAAACACATCGACATTTTAAATCAACCAACATATCAAAATATGGGACGAAAATAAACAAAATAATGCAACAAATGCATAATTTCATGTTGCCATATCATATAACGATGTTCATGAAGAAATGAAATTCACGGATAGTATTTATGCAACATGTTAAGCGATAGACACATCAATTAATCAATATTTCATACATTGCCATTTGATACATATGGACTTCAAGAATTATTACTTATCTTAAAGCAAGAATTTTTGGAAATGAGCAAACATATGTATGTATTGAAAAGAACTAATATGTGATGTTGATGCTTGAAAAGAATTCACATAGGCATAAGAGTGTAAGTTTTAAGAAGAGAAGATAGAGATGATACTTTTTAACCTTGTACCGTAGGGTGTTGATGCACTTCCCATTGTATAAGACTCCAGGTTGCCAAGAAGTATGATATGTATACAAAGTGCATGTACAAAAGTATATTATTCTAGGTTAGAGATATCTAGGATCCCTAATTCTCCGCGAATAAAGATAAATGGTTCCGTTGCAAGTGGCTTTGTAAAGATGTCCGCAAGTTGATTTTTCGAGTCCACATGCTCAAAAACAATATCCCCTTTTTCTACATGATCGCGAAGAAAGTGATGCCTAATCTCTATATGCTTAGTCCTTGAATGCAATACGGGGTTCTTTGTGAGGTTTATAGCACTAGTGTTGTCACACAAGATTGGAACACGTTGTAGTTTTAAATCATAGTCGAGAAGTTGTTGTTTTATCCAAAGTATTTGAGAGCAACAACTTCCGGCCGCAACGTATTCCGCCTCGGCGGTTGACAAAGCAACGGATACTTGTTTCTTGCTATGCCAACTTACCAAGCTATTACAAAATAGGTGACATGTTCCACTAGTACTTTTCCTATCCAACTTGCAACCGGCAAAGTCGGAATCGGAATAACCTACCAAAGAACAATCATTCCCCTTAGAGTACCATAAGCCAAAATTTGATGTTCCTTTCAAGTATTTTAAAATCCTTTTTACGGCTTTTAGGTGTGATTCTTTGGGGCATGATTGCTATCGTGCACACATTCAAACACTAAACATAATATCCGGCCTAGATGCGGTTAAATAGAGTAAGGATCCGATTATACCTCTATATTTTGTGATTTCCACATCTTTACCTTCTTCATCTTTGCTTAACGCACAAGTTGATGCCATGGGAGTTTCCATAATTTTTGAATCCATCATTCCAAACTTCTTGAGCAACTCAAGGCAATATTTAGTTTGATATATGAAGGTTCCTTCTTCTAGTTCCTTGATTTGTAGTCCCAAGAAGTAGGTTAGTTCACCCATCATGCTCATCTCGAATTCACCTTGCATAAGACTAGAAAAACTCTTGACAAGAGATGGGTTAGTGGAACCAAAGATAATATCATCAACATATATTTGAACCAATAAGACGTCCTTTCCTTTACGTTTAATGAAGAGTGTAGTATCAACCTTTCCCCTTGAATATCCATTTTTAATCAAGAACTTGCTAAGCCTATCATACCAAGCTCTAGGAGCTTGTTTAAGACCATATAAAGCTCTTTTTAATTTGAAAACATAGTCCGGATGTTCGTTATCTTCAAAACCGGGAGGTTGTTTGACATACACCTCTTCATTTATGTATCCGTTTAGGAAAACACTCTTAACGTTCATTTGATATAACTTGAAAATCATATTGCATGCATAAGCTAATAAAAGTCTAATAGCCTCAAGACGAGCAACCGGAGCATAGGTCTCCTCATAATCAATGCCCTCCTCTTGGTTATAGCCTTAAGCTACCAACCGTGCCTTGTTCCGAATGATAACACCGTTTTCATCAAGCTTATTTCTAAAAACCCAACGTGTCCCAATCACTTGATGACTTGGAGGAGGTGGTACTAAATCCCACACATCATTTCTTTTAAATTGATTTAGTTCTTCTTGCATTGCAAGAATCCAATGTTCATCAAGTAATGCGGCCTTTGAGTTTTTAGGTTCAACTTGTGAAACAAAAGCATAGTGAGAACAAAAGTTACTTATTTGGAATCGAGTAGCCACTCCCTTTGAGATATCACCTAAGACCTTGTCAATGGGATGGTCTTTTAGAGTACGCCATTCCTTTGCAAGATCGGCTCCTCTTTGCTTATGATGATTCTTTGATGAAGAAGATCCTTCATCATCTTTGTCTTCATTGGATGGTGACGACTTATCGTCCTTTTCTTTTGGAGCTTCCGTTGAGGGTTGATCACTCCCAACAACTTCTTGATCCTTTAGAATGTCCATCGTGTCGACACCTGTACCAATAAAATCACCTTTCCCGTTTTCTTCCGGAAAAGTCTCATCAAAGTTTACATGAACCGACTCTTCAACAATTTGTAACCTTTTATTGTATACTCTATATGCCTTGCTAGATAATGAATAACCTAAGAAAATGCCCTCATCCGCTTTTGGATCAAATTTGCCAAGATTTTCTTTTCCATTATTTAAAATGAAGCATTTGCATCCAAAAGAGCGCAAGTGACTAAGATTAGGTTTTCTTCCTTTAAGTATTTCATAGGGAGTTTTGTCCAAAATAGGTCGAATGATCGCCCTATTTAGAACATAACTTGCGGTGCTTATCGCATCGGCCCAAAAATACTTAGGAAGACCACTTAACATAGTCCTAGCTAACTCTTCTAGAATTCGATTTTTCCTCTCCACTACCCCATTTTGTTGTGGTGTTCGTGGAGCCGAAAAATTGTGTTCAATGCCATGTTTGGAGCAAAATTTATCAAAGTTATTGTTTTCAAATTCACCTCCATGATCACTCCTAATGGAAATGATCTTAAGGTCTAGCTTATTTTGAATCATCTTAGCAAATTGTTTAAAAGCGGACAAGGTATCGCTTTTACTAGATAAGAATAGTGTCCAACAAAATCTTGAGTAATCGTCTACAATCACAAGTCCATAATAGTTACCACCAAGGCTTTTGGTCCTTGATGGTCCAAAAAGATCCATATGGATCAACTCTAAAGGCTTAGTAGTTGAAATAAACTTTTTAGTTTTGAAAGAAGCCTTAGTTTGTTTACCCATTTGGCATGCGTCACACAAGTGATCTTTTGAAAAACGAATTTTAGGTAGACCGATTACAAGATCTTTAGAAGCTATCTTATTTAGTAAATCGAAATTAAGATGTGCCATTCTTCTATGCCACAACCAAGATTCATCATTCTTGGTTATGAGACACTTAGCACCACTTAGGCAATTATCATCTAGATCCAACATGTATATATTTCCATGCCTTATAGCCTTAAGAATCACATTCTTGTCTTTGTTACTTTCGATTGTGCAAAAGGTTGGTTTGAAATTGATTGTGAACCCTTTATCACAAAGCTTAGCAACACTCAACAAGTTGTGCTTAAGGTTATCCACAAGAGCAACATTAGATATGGTTATAGTAGAAGGATTACCGATAGTACCTACACCAAGAATAGTGCCTTTATTGTTGTCTCCATAGGTGACATAGCCTTTTTCCTTTGCTTTGAACTCAATAAAAAGCGAAGCGTCACCCGTCATGTGCCTTGAACATCCACTATCTAGAAACCATCTCCTTTCTAGATTATCAAGGCACTTTTCCTACAACAATTAAACATAAGAGGGAGGTACCCAATTCTCATTGGGTCCTAATTGGTGAGGCAAATAAGTTTTGTTGAGTTTTGGCATCCATTGCAATACGCCCTTAGGAACCAACACTTTCCTAGCTTTACATTTTGCAATGGTATGGCCTTCACAACAACAATAGTGACACGTAACATGTGAGTCATTCTTCTTTTGGTCCAATTTAACATTTTTTGAATTTTTGTTTTAAATTTTCAAAGTGTTTTGAAAATGTTTTGGACCAACTTGATGATAGACTCTAGGTTTTGATGAATTTTCCACTTTGTCCTTGAGAGCCTTAATATCTTTTGACAAAGTGGCACAATTATCACAACCAACTATGTCACCATTATTATGACTTGCGCTAGTCCTTTCTAATAGTGATACTTTGAAAGCTTTCAATTCTTCTTCCGTTTTGATGACTTTCTTTTCAAGAGTTTTGTTAACTTTTATGATCTCTTTTAATCGTTTGAAAGCTTTCCTAGTTTCACTACATAGGTCCTCAAACGCTTTTTGCAAGTCATAATATTCTAACGAGGTATATGAGCTGGAGGGATTTTGGTTTACCTTTTTAGGAGCTTTGTCCTTCTTTTTGTGATGATGAGATGTGAAGCATACATTGGCCATTTCGTCTTCATCACTTGAGCTAGAGCTTGATGATGGATGAGATGAAGAGCTACCACTCTCCCATGCAACATAAGCTTTCTTTCCTTTATCCTTGCTTCCCTTTTTGAATGAAGGTGACCCTTTCTCCTTTCTCTTGAGCTTGGGACAATCCGGTTTAAAATGACCGATTTGTCCACATTCATGACATGCTCCTTTCTTAGAGTACCTAGCATCTTCATTCCTCCGACGGTGACCACTATCTTTTCGATACTTTTTAAGATTCTCATCGGAATGTCTTATCCCATTCTTTCTCACATACCTATTGTAGCGTCTCACGAAGAGTCTCATTTCCTCATCATCGGAATCGTCTTCGCTTGAGCTACTTTCCACATGCTCTACCTTTTTGGACTTTGACTTTGAGGCTTTTAGAGCAATTGTCCTCTTGTCCTTTTCCTTTTCCTTATCCTTGTCATTGTGCTTTCACTTTTTCTCACTTTTTCTCTTGCTTTTCTAACAAGTTTAGTACTTGTTCATGTTCCGTAAGCTTGCCAAATAACGTTGTAAGACTCAAAGTAGTGAGGTCGTTCGCCTCCTTAATCGCAGTGACCTTCGGTTGCCAACACCTACTAAGACATCTTAAAATTTTGTTAGTGGCATCTTGATTTGTGATTGGCTTTCCCAAACCATGTAACTTGTTGGTTATTTTGATAAATCGTTGTTGCATATCCTCGATGGTCTCGCCATCTAGCATATGGAACAACTCAAATTCTTGTGTCAATGTATTAATTTTGGATATCTTTACATCATTGGTACCCTCAAAGTGAGTTACCAATGTGTCCCACATTTCCTTAGCCGATTGACAATGTGACACATGATAGAATTGATCAATCCCAAGGGATGATATTAAAATATTTTGTGCCTTTGCATCGTAATTGGCCTTTTTCTTTTCCTCTTCCGTCCATTGTGCCATAGGCTTATTGGTGACAATGCCATGAGCATCGGTGATTGTTGGAACAAACGGACCGTTCTCAATAGCCTTCCACACTTTACCATCAAAAGAATTGATGTGAATACGCATACTACTTTTTCAATAGTCAAAATGATCTCCATTGAATATAGGAGCCCTATTATACGCCCCTTTAGGTGCAAAAGCCATGTTGTCTAATAATTGGCACAAACCACCGGATTTTGCAAGCAAAATTAAACCGGACTCGTGATACCACTTGTTAGACTACTAGGCTACCACTTAGAAGGGGGGTTGAATAAGTGGCTTCTTTAATCAACGGCAATTTTAAAAAAAAAATTATTTGATTAAAAACAATGCGCGAAAGCACCACCGGATCGGTAGTCTACTTTGCACCTTTTGACCAAAGGAAAGATAGTATCGCCTTGAACGAATTAGGAAAATTATCGGAACGATTAATGCGAGATATTCAAATTTAATTTGATTGACAAAAACAGTCCCAAGCAATTTATATGGTTTGATATTTCAAGTTTCAATCACAATCAAGCAAGAACCAATTGAATTTTTGTGAACCAATACGAACAACAAAAATTCAATCGATTAATCAAATTAACGAAATTAACGAAATTAAAAGAGAGAGATAAAGAGAGACACACGATGTGATTAGGGAGTTCCCCGGATTGCGCGTCGTCCACGGGTTTGTCCGAGTACGTCTCCCCCCAAATAACCAAACGAGTTATTTGAGAGTTTATAGATCAAAAAACTTGATGAACAAACAGTGCACAGTTTACAATTGAAATCTATAATCCTATAGCAAGACAAAATGTAAACTAATGCGAATAACCTCGACACCCAACGGAACTTCACCCTCTGATTCCAACGATTCACCTTGTGCCAAACCGCACTCAATCGTCCAGCTGAGTCCTTCGTTCCTTGTTGTCGAATCCTTCAAGACACGCACGATCTTGAATCACTTGAGAGAAACACTAGAACCTTCAACGCAATTCAACCCGATCACGATTCTGATTCACCGCGAACCGTATCGAACGTTATCACACAATTATGCAATTTCTATTGAATTGATCCCATACTCAAATCCAATTTTGATTGCAAACTTGATGAAGATGATGAACTTGTGTTGAATCAAACATTTGATGCAAATTCTCACTCAATTTGTACCCAAAGCGTTTCCTAATCTTTCACACTAGTTTTCTCTCACTTGTGTTCTGTTACAAAGGATCACACACATTGCTATTTAAAGAGAAAATAGAATGAGCAAATTTAGGCATAATTTTTCATACATGTATCGATACAAATGATCATTTGTATCGATACAAATGCTTTGACCACGTTTAAAAATGGAAAAATTGACCTTTGTATCGATACAAACACGGGTGTGTATCGATACAAATATCAGAATCTTGAAATCTTGACTGATATGTATCTAAGCATGTAAGCATGCTTCGAATCATCTTGAGTTTTCTGGATTTTGAGAACAAACAGATGTGTATCGATACATGCAAGCATGCTTCGATACACAGGAGCTGTTCTGTCTCTGAGAGACCTCTTTTGTATCGATACAGACCATGTATGTATCGATACAAAATGCACAAAATCAAGCAGAAGAGATTTCAGGACATTTGTATCGATACACCAATGTATGTATCGATACAACATACCTAAAAGTCAGTTTTTCAAGGTTTTAAAAATAGTTCTTTGTTGTCAAGTCATTTGAAATGTTGCCAAAATATGTTCAATCCTATTTTCATTTGTTTTGACAATTATTAAAACATGAGGATGAACTGGTGCACTTACACCTGGTTAGTGAATAATTACTATATTTCAAAAAAATAAAGAAATAATAAAATAAAATTAAAATAATAAGGATAAAAATGGAATAAAATGTAAAAAAATAAAAGTTATAAGCTTAAACAACACTAGTTGAAATAGCGTCTCAAAAAACACTAGGAGTATAAGCTAATTAAAGAAATTTGTTACCAATTTTTATCAAATAAGTTTCAAAGTTAGTCCAATAAACTATAAAAAAAACATTTTACACTGATATTTGAGTATGCAATTTCGAGTTTTCACCCCTTCGCGACTTGTGTGTAAAAAAAAAACTTTATGTGTCTTTTTAGTAAGGGCCCGATAAAATTAACTTATTTTGAGCTTATATAAAACAGCTTATATAAATAAATAAATTTTATGTATTATTATAAGTTTGTCAAGGAAGTTTGTAAAACAATAGTCTATATAAATATAGTTTTTATTAGTAAGAACTTATAATAATACGTACTTAACTTATTTATTTATATAAGCTGTTTTCCGTAAGCTCGAATATAAGTTCATCCAAACAGACCGTTACCAAACTAACCCTTATCAAATAGACACATAAATTTTTCTTACACACACAAGTCGCAAGAGGGTGAAAACTCGAAATTGCATACTCAAACATCTGCGTAAAATGTTTTGGAGACCAAAAACCTAACAAACGGAAGTAATGAAAAAATATGTGGAAGACCGGGACCTAGATTCGATATTATTTTGTTAGGTTAGAATTTTTACTTTAATCAATATTATTTTGAACAACTACAAATTTGTTGTGTTTTTTGTGTTTTTTTTGTGTTTTACTAAAATAAATCAAACAATTTCTTAAAAAAAAAAGTATCAGTTGTAACATTTTATAGCTCCCTTCAAATTGAAAAAATATTGATGGGTAGGTAACTAGCTAGCTAGGTCCGGGTGAGCAGTGAGCAAGCAGTTAAGCAACATGACATGCAGAGTGGCTCACGGCAACACTTAGCAACCGTGAAATCCGAAAGTTCCTCCTGCAAGTATCAGATAAACTAGGTCTGCATGTAATACCTAGAGGTTAAGCAACTTACTATTCCAGCGATCCAAACTCATAGAATTAAGTAGAACGGCAGAACAGAACATATAGCCCAAGTTGTTACATTACAGTTACAGAGGGTTTTTGACAATTAATTAATTTACACGTGAAAGGAAGAAAGAAAGAAAGAAAGAAAGAAAGAAAGAGCTGGTTATGGGTTTGATTTGATTTGATGTGCGATGTTACGTTCAAAATTAATTAATGAGATGGAGATTGGTGGAAGAGAATTAATGCTTACACTTACAAGAGCTAAAGTTGTATTCTAGTGGATATCTTCCTATTCATTCAGCTAAAAGCTAAGGATCTTTGCACGTCCAGTCATCAGGTCAAAGGTAGTGGTTGGTTGCTCTCTGTCATCTCTTTGGTATAATAATATTGAAAAAATTTCTAAATAGTATATTTAAGTTATGAAAATATTTTAATTCACTCTTTTATTTACTATTTGTGTCATTATTTATTATGTTTCAAAAAAATATAAAATAAGTGATTAAGATTGTGATGGATCAGTCTATTTGACACCTCTAATTGTGGAAAAATACTCGTATTAGTTAGTAGTATATACTAAATACTGTCTATTAGTATTATTTTTTTGAAGAAGTGTCTTCTACTCTTCTTATTAAAAATTACATGAGTGTATAATATAAAAATTAAATTTAAATGTTATTTTACGTTTGTTATGGTTAATTTCTTATTTTATTTATACAAAACTTTTTCAATCAAATTTCAAACAATTATGTGTAAAACATACATAACTCTTTTTTTATCAAATTAAAATAATACTATTGTATTTTAAATATAAATAATCTGTTCACATCAAGTCCGACATAAAGGTAAGGCAACACAAGTAGAGATTTTAGATCCAAAAATATAAAATAAAAAGATATTAGATCCAAAAAGATATTTTTTAAATCTTAAGTTCATTAGGTCACAATAAAAAAGATCCCAAAATAAAAACAAAGCCTTCCAAAAAAGGAAAAATAGGCAGTATAAATAAACCATTGTATTTTGTGAATAGCAAAAAATTATTTTAAAATTAATAATAAAATCTTTTTTTATATTCTTTATTTTACGTTCACTCTTTCTTTAAATAAGAAAAAAAATCCCATCGGCAGTCTCTGGTTCACATATAGAGCGAAATTAGACATAATTAATTTTCCTTTAATAATTGATTTTGAAGGGTTGGGTAGCACTAGGGGTGGACAATAGTCAAATTTGGTTGAATTCCGATTGAAAATTGTCTATCCGAAACAATTCACTATTTCAATATCTCAACCCACTTCCATGCATTTAGAGTTTCGGTTTAGTTGAATTATGGATTGATTGGGTGACGCTTTGGATTGAGTGGATTTTTGGGTGTAAATTTAGGCCAAGAAATTATGAATAGTTCAACCCTTTGTGCATCACGACTTCCTCCCAAAATCCAGAAATCAAACAATACACCATTAAATTTAAACAAAGATTGCAGAAAAAATAGTATAGATGTAACGAGAAAAAACATTGAAAAGAAGAACAAAAGAGTAAAATAACAAATCATAAAAAATAATAATAATAATAATAATAATAATAATAATATAAGGAGACTCAAAGTCAACACAAAACGGTAGTCATGGAGGGATAAAATGTGAGACGAGTTTAAGAGTACCCTAGATGATGAGCATGATGGAAGCATGGAAATATGAGACGAGTTTGACAAATGGAAAATGTAGAACCAGTTCATAGAAAATATAAATAAATACTGAAAAGAGAAATTTATATAAATTTTTGGTCAAAATCACACATGGTCTAATAGAATAGTTATACTATTAGTTAAAAAAAATTACTACATCAATCGATTTCGAATTTCAATGGCCCTAAAAATTCAATCGAAACTCATCCATCACAATCTATTTAAACCCAAATTTATTCATCCGTTTAACATGTGACCCAAATTTTATTTAATCGATTCTGTCAGATTCGGATCGGTTCGAAAAAATCTGTGCACGCTTAGTTAGCACTCGTGGGTTTGTCCTTTACTACTTAACAAGCGATGTGAAATGGATGTGCAGCAGATGGAAGTATGTGTAAGCAATTATGACGGTCGCACCTGCATCCACTGACCTGAGAATCCTATCTTTGGATAAATAGGCGGTCTAAGAGTGAGAGCCTCTGAGAACAGTGACAGAAACCACACACCACTCCTCACAATTCAC
Organism: Trifolium repens; assembly: GCA_030408175.1. Lineage (NCBI taxonomy): Eukaryota > Viridiplantae > Streptophyta > Magnoliopsida > Fabales > Fabaceae > Trifolium > Trifolium repens. The sequence goes on along the minus strand of CP125850.1, from coordinate 43,419,616 downwards.
AAACCTCATTTTGTTAGTACCATCTTTGACGGGTCAGACTGACATATGGAACACGTGATGTGTTTATGTTTTATTATTAAACTAGTACTAAATTATCGATTATTTCAATTTCTTACTGCAAATTATTTTTTGTCTATTTCAAGTGTTTTTTAATTTGGTCATTCCGTTACTCTTTTTTTTTAATTTGGGTGTAAAACTCTAAAATGATTATAGTTTTGAGATGGAGGGTGTATTTAATAACAAGTTATAGAGACAAAAAATAATTTTATAATTTTTTATGTTTCATTTATTTATTCTACACCGGTAGAAAAAAGTTGGTTTTATTTTTTTTTCGCGTAGTTTTTTTTTTATAATAGGCCTTTTTTTATTGCATTTATATGTGCTAAATATACTGCAAATATCAATTTATCAAAATAAATATATCGCAATATCAAATAATGTTCCATTACCATATTTGAAATAAAACCATAGAAGTAAAAATATTGTCATATCAAATTAAAACATTGTTGTAATCAAAATAAGTACACAGCCACTGCGCGTTTGCGCTAGCAAGTAAGTTCAATTGCACTAAAATGAAAACTCAACAGATATAGCTCTAGTCAGTGACAGATCCAGAAACTTTAAGTAGTGGGGGCAACAAATTTTTTTTTTACATAGAAGAAATGACAAGCTATTGAAAACTAACACACTCGAAATGGAGAGACCGGGATTTGAACCCTAGTCATTACGTCCAAACTAGCAATTTTGGCATCTCTGCCAATTAAGCTAGGATTTGTGGACACAAATATACTTTTTTTTTTGTCAAGTAGTCTAATGACTAGAAATTCCAAGATTTAGATTCTCTCCAATTATTCTCTCATGTTTTCTCTCCAGTTGTTAATTTAATGGTTGAGAAATGAAAAATATGTTTTTTCTCTTTCTTCTCAAGTGTTTTTTTTAATATGTCCACCATTAGATTAACAATTGGAGAGAAAATATGAGGGAATAATTGGAGAGGATCCAAATCCGAAATTCCATCAGTGGCGTCGCCACATAGAGCTGAGGGGGTTCAACTGAAGCCCCTGGATTTAAAAAAAATAAATATAATCCTATGTAATTTATATTTTGAACCCCCTAATTTTTCTATATTGCACCACTGACCCAATTAAACTCAAAACAATTTTAACTTACTTATTTTCAAATTTTATTCTCTCTTTATTAGGGCTGACAATGAACTTAAACAAGTCGAATAAAGTTTGAGATCGATTTGACAATTAATTCGTTTAACTTGCTTGGTTCATGAACTAAACGAGACGAACTTAAGCTAAATATTAAGTTCGTTAATTAAATGAGCTGAACTTGAGCTATATATAGTTCGACTTGTTTGGTTTTGAACTTGGTTCATGAACCAAATGAGTCGAACTTAAGCTAAATATTAAGTTAGTTAATGAAACGAGTTGAAATTGAGCTATATATAATTCGACTTGTTTGGTTTTGAACTTGGTTAAAGAACCAAATGAGTCGAACTTAAGCTAAATATTAAGTTTGTTAATTAAACGAGTTGAATTTAAACTATATATAGTTCGGCTTGTTTGGTTTTGAACTTGGTTCATGAACCAAATAAGTCGAATTTAAGCTAAATATTAAGTTCGTTAATTAAATGAACTGAACTTGAGTTATATATAGTTCGACTTGTTTGGTTCACGAGCTGACTTGATTATACATATAACACTTAAAATATATTTTTAAATAACACTTCAAAAATAATTTCAAATTTATATAATTTAAAATGGAGAATAAATATAATGAAAAAAAAGTCATCGAATTCTTGATTTTAGTTTCAAGTTGAAAATGAATTGAACTAATGAGCTGAACCGAACTGCTCGCAAACTCTAAACGAGTCAAACTCAAGCTGAAAAAAGAGTTTATGTCAAACTCAAGTCTAGTTTCTAATCGAACCAATTCTTATCGAGTCTAGCTTAGACATGTCCACCACTCGTCCGAGCTGCGCCTGCGACCACCACTGCTATTTGTTGACTACTATGTAATTTTTTAAATATATATTATAATTATTAATTAATTTTTTAAAATTTGAACTCCCTAATCAAGGTTCCTGGCAAAGCCACTGATTCCACCCTTAAGGTGGATAAGTGGGATGATCGACATTCGAACTCTGACCCCTGCATATATAATATAATGTCCTACCAACTAAACTAAGCTTGCGGGAGACAAGTATACATGTTTTAATTGTCACAAACTTTATAGAAATATTTCTTTTCTTTTTTTTTTTTTTGGTCGAGACTTTATTGAAATATTTCTAATCCTTCTAATTCTAAATATTTTAGTTTTAACTTAATCAAACTAACACAAGGAATGCAGCCAACGCTTATGTTTTTTATCAGTGGGTCATGCAACATCTTTATGGATGATTAATCAATCTTTTATTCATGAAATATAACAAATGAGCCATCTATGTATAATATACATGTAATAGTCATGGTAAATTGTTCAAAACATAGTGGGGGCTCACACTGCATAACATGGATCCGTCCCTGGCTCTAGTCTTATAAAAAAGCACAAACAAGAGTAATTACTTAGGTGAAACAACAACTATGCACTTATCAAAATACCATAAAAACTAAGCCTTAAAGATTAGCCAACATCTAACACATCATTGCACTCTAATTCATATCACTATTCGTACTTTCTTCAATATGCTCCAATATCATGTTTGTGTAGCATTTTTGAACATTTTTAACTTCATCTTTTTGAAATGACTTTCAATCCCATGAAATATCTGAATAAATAAATGTTGATAGAACATTAAATTAAATTAATATATATCAAAAATAGTACTAATTAATTGATACAACTTGTTAACATAATTCTCTTATTTACTTATGTCCTTGAACCAACAAGAATAGCAGATATAATTTCAACATGTGAATCATGATGTAAGCCGCACTCATAGCTAACTTGTTATAGAGAGTATATAATATTCAATGTCGACCGGTCGTTGTTAACTATATATATATATATATATATATATATATATATATATATATATATATAATTATTCATTTAAATATAAAATTAACAACTTACGATAAAAAATAACCATTCTATTTTCATCTTTTTTCTTACACGTTGTAATTTATTATAAGCTTCTAAAGATGTACAATTTTTGTTCAGAATCAACAAATTATATTATTAATAGATATCCAAAAGCACAAAATGCTCATGGACTAAAAGGAAGAAAATCAGAACTACACAACCTACATCCAGGGACTAAAAACTATTTTATGGTTTGTTGTCATTAAAATACACATTAAAACGGATTTTGCCTCAACAAAGGACACTTTCAACATAGTTATTTTATATTCCAAATAATTTCTTTATGATTCAAGATTTCACTTCGATATAGCTAATTTATTAACCTATCACTATAGGTCTGTTTGCTACGATGGAAAGGAAGTGGAAGGAAAGAAAATTATAAAAACCGATGAATGAACTTAGACTAATTTTAAGACAAATTCATTCATCGATTTTTACAATTTTCTTTCTTTCCTTTATCTTTTTATCGTACCAGACAGACCTTAAGTCAAACAATCTATTGAATATAATGGTAAAAGATGCACGACCCAACAACCACATAAACGTCTTTAACCACCAAGAAAATAACCCGTAAACAAATCCGTATCCACCGCAGCCTTTAACATCAGATTAATTATATTCAACCCTAGCTCCAACTGTTATCATAAGGGGTACCTCTATCTCAAACGTCTGCCAGAATGAAACTTTTCTTCTGGACTGCCATTAATACCGATGTGGTTGAGACAAAAACATTACAAATGAAACATTTATAATAAGACAAACTGAATTACTTAAAGCAAATTAATAACATTAAGTAAATCAACATATCATCAACGAGGAATTCTTCAATAGGCACAAACATAAATATTAGTTGTTAGGCACACACTCATAAGAAATATTAAAATTAAAGAAAAATGATTAAAATAATAAGATTTGATGTGACAATTTTATTTCTCATTTAATTTTTTTGATTTATGTATGTGTGCCTAAATTATGTGCCCAAATATTTATGCCTAGGCAAGTGTTTCTCATCATCACCTAGCCTAGCCTGTGCTCCACTGATTAAAGCAAGTTGTTTTCTTTAAAAAGTCAAAAGTTTCTTTTCAGTGACTATTCCAATAAAAAAGGATCTTAAGAAGAAACTATGAAGCCCCGATACGTGACACAATACGGATACGATACAATACCGATACGCCGATACGTGAAAATTTTAAAAAATCCATATCCGATACTGGCGCGATACGTTATTTAAAAATTAATTTTAAAATTAAATATATAAATGCATAATATACACTACTAGAAAAAGTTGAAATACCGACGGAATTTAGAGACAGAATATATTTTGTCTCTACTAGAGATGGAATTAGAGACGGAAAAAGCAATTAGAGACAAATATTTTTATTTTAGAGACAGAAATTTTCATTTTAGAGATAGATTTTGTCCGTCTCTAATAGTTTAGAGACGAGGAAATTACCGACGGGATCAAATCCGTCTCTAACGTACTTAGTGACGGAATATTTGCATTTTAGAGACAGATTTCACCCGTCGGTATTTAAGAGTTTTCTAGTAGTGATATAAACATATTAAAATCAATAATATTAATAATGATAATTTTTTTTTAAAGACAAAAAATTATTATTATTATTATTATAAACACCAATAATTCATTGTACAAGGAGTACAAACAAGCAAATAAGCTTGCACAAGAGCAAAACAATTTGAAGTTCAACATACAAGGGTTTATCAGTCCTAACTAAAGACATATAATAGCTCAAAAAACATATAATAGTCATGACATCAAGTCTCTTCAACAAGTCCATCTTGTAGCAATCTTAGACAATTATATAGGTCCTGCAGCTGACCAATTAAAAGCATAAAGTATTCATTCTTATACTAGAATTTTGGGACAATCTCAAATACTTAACAACCTGTTATATAGTAGGACACCATAGTGACTTCAGAACAGTGACAAAGACAAAAATACTAATTATAATAAATTAACATTATTAATACTAACTTATATATTTGTGTTTCATTAATATTGTCCTAAAAAATAATAGTCACCAGTACATTTTAAGTTATACATCTTAAGTTAAGTATTATACAAAAAGAACATCATTAGTACTATCCCAAAAAACATCACCAGTACTATCCAAAAAAAAGACATAGTTAGTTACCCGTGTAACAACATAATAGTTTGACATTCACTAGGAAACACGGATTGTATCGGATATTATTTTTTTATTTAAAAATAAAGATTTAACCGATACTTTTCCGATACGAGTATCGGGAAGTATCGGACGCGTATCGGATATTATTTTTTTATTTAAAAATAAAGATTTAACCGATACTCTTCCGATACGAGTATCGGGACGTATCGGACGAGTATCGGTATCGAGGACGTATCGGACACGATACTTCACCATTTTTAGAGTATCGGGACTTCATAGGAAGAAAGTGTTACAATTTTTTATATGTACAATTATTGTCCACTCTCCTCTTATAAAAAAAAATATACATATTTGATTAAACTTAACTATAAGATAAAATTATCGTTATTAGATATTAGTTAAGGCTTATATCATTGGGCCTTTATGTTTCTAGTCTAGTAATTTTAGATTTGCTATATATTTTCATTGATTATTTTCACTAGTTAAACTATTATTATTCTATGAAACTTTAGCGGTCTCTTTGTTGTTTTTCTTTGATTGTTTCAAAGGGTTAATAGGTTTTTACCCCCTTGCAAAATAGGCGAATTTTGCTTTACCCCCTATAAAAAATTTCTTTAAGATTTTCCCCTTGCAAAATATTTGTTTTTGGTTTACCCCCTTGAATGCACTTTTTAAATCGGTTGAACAGAGAAAACCGATTTAAAAAACAACACTTTTTAAATCGGTTGAACAAAATAACCGATTTAAAAAGTGCATCCAATGGGGTAAACCAAAAAAAAATATTTTGCAAGGAGGAAATCTTAAAGAAATTTTTTATAGGGGGTAAAGCAAAATTCGTCTATTTTACAAGGGGATAAAAGTCTATTAACCCTTGTTTCTATTGTCAACATGGTATCAAGAGCATTCAATCCGCCTTGAACCACTAGTTGCTTCCGCCGCTTGAATTCCCAATAATGTGGGAATGTGTTTGTTTATTTTTTTTGGCATTATTAGAACCCTTAGCTTAGAATGTCATTCGGCCTTGTTTGCTCTCGGTTTGTTTCTCTTGGCGGCATTATGTTTTATTTGATTGCATTTTTCTCTATTAATTTTTTTAATTGATTGCATTCCACTTTTTCTTATTGACTTCTTATGATTTATTGTATTTCTTTCTATTGATTCTTCTGATTGCATTGCATTTCTCCCTATATTGACTTTTTCTGATTGGTTACACATCTCCCTATTGGTTTCTTCAATTTGACTGTATCTATCTATTGATTGATTCTTATGTTTGGTTTAGTTTGGATTTGTTCGATTGATTTTGTTTTGGTTAGTTTGGAGAGGATTGAATGTTAGATTAATTTGATTTAGTTCTCCTCTTTTCGATAGTTTCTCTGTTAACTGTGAATTGCTTCTTTCTATTGATTATTAGTTGAGTTGGTTTATTTTCAGAGTTATTTGCAACAAATGTAAAACTTAATAAGTTTTAACTTGAATGGTAATATTAAAGTAAAATGTTGAATTTATATTATTAAGTATGTCCGAGAACCTATTTCGATCACAATAGGAATAAATCTCATAAAATAGGTCATAACATCAATCCATTTTTATAAAGTTAAAATCCACAAAATATTTAGAAGTAATAAATCTCTACAAAACCGATATGTGTGACTTGCCCTTCTACGTAAGATGGAAATCATATTGGATTTTTGTAACAATAAGAAGAGAATATGGGCTTTATTGATGCCCAAAGAACCTTTTTCTTCTTCTTATTATGTGACTCCCTACACCGTTGTTTATTTAATAAGTTATTTTAGTACTTGCTTGTAACCTCGGAAATATTGGAAAGCAATGCTTTACATGAATTAGTACCTCCCTTAGTCAAAAAAAAAATGAATTAGTACCTCCCACTTGTCCACACTCCACATCCCCCAAAAAGCAGAGATAAAATTCACCTTAAACCTGCTCTAAACAAGCTAGGAATAATTAAAGACAATTATTCATATATTTTATATTAAAGAAAGAATAAACAAATAGAAAACATATATAAAAGTGGTTACATTACATAGATAAATATATATATATTCTTTTTTGGTTGCAGTATGTTTATTTAATTTAATTAGGCTAAATTGCACTAATGGTCCCTTAAATTATTTATTGGTTTCAAATTGGTCCCTTAACTAATTAATGTTACAAATTGGTCCCTTAATTTATTAACGTTACAAATTGATCCCTTAACTTTAATTATGTTTGCCATATTGGTCCTTTCTAACTGGTTGATAATGTATTTATCTTCCGTCTAAGAAAGATGTCTGAATGCACAATCATATTCACTAACAATATTACTCAAAAATAAATCATTTATATGTTCATATAACAAATAATAGAAAATAAAATTAATGTTTTTTCATAAAAACTAATGAAAAGGACCAATATGACAAACAAAATTAAAGTTAATGGACCAATTTGTAACCTTAATTAGTTAAGGGACCAATATGAAACCAATAAATAAGTTAAGGGACCAATAGTCCAATTTAACCATTTAATTATTAATTAATTTATCCATAAAAACTGTAATCTTCCATAATTAAGAGATGAAGAAGCAGAGCTACCTGCTCATAATTAAATATTGTGATTTATATATAACTTAGAATCACATTTTCCTTGCTTTTTAAATCACGGTCTGCACAAATAGACTCTAATCAACCTCAATACCTCTTCTCTCCCTCTAGGCCCTAGTTTTTCAGAAACTTTTTTTTATCTCTAATTTCTCTTTGTTCATTATGAAAGAGTGATTTAGGTCACTTTTGGTTTAGAATCACCCCTGTATACATTTTTTTCTCTCTTCTTTTAATATAAATAAGATTTTCACATATATTACATTTTTCTTTTGTGTTTTTTTTTTGATTTCGTCGTCTAAGTGCGGCGTTGTGTTGGTCGTCGCCTTGTGCGACGTTATTTGATTTCTCGTATTGTGGTGTTCATTTGATTCTTCTCGAAAGAATATCTTCAGTCAATTACAGATTCAATCAATGATTTGAACATCAATGTTGCAGATTCGGAAACATGGATATTTCGGTGATTTTAATTTTATCATACTATTTGTAGTAGGCATTATGCCGTTGTATGCTATTAACTCGGATGATGTGAGTTTGTTCGCAGATTCATCTTTTATGTTTTTAGCGAAGTTAAATATGTAATTTTATTTGATATATCTGTTGATTTGAATGAATGAATATCATTTAGTTTGTGTCAAAACAAAATCATGGTGTGCACAACACATGCCATTGCTATAGGACCCAAATAGTTTATATATCAATTTTTTAATTAATTAAATAGCAGTTTCTTATCCAATAGTATATATCTAAGTTATTTGGGTTGTAGGGAAATTTATAACTTTAAGTGTGAATGAATATTATTGCCATGTCTAGCTACTATGAATAAGTTAAATATTAGATGTAATCTATATATTTTCAATGCATTAATGGGTTTTGGCGTCAAAGATGTAATATTTTCATTATCTTAAATTATTTCTCTATTCGATTTTAAATATAAGAAAAATTCTACTTTTTAGATTCATTGAGAATCTAAGGTGCTTGAACTATTACCCGTATCTGATCCATAATATGAGTCAGATACATTGAATTATCAACGAATGTAAAAAAATAATAAAAATTCTCTTATATTTAAGACAAGAATTAGTAATTTATTATTGCACCCGACTTTCTTTTGTACTTCGCGACAAGTGGCATTAGTGTCATTGTTCAAATCCGAGAAGTTGGAGTGAGATTTTGTACGTTGGATTCATGTATCCAAAATCTTTTTAGAAGTGTTATTTTGACACACTTTTGTTACACAAATCTTACATAAATATTGTTTATACATATTTTTTGCTTTTTTCATTAGAAAAAGAAGACGAAAAATCACACAAATACCCTTATATAAATATTGTGTATGAAAAAGTATGTAGAAATATCATTTCACCTATGTATGTAAATGTCGAAGATCAACATATGAGAAGGAGATTTTTGAATTCTAGCTAAACATGAGTGGTAAATCCAACATCAACCATAAATGAACTATTGTTAGAGATATATGAGAATAACTCGTACTTTTGTTTTCTTAAAAATTTATGTGTAGAGTGGTGTCTTGATTAATTTGTTGTTTTTGATATATTACGATTCTCAACACTTAAATGTGAAGACATTTCAACACCCTGGTTCGAGAGTATCTATTTAAGGGAAATAACAATTATCTCAAACCGGGAGCAACTACTATAAATGAAGTTGGGTTATATAAGTAAATGGTCCCTATAGTTTTTCAGAATTTTATTTTTAGTTCCTAAAGATTTTTATTCGCATTTTTTTTGTCTTTGAAGTATTTCATGTCATGATTTGTGGTCCATACTTTTCATTCAACTCGTGCATATCATTCGAAATTTTAAATTTTTTTATGCGGTCATATTTAGGACATATATGAATCTCTCTTACAAAAGTTTGATTTTTTTAATAAAAGATGAACTAAATGTTAATTTTTTTTCACATAAAAATTATAAATAATTTATTTTATGTTAAAAAAATGTAAATTTTTATCGGGGATGTTTTTAAAATAATATAAATATGAATGTTGAGTCTTTGGTGTTGGCTGCATTTTTGGTAAAATAAACTTAGTGCAGGATGGGCGACAGGATGCCTCAAGCATCGTGTCAAGCATTGTATCATGTTACTGGAAGTGTTACTTGCGCGTCAAGCATGCGCGTTTCCTATTTATGGAATTTATATTTCTCTCTCATGAATCATATCTTGTGCGTAAAGTAAGACTTTATTTTCTAAACAAATCTTTTGTTTAGAGATTGATTCAGAAATTATTGTGAAGATTTATTTTAAAAACATATCTAATCTTTTAAGATATGATTTATTTTGTGAGTTGGATATTATCTTGGATCAGAATCTTCTAAAGCCCATGTTACCAGCTATATAAGGAAAGGAGCTAAACCTAATTTAGAAAGTTTTAGTTGTTCACGCCGTCATTGTGTAAGTCCAAAAAAAATAGGTTTTGCGTGTGTTTATTATTGTGAGCCTTTCTTGTGTCATCTTGATGCAAGCTTAGGACGTGTTCTTTGTGTTGTATTGTGTGATCCTTCTCCTAAGCTTTGAAGTACGGAGTTAGGACTTTTGGTTTTTTAACACTCTATGCCTTTAGGTACGAGTGTGTAGTTTTAGGAGTGTGTCTCCAAAACTGTTCTGTTCTTGTGTTATTGAAATCCTTGTTGGTTGTAAGGTTGTTAGGGAGTGAGGTGGGATCTCATATCTAGGAGTTTCTAGGTAGAAGAGTCATTGGTAGTGCCTAGGTTATAAGTTGTAAACGGGTGGTTTGCTGGTAACTTAGAACTAGGACTATTATAGTGATATTCCTTCCTGGATTGGTATCCCCCAGACGTAGGTTGCTGTTTGCGCCGAACTGGGTTAACAAATATTCTGTCTCCTTTATTTGTTTTCCTTTACTTGTTTTAAATTATTACGTGCTAGGCCGGATAGAGTGCTTAGAGCATCGTGCATAGCGTGCCAGGAATTTCAATTGGCATCAGAGCAGGCACCCTGCCTGTTTTCTAGGGTGAGATTCAAGACCTGGAATCTCTGGCATTATGGAAAAAGAAGGAGGATACATGAACAGACCACCTTTGCTCAATGGATCTACCAATTATGATCCTTGGAAATCCAAAATGACGGCTTTTCTGAGATCTATTGATAGCAAAGTTTGGAAAGCTGTATTGACTGGATGGGAACATCCCACCTATGCTAGCAAGGAAGGTACCTCAACGGGGGTGCTGAAACCTAAAGTAGAATGGACTACAGAAGAGGAAGCTGCAGCCCACCATAACCACAAGGCTATCTATGCCATATTTAATGGAGTAGACACTAGTGTTTTCAAACTCATCAAAAATTGTGTGTCAGCCAAAGATGCGTGGGAAATATTGCAAAAGTGCTATGAAGGGACTACCAAAGTGAAACAGTCTAAGATTCAACACCTCACATCCAAGTTTGAAGCCCTAAGAATGAAAGATGATGAGAGTATTCAAGATTTTCACTTGAGCCTTTTAGACATTGCTAATTCCTTTGAAGCCATGGGGGAAAAAATGTCTGATGAGAAATTGTCAAGGAAACTCCTTAGATCCCTTCCCAAAAGGTTTGACATGAATGTAACGGCAATTGAGGAAGCACATGACATCTCCACTATGAAGATGGATGAACTTGTTGGGTCTCTCCAAACTTTTGAAATTGTTTTGGATGAACGTGGTGACAAGAAAAACAAAAGCATTGCCTTTGTTTCAAACACTGATGAGGGTAATGATCAAACTGAGGATGAGGACGAAGATAGCATAGCAGATGCAATTGCCATGCTTGGTAAACAATTCAACAAAGTGTTGAAAAGAGTTGATCGCAAGAATCGACAGAATGGGCAGAGCATCCGATTCGACATCAACAAACAACAGAATAATCTGAAGAAGACCAAGCCTGAAGAAAAGAGCAATCAAAGTAAGGGTGTTCAGTGTCATGAGTGTGAAGGATATGGACACATAAGGTCAGAATGTGGTACTTATCAGAAAAGACAAAAGAAAGGTTTAACTGTTTCTTGGTCAGATGAAGATTCCGAGGAAGAAAATGAATCAGCCAGACACGTGACTGCCTTAGCTGGAACCTGCGTTTCAGATTGTGACTCAGATGAAGATGGTGATGTATCTTATGAGGAACTTGCTTGCACCTACAAAGAGTTAGTCACTAGATATGAAGAAATGTGTAGGATTCTTGAGAAACAAAATAAGACCATCAATAAACTTCAAGCTGAAGTAAACATTCAGATTGAAAAGGCAACTCAAGCAGAAGAAAAAGTTATCCAAGCAAATTCTCAAATGGATGATCTAAGAAAACGTGTAAGTCAGCTGAACTCAGGAGCAAACCTTCTTGAAGAAATTCTGGATAATGTACCAAGTGGAAGGTTGAGATCTATTGGGTACAACTATTCAAGTCTGAATCAGTATCAACAGGATCCTGAAACCAAGTTTACATCAGCTGAAGATGTTTTTGATCCGTGTACCGGGAAGAAGATGCTGGAGCATCATGCTCAACATCCTAAAGCCTACCCTGTTCCAAAATTTGCTCTTAATCCAACACCTCGCGTGCACAACAGGCCCAAGAATCAGAGGAGATATAGAAGATGAGTGTGTCACCATTGTGGAAAACGAGGACACATTAGGCCTTTTTGCTACAGGCTACATGGATATCCTGACCAGAAGCCTGAACCAAGTGTGGTGCAGGAAGACAATGTTACTAAGAAGGAGTGGAGGCCTAAAGGAGAAAATGTTGGATTGATTGCTCACACATCCCTCAGAGCCTCTTCTAGGGAAGATTGGTATTTTGATAGTGGATGCTCTAGACACATGACTGGTGTAGAGAAGTATCTTATTAATGTGAGACCTTACAAGTCCAGCTTTGTAACGTTTGGAGATGGTGCAAAAGGAGAAATATTAGGAATTGGGGATCTGATCAACCATGGATTACCTAACTTGGAGAATGTTCTCTTGGTTAAATGTCTTATAGCTAATCTAATTAGTATCAGCCAACTATGTGATCAAGGCATGAAAGTAAATTTCACCAAATCTGAATGTCTTGTCAATAATGAAGAGGGAAAATTACTGATGAAGGGCACTAGATCTAAAGACAACTGCTACTTGTGGATGTCACAAAAAGAAGCCCACACATCCACTTGTCTTATTTCCAAAGAAGATGAAGTGCAACTGTGGCACCAGAAGTTAGGTCATCTAAATCTGAAAGGGATGAAGAAAGCAATGACAGCTGAAGCTATTAGAGGACTACCCAAGCTCAAGATTGGTGAAGGGAATGTATGTGGAGAATGTCAAATTGGGAAACAAACTAGGATGTCGCATCCAATGCTGGAGCATCAGACAACATCCAAGGTTCTTGAACTGTTACACATGGATCTCATGGGACCCATGCAGGTGGAAAGCTTGGGAGGTAAGAGGTATGCTTTCGTGGTTGTTGATGACTATTCCAGATACACATGGGTAAATTTTGTCAGGGAGAAGTCAGATACTTTTGATGTGTTCAAGGAGCTGTGCATTCAACTTCAAAGAGAGAAAGGAAGTAATGTTGTTAGAATTAGAAGTGACCATGGAAGAGAATTTGAGAACTCGAAATTCAATGAATTCTGCTCCACTGAAGGGATCAAGCATGAGTACTCGTCTCCTATAACCCCACAACAAAATGGTGTGGTTGAAAGGAAGAACAGAACCATCCAAGAATCAGCTAGAGTCATGCTTCATGCCAAAAGCATTCCATATCACTTCTGGGCTGAAGCCATGAACACTGCTTGCTACATACACAACAGAGTTACTATAAGAAAAGGTACTTCTTCTACTTTATATGAACTATGGAAAGAAAGGAAGCCAACTGTCAAACACTTTCATGTTTTTGGGAGTAAGTGCTACATTCTAGCTGATAGAGAACAAAGAAGGAAACTTGACCCTAAAAGTGATGAGGGAATCTTCCTTGGATACTCTACAAACAGTAGAGCATACAGAGTTTACAACTCCAAGACTCAGGTTGTGATGGAATATGTGAATGTTGTTGTAAAAGACACTCCCTTAGAGAAGAATGATGACATTGATCAAGGTGCACCCGTTATTGACAATGTTGAGCAAGATGTTGGAGCATTAGAACATCCCAGTAAAGAAAAATCTGATGAAAAGACTCTTGAAGAAGATGATGAAACAAGTACAGAACCTCAAGTCCAAAACAAAGGTCCCTCAGTTCGTGTTCAGAAAAATCATCCCAAAGATCCCATTATTGGGAATCCTGAACAAGGAATAACCACTAGGAGGACAAATGATGTAATTGCAAACTCTTGCTTTGTATCTATGTTCGAGCCAAAGAATATCAAATAAGCTCTCACTGATGAAGCTTGGATTGAGGCTATGTAAGAGGAACTGAACCAATTCGAGAGAAGTGAAGTGTGGGACTTAGTTCCAAGGCCTGAAGATGTGAATGTAATTGGAACCAAATGGGTGTATAAAAACAAGTCAGATGAGAATGGTACCATTACCAGAAATAAATCAAGGCTTGTGGCACAAGGATATACCCAGATTGAAGGGCTTGACTTTGATGAAACTTTTGCACCTGTGGCCAGACTAGAATCCATCAGATTGCTTCTAGGAGTGGCTTGCATTCTCAAGTTCAAACTATACCAAATGGACGTGAAGAGTGCATTTCTAAATGGATACCTACAGGAAGAGGTGTATGTTGAGCAACCTAAAGGGTTTGTGGACCCAGAACATCCTAACTATGTCTACAAGTTGAAGAAAGCCTTGTATGGTCTAAAATAGGCACCTAGGGCATGATATGAAAGGTTGACTCAATTCTTGGAAGAGCAAGGATACAGGAAGGGAGGATCAGATAAAACTCTGTTTGTAAAAGAAGAAAAAGGAAAATTTATAATAGCCCAAATCTATGTTGATGACATTGTGTTTGGTGGAATGTCGAACACGATGGTCCAGCATTTTGTCAAGCAAATGCAATCAGAGTTTGAAATGAGCCTTGTTGGAGAATTGACTTATTTTCTTGGCCTGCAGATTAAGCAAATGGAGGACACTATTTTTATATCTCAAAACAAGTATGCAAGAAACATAGTCAAGAAATTTGGAATGGAGAATGCTACTCACAAGAGAACACCAGCACCTACTCACCTGAAACTAACCAAGGATGAAAAAGGAATAAGTGTTGATCAAAGTCTCTATAGAAGCATGATTGGGAGCCTACTATATCTGATTGCAAGCAGACCAGATATTACTTTTGTTGTTGGAGTGTGTGCTAGATATCAGGCAGATCCTACGGTAAGTCATTTGACTCAAGTTAAAAGAATCTTGAAGTATGTGAATGGAACAAGTGATTATGGGATAATGTATTCCCATTGTGAAGACTCTACTCTATATGGATATTGTGATGCTGATTGAGCTGGAAGTGCAGATGATAGAAAAAGCACTTCAGGTGGGTGCTTTTTTCCAGGTAACAATCTCATATCTTGGTTTAGCAAAAAGCAAAACTGTGTGGCACTATCTACAGCTGAAGCTGAGTACATAGCTGCTGGGAGTAGCTGCTCTCAACTTGTGTGGATGAAACAAATGTTGAAGGAATACGATGTTGAACAGGATGCTCTAACATTGTATTGTGACAACATGAGCGCCATAAACATCTCAAAGAATCCGGTTCAGCATAGCAAGACAAAGCATATTGACATTCGCCATCACAACATAAGAGATCTTGTTGAGAACAAGGTTGTAACTCTAGAACATGTAGGCAAAAAGGAACAAGTTGCAGATATTTTCACCAAGGCACTAGATGCAGATCAATTTGAGAAGTTGAAGGGCAAGTTAGGAATTTGCCTCTATGAGGAGTTATAGCAGTTAATGAGCTTGAGGCGTGCAACTGTCATTTTTTTCTTCTCCAACCTATGTTTGCACGCTATCCTAGGAGAATCAGATCAAATTCTTTCTTCTCATTACATGTGGTATATACTATCATATGTCCTATCCTCAGGTGTGTGTTATCTGTATGTTTGCATTTGTCAACTGATTCCTGATCGTTCTGATGTTGGTAGTTGTAGATCAGTTGTAGCATGTTTGCCTATAGAAGCATGCGTATGTTATGATGGTTACACATGGCTTGTTTGCCCCATGTGCATTTGTAGTTGTGGTGTGGTTGTATATAGCCTGTCTGGCCTATGTGCATGAGATTGAGTAGTGAGGGGAGGAGTAACTCTTGTGGTAGTTGGTGGTGATTATTATTATTCTTGTATGTGCTCCTTATGTGCGAGAATCTATTTTTCTCTGCATGTTGGTAGTGAGGGGGAGCTGGTGAGTTATGTATCCCGCCTGCTGGTGTGCATTAAAGTCCTGTACTTCTGTACTCTCTGCTGGTGTGTATTTGTCAAATTTGTGGCCAAAAGGAGGAGTAAATGTTATGATTAATTTGTTGGTTTGGTTACCTGCTATTGTTTCTGGTATGTGCTTCTGATGTGTGTTGTGACTGAGAACTGTGTCTGTTCTGGTATGTGTGCTTTGGTGTGTGGCTGTGTATGTTCTGAGATATGCAGGTGTTTAGGGGGAGCTGAGTTGTATTATGCATGGGGAGATGCTGGATACGATGTTCCAACATCCCATGTATATGTGCAGGGGGAGATATGGTATGAAATGTTGGATACAATGTTGAAGCATTCTAATCCCCATCCTATCAAGTTTATTTTCCTAACCATTTAAGGCGAAGTAGTTTTTGTGTTCCGCTGTTGCATGCCTCTCTGATAATCTTAAAAAGATACATCTTATTCTTTTCTACTATTCTCCATGAAGGAGTAGTATGGTAACTGTTTTAAAGGATAGCCTCTACTGATCTTTATGCTTGTGTGTTTATGTTGAGAAAAAGAAAGGTAGTTGAAGTATCTGTTTAAGTAGTATCTGTATGGTCATAATTTGTTTTAGCCAAAAAATTGCCAAAGGGGGAGTTTGTTGAGTCTTTGGTGTTGGCTGCATTTTTGGTAAAATAAACTTAGTGCAGGATGGGCGACAGGATGCCTCAAGCATCGTGTCAAACATCGTATCATGTTACTGGAAGTGTTACTTGCGCGCCAAGCATGCGCGTTTCCTATTTATGGAATTTATATTTCTCTCTCATGAATCATATCTTGTGCGTAAAGTAAGGCTTTATTTTCTAAACAAATCTTTTGTTTAGAGATTGATTCAGAAATTATTGTGAAGATTTATTTTAAAAACATATCTAATCTTTTAAGATATGATTTATTTTGTGAGTTGGATATTATCTTGGATCAGAATCTTCTAAAGCCCATGTTACCAGCTATATAAGGAAAGGAGCTAAACCTAATTTAGAGAGTTTTAGTTGTTCACGCTGTCTTTGTGTAAGTCCAAAAAAAATAGGTTTTGCGTGTGTTTATTATTGTGAGCCTTTCTTGTGTCATCTTGATGCAAGCTTAGGACGTGTTCTTTGTGTTGTATTGTGTGATCCTTCTCCTCAGCTTTGAAGTACGGAGTTAGGACTTTTGGTTTTTTAACACTCTAAGCCTTTAGGTACGAGTGTGTAGTTTTAGGAGTGTGTCTCCAAAACTGTTCTGTTCTTGTGTTATTGAAATCCTTGCTGGTTGTAAGGTTGTTAGGGAGTGAGATGAGATCTCATATCTAGGAGTTCCTAGGTAGAAGAGTCATTGGTAGTGCCTAGGTTATAAGTTGTAAACGGGTGGTTTGCTGGTAACTTAGAACTAGGACAATTATAGTGATATTCCTTCCTGGATTGGTATCCCCCAGACGTAGGTTGCTGTTTGCGCCGAACTGGGTTAACAAATATTCTGTCTCCTTTATTTGTTTTCCTTTACTTGTTTTAAATTATTACGTGCTAGGCCGAATAGAGTGCTTAGAGCATCGTGTAGAGCATCGTGCATAGCGTGCCAGGAATTTCAATGAATATAAAAAATCATTCAAAAATATTAAAATTTACTTGAGTTTGATTAAAAATAGAAATAAAAAATTGTAATAGAAAATTTTTCAGGGATAAAAAAATGCAAGAAAAAATCTTTAAAGACTAAAATTAAAATTCTAAAAAACTATAAGAGCTATTTACTTATTTATTAACCCTAAAAAAAGTTTATTCATCATAAAATTTGGAAGATGCAAGTAAAGTATGTGAGATTCATAATTTTTTTTGACAAATACACCTTTACATAATTAAAATACTAATTTTTGCGCTTCATGTGAGCATTTCATTATATAAGTAAGAATTAGAGTTTTTTACCAAAAAAAAAAGTAAGAATTAGAGTTTAAGCCTCTCTTTTTGTATATCTTATCTCTAATATATATATATATATTTATATTTTGAGGTAGTAGTTTTTTTTTGCTACTCTCTTTTTTTTTAAAAAATATTTATATATGTTTACATGATGATAAATTATAAATTTTATAATTAACATACATAGATTATATATATTGAGTAATTAATTCAATGGTTGAAATGCAAAACGAAAGAATTAAGGATCCATTCATGGATGGTGGCTGGTGGGATGGTGGGAGAGGAAGAAGACAAGAGTGGGATCCACCCGCCGCATCCCCATCTCCCATTTGACCATTAATTACTCTCTCCCTCGTTTAATTGTTGCAATTAAAATAATGTAATATTTTTTAATGTAAAACCAAAGAGAGTGATGCAATTGTTTTGATCCAATTAAACTAATCATATTAGTCTATTGGTACCAGCTCCTCACGTTTAAAGTTAATTTCCAGCTATATGGAGTATAATAGTAGGAAAATATTAAATAGTGTATCAGGTGCACTATAAATAAAGAAATTTTTTTTTAAAACTCGTGCATTAAATATGTTGAAAGTTTAAAAAAAAAAATTTATCAACATTAATTCTATATTTTATTTTTATTTTTGGTATGCTTAACAATTGTACCGAAATTACTATTTAGCATGACACATAATAGTATTATTGCCTTCTAAATTTTGTACTAAAATTTCATTTTTAATATTAGTGAGAATTTAACACTCATTTCAGAGTACAAATTACTAAAATCTATAAATATGAAATTTGAACCAAGTTCATTTCTAGGGTGCAATATGTGTTCAACATGTCGGTTTAGTTCAACATTTTTGAAGAAAAAAATCTCAACTAATAGAAAATAGTCAGTTCAATATTTTATAATTTTTTCGTATAAAATTTGAACCAAACCAATAAAAAAGCATGTTAATTAATTTGATTTAATTTAATCGAGTTGAAATTTATCAAAGAAAAAATCGAGCATTATTTATAATTAAATATGCATATGCAATATACTTTTAATACTAAAATATCAATAATTTGCTAGCCTAATAGATAAATTACTTTTAGCAAGCAAAAAATAATATAACAGTTACATCATTATAAATTTGTCAAATAAAAAATTGAGAAAGTATAATTGTAATGTAAAGTGTAAAAATCAAGGAGTTCAATATTAATAAAGTAGTATTATTGATGCATAATATTAAAATCCACCACATCTGATAACTAAAAAAGACTATCTTTTATTGTAAACTATAGTTTATATACTAAGAGTTAATATCTTTTTTATCAAGTAATACAGTGATTAAAAATTTCACTCTTAAAATGGATAAATGAAATGATTATAATTTGAATCCTGATCTCCTATATATATAATGCAATATTTTATCAATTGAGCTAATCTCACGTGACAAAAGATACTATCTTTTAAGAATAAATGAAAGAATTTTGAGTTCAAATTTGATCTTGAGTTAAACTACAGGCACAATTAAATTAGATTCAACCTTAACTTAATCAACTTACATAAACCATGGTTAGTATATAATCAATCAATCAGCCCACAAGAACAGAACGACATGTCCAAAGTTTCAAACTTTCTACATGACCCCACCACCAGCATTACATAATTTACATCGTCCATATTCCATCGTCTAACCCCACCCACACATTCACAATCTTAAAATCCATATATGTTTTACACGCGCACTTGCAAAACCGAACAAACATACACATAAATAAAATATAATTTTATTTATTTTTTGTTTTTACCACCAGTTTAATGTGATTTGGGGATCAGTTCTGGCATCAAGTGATTTCAGGCCTCTTCTGATCGCAGTTGCGGGGGATCAAACTGTGGTCCTCTTTACCAAGTTCAGCGTCAATCACCACTGAACCAACTAACGATTGGTACACATAAATAAAATATTAATGTCAATTCACTTCTTATAATTCATTCACCAAGATGAATCTAGTGAGATTACAAATTTGATCATTTTTTTTAAAATAGTATCATTTTTTAAATATTAAATCCAATTGTACCCAAAAAATAATATTGAATCCCTTTTTTTATCATTATAACTGATTGACAATGTTATTGTAATATAAATAAATTCATTTTAAACAAGAGTAGAAAGGGAGATGATTATCTCCTTTTTCATATATATAGTTGATCTTTTTCTTTTAAAAAAAGCCTGAAATCCTCTATTTGAAAAGGTTGTGTAATTAATTATAGGAAGTGGATAAAATATATTTTAATGATAAGTTCATTCTTGACATATCAGTTTTACCTTTTAGTGATCTATAATAAAAATTTAAACTACAATATGGCTTGAACCTGCTGCATATATAAGATAATCATTTTATTTTATTATTAGTGTTCATTCAATTCACCCGACAACAAAACAAACTATTAAACTTTTTGAGTTTCTCTGTTTTTTACTTGTACATTTTTTAAAGGAATGGTTAAGTTTATTTTGGTTTTGTTCTTTTGCTTTTAATATTTGTTAATATTAGTTCTCTATGGACATTTCTTCTTCCTTATAATATATTTAAAATAATTTTGAACCTTTTCTTTTTGATGTTTGTTAAATCCAAATAGCCTATTAGCTTTACCAGGTATTTGGGAATATTTGTGTTTTTTTAATCAAATTCACTTTCAAAGGAATCGGTCATTTTAAAATTATTTTGAAAACCCATTAAATAGAAATCTCCCAACAGTGATGTTATATAAGTTTGAAGACGGAAAAGTCATACAAGTAGTAATCTGTTCACAACAAATTAAAAGCTAAATCCATTGGAAAAAAACAAAAGGAGGAGATAGAGCTTACACTATAAAAAAAATTGTTTTTTTAGCCACGGTCAAAACGTAGGCCATGGCTAATTAAAATTACCACGTTAACTATGGAGTGGCTTATATCGGGGTGCTGCAAAATTTGGTATTTGCCACGGCTATATAAAATGTGGTAACATTTTTACAACCATGGCTATTCATCAACTAGCCACAGTTAAACCGTGGCAAAACAATACTAAGCGAGATTAAGAGAAAACACATTTGGCTACGGCTAAAACCATTACTAATTAACATATTAAAAATTGCCACACTTTTGATCGTGGCAAAACAACATTAAGGGAGACTAGTAGAAAACACTTTTGGATTCGGTTAAAATCGTGGCTAATGAACGAATTTTTTGTACCGTTGCTTAATATGCAATCCAACGTATTAGTTATTCACTCATAGAAAAGACGTGCCCCCTTTTTTTTTAGCCAATCCAACAATTTCGTTTTCTTTCCTCCACTAGCTCTTCCGCACCATTATATGCTTTGAAGAAAATACAAAATAATTTATAACCTTCTAAATTAATCACACTATTGTATGTCAGATTAATAGTAGTCCTTTTACTCCCTTTCGTTTCAAGAAATACAAACAAAAAGGGTGCATGGTAAAACCGAAACAACATCAAACCATCCTAGAAAAAATCGGACCAAACTGGTCCGACAAAAAACATTAAATGAATAGATGATCTTCTTATTCGCACTCACTCAGACCACAAAAAACACCACGATTGAACAAATTTTCTCTAATTGAAAGTCGACCCAAGAACATTATCTATGAGAATACTATAATTTTTAAGTGGCCAAACTTTTTCACAAATAACTCAAAAACATTCCCTTTTTGTTAGATAATAAGGCTTTTTTTTTTGGATTTTTATGTTAGTTTAGTTCATTAGATTTACTATAATATATTCTATTTTTGTTTTTTTGGCAGATTATATATTCTCTCTGTAATTTTTATTTTGTACAAGTTATGCCATGGTATTCTATTGAAACCCTATTGTTATCTCCTCCTAAAACTCCAATGAAAGTAGTTGTTTTGGCTCTTTCGAAAGTGTAGGAAACACAAACTCATCTAGTAGGGTTCTTGACCAATGACCGGGTAAACTCAATTAAATGATAAAAAAATATGCAACAATTTTGATACAAACCTCCTCCGAATTGACCACCCACCCATTCTCCTTTTTTAAGAGCCTATAACGAATTTGTTCGCTTCCTACTCTTCAACATACATGGAAAAAATTAGTGTTTGCATCTCTTCTTTAAACCACTTTTGATTCTTCCATTTGATACTACAAACTATCCTTGCTTTTAAAAAAAAAAAGCCAAAGATTACAGATCTTGGATCTTTATTTTTTGCTACTCCATTTTCTCCAATCCAACTCACATCCTTCACTCTTAAGATATAAAGCAACAATCTTTCCAAAATGTATTATCTCCACTTCCGAATTAGCATACAACTCATTTTCCACTCCTCGAGCACAACCTTTAGGGCCTTCAATTTTGCCTTTAAATCACTCCCATTCACCCTCGAGAGGATCTCGTTGACCCAAGAGCCCAACACCACCTCCCAAAACTCCTTATTTTGTAGCCTATGGCTATTGAATCTAAATGACCATGAACTGAACCGCACTTCAAATACCGAAGAATGATTTGACTATAATATAATACATCTATGGGTAAAATCACATAACTTAGCGTCTCCAAAATCCACCACTCCACTAGAGACCCGAACTTCAACACCAAAATGTCCACCATAAACACAATAAGAAGTTGTGTCTCTTGTTCTCTGCTCCCTATACTCCAAGTGTCTTAGAATATTCAAATTTAAGGGTAATTATATATAAATATTGTGAAGATTGACTTGAAAATCAGTAAACAAAGATTATATTTGTTTTTAAACGGGATATATTTGAAAACAAAATGAGATTCTATTTTTTTTTAAAAATTGGATATGTTTGAAAATAAAGCGAGATTCTAATTGTTTTTAAACTGGATATGTTTTAAAATAAAATGAGATTTTGTTTTATTTTAAAACAGATTTGTTCCTATTTTTAAGGCTTCATTTTTCTATAAATAGAGATTGTTATTTGCATAGAAAAATTAGGATAGCAAAGAGAGCACAAGAGAGTGGAATCAATATGTAGGGAATTAGGATTTGCCACTACACAAAGCCAAGGGTTTTAGAGATAAACAAAAGGGATTTTGTCTTGGTACAATTCTAGGGGTTGGACAATTTAGTCTTGGGTTCATCTTGGGTAGTCTAGATCAAATTGAGTCTTTTGGCCACAAGAAGAGATTTGGGACGAGGGTAGAGTTAGGTTTGAAGATTAATTCTTGTAACCCTGTTGGGAATCTTGTGTAAAGTTACTCATTTTGATTTAGTGGAACGGGGAGCCGCTCTCTCCCCATAGTAGGTCATTGTTGGACCGAACTTGGTAAACAAAATTGTGTTCTTTCTTTTCTCCATTATATTTTTTTATCACTTGTTATTATTATTGTTATCCGCTTGATTTGGTTGTCGTTCTTTTGCTCCACACATCAAGTATTATCGGTGTGATTTTAAGATGAATTAACAACAAATAAAAAAAGGATATTTAGGCACCTTTATACATAAAATATATACATTAAATACACAACATGTTATTCTTTGTTTGTAACTACACACAACTATAAGGCAAATGATTCGAACTCAAGTCAAGATATCCAATCTAGTAATATTGACATTTTCAGTTGAAGATCTTATGACAAATCATTATAATTTTTAAAATATCAATTTACAATATTATTCGTCCCAAAACTACCAACCCATTTGTGAGTATATTTTGTTCCAAGAATAAATGACCAATTTTGGTTTTCAATACAATAATTATTTTTCCTATCTATTTCATTCCCTTTAACTAATATTACTTTCTTCTTGTATTTCACTAAATGTGATTTAATACATCATTATGTGATAAAAGAATTTTAGTATACATATATAATTTTATTTATGTGTTTTTCTTAGTCTGTGTGAGTAATCAACTTAATGAGTTGTTTTGAAACAATGGAAATCCTATATTAAAGGTATTTAAGTTGTACAAAAAAATAATTAAAGGTCGTGAAGACGAGTGGTCTAAGGGAAATAAACTATCAATTGAGTACTCTAAAAAAGTTTGTCCTGGAAATAAAATTAAAACAATGGTAAGGTACTAGGTTTGGTCTAGTGCTAGGAAATTTGAATAGTATGCATGAGAATTTAGGTTCAAATCTCATCAGTTTCAATTGTAAAAAAAATAAAAAAATTAAGGCGATGAATACGGGATCAAAGCGGGCCTGACCATCCAAGGTAAGCAGGAGATTATTATTAGCTAGACTTCCTTTGCATATGGCCTTGGTATCGATGAATTTTCCCGGATTCTTCTTTTGGAAACCTTCATAGAAGGCCTCCAACCTACAACGGAGGGCCACTTCACAAGGACTCAATTCACTAGGGCTGAAAAAATAACCACTGGTCTTTCTCTTAAAATGATGCCTAAACCAAGACCTCCTAAAACGAAGGATACAAGTCAAACCATCATCACGGCAACCCGAAGGCTCGGAACGTGCCTCGCTAACATCCTCTCCCTTAGCTTTCGAGACACTTTTGGGAGGAGGACTAATAAAGCGGGACTTAATATCACCATCGACCTCATCACAGTATCAGAAAGATCATTAACAACCTCAGACTCCGAACGGTTCACAACACAAAGAAAATTATGGGCTTCAGCAATACGAGACATGACGAGAAAATAGTCGTCTTGATTCCACCTATAAGAATCTATGTACTGCATCCACATCTTAGGATGCTGCTTGAAAGAGATAAAACCCTGGCTCTTATCAGGATCAGAGCTAGTACAGAGAACTCCAAAGAGGTTAAAAAAAGAGGCATCGTATGGGACGAACCAACCCATTCACACCAATGAGTGAAAGCCCTCACATGTGCCCAAGAAGACAAAGGGAAATGAAGCCCTAAAGGATTAAAAAGACATTTATACATAGGTACCTAACAATCCCTATCAAAAGAACTACACAAACGCTCCCTGATGACATGAATTTCTATAGTATTTTTAATATTATTATTAGTAGTAAAATGACCAAGACAGGCCCAAATACGAAGAAAGCCTACAAAAGCAGGAAAAAACATCAAGACAAGGTCCAAGATGCCAAAAGACAAGAAAAAGCCCAAAAAGTGAAGAAATTGAGCATTCCATCGCAGCACGATGTCTCCCATCGTGCCACGATGGGAGCTGCTTGCTTGCCAAGAAAACAGAAGAATAAATCTGAAGAAAATATGTTCATCGCAGCACGATATAGCACATCGCAGCACGATGACTTGACTTGGCGCCCAAGCTGATGAAATACACAGGATCAGTTATAAAATTGAACTGAATCTTCACATCGCAGCACGATGACTCCATCGCAGTGCGATGCCTTGCTGAGGCCCATTACGAAAACTATAAATAGAGCCTCTGATTCAGTGTTTTATTCATTCAGAAATAGTAGAACATTCTCTACTATAAGGAGAGGTTCATAGGAGCTCTATTGGGCATAGTTTTCTCCCCTTACGGGAAAACTAACTCAGCAAGGGATGTTTTATTTAGGCTTTTATGTTTAGGTTATAATTTCTTTATTGTAATTTAAATATGTAGTCTTTTGTAATAGATGTCTTAGGTTGTGGTGGAGAAGATGAACTCCCCTATGAATATTTGGAGTCTGTGGTTTAGTCTAAGTTATAATAAATGATATTCAGTAATTATGTTTGTTATTTACTTTCTTGCACTTTAATAACGTATCTCCTAATTTGGCCGGATAAGCGGGAGCGCCCATAGAATTGATATTAGGTTTTGACTTAATATGGTCCGGAAGTAGTAGTAAATAATGCTAGGTGTGTAGAGACGGTAACATCCTGAACTAGTCGTGAACTGATTGGTTAGAGGAGGAATCATGAACAAGGTGTCAACTGAGCACTTAGAAGATGAACAGCCCGATACTAGGACATAGAGGTTAATTGGTGAAGATAATAATGCATGTTTATAAACAACTCACTTAGTAATTAGGATATGTGACACATCGAGGTTAGGCTCTCGTAGGTACCTTAGTTAATAACGTAGGGAAACTTTAATAGACATAATGTAATAGTAAGATATTACTACAACAAGGAAAAGTCACCGCCGAACAATAATCTGAGTAACTATGTTATACACAGATCATGCCAAATAGGAAGTAGGGAGTAAGTTCAACTACCATACCTATCCTCTATGTTTCTGAATCTATATGGATATGAACTCATTATAGACACCTATAGTGTGAATTATTACTCGACGACAGACTGGTGCACTTGCCAGACCGTAGTCAAGTTTTTGGCGCCGTTGTCGGGGATTGTGTTTACAAAGCATTACTAGATTTATTTAAGTTTGTCAAAAAAATTTCAAAAAATACAAAAAAAATTAAAAAATCAAAAAATTTTGTTGATGATTGTGGATTTTAATCTGTGAAAATTCTGGCTAAGGATAATTCAAGGTCTCCGAGCGATCCGTTGTGATCCACCTCACTTACCTGGGAATTTTCATAGTGACAAAGACACATGAGACAAACCAAAAATAGTATTACCATTTAATTTTCCAGTGCTACTAAATGTACTCATTTGTTGTGCTTGATAACAGGTATCCTGGAGTTTAAGTACGATCCTGAACCAGAAAGAACGCTTTGGAAAAGAAGGCAAGCACAAAGGCTTGCACAATCCAGTAATCTCAACGCAGAAGAAGAGCCTACCACCGAAGCCATGGGGGACGAGCAAAAAGTTACAATGGGAGATTACTGCAAGAGGACTGACACAGATCAGATCTCAATGGGGTTCCAACCGGCAATCCCAGTTAACT
This sequence comes from Trifolium repens, assembly GCA_030408175.1. NCBI lineage: Eukaryota > Viridiplantae > Streptophyta > Magnoliopsida > Fabales > Fabaceae > Trifolium > Trifolium repens. Next base: position 43,392,772 of record CP125850.1, on the reverse strand, counting down.
TTGATATTAAGGGTAATGTTCTTACAGGTTTGCAGGAGAACCAGTTCGACGAACGTGCCAACAATGATCCCTGGGATTATCTCTCAAAGTTTTCAGAGACATGTCAGATCCAGAAGGTGCCGGAAAACGTTTCTGAGGACCAGAAGAAGCTGCGTTTGTTTGCTTTTTCTCTTACAGGTCCAGCTAAAGATTGGCTTCAATGCTTGCCAAGGGGAACGATTGCAACATGGAAGGAGCTTGAAGACAAGTTCCTGGAAAGATTCTTCACACACTATTCCAGAAGAGGAAGTCTGAGGTTCTGAGTTTCAAACAGCATGAATCTGAAACGCTGTGCGAGGCTTATGAAAGTTTTAAGCTACTCATGAGAAGGTGTCCTAACCACAGCATTAATGCCATGGAGCAGATGCAACTATTCACTGCTGGTATGAAAATGCAACATCAGATGATACTACATGCCTCAGTTGGTGGGTCCATCAAATTAAAGACCTATGCAGAGACTAAAGATCTGGTTGAGCAGATGTGCCAGAATGAATACAACATGAGTCATGATCGAGCTGAAAAGACGCCTGGAATTCTTGAGGTGGACCAGGAGATTGCCTACAAAGTAGAGATCGAGTTAGTCAGGAGGCATCTTGCTGATAAAGAGAAAGCTGTGAAGGAAGCCAGTGTTAAACAGGTGGAGGGAGTTTGCGACTTCTACGTAGAAGATCACCCTAATGGGCATTGTTTTCCAGAAGGGAGCGAAGAGCAGGTAAAGTATATGGGAAACAACTACAACCCAGGGTGGAGCAAACACCCAAATCTACGCTGGGACCAGACATGGAACCAGACTCAAGTTGCACCTCAACCAAGAAACCCATCTCCATTGGAAGAGTTACTCAACAAATTTGCTAACATGAGCAAGACTAACTTTGAAAGCATCTAAACTACAGTAGCCAACCAGGGGGCGACGATAAAAAGTCTTGAAACCCAGATTGGTCAACTCTCAAAACTGGTAAGCACTCATGTTTCTAAATATATTGCAAGTAACACGGTGGACAATCCAAAGGAGAAGTGCAAAGTGCTGAAGGACATGAATACAGGGCACGAGTACGATGAAAAAGAGCTAAAGGAGTTCGAAGAATGGTTCGAAAGTACGTTGGGGATGACAATGGAGAAATTCTATAATGACTACTTAAGTGAGCTAGAAGAATACAGAATCGACCCAACAACGAAACCACATTTGCCAATCAAGAAGACAGATCCTGGAAGCGTCACCAAACTCTGTCAAATTGAGGAAGCAGAAGTCAGAGCATTATGTGATGTGGGTTCAAGTGTGAATGTAATGCCATTATCTCTGGCAGAGAAATTTAAACTCATAACACCAACTACAGGTACAAAAAGGAAACTCACATTAGCAGATCAATCTACCATTCATGTAGAGGGCATAATAGAGGATGTCTTGGTGAAAGTCGAAGACCTGGTATTTCCAGCAGACTTCATGATCCTGGATATCCAAGAAGAGGAAGAGGATCCCATCATTCTTGGAAGACCATTCTTAGCAACTAGCAGGGCACTCATTAATGTGGAGCTCGCCGAGTTGACTCTAAGAAGTGGAGAGGAGGAAAGAACTATCAAAGCTTCCAAAACCAAGAGGGAAGTGTGCTACATGCTCGAGTGGAAAGACAGAGAAGCTACACCACCGACTCCAGTTCAAGAGGTAAAGGTAAAGGTAGAGACAGAGGAGCTGAAGAATGAAATGGCGCAACTAGAGATAGAGACAGCTCAGGAAGAGGAGGTACCCGAAGAACTCACTGACAAATTGAAGAGTCTAACTATTGAAGTGGACATCCGAGTAACATGGGTCAAAGCATGGGGTAGAAACCGAAAAGTGGCCAGAAAATCTAAGTTTGGGGTTAATACGCCACCTCTGAAGAAACCTGATGCTGAGAGAAAAGAGGAAAGAGAGAAGAATAGATGGGTTAATGCACCAAAAGAACAAAAGAAGGAACATCCACTAAAAGGCAAGGGGAAGTCCATCATAAAAACAGTACCTTCAGAAGATGATGGAAAACTCTGCTTTGCCACCTTCAAAGAAAAACAGAACCCAGAGAAGTATGAAAGAAGTAACAAGAAAGAGGGAGGAGCTAAGGCGAAAGCTCCTACCGAAGAGAGAGACATGCGAACTTATCCTCTGTAATGGAGGAAATGCCTCAAGCTAATGAGAGGTTAAACAAGCGCTGATTGGGAGGCAACCCAAGGATAAGTATTTATATTTCAGTATTTTCAATTCAAGTATTTTCAATTCAGTAATTTCAATTTAGTATTTTCAATTCAGTAATTTCAATTTAGTATTTTCAATTCAATAAAGTATGCCAAGAATTCCGCATGTCATCTTCATCTGTAACAACCCTTATTCAAACTTACAAAAAAATTAAATAACTGTTTGCTGTTTATTATCTAGTGCATGACTAACTGTTATAGGTAAGATTGCGGCGAAGTAAGTTATAAATTTTGATGAACCGAATTTCACGCCTTCATACAAAAAACTTAAGGTGATTGCTCCGAAGTGCGAAGTTCGGGAGACAGAGAGACGAGTGATGAAGCTGGTGTCTGTGAGACAAGTGTTCAACTTTCAGATATACCTAAGCTATATGAGGATTTGAGCCAAATATTTCATAACGGTATTACCACTTTCTTTCGAATTACTATGAGAGTACCGTGCACTTGTTTATTTTCTAGAACTTGCTCTAATTCTCTGCTGACTAGTTGATTTGATATTATATGCGTTGAGGCAATTGTTTGTTATAACCCAGAGCTTTTTCAAGTCACCCTTTATATATTATATCCTTTGCTAGCCAATTTTGAGCCGTAAAAAAATATTATCCCTTTTGTTTCGGTGACAAACCACATTACAAGCCTATAGACCTGAAAAACAATGATTGGAGTTAGGTAATAGTTCTCAAAAAGTCTTGGCAACAAAACAAGTTTGGGGTTGCTCATGGAACTAGCAACATCTAAGTTTGGGGTGGGTGTACGGAGAACTATTACGACAAAAGAAAAAAATAAAAAGAAAAGAGACGGGAAAACATCATAAAATTCCCTAAAAAAAATAGTCTCTTAAAAAAAATGAATGAAAAAGAAAGAGCCAAAGCGCAAAAGAAAGAGCCAAAGGGCAAAAACAGTGATAGAAAAGAACCATACAAAGACACATCCGGTTCCTAATCTCCGATACCAACACAAAAAGGCACCCTAAGGAATAAGGTTGCGTACACAAAAAGGAACAACAAAGTAGAACTTAACTCCAATGTTTAGCCTACTATTCCCAAAAATGTCCTACCTTGACCTAAGCCACGTTATAACCCTGAAAAGACCTCCAAAAATGCATGTATATTAAATTTTGACTGGTTGCTTAGAGTTCTTGCAAGCCTATGGTAAAATGGCAAGTTGTACGATGATTGAGAGATATCCCTTTCAATTATGAGCGAAAAATACAAATGTGAGTGAGAGAAAAAGTTGAACATGGACTCTTGCGGGCATTTGTCCGATTTGCTACTATTGACGTCTCCTGAGCCTAGCAGGACTGAGCATGATCACTGCGGTAAGAAATCAGTGGTACCATTGCTGAAACACAAGCAAGGTTGCGAAATTCCTATCATCGTTATTTATCTCTTATTTTTCTAACGATCTTGTCTTACAACATGTTACTTGAGGACAAGCAACAGATTAAGTTTGGGTTTGTGATGACAGGAATTTCTATGGTATTTTTAGTATTATTATTTGTAGTAAAATGACCAAGACAGACCCAAATATGAAGGAAAACCTACAAAAGCAGGAAAAAGCATCAAGACATGGTCCAAGATGCCAAAAGACAAGAAAAAGCCCAAAAAGTGAAGAAATTGAGCATTTCATCGCAGCACGATGTCTCCCATCGTGCCACGATAGAAGCTGCTTGCTAGCATAGAAAACAGAAGAATAAATCTGTTCATCGCAGCACGATATAGCACATCGCAGCACGATGACTTGACTTGGCGCCCAAGCGGATGAAATACACAGGATCAATTATAAAATTGAACTGAATCTTCACATCGCAGCACGATGACTCCATCGCAGTGCGATGCCTTGCTGAGGCCCATTACAAAAACTATAAATAGAGCCTCTGATTCAGTGTTTAAATCATTCAAAAATAGTAGAACACTCTCTACTATAAGGAGAGGTTCAGAGGAGCTCTATTGGCCATAGTTTTCTCCCCTTACGGGAAAACTAACTCAGCAAGGTATGTTTTATTTAGGCTTTTATGTTTAGGTTATAATTTCTTTATTGTAATTTAAATATGTAGTCTTTTGTAATAGTTGTCTTAGGTTGTGATGGAGAAGATGAACTCCCCTATGAATATTTGGAGTCTGTGGTTGAGTCTATGTTATAATAAACGATATTCAGTAATTATGTTTGTTATTTACTTTCTTGCACTTTAATAACGTATCTCGTAATCTGGCCGAATAAGCATAAACGCCCATAGAATTTATATTAGGTTTTGACTTAATATGGTCCGGAACTAGTAGTAAATAATGCTAGGTGTATAGAGACGGTAACATCCTGAACTAGTCGTGAACTGATTGGTTAGAGGAGGAATCATGAACTAGGTGTGAACTGAGCACTTAGAAGATGAACAGCCCGATACTAGGACCTAGAGGTTAATTGGTGAAGATAATAATGCATGTTTATAAACAACTCACTTAGTAATTAGGGTATGTGACACATCGAGGTTAGGTTCTCGTAGGTACCTTAGTTAATAACGTAGGGAAACTTTAATAGACATAGTGTAATAGTAAGATATTACTACAACAAGGAAAAGTCACCGCCGAACAATGTTATACAGCGATCATACCAAATAGGAAGAAGGGAGTAAGTCCAACCACCATATATATCCTCTATGTTTCTGGATCTATATTTATACATTTTGTTTATTTATTTTATGCAAACATTACGCTTCTTTTTATAAAAACCTTTTTCCAAAACAAAAGCGAATGCAAACTATACGAACTCAAATAACGCTAGTGAAGCTTCGACACGATCCCTGTGGATACGAACTCATTCTAGACACATAGAGTGTGAATTATTACTCGACGACAGACTGGTGCACTTGCCAGACCGTAGTCAATCCCCTTCCTGAACGGGACGAATGGACCAATCACAAGATTCCAAAACAACTCCTCTAAAAACCAAACTACATCTCTAATCGAAAGGGAACGTTGAAACAACATTTCGAAAGACTTTTTCCTTGACCATATCCATGGCTCAAGATTAGGGTCCACTAATCTCCCCATAAAGAAAAGGTGAAGGCTTGATGACAGGAATTTCTACGGTATTTTTTGTGTTAGTATTGGTATTAAAATGACCAAGACTGACCCAAATACGAAGGAAAACCTTCAAAAGAAGAAAAAAAACATCAAGACAGAGTCCAAGATGCAAAAAGACAACAAAAAGCAAAAAAAAGTGAAGAAAATGAGCATTCCATCGCAGCACGATGACTCCCATCGTGCCACGAAGGGAGCTGTGTCACGATGGGAGCTGCTTGTTTGCCAAGAAATCAGAAGAAATAAATCTACAAAATATCTGTTCATCGCAGTACGATGAAGTAACTTGGCGCCCAAACTGATGAAATGCACAAGATCAGTTATAAAATTGAACTGAATCTTCACATCGCAGTACGATGTCCTCATCGCAGTGCGATGCCTTGCTGAGGCCCATTACGAAAACTATAAATAGAGCCTCCCATTCATTGGTTAAATCATTCGGAAATAGTAGAACACTCTCTACTGTAAGGAGAGGTTCAGAGGAGCTCTATTTGGCATAGTTTACTCCCCTTACGGGAAAACTAACTCGGCAAGGTATGTTTCTTTAGGCTTTTGTATTTAGGTTATAATTCTTGCAATTTAAATATGTAGTCTTTATAATTATGCCTTAGGTTGTGGTGGAGAAGATGAACTCCCTTATGAATATTTGGAGTCTGTGGTTGAGTTTAAGCTATAATAATTTATATTTAGTAATTGTGTTTGTTATTTACTTTCTTGCACTTTAATAACGTATCTCGTAATCTGGCCGGATAAGCGGGAGCGCCTATAGAATTGATATTAGGTTTTGACTTAATATGGTCTGGGACTAGTAGTAAATAATGCTAGGTGTATAGAGACGGTAACATCCTGAACTAGTCGTCAACTGAGCGATTACAGGAGGAATCATGAACTAGGTGTGAACTGAGCACTTAGAAGATGAACAACCCGATACTAGGACCTAGAGGTTAATTGGTGAAGATTTTAATGCATGTTTATAAACAACTCACTTAGAAATTAGGGTATGTGACACATCGAGGTTAGGCTCTCATAGGTACCTTAGTTGTTAATGTAGGGAAACTTTAATAGACATAGTGTAATAGTAAGGTATTACAACAACAAGGATAATTCACCGCCCAACATAATCTAAGTAACTATGTTATACACCGATCATGCCAAATATGAAGAAGGGAGGGAGTCCAACCACCATTCCTAGCCTCTATATTTATTGAATCTATTATTTATACATTTTGTCATTTATTTATCGAAAGCATTACGCTATTTTATAAAAACCCTTTTCAAAAACCAAAGCGAATGCAAACTATCACGAACTTAAATAATATTAGTGAAGCTTCGGCACGATCCTTGTGGATACGAACTTATTCTAAACACTAGAGTGTGAATTATTACTCGACGACAGACTTGGTGCACTTGTCAGACCCTAGTCGAGGCTCAACAATAAAGCCACCACCAATGGAAACATTTCTAACCAAACGATCCAAAGCTTCACCCAATTAATCATCCAGGCCGATGAACTTAAGTCCATAACACAAATCATCGCATACGTGATCGATTCGGATTGGGGTGGATGAATCCCTCGAAACTACCATTATAAAATCAAAAAAAGAAAGGAAAAAGATAATACCTCTGAGTAATTAAGAGGGAAATAGAGGATCGATCAGAGAAAAGAAAGCGGACTTGTCATGGTTCTTCGAAAAGAAAAGAAAGAAATGAAGAGGTTCTACCGTAACTTTTCAAGGAAATGAGAAAGTGAAAAGTTTTTCTGAAAGCGTCTCAAGGAAAATGAAAAGTCTCTTCTGAAAAGAAATCCCCCTATTTATAGGAAATCCCAAAAGGACTTCAAAAGAAGTGCCAAATTTTTTAAAAGAGAGACAAGTCATCCTAAAAACAGAGGGAGTGAGACACGTGCTGAACGCCCATGGAAACCCCTCTTCAATAAAATTGAAACTCCTTTTCGGATAAAAACCGCAAAGACATGTAACCGCTCCTCTTCCAAAAGAAAAACTTATTCCAAAACGGAAGAACAACGTTGAAGGAAAATCTTCCCGTCGTCAAGACAACCAAACAAAGGACTGCTCTTTAGAAAACCCATTTGCGAGAAACTAATGTGGAGTAAAGGCTCCTCAACTTTCAAGGTCAATACATATCTCCGACATTCTTCAGAAACAAAGGCTCTTGCACTCAACAAGTTCCCGTCTTAAAAAATAATCCGCTAGAATAGTTGGGGGGCCATCACCCAAACAAAGAGGGAGAAATCCTTCAACAACAAAGAAACCACCCCTACCAAAGGCTTATGGGGCAACAGCCTACCGTCCTAGGTAAAATGGATTTCTCGCTACAAGCCCATACACGAGAAAGGAAAGAAGTTGTACATAAACAATTCAAAGAAACCCCTTCTACCGATGTCAAAGGCCATAAAGCTTGAAATCGTCCTAGACTAAAGGTGCCTAAAACCCCCCAAAAGGCCGCAAAGGTAAAAGGAGACTAAAGACAGGAAATTATATGATATTTTTAGCATATTTTTAGGAACATTTTATGCAACTTTAATTAGTTTTTAGTAGTTTTAGTACTTTCTCAAGTCAAATAAAAGCAAATACTGGATTGAGTGAAGTTACATGACCAAGAAGCAAATGTTGAAGAAAAAATACAAAACGGGGCAAAAATAAAGAAAAAAGGGCTTAAATAATGATTAGTGTGTTTTGACACATTCTCAATGCGTGGACTGTAACTGGAGCTACGAGTATCGGATTGGGGCATGCAAGTATGCGTTGGAAAGCTAAGACAAAGAGATACAACTTTCATATTAAAACCAAAATCTATTTCATAAGTTAAAATCGTGCCACTATGGGATTACATCGTGCCACGATGATAAGTAAGCTTAGCGGCCAAGAAACAGAAAAATTAAGCAAAGAAATCCTGAAGCCATCGTGCCACGATGGGATCTCATCGTGCCAAGATGGCGTGTAACTTTAAAGCCCAAATCCACCATAAAAACTATAAATAGAGCTCCCCTCCTACACAATTATTCATTCAGAAATTTAGAAAAATACAAGGCTCTAAGGAGTGGAGGAGCAAGGGAGGAGCTTTAAGGGGAGGCACTCTCGCCACCATAGGGAGAGGCCACTTCTTCAGTAAGGCCTCGAGGTTACTTTGAATGCATATTTTTACTCTTTTGTTTTGATTATGCTTTTTAGTAGCTAAACTTTCTTAGGTTAAGTCAAGTAGATGAACTACTCTATTAATGCTTGAGCTATGTAATTGGTTATGAGAAAGACTATATAATTTGCAACCACTTTATTTCCTCTATTTACTTTCCTGCTCTTTATACAAAATATAAATAGACGTCTTTATGAATTGAATCTTAAGTATTAGAAATTATTTGTTAAAAGAGACTTAATACTCGAGTCTGGAGTAAATAAGGCTAACGTGTAAAGGATGCAAGAACTTCTCAGTTAGAGGCTAAAAAGGATTAACTCGCACACTTAGTTAAATTTTGCATGACTTAGACTATACTAATTTTAGGAGTAACTTGCATAGGCATCAAAACGTGACAACAGTTCTTCTATCTGACAGGCTTAGTTTATTCATTTGCAGATCAACACAATGCATCATCACTGTTAATCTTCTAGGGACATAGAATTATGATTGCAGGTAGAATATAACGCAAATTACCAAGCATGAGTAGGGGATGAATTCGAAAGCACTTAACCTGTACTTCTTTTCTGATCTCTTTTCACCTTTTATTTCATGATCTAAATCAAAACTAAAAGTGAAAGCAAACTATCCTTCCTAAATAACACTAATCACTTTGGCACGATCGTTGTGGATACAAACTCATTCAATTGAGGATTTATTACTTGACGACTGACTAGTTCCCTTGTTAGACCGTAGTTAGAGACATAATATCCAACAAACATCATATGTTGTTACAATAATATACCTGCAAGAATCACTTCACACGCCGGTACCGTCAACGGTACTTCAAACCCGAAAGCACAAATATTACCGTTTAAAGCTGAAGTTCCAAAACTTTACAACACAATGGGAGAACGCCGCCCTTGAATGCAATACCATTCGTAAATATGAATAGGTTATCATAAGAAGCGTAACCTACAACAGAACCCGTCAAAAGAGTCTGACTCCACCTTCCAAAACGGTTTATCTCACAAGACCTTGCCAAAGAGCAAGATAAATATCCTTTAATTCATGATACTTTTCAGGGTTAGGAATGTAACGCTCCGACTTTTAGAATATTTAATTATTTGGAATTTTGCTAGTTTCTAATTTATTTCACTAGGAATTTGTTTGTGTTGATGTGTTTGCGTGATTATTTAATTATTATTTAACATGATTGATGATTGATTTATGAGGTATTTAGATAAGTATGAAGAATAATAAAAATAAATAATTTAGTTATGATCAGTAAATTAATTGAGTGAAGAATAGTATAGAAATAAGAATTAGAAAGAAAAAGAGAATATCGGCGGAATAGTAAAATGATGTAGAAAGAAGTCTAATGAAATTGGGCCAAATTGGTGTAGTAGTAACAATGAGGGGGTATGAATTGGAATTCTATAGAAAAATAAAATAAAAGAAAATAAAGATTTAAAAACAGAATTTTTCCTTGTCTTTGGGAAAAAGTTAACCTGATTGCTATATAAAGTAAAGAGTTACAAAAAATAGGATTACCACTTTTCACAAAATAGAAAACAAAAACTTGAGAGAGAGTTCACGTAGGAATCAAATAGATGGAAAAGTTCATCACTAACTTTGGAATTCACTGCAAATCAGAGGTAAGGGGTTTAACCACTCACTTAATAACTCTGAATGTAGATAGTATTATAAATATTGCCGCTCTAAATTCTTTAACATTGCTACTTGGCTTCGTGTTGTTGTTATTTGGTTTCTTTTTGTTATTCGATGCTCTAGTCGTTGTTGTTGTTGTATGATGCCTTATAAGTTTAAATTCATTCATGTTGCTTGTTGTAATCCTGCCTTCGTGTTGTTGCTGTATATACTGGTGACCTTTTGCTGAACCTTAGTTATAGGTTGTTCTTGAGTTGGGGTTTTATACCCAACCAGAAAATGAAATCCCACCAGAACATACTCCATCAGAACATGACCACCAAAAATCACCAGAACCTGATCAAGATCAAGTCTCTGAAACTCTTCATTCTGATGAACATGTCCATGAGAAATCCCCACATCATGTGGCTGTGGACAACTCACATGACTTATCTACACCCATCAAGAAACATGTTCAACAAATCAATGAGACCTTGAATCTTGAAATCTTACCAAAAACTCCTCCTGACCAATCACAACATCTCAAAACCCTGATGCAGGATCTCTCTATGGACTGCATTTACATTCCACCTCACTTACCTTCCAGGATTATGAATGAACCCTTAGAACAAACCCAGGATGATATCACTAGCTTTCTGCAAGCCGTTGACAAGAACATTAGAAGAATGTCCAGCGCCATTCCTAACAGGTCTATTGAAACAACACATATCAACAAAGAGTGTGACCTTATGGAGCAGAATCTGGTGTATATGATCAGATCAGTAAGAGAAGCTTACACCAGGGATCTAAACATAAGAAATGAGATAGCAAGGAAGGAAGAGGAAGAGAGGCGTGAAAGAGAAAGGTTGGAAGCTGAGGAAAGGGAAAAGAAAAGATTGGAGGATGAGCGTATATAAAGGGAAAGGCAAGCAGCTGAGCAAGCTAGGCTAGCAGAGGAAGCTAGAAGAGCTGCTGAACAGGCAAGGCTTGAACAGATTGCCAGGAATGCACCAGAGTATGCTCAACACATAAGGGAAAATCAAGATAATTTTCAGAGAAGACTTGATGAGCATTCTTCTATGTTTGCTGCTATAATGACTACTCTCCAGAGCATCAATGCAAGATTACCTCAGCAACCTGATCAACCTTAACCCCTAGGATTCTATGCACATGTTTTGTTTATTTATCTACCATGTTCTGTTATTTGTTTTGTAACTTGTTGGATATTTTTTTTAAGTACTTGGTTGTTTGATGATTATCTTCTGTGTTCATTATTCAATATTTGTTTGATTTTTTTTTTTTTATGCTTTCATAAATGATTTTGAGACAAATATCAACTCAAAGATTTCAAAGCTAAATAATGAGTTTATTCAATTGAAAATTGTTGATTACATAAGTTTTTATCCAACTTTTCACTTGGATTCTACATAAAAAAAACAGCTAGTCCTAAATCTAGCTTATTTGAATCTAAGGGAAATGGAAGAGTTCACAACATTCTCTTCACTTCCTTATTGGAAGATCAATGAGAAGTGATCTCATTGATTATGAAGAGGGTACTCTTCACTGGGAGGAACATATGTACTCAAGAATTCCTTCCAATCAGAATCCCATTCAGATTCTGACTCGGATAAGGACTCTTGTTGTTTAGTCTTGGATCTTGTTTGATATTTGACTCTGACGAGAGCAGAAGTTGATGTCTTCATCTTCTGAGGTTTCTTCTTAGACTCTGAGTCTTGTTGAATCTTCACTTTCTTCTTCTTCTTCTCCTGAGCTCTCTTACTTTTGATCACTTTTCTATCCTTCTCCATTGTTGATTCTTCACAATGAAATGGAAGTGTTGAGTGAAATGACAAAGTTTATGGTCTTTATATAGTGGTTTCAAAATAGACAAGTTCATGGTTTTACAACAAACCATTTAATTGGTGTAGTTGTAACCACCTTGACTGCATTGAAACTCTAACTTTTGACCATTTTTTTTTTTAAAAAAATTGTCATTTATTTTTGTCAGTTTTATCTTTTTGCTTAATGACAAAAGGGGGAGTAAGAGTTGTTATTAATTTATGAGATGCTAAACTGAAACCAAAATTCCAAAATTAATTCTTTTCAGTTATGTCTACGTATGATATGATTTTGAGGAAAATATTAGTTGAAATTTGAACTTCTGATACATGGTACGTATAAAAAGAAAAGTGTAATTTTCTTTCATAGGTATCAGACTTAGGGGGAGAGCTTGCAAACCTAGCCTCTGAAAGTCTAGTGTATTAGTTTAAGTTCAAAATTCAAATAATTATTTTTAAACTGATTTAATTAATCATTGCTGAACTTAGGGGGAGCTTGCAAAACTTATCAACCTAAGAGATGCTTGATAAATTTTATCAACAACCATTGTAAATTAATACTTGGTTTGTCATCAATCAAAAAGGGGAGATTGTTGGAACAAAAGAGGTTCTGATATGACCCAATTAAGTTTTGATGATAACAAAAGTATTAATGTACAATAGGGTATACTAATTATTTACTCCAAGTGTGCAGATATTCAAGTTAATTTTTATATTCATTAAAAGCACATTGGAAACTCTGATATGGCAAGCAAACTCTGATCAGAACTTGAAGACATCAGAAGATGCATATGTGTTTCATCAGAGGATGCAAGTTTTACTCATCAGAAGATGCATATCAAACTCTGATAAGTTTTCCATAACTTAGAAGAAAATTTCAAATTACCCAAAACACAATTCAACCCCCCCTTCTTGTGTTTTTTCACACCTTCATGTTGTTCATAACTATTGGTTGCATGTTGTTGATTAATTGGTGTTGTTGAATTGTTGTTGATTGAGTTTTAGGTGCGATCTAAGTAGGATCATGCATTCATACATGTGTCAGTCCTCAGTGTTGATAAATTGGTGTTGATAATTCGGTGTTGACCCGGTGTTGATAATTCGGTGTTGATAAATCTGTGTTGATAAATCGGTGTTGAATTGGTACCACATGCATTTAGGGAGTCTATGGGTCGCATTGCATCCTAGTTTGGTTGAGTTGAATTTTAGTTATTCTATTGCGTTGATATTTTTTATAATTATATTTTGATTATGTTTGGGCTATTATTTTGCACTATTGAATTCAGTTGTTTATGTGATGTCGTACTCACCCCTTCTCGTTTGACCCTATGATGTGCAATCGTAGATTTTCAGGTAAACGACCAGCTTTAGCTTCGAGTTTTGGAGACGGCTTAGGAGCTGTCTAATTTATGTGCTTTCAATAAAGAGTCGCTCTGAATAGGATAATGGAGGGGAAACTCATATTTGAATTCTTGCATTAATACTTTGAGAAATTGAACCTTGTCATTTGCTTCGGTTGTTTTCAATTTAAATTTTTAAGACTTATAACCGTTTTGCTTTATATTTCTATATTTCGCTGCTGTATAAATTTTTTTACGGTAAATGTTGAAGTAGAATAACACTCTTCTAGAGGTAAAAATAAATCAATTTTTATCAAATAAAATTAAAGAAAATTAGAGGGTGTTATAAGGAACGTCAGTACAGGATTGTAGCGAAGATTGTTTCTATGCAGCCATATATCAAGATAAGTATTTTATTCAATGTTTCAAAATTGTTCATAAAATTTCCTTTACGTTAAGTCCCATTCAAAACCACGATATGTAGTTCAAAAGATTTTCATACTTTTACGCAACCCCTTTTATGTTTGTAGGAGCTATCCAACAAGAAGCAAGCGAGGACGACAACAAGATGAAAATCAACTCTTCAATGCCCTCGCCACAAAGACTTGGGGGCAACTGTTCTGGATCGGCTAAAAGCTCAACAAATAGCAAAGCCCATCAAAATGGGATAAAGACAATCACGTGGCACAAAGACCACGGTTCCATACTACGAGCACATGCATAGACGAAGAGTCTCCAAGATCCCAAACGTGCCTCATAAGTAAAAGGATAATTCTATAGAAAGGACAATACATGTGTCATATATGGTTGATCCACCCACATAAGGGACCCCATTATATCATAAACCCTAATGTTATCATATGTAAGCACACATACATCAATCCCAGTGTATGAGATTCTCGCGCCTCCAATTTATATTCTTTATTCCTCATTCAAATACTAACTTGAGCGTTGGAGTGATAACATTTTTGAAGATACATTTTCCCTCAAAGAAACCAGAAATCGACCATTCATCTTCAACAATCACCAATGTTCAGATCTGACCTCAAGTCCACATCTCCGAGAGATTGTCCGCTTTGGGGTTAACATGTCACAATTTTGTCCTTTGTAGAAAAGGTGCCTCGGTGGTTTTAAAGAATTGGGTATTGTATATAAACTACCCTTTGCCTCGAGTGCCAAGCAATGTGAGACTATTTTTGGTGTATCTATAATAGAAGCTCCAGTCGAGGCTAAGGGGCCAAAAAGTGTCGACCCACGAGTCGTTTCCCACAGACGGTGCCACTGATCTAACCTGTGATCATAGTCGACCTTTGTCTGGTGCATTGCGACTGCTCCGCCCCGTTCCGGTGAATGGGAGGGCGGTTGTGTACCTGCAGGTGCTCCGACGCTCAAGTCAGTAAAAGTGTGAAGCAGAGGTTTTCAGAGAGAATATCATGTATCTGACTCCTTGCAAAGAGGAGTGTATATATGCAAAGAGGTTTTCATCAGCTATTGGACTTCTAAGCCCAGTCTAGAACAATCAAACTACCAGCTTACCACCATGAGTTAAGACCGTCATTTCTAAACCACCTGTTTAAATATGAATTTCATAAAATCCACCGTTGGATTGAAAGTTTATATCATATTGATCGTTCATTAAAAAAATTAGAAAAATTAAAAATCATTTGATTTGTTGTTGAGACTCATGAAGATTGACGGTTTATGATTTTTTATTAAATACCGTTAATCTTGATAAGACTCAATAACATATCAAATTGTTTTCAATTTTTCAAAATGTTTTTTATGGATGATCTATATGATATAAACTTTCAATTCAATAATAAATTTTGTATTTGTTATAATAGTATTGATCACTTATCCACGATATACTACTTTTGAAGGTGGTGATCTATTGTACCATTGACCGATTATTTAGTACCACAATGACTATTAAATTAACAAAATGTGTTCTATTCTATATAAGGACGCGTTGTGGTCACGGTTGGAGAATGTGAGTGAGGAAGACATTTGAGTGAGAAAGCGTATTAAAGATTTCTCCAACCAATACCTCATATTATACTATTTTATAAAACTTTAGGTTGTCCAAACAAATGACTTATTTTTAATTAAGTCTTTTGTTTTGTTTCCTTCAACCTCATTTCTCTCTCTCCCATTCCTCTTCAATTTCATCACCTTAGCTTCTTCTTCCCTTTTCTTTCTCTTCACTCCATAGCAGCTCCTCTGTCTCTTTTCAAACCATCCTTATAATGATTTTCTATTATTCCACCATCTAAGATAGATCATCCTCTCTTTCTCCCTATTCACCTCTTTTTTATTATTACTATCTTTTTATTTTTTATATATTATTATCACACACTCACACACATCAATAAACAAAACCATCTTCAACAAACAGTGATCTAGTTAGACCCAAAAAAATATGATATATTTATGAACAATATTTAACTATATAGTACTATTTCTCTATAGTAATAAAAATCATTTTCCTTGTTTTCTGTTTTTTATTTTATTTTTTTCTCTTATAATATAAATTTAACCTTTTTAATTTATATATCTATATATTTTCTCTCTCTATTACTTTGATGGCCGGTTTGGATTTAGGAAATGCATCAAGCTTTATGCAAAACCTTCACAGACAAAACTTGCACATTCAGCAACAACAACAGCAACATCATCAACACCAACACGATTCTGAGGAACAGCAAGAGTCGAATCGTGTTGGTGGTGGTGGTGCAGCTCCGTTTTCATCAAACGATGAAGATGACCGAAGCCAAGGCCTGGAGCTAGGTTCAGCAGCTGGTCCAGGTGACGTGGTCGGACGCCGTCCACGCGGCAGACCACCGGGATCGAAAAACAAAGCAAAGCCGCCGGTGATCATCACCCGTGAGAGCGCCAACACTCTGAGGGCTCATATTCTCGAAGTAGCCAGCGGCTCCGATGTGTTTGAATGTGTAACCACCTACGCTCGCCGTCGTCAGCGTGGGATCTGTGTTTTAAGTGGAAGCGGAACCGTCACTAATGTAAGTCTCCGGCAACCAGCGGCGGCGGGTGGTGTTGTAACACTGAATGGAAGATTTGAGATATTGTCTTTGTCTGGATCTTTTCTGCCTCCACCAGCTCCTCCCGGAGCGACTAGCTTAACGATTTATCTCGCCGGAGGACAGGGACAGGTTGTCGGAGGAAGTGTGGTTGGTGAACTTATCGCAGCGGGCCCGGTGATCGTGATTGCGGCTTCTTTTACTAATGTAGCTTATGAGAGATTGCCCTTGGAGGAAGAGGAGCAAGTTCAGATTCAAGCAGGAGGTGGTGGTGGTTCTCAAGGCTCTGGTGGTGGTGGTGGTGGCGGCGGCGGTGGAGGAAATAACAATCCATTTCCTGATCCTTCATCTGGTTTGCCATTTTTCAATCTGCCATTGAATATGCAAAATGTTCATCAGCTGCCTGTTGATGGTTGGGCGGGAAACAATTCAGCTGCACGTCAGCCTTTTTGAGGAATTTAGAATTAATCAATGGAAATGAATGAGTCTCTGTTGTTGGAGTTGGAACTTGAAAGTGATTAATTTATGAGGTCAGTGTTAATTTAATGGATGATGATGATGATGATGATTTAGTAGTGCGTTTTGAGTCATGTTTATGTACTTGTTTTTAGTACTTATATAATTTAGTACTGTCTCATTGGTTTTTAAATTGGATATCTTTGGGATTAATTTTACTTTGTTCATTGTTAATTAGTACTTATTATTATATGAAATGAAACATGAATGAATGAATGACTATATTAAATAATGGTAAATGCTATTTCCACTTATATTTTCTTAGATAAATGTTTGAGGATTTTGCTTACTAGTTTCAAGGAATTGGTTTGTCGTTAGACATGAAACAATAACTTGCGAGTAGTAAACATATGATAAAAAAATGTAACAATAACTTGTTATACCACCTTTATTTCCGTGCATATTCATAAGTTTTAAATTTGCTTTTTCTATTTATTTTGATTTTGAATACAGCGATGATATGAGTAAGATTCATCACATTTACAACTATGTAGAGTGATGAAAACAAAAAATGTAACGTGTGATGGATTGAATAATAAGAATATATCAAGATGATGGGGGGATGAAAAGTGATTTCAAAATTCTTGTTATAAATTTATGCCACCTTATTAACACAATTTTCCTTATTGGATTACAAATTGAAAATATATAAGATAAATGTTAATGTGTATAAATATAAAACGTTTTAATAAAAAAAATAAACTTAGGTATTCAACTCAATAGATATGTAAAAGGTGTTCCTTATAGCTTTGCGGCTTTTATTTATGAGATTAGAATATATAGGGAAATTATCTTGTTATGTGGAGCAAATGGATTTATATAATTTCTTGTTGGATCTTCTATATCTAGTGATCATATATATATATATCATATGTGAACAAAAGTTTTCTTTGAACTTCAACTACTTATAATATATAGTTATAGCAAAAGGTTTTTTTCTATATACATATATTGTACCTTGAATGAAAGAAAATCACTGAAATGAAAAACCTAAATGCTTTTCTTTTTTCTTCTTCATTTTTTTGGTTGTAAACCTTAATTATTTTCTTATTAGTATTTTTTTATTAGTTATCATGGCAAGCTGTCATGAATAGATTTATGTCATTCATATAAATTTTTTGGCTATGTAAAAAGTCAAGATTGCCTTCTCCAATGCTGGTCAACATCAGTAGATATATAATCATGGCTTTATTGTAAGATGAAAAGCCATAGATTCTCTGATGAGAACTGGAAGTCCAGTTTGAGTACTGCTGGCTATTAAGTAGTACCTGCAGCTAATACTCTTTTGGTAAAATGTATGATCTGATTTAAAGATAAAAGGAGGAGTCAATTAATATTAATGTCATGTCATCTAATGAGTAAGTTAGTTTTTGTAAGAGAAAAATGTTAATGGTTAATTTGTTAAGGGAGAGAGGTAAATTTTAATTTGGCACCACAATTTTCTTAATACTCTTTCAATATCACAATTATTATCATTAAGCTAGGACAACTTTGGGATCCTTCAACATGGAATATATTTACCAATGGTGGTGGAAAAATACCATAATCTAAAACCACAATAACTAATGTACACATTTTAAAAGTATTGTCTAAACTAAAAAATGTAGATAGAATTCTATGAGATTCTAAATTGCAAGATAGGATCTACCTGGAAATCTATATATGTTGGACTTTCTTTGGTAGAGATTGACAACAGCCTTTGTAGAAAGAATAAGTTTATTAATTTCGTTTTTTTTTTCAATATTTATATATACATTTGTGACCATTTAGGCAGCCACAAATGTTTATGATTGGGCGGATTAGTTAAGAGAGCGTGTGAGAATGTGCCTCCCCAGATCATATTCCTTAACTGCTCTCCCCTAGCACTCGAATATATAAAGAGAGACTAATACACAAAAATTCCTAAGATCAAGACTTGGTACCAAGAACATTCGGCAGCCAGCACCCACCGTGATTATATGTGGACGTTTATCTTGTACACAAATTAATCAGGCACAAACTTGATTTTTGGGACCATTGTTTAGGGTTTGAGGCCGCCACAAACACTTGTTTTTCTTGTAGTTAAATTCGGAGACACTTTTATATGAAAAAGGGAGGAATAAAATCTTCTCGGTGAAGTGGGTTGAGGTATATATGTTGAACCTACTATTTGAACGATAGTACGTATACGTAAAGCTAAATATGAGAGCGAATTGTCGGTTGTATTTGATGTGTTATCTCTTTAGCATTTTCCTTATTTCTCAATGTGAGGAAGGATTGGTGGTTCATTGCTCGATAAAGGTGGATTAAGATTAATTTAATTTCAGTAGGATATATAGTTGGGTTTCATATTTCAAAAGAAAAATATCAAAGAATTCACATTGCTGCATAGAGGTGAGAATAGTACTCCTTTCAAACTGTCTCCTTTCTTTATAAAAAAAAATGAGTAATCATTCTTTTGCTTGTATAGAAAAAATAGTTCTGACAAAATTGAATAATCTAATAAATATATATACACCTCCATTTACATCTCGAATTTGGATCCTCTCCTGCAAATTTCCTCTACATTTCTCTTCAACAAAAAATTAACCACAATATATATTGAATGTTGATCTATATATACCCTCCAAACCAACCAAAACGCTAGAGTAAGTTGTCTCTAAAATTATGTGAAAAGTAGTAACTTGACAAATTTGGATCTTCTACACACCTCCGTCTCGATCTCAAATTTGAATCCTCTCCTACAATATTGCACCATTTCTCTACAACACTCATTTCTCACCATAATTATTCTCCCTAGTTACTACTTATTATTGTCTCCTAATCACGTCCTCATTGTTTTCCTCATCTTCTCTACCATTTTTTTATAAGAGCATGAATGCATGAGAGGATCCAAGTGCTTTGTAAATACATATGTTGATATATATCTCTCGTTATAATTTATTCGTTTATTTATCTTCCCGTCCTTACTTTAATTTATTGTTGCCGAGGTAGTATGTAAATTTTGCATCCACATATGGAAACACCTACACTATTAGTATATGATGATTCATCTATATTTGTCTAACTATATATAGTAAAATATAGGAGTAAACCTCATCAATGGTTATATTAATAGGCTACTAGTAATTTTTTTAATTAATTAGGATACTAAGTATTTTTATATGTTGATTTAAATTAATTAATCTAAGTCATTTTTTATTACTTAATCATGCATTGGTCTTCCTAGCTAGACATGACCTTATTTTCAAGTTGCTTGTGGGGTTAATGAGACAAGTGACATGATTATATTATTTATTCTTCTCAAAAAAATGATTATATTATTTATGTTCATGTGGAACAAATGATAAATTACATACTAAGTTTATAGGTTCGATTTTAGGTAGCTTAGGTTTCCGGCGCGGCCAGGATTTAAATATTTATAAGATGTAATGTCACTGACTTTTATTCTTTAAAATATTCTCCACTTAATTTGCCAATTAAATTAAAGTGGCTTCAGCTTTTAATGAAAAAATGCTAGTCTTACCCATAGTAGGTACACTAGCCTTGAATCAAACATCACTATCAGAAAAAGTTGAAATACCGACGGAATTTTGAGACGAAATATATTTTTTCTCTAATAGAGATGGAATTAAAGACAGAAAAAACAGATATATATATTTATTTTAGAGACAGATATTTTCATTTTAGACATAGATTTTTTCCGTCTCTAATAGTTCAGAGACGAGGAAATTACCGACGGCATCAAATCCGTCTCTAGCATGCTTAATGACAGAATTTTTACATTTTAGAGACAGATTTTGTCCATCGATATTTAAGATTTTTCTAGCCGTGCATGTTGTATGGTTCTTTATTACACTCCAATTTGCATTTAGTGTGATTAATTTTCTAGGTGAGGTAGGAAAGGAGAGACAAAGAAAAAGATATTAATCCTTTTTGTTTTATGCACTGACCTTTTTGCATACCGAGCATGCACCTGGATTTAAAGTCACTCGATTAAACCCTTTGTGTGTATTAATTGAAAAAAAAATCTAATTCCCATATAAATAGAAATAAGATTGAAATAACTTTATAAAGAGCAACGTTTTTTTAATTTTTTTTGTCAGGTTAACATGTGCCCTCCCTAAGGGCACATGTTAAAAAGATAAATATTGAAATTTTTTATTGAAATTATAGTGTATTCAATTTTCTAAACATTAAATTCTTTATATCATGCTATATTACTATTTTTTGGTACTTTAACATGTGTCCTTAGCGTACAAATTAACATGACCTCAAATTGTTTAACGGTTATCCTTAAATATAGAGAAGTGAAAAATCCAAAATTCTAATCTAGAATTCTACAAATCAGCGTTCATTACCAACTGAATTGTAATTACAGAACAATGACATACTTATGGGGCAATTTTTGTAGAATGAGTTGAATTCAATGTAAAAATTTAATACGATATAAAAGTTTTAAAATTTAAATTGAGTCTAATAGAAAGAAAGGTTTGTCTAACATGTGCAGTATTGCACATGTTAAAGTAGCACAAATTAGTAATTTTTTATTGAAAAACAACAATCATTTATCAAAAAGTTGTACATTTAATATAAAATGTACTAATTGCAATACAAATTTATCATTTTAAACTTTTTAACATGTACAAATTTGCACTCGATAGAAAAACCAAGGAAAGAATAACAAAATTGGTTTGCAAGATAAAAACCATAACACTATAACACTTATAAATCTAATAGCGTGTGTACATGTGTGAGTGTGGTCATTTGCATGATGATGAATTTGATGCCAATCCCTTCTTTAGTTCTTGGAACTGTGAAATGAGCATGTGATGATGTCTGCTTGGTTAATGTATCACTAATCAGCCTTTGGCATCTTCAACATTTTTAACCTTTAGTTAGTTTTATGCATTGGTTATTGGAAGAAAATGAGATCCTTGTGCTTGTACAAGTTTTTATAATATACCTAGAGAAGGACGAAACAAATAACAACTGAATTCCACGCTTCAAATGAGTATAGATTTGTTAAAAAATAATGGAAGTTAATAAACCATTAATTTATTTAGTTTCCTAATCATCTCTCTCGCCAACTAATAATCCGGCATAGAGTTGAAAGATATACTATATAATATAAACTAAAGAGTCATATATATATATATATATATATATATATTCCCTTGTCTATGCAGTAGAAAGAGACAAAAGGGGGAGGACAAATAGAATGGAGAGGAAGATAGGAAATAAATAACATACATGAGAGATTTTGTCAACAAAAAAAACACACACACACATGAGAGATGATCCTTTCCATTGTAAAAAAAATTGAGATGATAATATGTAATCTTAAACCATTAAAATTATCAAAAAAACGATATGATTAGAATTTGAAAAAAAAAAAAAAAGGAAAAAAATTAGTTAAAAGTTAAAATGTAAAAGTTAAAAGAAAAAAAAAATTGAGAGGATTCTTTCTTAATAAAGAGAGGCGAAGAAAAGGGCTTAGAAAAGTTATGGTGGTGAGAGGGAGAAATAATTGATAGAAATAAAAAAATAGAGCGAAATGAGAATCATAATTCGTGCATAATATAATAATAATAATAATAATAATAATAATAATAATAATAAAATATGAGACTACTTGTAAATTGATGGGGGTATAGAAGGTGAATTTCTCTCTTTTGTAAAATTTATGGGGTATAGAAGGTGAATTTTTCTCTTCTAATCAATATTTTTCATACGCAAGAGTTAGAGATTGAACAGACAACTACTTACTTAAAAGATCCAAAATTCTTATCGAATCAATTCATTATTAGTAAATATTTTGATTATCTATTTTTTTAATGGCATGTTAATTAACTATTTTTTTACAGTATACACTCACACATACCACTACTTAAATTTTCGATTTATCTACACCGTAACTCCTCCCAAGTTAAGGTTTGATCTTTTAAAAAAATTGTTTTGTTTGTTTATCCCTTGAAAATCTAAAAGTGACAACACTAAAACTTTTCCTTCAATCAATAAATAATATTTTATCTACCATAATTGAGTTTAAAAGACATGCACTATCAATAAATTAATTTTATACTAATAATTAATAAGAATGTGTCAAGGAATTAAGTATTAGATTCCGTCTCAAAATGTTTCAACTTTCCATTTCATATCAAAAAATTGAGATGATGTGACGGAAAATATGATTGTGATTGATCGACGGTATAAAATTATTTTCACTGTCTATACATATTCGTTTTTCTCACCATGATTTTGATGACAGTGAACAATATTTTCAACTTTTCATATTTTTAAAGGGATGAAAGCCAAATGTTATTTTTATTTTTTTGGTAAAAGAAAGCCGGATGTTATTTATTTATTAATTTTTGTTATATTATAGCCAAATATTATTTTGACAAGAGCTAAAACTGAAATTCATTTTTGATCATAAGAACGGTATTTTCATATTTAGATGAGTTGAAATATATAGAAATGTTTTTATAATACTCTGTCTTTATCAACTAAGTTATATTCACATAGACAAAATGCTTTCATTTTATTAAGACAAGACATATTTGAATTAACTAATATATTTTTATTATATTAAAAAAATTACAAATCATATATATATAGAGTTGTCAAATGGGCCGGCCCAGCCCGACCCGGTCCGAGTCCAACGGGCCAATACATCAACTGGGCTTAAGTGGGCCGGCCCATTAAGGCCCAAGGCCCGACTCGCAGCCCAGCCCAATAAGCAAGGGCCTAACATGGCCCGATGGGCCGGCCCGACAAATTTTTCATATTTTTTTATAAAAAACTGACAATTTTTTTTATAGAAATAATCAATGAACAATAAAACTATATATGCATCGCACACAAATTAATATTCATAAAAGAATTCTTATACTCTCTCTATTTATAATGATTGATTAAGTTGTTATTTTTTTTTTTCAAATAAAGATAAATGATAATCATAACAAATTTGGTTTAATAATTATCTCCTAACTAACAAATCTCATCTTTTTCCTTAAAAAAAAACAAATCTCATCTTTTGTTACTTATTTTATCTAAAAATTTTATGCCAACTAAAATTCCTTATTTTTAGGAAAAATTATTTTTAGATATTTTTTTTTTAATTCTTTAAGGGGCCGACCCAAAAGCCCGCGGGGCCAGCCCATGATGGCCCATTAAAAAAATAGGCCCGAGAGCCCAGCCCAATAAGGCCCAATAATATTTTTTGGGAAGTCCGACCCGGCCCAGCCCGTCTAAAATTATAGGGCTACTGGGCCTGCCCGATAGCCCGGCCCATTTTTACAGCTCTATATATATATATATATATATATATTCTATTTTAATTTACCGGGAGGTGGGTGTGGGTGGGGTATATATAGTTGCGGATATCATCTACCATAGGGGTACTGTACATGGGCCGGATTGAGTTGAGTTAAGGCAAAAGCAAAACCCAAACCATATAAGGTACTCCGGATTGGGTTGAGCAAAATAACCACCACTTTAGTATTGGCCCGGGTTGGATAAACCCACTCACTTTCGGGTTGGATTGGGTGGGTTTGTGTGAGTTACCCAAATTTTAGTTTTTTTAGTTTTTTAATATTAAATGACTAAATGTCGAATCATCATTTTTTTATAAAAATGATAACTTTTTTATTTTCTTAAAAATAGCGTAACATATTTTCACTACTTTTTTAGCATCTTAAAATGATATATTTTTTTCATAAAATAATCTATTTTCACTATTTTTAAATAATGATATTTTCTAGCATCACTCTTTTTAAATGACAAAAATGAAGTCGAAGAGTGGAGACTCGAAGGAGATGATCAGAGAATGCGTTAAAACCAGGGGCGGAGCAACTTGTGGGCTGAACAGGGTCATGGCCTGCCCCAAGTCTAAATTATTTTTTTTATAGGTATGCATACAGTTTTTTTGTTGAAAGGATATATATTATATATTTGATATCTCAACTTTATATCTAAAAGCATGAAGTGGTGCAGCGCGCTAGCATCTCGCCTTACATTCAAAGGGTATGAGTTCGATCCTCTATTGCACAATTTTTATCATTTTATTCCATTTTAAACAAAATATATCAAAAAAAAGGTTAAGATTATCAAACCAGTTCAATGCAGTGTTTTAAAAACCGGACCGGACCGGCCGGTCGGACCGGTCAGACCGTGAACCGGAGGGGTGACCGATCTGGTTCGAATGTTGGATCGGCCATGCAGTTAGACCGGTGGGAACCGCTCAAAACCGGAAAAACCGGTGAACCGGCGGTTTTTTCAAACCGCCGGTTTGATTGCACGCGCTTTTTTTTTTCTTTTTTTTTTAGCCAAAAGTCTCAAAACAACATCATTTTGTATTTTTTTTTTAAATAGAAGAACCAAAAGAAATAAAAGAGAGTCCAACATTGAAATAAATATGTCTCCTTGGATTTTAATTTATTAGACACTTTGTTATTCCGTTTATGTTGCAATTAAATTTTGTTTAAAACTTATTTGGATTTGTATTTTGTACTATTTTATTGTGTGTGATGACAACATTTAGAATTTGAATTTAAGAACTTATTACATTATGAAATTTCCGAGTTTTTCAAAAAATTTATGTGTCATGTCATGATTTCTTAGAGATTGAGTCATCTGATTCGACCAGTTTAATACCTATATAGTTTTATTATAGAGACCGGTTCGTTCTACCGGTTTATCCGGTTTAATCCGGTTTATTCATGCGGTTCGACCAGTGACCCAGTGGTTCGACCAATAAACCAGTGAACCAGTACCCTCACGGTTCGATGTCCGGTCCGGTTTTTAAAACATTGAACTTCAATGTAAATGATAATTTTTTTTCAAAACATATATATTCCTATTAAAAATAAGACTTTATATATAAAAAATTACGATCCTCCCCAAACAATAATTCTACACTACAAGAAATGTGATTTTTTCCAACAACTTTTTTTGTTACAGGTCGCTGGCAAAACTATTTTGGGTAGTTTTGCCAGCGACTTGTAACAACTTTTAACAAAAAAAGTTGTTGCAAAAAATCATATTTCTTGTAGTGCTAACTCCGCCACCAATTAAAATCTGTCAAAATTAATGGTTTATAAATTTTTATTTTGAAGTTCTATCACGCCCCCCCCCCCTCCCGGGTATTTTAATGTCGCTCCGCCACTGGCTAAAACTGTGATATACGGATGAGTAATGCGTTTTCCGTTTGGAATAAGCATGCATACAATTTATTTTGAAAATTTGAGTATTGAATTTGTGACTTTTCTCTTTTAATGATGGAAAATCTTTAATATTAATATGAAAATTATTAAAAAAATCACAGCATTACTGATTCAGTGGGTCAATGGATATTTTTGGTTTGAGTTGGATTTCGGTTGAAACCCGATTTTTTCTATGAATTTTTCATTTTGAAATCCATACCCACCCAATAAACCGACTAAACCTACTTTTTTGGGTTTGATTGAGTGAATTTGACCGGATTGAATGAGTTTGCCAAACCCATATACATCCCTAATCTACCAAGTAGAATCTCCATCCAAAAATCATATATTACCACAGCCCAATTACTTCTAGTCAACATCAAAAGCCTGTATGTTACTTTCATTTTGGTGTAAAATTTTCCAAGAGATCGGTTTTGCTGCCTAACAACAACTTTGTTTGAGATTTACTTATGTCATAGTTGCTTGTCATTTCTATTTTATCCTTCCATTCCTTCCATTAAGTAATGGACATTATAAAATAATATTTGTTTGAAAAAAACCGTTAGCTACTAATTAAGTAGTGTATGTTATAAAAAACAATTTTGGTAGAGTATTTTCGGATGTATCTACTATCTAAGTAACGCACATGAGCATTTTGATAAAATTGTAGGGCACGTGACTAAATGAGTAGGATGACAAAAGTAAATCCCACTTTGCAATCCCAGTACCTACTATATACATACGTCTTGACACTCAACGGTAGGGATGGCAACGGGTACCCACGGGTGCGGGTTTGAGTTTGACACAACCCAAACCCACACCCGAAATATCGGGTGGCACCCGAACCCGAACCCAAAGTCTATTTGAGTGACAAATTGACACCCACGCCCACACCCGTTGGGTTCGGGTTTATCCACCCAAACCCGAACCCGCAACAAAAACACAAAATCAACATAATTAACACTCATACCCACACCCGTTGGGTTCGGGTTTTTTCACCCAAAGCATGAACACACAAAATTCAACAACATTAATTAATATTGAAACACAAATTTCCACAAGGATTCAACAAGGTTCTCAAAGAAATTAAATTACAACTTTTCGTCAAGTTTGGTAACATTACAATTAAAATTAAGGTCTTCAACATGGTAATATTAGAATTAAATTAAGTTCTACAATAGTACAATTAAATTACAACTTTCCAAAAGCAACATAGTAACTTATGTATTACACTTATATATACTTAAGGGTACTTATGTAATTTCATGTATAAGCGGGTGTAGTTTTATGTTTCGGGTGCGGGTTTGAGTAATCCCAAACCCGCACCCGAAATATCGGGTGTCACCCGAACCCGAACCCAAACCCAGTCAACTCTAGTTTCACTCGTTGACTCGGGTTCGGGTACGGATGGGCCCCGCGGGTTTTGGTTGCCATCCCTACTCAACGGGTCCATTGCCCAGAATAAAACTCTATGCCATTGCCAACAAATCAGTTGAAAATAACTGAGATGAAACCAATAGTTTTGCACCATCTAAAAGGTAAATTGATGGAGGCAATGTATGATTGAATTAAAGGTGAGGCTGACAAAATCATGATATAAAATTACAGTACCACTTGTTTTGTTGCACTTATGGTGAGAAAATGAAGAGAGGGAGAGAGAGAAAGATAGAAAAGAGAATGACAGGGGAGAAAACTAGTAGTATTTCTCTTGATTGGTTGTGGGGGAGAAAGAGGGGGAGAGAGAGTTTGGGTTTGCTTGCAGGTCCCATGCTTATTAAAGTCTGCGCTCATGAGCGCGATTATATATTTCCGTTTCATTTCATTTCATTGTAAAACAAAGAAGAAAAAAAAGTAGTAGTGGTGCGCGTATAATTATAATTGGCTCTTTAATTTTTTTCTTCAGTTTTTTTTTTTTTTTTTTTTTATTTATATAAGGAGCGAATAGGAAAGGAAAAAAAAATCTAGAAAATAAAGTCCCACTAGCATCTGCTAGTAGGAGAAGATTCATTGCAGCAGGCGGCACAACTATAGGAGAAAAGGCCTTGAGGTTGTGTACTCCAAATTTAGCTAAGAAATATGCACAGACATTACCTTCCCAAAGGGTGTGAACAACTTTGACTCTCCAATCTCTGGCGAGAAGATCCTTTATATTGAGAATAATAACTGTGTAGTGGTGCCAAACATTGGCAGGATCATAAATCAACTTAATAAATGTGGTAGAATCTGAATAGCACGGAAGCTCTTTAATACCCATCCCCCAAGCCAACACTAAACCATGATAGATAGCGATAAGTTCAGCATGAAGAATTTTTTTCAATTTTTTATAAAAGGGGTTGGGGAAGGAAGGTTATTTATTTTTTGTTTGCTGAAAATTATAGTATTTGTTATTAATTAATTTAAAAAAAATTCCAATTATGTGTTAGGTTTTTTAGTTTAAGGGTATTTTTGTCTTTTCAAAAATAATTATATTTCTCTCTCTTCTATTTCTCTTATTTCTCTATTATGGATTATACCTAACAATACCATAAATCTACACTATTTTTCACATCTTTCTCTCTTCTTATTTTTCTTTTCACAACCAATCACGCCCTTATGTTACTTTAGTTTTTGTGCATTACTATTGTTGTGTTAGGTTGAGACCATGAAACTATGTTTTGGGCTACTTGGTCCATAAGCTCGATTGCTACACACAAATTTCAACATCGCATACATAACACTTTCTAACACAACATGCTCTTAATTTTAGGCAGATGCTAGTAACAAATATCACAAGGGCATTATAAAAGAAACTAAATTTTGACTTTGATTCAAAATGATTTGTTTTTCAACACATTATTTTCTTTTTTATTTCATTTTTTGGTTCCTCAAGCACTTGTTTGCAAAACCCTTAATTTTAATTATGAAAGCTGTTTGAAAAATTGGTTAAGATATCAAAACAATTAATCTTTTGTTGATTGAAGAGTAAGAATGTGCAAGTTACTATGGAAAGAACACAACCCTAAATGCATAGTAAATTCAAGAATTAAATAAAAAATAAAAGCATTATGCATGAGTAAAAGCACAGATCTGATTTTGCTATGCTGTTGCTGCTAAGTACCAGATAACAAACTCCAAAATGACAGAATTCGGGTAATGCAAGAGCATATCCTCGGCTAGCATCATTAGAATCACTACGATTAATTCTACTAGTATATAAATAAAAGATACATGAATAAAAAATCCTAATTGGCTGAACGATGGAGAGATTAACTTAAACCTTAATAATATAGACTGTTCTAAAGTCAGTCCTCAATAATGACCTGTAGACCCTAACATTTCCAATAATCATCCAACAAATACCCTGCTTCTGCTGCACTGTTAATCCAAAGTCATATCTTCACTGATGAGATTGACCAGCCCATAGGGGATGGTGGTACATCTGCTGCATATTATTATGAACAGGTTGATTAGCATTATTGTAGATTCCAGGACCCCTACTAAAGTTACTATTGTGATCATTTTCTTCCGAGGACTCGGTTGAAGGCCCTTGAGAGGTGGGACTAGTTGGAGTCGTAGGAGCTCCGAAGTTCAACATTTGGGAAGTTGGTGCTGAAGAAGTCCCAGATTTCACCATACTCGAGCTTGACTTTTTCTGATCCATTATAAAGCTACCCACAATGACCTGTTTAATAATACACGAATAAAAATCTAAAATACTTCTCAACAATAATTGTTAGAAATTATTAGAAATAAGTATGGGTCTAACTCATTCTTACAAAACCGGCTTGTAAGGTGTGAGACTCTTTAACACCCCCTCACGTCCAGGACTGAACAAACTGGAACGTGGACTCAACAATAACAAGTTGCCCAAATAACGGATAGTCCAGTGGATTTTAGAGAGGCTCTGATATCATGTTAGAAATTATTATAAATATGTATGGGCCTAACTCATCCTTACAAAACCGGCTTGTAAGGTGAGGATTGCCACTTGCTAATAAACACTTGTCAAGGTCATCTCATTTCGGATGTGGGACTTTTAACGGTAATATACAATCACTTTTGGACTGTGTACTATACAAGAACTTATGTACACTATGTGCTTTCAGAAAATGAGTAAATTTCATGGCAACTCAATTGTTACCAATTCATACAAAATTTTAGGAATCAAGATCCTCTCCATTTATCACTTCATTTTTGTCATTGCTAAGGTTTTGGAAATATAAATGCAATAATGTGACATTTGATGGGTCCAATATTTTGTAAAATTCTTCAAAACTAGTAATAGAAAGGATCCTGACTCAAATTTTGGACCACTTAAGAGCAATACCTGTACAGCCGACGCTGCAGTTAGCATTCCAGCAACTGCACCACCCAAAACTCGCCCATCAGCCCCTGCAAGGGAAACGTACAAACTGCTTGTTCTGCTTTGCTCACCATTATTTTCAGATAGCTGCATATCACCTGATAGTGATATGATCTCAAATTGGCCCTGCGGTGCAAAATAACATCAGGTGAAGAGAATTGAATCTAAAGACATTGATATTTAATTACAAACTCAAGCATAAGTGTTTAAAGTTTAAACATAAAGAAAAATAAAAGATGTTGAGCGTAGTTCCTTTTTAAAAACAAACATAAAAATTTCACCAATATTATTTAGCAACTTTTTACAAATATTTATTAAACAACAGTAACTTGCTGGATTTGGAAAGGGTGCAGAAAGAAAGTGTAGGTTACACAATTGGTTTATGTTCAATGAAGGACAACACCTACAATGCCTGTGATAAAGGAATATCAACATACAGTAACATATGGCGGAAATTCATGCAAGTTGCGACTTATTACAGAACACAAGACAGTTAAAGCTAAGAAACTAAAATTGAGAAGCCATGCACCTATCTACACTGTTGAGAACACCCTCACCTAAAACCTCAAGTTATTAAATTGTGACCCATGCATAATTTTATAACATCTCTTAACATGTCTCTCACACAAGACATGAAGTATAGATAATGCCCTGCCAAATTTTATCTCTCAACTGTAATTTAGAAAAACGGTGACCACAAAAGTTGAGCTCTTGATCACTAAGTCAAGTAAGTAAACCAACTCTCCCAAAAGCTAATCCTTGAACCGCTATTCTTAAAATAAAATAAAAAAGCTTAAATATCAGCAAAGATAGAGTAAACATCTGCATTACCCTACACTTCCGGCTCAAAGGGCTCTTGGATTAGGGAGCATGTAAGATATAGAATCATTTATGAGCCTTCACCTAGCAACTTAAATGATTTTTGTGGTATCTATCATTCCATAATTGATTTTTGTGTCAAACCATGCCGGTTTTTCATAATGTTTTTTGGCAACTTAAATGTCAAACAAACACCAAGACACAATTTGAGTTTTTCATTATTTTCGCCCCTAAACTTACATGTCATCAACCTATAGTTACCATGGTCTAGATACTAATTGTTTTGCAACAAAATGATATGATTTGAGAAAATGAAATGAGAAGAATGTATAAATCATTTTTTATTCTTTGTCAAACTTTCGCTTATACTCATACAACCAATAACAGATATCAGTGTTTCCATGTAGAAGGCTAGTTTGGTTTCGTATCAATCCCAGGGTATTCTACCTAATAACGACATATGTCACCTCACCATTTTACAATTAAGATAATGAAAAGAACAAGTATAAAGTCTGGTCCAATCAATCACTTTTATTTTTTGAGGTCACCAAGCGATCACTCCAATCAGTCAAGGCCATACTAACTGCTCCAGAGAAACCATATCAGATTCTATTGTGGGATCAAAATTCAAATATTAGACTGCCAGACAATGAGAATGTATAGGCCATGCACTGAAAAACACAAACTTCAAATGCAACAAACGTAATCTTTGTAAATTTTTTTTACACAAAATTATATAACACTATAAAATCTATTTTCAAAAAAAGCCAAAACAAACGGGCCCAATTTCAAATCAATTTAAGGTTTTAGCTCTGTTCCTCTACCATTTGAACTTGGAAGCAGAATATCATAGAAGAATTTAGGCAATAAACCTAAGCATGCAAACTGAGTTAGTATTTTCTCTCACTAACAATTCTGAGAGTGGATTTACTTAAAATGTTACCATTTTATCAATTTGAATTTGTATGCTCCAATATCTCTGCTAATTAGTTTTTTCTTGCTAGGTTTTTAACATAATAATAGTGACAAGAAAAAAATAAAATAAATAAAGCATGCAACAAATTAGATTAAATCAAATACATATGGAAAGTACGTGGTTCAAATAGTGATTTCTAACTTTTGTATGAGTGGTTAATTACAATGTCAATCGTGTTTACCTATGGAAAGTACTTGGTTCAAATAGTGATTTGTAACTTTTGTATGAGTGGTTAATTACAATGTCAATTGTGTTTACCTATGGAAAGTACTTGGTTCAAATAGTGATTTGTAACTTTTGTATGAGTGGTTAATTACAATGTCAATTGTGTTTACCTTTTGTTCACTCACCCTCCCCCACCTTTTTTTCTTTCCTATTTTGTCTCTCTTAATTCTAGCACTTGTTCATTAAATTCATCACATACAAAATAACATTTCTCAAACTAATAGGTTTTTTTTTTTCTTCTGAAAACTCGGTATCCAGCCCAAGGACCAACTAATCCAAGGGGACCAATCCCACTGCCCACTTGTGGGGCCCCGTTTACGGCCAGAGTTTTTTTACTCTGTATGGACTAACTGGCACCAGGGGGAATCGAACCTCTGAGACCTTGAGAGGAGCACACTCCGAGGTCCCAAGCCAACACCACTAGGCCAACTCAAGTGGGTTCTCAAACCAATAGTTATTATTACATATAAAAACAATTTCCAGCTGTCCAAAAGTACATAGTTTCACTTTCAAATAGAAAATAATATTAGTATGATATATTTCACTTTCCTAGGATGCATAGGTACGAATACAGCACCAGGTACGAGATACGGGAGTTTTAAAAAATCAACGAATGGCGGGTACGTCAATATAAAAACATGAGTTTTTATATGATATAACATGAGTAGGCTAAATTGTTCAGTTCACAATAAAAACATCACATTAAAAGTTTAAAAAGTAAAAAAAAAAAAATGTATATGGTTACAACAAAGAAACTAACATACACAGATAATAGTATATTAATATATGAGAAAGTCAAAAATTTCACTTGCAAAAAAACAAGGAAAAATGGATTACCAGACAAGTACCGGGTATGTACCCGATACATGTAATTAACTGTTTTACAAGTACCCATGCTTCAGAGTCACTTACAAAAGCATAATTAAATATATAATAGAACACATGAAAAATTCATATTACTTGCTGGACAATATAATGAATTGAGTTCCATATTTTTATTGACCAACTGTACCCGTATGAATATGCATGTCAAGCAATCATGTACTACCAGATCATTTGCAATATAGCATAGCATGAAAAAAGCTTGATAAAATAGATAAGTAATAAACAGGTATTGACAACATTCTAAATGAATAGAAAAAGTACCTCAAATCTTGCAACACCGCCAGATAATGTTGGCTGTCGAAGGGTTACATTGCTGATTGCACCAACTGCAGAAAGAATAACAACCGTCCGAGGCCCTATCTGTAAAAAGGACATGACTTTTTCTGTAATGTCCTGCAAACAAGAGAAGATTTTTTCAGCTAATAACCCCATTTTTTTCTGTCTGCTTTATTCCATAAACCAAAAAAAAAAACCAACAGTAATAGGTTGCTTGACCAAAACAAAAAACTGCAGGCGAATGCTATAAGTTACTTATTTCCTTTCTCAGTAAAACTATATATGCAATAATGTCAATTAATATTCTCAGAGAACACAGAACTCAAATCAGAAACTATAAGAAATAAATCCACCTCTTAAATTCTCAAATAGATTAAAAACGATACCCTATATTAACTCATACTTCACAGCCACATATTATATAAGGAATTTGATGCAGTTGAAGATGGATCCCTTATTATGTGCATAGGCTAGTGCACAAAAGAATTGAACAAGCAATTGGTAGCAATGTTACATGTGATAAAGGCAAGCTTTTAGATATACAGAACATTAAAAGGAACAACATGAACATGAATTATAAAATCCGTATTACTTGTAAAATGAAGATCCGAATTTGAGGATTATCTGTATGCACTATAACTAGTTGGACAATACTAATTTGACACTCTACACATCCAACACCAGGGCACCACTCTACACCAATGCATGTCTGACACCGGGACACGCCTAATCCAAATAGTGTTTGTTTGTGCTTCATAGACCAAGAGGCACGAGCAAAAACCCAATCCCACAGTTCAAAATCCTTCCATTCCTGTCTATTAACAATGACTCAAGAAAAAACCAACAGTGCAAGACACCACTCTACACCGATGTATGTCCGACACCAGGACACGCCTAATCCAAATAGTGTTCATGCTTCATAGAACAAGAGGCAAGAGCAAAAACCCAATCCCACAGTTCAAAATCCTTCCATTAACATCTATTAACAATGACTCAAGAAAAAACCAACAGTGCAATTTGTAAAGTTCATTAACTAAAAAAAATTTAAAACAAAAATTTATAGCCTTCACTAAAAAATCAAAGGAAATATGAACCCATAATTTTAAACAAGAGCCATCTCACAACTTATGTTTAGGATTAACAATGGGATTAAAGATGGCCAACAAACAACTAACTCTAGATAGTAGATTTGTCATGCAATGCAAGTGTCACATGTAGAAGATGAATCAATCAAGTGAACCAAACCCAATTTGCAAATCTTATTCTTATTGTTATTTATTAATTTTAGTAATATATCCACTTGATCAAATGTTGGGCTCCACCAAGATCTATTAACATTACCTCATTCAAATATACCCTAATCAAAAGTGTCATCTCATAAATTCAAGTTACCAACAAAAATGTAGCAACAATATATAGATACATGTTATCCAAGCTCAAGAACTATTATTACCTCACCAGACTCCACCACAATTACGTGTGGAGTGAATCCAGTCCCACCAGCACCTTCACAAAACAAAACAAAAAAGTCACAATCAGAATCAGTTAAATTCAATTCAAATAAGCGCTTAAATTAGAATCCATATATAATCATAACAATAACAAAAAAGTATATACCAAGGGCATCTAACTGTTTCTTCCCAGAACCAGGAGGTCTTCCTCTATGTTTCTTAGGAGGAGCATCAGCGTTACCAGAATCACCGGCGGAGGCGGAGGTAGCAGCGGCAGGAGAAGAAACATGAGTAGGAGCCAAACCAAGAGCAATGTTACCGTCAGGGGAGTATTTCCTCGGACGGCCACGTTTTTTCTTAGCAAGAGTAGACGGAGAGGAAGGAGGAGCGTTGTTGTTGTTGTTGTTGTTGTTGTCGTGAGTGACGGAGAATGGCTCCGATTGTTGAGAAGAGGAGAAAGGAAATCGAGCGGTGGCAGGTGCCATGAGATTGGTGGCGTTGGTGGTGGAGGAATTAGGGCTGATCATGGAAGTGTTTGTTGGAGCGTAAGATGTGGGTCCCACCATGATGGTTGATTGTTGTGGTGGTGGTTGTTGTGGTGGTGGTGAGCGGGAATCCATTTTGGTGAATGCGGGTTGGCCGTTGATTAGATCAGAAAGAAGGGTTGAGATTGATTGGTTGATGAGATCACAGATGGTACTTGTGTGAATTGTTTCTTTCTTTCTCTTTCTGAGTTTTGTGTGTGAAGAGAGAAAGAGAAACTAGAAAAGAAGAATGAATGAAGAGAGAAAGAGAATGCCTAACTTAACTTAACTTAACTACAACGGCATATGGGGAACTATAACTACAAGTACAACTAAGCCAACTGGGCTTTATTTACTTCTTAGGGTTTTTTATTAACTTTTTTGTTTTAAAACAAACTTACTTTCTAATTTCTATCGACACAAAAAAAAAACTTACTTTCTCAACTACTCTGCTTTTAATTTATGGATTTGTTAACAGTGTTCTTAGATGTTGTGTAAAAAGGGAATAAATATAAATTTATGGAAAGATTATACATTTTAATGAGAATTTATAATTTTTAAAAATTTAAACTAGTTTATTTAATGATTTGATAACATCGCTATCTCTATTATATACATTACGAGATTCCCAAGGAGTTCTCTCTTGCATTATCAAGAAAAAAAATCCTATGTGTCACTATTATAAAGCTTCTACTTATGCAAAGCTTTTAGCACGAGGTCTGTGGTTCGAATCTCATTGACAACAATAATTCAATTTTTATAACATTATATGAAATTCTACCTTTTTGTTTTTAGAGAAAACTACCTTATTATTATTACTAGCCTCCGTGCCCGTTTGTGTGATCGGTATTCTCTATTGGCAAATATGAATAACTACTTTTGTTATTATGAAGATTTTTTTTATTATAAAAAAACTGAAAACCTACTTTTATGTAGAAGTTGTGCTTAGTTATTAAGGAATAATAATGAAAAAGTCATCCCAAAAATTTGTATATTTTATATATAGTAAAATTGTGGTTACTTTTTTTATAGTTTTTTTTAAGGATAAAATACGAATAATGCAAAAGTCATCCCAAAAATTTGTATCATTTTTATATATAGTAATAGATAAGATCTGTTATTCGAATCTCATTGACAACAATAATCTAATTTTTATAATATTTTAATTTTATGGAAAACTACTATCATTTTTTGTACAAAAAACAATCTTATTTTTGTTATAATAAAAACTATTCCGTACATTATTATTACTTCAATCAACAATCAAAAGTTTATATTTTTATCAAACAAAAGAGTTTTATTTTTTATGTCAATTTTTTTTTGAAGCACTCAATTAGAGCTTTTCTAAAATTAATTTTTTTTTTAGAAACTCTAATATTATATAAATTGATAATATGAAATCTTTTAGTGGTGTAGAATGAGAAATGGAAAACACTTCTTACCATCCACTATTAAAAATACACTTTCGACTAATTAAAATTTGAATGCCGACTGTAGAAAAAACAATCTTATTTTTGTTATAATAAAAACTATTCCATACATTATTATTACTTCAATCAACAATCAAAAGTTTATATTTTTATCAAACAAAAGAGTTTTATTTTTTATGTCAATTTTTTTTTGAAGCACTCAATTAAAGCTTTTCTAAATTTTTTTTTTTAGAAACTCTAATATTATATAAATTGATAATATGAAATCTTTTAGTGGTGTAGAATGAGAAATGGAAAACACTTCTCACCATCCACTATTAAAAATACACTTTCAACTAATTAAAATTTGAATGCCGACTAATTAAAATACACTTCTCACCTTCCACTATTTTGTGTTCGTCATGCTTTTATTATTGTAATTACCTCCAATTGATGAAATTTATGGAAACCCTAAAATAAATTAATATAATTTTTAATTTTATATAATCTATGTAATTTTTTTAATAATTTAAACTTTAAACTTTCTATAAATCTTCGTTCAAAGTATGTTAATATATTCATTTGGAAAATAGTATATAATTTATAATTTTTTTTATAGAGTCGCTACAAAGTCTAGGGAGACAGAGAGAGAGAATCTCTTAGTGTTTTTGAACTAGAAACAGGGAATGAGAGCGTACTTCGCACCCCACTATGTGCTTGTAACATCCTTAAACATATATCATATTTTCATACTCAAGTAAATTAAATACAATCAATCTCATGAACAATTGAAAGAAAAACATAGACAGCGTTCAAAATAGTATAAATTGACATAGGCAACCTTAAAAAGGAAAAAAAAGCAAATAAATATCATTAAAAAATGAAAATTATCGTGTGGGAGAGATATAGAAATAAAAAGAGAGAGAGAGAGAGAGAGAGAGAATTTATCATTGGTCTATAATGGAAAACGCGAAGCACTTTTCACCCCCACTATTAAAAATGCACCTTGAATAATTAAATTTAAATTCTGATTGCAGGAGTTATCCATATTTTGTGTCTGTCATACTTTCATTAGAATTTCCTTCATCTGATGAATCTATGGAAAACCTAAAATAATTTAATATAATTTTAGTTTTTTATAATCTTTGGAATTTTTTTATAATTCCAATTTTAACCTTTCCATAAACTTTTGTTCAAGCTTTTTCAAGGATGTTAATTTATCAATGTGAGTGGAGATTTACACATAGATTTTTTCTCATTTGACGCTAATGCGTGAAGATTATTTTTTTGTGTTACAGTGACAAGAAAAGTCTAAGAATATAATTTGGATCAAAATATGTTAACATTGATCATTTGAAAAATAATATATAATTTACAATTATTTTATATTGATGGAGTCTCTATAGAGTCTTGGGAGGTTGAGAGAGATAATCTATCAGCATTGTTGAACAGTGAACGAGAGAGTACTTCACATCCCATAATGTTCATCTAACATTCTGAAACATATATTGTATTTTCATACTCAAATAAACTAAATAAAATTAATATAGACATTTCAAAAAAATATGGACAACCTTCTAAATAATATAAAATGAAAGAGAACATAGAAAACTTTTAAAAGAAAAAAAGAGTCGGTTGGAGATGATTTAGGAGACAACAATCCTTGAGGGAATTTATTGCAATCAAATAATCTTGGTATATTTTAATTTTATAGAAAATTATGCTGCTAAAAAATCTTAAGGCCATTAAGTTTAAAATTATTTTATATTTATAGAGCCCCTATATAGTCCCGGAGATGAAGACGAGAGAAAAAAACATATATTTTATAATCAAAAGAACTTTTAAGAGAAGAGGTTGAAACCTACTTTTAGGAAAAAATTCGGATCTTTTTTGTTATTATCTTTAGTAAATTTAGTTTAATCTAGTTTGTTACCAAATAACTTTGAAGTTAAGAAAAAACAACTTTGTCTTTTTTCTGAAAAGCTATTATTTTCACATTTAACTTTCAGATAGCTTCTAAGACCTAAAAAAGCCAGACCAAACAGAACTTAAGTAAAAGATAGTTTATCTCTAAATATTTTATAATAAAGTAAAGTTAGTTTTCTTTATAATAAGTAAAATTAGTTCTAACTAGTGATAAACATATATTTCGTATATATTTTTATAATAAAATATAATTATTAATGATAAATATTTATGTCATGTAGGTAAACATTTATCTATACTAATATATCTATTACTATATATAAAAAGGATACAAATTTTTGGGATGACTTTTTCATTATTTCTATTTTACCCTTAAAAAAATAACTTCCACATAAAAATAGTTTTTCAGTTTTTTTTAGTAAATAATTTTTTTTTCTTCTTAATAACTAAGCACAACTTCCACACTAAGCACATCCTCTCTAATAGAGTTTTTGTCTTCCGTAAGAATGGAATCAAGTACTCTGAAATTCAAGTACACGTTTGATCCATAGGTCTCCACTTAAATAGCCTAAGCTCTCCATAAGCATCCCAATATGTACATTGCATTACTTTTTAGGAATTATAATTTTTATTAATTTTTATGATTAATTTTAAAAATTAGCAAGCCACAACCAATCATCAAAGTTCTGACGCCGGTTGCTATGGAGTTATCCGAAATATATGTCTTCAGGGATAGTCTTACATAGGCACAAGTGTTTGGGCACAAAATTTAGGCACACACTCACACATCAAAAAAATTAAAAGAAAAATAAAATGATCACATCAAATAATATAACTTTAATCATTTTTTATTTTATTTTTTTAGTTTAATATGAGTGTGCCTAAAATTGAGGTGTTGTATTTGTGCATATAGTAGATTTTCTCTATGTGTTCAATAGTTGTAACCTCACTAAAACACCATTGTCAGAACACCAGAGGTCTATCGTTTGCTCTGAACCACCATTTGTCAACACTAATTTTATAAATATAATTTTTTTTATTTAGTATAATCTAGTGATTAGACTCGACACTATAAATGTGGAAAAGTAAAAAATTTTGGGGTTCAAACCACAACCCTAACCCTTACGAGATGTATAAATATAATAATTTATTGTAGTTATTTAATTCTTAATACTAAAATGTACGGATTTCACTTAAATATATTTCATCATAATGAACACTTGAAAAATTTCTTCAACCATGGTATCCATATTTTTTTTTAAGAAAACATCGTAAAACTCTCATTGGAATTACTCTTCGCATCATCAATCCTCTCATGAGAATGTTTACAATTTTTATTAAAAAATAAAATAGCGTTTATAACGCCCCAACTAAAATATCTAGAATATTTAGTCAAGACATAAATAAATGGATTGAGTACCATAAAATTACTGAATATTAATGAAGTTACAACTTGAACGATTACAAAGATTAAATCCAACATGATAATACAGCGAAAATGAATAATCAGTGCTAAACAGATAACTATAGCAAGGAAGAAAATAAAAAATCTTCTGATCCGATGATCCAAGCACTGTTCCAATCATCAACTTCCACCTGGTCCTTGCTCCAATTACCTTGTTTACCTAAAAAAATTGATTTAGAGTGGGGTGAGACTATTAAGCCTCAGTGAGTCCAACTACCCTCCTACTGGTGACTACACCGAGGGAACCTAGATAGTGTAATTGTTAGTGTTTTCAACCTGCAAGGTTGAGTTTATTTTAGGGTTGGCTTCATTTGTTAAAATAAGCCTTTGGTCCAGATGTGGTGACTGATTTGCACACATGTGGTACCTGAACTAAATGCCCTAAAAACGCGCTTTCATTAATTTGCGCGTGATCTTTTGAAAAAGATTTGTTTTGAAACAAACATATCCACGCTAGCTTGCGCGCCAAGGAACGAGCTGAAAGATTGAAAAAGATTCAGAAAAGATTTAAAAAGGCCGGTTTGTTACTAGAAGATTAAAAAAGATTTAAAACAAACATATCTTTTGTTAAAAGATTGAGTTTGTTATTTGAAGAAAACGAAGGCTAGCTTTCAGGATCTCGCTCTATATAAAGAAGACTGAAGACATAATTTTACTCACTTAAATCAATATTCATAATTCTAGTCATTAGGATTTTCAGTCTTTGTCCCTATTGTTTCTTGTTTCCATTGAGACTTGAACTTAGGGTGGTATTTAGCTCTTAAGCTTTTAAGCACAGAGCTGTTCCTTCTCTTGGTTCTAGTTTGAAACAAGATTTGGACTTTGAATCACTCAAAGCTTTGAAGCACGAGTTGGTTCTTTAGGTTAGGAGTGCGTCTCCATCATTGAGTTTGTAAAAATCCTTGTGAGGAGCAAAGTCCTTGTGAGGAGCAAGGTAAAGTCTTTGTGAGGAGCAGAGCAAAAGTCCTTGTGAGGAGCAAGGCAGAAATCCTTGTGAGGAGCAAGGTCCTTGTGAGGAGCAAGGTAGGATAGCTAGGAAGTGACTAGGGGTAGTCATATCTTTGAGGAGCAAGGTAGGGTTAGCACGGGTAGTGTATAAGTGAAATGTTGTAAACGGGGTTGTTTAGCTTTGAAGTAGAACTATCATAGTGGATTCATTCCTGGATTGGTATCCCCCAGACGTAAGTGCGTTGCGCTGAACTGGGTTAACAAACTCATTATGTTCTTTATCTTCTGCACTTTATTTTCCTTGTTCATCAAGTTATTGCATGTTTATGATGTTGGCACATTAGGCAACACATCGTATACCTAAACCCTAACGTGCTCCACATCACGCTGCACATCTGTGTCTTGCTACCGGAATTTCAATTGGCATCAGAGCAGGCACCCTGTTCTACTTTAGGGTGAGCTCCAGGGAAGATACTTTCCGGAACCATGGACAAGGACGGAACTTTGGTCAGCAAACCACCTCTTCTGGATGACACAAACTATGATTATTGGAAATCACGCATGGCTGCTTTCTTAAAATCCATTGATAGTAGAACTTGGAAAGCAGTGCTGAAAGGTTGGGAACATCCCAAAGTCAAGGATGCTAATGGAGCTGACACAGAAGTACTCAAACCAGAAGAAGATTAAACTCCAGCAGAAGATACACTTGCTCTTGGCAACAATAAAGCTCTAAATGCATTATTCAATAGAGTGAACAAAAATATGTTCAGACTCATCAAACAATGTATTGTTGCCAAAGATGCTTGGGAGATACTTAAGACAACCCATGAAGGGACCTCCAAGGTGAAAAGCTCAAGACTTCAACTTCTGTACACAAAATTTGAGAATCTCAGAATGAAGGAGGAAAAGACTATTTATGACTTTCACATGAATATTCTTGACCTAGCAAACTCCTTTGATTCCTTAGGAGAAAGGCTATCTTATGAGAAGATGGTAAGGAAAATCCTTAGATCCTTACCAAAGAGGTTTGACATGAAGGTCACAACTATTGAAGAATCTCAGGACATTGCTAGCATGAAAGTAGAAGAAGTGATAGGCTCTCTTCAAACCTTTGAGATGAACTTCAGTAATAAACCTGAGAAGAAAGGGAAAAAGCATAGTCTTCACCTCCAACATTGATAATGAGGAAGTTGATGAAGAAGACCTCTAAGATGATATAACTCTTCTTGGAAAACAATTCAAGAGAATCTTGAAGAATGTGGGAAGAAGACCAAGGAGCAATGTGGAGCACATCCAGTTTGACATCAGGAAATAAGGAAATACTTCAGCAAAAACCAAAACTGATGACAAACCAATTCCAGATAGAGATATTCAATGCCGTGAAGGTAAAGGCTATGGTCACTATAGATCTGAATGTCCTACCTACTTAAAGAAACAAAAGAAGGGGCTATCTGTAAGTTGGTCTGATGAAGATGACTTTGAGAATGAGTTGGTAAATAAAACTTCCAATCAAGTGAATGCCATGACTGGTGTGTGTCTTTCTGACAATGACTCATGTGATGAAGATCTCACTTACGATGAAATAGCCTCAGTATACATAAAACTATGCATCAGAAGTGAAGAAGTATGCAGAAAAAATGCAGAACTAAAGACTACCATCAATCAACTTAAGTCAGAAAAATCAACAACTGGAGAACAAAGGGCTATCATTGAGCAACTCAAGATGAAGGAACAGAAGCTACAGGCAAAAGTAACCAGCCTTGAAGATGAAGTCAAGCTAGTAACATCTAATTTGGAAATCATGACCAAATCTGTTAGGATGCTTGGTACGGGAACAAAGAAGCTTAATGAGATTCTCAGCATCAGAAATCATGCTAATGATCCAACTGGAGTAGGGTTTGGGGTAATTTATAATAATGAAACCCTAGAATCAACCTTTGTTCCTGCTCAAAACAGATCTGACTTCAAGATGATGCCACATCCTGCACCACATCAGAAACCTATGAACAAAAGAAAATCCACTTCCTTGAAGTGTCACTATTGTGGTAAGTATGGCCATATAAAATCATTCTGCTATAAGCTCCATGGTTATCCAAGGAAGAAGCCTCAACCTAGAGCATATCATAGAATGGCCATAACCAGAAAAGAATGGAAGCCAAAAGTCAAAGTAGCTGCTCATATAGTTCACACATCCTTCAGAGCCTCATATAAAGAAGATTAGTACTTTGACAGTGGGTGTTTAAGACACATGACAGGGGAAGAAAGGTTTCTGGAAGACATCAAGTCATATACTTCAAGTTATGTGACCTTTGGTGATGGTGTTAAAGGACAAATCATGGGAGTTGGGAAACTAATCAGCAATAGTTTGCCCAAGCTTGACAATGTCCTGTTTGTCAAAGGACTAAGGGTTAATCTAATCAGCATTAGCCAACTATCAGATCAAGGGCTTAAGGTTGAATTTTCAAAGAATGAGTGTCTGGTCACTAATAACAAAGGTGAATTATTAATGAAAGGAACCAGATCAGAAGA
Source organism: Trifolium repens (assembly GCA_030408175.1). Lineage (NCBI taxonomy): Eukaryota > Viridiplantae > Streptophyta > Magnoliopsida > Fabales > Fabaceae > Trifolium > Trifolium repens. The sequence goes on along the minus strand of CP125850.1, from coordinate 43,348,962 downwards.
CAACTGCTACTTTTGGGTTCCTTAAGAGACCACTAAGCCTGCCACATGTCCTGTCAGTCAAGTAGATGAAGCAAAACTATGGCCACCAAAGCTCACTATTGAAGAAGAAGAGATATGTGGTGAAGGACAGATGGATAAGCAAATCCAGAAGATTCATCCAATCCTTCAACAACAGGTGACATCCAAAGATTATGATGTGGAACTTTATGTGGTCACATCAGTCTCCAAACCTGAAGACTCAAGGTTGATAAACTATGTTTTGGATGGCAATAAAGATAATTGGATAAGAACCTCAGATGTATGTTTCTCTCTGGACAACAACCTAATATCAGGGTTTAAAGAGAAACAAAGTTTTGTAGCTCTCTCCACAGCCAAAGCTGAGTATGGTACAGATGAAAGCAATTGCTCCCAATTGTTTGAGATGAAGCAGATGGTGAGTGAGTACAATGTGAAGCAAGATGGGCTCACATCATATTGTGACAATAAGAGTGCTATCAATATTTCCAAAAATCCTATCCAACATAGTAGGACTAAGCACATTGATGTCTGTCACAATTCTATTAGGGAAGATACTCTTGTGACCTTGAAAAATGCAGCCACAGAAAATCAACTGGCTGACATATTGATAAAGACTTTGGATGCAAGTAAGTACGAGGCATTAAGGGGCAAACTTGGTATTTGCCTTCTTGATGATCAATAGCAACTAATGTTATTCAAGCGTGCAACGGATACCTGCATTTCCCTCCGTTTATTAGTGCACACAATCCAAAGGAAATCATCACAAGATTCTCCCAATGGTCATCACTCCCTATATCAAGGCTATCCCCTCTTTCACGCAAACACTTCAACATCTCACTGTTTTTCGTTTTGCTCTCACAACGATCAAACCCTATTATCCCTCAACTCTCTCTTTCGCAAATCATCTCACAATCCAATTTTCACCATGACAAGTGCCACACAAACATCTCAACAAAACACTGCTCCATCATCATCACCAAACCCTAATCAAGAAATTGATTCTGGTGCGATCATCACTAATGCAGTCCCAGTTTCAATGGTTTCTCCAACAAGCATCAAGAAGAAGAGGTCTACATGATCAAAGAAGAAAGTTACCAATGTTGCAGAAGAAGAAGCTATAACTCCTCCTCCCTCTACTGAGAAATCAAAGAAGAAGAAGAAAAAGAGCAAGAAATCAAAGGTTGAGACTTCCAAAATTGCTCACACCATGGAAAGTCTTTATCTTGATCCTATTGGTGATAAAACTGCAGTACCAGAAAAGACAGATGATGAAGGCCAAGGTAATCCTACACAGACCTTGGAGATGTTCAACAAAATTGCTTCAAAGAAGATCACAGAAGACGAACGCCACCCCATGACTCAGAAGATCATCAATGATGTTCTTAGGAAGATCAACAATGATAATGATGTGCCAGATGTTGACACATCTTTGGCACAAGAAGAACAGGGCACAAGAGAAGATCCTGAAGGTGATCATGCTGAAGAGGAGAAACAAATCTCCAATGAAGAAGGTCCTAAGGATGACACAAATCCTGAAAATGATCAAGCTGTAGTGGAGAAGCAAGTCTCCAATGAAGGAAGCCCTAAGGATGACACTCAGGCTGATAAGAGTGAAGAATCCAAGAATTTTTAAGAAGAAGAAGGCTCCAAAGCCTCTGAGCAAAATGCTGGTGGAGAAAAGGATATTGTAGATGCTGACAACTATGATCTAGACCTGTCCCTAAGGCAAGTTGCTGAAGACAGCATTACTAGAAGGACAAGAAGTGGAAAGGTCTCTGCTACTGCTATTGCACCTTCCAAGAAAGACAAAGAAAAGAAGAAGAGTGCAGCTAAGCCTGTCAAATATGGTCCAAGCACAAGTTCCAGTAAAGTTGTGACTCAGGCTGAGAAGAAGAAGAGTCTTAAAAGAAAAGAGCCACCAACAAGTGACTCTGATTTTGATGTGGAGAAGGATGTGTCCCACATCAGTGAATCTGAGGCAGAAGAAGAAAAGGATCAGGATGTAGAGCTCAATGTGGTCCACATTGGAGCTTCTAAGAAGAAGTCTGTCAAGAAGAAGAAGATACCGCAAGGGGTTCCTGATGTTCCCATTGACAACATCTCCTTCCATTCACTGGAGAATGTTTCAAGGTGGAAATTTGTGGTAAGTAGAAGGCTGGCGCTGGTGTAGCGGGCTGGAAAATCACTTCCATTTTTCATACAATGAAGTCGCCATCGACGTTTATTTATCCCGTGGGGGGAAAGGAAAATATCGCTAAAACCTGGGTTTAGGTTCGGGAGTTGGTTATGCGAGAGGAAGGTGTTAACACCCCTCGCATCCATCGTACTCGATGGGAACCGTTTAGGTGGTTTGGGGTTTGTTTGCGTAGGTTTGAATTAAATTGCCTTTTATCTTATCTAATCTCTACTTCGTTTCCAAAATAAATTAAAAGAAAATAAGGGTTTTTATTAGTTGAGTTTGACGGTTGTAGGAGCCCGCTCCTACGTATTCCCCGGTGCAATGGGAAACTCAAAACTCACATAGTTCTGGTAAAAAAATGTTTGTGTGGTTGGTTGATTTTAAATGGGTATCGTTTATTTCGTATTCCACTGATACAACGACGCTTGTATGCTCAACTTAGAGGCTTAAGCTGTGTGTGTATCAGAGGAATAGATAAAACGCGTATCCATTGTTAAAAAGAAAGTTTGATTAACGGATGTGGCTTAATTCGCATTTCGCTGATACAACGACGCTTGTATGCTCCACTTGGAGGCTTAAGCTGTGTATGTGTCAGAGGAATGGATAAAGCGTATATCCATGTTTTCTGAAAAGAAGTTTAAGTGTGTAAGGGTTAAGTTTTAACGCTTGTTTTTGGAATGAGAGCAGCTCGAGTAAACTAGTCAGATGACCGGCTACCGAGACAACCCGGGGAAGAAAGAAGCAGCGGCCAGATTCTCCCTTTTTCATTCATTGATTTGTTACAAAAACCTTTGGTTAAGTTTATTCAGAAATAGTGTCTAAAAGAAAAGACGAGTGTTGGTTGGTTTTAATGTTCATTTTAGAATGAGAGCAGCTTGAGTGAACTAATCAGAGGACCGGCTACCAAGACAACTCAGGGAAGAAAGAAGCAGCGGCCAGATTCTCCCTTTTTCATTCATTGATTTGTTACAAAAACCTTTGGTTAAGTTTATTCAGAAATAGTGTCTAAAAGAAAAGACGAGTGTTGGTTGGTTTTAATGTTCATTTTAGAATGAGAGCAGCTTGAGTGAACTAGTCAGATGACCGGCTACCAAGACAACTCGGGGAAGAAAGAAGCAGTTGCCAGATTCTCCCTTTTTCATTCATTATTTATTATGAAAATCTTTGTTATTTTGATTATGAAAACAAAAGTCCAAAAGAAAAGGGCAAAAGAACCAGAGCAGACAGAATAGCAAAATACAAGTAATAATAATAATGAAGCAAATCACAAAATAGACAAAGTATAAATGCAAATGCATGAATCAAGATGATATAAATGAATAATGCAAGTATGCAATACTAAATAATCATGTATGAAACAATAAATTAAATATGGTACAAAATGAAGTTGCGAACAATTAAATAAATATGCGTAAAGGTAAATAAATAACCAAGCATAAGCAAACATGATTAACCTAAGCTAATTAGAGTTGAACAAAATATTGTACAAGAGAAAATGACCCAAAAGTACTTAGAGAGGTAATTTGGATCACTTAAGCACTTATTTAAATAAGCTAAAAGCAACTTAAGTTAAAAAGGACTTATAAAAATAAGTTAAGAAAGTTAGACAAAATTCATATACAGTAACTACTGTATTTGAAATAATGTTGTGCAAAAATTAGGGTCAAATAAGCTAAAGAGCTTAATGAAAACCTAAATAAGCACTTATTCCCAAGACAACTTAAATGAAAATCACCTATGAAAATAAGTTGAAAAAGCTTAGAAATGATTTGTGTACAGTGACTACTGTGTTTAAATCAATGTTGTGCAAGAATTAGGGTCAAATAAGCTAAAGAGCTTTTTGAAACCCTAAATAAGCACTTATGAACAAAATGACTTAATTGAAAAATCACTTATAAATTAAAAAGGTTGGAAAAAAAATTGTATACAGTGACTACTGTATATGAATTGATGTTATCATAATATAAGCATAAACAGTAACCTAATAAGCTTAAATAAGCCAATAGGTCACATAAGTGCTTTTGCAAATAAGCTAAAAATCACTTATAATCATAATCAGGAGAGGGGTGTAAATAAAGAAGAGAAGTAAAAACATGGGGTGTGAAAAGCAGATCTGGGCCAGAAGGCCCAGTCCACGCGTCCAGTCAACCAAAAAAAGAAAGTCAGCACGAAAATATTCCAGTACAGCAAGGAAAACAAGGCGCATCGTGAGCGCGAGAGATCTGGGCCGTATGATCAAAATCCAACGGCCTCCCTCTTTAAATCCAACAGATCAATCATGTGATGCGCTGCATGATCTAAAACACGCGCACCACACATCATCGCCGTCAGATCTCATTTAAACGAGATCTGACGGTTCCGTTTAAAAACGAAATTAACGCACAGGATCAAATAAAAAAATCAAACGGCCAGGATTCAAACTCAGCGAAGAAGAAGGATCACGCGTGTGTCATCTTCTCCGGCGAGACTGTAATTTCCGGCGACAACTCCGGTCACCGGAGTTTACAAAAACACCACGAAATCAAGCAAATCATACATGGTTTTGTTCGTGTTTTCACGTAGATCACGAATATGCAATTAGTTTTCAACGAAACACCATAGAAACGCAAAAACGAAGCAAACAAGTTTCAAAAATCAAAACAACAACTCTCAGATTAACATGAATTGAACCAAAACAGCTACCCAGAAAGCATCAGAACATGAAATGGAGTTGAATGGTGTCAAGGTTTACCTGAATAGGTCTCTGCAACGTACGATTTGAGCTTGCTCTTTTCCTAGCCACCGTAGCCTTCTTCTGCTTCGATTCCTTCACTTTCTTGCGCAAAAAAATGATGGATTCTTGCTGCTAGGTACTTGGTGAAGGTGTTATGATGTTTAGTTTCTGTGTTTGAGTGAGAATTTTTGATTTTGGAATTTTGAGAAATGAAGAAAAAATGGAGTTCTTAGTGTTACTGTAGCTGCGCCGTTTCTGCCTTGCTCTTCTAACCCTAGGCTCTGAAAAATATGCTGATACTTATAGGAACAAACTTAGGTTAAGTGATTGGTGATTAGAGAGAATGAGTGAGGGTAAAAATGATATTGAACTTGATTTTTTGTACTATGTTTTTGATCCTCTTATGCCAAAAAAAAAATGATGATGAGGTGTATTAGGAATAGAAGATTCTAGGCTTATGATGATGTGTCAATGATTGGAGAATTTTTGACATTTCTTTTGATTTTTTTTGGAATAAAACAAATTAAAAATAACACATAAAATAATAACATAAAAATAAATATGCAAAAATAAAAATGCATGATGATGAAATGTGATTATGCAACATGGTTATGGATTAAAATGAAAGAAAAAGGATTTAAATTTGGTGTATAAAAAGGTTTCTTGCAATGCAAGTAACTAATTAAAAATAAATAATAAATAAGAAATAAAAATTAATGGAAGGGCAAAATGGTAAATATGGCCCTTTATGATCATGCCATGCAAAAACCATGCAAGAAAAATGATTCCATTTATTTTTGTGCCAACTTTGACTTTTTCAATTAAAAATTGACTTTGTTGACTTTTTAGTCAAAGCGTTGACTTTGTTGACTTTTTCTAACAAATGCAAAAGTGTGAAAAATATCATGGGGCAAAATTAGGGTATGACAGCTGCCCCTATTTAATTAGCTTAAACCATAAGAATGCGAATAACCCTGGTATTCGTATTCTTTTGGTGGAAGATAATTAAATACAGAATGCCCTAATTTTGCATGAGCATGAGTGATGATGAGAGGAACGAGTATACCTGTTGTTATTCCTTTAGGGGAACCGGGCAAACTCGAAAGTAAAATGAATGACACCAACCTTAACCAGCCCTTTATTGTAACACCCCAAAATTTAGAAATAGTTATTTATTTAGAATATGGTTTATTTAGGTGTTTATGTGCTAAGTAAATTATTTGATAAGTTAGAATTTATTTTATTTAGTGAGAAGGGAGAATTATTTGAAAAATAGAATAATTAAGTTATATTTTAGAATCATATTTTAGAGATATAATTTTGAAATATATTTTAGGAACATATTATGAAAATAAAAGATTAGATTTTTATGAAAAATAAGAGGAGAGTTTTTAGGAAAATATATTGTGGAAACAAATCCGATAAGAATATCTTTTCTTCTAGGAAAAGAAACCTAGTTAGTTGCTTATAAATAGACTAAAGAGAGAAGAAATTAGGAGAGCAAAATCAAATAGAAACCTGAGGAGACCTTGGAGAGCTAGGGCAGCACGAGGGATCGCCAACAATCAATCACTAAAGAATTTCAGCATTATCGAGGTAAGGGGGGAGATTGTTCACGCATAGGGGTAGTGTTAACCATGAGAGTAGTCGAGGGGACCTTGCCCTCCATCCATTTTCCCTTTTCTTTTCTTTTGATGCTGATGATTTTCTATGCACTTCTCTTGATTGTTCTTGTTGTGTTGTTTATGTCCCTTTTGTTTTAATTTAAAATTTGGTGTTTAACGTTGTTTATCGTACCGAGTTTTAATTTTAATTGAGTTTGGAAGCCAAATCATAATTGCTTTATACACAATCCATTATAAGAATAAAACACGTTCAAGATTTTAAGAGGCAACCTTACTAGCATTACTTGTTTTCTATTATTTTAATTTTCTTTATTTATTTATGAAACTTCTTCTGCAGTGTTATATTTAAGCGATGAGAGCCAAATTGGCTTATGGTCTATTAGTCCTTATACGGTTAAAAATTGATAAGAATTTGATTGGAAACTTTAAGAGAGAACCTAGGGTAATTATGTAGTGATAAGTTTAGATATATTTAAGCCAAACCTTAAAGTGAGCCAGAGGATTACGTTTGTTGGTTTGGTTTACTTCTTGTTGTTGTTTTGATTTCAATATATTAAAATTAATTCAAGAACCATGATTGCAAGTTGTTTGTGTGAACCTATACATGCCATACGGATCTGACCCTTATCAAAGAGAGAACTCAAATAAATTAATTTTACGATTTATTAAGAAGGTTTCAAAAGACAATTATATAAATTAACAGATTTGATTTTAAATGTCACTTTTAAGAATAGTTTAGTTAGCAAATTATGAGACCATTTAGTTGGTAGCTAGAAGAAGTCAAAAATCTAATTAAAAAGATTCAAGTAATAGTTGTGGATGTAATTGGAGTTGAACTCATTTAATGTTGAATTAATTTGGTGTTGACTTAATTGGTGTCGAATTTAATTGGTGTTTTGGTGTCGAGTTTACTACGGTGTTGTTTATCGGTGTTGTTTAACGGTGTTGTTATTAATTGATGTTAATGGTGTTGATACAAATGTGTAGTTGACGATGTTGCTTTTGAGTTTTCAATTCTAGTTGTTATCCATTTTGGTGTTGTTTGATTCATTGTTTGAGCATTTAATTGGTGTTGGAATATATGTTCATGCATCCATTCATGTGTTAGTCCTCGGTGTTGATAAATCGGTGTTGATAATTCGGTGTTGATTCGGTGTTGAGGAGTGTTTTCAGGAATATAATTCTGACCTCCGACCTTGGTACCACATGCATTTAGAGAGTCTAGATCGCATTGCATCCATTGTCTAATTGAGTTGAGTTTAAATCGATTGAGTTGCTATGTTTATGATGTTGTGTTTGCTTATGTGTTTGATCGTCCCAAAGGATGATATTTTGTGTTTTATGTTTTCCCTATTCTTGTGCGTTAATACACCGATGCTTGTGTGAATGTATTCTCACCCCTTTCTTTTTGTCTTGTCTGGCTTGGCCCTGCGATTGTGGAATCGCAGTATTTACAGGTTGTTGAGTTTTGAGTTCGAGTCAAAGGAAGCCCGCTCTGATTGTGACACTTGAGAAGAAGTCTTAGAGTCTAGGATATTTTCCTACTTTATTTTTAAAAGCTAATGTATTTTATTTGTAAGGAAGTTGCTATGTTTCATCTTTATAACAATTTTCAAATAATTTCAATATTGTGTCCAATTCTATAGTTATTTTATCCGCTGCGTGATGTCTCTTAAAAGGATTTTTCAAAAAATCATATTGAAAATTAAATTATTATTAGTCTCGGGTTCGGGGCGTTACATTTATGCTGAAAATACTTGGTGAAATTGAGTAGATCTTATCCAGCCGCTCTCACTGAAGGTCAATCTGAAGTTTGAGTAGATCTTATCCAGCCGCTCTCACTGAAGGTCAATCTGAAGTTGTGAAGATCCTATCCAGCTCTCACTGAAGATCCCTCTGAAGTTGTTGTAGATTTTATCCAGCCGCTCTCACTGAAGGTCCATCTGAAGTTGAGTAGATTTTATCCAGCCGCTCTCACTGAAGGTCCATCTGAAGTTGTTGTAGATTTTATCCAGCCGCTCTCACTGAAGGTCAATCTAAAGTTGAGTAGATTTTATCCAGCCGCTCTCACTGAAGGTCCATCTGTAGTTGTTGTAGATTTTATCCAGCCGCTCTCACTGAAGGTCCATCTGTAGTTGAGTAGATCTTATCCAGCCGCTCTCACTGAAGGTCAATCTGAAGTTGAGTAGATCTTATCCAGCCGCTCTCACTGAAAGTCAATCTGAAGTTGAGTAGATTTTATCCAGCCGCTCTCACTGAAGGTCCATCTGAAGTTGTTGTAGATTTTATCCAGCCGCTCTCACTGAAGGTCAATCTGAAATTGAGGAGATTTTATCCAGCCGCTCTCACTGAAGGTCCATCTGAAGTTGTTGTAGATTTTATCCAGCCGCTCTCACTGAAGGTCAATCTGAAATTGAGGAGATTTTATCCAGCCGCTCTCACTGAAGGTCCATCTGAAGTTGTTGTAACGATGTGCCCATGCAAACTGTTGTGGTTATCCTGTAGAAGAAAATTTCCAGAAAATTTGCAATTCACTGGGGAGATGATTTTTCAACTAGTCTGCTGGGGAGACAGTTTACCAACCGACTTGCTAGGAAAAAGGCCAGACTGCCTTTCTTGATGATTAAGGGACCAAAAGCTGTATTCTTCGAGGAAAAACTTTCGAGCCTGCTTTATGAATGCATGTTTACCATGATTATTTATGCATGAAATGAAATGCATGATTAATGTATATGATGACACGAAATGATTGTGTGCTATTGGAAATCGGGTTTCAACATGGGTGTTAATGATCACTGGGTTTTATTTGGGTTCCATTGAATATTGGATTTTGAGTGGATGCCAATAATGATTGGACTTTGAGGGTATGTCGATAATGATTGGACTTTGAGTGGGTGCCAATAATGATTGGACTTTGACTTTGTGCCAATAATCATTGGACTTTGACTTTGTGCCAATAATCATTGGACTTTGAAGGTGGCAATGCAAGGTTAGGTTCTTGATTGTGAGTGTTTGATTTGGCTATTTGATTTTTTCTGAGTCATTGGTCTTGTGGTATGGGGCATACCTGATGCTTGAATGAAATGACGTGATCAATGCATGCTAATGATTTACATGAATGAAATGACATGACTAATGCATGACGCTTATTTGCGTGAATGAAATGACATGACTAATGCATGAAGATGACTGATGCCCCTATGGAGGGTGGGAGTGTTTCGGGTATCAAGGCTTTTTGTGGAACGATGGATTGATGCTGATCCCCGACACCAGTTCCGGACTTACTGGTTGCAGATATCTACCAGTCTTTGCTTGAGTAGCTTGGAGATATAGGGAGAACCTGCCCCTGTGTATATTGTCTTGCCCCAGTCTGTTGGGCATTTGAAGTATTTTGCTTTTTTCCTTGACTTTTGGCCAACTTACTGATATTGGTTCTCCCTCTCAGAGAGGTTTGCCCCTAGATTGACCCATTCTTGAAACATGTTTGATTGGGCCAGCAGGATCTTTAGGTGATCTGTCCCTAGTCATCAGAGTTTGTTCTTAAGTGGCAGAACCCCAAGGTGATTTGACCCTAATCAAGCGCGTCTTGAACTGACTCATTAGGTCCTTGAAATCTGGGCTTTGATACCGCTTTCTAGGATGCGATCTTAGGACACTCTGTCCGTGCTGAATGACCTTTCGAAGGGATATGCCCCATGATTAAGCGAAGTTCTGAGATAGTTGCCCCAGATTAGTCCAATGTTCTTCTTGATTGCTCGGTATCAACTCAAAGTTGGAACTTCCTTGTTGTCAAGTGCTGACTTGCAGATAAACCTGTTTGCTTGAAATAGTAATTCTAATACAATTTTAATGCAAGTTTTGAAATTGAAATTGAGATGGCATTTATGTACATTGGATGTATATGGTGGAAGAAAGTGTGAGAGTATGATATTAACAAAAGATTTTTGTGAGTCAGGTTAACGCAACTTTGCTACCGTATGCTTTCAAGCTAAACCTTGCTTCAATTAGGTCTTTTGAAGGTTGTAACGTGGCCTGGTTCACGGTTTCTGAATAAAAGGATATAAGGCTCAAAGTTTAATTTTAACCCACCCTCTTCTTCGTGATGATCTTCAGTCCTAAGTTCAATTAACTCCACTCATGTATTCAAGTCCCAAGAGGTTTTTGAGATTGTGATGGTGAAAATATGATGGCTCGGGAACAGAGGATGTGTTCCCTTTTTGGTGTGACAGTCACATTGGCTTTTGTTTTGGTCACATGATTTTGTTTTGTCGTGAATCTTGGTGACCTTCGTTTTTTGCATTTTTTTTTCATTTTTTTTCAATCCCTAACTTTTGCCTAGACTATTCTTTTGCATTTTTAGTCTAGCGGGATGCCCTAATTTTTGCCTAAGCCATTTTGAGGTTTTGACTTAGCGGGCTTTTTTTTTTTTTTTTTTTGAATTTTGTTTGGGCGAATTGTGACTGCCTTGATAATGGGTGATGAGGTACACCTTATTGATTTTTGCTTTTCTCTTGAAACTCGAACGCATGGTCGAATTAATTGAACACTACCCTGCCCCGGGTTAAAAATTGCGGTTTTTCGTATAGAAAGAAACACCAACTTCTAGGCTCAAAGGGGGTGACTACGGATTATCTTCCTTATTTCTCCGGTGTTTGGGGATTTGAAACAATGCCTTACATCATCAGCAAAGTTTTATTCGAAAGCATACTGTAGTAACTTGGTTATTTGTTTTTCATCATCCTCTCTCCAATCTTTGTTCAAACAGAAATGATAAAGAAAGAAGTAAAATGAGAAGTATATATATTTTTGCTTTTGTGAAGAGTAAGAAAGAAAAGTGAATGGACATGAAAGAATGGATTCAAAACATGCATTATTATTTCATTAAGATTACTATTGCAAACAAACAAAGTTTAACTGTAAGTAAATACTTAGCAAACATGGAAATTACAAGAAAGAAACTACTTAAATGATAATTTCATGGCTTGATTCAGTCATTGAACTCTTCAACTAACATCCTCATAAGGGTCTGCAAGCCTGGACAACAGATTATCCTTCACAATTGGACGCTCCCTCTTTGAAAGTTAACAGTTTCTGATCAATAAGCTCCTGAACTTTGTATTTAAAAGCCTTGCACTTATCAATAGTATGTCCTTCTGCCCCAAGATGGAACTCACATTTTGCTTTGGGATCATACCAAGCCGGGAATGGCGCGATCATTGGCTTTAAAGCTCTTGGGATCACCATCCCATTGTGCACCAGATATGATAAGAGCCGACAGCATGACATTGGGATTGGCTCAACGACTTTCTTTTTCCGAGTGGTTGTTGGCTGATTCTGCGGTTGTCCTAGGTTCTGTGCGAACTGTCTTGACTGCGAATGATTCAAAGGCATCTGCATTGCCTGCTTTGGAAACCCTTGGGACTGTTGAGGTCGAACAACCATTGGATACTGATGATTGAAGCATGGGGTGCGAGCAGACACCGTTGAGCGAGAGTGAGGTGAGCTGACATTGTTGGCCAAGAATGATTCCATCATCCTTAGCTTGTCCTCTATTGCCTTGAGCCTTTGACGAGTCTCCTCACTCGAGGATACAACAAACTTTCCCTTAAAGTTATCATCTTGACGAGCGCTCTTGTGGTCCCCTAGACTTTGAGGCATAGCAAAACTGGGTTGGACTTGATGAGTTCTTGGCTGGCCAATCAGAAATTCGGTGTTGGTAGTCATTGGCCCTTGGTTGACTTTACCAACTGCAGAAGTACATATGGATGATGAGCCGAATGAAGGCCATACCACTTTTGACAATGAGGGGTCAATTGAAGGATTTGCCCCTACTGTTGCATCATCCACTCTTATAACTTGATGTGGAGGCAAGCCAAGACTAGTTAGCATTTTCAAAACACGGTCCAACTTATATGTCATTTGGTCCACATCGCCCCTCAAGGCATCAATTTGCTTCTGCATGTTTTCCATGGTTTCCTTGAAATGCTTGGAGTCCGGTATCAGTGTCGGTAATGAAGCTGGTGATGTGAACGGGTGAGGATGAGACAATGATTTTTGTATGGATGCAAATGCATGCAAAAGTTTTTTATGCTTTATCATTTTTTTGAAATGTTATGCAAAAATATTTTTGTATGAATGAATGCATGAGTGCATGGATGCATGGATGCACTTTTGTAGCAGATTCTGTCACAGTGAAGCAGAGGTTCAATTATCATTTCTGAGGTCAAAAGGCTCAAAGTTACCTGCAACCCACCCCTCTCACATGTTGTTCTAAGTTTAATATGGTTAAATCACGGATCACCTCTTTGGAAACGATGCCGTTATTGCACGGCAAACGCGTCCAAAGAGGAATCTCTCGGGTTCTAAACAGAGGTCCCTAATAACAAGGTTTGGTTCTAGACCGGTTAACAAAAGGTCCCTAGAGTCACGGACCCAACGAGAAAACATCAGAGACACTAGTCAGATGACCGATGTCCAGACATCTCCAAGAGGATCTACTCTAGGCGAGGTGATTATGCCGGAGTCACTAGTCAGATGACCGGTCACCCAACATAAAGACCTCTAGCTTAGCCTAAGCTTTTCTCAAGCTCGGGTATAGAGCTTCTCACAGTAACCACGCCACAAGGGCAAAAGAAAAATAAAAGAAGGAGGAGAAGAAGAGAAACAGCCAATCCAAGCAGATATAATTGACAGAAAATAAAAGATAGAGTAAGATACTGCAAACCTGGAAATAGCAGACAATTATACACCGCCTAAACTAGGCTTAACTCTCAAGAGTCCCCAGTGAAGTCGCCAGCTGTAGCGGGCTGGAAAATCACTTCCATTTTTCATACAATGAAGTCGCCATCGACGTTTATTTATCCCGTGGGGGGAAAGGAAAATATCGCTAAAACCTGGGTTTAGGTTCGGGAGTTGGTTATGCGAGAGGAAGGTGTTAGCACCCCTCGCATCCATCGTACTCGATGGGAACCGTTTAGGTGGTTTGGGGTTTGTTTGCGTAGGTTTGAATTAAATTGCCTTTTATCTTATCTAATCTCTACTTCGTTTCCAAAATAAATTAAAAGAAAATAAGGGTTTTTATTAGTTGAGTTTGACGGTTGTAGGAGCCCGCTCCTACGTATTCCCGGTGCAATGGGAAACTCAAAACTCACGTAGTTCTGGTAAAAAATGTTTGTGTGGTTGGTTGATTTTAAATGGGTATCGTTTATTTCGTATTCCACTGATACAACGACGCTTGTATGCTCAACTTAGAGGCTTAAGCTGTGTGTGTATCAGAGGAATAGATAAAACGCGTATCCATTGTTAAAAAGAAAGTTTGATTAACGGATGTGGCTTAATTCGCATTCCGCTGATACAACGACGCTTGTATGCTCCACTTGGAGGCTTAAGCTGTGTATGTGTCAGAGGAATGGATAAAGCGTATATCCATGTTTTCTGAAAAGAAGTTTAAGTGTGTAAGGGTTAAGTTTTAACGCTTGTTTTTGGAATGAGAGCAGCTCGAGTAAACTAGTCAGATGACCGGCTACCGAGACAACCCGGGGAAGAAAGAAGCAGCGGCCAGATTCTCCCTTTTTCATTCATTGATTTGTTACAAAAACCTTTGGTTAAGTTTATTCAGAAATAGTGTCTAAAAGAAAAGACGAGTGTTGGTTGGTTTTAATGTTCATTTTAGAATGAGAGCAGCTTGAGTGAACTAATCAGAGGACCGGCTACCAAGACAACTCAGGGAAGAAAGAAGCAGCGGCCAGATTCTCCCTTTTTCACCCATTAATTATTGCAAAGAGTTTGATTAAATTTATTGAGAAAATAAAGTCAGAAAGAAAGACGAAGATTGGTCAATTTTAATACTGGTTTTAGAATGAGAGCAGCTTGAGTGAACTAGTCAGATGACCGGCTACCAAGACAACTCAGGGAAGAAAGAAGCAGTTGCCAGATTCTCCCTTTTTCATTCATTATTTATTATGAAAATCTTTGTTATTTTGATTATGAAAACAAAAGTCCAAAAGAAAAGGGCAAAAGAACCAGAGCAGACAGAATAGCAAAATACAAGTAATAATAATAATGAAGCAAATCACAAAATAGACAAAGTATAAATGCAAATGCATGAATCAAGATGATATAAATGAATAATGCAAGTATGCAATACTAAATAATCATGTATGAAACAATAAATTAAATATGGTACAAAATGAAGTTGCGAACAATTAAATAAATATGCGTAAAGGTAAATAAATAACCAAGCATAAGCAAACATGATTAACCTAAGCTAATTAGAGTTGAACAAAATATTGTACAAGAGAAAATGACCCAAAAGTACTTAGAGAGGTAATTTGGATCACTTAAGCACTTATTTAAATAAGCTAAAAGCAACTTAAGTTAAAAAGGACTTATAAAAATAAGTTAAGAAAGTTAGACAAAATTCATATACAGTAACTACTGTATTTGAAATAATGTTGTGCAAAAATTAGGGTCAAATAAGCTAAAGAGCTTAATGAAAACCTAAATAAGCACTTATTCCCAAGACAACTTAAATGAAAATCACCTATGAAAATAAGTTGAAAAAGCTTAGAAATGATTTGTGTACAGTGACTACTGTGTTTAAATCAATGTTGTGCAAGAATTAGGGTCAAATAAGCTAAAGAGCTTTTTGAAACCCTAAATAAGCACTTATGAACAAAATGACTTAATTGAAAAATCACTTATAAATTAAAAAGGTTGGAAAAAAAATTGTATACAGTGACTACTGTATATGAATTGATGTTATCATAATATAAGCATAAACAGTAACCTAATAAGCTTAAATAAGCCAATAGGTCACATAAGTGCTTTTGCAAATAAGCTAAAAATCACTTATAATCATAATCAGGAGAGGGGTGTAAATAAAGAAGAGAAGTAAAAACATGGGGTGTGAAAAGCAGATCTGGGCCAGAAGGCCCAGTCCACGCGTCCAGTCAACCAAAAAAAGAAAGTCAGCACGAAAATATTCCAGTACAGCAAGGAAAACAAGGCGCATCGTGAGCGCGAGAGATCTGGGCCGTATGATCAAAATCCAACGGCCTCCCTCTTTAAATCCAACAGATCAATCATGTGATGCGCTGCATGATCTAAAACACGCGCGCCACACATCATCGCCGTCAGATCTCATTTAAACGAGATCTGACGGTTCCGTTTTAAAAACGAAATTAACGCACAGGATCAAATAAAAAAATCAAACGGCCAGGATTCAAACTCAGCGAAGAAGAAGGATCACGCGTGTGTCATCTTCTCCGGCGAGACTGTAATTTCCGGCGACAACTCCGGTCACCGGAGTTTACAAAAACACCACGAAATCAAGCAAATCATACATGGTTTTGTTCGTGTTTTCACGTAGATCACGAATATGCAATTAGTTTTCAACGAAACACCATAGAAACGCAAAAACGAAGCAAACAAGTTTCAAAAATCAAAACAACAACTCTCAGATTAACATGAATTGAACCAAAACAGCTACCCAGAAAGCATCAGAACATGAAATGGAGTTGAATGGTGTCAAGGTTTACCTGAATAGGTCTCTGCAACGTACGATTTGAGCTTGCTCTTTTCCTAGCCACCGTAGCCTTCTTCTGCTTCGATTCCTTCACTTTCTTGCGCAAAAAAATGATGGATTCTTGCTGCTAGGTACTTGGTGAAGGTGTTATGATGTTTAGTTTCTGTGTTTGAGTGAGAATTTTTGATTTTGGAATTTTGAGAAATGAAGAAAAAATGGAGTTCTTAGTGTTACTGTAGCTGCGCCGTTTCTGCCTTGCTCTTCTAACCCTAGGCTCTGAAAAATATGCTGATACTTATAGGAACAAACTTAGGTTAAGTGATTGGTGATTAGAGAGAATGAGTGAGGGTAAAAATGATATTGAACTTGATTTTTTGTACTATGTTTTTGATCCTCTTATGCCAAACAAAAAAAAAAAAATGATGATGAGGTGTATTAGGAATAGAAGATTCTAGGCTTATGATGATGTGTCAATGATTGGAGAATTTTTGACATTTCTTTTGATTTTTTTTGGAATAAAACAAATTAAAAATAACACATAAAATAATAACATAAAAATAAATATGCAAAAATAAAAATGCATGATGATGAAATGTGATTATGCAACATGGTTATGGATTAAAATGAAAGAAAAAGGATTTAAATTTGGTGTATAAAAAGGTTTCTTGCAATGCAAGTAACTAATTAAAAATAAATAATAAATAAGAAATAAAAATTAATGGAAGGGCAAAATGGTAAATATGGCCCTTTATGATCATGCCATGCAAAAACCATGCAAGAAAAATGATTCCATTTATTTTTGTGCCAACTTTGACTTTTTCAATTAAAAATTGACTTTGTTGACTTTTTAGTCAAAGCGTTGACTTTGTTGACTTTTTCTAACAAATGCAAAAGTGTGAAAAATATCATGGGGCAAAATTAGGGTATGACAGCTGGAGAGAGAGCTTAGCAAGGAAGCTCTGAAATGCAAGGAGGTCATGAAGCTGATCAAGCATGCTGGCTTGATGAAGACAATATCTGGGCTGGATAAATGCTATGAGAAGTTGGTAAAGGAGTTTTTGGTCAACATCCCAGAAGATTGTGACAATCCCTTGAGCAAGGAATACCAGAAGGTCTTTTTAAGAGGAAAAGAGATCACATTCTCACCTGACACCATCAACACCTATCTGGGAAGAAGTGAAGAGCCCTATTCTGAGCTGGAAGTCACTGATGATGCTATCTGCAAGAGCATCACAGGAGGAAAGGTCAATCATTGGCCTAAGAAGGGAAAGCTGCCTACAAGTAAGCTTACTCCCATGTTTACTCTCCTCAACAGAGTTGCTGCTGTGAATTTGGTGCCTACAACGCACAACTATGAAGTTGCAACTGGTTTGGCTAGGTTTATCTACTGTGTAGGTAACAAAGTAAACTTTGATTTTGGCACTTACATCTTTCAACAAACTGTCAAGCATGCCAAAACCCTAGCTATTAAGATGCCTATAGCCTTTCCCTCTCTGCTGTGTGGAATAATTGTGAACCAGAGGCCTGAAGTTCTGGTTAATGAGGATATGGCTTGCAGAAGAGAATCTACTATCTCTTTTAGTGCTCAAGATCTGGATGTGGACCCAAACGTGGGCACATCAGCTACTGGTGCTTTGGGTAGAAAGGAGATGATTTCTACTTTGAAGGAAACTTGCAAGGCCTTAGAAGAGAAGAAGCTTAGGTTGGAAGCTATTATAGCAGGTTTGGAGTTAGAGGAGGAGCAGGATCAGCCTGAGGTGAATGTTGAAGATGATGAAGGGGCTGAAGATCATGCAGCTGAGGATACTGATGGGAGTGCTGATTTTTGAATTGTTGTAATTCATATTTTCCCTGTATCAACTGTTTTTAAGCAGTAGTTTAGTTTTTCCTGCTTTATGTTTTTGCACCCTTAAGTGACTACCTTGTAATCACTGAACAATTAATGGCCCCATTACTTTTGATTACTCTTTCTGATCTTTACTTTTTGTCAACATTATGGCTAAAAAGGGGGGAGAAAAGATAAGTAGTATATCCATGGGGAGTAAGAGGTAAGGTAGTGCAATATGTTTACTCTGGTACATGATGTGATACCAGATGTGTGCACATCGTTGAAGACAAAATGTGCTTGTATTCTGCACATTTTTTGAAGACTTTGAAGAACCAGACGAATGAAGACTGATCCTTTGAAGACTGCTGAAGATGGTGCTTGAATTTAGGGGGAGTAAAGTATTTTACAGAAGCTGCTGAAGACACTTCCCCTCTTTACTGTGTGCATGATTCATCACCATGCTTGTATGTTGGGAGTTTTATTCTCTCAGAAGGTATGAGGCAACATTCCGCTGCTGCAAAGCCTCTGATGTTCTAATGATTCTCTCCAAAGTCTAGTTGGCTGACTCCAAAGGTTATTTTAGCCACAATTTGCCAAAGGAGGTGATTGTTAGTCTTTTCAACCTGCAAGGTTGAGTTTATTTTAGGGTTGGCTTCATTTGTTAAAATAAGCCTTTGGTCCAGATGTGGTGACTGATGTGCACACATGTGGTACCTGAACTGAATGCCCTAAAAACGCGCTTTCATTAATTTGCGTGTGATCCTTTGAAAAAGATTTGTTTTGAAACAAACATATCCACACTAGCTTGCGCGCCAAGGTATGGGCTGAAAGATTGAAAAAGATTCAGAAAAGATTTAAAAAGGCCGGTTTGTTACTAGAAGATTAAAAAAGATTTAAAACAAACATATCTTTTGTTAAAAGATTGAGTTTGTTATTTGAAGAAAACGAAGGCTAGCTTTCAGGATCTCGCTCTATATAAAGAAGACTGAAGACATAGTTTTACTCACTGAAATCAATATTCATAATTCTAGTCATTAGGATTTTCAGTCTTTGTCCCTACTGTTTCTTGTTTCCATTGAGACTTGAACTTAGGGTTGTATTTAGCTCTTAAGCTTTTAAGCACAGAGCTATTCCTTCTCTTGGTTCTAGTTTGAAACAAGATTTGGACTTTGAATCACTCAAAGCTTTGAAGCACGAGTTGGTTCTTTAGGTTAGGAGTGCGTCTCCATCATTGAGTTTGTAAAAATCCTTGTGAGGAGCAAGGTCCTTGTGAGGAGCAAGGCAGAAATCCTTGTGAGGAGCAAGGTAGGATAGCTAGGAAGTGACTAGGGGTAGTCATATCTTGTGAGGAGCAAGGTAGAGTTAGCACGGGTAGTGTCTAAGTGAAAAGTTGTAAACGGGGTTGTTTAGCTTTGAAGTAGAACTATCATAGTGGATTCATTCCTGGATTGGTATCCCCCAGACGTAAGTGCGTTGCTCTGAACTAGGTTAACAAACTCATTGTGTTCTTTATCTTCTGCACTTTATTTTCCTTGTTCATCAAGTTATTGCATGTTTATGATGTTGGCACATTAGGCAACACATCATATACCTAAACCCTAACGTGCTCCACATCACGCTGCACATCTGTGACTTGCTACCGGAATTTCAGTAATATTCTAAGTTCAACTGTTTTACATACAAATGTATTAATAGCAATTAAAGGTGTAACACATTTGTTAATCTTGTCAAATTACTCTTCAAAGGTCACGCCGAGGCAAGCCGGTCTTGGGTGCCTGACGCTGCGTACTACCAATACGAAGATCAGATTCCGACATTGGCTCACATAATAAAATAGTAGAATTCAGAGGAATTCTTTAATCATGGCATATAATTACCATTTAGTTTTAATGAGCATACAATTCTAACCAATATATCCCACCAGGGTATCCTAAGCATATTATTGATACAATTATATATACATGTTAATCTCTTACCATATAATCCATTTTACACTATTAAACAAATTTATGAAATCTAAGTTGCATTCGGATATAAAACGAGTGTTTTAGACCTTTTAAGAAAAATTATGCAGGTTCTATTCCTGCTAAACTCGCTATGGCGTGTTCCTACTCGCTACGGCGAGCTTATATGCTGACTGACCTGTAACACTCGCCCTGGCATGTCAGAAACTCGCCTGGCGAGTTATACAGGCATCAACACTCGCTGCGGCGCATAGTTACTATCCACGGCTTGTTTGACAGTACAAACCCATGTTTTCTGCAAAATGTGTCGTTTTTCAAATAATCCACCTGATGACAGGAATTTCTATGGTATTTTTAGTATTAGTAGTAAAATGACCAAGACAGGCCCAAATACGAAGGAAAACCTACAGAATCAAGGAAAAGCATCAAGACCAAGTGCAAGATGCCAAAAGACAAGAAAAACCCCAAAAAGTGAAGAAAATGAGCATTCCATCGTAGCACGATGGGAGCTGCTTGTTTGCCAAGAAAACAGAAGAAATAAATCTACAAAATATCTGTTCATCGTAGCACGATGGTATGTATCGTAGCACGATGGGTTTACTTGGCGACCAAGCTGATGAAAATGCACAGGATCAGTTATAAAATTTAACTGAATCTTTCCATCGTACTGCGATGGACCTATCGCAGTACGATGGCTTGCTGAGTCCCATTACGAAAACTATAAATAGAGCCCTCTGACTGCAGGTCTGGCAAGTGCACCAGTCTGTCGTCGAGTAATAATTCACACTCTAGGTGTCTAGAATGAGTTCGTATCCACAGGGATCGTGCCGAAACTTCACTAGCGTTATTTAAGTTCGTATAGTTTGCATTCGCTTTGGTTTTGGAAAAAGGTTTTTATAAAAATAGCGTAATGCGTTGCAGAAATAAATAAATAAATATATATATGGATTCAGAAACATAGAGGATAGGTATGGTGGTTGGACTTACTCCCTTTTTCCTATTTGGCATGATCGGTGTATAACATAGTTATTCAGATTATTGTTCGGCGGTGACTTTTCCTTGTTGTAGTAATACCTTACTATTACACTATGTCTATTAAAGTTTCCCTACATTAATAACCAAGGTACCTACGAGAGCCTAACCTCGATGTGTCACATACCCTAATTACTAAGTGAGTTGTTAATAAACATGCATTATTATCTTCACCAATTAACCTCTAGATCCTAGTATCGGGCTGTTCATCTTCTAAGTGCTCAGTTCACACCTAGTTTATGATTCCTCCTCTAACCGCTCAGTTCACGACTAGTTCAGGATGTTACCGTCTCTATACACCTAGCGTTATTTACTACTAGTTCCGGACCATATTAAGTCAAAACCTAATATCAATTCTATGGGCGCTCCCGCTTATCCGGCCAGATTACGAGATACGTTATTAAAGTGGAAGAAAGTAAATATACAAGCATTTTTAAAGGTCTTTTCAGGGTTATAATGTGGCTTTGGTCAAGGTAGGACATTTTTTTGGGAATAGTAGGCTAAACATTGGAGTTAAGTTCTACTTTGGTTCCTTTTTGTGTACGCAACCTTATTCCTTAGGGTGCCTTTTTGTGTTGGAATCGGAGATTAAGAACCGAATGTGTCTTTGTGTGGTTCTTTTCTATCACTGTTTTTGCTCTTTGGCTCTTTCTTTTGCCCTTTGACTCTTTCTTTTTCATTAATTTTTTTTAAGAGACTATTTTTTAGGGAATTTTTGATGTTTCCCGTCTCTTTTTCATTTTTTCTTTTTCTTTTTGTAGTGATAGTTCTCCGTATACCCACCCCAAACTTAGATGTTGCTAGTTCCATGAGCAACCCCAAACTTGTTTTGTTGCCAAGACATTTTGAGAACTATTACCTAACTCCAAAGAGGGTAAATCATTGTTTTTCAGGTCTATAGGCTTGTAATGTGGTTTGTCACCGAAACAAAAGGGATAATATTTTTTACGGCTCAAAATTGGTTAGCAAAGGATATAATATATAAAGGGTGGCTTGAAAAGGCTCTGGGTTATAACAAACAATTGCCTCAATGCATATAATATTAAATTAACCAGTTAGCAGATAATTAGAGCAAGTTCTAGAAAATAAACAAGTGCACAGTACTCTCATAGCAAATCGAAAGAAAGTGGAAATACCGTTTGGAAATATTTGGCTCAAATCGTCACATGGCTTAGGTATATCTGAAAGTTTGAACACTTGTCTCACAGACATCAGCTGAAGGTGTGAAAAACACAAGAAGGGGGGGGGGGGGGGGGGGGGGTTGAATTGTGTTTTTGGTAATTTAAAAATTTCTTCTAAGTTACAGAGAACTTATCAGAGTTTGCAGCGGTTTAGAAAACAAAACACAATCAAGAATAACTTTGAAGGTAGAGAGAAGGAGAGAAAGATAGAGACAGAGATTTTTATACTGGTTCCCCTCACAAACCGAGAGTACGTCCAGTCCTCTTGTACTTACAAGAGAGTTCACTATAATCACCAAAGATTACAATTGCTCAAGCACACACGCAAGAGACTTCCAATGCTCAAGTAAACAAACAAGAGACTTCCTAATGCTCAAGCACGCAGGCAAGAGACTTCAATACACAAGTTTAGAAAAACAGAGTCTGAACAATTGATATGAAGATGAATGTTCAGTTACAAATTAAATACAACTTTTGATACAAGACTAAACTTAGAATCTTAATACAAAATTCTAAGGTTCAACTAATGAATTAACAGAAGCTGAAACTGGAGTCTTGGATTTTGAATATGAGTTCAAGTTGTATTTGCAGTTTTGCGCTTTAGGATGAATTCGGCAGAGTAACAGCTCTTTTCAAATTGTTCAAGTGTCGTATCCCAAAGCTTCAAACTCGCTCCAATTTATAGATGAAGGTGGAGCGTGTTTGATTTGAATTAGCGCGGTGAGATTTTGCCAGCTGTAGATAGTACCTTGATATCCAAATCAGGTAACCTTGTATGCGATCAATCTTGGAGAGAAAGTTTTATCCAAATCAGGTAAAGAGTTCGTACAATAGTACTAACGTCACTTTTCTGTGGATAAGATTGATTCCATCAGCTTTTGGAATGTCAGACTATAATCATTGATGCAGAGAATGTTCTTCTGACTAAAACGGCTCTCACTGCTCTTTATCAGAGTCTGATATGCATCTTCTGATGAATAAAAAAAATTGCATCCTCTGATGAACCAAATATGCATCTTCTGATGACTTCAAGTTCTGATCAGAGTTTGCTTTGCCATATCAGAGCTTCCAATGTGCTTTAAATGAATATAAAATTAACTTGAATATCTGCACACTTGGATTAAATAATTAGTATACCCTATTGTATATTAATACTTTTGTTATCATCAAAACTTAATTGGATCTTGTCAGAACCTCTTTTGTTCCAACAATCTCCCCCTTTTTGATTGATGACAAACCAAGTATTAATTTACAATGGTTGTTGATAAAATTTATCAAGCATCTCTTAGGTTGATGAGTTTTGCAAGCTTCCCCTAAGTTCAGCAATGATTAATTAAATCAGTTTAAAAATATTCATTTGAATTTTGAACTTAAACTAATACACTAGACTTTCAGAGGCTAGGTTTGCAAGCTCTCCCCCTAAGTCTGATACCTATGAAAGAAAAGTGCAATTTTCTTTTATACGTACCATGTATCAGATGTTCAAATTTCAATTGATATTTTCCTCAAAATCATATTGTATATAGACAATAACGCAAAAAATAAAAATTTGGAATTTGGTTTCAGTTTAGCATCTCATAAATTAATAACAGCTCTTACTCCCCCTTTTGTCATTAAACAAAAAGATAAAACTGACAAGAAATAAATGACAATTTTGAAAAAAAATGGTCAAAAGTAGAGTTTCAATGCAGTCAAGGTGGTTACAACTACTCCAATTAAATGGCTTGTCGTAAGAACCAAGACCTTGTCCATTTTGAAACTACTATATAAGGACCAAGAACTTTGTCATTTCACTCAACACTTCCATTTCATTGTGAAAAATCAACAATGGAGAAGGATAGAAAAGTGATCAAAAGTAAGAGAGTGCAGGAGAAGAAGAAGAAAGTGAAGATTCAACATGACTCAGAGTCTAAGAAGAAACTTCAGAAGATGAGGGCATCAACTTCTGCTCCTGTCAGAGTCAAATATCAAACGAGATCCAAGGCTAAACAACAAGAGTCCTTATCTGAGTCAGAATCTGAATGGGATTCTGATTGGAAGAAATTCTTGAGTACATACGTTCCTCCCAAGGAAGAATACTTCTCTTCATAATCAATGAGATCACTTTTCATTGATTTCCCAATAAGGAAATGAAGAGAATGTCGTGAACTCTTCCATTTCCCTTAGATTCAAATAAGCTAGATTTAGGACTAGCTGTTTTATGTAGGATCCAAGTGAAAAGTTGGATAGAAACTTATGTAATCAACAATTTTCAATTGAATAAACTCATTATTTAGCTTTGAAATCTTTGTGTTGATTTTTGTCTCAAAATTATTTATGAAAGCATAAAAGAAATAGACAACAAATAATAAACATATGAATAAATAATGAACACAGAAGATAATTGAATAAACAATAGAGTACTTAAAAGAAAATATTCAACAAGTTACAAATTAGATATCAGAACATGATAAACATTAAACAAATAATCAGAACATGTGCTTAGAATCCTAGGGGTTAAGGTTGATCAGGTTGCTGAGGCAATCTTGCATTGATGCTCTGAAGAGTAGTCATAATAGCAGCCAACATGGAGGAATGCTCATCAAGTCTTCTCTGAAAATTTTCTTGATTTTCCAATACATGCTGAGCATACTCTGGTGCATTTCTAGCCAGTTGCTCAAGCCTTGCTTGTTCAGCAGCTCTTCTAGCTTCCTCTGCTAGCCTAGCTTGCTCAGCAGCTTGCCTTTCCCTTTCTATACGCTCATCTTCCAACCTTTTTCTCTCCCTTTCCTCAGCTTCCAATCTCTCCCTTTCACGCCTCTCTTCCTCTTCCTTCCTAGCAATCTCATTCCTTAATTCCAAATCAGTGGTATAAGCCTTCCTAGCAGCACGAATCATAAGCACAAGATGCTCTTCCATAAGGTCACACTCTTTGTCAATATGAGCTGAATTAATAGACCTTGTTGGAATTGCACTTGACATTCTCCTAAGATTCTTGTCAACAGCTTGCAGCAAACTAGTGATACCATCTTGTGTTTGGTCAAGGGGTTCATTGAGGATTCTTGAGGGTAGGTGAGGTGGGAAAAATATGCAGTCCATAGATAGATCCTGCAGAAGGTGTTGGAGATGTTGTGATTGGTTAGGAGGAGTTCGTTGTAAGACTTCAAGATTCATAGACTCATTTATCTGTTGAACATGTGCCTTGATTGGTGTCGGTAACTCAAATGAGTTATCCATAGCCACATGTTGTGGAGATTTCTCATGGCCATGTTCATCAGCATGATGAGTTTCTGATGCTTGACCGTGATCAGGTTCTGATGATTTTTGTTGTTCAGGTTCTGATTGGGTAGTCTCTGGTTCAGTATTTTCTGGTTGGGGTTGATTTTCTGGTTCATGTTCTGGTGGAGGTGTTGTTGTTTTCTCTTGAGTGTTCTCAGGTTGAACTTTCTCAGAGCTAGGTTGGGGGTCATTTTGTGGTTAAGTTTGTTTTGGTGTTGTTTTGGTAGGAATTTCTTTGTGAGTAATGGTTATTTGAGGAGGTGGTGAAGGTGTCTTATCAGAATCTTCATCTAACATCACTTGTGCAGAGCTTGTTGAAGCGTGTTCTGCAGCATAGTATATACTATTAATTTGAGATTCTGATGGGTAGGATAGGATGGGGTTAAACTGCTCTGATGGTGGTTGATTCTCAGAAATGTCATTGACTTTCTCAGAATTAACTCCTTTTAAAATCTTATCAAAAGCATGTTTAACACTGATTTTAGAAGGAAATTGAAGCCTTCTAAAATAATCCCTAAATGCTGAGCTGCCTCCAATAAAATTAGAATACTTACCAAATGCTGGACCATACAGAGTCTGTTGCTCCAGTGGATTATGAGGATCATCCCTTTGTGGCAGCTTCTTGTGCATATTATCAAAAGCAGATGCTTCTATACCACAGTCATAACTATCCTTGAGAGCCTCTTCTTTCTTATTAAGCTCTGCAACCTTTGCAAGAGCCTCCTGTATCTTAGCTTCTTCCTTTTCTTCTTCTGTTAGATCCAACAACAACTTCTTGACCTTTGGTTTCCTTGATGTTCTTGGAGCTGTGGTCTTTGGAGCCTTAGCAGCTTTTCTTCCAGCAGGACTTTTGGCAGCCTTTCTCTTGACTGGTGCTAGTTTAAGAGGCTGTTCCAAAAGCCTTGATTGACGAACTGTCAGTCTTGTAGGTTATCCATCACCTATATCGGCACCTAGCTTTTTCATGAAATCTGCATGTGCTTCTATTACTCTCTTTGCTTCACTATCTCTGACATGCACAAGCCAACTTTCACCAATGCCTTTCTCAGAGTTTCTGAGTAACAGAGGATGTGTTGGATGAATTATCTCATTATTCTTCACCAGCCTTAAATACCTTAGTGAAGTACTGTTCACAATCTTGGAACCAAGCAGAAAGGTACCTAATCCAGGAAGATATGGAGTAACAGCATCCAACAAACCACACTGTGCAAACATGTGGCTCAGTAGTCTTGAGTGTCTAACAATAGCTTTGCTAGAGACAATAGATATGCACAAGTTATCAAAAATAAGCCTTCCAATATCAACAATGTTTCCTTTAGCAACATTGTATGTAAACAGCTTCTGAACACTTGATATTTGATCAGTGCCTCCCAATTTGGGCAGAACACTATCAATCAGGATCCTGTAGATTATCTTACAATTGTTTGTCCATTCAAACTTATCCTTAGGGTCGGTCTTAGGTTTGAACAGATATTCCTCCACATCAGGACCTACTTCATCAGACTGTCTGATTATCACACCATCACGCTTGAGCTTCAGAGCCTCAAGAATGTGGCAGAGTCTGATGGAGATTCTGAATCCAGCCACGAAGGATTCAATCTCAGTAGAGTAAAACGATCTCAAACCCATTTCTTCTGGGGTTCTTTCTTTCCATTCAGGGTGTTTCTCCATCGTTTCCTTGACTTTCTTATCATAGATATCTCTTGTTATGACAAACGCTTTCATCCAAAATTCCTTTACCAATTCAGTATAGGTTGGTCCATTGAGAAGATCAAAGTAATATTCCAAACCTTGCTTTTTGTAGAGGTTAACAACATCAGCGAAACCGTTTACCCTGATGCTCTCAAGATCAACGGGACTCTCAATAGCCACATTGATTTCGTCATATTTGTACGGTCGTTGATCTTTTGCAAACTCAGTAGGATTGGATTCATTAGGTAAAATCATACAAGTTCTATTCAAGAAAGTTGATGAGGATGCCATGGACGAGATATGGAATTTAGGGTTACTAGAGAGGAAGAAAGAAATTTCTCTGTGTTTTAGAAGAATGAAAGTGTAGGTTGTGAGAGTGCAAAAGTGTGAATGTGAACAGTTAGTGTGTTTAAATAGAAACTTACGCGCAAAAAAAAAGTACACATACACAGGGGTAGTAGAGTATTTTACCATAATTGGGAATATGAAATGCTAATCATCATTAACCAACTTCTTTACCCTCTTGCAACAAGACATGTGTATTAGAAGATTATTAAGTAACTGACACGTAAGTTTGAGAAAACGAAAGGGTTTTTACAAAAGATTTTTTACTTACGCGCCAGAACCATTTACCTTCTAATCAGATTCTGATAGTATGTCAGAAGATACTCTCATCACAACTTCTGATACAGAAGGTTCTGATGACTTCATCTTCTGATTACTATTAGATTCTCACAAACTCAATTTTTCATCAGAGTCTAAGTTAATCAGAGATTTCCATCATGTTCAGATTCTTTTTGATAAAATCAAAACGTTCAACAGCTAAAGGTTTTGTAAAGATATCAGCCCATTGATTTTCAGTTTCAATGAACTTGAGATCAATTACACCTTTTTGAACATAGTCTCTGATGAAATGATGTTTAATCTCAATATGCTTAGCTCTTGAATGTAAAATAGGGTTTTTAGAGAGGTGAATAGCTGCAGTATTGTCACAATATAAAGGAATATTGTTACTGCTGATTTGATAATCTTCCAATTGATATTTCATCCAGAGTAGTTGTGTACAACATTTAGCTGCTGATATGTATTCAGCTTCTGCTGTTGACATAGCTATGGTGGTTTGCCTTTTACTAGCCCATGAAATTAAATTCTCACCAATAAACTGGCAGTTACCACTGGTGGATTTTCTTTCAATTCTATCACCAGCATAGTCAGCATCACAGAATCCAATCAGCTTGTAGTCATTGGATTTCTGATACAGTAATCCAATGTTACAAGTAGCTTTCAAATACCTAAAGATTCTCTTCACAGCAGTGAGATGAGATTCTCTAGGATCTGATTGAAATCTTGCACACAAACAGACACTGAATAAAATGTCAGGTCTTGAGGCAGTTAGATAAAGAAGAGATCCAATCATACCTCTATACAGCTTCTGATCAACCTTGCCTTCAGACTCTTCTTTGCCTAGACTTGATGTAGGATGCATTGGAGTATTCATGGGTTTGCAATCTTCTAAGTTGAACTTCTTCAGAAGATCCTTTATATATTTGGATTGATGAATGAATGTTCCTTTCTCTGTTTGATTTATTTGATTACCAAGAAAGAACTTCAATTCTCCCATCATGCTCATTTCAAACTCATCCTGCATAAGCTTAGAAAAATTCTTACAAAGAGTGGCATTAGTTGATCCAAAAATGATATCATCAACATATATTTGAATGATTAAAATGTCTTTCTTAAGGGTCTTTTTGAAAAGTGTGTTGTCAACTTGCCCTTTTTCAAAACCATTGTCAACCAAAAAAGTACTCAATCTCTCATACCAAGCTCTCGGAGCTTGTTTGAGTCCATAGAGTGACTTCTTTAGTCTAAACACATGATCAGGGTTTGACAAATCTTCAAAACCAGGAGGTTGTTTGACATACACTTCTTCAGATATGACACCATTTAGAAATGCACTTTTCACATCCATTTGATATAGAGTAATACCATTATTGACTGCATAAGATAAAAGTAACCTGATTGCTTCCAGTCTTGCTACTGGAGCATATGTTTCAGTGAAGTCAATTCCTTCTTGTTGACTGTATCCTTGTGCAACAAGTCTTGCTTTGTTCCTTGTGACTTCACCTTGTTCATTCAATTTGTTTCTGTATACCCATTTTGTTCCAATAATGTTCTTATGCTTGGGTTTGGGTACCAGATCCCACACATCATTTCTCTTGAATTGATTTAACTCTTCTTCCATTGCGACTATCCAAGCATCATCTGATAGAGCTTCACTTGTTGTCTTGGGTTCAATTAAGGAAACTAATCCAAATAATGATTCTTCAACTCTGAAGTTTGACCTTGTTTTTCTTGGACTATTCTTGTTTCCTAAGATGAGCTCTTCAGGGTGTGATGATTTATATTTGAATGTGTTCCTTGGAATATCATATTCTTCAGGGTTATCATCAATAGTTTGATGTTCTTGAGCAGCATCAGAAGGTACATCTTCTTGAGCTTCAGAGTCTTCTATAGATTCTATGTTGTTATCATACTCTGGAGCTTCATCTTCTGACTCATCAGATCCTGACAAATCTTTAACAGGCTCTGACTTTTTATCATCAGGCTCTTTGTCATCAAACTTTACGTGCATTGATTCTTCCACTATATTAGTTTCAGAATTATACACCCTGTATGACTTAGAGCGTTCAGAGTATCCAATGAAGATACCCTTACAGGCTTTAGAGTCAAATTTCTTAAGATGGACTTTGTTATTTAGAATGTAACATGTACACCCAAATTGATGAAAATAAGAAATATTGGGTTTTCTTCCCTTAAAGAGTTCATATGTTGTTTTGTTCAAAATAGGTCTTATATAGATTCTATTCTGAATATAACAAGCAGTGTTAACAGCTTCTGCCCAAAAGAATTTTGCTAAATTATTTTCATGCATCATGGTGCGTGCCATTTCTTGTAAAGATCTATTCTTTCTCTCAACAACTCCATTTTGTTGTGGAGTTCTGGGAGAAGAGAATTCATGGAGAATTC
This sequence comes from Trifolium repens, assembly GCA_030408175.1. NCBI lineage: Eukaryota > Viridiplantae > Streptophyta > Magnoliopsida > Fabales > Fabaceae > Trifolium > Trifolium repens. The sequence goes on along the minus strand of CP125850.1, from coordinate 43,318,919 downwards.
CATGTTCTTCACAAAATTTTTCAAAAGGTTCATTTTCAAATTCACCACCATGATCACTTCTCACTTTCAAAATTTTTGAATTCTTTTCATTTTGAATCTGAGTGCAGAAGATGCTGAACACTTCATATGTATCATCTTTATTTCTAAGAAATTTTACCCAAGTCCATCTACTATAATCATCCACAATGACTAATCCATATTTCTTACCATTGATTGAGGCAGTGCTAACTGGTCCAAAAAGATCAATGTGTAAGAGTTCCAAAGGTCTAGTAGTAGAGACAATGTTCTTATTCTTAAAAGAACTTTTGACAATTTTTCCTTTTTGACAAGAACCACAAAGTGAGTCTGAGTGATATTTTATTTTTGGAAGGCCTCTGACAAGATTGTCCTTGCTAAGCTTAGAAATTAATCTCCAGTTAGCATGACCCAATCTTTTATGCCAGATCCATTTTTCATCACTCAGTGTCAAAAGACAAAGCACTTGTTGTTCCTTTAAATCAAAAAAATTGACTTTGTACACATTTCCTTTTCTATTTCCCTTGAAAACAATGGATTGATCAGAGTTTCTAATTACAGTACATGAATCCTTATTAAACACAACATCATAATTACTATCACACAATTGACTTATGCTAAGTAAGTTATGATGTAGTCCATCTACTAACCAAACATCAGAAATTGACAAAGAATAATTACCAACTGTACCTATACCAATGATCCTTCCCTTCTGGTTGCCACCAAACCCTACTGTTCCTCCCTCTTGCTGATTCAGGGTGTGGAATAAGAGCTTGTCTCCTGTCATGTGACGTGAGCAGCCAGAGTCCAGATACCATGAGCTTTCTTTTCTTCTTTGGGTGCATACCTGCAGCATACACTATTTCAGATTTTGGTACCCATACTCTGATGGGTCCTTTTTGGTTAGTTTTGAGAATCTTATCCTTCTTGTTAGAATAATCAGAAGATCTGGAGTCAACTGAGCCTTTAGAAAATTGTTTAGGCTTATGTTGTCTCTGAGACTTTCCTCTTGAGTGTGTCAGAGAACCAGTTACCAAGTTTGCCTTAGAAGTACTAGTGCCCCGCTTATTAACAGGCTTTGGTACTTTGACAGCTTTAACTTGAGTAGACATGGGTACTGATGTGAGGGGAACCTTAGTTTTAGAAGACTTAGGTTCAGAAGATGAGTTATCTTCTGGTACCTTATCTTGTGGTTCCAAGCTCGCAAGAGTACCAGACACAGTCAGAGATTCTGATGTACCTTTAGTGAAGTTTGAATAAGATTCTGATGGTGACTTGCTCAACACGACAGGTTTACTTGATTTTCCTACATCAGGACATGTAAGAGAACCAAGTCCTTGCCGTTTATAATAGTTGCTGAGTCCACCATGAATTATAGAAGTTACCCTAGTCTTATCTATGTTATGGTGCACAAACTCTTGTAGAGAGATTTCATACTCGTCATAAGGTTTGTGACATGTTCTGCATCCAGTCTCAAGCACCTTAATTGTTTTAAGAGATTTTTGATAGTTTGCTTGAGTCTGGGTGAGATTATCATTGAGGAGCTTCATTTTTTGTTTGCAAAAATCTAACTCACTCAATTTTTCCATGTACTTCACCATTACATCTTTCAAAGCTTTGGTCATTTGAGTATTAGACATTTTAGATATTACCTCATCAATGTCGTCAGTATCAGACTCTGAATCATTTTCATTGTCTGACTCACCAATGGCCATAAGCGATAGGTTTGCTTCCTCAGAGTCTTCATCCTCAGATAGTTCATTAATATCCTCCCATGTTGCCATCAGACTCTTCTTGGCTTTGTTCTTGATCATACTCTTTCTTCCTTTACCTTTGGAGTTGAGTTCAGGACAATCAGCCATGAAGTGTCCAGGCTTATGACAATTGAAACAATTTTTTGTGTTATCCTTCTTCTCTTTGTTGGTGTTGTTTCTTGATCCAGATCCCCTGCCTTGAAAATATTTGCCCTTCCTTAGTGACCACTTTTGAAAGTTTTTGGACAAGAGTGCAAAGAAATCATCATCTGATCCTTCCTCTTGATTATCTATGGAAGATTCCTCTGCTTCAGATTCTACAACTTTGGCTTTCAGAGCCTTAGATGAAACTGAAATAGATGGCAAGGCCACAGATTTTAGCTTCTTCTGAGGCTCATCAGAAGATAATTCAATCTCATGACTCATGAGTGAACTTATCAATTCTTCCAAGCCAAGTTTGTCCAAATCTTTAGCTTCTTGGATAGCTGTTACCTTAGGCCTCCACCTTGAAGGTAAGCTTCTCAAAATCTTCCTTACATGATCAGAGGTTGTATAACTTCTCTTTAGAACTTGGAGACCAGCCACAAGAATTTTGAATCTAGAATACATTGATTCAATTGTCTCATCATCCTTCATTCTAAAGAGTTCATACTGTTGGATCAAAAGAGTAGCCTTTGCTTCTTGAACCTGTTTGTTCCCTTCATATGTGGAACACAAGGAGTCATAGATGCTCTTGGCAGTGGATTTGTCTGTAATCTTGAGGTACTCATCATGAGTTATACATCCAATGAGAAGATCCTTAACTTTGTGATGCTTCTTGTAAAGTTTCTTGTCTGTAGGAGTGAACTTCTTTCTTTCTTCAACAGATAGCCTTCCCTTTTCATCTAGTCCTTGGAAAGTTACCCCTTCTTCAACCAAGTCCCAAAGTTCATCATCTAAACCAATAAGATGACTGTAGATTCTATCTTTCCACCAGGAAAAAGTAGATGCATCTCCATTGAACTTTGGTGCTTTGTTGCTTGACTTTTCTTCAACATCATAGTCATGTGGAACTGATTTCAAGCTACCACTTGGAGTTTCAGTCATAGTGTCTTTCAACAGGAAACTGTCTCACTGTTAGGTGATTAAAAACAGAACCAGGCTCTTGATGCCAATTGAAGGTGTGAAAAACACAAGAAGGGGGGGGTTGAATTGTGTTTTTGGTAATTTAAAAATTTCTTCTAAGTTACAGAGAACTTATCAGAGTTTGCAGCGGTTTAGAAAACAAAACACAATCAAGAATAACTTTGAAGGTAGAGAGAAGGAGAGAAAGATAGAGACAGAGATTTTTATACTGGTTCCCCTCACAAACCGAGAGTACGTCCAGTCCTCTTGTACTTACAAGAGAGTTCACTATAATCACCAAAGATTACAATTGCTCAAGCACACACGCAAGAGACTTCCAATGCTCAAGTAAACAAACAAGAGACTTCCTAATGCTCAAGCACGCAGGCAAGAGACTTCAATACACAAGTTTAGAAAAACAGAGTCTGAACAATTGATATGAAGATCAATGTTCAGTTACAAATTAAATACAACTTTTGATACAAGACTAAACTTAGAATCTTAATACAAAATTCTAAGGTTCAACTAATGAATTAACAGAAGCTGAAACTGGAGTCTTGGATTTTGAATATGAGTTCAAGTTGTATTTGCAGTTTTGCGCTTTAGGATGAATTCGGCAGAGTAACAGCTCTTTTCAAATTGTTCAAGTGTCGTATCCCAAAGCTTCAAACTCGCTCCAATTTATAGATGAAGGTGGAGCGTGTTTGATTTGAATTAGCGCGGTGAGATTTTGCCAGCTGTAGATAGTACTTTGATATCCAAATCAGGCAACCTTGTATGCGATCAATCTTGGAGAGAAAGTTTTATCCAAATCAGGTAAAGAGTTCGTACAATAGTACTAACGTCACTTTTCTGTGGATAAGATTGATTCCATCAGCTTTTGGAATGTCAGACTATAATCATTGATGCAGAGAATGTTCTTCTGACTAAAACGGCTCTCACTGCTCTTTATCAGAGTCTGATATGCATCTTCTGATGAATAAAAAAAATTGCATCCTCTGATGAACCAAATATGCATCTTCTGATGACTTCAAGTTCTGATCAGAGTTTGCTTTGCCATATCAGAGCTTCCAATGTGCTTTAAATGAATATAAAATTAACTTGAATATCTGCACACTTGGATTAAATAATTAGTATACCCTATTGTATATTAATACTTTTGTTATCATCAAAACTTAATTGGATCTTGTCAGAACCTCTTTTGTTCCAACATCAGCTTCATCACTCGTCTCTCTGTCTCCCGAACTTCGCACTTCGGAGCATTCACCTTTGGTTTTTTGTATGAAGGCGTGAAATTCGGCTCATCAAAATTTATAACTCACTTCGCCGTAATCTTACTTATAACAGTTTATCATGCACTAGATAATAAACAACAATCAGTTATTTAATTTTTTGTAAGTTTGAAAAAAGGCTGTTTACAGATGAAGATGACATGCGGAATTCCTGGCATACTTTATTGAATTGAAAATACTAAAATGAAAATACTGAATTATAAATACTTATCCTTGGGTTGCCTCCCAAGCAGCGCTTGTTTAGCCTCTCATTATCTTGAGGCATTTCTCCATTACAGAGGATAGGTTCACATGTCTCTCTTTTCTGTAGGACCTTTCGCTTTAGCTCCTCCCTCTTTCTTACTGCTTCTCTCATATTTCTCTGAGTTCTGTTTCTCTTTGAAGGTGGCAAAGCAGAGTCGTCCATCATCTTCTGAAGGTACTGTTTTTATAATGGACTTCCCCTTGCCTTTTGGTGGATGTTCTTTTTTCTTTTCTTTCTCAGCTCTGACCCAGTTATACTTCTTTCCTTCAGCAGCAGGCTTCTTCAGAGGTGACATATTAATCCCAAACTTAGATTTTCTGGCCACTTTTCGGTTTCTACCCCATGCTTTTACCCATGTTGCTCGGATGTCCACTTCAATAGTTAATGTTTTCAATTTGTCAGTGAGTTCTTCGGGTACCTCCTCTTCCTGAGCTGTCTCTAACTCTAGCTGCGCCATTTCATTCCCGAGCTCCTTTATCTTCACCTTTACTTCTTGAACTGGAGTCGGTGGTGTAGCTTCTCTATCTTTCCACTCAAGCATGAAGCACTTATCCTTTCATGTATTGAAAGTTTTTACGGTTGTTGACTTACCCCCACTCCTTAGTGTTTATCTCTCCAAGGTCCATATCAATGAGTGCCTTGCTGGTGGCTAGGAATGGTCTTCCAAGAATGATAGGATGTTCTTCATCTTCTCCGATGTCTAGGATCATGAAGTCTACTAGAAATTCTAGATTTTTGACTTTCACCAAGACTTCTTTGACTGTGCCTACTGAGTTGATGGATGACTGATTAGCTAGTATGAGTTCCCTAGCTGTCCCTGCAATAGGTAATGCGAGCTTGAACTTATCTGCCAAAGATAATGGTATTACGTTCACACTTGAGCCTACATCGCATAGTGCATTGACTCCTGCTTTTCCAATCTGACAGATGATGGTGACGCTTCCAGGATCCTCCTTCTTGGGTGGCAGCTGTGATCTTTTTGCTAATCTCTCTTTGAACTCGCTTTCAGTCTCTTTCTCGTGATGTTTGCGCTTTTTATCTTTAAGCGCCATGCACTTTTCATTTATGGTGCCATTCATTTCTTCCATTAGTCCCTCACACTCGACATTGGTGTAGTCTTCTACAAAAACGGTGCGGGATCTGATCAGCCATTCCCGGACGATGTGTTGTTAGTACTCTATCTTCCGGCGCTTCTTGGCTGATAATGGTCTTTTCGCATAGTGCTTGGATTTCGGTGCAATCCTCAACCAATTCTTGAGCCACTTAATGTGATCTTTCCACCTTTCATCAACTTCAGGAACCCAGGGTTGCTAGCCGCCTATGGACTGTTTTTAGACTTCCGAAAAGTTGTCCCCTTGAGATTCCATTTCTATATCTGCCAGGTCATCCCAAAACATCCCTTCAGAGTTGTTGTGGTTGCTCGGTGGTGACCATTCTGGCTCCTGCTTAATGCTGACTTTCCCGCAGTAATCCTGTAACGCCCCAAACTGCTTTTAGGATGACCGACTGACCCCACAAGCCAACACGAGTCTTTTCAGCGAGCTTTGTCCTCACTTGCACGCTTTCCGGGAAACTTCCCAGAAGGTCACCCATCCAAAGACTACTCCAAGTCAAGCACGCTTAACTGTGGAGTTCTTATGGATTGAGCTACCGAAAAGAAGATGCATCTTGTTGGTATAGGTAGTACCCATCAATCCTTATAAGCTTTCCTTCAACCATGCAGTCTCAAACCTGCACAGCCTCAGGAACCCTCTCATTCCGATGTGAATTCGGTTTTTGCCTAGAAGCTGCCAGGAGCCGCACATTGTCATGCCTCGTGCACCGGCGACCACTCCCCGCCCTCATCAGCCTCAGGTATTACATGCCCACCAGCTTCCGCTTGGTTCGTCCCCGAACCACATCGTACTGGGAGAGGTCTGCTCTGATACCATTTGTAACGCCCCAAACTGCTTTTAGGATGACCGACTGACCCCACAAACCAACACGAGTCTTTTCAGCGAGCTTTGTCCTCACTTGCACGCTTTCCGGGAAACTTCCCAGAAGGTCACCCATCCAAAGACTACTCCAAGTCAAGCAAGCTTAACTGTGGAGTTCTTATAGAATGAGCTACCGAAAAGAAGATGCATCTTGTTGGTATAGGTAGTACCCATCAATCCTTATAAGCTTTCCTTCAACCATGCAGTCTCAAACCTGCACAGCCTCAGGATCCCTCTCATTCCGATGTGAATTCGGTTTTTGCCTAGAAGCTGCCAGGAGCCGCACATTGTCATGCCTCGTGCACCGGCGACCACTCCCCGCCCTCATCAGCCTCGGGTATTACAGCGGGGAGTGGTCGCCGGTGCATGAGGCATGACAATGTGCGGCTCCTGACAGCTTCTAGGCAAACCGAATCACATCCGAATGAGAGGGATCTTGAGACTGTGCAGGTTTGAGACTGCATGGTTGAAGGAAGGCTTATAAGGATTGATGGGTACTACCTATACCAACAAGATGCATCTTCTTTTCGGTAGCTCATTCTATAAGAACTCCACAGTTAAGCTTGCTTGACTTAGAGTAGTCTTTGGATGGGTGACCTTCTGGGAAGTTTCCCGGAAAGCGTGCAAGTGAGGACAAAGCTCGCTGAAAAGACACGTGTTGGTTTGTGGGGTCAGTCGGTCATCCTAAAAGCAGTTTGGGGCGTTACAAATGGTATCAGAGCAGACCTCTCCCAGTACGATGTGGTTCGGGGACGAACCAAGCGGAAACTGGTGGGCATGTAATACCCGAGTCTGACGAGGGCGGGGAGTGGTCGCCGGTGCACGAGGCATGACAATGTGCGGCTCCTGACAGCTTCTAGGCAAACCGAATCACATCCGAATGAGAGGGATCCTGAGGCTGTGCAGGTGTGGGACTGCATGGTTGAAGGAAGGCTTATAAGGATTGATGGGTACTACCTATACCAACAAGATGCATATTCTTTTCGGTAGCTCATTTCATAAGAACTCCACAGTTAAGGGTGCTTGACTTGGAGTAGTATTTGGATGGGTGACCTTCTGGGAAGTTTCCCGGAAAGCGTGCAAGTGAGGACAAAGCTCGCTGAAAAGACTCGTGTTGGTTTGTGGGGTCAGTCGGTCATCCTAAAAGCAATTTGGGGCGTTACAAATGGTATCAGAGCAGACCTCTCCCAGTATGATGTGGTTCGGGGACGAACCAAGCGGAAGCTGGTGGACATGTAATAACCGAGGCTGACGAGGGCGGGGAGTGGTCGCCAATGCATGAGGCATGACAATGTGCCGCTCCTGACAGCTTCTAGGCAAACCGAATCACATCCGAATGGGAGGGATCTTGAGACTGTGCAGGTTTGAGACTGCATGGTTGTAGGAAGGCTTATAAGGATTGATGGGTACTACCTATACCAACAAGATGTATCTTCTTTTAGGTAGCTCATTCCATAAGAACTCCCCAGTTAAGCGTGCTTGACTTGGAGTAGTCTTTGGATGGGTGACCTTCTGGGAAGTTTCCCGGAAAGCGTGCAAGTGAGGACAAAGCTCGCTGAAAAGACTCGTGTTGGTTTGTGGGGTCAGTCAGTCATCCTAAAAGCAGTTTGGGGCATTACAAATCCCTTTCATTCGGTTCATCTCCCATGGCTTTGGTGGTAGGTTCTTCCTTTGAGATTACTGGATTGTGCAAGTCTTTGTGCTTGCCTTCTCTCCCAGAGCGTTCTTTCTAGTTTAGGGTCGTACTTAAACTCCAGGATACCTGTTATCAAACACAACAAATGAATACCTTCAGTAGCACTGGAAAATTAAGTGGTAGAACTATTTTTGCTTTGTCTCATGTGTCTTTGTCACTATGAAAATTCCCAGGTAAGTGAGGTGGATCACAACGGATCGCTCGGAGACCTTGACTTATCCTTAGCCAGAATTTTCACAGCTTAAAATCCACAATCATCAACAAGATTTTTGATTTATTAACTTTTTTGTATTTTTGAAATTTTTTTGACAAACTTAAATAAATCTAGTAATGCTTTGTAAACACAATCCCCGACAACGGCGCCAAAAACTTGACTGCAGGTATGGCAAGTGCACCAGTCTGTCGTCGAGTAATAATTCACACTTTAGGTGTCTAGAATGAGTTCATATCCACAGGGATCGTGCCGAAGCTTCACTAGCGTTATTTAAGTTCGTATAGTTTGCATTCGCTTTGGTTTTGGAAAAAGGTTTTTATAAAAATAGCGTAATGTGTTGCAGAAATAAATAAATAAATATATATAGATTCAGAAACATAGATGATAGGTATGGTTGTTGGACTTACTCCCTTTTTCCTATTTGGCATGATCGGTGTATAACATAGTTATTCAGATTATTGTTCGGCGGTGACTTTTCCTTGTTGTAGTAATACCTTACTATTACACTATGTCTATTAAAGTTTCCCTACATTAATAACTAAGGTACCTACGAGAGCCTAACCTCGATGTGTCACATACCCTAATTACTAAGTGAGTTGTTTATAAACATGCATTATTATCTTCACCAATTAACCTCTAGGTCCTAGTATCGGGCTGTTCATCTTCTAAGTGCTCAGATCACACCTAGTGCATGATTCCTCCTCTAACCGCTCAGTTCACGACTAGTTCAGGATGTTACCGTCTCTATTCACCTAGCATTATTTACTACTAGTTCCGGACCATACCAAGTCAAAACCCGATATCAATTCTAAGGGCGCTCCTGCTTTTCTGGCCATATTACGAGAAAGTAAATAATAAACATAATTACTAAATATCATTTATTATAACTAAGACTCAACCACATACTCCAAATATTCATAGGGGAGTTCATCTTCTCCACCACAACCTAAGGCATAAATAATAAAGACTACATATTTAAATTACAAGAATTATAACCTAAATACAAAAGCCTAAAGAAAACATACCTTGCTGAGTTAGTTTTCCCGTAAGGGGAGAAAACTATGCCCAATAGAGCTCCTCTGAACCTCTCCTTATAGTAGAGAGTGTTCTACTATTTCTGAATGAATTTAACAATGAATGGGAGGCTCTATTTATAGTTTTCGTAATGGGCCTCAGCAAGGCACCGTCGTACGATGAAGCCATCATGCTGCGATGTGAAGATTTAGTTCAGTTTTATAACTGATCCTGTGCATTTCATCAGCTTGGGCGCCAAGTTACTCCATCGTGCTGCGTTGTGATGCATCGTGGTGCGATGGAAGATTTTTTCAAGATTTATTTCTTGTGATTTCTTGGCGAGCAAGCATGCTTTCATCGTGGCACGATGGCACACATCGTGCTGCGATGGAATGCTGATTTTCTTCACTTTTTGGGCTTTTTCTTGTCTTTATGCATCTTGGACTCTATCTTGATGCTTTTTCTTTCTTTTGTAGGTTTTCCTTCGTATTTGGGCCTTTCTTGGTCATTTTACTACTAATAATAATACTAAAAATGTTAGACTACTAGGCTACCACTTAGAAGGGGGGTTGAATAAGTGGCTTCTTTAATCAACGACAATTTTAAAAAATTATTTGATTAAAAACAATGCGCGGAAGCACCACCGGATCGGTAGTCTACTTTGCACCTTTTGACCAAAGGAAAGATAGTATAGCCTTGAACGAACTAGGAAAATTATCGGAACGCTTAATGCAAAATATCCAAATTTAATCAATTAACAAAAACAGTCCCAAGCAAGTTATATGATTCGATATTCAAATTCAATCACAATCAAGATAATCGCAATTGAACCTTTGTGCACACTTACGAACACAAAATTCCAATTGACACAAAATATAAGCGAATTGCGTAAAGTAAGAATTTAAAGCGAATCGACACACAAGAGATGATTAGGGAGTTCCCCGGCTTTCGTGTCGTCCTCGCGGTCGGCCGGGTACGTCTCCCCCCAAATAACCAAACGGGTTATTTGAGAGTATTATTGATTAAAAACAGTTTGAACACAAGTGCACAATTTACAATGAATTCAATAAACCTATATTGACTCAAAAGTAAAACTATGCTAAACCTCAATCGACGAACGAATCTTCACCCTCTGATTCCAACGATTTTACCCGTGCAACTCCTTGCAACAATCGTCCAGCTGAGTCCTTCAATTCTTCTCGATTGATCCTTCAAGTTATAGAACAATCTTGAATCCCTAGCGAGCAACCAAACCTCCTTCGCAAATCAACCCGATCACGATTCTGATTCACCGCGAATCGTACCGAACGTTATCGACCAAGCGTACAACTTCTATTGGATTGATCCCATACTCAATCTTCAATGATTGCAACTTGATGGAAGATGATGATCTTGTGAAGGATACACTTTGATCCCAATTTTTCACCCAAATTGTATCCAAAGTGTTTCTCTCAAAGCACTCTTGCTTTCTCACTGGTTCTCACTAGATTTTTCTCAGTTGTGTTACGTTGTGTTACAAACAAAAGATCACACACATTGCTATTTAAAGTAAAAATAGAATGAGCAAATTTAGACATAATTTTTCATACATGTATCGATACAAATGATCATTTGTATCGATACAAATGCTTTGACCAACGTTAAAAATGAAAAAATTGACCTTTGTATCGATACAAACACGGGTGTGTATCGATACAAATATCAGAATCTTGAAATCTTGACTGATATGTATCGAAGCATGCAAGCATGATTCGATACATCATGAGTTTTCTGGATTTTGAGAACATACAGATGTGTATCGATACATGCAAGCATGCTTCGATACACAGATGATGTTCTGTCTCTGAGAGACCACTTTTGTATCGATACAGACAATGTATGTATCGATACAAAATGCACAAAATCAAACAGAAGTAATTTCAGGACATATGTATCGATACAACTATGTATGTATCGATACAAAATACCTAAAAGTCAGTTTTTCAAGGTTTAGAAAATAGTTCTTTGTTGTCAAGTCATTTGTAATGTTGCCAAAATATGTTCAATCCTATTTTCATGTGTTTTGACAATTATTAAAACATGAGGATGAACTGGTGCACTTACATTCTCCCCCTTTTTGATAATTGTCACAACTATGCATAAGCTAAACTAAGCCTATACCTATTATGCAAATAAAAATAGCAATGTAATACAGACGCAATTAAAACACCAAAGCTAGTCATTAAATAAGCTCGCTCCCCCTGAGTTGATGCCATAATGCGTTTTGATCATCTTTAGCTTGTGCATCCAAATCTCTCCCCCTTTGACAATATAAAAATGAAGAAGAGAGCACATTAGAAGTAACAAGTCCAAGCAATTTTTAATCAATTGATCACATCGTGCACTTACATTTGTCGAAATTCACTTTATGATATAGTTTCCTAATCAAAATAAATACATACAAAGATATGCCAAAATATATCAATGACGAATACCAAATATCATGATAAAACATGGAATGTAGAACAACAATCCATAAACCAACTCATGAGTATTGAAACACATCGACATTTGTAAACAAGTAACATACCAAAATATGGGACGAAATAAACAAAATAATGCAACAAATGCATAAACATAAAACCAAACATCCAAACATACGAAATTGTCCAAAATAAAGTCATACATAACCAAAATAAACGTTGCTCAAACCATGGCAACATTAAAAATATTCGTACAACCAAATTGAAATGATCCAAAAGTCAAGAAATAACAAAAGAAATTGTTCATGTGAAGAGAGAAATAAAATGCATAAAAACGACATTTAAACATCAAAGATCCTCATTCATGCCATCCGAGTTTAGGTCGGGGTTAGGGTAGTGGTCAACGGAAGTTTGTTGCTTGATGAGTTCATCCACTTGGTTTTCGAGATGATCAAACCTTGTGACATTGTAACCATGCATATCATCAAGTCTTTTGGTGACTTCATTTTGGAACATTGCTTACCTTAAGCTCATTTCCTTAAGCATTTCCATGATTGCACCATTGCTAACTTCCGAGGAGTCATTATCCATGCTTTCATTTACATGTGATTCCACTCTTGGTCTCTTACCCCTTTCATCTTGATTCCCTTGAGTTGGTTCTTCATCTTCGTCTTCCTTTCCACAAAACTCATAATCCTTAATCTCATTATTCCACTTATAATCCATCTTTTTCATTTGAGTTACACCAAAAATTTGATCTCTTTTAGGTGTAACCCAAAATCCCGCTACCTTGTAGGTTATCTTGAAGTGGTTTAAGATAGTGAAGATCCAACTTGAATATCCATTTCAATGATCTTTCTTAGAATCTTTTAAGGCAAACAAGCGGCTCACAATGTAGTGTGGCCAATCCATATTCTTTCTTATCATCATGAGGTACATAAGGTCAATATCCTTCCAATCAAGTCGAGAATACGATCCACCTCTAGGTCGTAGGATGTGATTCAAAATCCAAAGTAAAACCCTTGGACCTTTCTTGAGCCTACCGGCCTTTCCATTTGGACTCTTACCATTCCTAGTGAGAGTACTAGCAAACTCAGCCATATTGTACTTAGGACCATCAACATCGGTGAACTTTTGCAAGGTATTATCGGTTTTTAAGCCAAATAGTTTGAACCAAAGGGTGTTAGAGAACTTGTAAATCTTTTGTCCTATACAAAACTCAAACTCAGCACCATTTTGTTCTTGTAATCCGGAATAGAAAATCCTAACCAAATCCTCTATGTAAGCTCTCTTCAAGCTACAAAAGATAGAGAGATTTTCTCTCTTAATGATCTCAGCAACGTCACTTAGATGTAATTCCTCAAGGTTCTCAACATCAACAACATTTTGAGGGATTACCTTCTTTTCCTTACAATTTCTATTGTAGAAGTGTAGGTAATTCTCATGAATGAAGTTTTCTTCCCTAAAATTTTCTTCATGATCACTATCCCTTATTATTTTAGTCCTACCTTTATTCTTACTTCTATTGCTAGTAGCCATTATCAAAGTGAGGAGAGAGTAATGTTACCTTGTTGAGAGTTGAGAGAATGAAGAATCCTACAAACTGTAGCGGGCTGGAAAATCACTTCCATTTTTCATACAATGAAGTCGCCATTGACGTTTATTTATCCCGGAAGGGGAAAGGAAAATATCACGAAAACCTTGGTTTAGGTTCGGGAGTTGGTTATGCGAGAGGAAGGTATTAGCACCCCTCGCATCCATCGTACTCGATGGGAACCGTTTAGATGGTTTAGGGTTTGTTTGCGCAGGTTTGAATTAAATTACTCTATCGCTTGGCTATTTTCTACTTCGTTTCCAAAGAAATTAAAAGAAAAGTTTTTATTATTTGAGTTTGACGGTTGTAGGAGCCCGCTCCTACGTATTCCCCGGTGCAATGGGAAACTCAAAACTCACGTAGTTCTGGTAAAAAATGTTTGTGTGGTTGGTTGGTTTTAGTGGGTAACGTTTATTTCGTATTCCGCTGACACTACGACGCTTGTATGCTCTAATCAGAGGCTTAAGCTGTGTGTGTGTCAGAGGAGTAGATAAAACGTGTATCCATTATAAAAAGGAGTTGAGTAACGGATGTTGCTTATTTCACATTCCGCTGATACAACGGTGCTTGTATGCTCTAAAGAGAGGCTTTAGCTCGTATGTGTCAGAGGAATGGATTAAGCGTATATCCGTGTTTTCTGAAAAGAAGTTTGAATGTGTGAGATTAATTTTAACGCTTGATTAGGATGAGAACAACTTGTGATCACTAGTCAAATGTCCAGGATCCAAGTCATCTGGAGCGGAAAGAAGCAAATGCCAAATTCCCCCTTTTTCATCCTTGTTATTATGAAAATCTTGATTTAATTTGATTAAGAAAGTGTTCCAAAAGGAAAAAAACGAAGGTTGATTAGTTTTAGAGTTTGATTAAGATGAGAACAACTTGCGATCACTAGTCAAATGTCCAGGATCCAAGTCATCCGGAGCGGAAAGAAGCAAATGCCAAATTCCCCCTTTTTCATCCTTGTTATTATGAAAATCTTGATTTAATTTGATTAAGAAAGTGTTCCAAAAGGAAAAAAACGAAGGTTGATTAGTTTTAGAGTTTGATTAAGATGAGAACAACTTGCGATCACTAGTCAAATGTCCAGGATCCAAGTCATCCGGAGCGGAAAGAAGCAAATGCTAAATTCCCCCTTTTTCATCCTTGTTATTATGAAAATCTTGATTTAATTTGATTAAGAAAGTATTCCAAAAGGAAAAAAACGAAGGTTGATTAGTTTTAGAGTTTGATTAAGATGAGAACAACTTGCGATCACTAGTCAAATGTCCAGGATCCAAGTCATCCGGAGCGGAAAGAAGCAAATGCTAAATTCCCCCTTTTTCATCCTTGTTATTATGAAAATCTGATTAAGTTTGGTTATGAAAACAAAGTCCAAAAGAAAACAACAAAGAAACCAGACAACTCGCAACAAATATAATAGTAAATACAAGTAATATAATGACGAAACAATCACAAGATAATCAAAGTATAAATGCAAGTGCTCCAAATTAAAATGCATGAATCAAATATGATATAAATAAATAATGCATGAATGCAATAATAAATAAACATGTTTGAAGCAAATAATTAAATATGATGCAAAAATAATGCTACGAGCAATAAATATGCTTAAGTGTGAATAAATAAGCTAATATGAACAAACATGGTTAACATAAGCTAATTAAGGATAAACAAAATGTTGTGCAAGAGAAAATGACCCAAAAGTACTTAGAAAAGTAATTTGGATCACTTAAGCACTTATGTAAATAAGCAATTAATTACAAAATGACTTATATAAATAAGCTAAAAGCAAAAATAAATAATTCTGGAAACTAAACAAGATCTCAGCACCCTAAATTGGGTCAATAAGCTTAGAAAAGCTATTGTTCCAATAAGTGCTTTTAAAATAAGCTAAAATAATTAATTACGCTAAAATAACTTAATTAATAAGCTAAAAACATAAAATAAATGCTATAAACATAAAGGGAATATTTCAGCATAACAAAATGGTCAAAATAGCTTAAATAAGCTGCTGGCCAGATAAGTGCTTTTGAAATAAGCTAAAAAAAAAATTAAAATCATAAACAGGAGGGGGGTGCAAAATATTCTGGGTAGTAAAACGATGGGGGTGCAGAAAGCAGATCTGGGCCCAGCAAGCCCAGTCCACGAGCCAGGTCAAACAAAAAATAGAAAGTCCAACAAAAATAATCTAGTGTGGTACAGAAATGAGGCGCATGATAAGATTCATAGATCCACGCCGTCCGATCCATCAGACGCGTGTGATTTAAAAATCATGATCTAATCTGGGCCGTACACACGCGCGCGAGGGATCAGACGGCTGGGACCAAATTTGGACACGCTGATGAATGTTTGAAGCTTTAAGAGATTTGCTACGAAATATTTGCTACGAGTTCATCATTTAGCTACGAAATTTCGTAGCAAATGATGAACATCATCTTCTTCATATTTTCAAAAAATTCAAAATCTCAGATTCAAACCAAAATTAACAAAACAAAACTCTAATCAACTTGTTTTTGAACGCTAATCATGAATATGAACTCAAAACAAACAAACAACACTTGGATCATTGAAAACGAAAAAGATCACAAAAAGCTTCAAAAAACAAAAATGGTGCAACATCATATAGCTTCAAATAATAAGAAACAGCCACCCAGAATCAATCATCATGCTATAATGGGAAGATTCGTACAAGTATCTACCTGTTTGGTGCTCTGTTTTGTCCTCCTAGTTCTCAAACTCTCTTTAGCCACTTTGTGTTCAAAACCCTCCAAATCTTCTCGTTTCCTTTGATCTTTAAGGTTATTTCAGCTTTTGGGATCTTAGGGAAATGAATGATGAAGAAAAAAGGGAAGCTTCTTGTGTGTTTATGTGATTTTCGAAAGAAAGAAAAAATGAAGAAAGTTAGAATTTTTTTTGAGTGATTTGTTTCTCAATCTCTCCCTCTGAAAACCCTTAGCTGCGCAGCAGCTACTAGTGTGGTGTTTATATAGTGTGGTTTCTAGGTTAAGCCATGAGACAAAAGGGTAGAAATGGTATAGCCTCTTTCTAGGGTTTTTTGATCTTTTTTTGGTAAGGATAAGGTTAGTACAATTGTAATAACCTTGGTGAGGTGTGATTAGGAATATTCTAGATCCTTTTCTTTGATCATGTGGTGAGGTGGTGTGTTTAGGAGAGAATGCAAAATTTTTATGATTTTTGGATAAGTTAAAAAGTAGTAATAATAATAAAAAAAAAAATGAAACATTAGGGATTAAATGAATATGCATGATGATGATTTTGATTTTAAATTTGCTATGAAAATGATGTTGATTATGAAAAGTGAAAAAAAATGAGGAGTAATGTGTTTCTTGTGCATGAAGTAACTTAAGAATAATGCATGCAAAAAATAAAGAAATTCCATGCAAAAATACAAATATGTGGAAAATAAATAAATATAATATTTTTATGAATTTTGTGAAGTGATTATGCAAATTTATGGATTTTTGTGAAACCTATGCAAAACTAATTTATTAATTAAAATAAAATTTGAAAAATGGCAAAATGGGAATAATAAAAATATGGGGCAAAATTAGGGTATGACACAAACCCAAATTGAAAACCCTTGTGTTGAATGTGAAGATTTTGAATGCTTGAACCACAATATTGATGAAGGAATGTGAATGAGCAATGAATTTGAAGTGGTTTAGGGCCAAATTTCGTGAATTTTGGTTGAGTTTTGAGGGAGATTGAAAATTGGGGATGAGGGTTTTTGTGTGGTTTTGCGTGTGGAGAAGAAGAAGTTTTGATGGTTTGATGAATGAATGAGTGAAAATTGATACTTAAAACAGTTTTTACGCGTTTGTATCGATACAGAGTCATGTTTGTATCGATACAAATTGGTTTTACTGAAGCATGTATCGAAGCGTGCAAGCATGTATCGATACATGAGTCAGTGTCTGTCCAAACTGAAGAGTTATGTATCGATACAAGCATATATGTATCGATACATATCAGTTCATTTTGAAATTTTGAAAAATAACCAACATGTATCCACGCAATTTTTATTTGTATCGATCCAAAATGCATTATTTTCAAATTTTCTCAAAACACATGAACTTATAAGTTTCAAAAATAATTTTTATGACTTTCAAATAACACGTATGTAAGAAACACATATAATCACAAAGGTACATGCATATATATGTGAACAAAAGCAATACTAAAGCATATTTTAACACGAGAACACATGTTAAACCACAAATGCATGATAAGAGAATCACATAAATCAATCAAAGTACCAAAATCAATCATATGAGAAATGTATCTATGAATGTACGCAAAGTCGCATGTAGGAATCAAACAAACATATACAACCAAGTATGAACTTAATAAGATAGTAGTAGTGATCTTTGTCAAATCCCCATTTAAGACGTATGAGTCTCAAAAACTTATCAATATTTTTGAGCGAAAATTCTTGGAAATGGAGGATTAGACAACTATCAAAACCAATATCATATTAAGATAGAAATTGTATATGAATCAAAGAACAAATGCTAAGTAGAAAAAATAAAGGAAAGGTAGAGAATAGAATCTTCCCTTGAGTGTTAGGTGGAGGAAGTGATCAATTTCCGCACCATTGCAAGTGTCGAGTTGAAGCTTTTCTCATTGCTCTCCTTGTTCGTAGGTCTTGAACTCCATTGTTGTCGGTGTCTCTTGTCAATGGTTTCAAGACAATTACCTACATACTTAGACATTTGAAATAGGTCCCCAACTCATGTTGGGTCCTAGTATGTTAGTAGCACCATTATTGCCTAACTTAGGTAACCATTGCAATTTGCCTCTTGGTACCAATACCTTTCTAGCATGACATTTTGCAATAGTATGACCCTTGTCACATCAATAATGACAAACGATATAAGGATTACTTTTCTTATGATCCTTTTCAACAAATTTATACTTTTTATTTTTAGGTTTCAAAGATTTGTTGAATTTAGATGGATCAATCGCAAAAGTATTCTCCGGCTTGGATGGCTCTTTTAGCTTATCTTGTAACTTTCGTAAGTCTCTACGTAAGTAAAAGCATCCATCACATCCGGTCCTATCTGTTAATGTTTGTTGATTGGCTCATTTTTGTATGAACAATGTTGGATGCAATGTTTCAACATCCTGATACCTTTCCAGGCTGAGTGAGACGCGCGCTCATTTAATGTGAAATCTTTTAAATATGGAAAACGCGTTGTCCTGTTTATGGCTCATTTATTAGAAGATTTCTGCGTGATCATTTCCAGAAGAGCTCTGCATTGCTTATGGAAACAATTGACCAAACACATAAATGACGTGTGGAATCATGCAAAGAGATTGAAGCCCAAGTTTCAAAGAAGCCCATGAAGACTCTTAGTATATAAGCTTCTTTGTAATCCTAATTTCAAAAAAGTGTGTGTTGTATTCTGAAAGTAGATCATTTTGTGTTAGGGTTTGTAACGTGTGAGCCTACCTTGCGTTTCCTTTATGCAAGTCTAGGACATAGGATATTGTATCTGTGTAAGACTACTCCAAAGCTTTGAAGTACGGAGTTGGTCTGGTTTTAGAGTGTGTACTCAAATTACTATATCTCTGTCTAGTATCACTAGGTGTGTGATGGATTAGGAGGTGAGATGGGATCTCAGACTTAGGAGTTCCTGAGTTGTAGTTGCACAAGATAGTGTCTAAGTCTTAAGGTGTGAACGGGTGTGTTTAGCTTAGGATTAGAACTATCATAGTGAACTTCTCTCCTGGATTGGTATCCCCCAGACGTAGGGCTTGTTTAAGCGCCGAACTGGGTTAACAATTGAACCGTGTCATTTATTTTCTGTCAACTTTATTTATTCTAGTATTTGCGTCGTTCAGTGAATGTTCCAACATCGTATTCAACATCTCAAGTGTTGGAACATTACATAGCACATCCTATACCTGTGTGCCGGAATTTCAATTGGCATCAGAGCAGGCACCCTGCCTGTACCTGGGTGAGATCTAGGGAAAATACTTTCTGGCGCTATGGAAAGGGAAGGAGGTTTTGTCAACAGACCACCCTTGTTGGATGGAACGAACTATGATTACTGGAAGTCTCGTATGGCTGCATTTCTCAAGTCCATTGACTCCCAAGTCTGGAGGGCTATACTCTCAGGTTGGGAAGCTCCCGTTGTTATTGACAAAGATGGGAACAAAACGAATGTCCTGAAGGCAGAGCTTGAGTGGACTAAGGAAGAACAAGAGCTGTCTACCTACAACTCCAAAGCCATCAATGCCCTGTTCAATGGGGTTGATAGAAGCATGTTCAGATTGATCAAGAAATGTGTAGTTGCCAAAGAAGCCTGGGACATCTTGGAAACTGTACATGAAGGTACATCTAAGGTAAAAATGTCTAGACTTCAACTCCTTACTACAAAGTTTGAAAGTTTAAAGATGAAAGAGGATGAAAGTGTTCATGAATTCTACATGAACATTCTGGATATAGCCAACTCGTTTGACGTCCTTGGTGAGAAGATGAGTGATGCTAAGTTGGTCAGGAAGATTCTTAGGTCACTCCCTAAGAGGTTTGATATGAAGGTCACAGCTATAGAAGAGGCACATGATATCAACACCATGAAAGTTGATGAACTAATTGGCTCTCTAGAAACGTTTGAATCGGCTATAAATGAAAGAAGTGACAAAAAGAGCAAGAGTATAGCTTTTGCCTCCAACACTGATGATTGTGAGTCTACAGGTGAGATTGATGAAGATGATGGTTTCTCTGAAGCTTTGGCCATGGTCGGTAGAAAACTTAGACAAGCTTGGAAACAAAAACCAAATGGGCAGAACATCCGATTCAACATCAACACTCAACCTGACAAGTTCAAAAAAGGTAAAGGTGATGATAAGCAAGCCCCTTCAAAAGGTATACAATGTCATGAATGTGAAGGGTATGGTCACATAAGGACTGAGTGTGCTACATTCCTCAAGAAACAAAAGAAGAGTATGACTGTCACTTGGTCTGATGAAGATGATTCTGAGGAAGAAAGTGAAACAGCAAAGTGTGTGACTGCTCTTGCTGGAGTTTGTGCATCAGATGTTGAGTCTGTTGATGAAGGGCTCTCATACGATGATCTTCTTGCATCCCATAGAGACCTATATGAGAAGGACTTGGAGATCAACAAGGTGCTGCGCAGACAAAAGAAGACCATTGCTCAACTGACTGTTGAAAGAGATGAAGGATTAACAAAGATAGCAGGATTATCTGATAAAGTCGCCCAACTCAATTCTCAGCTGGAAAGTGTCATGAAGCAAGTCAGAATGATGAATGTTGGAACAGATCTTCTTGAAGAAATTCTGGATAATGTACCAAGTGGGAAGTTGAAATCTGTTGGGTACAACTATTCAAGTCTGAACCAGTATCAACAGGATCCTGAAACCAAGTTTACATCAGCTGAAGAGGTTTTTGATCCTTGTACCGGAAAGAAGATGCCGAAGCATTCTACTCAACATTGCAGAACCTACCCCGTTCCAAAATTTGCGCTTGATTCAAAACCCCATGTGCATCAAAGACCTAAAAGTCAGAGGCGATATCGAAGGTGGGTGTGTCATCATTGTGGTGAGAAAGGACACATAAGACCTTACTGCTTCAAACTGTTTGGATATCCTAAATGGTATCATCACAATACAGAGGAGCAAGTCAACACTCCTACACATCAGCCTGAGAAGGAATGGAAGCCAAAGCTTGTGAATGAGGAAACAGCGCAGATTGCTCACATTGCTCTCAAAGCCACTTCTAGAAACTGTTGGTACTTTGACAGTGGGTGTTCAAGACACATGACTGGGGAAGATGATCATTTAGATGAACTTGAACCATATGCTACTAGCTATGTGACTTTTGGAGGTGGAGCCAAGGGTGAGATTGTTGGGATTGGAAAAACTGTCAAAAGAGGGCTACCTAAACTAGAAAGGGTGCTGTTTGTGAAAGGACTAACTGCAAACCTGATCAGTATCAGCCAGCTATGTGATCAAGGTATGAAAGTAGATTTCACTGATTCTAGATGTGAAGTTAAAGATGCACAGGGAAAGGTAGTAATGACAGGGATGAGATCAAAAGACAACTGTTACCACTGGGTTGATAATGAAGATTCAAACATCTCTACATGTCTGGTTAGTAAGGAAGAGGAAGTTTGGCTGTGGCACCAGAAGTTAGGCCATCTACATCTAAGAGGGATAAAGAAAGCTATTTCAACTGGAGCAATAAGAGACCTGCCTAAGCTCAACATTGAAGAGGGCAGAATATGTGGTGAATGTCAGATCGGTAAGCAAACCAGAATGTCCCATCAGAAGTTGGAACATCAGGTAACCACAAGACCACTTGAATTACTACATATAGACCTTATGGGACCAATGCAAGTGGAAAGCATGGGGGGAAGAAGGTATGCCCTGGTAGTTGTTGATGACTTCTCCAGATTCACATGGATTGAATTCATCAGAGAAAAATCAGATAGTTTTGATATTCTCAAGCTTCTCTGCTTACAACTTCAAAGAGAGAAGAATCTGTCTATTGTAAGAATCAGAAGTGATCATGGGAGAGAATTTGAAAATGCCAAGCTCTCTGATTTCTGTGAGTCAGAGGGAATAAAACAAGAGTTTTCCTCACCAATTACCCCACAACAAAATGGAGTAGTGGAAAGGAAAAACAGGACCATCCAAGAATCTGCAAGAGCCATGCTACATGCCAAGAAACTTCCATATCATTTTTGGGCTGAGGCTATGAACACAGCATGCTATGTCCACAATAGAGTGACCATGAGAAAAGGTACTAACTGCACTATCTATGAGCTATGGAAGGATAGGAAACCAACTGTAAAGTACTTTCATGTCTTTGGAAGTAAGTGTTACATTCTGGCTGACAGAGAACAGAGAAGAAAGATGGATCCAAAGAGCGATGAAGGGATTTTTTTGGGATACTCAAGAAATAGCAGAGCCTACAGAGTGTATAACTCCAGAACCAAAACCATGATGGAATCAATAAATGTAGTAATTGATGATCTTGGTACTGATACTGAAGCAGATGTTGCAGAAGATGTTGAAGCATTCCCCCCAACAGGAACATCTGGTGAAAGTAGGACAAATGCTCAAGAAGATGAGGAAGTAAGGGAAACTCACACTGTCAACAAAGGTCCCTCAGTCAGGGTTCAGAAGAATCATCCTCACGAACTCATCATTGGTGATCCTCAGCAAGGAATCACTACCAGAAGAACCAATGAGGTAATTAGTAATTCTTGTTTTGTATCTCTGATGGAACCAAAGAATGTCAAGGAAGCTCTTAAAGATGAATACTGGATTGAGGCAATGCAAGAAGAGCTCAACCAATTTACAAGGAGTGAGGTTTGGGATCCAGTACCTAGACCAAATGGAGTAAATGTCATTGGCACTAAGTGGGTCTACAAGAACAAAACTGATGAGAAAGGAGTAATCACTAGAAACAAGGCTAGGTTAGTTGCTCAAGGATACACTCAGGTGGAAGGTCTTGATTTTGATGAAACTTTTGCACCAGTAGCTAGGTTGGAGGCTGTCAGATTATTACTAGGAGTTGCATGTATTCTAAAGTTCAAACTGTATCAAATGGATGTCAAAAGTGCCTTTCTAAATGGGTACTTACAGGAAGAAGTTTATGTTGAGCAACCCAAAGGATTTGTGGACACCAAGTATCCTGACTATGTGTACAAACTGAAAAAGGCCTTGTATGGTCTAAAGCAAGCCCCTAGGGCTTGGTATGAGAGACTCACTCAATTTCTGGTAAATAATGGATACAGGAAGGGAGGATCAGACAAGACTTTATTTGTTAAAGAAAGTGAAGGAAATCTGATGATAGCTCAAATATATGTTGATGACATAGTGTTTGGAGGGATGTCGAATCAGATGGTTCAACATTTCATATCACAGATGCAGTCAGAGTTTGAAATGAGCTTGGTAGGAGAATTAACTTATTTTCTAGGCCTACAGGTCAAACAAATGGAGGATACAATATTCATCTCTCAAAGCAAGTATGCTAAGAATATTGTGAAAAAGTTTGGTCTAGACTCTGCTAGTCACAAGAAGACTCCAGCACCCACACATTTAAAGTTGACAAAGGATGAGAGTGGCATATCTGTTGATCAAAGTCAGTATAGAAGTATGATAGGGAGCTTGCTCTATCTCACTGCAAGCAGACCAGACATCACTTTTGCTGTTGGTGTGTGTGCCAGATATCAAGCAGACCCAAAAGTCAGTCATTTAGCTCAAGTGAAGAGGATTCTGAAATATGTCAATGGAACCTGCAATTATGGAATCCTATATTCTCACAGTGATTGCTGTAAGCTCATTGGGTATTGTGATGCAGATTGGGCAGGAAGTGCAGATGATAGGAAAAGTACCTCAGGTGGTTGTTTCTTTCTTGGTAACAATCTAATCTCTTGGTTTAGCAAGAAACAAAATAGTGTAGCTTTGTCTACTGCAGAGGCAGAGTACATTGCAGCTGGTAGCTCATGTTCTCAAATGATGTGGATGAAACAAATGCTCCAAGAATACAATGTTGAACAGGATGTTTTAACATTGTACTGTGATAATTTGAGCGCAATTAACATCTCCAAGAACCCTATTCAGCATAGTAGAACTAAGCATATTGACATTCGTCATCACTTTATAAGGGATCTTGTTGAAGATAATGTTATTACATTGGAACATGTGGATACAGAAGAACAAATCGCAGATATATTCACAAAGGCATTAGACTTGAAGAAATTTGAGAAACTCAGGGGTATGTTGGGTATTTGCCTGCATGAGGAGTTATAGCAGTTAATGGGCTTTAGGCGTGCAACTGTCATTTTTCCCTCTTTCTTATATTTTTGCACGCAATCCAAGGAAAATCAAAATCACATCATTACCTTCCTTTTTCAACTGCTCCTCACACGTTATATACTCCACTTCTCAACTTCTCAGGTTTCTAATCCTAGTTTTTCTGTTGCCGTCATAAAACTCCCCATCTCCTTGTACTCTCTGCAAAAATCATCAAAAATTGGTCAAATCATGTCTTCATCCACCAAAGCCCCCACTAGTAACGATGTACCCCAACCTACTGCTAATGAGGTTCCATTGCATGCTGATCCTATCACCACTGTTTTTCCTGATGAAATCATTACTACTACTCCTCCCAAGACGAAATCAAAGAAGAAGAAATCTAAGAAGAGTAGCAAATCCACCCCAGAATCTCAAACGACTACTGATCCTAAGAAGAAGGAACGGAAGTTGAAAAGGGGTGAGTGTCGTTTTCCTTTGAACATGCATGATCTTATGACAAAGGATGATCCTTTCCACCTCGAGAAGAAGGGTGATGTTGAGTCATCTAAGAATCCAATCGAAGATGCAGATGTTGAAGCAACAAATATTGCTCCCACCAATTCTAATAAAGGTAATGCTTCTGAAACCCTAGGATCTGATGAAAACATAGGTCTAGATGCCTTGAATGAAGCAATTAATAATATGGATGTTGATAAGCCTGCTGATGTTGTTGAAAAGAAAGGGGATGATACTGTTCATCAAACCCCTAAGATTTCTGAGATTCCTGAGAATACTCAGGATGTTGGACCGGATGTTGAAACATCCTTGGACCAACAAGCAAATTTCTCTGAGGGTAATACAGAGGAAATTGCTGAAGAGGATGATGCTGTTGAGGCTGAGAAGGAAGTTAGTAAGCCGTCTAGTGATCCTGGTAAAGGTACTCAGGCTATACCTGAAGTCACTGTTGAGATTCAGTATGATGATGAGGAAATCTCTGTTCATCAGGAACATGAGGTCATTACTGTAGGTGATAATGCTGAAGATGCTGTTGATAAAGTCCCTATATCTCAAGCTTTTGGGATTTCCAAGCGTTTGAGGAGTAGTAAGGGTAAATGTGTTGCTGGGCCACAAGAAATACCTCAATCTGTGAGGAAAACTGCTGGTAAAAGTGTAGGTGTAGGTCCTAAGAAGGGTTGGAGTAGGGTTGTATGTCCAGGAAAGATATTGTTGTTGCTCTGAAAGACACCTGTGTCATGCTGGATGAGAAGAAAGCCTTGTTTGAAAAGATGATAGCTGCTCTTGAGAGGGAAGAAGAGGTTGCTGAAGCTGTTGCTAACCAGAATGAGGAAGAGAATGCTGAAGACAACCCTGAGTCTGAGGCTGCAGAATCTGGAGATGAGGAAGAAACTGACAGTGACCCTGACAATTGATCATCTTCCTATCTGTGTTTTTTTGCTTTGTTAATTCTGCTCCTATGTTGGACAAATTTTTTTTGCTGGTCTGTAATATTGGGCTCAGCCCTGACTACTTGTGTGGATCTATGCTTTATTTCCTGATAATATTATGCCTTTATTTGGCAAAATTTCGTGGCAAAAAAGGGGGAGTAATGACTGATTTCATCAATGTATTTGGTGTGTATGTTTGAGGGGGAGTGATGTTCTTGCAGGTGATCTTTGATTGAGGGGGAGTGTGCTCATGTTGTTATCCCTCAATGTGATACATGATGTTGAAACATTCTTGCATGTGATTTAGAACCTTATGGCAAATTCTGTGTGCTTCTGCTGTGTGTTTTGCCTCTGATGTTCATCTTAAGTAATAACTGAAGTGTATGAATGCTCCCTTGATTTGTGTGTCTGTGTTGATCAGGAGATTCATGCCATCTGTGCTATAGATGATTGTCTACCAGGTTCTAGAGTGTTTTAGCCAAAAATTTCGCCAAAGGGGGAGATTGTTAATGTTTGTTGATTGGCTCATTTTTGTATGAACAATGTTGGATGCAATGTTTCAACATCCTGATACCTTTCCAGGCTGAGTGAGACGCGCGCTCATTTAATGTGAAATCTTTTAAATATGGAAAACGCGTTGTCCTGTTTATGGCTCATTTATTAGAAGATTTCTGCGTGATCATTTCCAGAAGAGCTCTGCATTGCTTATGGAAACAATTGACCAAACACATAAATGACGTGTGGAATCATGCAAAGAGATTGAAGCCCAAGTTTCAAAGAAGCCCATGAAGACTCTTAGTATATAAGCTTCTTTGTAATCCTAATTTCAAAAAAGTGTGTGTTGTATTCTGAAAGTAGATCATTTTGTGTTAGGGTTTGTAACGTGTGAGCCTACCTTGCGTTTCCTTTATGCAAGTCTAGGACATAGGATATTGTATCTGTGTAAGACTACTCCAAAGCTTTGAAGTACGGAGTTGGTCTGGTTTTAGAGTGTGTACTCAAATTACTATATCTCTGTCTAGTATCACTAGGTGTGTGATGGATTAGGAGGTGAGATGGGATCTCAGACTTAGGAGTTCCTGAGTTGTAGTTGCACAAGATAGTGTCTAAGTCTTAAGGTGTGAACGGGTGTGTTTAGCTTAGGATTAGAACTATCATAGTGAACTTCTCTCCTGGATTGGTATCCCCCAGACGTAGGGCTTGTTTAAGCGCCGAACTGGGTTAACAATTGAACCGTGTCATTTATTTTCTGTCAACTTTATTTATTCTAGTATTTGCGTCGTTCAGTGAATGTTCCAACATCGTATTCAACATCTCAAGTGTTGGAACATTACATAGCACATCCTATACCTGTGTGCCGGAATTTCACTATCGTTACCATAACTATCAAAAGTCACAAGAGGTTTTTGAATCAAAGACTCTTTGAGGGCTTTCAACTCAAGCTCCGTTTCCGAAACTTTTGCCTCAAGGTATTTATTACCTTCCATTAAACCTTTTAATCGTTGAAAAGCCTCTTTAGTTTCTTTGTGTAACTTTTCAAAAGCAACTTGCAACTCATGATATTCTAAAAGAGTATATGAGCTAGAGGAATTTTGGTTTACCTTTTTGGGAACAAGTTTCTTACGATCATGAGATGTTAAGCACACATTTGCCAACACATCTTCATCACTAGAGCTAGAGCTTGATGATGAAGCGGAAGATGAGCTTCCGCTTTCCCATGCAACATAAGCTTTCTTTCCTTTATCCTTGCTTCCCTTTTTGAATGAAGGTGACCCTTTCTCCTTTCTCTTGAGCTTGGGACAATCCGGCTTAAAATGACCGATTTGTCCACATTCATAACATGCTCCTTTCTTAGAGTACCTAGCATCTTCATTCCTCCGATGGTAACCACTATCTTTTCGATACTTTTTAAGATTCTCATCGGAATGTCTTATCCCATTCTTTCTCACATACCTATTGTAGCGTCTCACGAAGAGTCCCATTTCCTCATCATCGGAATCGTCTTCGCTTGAGCTACTTTCCACATGCTCTACCTTTTTGGACTTTGACTTTGAGGCTTTTAGAGCAATTATCCTCTTGTCCTTTTCCTTTTCCTTATCCTTGTCATTGTGCTTTCCCTTTTTCTCACTTTTCTCTTGCTTTTCTAACAAGTTTAGTACTTGTTCATGTTCCGTAAGCTTGCCAAATAAAGTTGTAAGACTCAAAGTAGTGAGGTCGTTCGCCTCCTTAATCGCGGTGACCTTCGGTTGCCAACACCTACTAAGACATCTTAAAATTTTGTTAGTGGCATCTTGATTTGTGATTGGCTTTCCCAAATCGTGTAACTTGTTGGTTATTTTGATAAATCGTTGTTGCATATCCTCGATGGTCTCGCCATCTAGCATATGGAACAACTCAAATTCTTGTGTCAATGTATTAATTTTGGATATCTTTACATCATTGGTACCCTCAAAGTGAGTTACCAATGTGTCCCACATTTCCTTAGCCGATTGACAATGTGACACATGATAGAATTGATCAATCCCAAGGGATGATATTAAAATATTTTGTGCCTTTGCATCGTAATTGGCCTTTTTCTTTTCCTCTTCCGTCCATTGTGCCATAGGCTTATTGGTGACAATGCCATGAGCATCGGTGATTGTTGGAACAAACGGACCGTTCTCAATAGCATTCCACACTTCACCATCAAAAGAATTGATGTGAATACGCATACTACTTTTCCAATAGTCAAAATGATCTCCATTGAATATCGGAGCCCTATTATACGCCCCTTTAGGTGCAAAAGCCATGTTGTCTAATAATTGGCACAAACCTCCGAATTTTGCAAGCAAAATTGAACCAGGCTCTGATACCACTTGTTAGACTACTAGGCTACCACTTAGAAAGGGGGTTGAATAAGTGGCTTCTTTAATCAACGGCAATTTTAAAAAATTATTTGATTAAAAACAATGCGCGGAAGCACCATCGGATCGGTAGTCTACTTTGCACCTTTTGACCAAAGGAAAGATAGTATAGCCTTGAACGAACTAGGAAAATTATCGGAACTCTTAATGCAAAATATCCAAATTTAATCGATTAACAAAAACAGTCCCAAGCAAGTTATATGATTCGATATTCAAATTCAATCACAATCAAGATAATCGCAATTGAACCTTTGTGCACACTTACGAACACAAAATTCCAATTGACACAAAATATAAGCGAATTGCGTAAAGTAAGAATTTAAAGCGAATCGACACACAAGAGATGATTAGGGAGTTCCCCGGCTTTCGTGTCGTCCTCGCGGTCGGCCGGGTACGTCTCCCCCCAAATAACCAAACGGGTTATTTGAGAGTATTATTGATTAAAAACAGTTTGAACACAAGTGCACAATTTACAATGAATTCAATAAACCTATATTGACTCAAAAGCAAAACTATGCTAAACCTCAATCGACGAACGAATCTTCACCCTCTGATTCCAACGATTTTACCCGTGCAACTCCTTGCAACAATCGTCCAGCTGAGTCCTTCAATTCTTCTCGATTGATCCTTCAAGTTATAGAACAATCTTGAATCCCTAGCGAGCAACCAAACCTCCTTCGCAAATCAACCCGATCACGATTCTGATTCACCGCGAATCGTACCGAACGTTATCGACCAAGCGTACAACTTCTATTGGATTGATCCCATACTCAATCTTCAATGATTGCAACTTGATGGAAGATGATGATCTTGTGAAGGATACACTTTGATCCCAATTTTTCACCCAAATTGTATCCAAAGTGTTTCTCTTAAAGCACTCTTGCTTTCTCACTGGTTCTCACTAGATTTTTCTCAGTTGTGTTACGTTGTGTTACAAACAAAAGATCACACACATTGTTATTTAAAGTAAAAATAGAATGAGCAAATTTAGGCATAATTTTTCATACATGTATCGATACAAATGATCATTTGTATCGATACAAATGCTTTGACCAACATTAAAAATGAAAAAATTGACCTTTGTATTGATACAAACACGGGTGTGTATCGATACAAATATCAGAATCTTGAAATCTTGACTGATATGTATCGAAGCATGCAAGCATGATTCGATACATCATGAGTTTTCTGGATTTTGAGAACATACAGATGTGTATCGATACATGCAAGCATGCTTCGATACACAGATGATGTTCTGTCTCTGAGAGACCACTTTTGTATCGATACGGACAATGTATGTATCGATACAAAATGCACAAAATCAAACAGAAGTAATTTCAGGACATATGTATCGATACAACTATGTATGTATCGATACAAAATACCTAAAAGTCAGTTTTTCAAGGTTTAGAAAATAGTTCTTTGTTGTCAAGTCATTTGTAATGTTACCAAAATATGTTCAATCCTATTTTCATGTGTTTTGACAATTATTAAAACATGAGGATGAACTGGTGCACTTACAAAAAATACCGTAGAAATTCCTGTCATCACAACCCTAAACTTGAACTATTTCTTGTCCTCAAGTAACATGTTGTCAGACAAGATCGTTAGAAAAACAAGAGATAAATAAAGATGATAGGAATTTCACAACCTTTTGTGTATTTCAGCAATGGTATCGCTGATTTTCTTACCGCCGCGATCATGCTCATTCCTGCTAGGCTCAGGAGACGTAAATAGTAGCAAATCGGACAAATGCCCGCAAGAGTCCATGTCCAACTTCTCTCTCTCTCTCTCTCTCTCTCTCTCTCTCTCTCTCTCTCACATTTGTGTTTTTCGCTCATTAATTGAAAGGGTTATCTCTCAATCATCGTGCAACCTGCCATTTTACCATAGGCTTGCAAGAACTCTAAGCAACCGGTCAAAATTCAATACTCATGCATTATTGGAGGTCTTTTCAGGGTTATAACGTGGCTTAGGTCAATGTAGGACATTTTTGGGAATAGTAGGCTAAACATTGGAGTTAAGTTCTACTTTGTTGTTCCTTTTTGTGTGCGCAACTGATAAACTCTAATTTAGTGTATTTATGTAGATTCTTTTTGTGTTAATTTAGAGTAATTATTTATTATTATATAAATAACTCACTTGTTTTGCTCTATATTTTACAAAAAATGAAGAAAAGATAAAAAAAGAGACAATTTCAATTGAATCACTTAAAAATAGACTTGATATATATTATACTATTTATTAGTTATTACTACTAGTATTATTTCTATTATTATTATTATTATTATTATTATTATTATTATTATTATTATTACTACTACTTACCATTCACCATTTAATCTTATTTTAAGCAAATGTCTAGAAGCCCAAAGCATGCATACGATGGCCTAAACAAATTGAAATGCTCTTGTGCTGGCAATTGGAAAAGGGATAGGCGGTGATATACACAGGGAGTAAGCCTTACAAATTAAAGGAAACAAAGCTTCTTGTCCTTCATGAATAGAGGCGGCAACAATACAAGAGGCAAGATTGCAATTTGACATGAACTCTTAGTGGTGAAGTTTTATGCAGAACAACACAACAGAGAGAGGCGGCAATTGAGGCTCAACATGTACTATAAATAGAGCTTCTTGCTTTCAAATGGAAAAATACGCTGTACAGAGGGGCACAAATTAGAACAAGAGCAATATTAACAACAAGGGGGAAACGAAGCTGGAGAATTACATTGAAAATTGTTTGGAGCTTATTTCTCTCTTGTGGTTATTTCTTACTCTTGATTTAATTTTGTTTATGATAATGAGTAACTAAACTCTCTTCTAGGGTTTATGGTAGATCTTGTAATTGAAGTCTCCTTTACTATGTCTTAGTTTATGTTTTAGTTTCTAATTGAATTTCAGATTTTATTTCAATTAAGTTTGTCCTATTGATTTTATCACATGATTAGGAATGATCAACCTTTGAATGTTAATAATCAATTAATTGATCAGCGACCGTACTGCAGTTAATTGGTGGACCTCTAGGATAAATGAGATTAGAATTATTGCATGATCAAACCTTAATTTTAATCTTCCAATCATTCAACCTTTTTGTACTTTATACTTTTCTCGAATTTAAACTCTTTGCATGACCAAACAAGGGGTTAATTTAGGAAAAAGAATATTAATCACGGATGACCAAACGGATTAATAGTTTCTGTAAAGGGATTGATAATTGAGTTAAAATAATGGAATTCAAGTGGAACTAGACATAGGGAATCAATAGATTACAATTGAAATCATGACCCTAGACCTCTCATTTTATATTTTACATCTTTGCATATTTTTTTTCTTGCTAATTACTTATATCGCTACTACAAACAATGAAATTATCAATTAGTCTAAATAATAAATAATTTTAAGTAGTTCGATACTTGTTAATTAATCTCTGTGGATACGATAAATCTTTTATACTACTTCTGCGATAGAGTACACTTGCTCTAAGTGTGTTTTTAACGCAACAAGTTTTTGTTGTGTTCCTTAGGGTACCTTTTTGTGTTGGTATCGGAAAATAAGAACCGGATGTGTCTTTGTGTGGTTCTTTTCTATCACTTTCTTTGCCCTTTGGCTCTTTCTTTTGCCCTTTGGCTCTTTCTTTCATTCATTTTTTTTGAAGAGACTATTTTTTTAGGGAATTTTTGATGTTTTCCCGTCTCTTTTTCATTTATTTTTTTTCTTTTTGTAGTGATAGTTCTCCGTATACCCACCCCGAACTTAAACGTTGCTAGTTCCATGAGAAACCCCAATCTTATTTTGTTGCCAAGACTTTGAGAACTATTACCTAACTCCAAAGAGGGTAATTTCTTTGTTTTTCTGGTCTATAGGCTTGTATCGTGGTTTGTCACCGAAACAAAAGGGATATTATTTTTTACAGCTCAAATTTGGCTAGCAAAGGATATAATAATATAAAAGGTGGCTTGAAAAGGCTCTGGGTTATAACAAATAATTGCGTCAATGCATATAATATCAAACTAACCAGTCAGCAGAGAATTAGAGCAAGTTCTAGAAAATAAACAAGTGCACGGTACTCTCATAGTAATTCGAAAGAAAGTGGTAATACCGTTTGGAAATATTTGGCTCAAATCCTCACATGGCTTAGGTATATGAAGTTGAACACTTGTCTCACATACATCAGCTTCATCACTCGTTTCTCTGTCTCCCGAACTTCGCACTTCGAAGCAATCATCTTTGATTTTCTGTATGAAGGTGTGAAATTCGTCTCATCAAGATTTATAACTTATTTCGCCGCAATCTTACCTATAACAGTTAGTCATGCACTAGATAACAAACAGCAAGCAGTTATTTAATTTTTTATAAGTTTGAATAAGGGTTGTTGACAGATGAAGATGACATGCGGATTTCTAGGCATACATTATTGAATTGAAAAACTGAATTGAAAATACTGAATTGAAATTACTGAATTGAAAATACTTAAATACTTATCCTTGGGTTGCCTCCCAAGCAGCGCTTGTTTAGGCTCTCATTAGCTTGAGGCATTTCCTCCATTACAGAGGATAGGTTCGCATGTCTCTCTCTTTTGTAGGAGCTTTCGCCTTAGCTCATCCCTCTTTCTTGTTGCTTTTTTCATACTTCTCTGGGTTCTGTTTTTCTTTGAAGGTGGCAAAACAGAGTTGTCCATCATCTTCTGAAGGTACTGCTTTTATGATGGACTTCCCTTTGCCTTTCGGTGGTTGTTCCTTCCTTTGTTTTTTTGGTGCATTAACCCAACTTTTCTTTTCTCTATTCTCTCGGCAGCAGGCTTCTTCAGAGGTGGCGTATTAACCCCAAACTTAGATTTTTTGGCCACCTTTCGGTTTCTACCCCATGCTTTGACCCATGTTGCTCGGATGTCCACTTTAATGGTTAGCCTCTTCAATTTTTCAGTGAGTTCTTCGGGTACCTCCTCTTCCTGAGCTGTTTCTATCTCTAGCCGCGCCATTTCATTCTTCAGTTCTGCTATCTCTACTTTTACCTGTACTTCTTGATCTGGAGTCGGTAGTGTAGCTTCCCTGTCTTTCCACTCTAGCATGAAGCATTTCTCCTTTCCTGCATTGAAAGTTTTTACGGTTGTAGACTTACCTCCACTCTGTAGTGTTATTTCTCCAAGGTTCCTTTCAATGAGTGCCTTGCAGGTGGCTAGGAATGGCCTTCCAAGAATGACAGGATGCTCATCGTCTTCTCCAATATCTAGGATCATGAAGTCTACTAGAAATTCTAGGTCTTTGACGTTTACCAAGACGTCTCTGACTGTGCCTACTGAGTAGATGGTCGACTGATTAGCTAGTACGAGTTCCCGAGATGTGCCTGCAATAGGTAATGCGAGCTTGAGCCTACATCACATAGTGCATTGACTCCTGCTTTCCCAATCTGACAGATGATGGTGACGCTTCCAGGATCCTCCTTCTTGGGTGGCAATTGTGATCTTTTTGCTACTCTTTCTTGGAACTCGCCTTCAGTCTCTCTTTCGCGCTTCTTTTCTTTAAGCGCCATGCATTTTTCATTTTGATTGCCTACGTTGACTTCTTCGTCGCTGTACATGGTGTTCATGTAGTCTTCATCGAAAATGCGATAAGTGCTGAGCTGTCATTCACGGACCACATGTTTCTGATACTCAATCTTCCGAATCCTTTTTCCTGAGAATCTTCTTTTCACGTAGTGCCTGGATGTTGGTGCTATCTTCATCCATCTCTTCATCCATTTTGAATGCTTTTTCCACCTGGTGTCTAAAGGTATCACGGGTTTCCAACTGTCTTCCCTGGATGGTTTTGAGACCTCAGAGAAATTGTCCCCTTGAGATTTGACTTCTATATCTGCCAAGTCATCCCAAAATATTCCTTCAGAACCGTTGTTGTCGTGAGGTGGTGTCCATTCTGGTTTTTGCTTAATCCTGACCTTCCCGCAGTAATCCCTTCCTTGTGGTTTGTCTCTCATGGCTTTGGTGGTAGATTTTTCTTCTGTGTTGAGATTACTGGATTTTGCAAGCCTTTGTGTTGCTCTTCTTTTCCGGAACGTTCTTTCGGGTTCAAGGTCGTACTTTAACTCCAGAATATCCTGTTATCAAGCACAACAAATGAATACCTTCAGTAGCACTGGAAAAGTAAATTGTGAAACTATTTTTGGTTTGTCTCATGTGTTTTTGTCACCATGAAAATTCCCAGGTAAGTGAGGTGGATCACAACGGATCACTTAAATACCAAGACTTATCCTTAGCCAGAATTTTCACAGATTAAAATCCACAATCATCAACAAGATTTTTGAATTTTTAATTTTTTTTTTGTATTTTTGAAATTTTTTTGACAAACTTAAATAAATCTAGTAAGGCTTTGTAAACACAATCCCCGGCAACGGCGCCAAAAACTTGACTAGGGTCTGGCAAGTGCACCAGTCTGTCGTCAAGTAATAATTCACACTCTACGAGTAGAATGAGTTCATATCCACAGGGATCGTGCCGAAGATTCACTAGCGTTATTTGAGTTTGTGATAGTTTGCATTCACTTTGGGGTTTTGAAAAAGGTTTTTATAAAATAAGCGTAATGCTTGCAGAAATATAAATGCGGAATGTATAAATATAATAGATTCAAGAAATATAGAGGCTAGGTATGGTGGTTGGACTCCCTCCCTTCTTCATATTTGGCATGACCGGTGTATAACATAGTTATTTAGATTATGTTCGGCGGTGAATTATCCTTGTTGTAGTAATACCTTACTATTACACTATGTTTATTAAAGTTTCCCTACGTTAACAACTAAGGTACCTACGAGAGCCTAACCTCGATGTGTCACATACCCTAATTACTAAGTGAGATGTTTATAAACATGCATTATAACCTTCACCAATTAACCTCTAGGTCCTAGTATCGGGCTGTTCATCTTCTAAGTGCTCAGATCACACCTAGTGCATGATTCCTCCTCTAACCGCTCAGTTCACGACTAGTTCAGGATGTTACCGTCTCTATTCACCTAGCATTATTTACTACGAGTTCCGGACTATACCAAGTCAAAACCTGATATCAATTCTATGGGCGCTCCCGCTTATCCGGCCAGATTACGAGATACGTTATTAAAGTGCGCGAAAGTAAATAACAAACATAATACTTTAAATATCATTTATTATAACTTAGACTCAATTACAGACTCCAAATATTCATAGGGGAGTTCATCTTCTCCACCACAACCTACGGCATAAATTATAAAGACTACATATTTAAATTACAAGAATTATAACCTAAATACAAAAGCCTAAAGAAAACATACCTTGCTGAGTTAGTTTTCCCGTAAGGGGAGAAAACTATGCCCAATAGAGCTCCACTGAACCTTTCCTTATAGTAGAGAGTGTTCTACTATTTCTGAATGAATTTAACAATGAATGAGAGGCTCTATTTATAGTTTTCGTAATGGGCCTCAGCAAGGCATCGCAGTACGATGAAGCCATCGTGCTGCGATGTGAAGATTTAGTTCAGTATTATAACTGATCCTGTGCATTTCATCAGCTTGGGCGCCAAGTTATTGCATCGTGCTGCATTGTGATGCATCGTGGTGCAATGGAAGATTTTTTAAGATTTATTTCTTCTGATTTCTTGGCGAGCAAGCATGCTTTCATCGTGGCAAGATGGCACACATCGTGCTGCGATGGAATGCTGATTTTCTTCACTTTTTGGGCTTTTTCTTGTCTTTTTGCATCTTGGACTCCATCTTGATGCTTTTTCTTTCTTTTGTAGGTTTTCCTTCGTATTTGGGCCTATCTTGGTCATTTTACTACTAATAATTATACTAAAAATACCGTAGAAATTCCTGTCATCACTCGCCCTCAGCTCGCTAACTACTCGCTGCAGTGAGTTTGACAGGTGACTGCATTCTGGCAAGTGCACCAGTCTGTCGTCAAGTAATAATTCATACTCTAGGTGTCTAGAATGAGTTCGTATCCACAGGGATCGTGCCAAAGTATCGTTAGCGTTATTTAAGCTCGTTGTTTTGCATTCGCTTTGGGGTTTTGGAGAAAGGTTTTATAAAAATAAAGCGGAATGCTTGTAGAAAATACAAACATAAATGATTCAAGAAATATAGAGAATAGGTATGGTGATTGGACTCGCTCCCTTATTCTTATTTGGCATAATCGGTGTATAACATAGTGTTTCAGATTATTATTCGGCGGTGACTTATTCTTGTTATGGTAATACCTTACTATTATCCTATGTATATGAAGTTTCCTTACGTTAATAATTGAGGTACCTATGAGGGCCTAACCTCGATGTGTCACACACCCTAATTACTAGGTAAGTTGTTCATTATACATGCATTATATCCTTCACCCATCAAATGCCTCTAGGTCCTAGTTTCAGGCTATTCAGCTTCTAAGTGCTCAGTTCACACCTAGTTCCTGATTCCTCCTCTAATTGCTCAGTTCACAACTAGTTCAGGATGTTACCATCTCTATTCACCTAGCATATTTACTACTAGTTCCGGACAAATATTAAAGTAAACTCTAATATTTATTCTATGGGCGCTCCCGCTTATCCGGCCAGATTACGAGAATGCATTGTTAAAGTGCGAGAAAGTAAATAACAAACATAATACTGAAATACGATTTATTATAACTTTGACTCAATTACAGACTCCAAATATTCATAGGGGAGTTCATCCTCTCCACCACAATCTAAGGCATCTATTACAAATGACTAAACATTTAAATTACAAGAACTTAAATATAAAAGCCTAAATAAAACATACCTGACTGCATCTGGGCAAGTGCACCAGTCTGTCGTTGAGTAATAATTCACACTCTAGGTGTCTAGAATGAGTTCATATCCACAGGGATCGTGCCGAAGCTTCGCTAGCGTTATTTAAGTTTGTATATTTGCGTTCACTTTGGGTTTTTGGAAAAAGGTTTTTATAAAAAGAGCGATATGCTTGCAGAAAAATAAAGATGAACGGTGTGTAACATAATTATTCAGATTATTGTTCGGCGGTGACTTTTCCTTGTTTGTAGTAATACCTTTACTATTACACTATGTATATTAAAGTTTCCCTACGTTAATAACTAAGGCACCTACGATAGCCTAACCTCGATGTGTCACATACCCTAATTACTAAGTGAGTTGTTTATTATACATGCATTATTACCTTCACCCATCCAATTCCTCTAGGTCTTAGTATCAAGCTATTCATCTTCTAAGTGCCCAGTTCACACCTAGTGCATGATTCCTCCTCTAACCGCTCAGTTCGCGACTAGTTCAGGACGTTACCGTCTGTATACACCTAGCATATTTACTACTAGTTTCGGACGAATATTAGGTGTCCCTAATATAGATTCTATGAGCGCTCCCGCTTATCCGGCCAGATTACGAGATACGTTGTTAAAGTGCAAGAAAGTAAATAACAAACATAATACTGAATATCATTTATTATAACTTTGACTCAATCATAGACTCCAAATATTCATAGGGGAGTTTATCTTCTCCACCACAACCTAAGGCATCTATTACAAAAGACTACATATTTAAATTACAAAAAAAATAATCTAAACATAAAAGCTTAAAGAAAACATACCTTGGTGAGTTAGTTTTCCCGTAAGGGGAGAAAACTATGCCCAATAGAGCTCCTCTGAAACTCTCCTTATAGTAGAGAGTGTTCTACTATTTCTGAATGATTTAAACAATGAGAGGAAGACTCTATTTTTAGTTTTCGGATTGGGCCTCAGCAAGCCATCGTATTGCGATAGGTCCATCGCAGTACGATGGGAAGATTCAATTCAATTTTATAACTGATCATGTGCATTTCATCAGCTTGGTCGCCAAGTAAAGTCATCGTGCTGCGATGAGGTGCATCGTGTTGCGATGAACAAATATTTTGGAGATTTATTTCTTCTGTTTTCTTGGCAAACAAGCAGCTCCCATCATGCTACGATGGGAGCCATCGTGCGACGATGGAATGCTCATTTTCTTCACTTTTTGGCTTTTTCTTATCTTTTGGCATGTTGGACTTGGTCTTGATGCTTTTCCTTGATTTTGTAGGTTTTCCTTCGTATTTGGGCATGTCTTGGTCATTTTAGTACTAATAATAATACTAAAAATACCATAGAAATTCCTGTCATCAATACCTTGCTGAGATAACTTTCCCGTAAGGGGAGAAAACAATGCCCTTAGAGATCCTCTGAACACCTCCTTAATAGTAGAGAATGTTCTACTATTTCTGAATGAAAAATAACGAGGAATTTGAGCTCTATTTATACTTTTCGTATTGGGCCTCAACAAGCCATCGTGCTGCGATGGGTCCATCGTAGCACGATGGGAAGATTTAGTTCAGAATTATAAGTAATCATGTGCGTTTCATCAGCTTGGTCGCCAAGTAAGGTCATCGTGCTACGATGACATGTATCGTGCTACGATGAACATATTTTCTTCAGATTTATTTTTGTTGATGTCTTGGCCAGCAAGCAGCTTCCATCGTGGCACGATGGAAGCCATCGTGCTACGATGAACAGCACAAATCTTCACATTTTTGGCTTTTTCTTGTCTTTTTATATTTTTTGCTTTGTCTTGATGCTTTTCTTCGATTCTGTAGGTTATTCTTCGTATTTGGGCCTGTCTTGGTCAATTTATTACTAATATAACTACCTAAAATACTATAGAAATTCCTGTAATCACAACCCCAAATTTAACTGTTGTTTGTCCTCAAGTAACATGTTGTTAGACAAGATCGTTAGCTAGTTAAGAGATAAATAAAGATGATAGGAATTTCACTACCTTGCATATTATTTCAGCAATGGTACCGCTGATTCTTACCGCTTCATTCATGCTCAGTCCTGCTAGGTTCAGGAGACATTGATAGTAGCGAGTCGGACAAATGCCTGCAAGAGTCTGTGTTCAACCTTTTCTATCTCTCTCACATTTTCGCTCGAAATTGAAAGGGTAACTCTCAATCATTGTACAACCTGCCATTTTACCATAGGCTTGCAAGAATTCTAAGCAATCGGTCAGAATTTAATAAGCATGCATATTTAGAGGTCTTTTCAGGGTTATAACGTGGCTAGGGTCAAGGTAAGACATTTTTGGGATATGTAGGCTAAACTTGGAGTTAAGTTCTACTTTGTTTCCTTTTTGTGTACGCAACCTTATTCCTTAGGGTGCCTTTTTGTGTTGGTATCAGAGATTAAGAACCGGATGTATCTTTGTATGGTTATTTTCTATTACTATTTTTGCCCTTTGGCTCTTTCTTTTTTCTTTCATCATTTTTTTTTTGAAGAGACCTACTTTTTTAGGGAATTTTAGATGTTTTCCCGTCTCTTTTTTATTTATTTTATTTTTCTTTTGTAGTGATAGTTCTCTGTATACCCACCCCAAACTTAAGATGTTGCGAGTTCCATGAGCAACCCCAAACTTTGTTGTTGCCAAGACTAGAGAACTATTACCTAACTCCAAAGAGGGTAATTTATTTGTTTTTCTGGTCTATGGGCTTATATTGTGGTTTGTCACTGAAACAAAAGGGATAATTTTTTTACGGCTCAAAGTTGGCTAGCAAAGGATATAATAATTATAAGGGTGGCTTGAAAAGGCTCTGGGTTATAATAAACAATTGCCTCAATGCATATAACTTAAATTAACCAGTCAGCAGAGAATTAAAGCAAGTTCTACAAAATAAACAAGTGTACGGTACTCTCATAGTAGATCGAAAGAAATTGGTGATACAGTGGAAATATTTGGCTCAAATTCTCACATGGCTTAGGTATCTGAAGGCGTGAACACTTGTCTCGTAGACACCAACTTCATCACTCGTCTCATTGTCTCCCGAACTTCCGCACTTCGGAGCAATCGCCTTTGGTATTTGTGTGAAGGCGTGAAATTCAGATCATCAAAATTCATAACTTACTTTGCTGCAATCTTACTTATAGCAGTTGCTCATCCACAAGATAATAAACAACAAACAATTATTCAATTTTTTATAAGCTTTAAAGGGCTGGTTACAGATGAAAGACGACATACTGGAATTCTTTAGCATACTTTATTAAATTGAAAAACATTACTGAAATGGAAATTACTGAAATGAAAATACTTACATACAAAATACTTATCCTTGGGTTGCCTTTCAAGCAGCGCTTGTTTAGCGTCTTATTAGCTTGACGCATTTCCTCCATTACAGAGGATAGGTTCGCATGTCTCTCTCTTCTGTAGGAGCTTCCGCCTTAGCTCCTCCCTTTTTCTTGCTCTTTCCGTACTTCTCTGGGTTATGTTGTTCTTTGAAGGTAGCAAAGCAGAGTCGTCCATCATCTTTTGAAGATATTGTTTTCATGATGGACTTCCCCTTGCCTTCTGGTGGATATTCCTTTTCTTCTCTTGATGTACCAACCCAGCTGTTCTTCTTTCTTTCAGCAGCAGGCTTCTTTAGAGGTGGCGTATTAACCCCAAACTTATATCTTTTGGCCACGTTTCGGTTTCTTCCCCATGCTTTGACCTGTGATGCTTGGATATCCACTTCAATAGTTAGCCTCTTCAATTTATCAGTTAACCCCTCGGGTACCTCCTCTTCCTGAGCGGAATCTATCTGTAGCTGCGCCATTTCATCCTCCACCTCCTCTATCTCTATCCTCACATGTTCTTCTTGAGCTGGAGTCGATGATGTAGCTTCTCTCTCCCTCCACTCGAGTTTGTAGCATTCATCCTTCTTTGTCTTGGAAGTCTTGATGGTTCTTACCTCATCTCCACTCCTTATATCCATCTCAGCAAGCTCCACATCAATGACTGCCCTGCTGGTTGCAAAGAAGGGTCTTCCAAGAATTATAGGATGATCTTCGTCTTCTTCGATATCCAGGATCATTAAGTCTACTGGAAATACTAGGTCTTTGTCTTTCACCAAGACATCCTCTACTGTGCCCCCTGAGTGAATGGTTGACTGATTTGCTAATAAGAGTTCTCGTGTTGTCCCTGCAGTAGGTGCTTTGAGCTTGAACTTGTCTGCCAGAGATAATGGCATTATATTCGCACTTGAGCCCACATCACATAATGCATTGACTCCTGCTTCCCCAATCTGACAGAATATGGTGGCGGATGTGGCAGTTGTGGTCTCCTTGCTAGGCTTTCTCCGTATTCTTTCAGCTCACCTGTTAACTCGTCATAGGCTTCTTCTAATCTCATTCCTAGCGCTTTGAACCACTCTTTGAACTCCATCAGCTCCTCTTCACTGTGCTCGCGCTCTGTCTTCTGATCTTTCAGCGCTTTGCACTCCTTCTTTAGATTATCCACCGTGTTACTTGCAATATCTTTTGAAACATGAGTACTTACCAGCTTCGAGAGTTGACCAATCTAGGTTTCAAGATTTTTATCGTCGCCCCTTGGTTGGCTAGTGTAGTCCGGATGTTTTCAAAGTTTGTCTTGCTCATGTTAGCAAACTTATTGAGTAACTCTTCCAACGGAGATGACTTTCTTGGTTGAGGTGCAGCTTGAGCTTGGT
Source organism: Trifolium repens (assembly GCA_030408175.1). Classification (NCBI taxonomy): domain Eukaryota; kingdom Viridiplantae; phylum Streptophyta; class Magnoliopsida; order Fabales; family Fabaceae; genus Trifolium; species Trifolium repens. The sequence goes on along the minus strand of CP125850.1, from coordinate 43,276,934 downwards.
TCCCTGTCTGGTCCCAGCGTACACTTGGGTGCTTGCTCCAACCTGGGTTGTAGTTGTTTCCCATATACTTAACCTGCTCTTCACCCCCTCTTGGCAACCAATTCCCATTAGGGTGATCTTCTAGGCAGAAGTCGCAAACTCCTTCTACCTGCTTTACACTAGCTTCCTCACTGCTTTCTCTTTATCAGCGAGTTGCCTCTTCAGTAACTCGATCTCTACCTTGTAGGCAATCTCCTGGTCCACCTTTAAAATTCCAGGAGTTTTATCGTTTCGATCGTGGCTCATGTTGTATTCATTCTGGCACATCTGCTCCACCAGATCCTTAGTTTCTGCATATGTCTTGACTTTGATAGACCCACCAGCTGAGGCAACTAGTATCATGCGATGCTGCATCTCCATACCAGCCGTGAATAATTGCATCTGCTCCATGGCACTAATGTTGTGAATAGTTGAAGCGTTCATAAGCCTCGCACAACGTCTCTGATTCATGTTGCATCAAGCTTAGGATTTCAGATTTCCTTTTATTGAATAGTGTGTGTGAAGAATCTTTCTGGGAAATTGTCTTCGAGCTCCTTCCATGTTGCAATTGATCCCCTTGGCAAACATTGAAGCCAATCCTTAGCTAGACCTGTAAGAGAAAAAGCAAACAAACACAGCTTCTTCTGGTCCTCCGTGACGTTCTCCGGCACCTTCTAAATTTGACAGGTTTCTGAAAATTTTGACAGATGGTCCCAAGGATCATTGTTGGTGCGCCCGTCGAACTGATCATTGTCAGTCCTCTTGCAGGGTTTGCGGGTTGAAATCCTAGTGAGATCTGATCATTGTCAGTCCTCTTGCAGTAATCTCCCATTGTAACTCTTTGCTCGTCCCCCATGGCTTTGGTGGTAGGCTCTTCTAGCTTTAGTGCTCGCAGTCTTTTCCTTAGTGTTCTTTCTGGTTCATGATTGTACTTAAAATCTAGGGTACTTGTTATGAAGCACAACAAATGAATACCTTCAGTAGCACTGGAAAAGATAGTGATAAAACTTTTTTTTTGGTCTGTCTCATGTGTCCTTGTCACTATGAAAATTCCCAGGTAAGTGAGGTGGATCACAAGGATCGCTTAAATACCAAGACTTTGCCTTAGCCTAGAACTTTCACAGATCAAAATCCACAATCATCAACAATTTTTTTTTGATTTTTTAATTTTTTGGTATTTTTTTATTTTTTTGACAAACTTAAATAAATCTAACAACGCCTTGTAAACACAATCCCCGGCAACGGCGCCAAAAATTTGATTGCATTCTGGAAAGTGCACCAGTCTGTCGTCGAGTAATAATTCACACTCTAGGTGTCTAGAATGAGTTCGTATCCACAGGGATCGTGCCAAAGTATCATTAGCGTTATTGTTACATCCCGATTTTCAAAGCCTAAAAAGGGGCATTATTTTTTTATTTTTTATTTTTAACAAACAACAGAGTTGCGCATAAAATATTTTACAGTGAGCCGGCATTAAATTTACAAACGAACCCATATATAATATATAGTGCATCCGATACGCGAAGTATTCACCTGAATAATTTACAGTCCATAACTCTAAGCCCTCAAAGTACAAGTGCAACAAACAAGTTAGAATCCTATGCCTAACCAAAAAGCACGGTGTACAAACCACACCGGCGCAGAGTCTAATTCTAAACTATAGCTCCAACACGAGCTCACTGAGGGCCTGAGCAGCCGCCGCCCTCGTGACCTACAGCATCATCTGGGGTGGGAGGAGCCCGCAAATGAATATTGAAAGGGTCACCACAAAATAAAAGTATATATATATATATATATATATATATATATAACCGGTGCGAAAGATGTACACATAACAAATTTCCACATACACGAGAAAACTCTTTAACACAAAAGCAATTCCCACCAACGGGCTTATATAAACCAATGCACACATAGCCTATCAATGCAGACTCTACATGATCGTGATCACCCTAACCGGGACTGTTTCACATGCATGAATTCCGGAATTTAACCTCTCCGCAGAGAGTCGTAGGTTCAAGCCCTACTATACCCCGCAGGGCGTCAATAAAATCCCAGAGGATTAGAGTGGATCCATTCCCGATAATCACACCCCGTGGTCCATTCCCGATAACCACGTATTGGACTCAATAAATCCCGCAGGATTAAGGTGGATCCATTCCCGATAATCGCACCCCGTGGTCCATTCCCGATAACCACGTACTGTGAATGCATGAGCATACGATTCCCCTTATATGCTAATGCAACAAATACATACCTCTCAAGCGTATGTAAATCAATCACAATATGTACATATATTCTCAAAATCATATGCACGCCAATCACATGTTCATACATATATTCTCAATCATATGTAAATAACGCACGTATTACAAACAATTTCTCATCCCGAGAATACATCACACATATACATGCCAAACACACAACACACATCACCGAAAATAACCGACAAACATGTTATAACTCAGTGAAAAGACAGAAATAAAGTGATGCCCTTACCTCAACAAGCTTCCGTTACTTTAATTTCGCGAAATTCTACAACTCACGCTACCTAAAATAAATGTAGCGTAACATCAATAAAATATTCCTCGTTTATCCTATCGAAACGAAACTGGCTCTCAAAAGTCTAGGGGGGTTTTAGGTACTTTCTAACTCTCTCACCTAGCGATTCCAAGTTCTTCCCAATCCGATAAAAATTCACGAAGTTAAAGACATTATTTTTCGCTACAAGAAATTCATTTTGTTTTCAAAGCATACCAAGAACCACTATTGTTTTCAACCTCAAGGAACCCATTTTCATACTACAAAAACATTTGAAAACAAACCAAAAACTCTTCAAAAATAATCAACAAAAATCAGAGTTTTCTTGCGTCGCAAGTTTCAAGTTTTTCTTACCAAGTAAAAAACTCTATACTCATTCTTTTAAAGCCTATGATCACACACCAACGTCATGATCATTTTCTTACCATTGTGGACTTAGAAAATTTTGAAAGCTCATGGCCCCTTAATACACATAGGCCACAGCCAAGAAAATGGAAAGGGCACCAACACTCAAAATTTTCCACTTCCAAAGGCATGGTAATATCCTATAATACCTAAAAATCATTTATCCGAACAATCCAAATCATTTTAGGTCGAATCGCAATTTTCGACAATTCTCAAATTGGTTTTCTAAAGGCAAAAGCAACTCATTTTCTTTTCTAACAAAACCATAACCAATCAAACTTTAAAACCATGATTAAGTCCTCCTAAAATGACTTAACAAAATTCGAAAACTCTTCCCTTTCCCTTAAATGGTGCCACGGCCAAACTAGGAAAAATAAGGCCAACACCTAAAATTTTTTCATTACAAAACCCTAGTAATCATCTATTAGTTTGCAAAGGCATTCCCATTGCTCAATTGACTACTTTGAGAATCGAAACGAAATCTCCTAAAAAAATGTTCATCGAATCGCTCAAGAACACCAAAATAATTTTTTTTCTTATTTTTCAAAACAAAGTTTATAATCAAGAATCCATTTTGCCACAAAGCTCAAAACTAACATCAAAAATCAAATCACAAAACAAAATCCAAGTTTATGATCTTTTCAAAAATTTTCTTAAAACCCTAACTTAAAAATTTGTGAAAACATAAATCCACCATGGGAAACTTCTCATGCTTCACTCAAGTGTACTAATAACCTCTCAAGAACACTTCCATGGAACCAAAACTAATTAAACTAGATTCTAGAATTTTCTTCTCAAGAACACAATTTTCATAACTTAATCTATGAGGAATTTAACCAACAATAAGAAGAAATAAGCTAGTTACCTTAAGAGAAGAGATGATCCTAGCAACTTCTATGATCCAACAAGAGCAAGATCCAAGCTTTTAAAGGAAGTAAGAAAATTAAAACTCACCCTACACCTAACAAAAGGCCTCACGGCCAAAAAAAAGAAAGGAGGGAGGGAGATTTTTCCTACCTCAAACTATAGCTCATAATCACCACCATGAGGAGAGGATCAACTTTGGTTCCAAACTTTCTTCCTAATTCTTTCTAGATTTCCCACAAGAATGGATTAAGCTTACTAACTTAATAAGAAAAAGTGTTTGGTAATGAAGAGAGAGATTCCTCGTGAGAGAGAAGAGAGGAAGAGTGAAAATCCTTTCCAATTTTTCCTAAGTCTTCCTACTTATTAAAGTCATGGATTAATCTAGGCCAATGGATCAAATAGTGTAAAGTTCTATGAGCAAATCCTAGTCCTCCATTCAAGTCTTGGTCACCAAGCAACCAAATAAAAATCTAGATATTTTTATGGTCTTAACCCACTAGCTCGCTCAGTCTCCGCGCTCGCGCTTAAACGAGTCGCACCTCGCTAACGGACGGAAATCACAAAAATATAAAATCTACCAAATCAACGTCCGTCATAAACCGTTTCCAAAACTTATCGCCAAATCTTTTTCCTCGACTGTAATTTTCTTCCTCACCCTCGAAAATTATTCTGACAACATATCCTAACTCACGCCGATATATAAAACCTCCATCTAAATTTCTACGAAATTCAGAAGCCGTAAAATTTAACATCAGCGGGTAAAATTCCTACTCGTTTTTCCAAAAGCGAGAATAATCCAAAACTCGTTATTCTGACTACACATAAACCTTCTTATACTCAAAAGAAGACTACGACCCAAAGTCTGTGCCTTTCCAGCGCACGAGCACAAAACAGGCTCCATTTCAGCAAAAATTCCATTAATGCGACGATACTCACAAGACCGCTCCACCAAAAACCCTAAAACTTAGCCGACACTAAAGTTCTTTAGAAAAACTGTACAGTGGAATCTTGGGTCTTACATTACTACCCTCCAAAAAGAAGTTTCGTCCTCGAAACTAAAGGTAAGAGTATCAACTCAACTAGTTATTACCATCACCAACACAATAAAATCCCTCGGATTAGGTGTAGCCACACAGACGCTAACACCGGGTGAAGTCCCACAGATACTCTCACCAACACACTAGCACAACCGTGCTTCAACCGCCACTCTCAACGAGTTCACCACTCAAAAATTGACCTCACAACAGAGGTTCACAACCTCGAGTTCCTCAAATGTCCAAAAGGTCCACACAAATTTTTTCCAAAATCACTTATTTTGCCTCCTCGACATAGCCTAAACCACTAGGTTCACGCGAAGCAGTGACTGGCTACCCTCCAAAAGAAACACCGAAACTTTCTGCGCACTACCAAAGCTAGCAAAGCTAGTCAATTCCCTTCAACACGATTCCGTCTACTATCAACAATAAATTAAGGACGGCCAGTCCCTCAATTTGTCAATAGATAGTCGACAATCATGATGGTGGTTTAGACCCTCTTTACCCAACTTAAGTGATACTTCATTCCACTTGTGCTCAAGGTCCTCCGAGGCACAATGGTCCAACACTTCCTTCGAGGTTTTCCCCACACGTTTCCCTCGATCTCTTACGAATACAAGATTAAAGTCGTAAGACACAACGCTCAACACATGTCGCATAAGCTCTCATGCTTCCACTCTTGAAGTATCCGTGGAGTATCATCCAATAGTAGTACAGTGCCACCACGGCAATTACCACCAAAACTATTTCATTCCAAACAAGTTGTCTTCTCTTCTAGAAGATTTTCCCACCTTACCACTATCCATCAGTCCGCGACTCAATGAATATGCCGAACCGTCTGCTCACATACGGATCTATTTCCAATCACGACTTAAATAATACCACCCCCACCTCCGGTTGGTAATTACACTCCTCATAGTCTTGGCACTTGCCAAACTAAACCATTTACTTCTCTTGGACTCCCTTATCCAAATCTCCAATTCCCCAGAATCGGTTCCTTATACGTTAACATTACTTCCAAAATGGTACTTAGACGCATCTCGCGTGCCTTAAACAAACGTTTATCCTCGTCGACGGCCATCGTCGGCGCACATCCTCTTCACAACGTATTCTCATTCTATTCCTGAACTCTCCTGAGTTCCTTTTTCTCTTACAATAACATCCTCTCTTACTCAAAAGAGTTGGTCACCCTGACCATTCCTAAACACTCCAAACATCACCACTCTCGTCGAGGTACCTACCTTCAAAATAACTCTTAGGGCATTCCTCACATTACTATTGTCTAACCATCCTTGTTGACAACATCCGAATCCCTTATACTTACTCACTACCGATCTCCATCATACCACGTCTCTCTCTTCATTGTAACCACTACAATGAACCAAAGCTCTACAAGCTTCCATCAACTTGCCATTAGACAATTTCTTATCCTTCTTATTTCCAAAATTAGGTGTGAGACAAATCCCTTCGCCAATCTTCAATTGGCATAAGCCACATCTTCATGGGCTTCTCTCTAAATCCTCATTCTTTTCTAGACCCAGAAACAGATCCACAAACCATTTCATCTCCATCACTCTTTCTCCTCTTTGAAGATGAATCATCAAGTGAAAAACAACCAAACAATGGAACATTTTCTCTACGAGTTCGGCTAGAAACACCACTAGCCACACTTATTGTTAACACATTCTTTCCATGACTAATCTCCCTTTACGACTAACTCATCGATGTCATAACCGCTACAAAACTCCAATCAGGCCTGTATCATCAATCTACTACTTTGCAACTTTCTAGTTCAACAACCATCTAGAGTTGGTTCCCAAACCACCATGACCAATAACTTGTTAAATCAAAACAACATCTTTAATTCACCGCACACAAGCCCATTACTCTCGTCCCACATCAACTTGTTTCCAACCAAGCACACTCTTCTCCCATTCGATTGATCCTTCATCATCGTTTTCTTATTCACTTCTAACTTTTTACTAACAATCATCTCTTATGAATGACTATATCTAAACTCGTCCTTATAGGGTCACTGTAATTCGCCTACAAATCGACTCATCATACTCAGCTATCAAACCTTTAACACTTATCTCAAATCTTAATGCTCGACTTATCAAAAATATCTACCAACGCACGACACTTCGCTATGATTTTATCCTTAGTACGTTCGATACCCAAATCAAACCCTTGAATTTACTGCTCAAGAACTACAATTACTTGTCATACCATCCGTTTAATCATAATATACAATAAAAGTCCTTCCAACTATCAACTCTTATTGTCTTAGTACTCTTACTAACAACTCTTTTCCTGCTCATACACGACATTTCTAGAATATCTCCAAAAATTCTCGTCCATAACTTGAATTATTTAAAACTTGCCTACCTCGACTCTCATGGTATCATAAATTCAAGATGCCACTTAGTCCTTCAACCCCCTTGGTCGATCAAAATTGTTAACTTAAACTCACATCCACACAGGATCTCTACTCAAATCTTGACTAATCTCTTCAACTACTCAATAATTCTTGACTAATCCCTAAGATTTTCTCAAAATGTTTACTTTCTCTTATGGTTTACCTGCCAATAACTGACAATTCCAGCTTCTACTGCTACAATTCTCTAGGCATTCCCATACTACACACCTCCGGTATCACCCGTCATCGACATACAACTCACTTTCCAAGGTTGAACTCCTCGTTCTTACCTAAACATCTCTCCAAATCCACCTTTTATCCAATAATCAATCACCTATAATTTCGTTTCACACCGACATCTATACTTACTATCTCCCGAACTATGTATAGATTGTCACTTATCAATGTGATACTTGGTCTCCTACCTTTTATCATCACGAGATTCATCCTTACAAATCATAGTTTCGAATCTAATTCATCTCGCACACTTAAATTAAACCCTTAAGTTAACCACCATTTGCATAAATGTCGTCTAACACCACCAGGTTTCCTCACTCTGGACGTACAACGTCCTTTAATTCCCATTCAAAGTGCCTCAATTATTGTCCAATCATCGCAATTAAATCCAATTGACATCTCGCATGCTCCACCATTCCATAGTGGCTGCGTTCTCTTGGAAACCGAATGACTTCATCAAGTCGCACCCTAACTCACCAGAGCAGATATTCAATATCTTCTTCAAAAGGTCGTCTCAATCCGATCCTTACTTACAATCCTTTTTCAATTGACGTTCACTCGTCCATACTCAGTACCTTTGAGTGACAACGAGCAATACTACTTCCATTGATTTACTTCCAAGAATCTCTTGTAGTTCTTGTTCACCTCGAGTCCATCCTCCTCGGACCACTCCGTCTAAGAAATTAAGAGACACTTGTCGACTAAATTCGACCAAGGCTCGGGGTTTCACAATTTCACTTACTGAAGCCTCACTCCCTGCCTTACTTCGGTAAGACACAAACCAGTGTGTAAGCATATCCCATGCTAGACTCAAAACAACCAACCACATAACCCACAACACAACAAAAACAACCGCTAGAACTAACACAACTCTAGCTACGTTCTAACCGACTCTGGACTAACGACTCAAGTGCACACTTTCCCTTTGAAGATTTAAAGTCGGGCTCTGATACCACAATGTTACACCCCGATTTTCAAAGCCTAAAAAGGGGCATTATTTTTTATTTTTTTTAACAAACAACAGAGTTGCGCATAAAATATTTTACAGTGAGCCGGCATTAAATTTACAAACGAACCCATATATAATATATAGTGCATCCGATACGCGAAGTATTCACCTGAATAATTTACAGTCCATAAGTCTAAGCCCTCAAAGTACAAGTGCAACAAACAAGTTAGAATCCTATGCCTAACCAAAAAGCACGGTGTACAAACCACACCGGCGCAGAGTCTAATTCTAAACTATAGCTCCAACACGAGCTCACTGAGGGCCTGAGCAGCCGCCGCCCTCGTGACCTACAGCATCATCTGGGGTGGGAGGAGCCCGCAAATGAATATTGAAAGGGTCACCACAAAATAAAAGTATATATATATATATAACCGGTGCGAAAGATGTACACATAACAAATTTCCACATACACGAGAAAACTCTTTAACACAAAAGCAATTCCCACCAACGTGCTTATATAAACCAATGCACACATAGCCTATCAATGCAGACTCTACATGATCGTGATCACCCTAACCGGGACTGTTTCACATGCATGAATTCCGGAATTTAACCTCTCCGCAGAGAGTCGTAGGTTCAAGCCCTACTATACCCCGCATGGCGTCAATAAAATCCCAGAGGATTAGAGTGGATCCATTCCCGATAATCACACCCCGTGGTCCATTCCCGATAACCACGTATTGGACTCAATAAATCCCGCAGGATTAAGGTGGATCCATTCCCGATAATCGCACCCCGTGGTCCATTCCCGATAACCACGTACTATGAATGCATGAGCATACGATTCCCCTTATATGCTAATGCAACAAATACATACCTCTCAAGCGTATGTAAACCAATCACAATATGTACATATATTCTCAAAATCATATTCACGCCAATCACATGTTCATACATATATTCTCAATCATATGTAAATAACGCACGTATTATAAACAATTTCTCATCCCGAGAATACATCACACATATACATGCCAAACACACAACACACATCACCGAAAATAACCGACAAACATGTTATAACTCAGTGAAAAGACAGAAATAAAGTGATGCCCTTACCTCAGCAAGCTTCCGTTACTTTAATTTCGCGAAATTCTACAACTCACGCTACCTAAAATAAATGTAGCGTAACATCAATAAAATATTCCTCGTTTATCCTATCGAAACGAAACTGGCTCTCAAAAGTCTAGGGGGGTTTTAGGTACTTTCTAACTCTCTCACCTAGCAATTCCAAGTTCTTCCCAATCCGATAAAAATTCACGAAGTTAAAGACATTATTTTTCGCTACAAGAAATTCATTTTGTTTTCAAAGCATACCAAGAACCACTATTGTTTTCAACCTCAAGGAACCCATTTTCATACTACAAAAACATTTGAAAACAAACCAAAAACTCTTCAAAAATAATCAACAAAAATCAGAGTTTTCTTGCGTCGCAAGTTTCATGTTTTTCTTACCAAGTAAAAAACTCTATACTCATTCTTTTAAAGCCTATGATCACACACCAACGTCATGATCATTTTCTTACCATTGTGGACTTAGAAAATTTTGAAAGCTCATGGCCCCTTAATACACATAGGCCACGGCCAAGAAAATGGAAAGGGCACCAACACTCAAAATTTTCCACTTCCAAAGGCATGGTAATATCCTATAATACCTAAAAATCATTTATCCGAACAATCCAAATCATTTTAGGTCGAATCACAATTTTCGACAATTCTCAAATTGGTTTTCTAAAGGCAAAAGCAACTCATTTTCTTTTCTAACAAAACCATAACCAATCAAACTTTAAAACCATGATTAAGTACTCCTAAAATGACTTAACAAAATTCGAAAACTCTTCCCTTTCCCTTAAATGGTGCCACGGCCAAACTAGGAAAAATAAGGCCAACACCTAAAATTTTTTCATTACAAAACCCTAGTAATCATCTATTAGTTTGCAAAGGCATTCCCATTGCTCAATTGACTACTTTGAGAATCGAAACGAAATCTCCTAAAAAAATGTTCATCGAATCGCTCAAGAACACCAAAATAATTTTTTTTCTTATTTTTCAAAACAAAGTTTATAATCAAGAATCCATTTTGCCACAAAGCTCAAAACTAACATCAAAAATCAAATCACAAAACAAAATCCAAGTTTATGATCTTTTCAAAAAATTTCTTAAAACCCTAACTTAAAAATTTGTGAAAACATAAATCCATCATGGGAAACTTCTCATGCTTCACTCAAGTGTACTAATAACCTCTCAAGAACACTTCTATGGAACCAAAACTAATTAAACTAGATTCTAGAATTTTCTTCTCAAGAACACAATTTTCATAACTTAATCTATGAGGAATTTAACCAACAATAAGAAGAAATAAGCTAGTTACCTTAAGAGAAGAGATGATCCTAGCAATTTCTATGATCCAACAAGAGCAAGATCCAAGCTTTTAAAGGAAGTAAGAAAATTAAAACTCACCCTACACCTAACAAAAGGCCTCACGGCCAAAAAACAGAAAGGAGGGAGGGAGATTTTTCCTACCTCAAACTATAGCTCATAATCACCACCATGAGGAGAGGATCAACTTTGGTTCCAAACTTTCTTCCTAATTCTTTCTAGATTTCCCACAAGAATGGATTAAGCTTACTAACTTAATAAGAAAAAGTGTTTGGTAATGAAGAGAAAGAGAGATTCCTCGTGAGAGAGAAGAGAGGAAGAGTGAAAATCCTTTCCAATTTTTCCTAAGTCTTCCTACTTATTAAAGTCATGGATTAATCTAGGCCAATGGATCAAATAGTGTAAAGTTCTATGAGCAAATCCTAGCCCTCCATTCAAGTCTTGGTCACCAAGCAACCAAATAAAAATCTAGATATTTTTATGGTCTTAACCCACTAGCTCGCTCAGTCTCCGCGCTCGCGCTTAAACGAGTCGCACCTCGCTAACGGACGGAAATCACAAAAATATAAAATCTACCAAATCAACGTCCGTCATAAACCGTTTCCAAAACTTATCGCCAAATCTTTTTCCTCGACTGTAATTTTCTTCCTCACCCTCGAAAATTATTCTGACAACATATCCTAACTCACGCCGATATATAAAACCTCCATCTAAATTTCTACGAAATTCAGAAGCCGTAAAATTTAACATCAGCGGGTAAAATTCCTACTCGTTTTTCCAAAAGCGAGAATAATCCAAAACTCGTTATTCTGACTACACATAAACCTTCTTATACTCAAAAGAAGACTACGACCCAAAAGTCTGTGCCTTTCCAGCGCACGAGCACAAAACAGGCTCCATTTCAGGAAAAATTCCATTAATGCGACGATACTCACAAGACCGCTCCACCAAAAACCCTAAAACTTAGCCGACACTAAAGTTCTTTAGAAAAACTGTACAGTGGAATCTTGGGTCTTACATTATTTAAGCTCGTTGTTTTGCATTCGATTTGGGGTTTTGGAAAAAGATTTTATCAAAATTAAACGGAATGCTTGCAGAAAATAAAAAGATAAATGATTCAAGAAATATAGAGGATAGGTATGGTGGTTGAACTCGCTCTCTTCTTCATATTTGGCATAATCGGTGTATAACATAGTGTTTCAGATTATTATTCGGCGGTGACTTATTCTTGTTATGGTAATACCTTACTATTATCCTATGTATATGATGTTTCCCTACGTTAATAACTAAGGTACCTACGAGAGTCTAACCTCGATGTGTCACATACCCTAATTACTAGGTGAGTTGTTCATTATACATGCATTATATCTTTCATCCATCCAATGCCTCTAGGTCCTAGTTTCGGGCTATTCAGCTTCTAAGTGCTCAGTTCACACATAGTTCTTGATTCCTCATCTAATTGCTCAGTTCACAACTTGTTCAGGATGTTACCGTCTCTATTCACCTAGCATATTTACTACTAAGTTCCGAATAAATATTAAAGTAAACTCTAATATTTATTCTATGGGCGCTCCCGCTTATCCGGCCCGATTACGAGAATGCGTTGTTAAAGTGCGAGAAAGTAAATAACAAACATAATACTGAAATACGATTTATTATTACTTTGACTCAATTACAGACTCCAAATATTCATAGGGGAGTTCATCTTCTCCACCACAACCTAAGGCATCTATTAAAAAAGACTAAACATTTAAATTACAAGAACCTAAATATAAAAACCTAAAGAAAACATACCTTGCTGAGATAACTTTCCCGTAAGGGGAGAAAGCTATGCCCTTAGAGCTCCTCTGAACACCTCCTTAATAGAAGAGAATGTTCTACTATTTATGAATGAAAAATAATGAGGAATTTGAGCTCTATTTATACTTTTCATATTTGGCCTTGATGATAGGAATTTCTACGGTATTTTTAGTATTAGTATTAGTAGTAAAATGACCAAGACAGGCCAAAAAACAAAGGAAAACCTACAAAAGCAAAGAAAAGCATCAAGACCGAGTCCAAGATGCCAAAAGACAAGAAAAAGCCCAAAAAGTGAAGAAATTGAGCATTCCATCGCAGCACGTTGACTTAACTTGGCGCCCAAGCTGATTAAATGGACAGGATCAGTTATAAAATTGAACTAAATCTTCACATCGTACCACAATGGTTCCATCGCAGTACGATGCCTTGCTGAGGCCCATTGCGAAAACTATAAATAGAGCCTCCCTGTTATTGTTTAAATCATTCAGAAATAGTACAATACTCTCTACTATAAGAGAGGTTCAGAGGAGCTTTATTGGGCATAGTTTTCTCCCCTTACGGGAAAACTAACTCAGCAAGGTATGTTTTATTTAGGCTTTTATGTTTAGATTATAATTTCTTTATTGTAATTTAAATATGTAGTCTTTGTAATAATGCCTTAGGTTGTGGTGGAGAAGATAAACTCCCCTATGAATATTTGGAGTATGTGATTGAGTCTAAGTTATAATAAATGTTATTTAATATTATGTTTGTTATTTACTTTCTTGCACTTTAATAACGTATCTCGTAATCTCGCCGGATAAGCGGGAGCGCCCTTAGAATTGATATTAGGTTCTTACTTAATATGGTCCGGAACTAGCAGTTAATAATGCTAGGTGTATAGAGACGGTAACATCCTGAACTAGTCGTGAACTGAGCGGTTAGAGGAGGAATAATGAACTACGTGTGAACTGAGCACATAGAAGATGAACAGCCCGATACTAGGATCTAGAGATTAATTGGTGAAGATAATAATGCATGTGTATAAACAACTCACTTAGTATATTTGTAACATTATAAACAACCCTACTATTATTTGTATATTTTGCATTCGATGTGTCACATACCCTAATTTGTGAACACTTAGAAGATGAACAGCCCGATACTAGGATCTAGAGGTTAATTGGTGAAGATAATAATGCATCCCGATACTAGGATCTAGAGGTTAATGATGCAAGCATTACGCTATTTTTATAAACACCTTTTTCCAAAACCCAAAGTGAATGCAAAATATACAAACTTAAATAACGCTAACGAAGCTTCGGCACGATCCCTGTGGATACAAACTCATTCTAGACACCTAGAGTGTGAATTATTACTCGACGATAGACTGGTGCACTTGCCAGACCGTAGTCAGGCCTCAAGAAGCCATCGTAGGTTATTATTCGATTCTGTAGGTTATTCTTCGTATTTGGGCTTGTCTTGGTCAATTTATTACTAATATAACTACCTAAAATACAATAAAAATTCCTGTCATCACTCACATAATAAAATAAACGAGTACGAGGAACTCTTTAAGATGACATATAATTACCATTTAATTTAATGAGTATAGCAGTTTTAACCAATATATCACCCCCCAAGGTATCCTAAAACATGTTACTGAGATATATAAATATATGTCTCTTTCTCTGACCATATAATCTATCTAATACTATTAAACATGTTCATGAAATCCAAGTTGCATTCGGACATAAAACGAGTGATTTAAGAGTTTTCTAAAATTATGCAAGTTCTGACCTGCTACACTCGCTACGGCGAGCTCAACCTCGCCACGGCGAGTTAGGTGCTGTCTGACCTGTAACACTCGCCACGGCGAGTCTGGAACTCGCCCGGCGAGTTATACAGGACAACAACACTCGCTGTGGCGACCAGGCGCTCGCTGCGGCGAGTTTCGCAGAGCAGACCCCTGTTTTATGCAGAAATACGATTTTCATAGTTATTCACCTACAATCTCCATGCAACTTGTTTAAACATGTTTAATAATGTAAAATAGATTATATAGGGGCAAGAATTGAGATTTATTCTTGCTCTTTCATTAATTTGATTCTTAAAACCTATGTTTGCATGCATATTTCATATTTGGGGATTTCTAGGCTTTCTAAAATAATCTAAGGTTAAGAACTTAAGTACCCACCTGATTGAAGCTTTAACATAGCTAAAATGATGACAGAAACTGCAGCTAACTCTTGCTTTACGTGACTCAAATCTGACCCCTTTTTGTTCAAAACTCCAATTGTAAGAATTTCTCCATTTCCTTAGCTTTAATACATCACCCACAACACCAAAAGCTCAATGTCACATACATGCATGGCAGAAACAGTTTGAAATGGGAGGGAAGGCACAAATTTGAGGTTTAAGGAAGAATTAAGTCACAGAACTTACCCATTAATGTTCCTAAGGGATTGGAGGAAGGAATGAAGCTCTTGCATGTTGGTTATTGAACATGAATTGATGAAGATGAGTGGATGATGATGAGTTACGGTGGAAAGGAGAAAGAGGAAGAACAGTGTTGTTGTTGCTTCCTTGCGTGAGAGAGAGAACGAAAATAGGAAAAATAGCTTGTCTTGGTCTCAAGTGTTATTATATAGGAATTAAAAAGCAATGGGGGGTGTTGGAGTAAGAGGGAGGTTTGGTGAGAAAGGAAAAGTGAGTGGGGGAATTGTTTTAATTTCACTTAAGTCTTGATAACATAGTGTAGTTGGTGGAGTTGGCTTTGTCAACTAGGAGTAATTTTTCTTGTTCCTAAATATCTCTTAATTTCCAATTAAGCTCTAAGAATTGAATCTAATTAACATTCTTTTATTAATTAAAGTTAGGATGTTACAAAGTTGTTGGCAGGTAAAATGAATGTCATGGTCAGTCATATATATATAGGGAAGGTAATGACATAGTTGATTGTCTTGCGAATTTAGGTACCAATGCCGATAAATTTTTTTTTTGGAGCCACCTGTTTGTATTGTTAATAGCGTGCATAGAAATAAACTTGGTTTACCAAATTTTAGGTTCACTTCTTTCTAAGAGGGTTTAGTTTGCCCCCCCCCCCCCCCCCCTTCGTGCCTTTTGTATCTGCTTGTCTATGTTAATGAAATTTTTGTGGTTGTAGCACCTTAGCTACTCTAGTTTATTAAAATTTTTGTGGGTAGCACCTTAGCTACTCTAGTTTATTTTGAAATCCTTGTCTATGTTAAAATAATTAAATAAATAAATAATCACACAAAACCTAATTATTAAAATACGGCTGTTACAATGCATGTACCTTTTCCCAAATGGTATAGACAATATCTTCAAGGTCAAAAATATTGGAACACCTATTAACCGTTTTGCAAAGGATTTCAAAATCACTTTGCAGAAAAGCTCAACAACTTTCTGTGAGTTCCAAAACTTCAAGCAAGCTTCTCAACGAATACAATTCTTCAATGACTCTACTTCTACTGCCTATAAATAGAGAAGATCAGTTGAAGAATAAACAAGACTTACCAGCATTTGAACGTGCTAACTCTATCATAATCAAAAGTTTTTTTAAAATTCTTAGCATTCTTTCAAACTTGTATCTTAGAAAAGTGTTTTTTAAGTCTTGTAATTTGAGTTATATTTTGTAACACCTCTGATAGTATATCAAGTGTTCCATTCCAAACTTTCTTAAAACCTTAACTTAGTGGAAGTCTCTTGCTTGTGTGCTTCAGTATTAGAAGTCTATTTCTTGTGTGCTTGAGCATCTGTAATCAGGTGTGATTATAATGAAATCCCTTGAAAGTGAAAGGTGACTTGACTACTCTTGTTTTCCGAGAGGAACCAGTATAAAAATTCTTGTGTGTGATTTTTTCTCTCTCTAAGTCCTTTTTATTCGCTGCTTAATCTCTTTAAAACAAACACTTAGAGGTAGTTTTTTCTTAAACAAGAAAAAGTCAACACAATTCAACTCTCCTTCTTGTGTTTTCTCACTTTAAAAATATCTATGACATACCACCCTTACGCTTATTCCACCACAATTTATGTAATTTTTTCGTCTACTTTTTAGTGCAATTGTGTAATTATTTTGTTTATGTTTGATGTAATATTTTGCTTTGTGGTGAAATTTTGGTTCCTATATAACATCAGTTCGAAGGAGAACTTAGCAAGAAGAGGATTACTTTTGCGGATATGAAAGTATATGTAGATGGTTGCAGGGTTGCCGAAACCTCCAATCACTTATTTTTGTTGTTTGTTTTGGTGATCATGTTCAATTTTGAGAAGCGCTTTCATGCTTTGTTTTGGTCGTTTTCCAATGTAAAATTTTAAGAAGCGTTTTCATGCTTTGTTTTGGTCGTTTTTCAATGTGAATTTTGTGTACTTCTAACACACCTTGTGTTTAACGTGTTTTAAATATATTCATTGGTGAATTCTTCAGGACACATCTTATTTAGATATGTACCGATGCACCTGCTGAGGGAGAAATAGTGTTTCTTAATTTGTGCATTTTAAACACTATTGGTGGAAAAACATTTGAGGGGTTAAGGAGTTGATTTGAGGGTAGGTAGGTAGTTCAGAGGGGAACCTTTTTGCATTTGTTTTGGTCATTTTTTTTCTATGTTAATTTTGTATACTTAGTAGTATTATGCACACTTTGTGCTTAACCGATTTTTAATATATTTATTTAGCTTCTTAAAAGAATAATAAATATTTAATGCAAAAATTATTGAAAGCCAAAACAATTTTTACTCAATCAAACTTAGTAATATCTAAAACAATAATAATTTAAAAGCACAAAATAATCATGTTAAGGCTAAGCCACACATGATGACTAACAAACACATAAGAAATAAAAATATGTGAAGATTACACCATAATCACTTATGATTGTGTCTTCACCTAAACCCAAATAGCATATAACACTAAATTATCACGAAATTAAAAATTGAGACCGATCTACCACATAAGATATGCAAACCACACACACACACAACACACAACACACATCACACACACACACACAAACACAACTTCATTAATTTAAGGAAGCATATTAGGCCAAAATCCATTTTGAAGATTTGCATCAAGAAGATGACCAAATGAAATTGCATCATCCCCATTTCCATTCAGCATCAAGTCCATATCCATTTGTCTTTGCATGATGTCAGCATCATTCATAGTCAACCCAGTATGACCATGATCCACCCTCATAGTTAGTTCTTCATTGTTCGTTGTTGTTGTTGGTGCCGCCGGCAGCGGTGGTGTCATTTGAAGTTGGCCTGGAGTTGGAGCAGACATTATTTCACTTTGCCCAATATTATTATTGCCAGCTTCCAATCTTCTATCTATGTCCCTTAAATTTTGGTCAATCAACCGATAAAGAACATTTGATTCATCTATTGATATAGTTTCGCGCATAATTCTATTATATGGAATAGAATTATACATGAGCACTCTCATCTCGTTCTCCATATTTTCTCTCCTCAGTTTCATAAGTTGCTCTTGGGCTTTGGAAACTCTTTGTTTCAAAAAATCCTTTTGATTCAATTTGTTCCTATTCTGCTCAAATTCAGTCAGTGATCTGAATTTTGCGAGCACATTTTGGACTCCCAAAGGGGATGGCCAAATATCAGGTTGTGGCTCAAGAGGACCATATATTATGGCACATGCTTCAATTCCGCACAGAGTGCTTATTTCATCAACCTTCTTCAATAGATTCATTTTTCTTTTCTTATATGATGCTTTTCGAGTAGCATCATTAACAATGAAAGCAAGTTTCACCTTTTTTCTAGCCATGGTGTAGTTACTAGAGTAAAGGTTAAAGAAAAATAAAAGAAGAATAGGTTATTGTTGTGATTTTTGGTTGTGAGTAATGTATGTTATTTTGTATATATATATATAGACTATGCCATATGCTTGCGTTAATCTATAGATGGTATTTGATATATGCGTGAATAATATCCAACTGGCATACTTAGCTGTTAAATATCACTTTATTGTCAATCCATCTATGTAAGATCTAAAAAATCAAGTGCTTTTATGACATTTAATGTGTAAAATTTTAGATATTAATCACTTTATAGTAAATAATTTAATTGACTTTTTTATGGTAATATAAATAATTTAATTGTGAAATGGTTTGAATATGTACCAAAACTATTATCCTCCATGGATGCATGAACATAGACAGATACATTCTTAATATAAATTAAGTTTATCATTAATTTTTTAGATATTTATCACTTTATAGTAAATAATTTAATTGATTATTTTATGGTAATATAAATAGTTTAATTGAAGTGCTTATGAGAGAGTTGGAATTTCTATAAAAAATATATTTTCTATAAATGCATGAACATATAGATAGATAGATAAATAGATATAATTTTAATATATGATTTTAGTTTAATATTAATTTTAAGATATTTATCAATATATTGTCATTCCATGTAATATCCCAACTCCTAAAATTATCCAACTAATTTTAATTAGAACTTGTCTAATAAAATTAGAAGCAATTAGGGGTGATTAATTAATTAAATCAAGAGATTAAGTGTATTGTGTGGAAGTTAGTAATTTTAATTAAATCTAAGACTACACAAATACACCTTAAGAGTGATTAATTAACACAAAGAAGAATTTGAACCTCCCTCCATTCCTCCCCTCTCCCTCGTGTCCCTCCCTCAACCTCACAACACATCACTTGTTGGTGAATCACTCTTCCACTCACCTTCCCACCTCTAGTAAGGCATGCAAGATACCTCCATTCACTTCCATTACTTCAGAAAAAAAATCTGAAGGTTTTCACCCTCATTTCTCTCCCTCTCACGCAAGAAACAACAAGCAAACCTCACAAGATGCTTGTCCCTTTCTCTCATGCAAGCACCACTCTTTGTCACATGTCACAAACCAACAACAACCTTAATTTCTCCCTCTGTTTATACAGCATTTGAGATCATTTCTGTACCACAATACTCATCACATGACCTGAACCTAACCACAAAACAACAACAAATCACTACTTCCCAACCAACTCAACCAATGGTTTGACATGCAAAGAGAAAACCCAAAACAACACCCATTGTCCTCATTTTGTGCTAACCTCCCTATAAATACCATCATAAACCTCAGAAACGAATCATCAAACTCTCAACTCAGTAAACACTTTCAAATTCCACTCCTTCTTCAATTAGTGATTCTTGGTCTTTTGGGGTTTTGGAGTCAAGGAGCAGCAAGTTGTTCGTAGAGTAGCTAGGAGGATTCAGTAGCTGTTAGGAAGCTTAAAGCAAAGGTTTAAAGCTTCAATCCAGGAGGGTTCTAAGGCTAGTTTAGCTAGATTCCCAAAAATATGAATTTTGCATGTTAACTTAGGATTTAGGAAAAATGTTGTGTGAGAGGAATTAATCCCCAAATTCCTCTCCATTCTGTCCTATATTATATATATTGTGTAATGGCATGACTTAGAATGAGGATTGTAGGTGTTAAACTTGTTAAAATGTGATTTTTCGTGAAACAGGGCAGGTTCTGAGTGAACTCGCCACAGCGTGTTCAGGGCGAGCATCCATGGCGAGCTGGGTTCTTCAGGCTGATGAACCTCGCTCTGGCGAGTAACAACTCGCCGGGCGAGTGGTTTTAGGCCAGGACCTATAATCCTGCCATGGCGAGCACCCACACACTGCAGCGAGCTCATACAGGACATGACCTGTAACAACACGCCCTGGCGAGTGATAACTCGCCGAGCGAGTTTGACAGTAAACAGAATTTTTATTTCAAAATCTCTAAAGAACTATGACACTCGTTTTAGATCCTCATCTAAGTTGAATACACTTGCAGTAAACACAATTATATAATGTTATACAGTATGTTAATCACAGATAACCTTAGGGTATAACTTAGGGAAATTAGAAATGCATGTTCCCTGGGACTTTGGTAAATTATGGTAGAACTCAAGTAAATTAGTATCAGTCAGTTTGCTGCGATTTATGTCGCTTTATGGACTCCCAATGGGATAATCCATTAGGTTATGATTATGTGAGCTTTATGCCGTGACCGAATCGGTTGTCGGATATGGCAGGCCTCTGAGACATGCTCACCTCAGAGTGTCCTTGTGTTTAAAATGAATAAGATTAATTTTGTGATACACCTTTACTTATGCTTATGTATTATGTTATGTTATGAATTCATATGTTATGACTGATTAGGATTCCCCGGTGTAGTCACCTTAGGAGGGTAGTAGAACTCACTGAGGCTTAGTAGTCTCACCCCACTCCAAACAATTATTTTTCAGATAAACAGGTTGGCTAAGGTATGCTCGTTGGTGTGCTAGTAGCTGTGCTTGGAGGATTCGCATTTTGTTCTTGCTTTCCTTATTTCGTATCTTGTTGTATTTCAATAATCCTTTGTGTACTGTTGAACTTATGTTTTGCTTCCGTTGTATCTTAATCTGTGTTGTATTTAGCACCTGCGTGTGCTTTAATTCTCAATGTAATAATAATGTACTCAGTTACCGATTATGATATTTCACTGATATTCTAGATATTTCATGTGGGGTGTTATAATTGGTATCAGAGCAGGTCGATTCAGACCGTGCCAGATTTCATTAGTATTACTAATCCGAATCCCAGTATTTGTCTGGATTTCTAACATCTGTTCTAGATGTCATGTCACTTTAAGCCTAGCCAACTTGACTTGATATTGGCAGTTAGAGCACTATGTCAGGAGCAAGACGAGGACCTGGAAGGCCTAGAAGGAACGTTGCTGATGATGACGAGCCTGATATGTACGGTGATGCTAATGCAAACATGTGGGCTGAGATGATGCATCAGCAGCAGCAATTTCAGGCCCAGCAAGCCCAGCAGCATCAAGAGTTCATGGCTATGTTTCAACAGCAAATGAACAACCCTCCACCTCAGCAGCAAGGGTCAAGCGCTGCCTTCCGTGAATTCTGCCGAATGAGTCCGTCGGAGTTCTATGGAGAATACAATCCAACGAAAGCCAGGGAATGGATTCAACGAATGAGTGGAATCCTTGAATCCATGGATTGCACCGAAGCTGACAAAGTAACATTCGTCTCCCGCTTCTTTAGGGGCGACGCGTGTAACTGGTGGGATGGAACTAAGGCGTACATGGCGGCCAGTCAGATGGAGATGAATTGGGAAAATTTCCGACGCCTTTTCGTTGGACATTATATCCCAGAGAGTTACCAATCCAGATGGAACGTGAGTTGACTGAACTGAAGCAGGGGAACATGTCAGTGGTGGAGTACACCATGAAGTTCAATGAGCTGGTCCGTTATGTGATGGACGGAAATGATGCTTCCAGTGAATCATGGAAGATGAAAAAGTATCGGTTTGGGCTGAGAGCTGACATAGCGCACGATGTCTCGATGCAACATATTACCACCTTTGGTGATTTGGTGCAAAAGAGCTATCATGCAGAAGCAGATCTGGGTAACATACACAAGGAGCGTAGTGAAGCTTTTCAGAAGAAGAAGGATTCTGGAAAATTCAACCTGCAAGTGAGGACTAAAGGTACTACCAGTAAGGGAAAGCAGAGTTACTCTCAACGTTCACCAAAGAATTGTGCAGAGTGCGGTTTTCCTCACAATGGAGAATGCATGAAGGGAAGGAATATGTGTTACTACTGTAAGCAGTCAGGCCACTACAAGCATGAATGCCCTAAGCTGAAGAGACAGGGAGATTCCAGCGGTGCCTCAAAAAGCAAAGGTCGGGTATACTCACTTGACGGTGAGAATGTCAAATCTAATAATGCTTTAATTATGGATGTATGCAAGTTAGGCCAGTCTGAAGTTTTAGTCTTGTTTGATTGTGGAGCTACTAATTCCTTTATAGCTGTTGACTGTGTTCAGCGACTGCAATTACCCTCTGTGCCTTTAATTCCCCCCATGACTGTGGCTGTTGCCACAGGAGGCAAGGTTACTTCTAAACGTGTTTGTCAGAATTGTCCCGTTCTTGTGGGCAGCAAGGTCTATCATATAGATCTGATTTGCCTACCTCTGAAGGATATAGATGTGGTCCTAGGCATGGATTGGCTTTCCGCCAATACTGTGTACATTGGATGTGCTGAAAAGAATCTCTTCATTCCAACTGAAACTTCACCAGAAAGTAGAGCAATTACCGTTTTACTCCAGAATACTCATCAAATGATCCAGTACTTAGGTGCTAGCAGCAAATGTTTCAGTGTCTTGTTCACCATCGATCCGGAACCCAGTTTGAGCCCCAATGATATTCCAGTTGTTAGTGAGTTCTTAGATGTTTTCCCGGATGATATTATGAATTTACCTCCTGAAAGGGAAGTTGAGTTTTCCATCGATCTAGTTCCTGGTTCCCAGCCAATCTCTGTTGCCCCTTATCGAATGTCTCCTTTAGAGCTACATGAACTGAAATCTCAGCTTGAAGAGTTACTTCAGAAACACTTTATCCGACCCAGTGTCTCACCTTGGGGAGCACCGGTGTTACTCGTGAAGAAGAAAGATGGTACGATGCGATTATGTATTGATTATCGTCAACTCAACAAGGTCACAATTAAGAACAAGTATCCCTTACCAAGAATTGATGACCTTCTGGATCAACTCAGAGGTGCTACTGCCTTTTCCAAGATTGATCTTCGTTCTGGATATCATCAGATCCGTATCAAGTCCTCGGATGTTTCCAAGACAGCATTCAGGACTCGCTATGGACATTATGAATTCTTGGTCATGCCTTTCGGTCTGACAAATGCTCCAGCCATCTTTATGGACTACATGAATCGAATTTTCCAGCCGTACCTTGACCAGTTTGTTGTTATCTTCATTGATGACATTCTGATCTATTCTAAGGACTCACAGGAGCATTCGGAGCACCTGAGAATCGTGTTGAGCATCCTAAGAGAGAAGCAACTGTATGCCAAGTTCAGCAAGTGTGAATTTTGGCTATCTGAAGTTAAGTTCTTGGGTCATGTCATATCGCAAGACGGTGTGTCTGTTGATCCATCCAAGGTAGAAGCAGTGCTGAATTGGGAAAGACCCAGAAGTGTTACTGAAGTCAGAAGTTTTCTCGGTTTGGCAGGCTATTACCGGAGATTCATCTTAGGATTTTCGGAGATTGCCTTACCGTTGACCCGTCTGACCAGGAAAGATGCAACCTTTGATTGGGATGCTGCTTGTGAATGGAGTTTCAGAACCTTAAAGGAAAAGCTAACCACAGCACCAGTGTTAGTAATTCCTGACCCAACCCGCAAGTATGTGGTATACTGTGATGCGTCCAACAAGGGACTTGGATGTGTGTTGATGCAAGACGGAGCAGTTGTGGCATATGCATCCAGACAGCTAAAACCTCATGAGCAGAAGTATCCTACCCATGATTTGGAGTTAGCAGCAATTATCTTTGCCCTCAAAATCTGGAGGCATCACCTGTATGGAGTGCAGTTTGATCTGTTCAGTGATCACAAGAGTCTGAAGTACTTGTTCGATCAGAAGGAGTAGAATATGAGGCAACGACGTTGGATGGAGTATCTCAAGGACTTCGACTTCAACCTCAATTACCATCCAGGAAAGGCCAATGTGGTGGCAGATGCCCTGAGCAGAAAGACATTGTATGCATCAGAGTTGTTGATGCAACAGTGCGGTCTGTATGAGAAGTTTAGGGATCTTAATCTGAATGTGGTATATCATAAGAGCAGTATTCGCATTAACAGAATTGAAGTGTCCTGTGAGTTACGCCCAAGGATTGTGCAGGCTCAGCGGGATGATGTAGAGTTGCAGAAGAGGAGAAACCATCCGGGGTTCTCAGTAGCCACGGACGGTGCTATTCTCTATGAAGGCAGACTTTGTGTACCTCAGGATGATGAGTTGAAACGGTTGATCCTGGAAGAGGCACACAAGAGTGGATTTTCAATTCACCTTGGATCCACCAAGCTGTATCATGATTTGAAGGAGAACTATTAGTGGCCTAACATGAAAGCAGAAATTGCTAAATTCGTGTCCAGGTGTATTGTTTGCCAACAGGTGAAGATTGAACATCAGAAACCTGGAGGACCGTTGCAGCCTTTAGATATTCCTGAATGGAAATGGGAACATATCACCATGGACTTTGTAGGAGGACTGCCACGTAACCAGAGAGGTCAAGATTCGATCTGGGTAATCGTGGACCGGTTGACTAAGTCAGCTCATTTCATTCCAGTGAAATCCACCTACAAGGCCCCTCAATATGCAGCTATCTTCATGGAGTAGATTGTAAGGTTGCATGGTGTGCCTTTGAGTATTGTGTCAGATAGGGACCCAATATTCACTTCGAGGTTTTGGAAAGCATTTCAGAATGCGATGGGTACTCGGTTGAAGATGAGTACGTCACATTATCCTCAAACTGATGGTCAGTCGGAAAGAACTATTCAGACTCTTGAGGATATGCTTCGAGCTTGTGTATTAGAAGATGGTGGTTCGTGGAGTAATCACTTACACCTAATAGAATTTGCCTACAACAACAGTTACCATGCCAGTATCGGTATGGCACCTTATGAAGCTCTGTATGGCAGGAAGTGTAGAACTCCGTTATGTTGGACAGAAGTTGGTGATCGTGGATTCTTGGGACCAGATATAGTCCAAGAGACCACTTTAAAGATCAAGTCTATTCGGGATAAGCTTAAAGTTGCCCAGAGTCGGCAGAAGAGTTATGCCGACAAGAGAAGAAGATTTCTGGAATTTCAGGAAGGTGATCATGTGTTCTTGAGAGTTACTCCTAAGTTGGGTTTACGAGGTGTATTCAAAACTAAGAAGCTCTGTCCAAGATTCATTGGACCCTATCAGATTCTTCGACACGTCGGTCCTGTAGCCTATCAGTTAGCTCTTCCTCCATCTATGTCAGGGTTACACGACGTGTTCCATGTGTCTCAGCTACGGAAATATATTCCTGATCCTTATCAGCCAGTGGAACTTGAGCAAATTGATCTCCAGCCAGATCTAACTTATCAGCCAGATCCTGTTCGGATTGTTGAACGTGATGCTAAAATACTTCGGAACAAGAGAATTCCTATTGTCAAAGTTGAATGGGCTCAGTCTCCTGTTGGTGAATTCACATGGGAACTGGAGTCAGACATGCGGAAGAGCTATCCTTATCTTTTCCCGAGGTAAATTTCTTAATTTCGAGGACGAAATTTCTTTAAGGGGGGTAGGTTGTAATATCCCAACTCCTAAAATTATCCAACTAATTTTAATTAGAACTTGTCTAATAAAATTAGAAGCAATTAGGGGTGATTAATTAATTAAATTAAGAGATTATGTGTATTGTGTGGAAGTTAGTAATTTTAATTAAATCTAAGACTACACAAATACACCTTAATAGTGATTAATTAACACAAAGAAGAATTTGAACCTCCCTCCATTCCTCCCCTCTCCCTCGTGTCCCTCCCTCAACCTCACAACACATCATTTGTTGGTGAGTCACTCTTCCACTCACCTTCCCACCTCTAGTAAGGCATGCAAGATACCTCCATTCACTTCCATTACTTCAGAAAAAAAATCTGAAGGTTTTCACCCTCATTTCTCTCTCTCTCTCACGCAAGAAACAACAAGCAAACCTCACAAGATGCTTGTCCCTTTCTCTCATGCAAGCACCACTCTTTGTCACATGTCACAAACCAACAACAACCTTAATTTCTCCCTCTATTTATACAGCATCTGAGATCATTTCTGTACCACAATACTCATCACATGACCCGAACCTAACCACAAAACAACAACAAATCACTACTTCCCAACCAACTCAACCAATGGTTTGACATGCAAAGAGAAAACCCAAAACAACACCCATTGTCCTCATTCTGTGCTAACCTCCCTATAAATACCATCATAAACCTCAATAACGAATCATCAAACTCTCAACTCAGTAAACACTTTCAAATTCCACTCCTTCTTCAATTAGTGATTCTTGGTCTTTTGGGGTTTTGGAGTCAAGGAGCAGCAAGTTGTTCGTAGAGTAGCTAGGAGGATTCAGTAGCTGTTAGGAAGCTTAAAGCAAAGGTTTAAAGCTTCAATCCAGGTGGGTTCTTAGGCTAGTTTAGCTAGATTCCCAAAAAAATGAATTTTGCATGTTAACTTAGGATTTAGGAAAAATGTTGTGTGAGAGGAATTAATCCCCAAATTCCTCTACATTCTGTCCTATATTATATATATTGTGTAATGGCATGACTTAGAATGAGGATTGTAGGTGTTAAACTTGTTAAAATGTGATTTTTCGTGAAACAGGGCAGGTTCTGAGTGAACTCGCCACAGCGTGTTCAGGGCGAGCATCCATGGCGAGCTGGGTTCTTCAGGCTGATGAACCTCGCTCTGGCGAGTAACAACTCGCCGGGCGAGTGGTTTTGGGCTAGGACCTATAATCCTGCCATGGCGAGCTCCCACACGCTGCAGCGAGCTCATACAGGACATGACCTGTAACAACACGCCCTGGCGAGTGATAACTCGCCGAGCGAGTTTGACAGTAAACAGAATTTTTATTTCAAAATCTCTAAAGAACTATGACACTCGTTTTAGATCCTCATCTAAGTTGAATACACTTGCAGTAAACACAATTATATAATGTTATACAGTATGTTAATCACAGATAACCTTAGGGTATAACTTAGGGAAATTAGAAATGCATGTTCCCTGGGACTTTGGTAAATTATGGTAGAACTCAACTAAATTAGTATTAGTCAGTTTGCTGCGATTTATGTCGCTTTATGGACTCCCAATGGGATAATCCATTAGGTTATGATTATGTGAGCTTTATGCCGTGACCGAATCGGTTGTCGGATATGGCAGGCCTCTGAGACATGCTCACCTCAGAGTGTCCTTGTGTTTAAAATGAATAAGATTAATTTTGTGATACACCTTTACTTATGCTTATGTATTATGTTATGTTATGAATTCATATGTTATGACTGATTAGGATTCCCCGGTGTAGTCACCTTAGGAGGGTAGTAGAACTCATTGAGGCTTAGTAGTCTCACCCCACTCCAAACAATTATTTTTCAGATAAACAGGTTGACTAAGGTATGCTCGTTGGTGTGCTAGTAGCTGTGCTTGGAGGATTCGCATTTTGTTCTTGCTTTCCTTATTTCGTATCTTGTTGTATTTCAATAATCCTTTGTGTACTGTTGAACTTATGTTTTGCTTCCGTTGTATCTTAATCTATGTTGTATTTAGCACCTGCGTGTGCTTTAATTCTCAATGTAATAATAATGTACTCAGTTACCGATTATGATATTTCACTGATATTCTAGATATTTCATGTGGGGTGTTATATTCCATCCATATAAATATTGAAAATTAAGTGTTTTTATGATATTTTACATATAGTTAACATAAATAATTTAAGGAATACATTTTTCTTTTTTCCTTTTTTTTTTCTTTCTAAATAATCTTGAATTACACCCGCCTTCCCTCTTATGTTAAAAAATATCCATCTTAATCCATTTATGCTTAAATAAAGGTGTAAATTACACTCTCACTATCTGAGAGAAGCTTACATTTTATTCTCCTTCCTTCTCATATTAAAACCTACTTTTATCTTTCAATAATAAATACTCCATTTTAATATAATTAAACTTTTAATTCATATATTTTTTATTCACATTATTTACATATATTATTAAATGGTGTCATAAACTTTGAAGTTATAAAAAATAAAATAAAATAATTGGAAAACATACTAAAACCAATTAAAAAGTTATTTTAAATTAAATTTTATATTCTAAAATAATGAAATTATTAATAAATATTTGAAGAAAGGAAAATTACTCTATTTAATATAGGTTAAACTGCACATTTGGTCCCTTACGTTTATTTTAGGTTTCAATCAGGTCCCTTATATTTTAAAAGTTTCAATTTGGTCCAATAAAAGAAAAGAGAGTGCATATTTTAATATAGGAGAGGAGAGAAATTTACTCTATTTGACTGATTTTATTTTTTGGTAATATAAATAAGGCTTAATTCATAATTTGGTCCCTTATGTTTATTTTAGCTCTCAATTTGGTCCCTTATGTGTTAAAAGCTTCACGTTAGTCCCTTATGTGTTAAAAGGTTCACGTTATGTTTTGAACGTTACCATTAATTAGTCCCTTCTGTCAATTTTTTTTTTAACGCTGTTATTTTTTAAACATGGCTAACGGAAACGCCACATGGACAGACACATGGAAATTTTAACACATAATTCATAATTTGGTCCCTTATGTTTATTTTAGCTCTCAATTTGGTCCCTTATGTTTTAAAAGGTTCACTTTAGTCCCTTATGTTTTGAACATTACCATTAATTGGTCCCTTCCGTCAATTTTTTTTTTAACGCCGATATTTTTTGACACGAAGCTAACAGAAACGCTATTTTGGCAACACTTGGACTTTTTTGTAAGTTTTCCCAACCTAAATTAATATCATGGTGCTAATATTTACCAAATCATTGCAACCCTAATTTAGTTAAAGTGTGACTGGGTGTAAGACCCCTAATTTTAATGTACCTTTTATGTGAGGAAAGTAAGTAATGGCTAAGAATAGTAGGGTTTTTGTGAAGTGGTTTTGTGAATATTGTTGTCATAGCAGCATTTTGATGAGTTGGAGCCTGTTTTATGCTTCTGCGCTGGAAAAGCACATACTTTTGGTTCTTAGTCCTCTTTTATAGATGAGAACGTTGTTGTGAAATCGGAATTTCGAAATTTAATTTTCTTGGTTTTTTGAAAAACGAGGTGAAATTATACCCGCTGTTTGAAAATTTTACGGTTTCCGATTTCCGTCAAAATTTAAATGGAGACTTTATATATCGACTGTGATGTGAATTTGATCTCAATATATTTTTTCGAGCTAAGGAGCGAAAATTTATTCGGAATAAAATTTATTTGAACGTTTGTGAATTATTTTAATTAAAAGGTTTATGGTAGAATTTTTCTGTTTCCGTAAAGTTTATCGGTACACGAGATACGACTCGTTTAAGAGCAAATGTGGGGATTGAGCGAGTGATGGGACACTAGTCATGAAAATATCTAGATATTTATTAGAGATTGCTTTATGACCAAGTTTGAATGAGTGGCTAGGATTTGATCATGGTTTAAGTGATATTTTGATCCAATGGCTACCATGCCTTATGACCATTACTTAAGGAGACTTTTGGTCTTATAGATGTGGACTTCGAAAAATCACAAAACACTTCCTTCTCTCTTGGCCGTGGAGCTCAATTTCTTTTTCATTCCTTCACAAAATTTTAATCCTTCACCATTTTCTTTGATTGAGAGCTTGTTGGAATCCTAGAAATTGCAAGGATCATCTCCTCTTGAGGTAACTAGCCATTTCCCTTCTTTTGGTTGGTTCAAGTTCTTAGGGTATATGGTTTTGTGAATTGTGTTCTTACGAAAAAATTCTTAGAACTTGGTTTTAATTGGTTTTTGTGAAGGTGTGAAAAACACAAGAAGGGGGGGTTGAATTGTGTTTTGGGTAGTTTGAAAATTTCTTCTAAGTTATAAAACTTATCAGAGTTTGCAGCGGTTTAGAAAAACAAAACACACTCAAACAATAACTAAGAAAGAGTAAGAGAGTGAGAGAAAGATGGAGACAGAGATTTTATACTGGTTCCTCTCACAAATCGAGAGTACGTCCAGTCCCCTTGCACTTCCAAGGGAGTTCACTAATAATCACGAAAGATTACAATGCTCAAGCACACATGCAAGAGACTTCCAATGCTCAAGTAACACTTACAAGAGACTTCCAATGCTCAAGCACACACACAAGAGACTTCAAACAACTTACAAGAAAAACAGAGTATATGAACACTGATATACAAATCAATGTTCAGTAAGAATAAATAAATACAACTCAATAACAAGACTTAACTTAGAATCCTAACAAAAGAAATCTAAGGTTCAACTACTGTATGATTCAGAAGCTGAAGCTTGAGTCTTGGATATTCAAATGAGTTCAAGTTGTATTCAAGTTGTTTTTGTGCAAAGGATGATTTTGGCAGAGTAATATCTCGTTCAAAATTGTTCAATAATGTTGTGCACAAAAACTTCAATTCCACTCCTATTTATAGTAGAGGGTGGAGCGTCTTGAATTTGAATCTGTTGCAGTGAGATTTCGCCAGCTGCAAGAGTACGATCTTTTAACCATATCAAGCAACCTTTCTGTACGAACAAACTTGGGAATAAAGATTCGTCCAAATCCGGTAATAAGTTCGTACAATAGTACTAACGTCACTATTCTGAAGATAAGGTTGATTCTCCAGCTTTTAGGTTGTCAGAAGATGATGAATTTCAATCATTGTAGCAGATAATGTTCTTATGACAAAAACGGTTTTCACTGCATGTATCAGAACATGATGTATTAAAAAATGTAGCTTCTGATATCGTAGCTTCTGATATGTAGCTTCTGACGCGACTTGACCTTGCATCTTCTGATGAGAATGTTCTGGTCAGAATTTGCTTCCCATTTCAGAGCTTCATAAGTACTCAAAGTGAATATAAAATTTTAGCTTATATATCTGCACACTTGGAGTGAATAATTAGTATACCCTATTGTATATTAACACCTTTGTTATCATCAAAACTTAATTGACTCATGTCAGAACCTCTTTTGTTCCAACAATCTCCCCCTTTTTGATTGATGACAAACGAAGTATTAATTTACAATGGCTGTTGATTAATTATATCATGTTTCTCTCAGGTTTATGAGTTTTGCAAGCTCCCCCTGAGTTCAACAATGATTAATTAAATCAGTTTAAAAATTTTTATTTGAATTTTGAACTAGACTTATGCACTTGACTATCAGAGGCTAGGTTTGCAAGCTCTCCCCCTAAGTCTGATACTTATAAAAGAAAATTGCACTCTTCTCTTATATGTACCATGTATAATAAGTTCAGATTTCAAATAGAATTTGCCTTCATATATAAATCAGAACATAAAAATTTGATAAATAAAATTTTGGCTTCAGGTTTAGCGTTCCACAAATTAATATACTCTAACTCCCCCGTTTGTCATTAAACAAAAAGATAAACGAAAAACCGACAAGAAATAAATGCCAAGTTAGAAAAAAATGGTCAAAGGGAGTTTTTCAAGACAGTCAATGTTTAAGAAAGTGGTTACAACTAAATCAATTAAATGACTTGTCGTAAAAACCATAAACATGTCTGTTTTGAAATTCTATATAAAGACCATAAACCTTTGTCATTTCACTCAACACTTCCATTGCATGTTGAAAAACAACGATGGATAAGGATAGAAGAGTGATACAAAGTAAGAAATCACAGGAGAGGAAGAAGAAGAAAGTGAAGATTCACCAAGACTCAGAGTCTAAGAAGAATCCTCAGAAGATGAAAGCATCAACTTCTGCACCCGTCAGAGCCAATTATCAAACAAGATCCAAGGCCAAACAACAGGAGTCATCTTCTGAGTCAGAATTTGAATGGGATTCTGACTGGAAAGAATTCTTGAGTACATATGTTCCTCCTAGGGAAGAATACCCGTCCTCACCTTCTGATTCTCATCAGCTAGATTTAGAATTAGCTGTTTCTGATGTAGAATCCAAGTGAAAAGTTGGATTTGAACTTATGTAATCAACAATTATTTTTGGAATAAAACTCTTTATTTAGTTTTGAAATCTTGTGTTTTGATATTTGTCTCAAAAAAAATTTGTGCATGCATAAAGTAAATAACATAATATAATTAAACAGAATAAATAACCAAATAAGCAGACAAATACTTGAATAATTGATTAAAATAAAGGGTTCACAAATATGATCTAAACAGATCCTAAAAACAATTACAAAACAAAATTGAAAATATGTGCATAGAATGCTAGGGTTGAGGTGGAGGAGGAGGAGGTAATCTAGCATCAATGCTCTTCAGAGTAGCAAGAATAAAAGCTAATATGTCAGAATGTGCATCTACTTTCTGCTTTAGAACATCTTGATCTTGTCTCATTAAAAGTGCAAACTCTGGAGCATCTCTTGCTAGCTGTTAAAGTCTTGCTTGCTCAGCAGCTATTCTAGCTTCTTCTGCTAGCCTAGCTTCTTCTCTAGCCAGAGCCTCTAGCCTCTCCTTTTCAATTCTCTCATCTTCCAATCTCTTCCTTTCACGCTCTTCAGCTTCTCTCTTCTCTTGCTCAATCCTCTCAGCTTCTAATCTAGCCAACTCCTTTCTGAATTCCAAATCCCTCTTATATGAGTCTCTGATAGTTCTTATCATATTTTGAAGTCCAATTTCCATTAGCTCACATTCCTTATCAATGTCTGCTTACTCAATAGATCTATCAGGAATAGCAGTTTGGATTCTCCTAATATTCTTGTCAACATCTTGCAGCATTTTAGTAATGTCATCCTTGGTTGCACTAATGGGTTCATTCAGAATCCTAGAGGGTAGGGAATGAGGGACATAGATACAGTCATAAGAAAGATTCTGCATCAGATTTGAGATGTGATGAGGAGGTGTTTGTTCAACTAGGTCCATGTTCAAGGTCCTAGAGATTTCTAGGAGATTGTGATTTGGTAGAATCTCTGCAGTAATGGTGTTGTCCATTTCCACATGATGTGGGGATTTTTCAACAGCATGTACTGGAGAGTTGGTTTTGTGAGCAACCTCAGAGTCTGGAATGATTTGTTCATTTGGTTCAGGTGATTTCTGAGACTCTGAAGTAGGATTCAATTGTTCATCAATACGGGGTGATGATGGATGTTTGTTTTGGTCACTTTCTGGGGGTGGTGTTTGTGGTTTATTTTGTTCATCATCTGGTTGAT
Organism: Trifolium repens; assembly: GCA_030408175.1. Classification (NCBI taxonomy): domain Eukaryota; kingdom Viridiplantae; phylum Streptophyta; class Magnoliopsida; order Fabales; family Fabaceae; genus Trifolium; species Trifolium repens. Next base: position 43,243,487 of record CP125850.1, on the reverse strand, counting down.
TTTCTTCAGGTTCTAGAGAAGGTTCCAGAATAGAGAGTTCTTTGTTTGTAAGTGAAACATATTTTTGAGGAGGTGGGGAGGGGGTGCGATCAGAATCTTCAGCTTCATCCACAGAGTGAATGACTGGTGCAGTACTAGTAGTTGCTTGTGCTGCATCATTATATACTGTATTAGTTTGAGATTCTGATGGGTTAGTTTGAAGTGTGTTAAACGGCTCTGACAATGGTTGATTCTCAGAAAAAGTAAGATCTTTATCAGAATTAACACCTTTGAAAATTTTATCAAAAGCACGTTTAACTGGAATGACAGATGGATGTTGGAGCCTTTTAAAGACATTTCTAAAAGCTGAGCTATTACCAAGATATGTAGGATTCTTACCATCTGCTGGTCCATATAGAGTCTGTTGAGCAGCCAGATTATCAGGATCATTTCTTTGAGGGAGTTTAGAATGCATCTCATCAAACACCTTTGGGTCAATTCCACACTCATACCCATCCTTCAGCTTAACTTCTTTTTCCTTTACAGCTTCAACCTTTGCAATAGCTGCCTCAAGGTCAGCTTTTTCCTTTTCCTCTTCTGTGAGATCAGTCAGCAATAATTTCCTGGGAACCTTTGGCTTTCTTGACGTCCTAGGTCCAGTACTTGTCTTTGTCTTTGTAGCCTTCTTACTACCAGATTCTGCAGGACTTTTAACAGCTTTTCTCTTTCCCAGAATCTTGGTTGGTTGAGCTAGAATCCTTGATTGTCTAACAGTCAGTTCCTGAGTTTCTCCACTTCCAACCTCAGCTCCTAAACTTTTCAAAAATCCAGCATGAGCTTCTGCTATCTTCCTAGCATCTCTATCACTCACATGAATCAGCCTACATTCATCAATGTCTTTTTCAGTTTCTCAGAGTAACAGAGGGTGTGTTGGATGAACAACCTTTTACCCTTTAAAAATTGTAGATACCTCAGAGTAGTGCTATTTATGATCTTAGAACTAATCAAGAAGGTACCATACCCAGGGAAGAATGGTTTGATAGCATCCAACAATCCACACTGAGCAAACATATGACTTAGTAGTCTGCCATGGCGAATGATAGGTTTGCTAGCAACTATAGAGTCAGCAAGATGAATGAAAATGAGTTTACCAACGTCCACAAAATTTACCTTTCCAACATGGAATGTGAACAGCTTCTGAACAGCAGAAATCTGATCAGTACCTCCCAGCTTGGATATTATACTGTTAATGAGGATCCTGTAGATAATTTTGCTTAAGTCTGTCATTTCAAGCTTGTCTTCAGGATCTGCCCTAGGCTTGAAAATGAATTCATCAACATCTGGTCCAACAGAGTCTGTAGATTTGATGAAGAGTCCATCCTCTGATAACTTCAGAGCCTCATATATATGAGCCAGTCTGATTGAGACTCTGAATCCAGCCACAAACAATTCAATTTATGTAGTCACAAACGGTCTTACACCCATCTCAGCAGGAGTTTTTCCTTCCAACTCCGGTTTTTCCTTAATCAACCTCTTTAGCCTTGCCTTGTACTCGTCCCTTGTGACGATGCTCGCTTTCATCCAAAATTCCTTGACTAACTCAGAATATGTTGGTCCATTCATCACATCAAAGTAGTACATCAAACCTTGTCTTTCGAATCAATCTTTAACTTCTGGAAATCCATTAACTCTCAAACTTTCAAAATCAACCGGATTTTCTATAGCAAACTGAAGATCGTCATATTTGTACTTCTGTTGATCCTTAGCAAACTCGTTTGGGATGCATTTCTCAGTATCAATTATGCAGGC